>JBBMOL010000181.1:0-1404480 GCA_037954665.1 Laguncularia racemosa | reverse complement strand
TTTGTCTACTTTTCATTAAGAAAGAAGCGCAATTCCGAAGGAGTATACTAGTTTATAATACTTTACTAATTAATCATTAAATTAATTAACTAAAAAAATAAATAAATAAAAGCAGATTGTAGAACAGCAAGACGCGTAGGCTTGGAGCTCGATTCATGACGTTGCCGACGGTGGCGCAGCGTCCAACTTTGTCGGACTGCCTCGTGTGAGGAGGCAACGCTGGGATGTTGTCAGCTCATGATGAGCAGCGTCATGTAGGCGGTTCGAATAGTGGCACAAAATACCAATCTTTAATTCAAAATTTAGCATGATTCTACAATGTTTTTGTGCGATTGAAAGGTGATTTGTGGTGTTCAGTTGATGGAGGCACTCCTATGATAGCCAAGAATACTCGAAATCCGTCGATTCGTGGCGCATTTCTAGAGAGAGAGAGAGACAGAGCTTTCTGCGTTAATGGAAATTCTAGAGTTTATAGAGAGAAGTTCAATTTTTCTTTGGCTTTGAATGTGCTTTTTTTCTAATTTCTCGCCCAACGAAAATGTGTTATCTCCTAACGTTTTTTACTTCTCTTTTTTTTTTTTCTTTTTTCAAGATTTTTTCATTATTTTCTATTTTAGTTTTTTTTTTCTTTTAATTTTGATTAATGCTCCACATTGAATACACACCATTTACAAAGGGATGAATATTTGATATCCCAAATTTTGTATCTTCAGTAGACTCCAATCAATTATATGTACACTTATAATGATGAAATAAACTTTCAAATCATTATATTGATTTTTCATCTAGATGTTTGAATGCAATTGATATGATCATATTTGAGACAAAAAATTCGAAACAGCAAATATTTATCCTTTACAAAGAAATACAACAATTAAAATAAACAAGGTAATACTAATATTCTTATAAAAAATAATAAAGAAAGCAAAATAATAGTCATTAAAATCTAAAAGTTATAAAGTTTTGCAATTCTCTTCATAATTTGTATTATTATCTTGGTTAGTATATTTAGCCCAAAAAAAAAAAAAAAACTTGACTAGTGTCCCTTCTTGTAGAACTACTAGTACATGTTAGATTAAAATAAATATTATCTTGAAAAAATTACAAGCAAAATGATCTTCATTTAGAATCAAAATCAAATAAAAAATTAAACTTTTAAGTAATTAACATAAAATATCAACGTTATATTAAGCAATTCAAACTAAGGATCCCATCATGATACTATTACAAACAGTAATGAATTATTTATTTAAATTACTTAACATATTTATAAAATGATGACAAATTATATATTTGAATTATTTAGTATAATATCGATTATCTACTTTAACCACTTAAAAATTTAATCTTTTATTTTAATTAGTTTAAAATTCAATTTTTTATTTAAACGTAATCCTAAATATTGATCTCCCGCTTATAATTTTACCTCTTGCACTGTATTTCTCTCATTTTTGACCTCTACATGCTTGAACCTCCATCGATCACCTTATTAGTTAACACAAGTGTTCACCCATATGATTAGAGTAAGAGCAAAACACAAAGGTAAAGAATTGAAGATAGATAAAGACAGCAATTATCCTAATTTAATGTTCCTTTTAATTCTGACACTGTATAGTACTTGAAAATTAAAAAAAATATAAGGAAAATATTCAAAGTTAAATACACATTACAATCATTATTACTATATTTTCTATAAGAATATTGGGTAGATGTAAAAAAATCAACGTCTCCATCTTCCACTTATCTTTTTCCACTTTTGTTCAATCACTTGCATGAATTTCAGCATCAAGTCTTTTAATGGTGCTGACGTTCAAGCAAGTGGCTTCAATAAAGCAAATCAAATGGAAAAAATTCAAGAAAAACGGACAGTACTTACACTAAACGGTAGTAGAAATGATCAGGCAACCCTACCCTTTTGAGAAGGAAATAAAAATATAAATTTACCCCAAAAAATGAGATTATTGAAATACCAAATTTATCAAACCAAACATTGCATTCCCTACGAAAAAAATCGAGGGGGGAATGCTCATTCGATTAGCTCCAACCAAAAAAGCTGCCAGAGAACAAAATATCATTGGAAAGTAATCGATAAGTTTGTCATACGCCAATCCTTATTCCAGCAGGAGAAATTTAGTGTTGTTCCACCTATGATTCAGTTTATTCAATCTCGACATACCATAAGATAAACTACTGTTTCAGTTCACTCGATATCGACATTCTGTGAGATGCTAAATATCTCAGTCAACATCTGTTCTCCAGCATCATCTTTCACAATTGAAAAGGTATATTGAACTTATTGTTACGCTGTAATTACAAAAAGCTGTACGGAGACGAAAGCGTAAACCTCAAATCCGCATAAATCCAGATATAAAACAAAAACTGTTTCCTATGTACGTACCGTCATTACACTTAGGTGGCTCTGAATTCCACAACCCAAAAGAAGTATGACTCACAGACATGGCCCATAAAGCAAAGCCTTACCAGGGTCAAGGGGTAAGCTCAAACAAATGGCAATCAATTCGACTATGCAATACCTTGTACAAAATGCAATGCAATCATATAAGACCTGTGCTCCCAAAGGGATTTGTAGTTTGCGGGTGGACAGCAGGATTCGGTGGAAACACACCAAAGCTGGTTGTATCACCAAAAGGATTTGCTGGTCCCATCGTCAAATGTTGTTGTGCTGTTGCATATGTTGGTTGGTATGGTCCAAAAGGATTGGTCTGCTGCTGAGTCACTGCAGCCATTTGAACAGAGGGAGGTGCAGCAACGTTGTTTGACAAAGCGAATGGATCTTGTACCTCAAATGGATTAGGTGCTGGTCGTCCATATACAGGCTGCTGTGAAGCTCTATATGCCCCTTCATCATACAGGCTGTTTAGCGTGAGTGTGTCCAATCCTCCAGCCTAGAATGTTATTGCAAGAAAACAATAAATCATAAAAGAAGATTAGGTTTATTGGCTTACAATGAGCATAATAGACCAACTTCTGTCTGCCCACAGCTTTTGCATACAAACAAAAGAGAGCGAGCAAAAGGGGAAAAAAAAAATCACATTCACCCAAGAAAGAAAAGAAGGAAAAGAGCACAGGCCCAATAAAATGAACTTTTAACAGTTTATCTCCCTAGATTTCCATTTCGTTTTCCTTCCCCCACCAATGGACTGAAAGCATGGCTGTACTTGAACATAGACCATTTGAAAGACACATAACCGGTTAAATAGTCTGCACTATATAAGCAGCCCAAGAGGAAGTCCTGATGGGGTGTGAGCCCCAAACTTCATGCAATACGTTAAAGGAGTTCCTAGACACTGCAGGACTGACCCCTTGGTTCTATCTCCCTACATAGATTGAACAGAAATCTAGAACTTAAACAGTCAAGATTGTTCACACAGATCGAGTGCAAAACCAAGTAGGTCAAGAAAAATGGAGCGGCAGGAAAAGGAGAGTACAAAATAGCCTACCAATTGCCTCTCATTAACCGAAGAAATGTCATCACTTGGTGTGGTGACTAGAGCAAGCTCCCATCCAGTGGGATCAAAATCTTTTACTTGAGTAGCACCAGAATTGAATGTTGGACCTGCAGCATCTGCAACAGCCAGAAATTTTTTCCTCAATATGAAGTATTGCAAAGAAATAAATAATAAAGAAAAGTACATTTTTAGTTCTTAACATTTACCTACTTCTCTATTTGACTTAACTTATTTTTCCTTCTATTGGAGAACTTCAAATTGGTCTATAATAATTAAATTAATAAAATGACGATATTAAATATATTTATTAACATAATATAATAAAAAATAACATTAAATTTATTTAATGATATAATATAATAAAAAATACAAAAATAATAATCAAAATTAAGAAAAGAAGTTAAAAAAATTTGCATATACCCTTACCATTTTAGACAACTAGCTCAAAACTAATCGTAAGCCAATAAATGCTCAATATGAATAAAAAATTTAATGTATTTAATAAAAGTCCTATTTTTATAAGGATTTAAAAACGTTAAACACTTAAATAGAAGAAAAAAAGGTTAAGGGCACAAATAAAAAAGTAGGTAAACATTAAGGACTAAAATTGTATTTTTCCTTATATAATATTGAGGTAAAAAGTTCACCAGGTCCAGAAGGAACTATTGCTAAGGCTAAGGCGTTCTGGTCCTCAATAGATGATGCAGTAGGCACATCAAAACTCAGCCCCTGTAATAGACACAAGGGTTGCACTTAGAAAGAAAATGCATTACACTAAAATGAAATGAGTAGATGAAAAAGTTCGGCACAGACACATACAAGCAAATCTCCTGTGTCAAAGTTATTTTGAGGAGGAGGAGGAGGAGGAGAAGCAGGAGCATGAGGAGCAACCTCTTCACTAGGCACAGTAACCTCATCACGAGGGGTAGGCTCTTGTTCATCACCAGATACCTTGGTATCTTCAGGCGGTTCCTCTGGTCTGTAAGTCAATTGCAGCTGTCCATGATGCAAATACATCAGCAAACCTTGCTATTCATGGATTAATTAAAACAGAATACCTGGGATTACAATATAAGCAAAAGAAGAAACTTATCTAAATGACACTGGCCACAGAAAATGAGGATGTCTCCAATACCCCAAGCAACTAGGAGTAAAGAAGGGGGGAAACAACTACACAACTAAAGGAAAAATCTATGCTTCAAGAACTCTGTACTGACCAATGGTTCAGTTGGAACAGTAACCACCCGTGGTGCCTCTTTTATGTATTCCTCCATGGTTGCAAGAAAAGATTGCGGAGGCTACAAAGGTGGAAGATGAGTTTAGATGCATATATTACTTAATTATAAACCAAGAGAATGGTGAGATTCACCAATAAGTTGATCGAACCATAATATCTAACCTCTCTCAGAACAGGAAACTGGAAATTTCTCGCCAGTTCCAAGCCTTTGCATACTTCATAAAAATCTGAGAGGCTCCCAGCCTGCAGAAACCAGGACTCTTTAATAAAGCAAATATACAGGAGTATTATTGTAACCTTGTTCTGAGAGGAAGGTCAAGATTGCTAAAAAGATAATAATTTCTCCTCCATCTTACAGGTATCATTGTGATTACCAACATCTAAAATAACATAAAGAAATTTCAGGGAGATAAATCTTCATAGTTACCTGCTGACCAGCACGCTTATAGACCTCAAGTGCTTTCACAGCTTCATGTCGAGGCATCTCAAAAAAATGCAGGCAAGTCAATATTAGCAGAACTAAAAAGTTAAAAAAATAAAAAATAAATAAAAATAAAATTTGAATAAACAGGGTCCCAAGCGTTGAAGAGAGACATGTCACAC
Source organism: Laguncularia racemosa (assembly GCA_037954665.1). Lineage (NCBI taxonomy): Eukaryota > Viridiplantae > Streptophyta > Magnoliopsida > Myrtales > Combretaceae > Laguncularia > Laguncularia racemosa. Next base: position 1,399,170 of record JBBMOL010000181.1, on the reverse strand, counting down.
CTTGTCAACAAGGTTAATAATCCCATCATTAATAGTGCAATAAACTTTAAAACTCTCCTTTAGAACCTGAAATCAAATCAAAGTTTACCAACATCATGTTTCCCTCCCTCAAATACAAAAGCAAGGTAATTGCCACCAAAAATATACATATATCAATTACAGCAATTGGCTTTTAAAAAGCACAGCAGTGAAGACATCATTACAAGATCTAGCTAACAATCATAGTTTCCTTCTACTGACACTTCAACTAGAACAAGAGATGTTAGGAAGCAGCACATACCACTGGATTCAGCTAATGATGGTAAAGAGCAGACACTGCACTTGTGGCTATACAAGCCACAAGCTCAACATGCCACAGCTACAAAAGAATGCTGCTTTTGTAATACTAGTACACAGATGGAAAATCACTAAAGGACAAACAAGCCAGACGACATGTCCAAGAAAGAAGTCTAAAGCTCCAGAGTTGGTGAAGATAAGAAATGCTGCAGAATGAGTAAAGTAAAATAGATATGGGCTCAACTGGGACAGGAAATAATGGCAAGGGAAAAACTGTCAAAAACTTCCAAAGTGTGTCAAGGCTGAAAAGGTTAGAAACATCATGGAAAAATGCACATATCCCTTGGAAACTATTTAGAGGTGAGTCCAACAACTACTATGGCCACTTTCTGAATAGTCATGTTTAAATTGACTATTACTAGTTTTTGGTAACTAGAGCTAGCACTCATCTGTAAGCAACAAAAGCAAATTATACTATAATTGCATGCTTCTGGTTTCAACTTGACAGAATGAACACAATCAAAGGCAAACAAAAAAAAATGCATTATTGATATGAAAATAATTGTGCCCATGGAATCGTTTTTGCTTGACTAGTTAACAAACCTCCAAGATTTCTCAAACAAAATCTTATGATGCTCGAGAACAAACTTTACTTTATGGTGTTTTGCAGATAAACAATGATTTTCAACAAAAGCAAAACTAACATGAAGTAGTCATACCAGGGCAAGTGCATACTGAATCAAGTAATTCCCAACAGCTGCTCCTTCAGGCTGTCATAAATATGTCATCACTTAAGTCTTGGCATAATCGGGAAGTCATCAAAATGTTGAAAATGATATATTATATACAGAAAAGAATTAGCACCCAGAGGAATCTATTATCTATTAAAACATATAGTTTTAGGAGCTTTTATTATTTGTATCTCTTCATCAGTAATACCATTTGACCGTTTATAATTCATTTTGTCATTTATACCTCTTTATAAGTAATATCTTTTGACTAGTTATAATGTTTCATTACTAGCATCTTTTGGTCACTTAAGGATTTTTTTTTTTTTTTTTTTGAACTAGGTATTCAATAGACATGTCTTTTATGTAATAAATGGTAGGAATTGCAACCCTTACATGGCTTAAAATGAAATGAAATAATTCTAGATATTTTTAAAAAGTTGTAACTCTACTAAATGATACCGCTACACATACAATTGTAGAAAAACCACCAATACTTATACGAAATCAATAGTTTAAATTAAATGATAGTAATTATATCATATTTAAAACGACTTATAAACAAAGATAGTTAATACGTTAATTGTTATAATATTTAATTAAATCTATTATTTTCATAAACATTTAATTTAAAACCCGCACATGGTGTGGGGTTTTAACTAGTCTCTTCAAAAGGTAAATAATTCAAGAAGTTAAATTGGGATTACCCTGCAACCAATAAGACGATAAAGCAAACTCTGAAGAGCAGGCAAGTGCTCCAACAGCTCTTCGCTGTCCAGATCCCTAGTTCTGCTGTATCCCTGTGATAATTAATTACATAGAATGAGAATTTTACCCTACAACGCTAGTACTAAAATTGAGCTAGATAACAAAAACAAATAATTGTGTATATAAACTATTTAGTCAGCAAGTGCATACTAATACAGCCTCTGCTACACCATGATATGAGGATCTGGTATGGATATAAATATGGGTATCCAACACACAACCAATTTGTAAAAAGTGTGGCATGAGAACTCGGTGGAAAAGGATCTGTATGCTTATAGGAACATGGATACAGCTAAAGTGAACAGTATACTAATGAGTTATATCAAGCATTTCACATATTATTCTTCTAGGTAATCCAGTACAGAAAAGAAACCATATATGAACACCTAACCACTTCAAACAATCAACCTTTCTAAGGGAGAATTCTCTGATATATCGTCATTTCCAAGGAAATCTTACTATGCAGACAGAGTATTTATATTTACTCTGGAGTTTTTACAGCTCAAGAGCAACATTCTTTCCTTTGTCCCAAATAAAATCCACATACAAGTACAAGAGCCAAAGAATACTGTACTTTTTCCTGTTCTTGGGAAGGTCTGGGTAGACGTTCTGCCTCAATGTCATATTTCAAGATCTTGAAACATTCAAGTCGTTCCTCCAAGAACATAGCATATGTACGCACCCAGGCAGAGCAATCCCAAGCTGATAAAGTCATTAGAATAGTGAATCAGAGACCAAAAACTATTCCTTTACTGTTTGTAACAGCATAGACCATGCTGACTAGGCAAGATATGAACTTGAAGCAAATGCAGAATGTGGTGCATGTACTTGCTTATCAAATTGAACAATAACTTCAATGCCAATGAACAAATGTGTGCAATCGAGAGAGTGGCAAAGAGAAAAGAACCAAGAGACACAAAGGAATAAGGGTTTGTGAACCGAACCTATAGGACTTGAATCATCCTTAAAGTTGGATATCTGCAGAATGCGTCCCTTGTGTGAGAAATTCAAAATTTCTTCCCTAAATGTTGGATCACCCTCCCTCAAAATCCTATGTATAACTATCAATGTCTTCAGTGCGACCTATCAAAGGAACAACATTTTATTCAAAAATTGTAATATACCATTTACAGGAAATTACAGCAGCTACTAAGAATTAGAGGGTAAATTACAACTATAAAATTAAGACCTATCAACAACAAAGCATTCATAATGTACAAATGGAAAATTATTACAGCTTCTAATCTTCTACAATTAATGATGATCCACGTTACAAGAATATGGGAAGAACCCTTGATCCCAAAACCCAAAAAGTGCATAGCACATGTATAGTGAGGTTGTGCAGTGGTGTAACAGCAGATGTGTGATAAACAGTATGAGTACAGTAGCAGTAACAGTGAGTAGTGTTTGTGCAGTGATGTAAACAGTGTCCTGCATGTGTTTTAATGTGTTGGCTTTGGTCATCTATGCCTGTGCTTTTAAATGTATTGGGTGCTGTAGATATTAGTATGTGCAGTAAGTGTAAGTAGGTGGTCAGTGTTCAGATTTTTGTATCTCAGTTTGTCCTATATTGTCATTTTGTCATGTGTTAGGGTAGTTGCTCATCAGTTATTGTATTCTAGATAGTGCAAGTATGCAGTTAAGCTTATTTATCCAAAAAAGAGTGAAAATAGGACCAGCAGTTGGTGTAACTGCCCTTATAATGCAGGCTCTATGTATCAGAAGAAAAGGAAATGAGAGAGTCCTATTTTCAGAAAATTTTAGAACTTTAGATTTCTAAGAGATCTTAGGTGTTATGGAAACGTGTTTGAGCCATAATTTCAGATCTGTTTATGGTGAAATCTGTCTCAATTAATGGTTTGGTTGTTCGTCTTCCTTGCTTACCTATGATTAGGGTTCACTATGGGCTTGTTAGAGAGAACCCGATGATCTCATGTCAATGAATAATTTGGAAATGAAAACTGACATATTCCTTATTGAGCCTATCATTTCTTTATACACAATAGTGTTAGAGCAGTTAAGTAACGGCACTTATGCCCACCCATTACCCTTCATGTTAAGCTCCATAACTTCCCACTATCCTAAGACGGGATACACCGCAAGATACATTACAACACATCACCTGGACTCAATGACCAAACACAACAGATTACAAACACGATAAACTAAACAGCATACATGACATAAACTAACATCCACAGTACAAGAGAAATGCAAAATACACAGGGACCATAAGAACTTCAATTCTTCTTCTTTTTCTTTCAAGTGTATACTCACTGGTAAGGAACAATCTGTTCGTGTGAGCTTGATGTGGGCTCATGCATAACATTAGGGTTCTCTCATAAATAGCCTAAAAAGAGTTCATCAATTGCATTTGACACAAGCTATAAACAAGACTTCAACAGGAACCTCAAGTAGTACATGAATCATGTGCATATGCAAACACAAGCTAAAAGGTGTGCATTTGACACTTATTATTTATTTTTGGCAAATATGCAGTGTCCACTGCCTGCCATCAAACAAAAACTTATTTTAGAGTTTCATATCCCTTGGCAACCCATTTTCACAAACTGAAGTCACAGGCTATATCCCTTGGGAATCCAAGATGTATTTCCCATATCAGCTGTAAGAACTTCCTTGAAGATAGAAGTTTAATTGATGTAAACCTGCTAAATTAGCTGTAATTGTACCACACAAAAACCACTTCCTCGAAGGCTATACAAAACTGAAAAGATCATTGCACTGAGAAATTGAAAAATCCTTGTAACAGCGACTTTTCTCATTAGTAAGTGACTCCCCCAATTTAACTACTTTGTCAAAACATAGGACATACAAACCTCATCATAAAATTTTACACTCACAACCAATCAACCGCCAGTTCACTTGTGATCACATGGACATAAGAAAATACTTCCTATACAAGAAAACGAGCAAAAGTTGTCCCATACTGCTTCTATCCCACAACTCTTTCCTTCCTTTATCTACTTTATGTCTTTTTCTAATAATTTATTCACTTAATCTAGCATCTACAAAGACTAAATAATTCTCTTCATGAGACCTGCCAAAAAGGCTATTGATTTGACTATCAAGTGTTAGCACTGTAAGCATTTTGTCACCAGAAAAGAAGCAGATACTGGAGGTGAGTTTACACTCAATATCAAAATAGCACCAGAAAAGGATCCATACATATAAAAATAACATAGAAACTAGCTAGAGAGATAAAAGAAATAGGAAAAAGAAAAAAAAAAAAGAAATCAGGGTTCAAATGGTGTGCTCTGAAACCGGAATACAGTAGTATGAATCATCCACCTCCACTTTGGAGGCATGACAGACTCTCATATTTGAGTAGTCCTATTATACATTGGATTGGATGAAATCAATTGCCAAAAGAATACAATAGAGAATCCGATAAGATGGACAATAAAAGTCATAACAAAAAGACAACTCAAACATCTCCATAAATCAGCCAGAAAAACAGCATTCAAGCACCGATAGACAAAACATCTACACCTTTCATTTAGTGACTATCTTCATCAAGAAACTAAAACAAAAGACTATCTCATTAAAGATTAAAATTTTCTGAGACCTCCACATTTTATTCTGTTTATTAATATTTTCTTCTTGGCTTCTAGCAGATAACCCCTTAGACTCTAAAAGGCAAGCAGCAGAGAAACCAATTTGGAGAATTCAGTACTTAGGACAATAGACAACAAAACAATTCCAAATGGCACTACAATATGAATTCAAGTGAAATAACTACACAATTGATGATGTAAACCTCCAAAGAATCTAGTGCTCAAGATCGATGCGTTTCACAAGAAAAAACGAACTAAAGAAGAATTTAATTTGCAAGAGGAATATCAGTAACTTGAGGATAAATCAAACACCCATTCCAAAAACTGAATCCGCAGACCGCGAAATCTGTACCGTCCAATTATGGGTTTTAGCCAATCGTCGAGAGAGAGCATGGATGCAATAGACCACATCGGCACGGGGACGAACTGCAGAAGTAGCCATCGCAATTTCTGCAATACGGAACCCATAGATAAACGAGTAAGGTAGATAAAAACCCACAAAACACAACTGATCTGACATGAAAAATGAATAAAAACCCGCATTACTCACTCCTAAGGTGTCGCTCTTTGGGCGGACACTCGACATGATTAGTAGCTTTGACTATGGCAACATCCAAATCCTATATTTAGCATACCCAAAAACAAAATCATCATTAAAAAAAAAAAAAAAAACGAGTAGTAATTTATACACTTACATGATGGACCAAAACTACATAGAAGATGACCGGATATTGTAAAACAAATTTTAAAAAAATAAAATAAAATAAAATAAAATAAAGAGAGAGCGAGATTAATGATAGAAGGGAAATATGGACCGCGAAATCGCTGTTGACATGGGCAAGGCCAACTTTGGTGGAGTCTTTGAGAGCGCCATAGGCCTTCCTCCATGTTTTAAGAGTGCCCATGTCCAGTGCTTCTTCACCGTTGAGATCTCCACAAAAAAAGGGCACACACCCGATTAAAAACAATAATAACGAAGTTCTGTCTTCGCGTTTCTTCTTTCTCTCTCTAAGAATGATCTATCTGTATATATGTATCTACGTGGAGATTAGCCCTTAGATTTCTCTTCTTCTATCTGGGATTTGGATTCTGTCGTCCAGAAGACAGAGAAAGATAATATGATCGTTATGATGGTGAATCTGATTTTCTTTCTTGAGGGAAGAAAAGAACCGGCTCCTACGCTGAGTTTCTGTTCTCTCTCTCTCTCTATCCTCGGCTTAGTTTGTCGTCCCGTTATAATGTAAATTTTATTTATCAGGAAAATGGTGATATAACATTTATATCGTGAGCGGTTTAATTATTATTATTTAATATTATTAAGCCAATACTATCAATTTTTAGACTTTACATTTTTAAATATCTATAATACATAAATTGATAAAATTTAAACTTTCAAACTTTATCCTTTTACAAGAACTTGTCATTACAATTATTTATAAGATTAATTTTCTCACTCTTTACAATTTATGAAATTGAACATTAAAAAATTTATTTGTAATTTATTTACAAGATAAAAATGATAATATCTTTCCAATTCCATGATGGTGCGAGTTTATTAATTATTACATACTTAAATTTAATCAATTAGTCTTATATAGTATTCAAGAGTAAGATTTTTTTTTAATGCTAAAAATTATGTCATTTCAATAAAAAAAAAAAAGGAAGAAGAAGAAAAAAAATCACATTTGATCATCCCACTAACCTCAATAAATGGTAAATGCTAATATATAAACTTGAATCCTTTTTCTATAAATTATTCTACATCTAATTTAGTTAGTTTTTCCATTAATCAATTATTATTATTATTATTTTAGTTGCTCTTGGTACTTTGTCTGTAGAGATGCACCATTGACTAAGTACGTATAGAAAGAGTAAAGTAGTTCTTACTTTCTGATCAGAAGAAAAATCTAATCCTACTAACTTTGAACCAATGGTGATGGTGGTTTCATTTTTAGTTGGAGGTCACCTTACAACTCTATTTCTGTGGGGAATTGTTGTATTGTGAGCAGGTATCATCATTGATTTAGGGCCCTTCTTTTGGTGGTGCTCCTTACAAGCCCATTAACCATATTATAAACTTTATCTCTAGGAGTTGCTTCTCCAAGAGGAGGGATAGCTTTGCCTTACAAGCAGAAATAACATTGTGATATTTTATCCAGTAATTATGATTTTGTTTTGATAAAATCTCTACGGCAACTTGATTATCTATCCACATTTATAATGACTTTTATCCACAATTCTACTATTAAAATGTCATCCTTTCCAAATTTCTTTGAAAAGCCAAATATCCATTTTTCTTAATAATCTCTAATCACTCCTCCTATTACAGTTGCTTTAGAATAGTGGATCTCAAAACTATCAGTATTAAGCTTGACCCATCCCTATTTTGGTGTTTCCCATGCCTAATGTTCATGCACAGCTTGTCTTATTTGAGCAGTTATTATGGTTGAGTTGTTGTTTGTGTCAAAAATAGCTTTTTTTCTAGCATGCAAAATCTTCCCCAAAGCAAATGCAAAAATAAATTGATTGGGGGATAACGTAACATACAATCCTTTTTCTTTATAATACAATTCCATTTTACCCGTTAGTTGAAACCATTTTAGATTCGATTATCCTCTTATGGAACTACTTGCCAAATTTGAATTATATTCTACACTTGATAACAATTCCAAAACACATGCCATAGATCTTCTTTACCACTATTAAAATAAGGGCATGAAGCTTCCAACTTGATTTTTCTATGTCTCATCTCAAGAGTAATAGGAAGACTATTATGTTGTATTCATCATAGTAGCAATTTAATTTTAGGTGGAAAGATTCCCCTCTAAAGCCGATCCCATGTTTTGTTTTGATCATTAGAGGCTTCCACCAAGCCACTATAAATTTCTCTTAAAAAAGGTTGTACACATGAATCTTCGTTAAACACCTTTTGGTCTTGCACAAAAGGATTAAGATAGATTGGTCTTAGTATCTATGCTAACAATCGAGAAATGGGAAAACCAATTTTTTCTTCACTCCACTTCAATTTTGATATTCAGCAATCTTTAATAGAAGGGGTAAGAGTTTCCTAAGATATTGGGCCTTGAATCATGTTCCCAATCACATTTCCATTTGCCTAATTATCAAACCAAAAAATTGTCCCTTGGCCATTTCCTAATAGTACATATCCCTTTTATATTCTGTGAAGTGTTAACTTTTGCTTTTTCAATACTTTTTTATCCAACAAATATATTGTCCTACCTCACAATCTTCCACATTTTTTATTCCAACTTAATTACAGTTTTGGGGGAAGTAATTATAGCAAAAGACTATAGTAACCTTGACCACCCACTTTTATATTTAAAAATCAAGAAACCATATGAGATTATGTATTTATTATTTCCAGTGTACACTATTGAAAATTGCCAATTCAAAATAATGCATATAGTCTTACTATTCAATGATTCTCAAGGATATATTTTATACTTTTATTAATTTTTCACAATAGATTTTACAAGTCATTATCTTCATGTTCTATTTCTCAATGTTCACATTCCTAGCTTCAATGTTAAATAATATTCCACATAGTTGTAGTTTTTTTTCAGTTTTTTGTAGATCTAATCTCTCTAGTAAAGCAATTAAGGTGATGAATGGGATCAAGATAGCAATGAGACCAAAAATGAAACTTGTACTTTTTACTTTTTATACTCATTCATGTTAATATATAATTGAAGGTGAAATAGACAAAAGCACTATTTACTATAGAAATCCCCATGCACTTTTGAGCACATGATACCAATGCATGTTTGCTGATGTTCTTAAAGAGGAAATGGGAGTTTTGATATAACATGTAAAATACTAAATTAGCACATCACCTCTTAAAACTTACTTGTAGCAAACTATGATCAATATCTTATAAGAAATAGAATTTTGTAGTCCATTTTCTTTTTCTTTTTGCTTTTTCCCTTGGTATATTGTTGGGTGACTTGCTTTTTCATATTACTTGATGGATAAACATAAACTTCTTCAATGAAGATTTTACATCTACTATATGAGGCAGACTTGGTCTTAATAGTCTCTGCAACATCTTGCATTTTCTAATAAATGAGTGTATAGAATAAACTTCTCTATGTAACCTTTGACACTTATATTATTGTTTGGCACTAGCTTAGTCAACAATATACATTGACCTTATATTACACATCCCTTCTCTTTTAATATGTTGTAATGTGAATAGGGCTAGACATCTCTTTTATTTGAGCCCATAATAAAACATGGTCAACTCTCAATCCTTAAGCTTCAAAATTATTTCAAACATGGTAAGAACCCTAGCATCCTTCTCCTCAACGAGACACTCAATATTCAAAGGCACCTATGTACTTGCATTAGGAATCTCCTCAAATAACCAATGTACCACTTTCTAGCTTTCTTCGAGTGAGTTGTGGCTTTAGCTTTTCCTTTCTTTGCATTATTTAGAGTTAAAAACAAGAACTCTAACTCCCCATAGAATCTTTAAGATACCCATCAGTTTCAAATATTTGAACCTAACCGTTGTCTCTCTCTCTTTTCTTTTCCTTTTTTCATGTGTATCAACCTTATTAGCTAAGATGTTCTTTGATAGTTTTGTAGTTGAATTGTTAAGTATTGGATAATACCCCATTAACTAAAAGTGCAATTATTTCTATCATCACTATTTGCATTATGCATTCTAAGAAAAAAATTTCATCACTTACAAAAGTGAGTATTATTCTAATGCGCGACATGTTCTTAAGTGACTTAATGGTTTGTGAGAAGATCATATTAACCTTATCACATCTATCTTGTGAAGGTGCAACTAAGTGAGTATCATATCTCCTAGGCATACAACAACATTCATGGCAATTTACGTCACTTTAAGAAAATGAATACATTTATTAAACTTTCAAGTCTACTAAAGGAGTACAAGAGTGGTAATTGAATTGTAACATGAATTTAAGAATCAAAGCCTGATTTTATAACAAAATTAGTATCAAAATCACCAAGACACCTCTTTATCTCAAGATTAATTTCTTCAAGTTTAGCTTTAACCTTCTCGTGGTGTTGTGTCAAAGATTGGCAATCTAACATTTTCTATATCTTAGAAATAACTAGCACCATGCTACCAATTTTAAACTTCAACATGTGTGCCCCAACAACATTGTGTATTAATAAAGTGACCATTTGTTTTCTATAGAGCTATCAAACTAAAGCAACCATTCCCCTTCTATTTCGACCATTAGAGAGTCTTCATGAAATTCTACTAGTATCAATATGCCTAAGAGGACAGTTACTAGGACACATGCATCGGAGGAATCCAATCCAATGGTGGGTCCTTCTAGGTATGGAAGAAAAGGTTAATGGGGTAAATGCTGGGGTTTAGAAATTTGTGTTTTCATCCATAAGGGATATGATGCACTAATGGAACAAGATGCATAACCTAAATCTACCTAATTGTTACACACAAGTAGAATTTAGACTTACTCACCATAATCCTTACTAAAATGATTGATAGGAGTTAATGTATATATGAAAGTAAGGAGCACTCACAATATATGGTAAAGAAGATACGTGATTTCATTCAAAATTTTGTAGCAAGTATAAAGGAAACCATTTATAGTAGGAACTTAGGTTAAAGGGTACAGTTGGAAAAGAAACGTGTAGTATTTTTCTATTTTAGTAAATTAATACGTGCTATATTGTAAAAGGAATGTTATAAAAAAAGGTACTACTATGAAAAATACATGTAAGCCTCTACTATTTGTTGCATGGGCATTTAGGGTATTATAGTAGAAGAACACGTGTTGTTGGAGCATTTAAACAACTATAGTGGGTAGTTACATATGTGGCTTAACCATTTATAACATAGTTGACACCTTAGTAAAAGTAACTAAAGATGCTTGGGTTGATGTCTGTTCGAAACATGATTGGGTAGCTTAATGTAAGGATGCCACCAAGTATGTCATTATAAGGTACCCGACTTATTCAACCCGATAAAAACCATATAGAGTTAGAACTTATAAGGTTTTGATACAAGTTTTTGGAGTGGTCTTAAAACCCTATGGGATTTTGGGACTTAGAAAAAACCTAATGAAAACCTAAATTCCAATTATGTATATATACATATACATATACATATATATAGATATACTTCGCAAAGCTCAAGCACACCTTTCTTTCTCCTTAGCTTGCAAAGACAATTTGCTCAAACAAAAAACAGGAGTAAAAAGGTTAAAAGAAGGAGACTAAAATTCCCATTTTTTCCATGCAATCATTTGGTAAAGGCAGTGCAAATCAAGAATTACAAGAATTAAAGATTCAATTAGTCAATGGCTTGAAGACTCGAAAGAAATTAATAAATCAGTAGTTGATTATTTCCATACACTTTTCCAATTGGAGGATATCACAAATTATCAAAAACTAAAATGGTTAAAGGATTAGATGATCGAGGATTGGAACAACCATTTAGTGTTAATTCCAAAACAAGAGGAAGTTTGGCAAATCACCAAACAATTAGATGATAATGCGACAGCAAGTCCTAATGGCTTTGGTAGTTCTTTCTTTAATTAGTTGGAATATCATCAAAGAAGACATCATGGAAGTAATTAGTTGCTTCTTTCAAGGGTAGCCCCTTCTAAGATATTTCACTTTAACAACAATTGTTTTGATTAAAAAAAAAAGATAATTTAAATGAGTGGAGAGATTTCAAACCCATCAGTATTTTTAATATATTTTCCAAGATCATATCAAAGATACTAATCGATCGAATAAATATTTTTCTCCTAAAGTGTTTAGTTAAAAATCAATTGGGATTCATAAAGGGTTGAAACATCATGGAAAAATATATTGACTACTTAGGATCTCTTACACTCCTTGAAAAGGAAAGTAAGAGGAGGAAGTCCGGTAATCAAACTGGAAATGGAAAAGGCTTGTAACAGAGTGAATTAGTCATTCCTAATGAAAGTGCTAAATAGTCTTGGATTTTGTTCTTCCTTTTGTTACATGGTGTTTAGACTATTTTTTAACTACTAGTTCTCACTAAATATTAATGGAAAAATTATAGGTTTCTTTAAATCTTCAAGGGGTTTATAGTAAGGTGATCCACTTTCACCTATCTTATTTGTTATTTGTTCAAAAGTGTTATCGAGAGGTCTCAATGATTTAATCAGCAAGAACTTAGAAATAGTTGATGGGAATCTACCCTGCAGTTCCAGTAGTGGGGGAACCTAATTTGGATGTATGATCCAAGACATCCACATATGTTCACTTTTTATTTAATAATGTTTGGTTTTGCACTATAGTAAGTATATTGATCGATTTTACGGGATAGCCAAATAACATGCACTAATGATCAACTTGCGGGATATTTTTGGAGTCACATCTAACGGCCCACAAATTGCTCAATTGACTTGAAGAACCGGCCATTTGAAGACCATCTTTTGCACTTGTATTTATCATTATTGAACCGACCATTTTTTGTTCATTTTTTGACTTATAATTTGTTGTAAAACCGGCCACTTAGTGGCATATGTGTAATTTTTTTTGAGCATTTTTACCTTAATTGGAGCAAGTATAAATACTTGCTAACTAGGATTTGTATGGAGCTTTTGACATTTTGAACAAAAACATTTTGTTATCGTGAGAGAGAGTGAGTCCTCTTGCTAATAAACACACTTTTATCAATTTCTAAGAAATTGTGGCGAGTGAGGCTTGGAATTTCTTATGAGTAGTATCAAGAACTTCTAAGTTGCTTCCTTTTTATTACTAGTGTGTAATATCTAGTGATAATAGGTTGTTTTTCATCATTTGTTGTTTACGCCAATTAGGGTTCATATTGCTCCAATTTTAATAGATTGAAATTGCATGTTATATGTAATTTGATTGTTATTAAAGTCCTTTATGTTACTTTCCAATTGACTCATGCAATTTGGGTTTATGTTATACTACGCATCACGCCATTTGTAAGTCCAATTGTGCATTTGAGATTGATTGATCATTTGGAATTGTGTTCATGTGCTTGGATTCACTTTTTAATCACATTATCTTTTGGTATCAAAGCACGGTTTTGAGAAGGGAATTTTGTGTTTGTTGATTTAGGGATTTAGGGTTCTCGTTCTTCCATTTCATACTTGAAGTTATTTGAAGAGGAATTGAAGTAATTGTGTGTGATTGTGCTGTAACATACTTCTTGTTTGCGGAATTGGAAGTGAAATTTCATATTTAGTCCTTTGTGATCATCATCTTACCGTGAGCTCCTTATGTGTGGAAGAAGGGGAAGTTATTTGAATTTGAATTCCATAATTTGAAGTAGTTGTGGAGTGTGCCATGTGTTTTCCTTTTGCATTCGGAAGTGGAAGTGTATAATTTCCAGATTTGAATTTGTATAGAGAATAGGAAATCATTTGAATTCAAACACATCCATTAAGTTTAAAGAAGTTATTGAGTGGTATTGATTGCATTTCATTTGAATTTGAAATTGACTCTTACCATTTGTGGAAAAGGTTGCATTAAGGGTGTAACATTTTAAATTGCTAGTCGTGTAGAGTTAGTGTCCACATTTGCTTCCATTTATCTTTTGTTGCTGTGATCTTTGGAGGGAGTTGTGTGTGGCGGTGTCAGTGTGCATTGAGTTGAAGGGTTGCAACGTGTGGTGTTGTGTGTGTTGAGGCAAGGAGGTGTTGCACTTGAAGTGTTGTTGTTGTTTGAAGTGAGTGCACCATGTTTGTGTTATGTATGTGGCGGTGTGAGTGTGTTGTGGAGTTGTGTAAGGAAGGTGCTGCACGTAGTGTATGGGATTTATATATGTGCCATGACTAGAAAAGGGAATTTTAATAGTAAAGTTTGAATTTCAAAACAAGCATTTAAGTGTGAAAGTTATTAAGACTTGCTTAGTTGAATTCAATAACTTACTACTTGGAAGTGTTTAATTATTATTTCAACTTAATTATTGCTATAAGTGAAGTGTAGGGAAGTGTGTGTTGCTTTTGTTGCTTGTTGCACAGTAGGTGTACAAGTGTGTGTGTATTGATGTGGTGTGTGAAGTTAAATAGAGTTATGTTTATTTTGTAGGTGATTTGATTGTTGTGGCAGGTGAAGTGTTGTGTAGTGAAGGGAGAGTGCTGCAATTGTTTTAGATTAAATTTTTACTTTAGCAAATCACATCCACAAACATGTTGAATGACAGTGTGAATGGGGGCATTGGCAATGAGGCCAATAGCTAAGTTAGTGGAGGATATGGTCATCGTACTGCAGGTGGGAGAACTTTGGAGGAACAGCTTTAGGACCTCATCACCATTGTTGCTACACTAGCAATAAAGATTTATTGGATGATAATGTCACAACCACCAGTGGCGAATCCTCAGGCACCACCACCTAGAGTAGCTCCTTAAAACATTCAAAGAGAGGGAGCAGTAGGAGGAGGAAACATGGAAAGGAGAGTGGAAGGAGATCATCATGCCTTTAAGGAGGAGAGGGATGATAATTTTGGGGTCAATCCTTACCCAAATAAGGATTTCAAACCACTTAGGGGTCTAGAATATGTGAAGCTATAGATGCCTTCATTTGATGGTAGGGGTTTAGTAGATGACTATCTGGATTGGGAGGATAAGGTTGAGGGCCTTTTTTACTGTAATGAGATATATGATAACAATAGAGTTCGTCTTGTTGTCTTGCTGCTGTTGAGTTCATAGGATATGCCCCCTTGTGGTGGAAAAATTTGGTGATCAGTAGGTGAAGGGATGGAGAGGCTGAAATTCACACCTAAAGAGACATGAAAAGGGTTCTGAGGAAAACGTTCATTCCTGAGCATTATAGGCAGGAACTATTTATGCGTCTACAAACTTTGAGATAGGGAGGCAAAACAGTGGATGACTATGTCGAGGAGCTTGAAACTTTGATGATCAGATGTGGGTTAGTAGAGCCTCCTGAGCAAATCTTAGCACGTTTTTTGTTTGGGTTAAAGTATGAGATAGCCTATGTTGTAGAGCTTTAAAGGTATAGTACACTTGATGAGGCTATGTAGTTAGCCTTGAAAGTGGAAAGGCAGAGGCGATCTAATCCATTCCCGATTACTAGTAGCAGTCCCAATACTACTATTAAGCCTATGGGGGTTGATGGTCAGTTGGGTAGACTAAAGGGAACATGTGAGCATGTCAGGGCAGTAGATAGAATTACCCTTAGTACAGACAAAGAGAAAATGATTTCTAGGAAGGGCAAAGAGGTAGTTAGACTTGATGTAAGACAAACAGTACCGGGGTCTACTAGTGGGAAGATGTGCCAGATTAAATGCTTCAAATGCATGGGATTTTGACATATGACTGCATAGTGTCCCAATAAGAGAGTAATGACAGTCATGGAGGGCACCAAAGAAGAAGATGAAGAAGAAGTTATTGAGCCTACAAATCTGTTTATGGCTTTGTAAGAGTACTATGATGATTAGAACATTGAGATACATGTGGATAAAAAGGGTGAACATTACTTACCAATTAATGTGTTGCACAGGGTTTTGACTTTATCTCCAGATGTTAGGGACAAATAGAGGGAGAACCTATTCCATGAACCTTACTGGATCTGAGGTAACCTTTGTGTGCTATTCATTGATAGTGGTAGTTGCACTAATGTCATATCTGCTGCATTAGTAGATAATTACAACTAGCCACTAGCTTGTATCCTAGCCCTTACAAATTGCATTGGTTGGATGAATGTGGTAGTCTGCATGTTACACAAAGGGCAAAGGTGCCAGTCAGTGTAGGAAAGAAATACCATGATGAGATTATCTGTGATGTGCTTCCTATGTGCGCCTTTATTGTTGGGTAGACCTTAGATATTTGATAGAAAGGTGTCACATGATTGGTTTAGAAACACTTACATGTTTCGAAAGGATAGTATATGGATAGTCTTGATGCCTATGTCTCCATCTGAGGTTCGCTCTTTCCAAGAACAAATTAGAAATACCTTTGGTTCTTCTTAAAGTCAGGCAAACAGGCAAACAAAGACATTGGGTTTCAATCTAAGATATGACCTCTTAGATTTGAGGGCAAATCTTTCAGAGGCCCGAGGAGATGATGGGAATTTACTCTATGGTTCCAGTAGTGAGGGAACCTGATTTGGATGTATGATCCAAGACATCCACATATGTTCATTTTTTATCTAATAATGTTTGGTTTTGCACTATAGCAGGTACATTGATTTGTTTTACGGGATGTTCAAATAACATGCGCTAATGATCAACTTGCAAGACATTTTTAGAGTCACATCCAACGATCCACAAATTGTTCAATTGACTTGAAGAACCAGCCATTTGAAGACCATCTTTTGCACTTGTATTTGTCATTATTGAATTGGCCATTTTTTGTTCATTTTTTGGACTTATAATTTGTTGTAGAACCGGCCACTTAGTGGCATATGTGTAATTTTTTTTAAACATTTTTACCCTAATTGGAGCAAGTGTAAATACTTGCTAACTAAGGTTTGTATGGAGCTTTTGACATTTTGAATAAAAACATCTTGTTGCCGTGAGAGAGAGTGAGTCCTCTTGCTAATACACACACTCTTATCAATTTCTAGGAAATCGTGGCGAGTGAGACTTAGAATTTCTTGTGAGTAGTATCAAGAGCTTCTAAGTTGCTTCCTTTTTATTACTAGTGTGTAATATCTAGTAATAATAGGTTGTTTTCCATCATTTGTTGTTCATGCCAATTAGGGTTCATATTGCTCCAATTTTAATAGATTGAAATTGCATGTTATATGTAATTTGATTGGTATTGAAGTTCTTTGTGTTACTTTCCAATTGATTCACGCAATTTGGGTTTATGTTATACTAGTCATCACGCCATTTGTAAGTCCAATTGTGCATTTGAGATTGATTGATCATTTGGAATTGTGTTCATGTGCTTGGATTCACTTTTTAAGCACATCAATAACTTTTCAGGCAAGTAACCCCAAATGCATTTCTCACTTAGCCTTTGCTAATGATTGCCTACTTTTCATTAATGGTTGCTCAAAATCAATCAAGAAGCTATAATCATTTTTAAGTTGGTATGAGAACATATTAGGCCAAAGAATAAATAGAAATAAAAGTGCCTTCTTAGCTATTGGGAAAGATACCTCTCCTTTAGTGGTCAAAGCAAAGACAACACTAGGCTTTCCGATAAGCGAATTCCCATTATAGTATTTGGGCTATCTTTAGTCAATAGGAGGAAAAGGAAGCAAATTTTCTTCTACTTAATCTAGAAAATAAAGAATAGAATGGAAAATTGGGCTAATCACTGGCCTTCTGAAGGTGGTAGGTTGATTTTAGTCAAAAGCATCTTTAATTCTATTCCCTTATATGTGATATAGGCACAGAAACCTCCTAAATGAATAATTAAGGACTTAGAAAGATGTTTTGCAACATTTTTATGGAAGACATCTGAAAACCAAAATCGAGTTCATTGGATCTAATGGAAGAAGGTTTGCACACCTAATGAAGAGGGAGGTTTGGGAGTTAGACAACTTGAAGACACAATCAAAATACAAGACATGAAGCTCTAGTGATGGCTAAGATTAGGTGATTCTTTATTTGCTAACTATTTCCATACCAAGTATATACAAGACTCACACCTATGCTTAGTAAAGGAAAAGAACTCAAATTTACTAATCTAGAAAAGAATTACTAGAGCTAAATCATTGGTAGAGGATCATATATTTTTTGGGATTCGAAAGGAAAATAGTAACTTCTGGCTTGATAATTGGTATGAGACATCCAAACTATTTCACTTAATGCCATCATAGGTTTACTGCACATAAAAGATAAGTGATTACAGATCAAATGGTGGATAGAACATGGAATTACTATAACAACATTTGAGGCAGGGCCACACATCAAAGATTTCCAAAATTTCATGTGATTCTTCATCACTAGATTCCATCAAGTGGAAGCTATCAAAGGATGGAAATTTCTCCAACAAACAAACATGCAGATTCATAAAGCATTCATAAAGCTCTTCAACCACCTAACTCACTCATTATTAGAATAGTAAAATTCCTCCCAAAATATCCATATTCTTTTGGAAGCTATAAGGAAAAGCAATTCCCATAGATGATGCTCTAAAGAAGAGAGGCATACAGTTAGTCCCTCAATGTTAGAACTATCAAGTGGCGAGTGACTCAGTTAAACATTGCTTCTTTGATTGCAGGGTGTTTAGACAATACTAACAACAACTCTTAAGGTTATATATTCTCCCTCCACTGACCAAATTTAGATCATTTGATCATTTTATGTTGTGGTGGAGCACAAAACTTAAAAAAAGTAATGAAAGGGTAATCACAGTTATCACTTATCTTCTATGGTTTTTTTAGAGGTTTAGACTAGAACAAAATACAAAGGAGCAAGGAATTGAATTGGGTGATTGGAAGAGTAATAACAAAAAAGTACACTTGCATTTTAAACTTTGCCAATTTCTAAATACTACATCAAACACAGGAAACCAATTGCATGTGCTTAGTCCAAACCATAAGCTGGAATCGTAAAGCTCAACATGGATGCATCCTTTTCAAATGGGTATGCAGCTAGTGGAGGTTTAGCCTGAGATGAAGAAGGATTCATCTTGTTTACATTTGGTTGCTCATAGTCAATAGATAACATAATACAAGAAAAGCTAATGGCCATAGAATAAGGTTTGATTCCATGCCAATAGCACAAGCTTCAACATATTCAAATTGAAGTAGATTAACTGGTAGCAGTAAAATGGCTTAAAGATGGTGTAAATTTTTCATGATACATATTTTATACTATACAAAATGTAAAGAAGCTCAGAAAAGATTGGAAGCTTCAATTCTTCATATATACAGAGAATCAAATAAAGTGGCAGACTACCTCGCCAACAAAGTAAAAAAGATCAACACATGTTTTGTCACTTCTAAATTTTTTAATCTAGATGCTTATTGTAGAGGACTAATGCCTTTAGATCAAAAAGAAGTGCCTTGTATTAGACAACAATGTACAAATCTTTGAATGAATAAAGGATCCTTATTTCTTTATATATATATATATATTAAAAAGAAACCCTATATCACTCTCACTTTTTTCTTTAACTCTCTCATCTCTACTCTCTAATTGGAAAAATTAATTTTGTGGCATGGCAAGTCGGGTCAAGTTGGGTCATTAATTGGTTTAAGAAAACCTTACAGGGGTGTGTTCTGTGAACAAGTTAATTAAAAACCCTACAAGGTTCCAGGGTGGGTTTTAGGAAGCCCTATAGGGTACTAGGTCGAGTTTGAGTTTTTTAAAACCCATCCCAATCTTGACCCAATGGCACCCTTAAATCAATGGTCTTCTATGCAACTTAGAAGCTTATGCTTGGTACAAATAGACCTACTCACTACCATGTCCATTATAATGTAAACAACTTCTCAGTATGTGAGTAGGCTTAATCATCACGTGGTCTTGCTCGGCTTGATCGGATTCATGGTACATTAGCTGGGTTACAAGTTATTAGAAATATAAATATAGTTTTGATGATAACAAAACATGTGAATGACATATCTTTTAATATGTGTATTGATATGTTTAACTATTTATAAAGATATGTTGTAGAGATATGAATTCGTTTTGTAGGGTATAATGCATAGTTCTAAACTTATTGTGATATTTGGAAATTAAGTTTTTAACTAGGATGTATCTTCAAAAGAAAGCAGTATCTTGTAATTTCGATAAACAATAGACAATGAATGCATAAGGAGTCATTTCAAAAGAATAATAAGTTTTCAAACGAGAAGCATTAGAGGATTGGAAATACATTTAACCCATTCCACTAATAAAAGGTCTACTATTTTTGGGATTTCTTGACAAATTGGATAAATAATTATTTGTAGAAAGACAGATATGAAAAATCAATAAACAAATATTTGAAGAAACAATGAGGGATGCAATAATAATCAATTTGACCGTTAGAGATGAAGCTTATAAATACATGAAGCAAAATGAAAGTATACTAGAGACGAACATAAATACAAGAGAGGTTACAAATATGCATAAAACTACTGTTTTGATTACGTGCTAAAATCAGGGGATTTTCAAATTGTTCTTATCCTCATAGAACTTAATCAAATTTTTTGTTTAAGTGATTGTTTTTCTCTAAAGTTTTATCATTTAGCTAAGGAAGCTAAGAAAAGGCATATTATATCGAATTAGTGATTGTAGACTATATCGAATTAGTGATTGAGATACTCTTGTCACATTTTGATTCTTTAATATAGTGGAACGAATTTGTAAAGACAACCAAAACCCCAGCGGGTAGAGGTTGGAGGAGTAAATTGATGCACAAGGTAAAACTACCATATATAGTTGCTTAATCTTCTTGAACCCTATCCTTTATTTTTTGCAATTTATTTATATTTGTTATTTATTCATTGCGAAATCATTTTTGCCAATAATAATCAAAGGAAACTTGTTTGAATTGATTAAAAGAATTTTTAATAGTAATAATCAATTCACCTTCCACCCCACCACCAACCCCCCCTCCCCTTTGATTATTAATCGGGACCAACAAGCAATATCAAAGCTTAGCTTGATAGCATTTGAGTTTAAAGATTTATGGTAGAAAGCATTACAATTTCATCTAAAAAGGCACCTTGTTTTGATCAAACTAACTACGCTTATTAGAAATACAAGATGGAGACATATATTAAGGCCACATATTATTAGATCTAGGAAGTTATTATAAATAATGATATGGAGATTGAAGAAACTGTGAGTGAAGTTAGTTAAACTAATAAAAATTATTAAGTAGAAGAAAAGAAGATTGATGAATCAAAGAAAAAATTAGAAGCAAATTGGAAGGCTAAGAATCTATTACTCTCCTCTATTTCTTCTTTTGAATTTTATCTAATATTTGAGTACAAGATAGCTAAAGATAGTCAAGATACTATTTTTGAAACATTTGAGGGAATAGAAGCAATCAAAGAAACAGAGTAAATTCTCTCTTACATTAGTATGAACTTTTTCCAGTTTTACTAAATGAAGAGATAAAAACCATATCTAGTCGATTAAATGCTATAACTAATGAATTAAATTCTCTTGGCAAGAACATAAGTGACACGAATTTAGTCAGGAAAAAATGAGAATATTACCACAAGAGTGGGTTCTGAAGAAGATAGCCATTAAAGAAGCATGTGACTTCAAGAAACTCTCCCTAAGTCAACTACAAATCAAGTTGTAGCCTATGAATCAGGTTTTCTAAAGGTAAAAGACAAAAAAGGGCATAGCAATCAAAGCAAGTAAATCTATTGATGTTGAAAACAAAGAAAACAACATCAAGCCTATAGCATAACAATTGAACAGAGTACTCAAAAGGTAAGATAATTAAATAATAAGAAGGGCAAGAAAGGAAGGAGAAGTTGTGTGTTACGAACGTAAAAAGGTTAGACACATCATATACAATTGTCCAATGCCTATAAACAAGCTTGAGAAGTATCAAAAGATGAAACATAAATTGCTAGTGCCTTCTTAAAATGATATGGAATATTTGGTAAATGAAGAAGAAAATATAAAAACAAACTCTAAAGAAAATCCATGTCTAATGGCTATATCAAAAATGGATTCTATTGTTGAATCTAATACAAAAGAAGTATATGTAGAACTTTTCAGCTCACTATTAAAAGCCAAAGCTCGAAACATAAGGTTGGAAAGTGATATTCAAATTCTAAAAGAAGAAAAAGAAGTTGTAAGTCAAACAAATTCGCTATTAGCAGAAGAATGTGATCATTTGAATGGAGAAAATAGATCATTAAGAGACAAAAAAAGAAAAGTTATCAAAAGAAAATCCAAAATTAAGAGAAGAGTCAAGTGACATGAAAGCAAAAATGGAAGAATTATTTCAATCATTTAGCAGCAAGTTTAATAAATTTACTAAAAGCAAAAGAAGCTACAATTGTTGTTGTCAAGTCAAATAAATGATCCATCTAAGAGTGGTTTAGACTATGAGAAAGGAGAAAGGAGAAAGCTCAAATCAAATAAAAAAGATAGTGTTTGTTAAAGCATATGAATATGCACAAGAAGACAAGACACTTTGATCATTGCCAATCGTAGCTTTAATATTTATAATGCCTGTTCCTAATTCTAACTACGTTGCAATAGGCAAGTGTACCTATCGTGGACGTAGTATAGTGTCAAGTACAGGGTCGTCCCATAGAGATACACCAACTACTAGTACTAACTCCGTTCCTATTATCTAACCGACGCTTAAATATGTTGGTTGAAACTTAATTACTCTAATCTTAAAACTAATAACTCACTAACAACAATGGTTCTGAAGATTTATCAATTGGCAAAAGCAACCTAGATCTTATTCTACTCCTTCTCTATCATGTAATTCATTAGATTTATGAAGATTGGCGTAGTTGACTTCTTATACTGTCGAATTCCCTAGTCAAGTTAACTACTTTCTCAAGTATATTAACCTATCTAATCCTAGATTTATCAAATATGATCTCTCCTTATTTAATAGCAACCTAGAATTGCATAAAGCACGTGAATTCGCATCAAAATAATTGATGTAAACAGAAGACTCTTGTTTCCTATCTCTAGAAGAACAATCAAATCTCATTAATTGCATTAAATCTAATCATAAGAGCAATTTCTCAATTAACTAATATGATATCATGCATAAATTCATATTCCGGATCTATGAATCTAAGAAACAATTGAAGGGCATGCAATTAATCATAAGAAAGTCAACAACTTCGCATTAAAAATCGAATCTTCATCACATGACAGAGAAGTTTCGAACAAAATCTAGATTTAGAGTCTACTCCTCCATAAATTGGACAAAATAAATACAATTACGGGAAGAATAATTAAAATTCATAGTCACAGCCCTTAAAGATGGAATCTTCTCCTTCGTAGGTCTTCAACCTCCTTTGGAACTGACAGAATCTTCTTTCCCCTGCTGCTATGTGTGTCAGAGCAAGTACAAAATTCGGAACCTTCTTTCTAGGGCAACTAACGGTCTATTTATACATGTACCCGGGTTGGATACATACACGAGTGGATACACGAGTAGTGTATCTCGTTCGTGTATCTCATGCTTTCTTCCAAGTGTCCTTATGTGAATATACACGAGCAAGTACATGGGAGTGTACATTGGTCGTGTATTTGAAACATCGTTGCACAGCAGCAAAACTTAGATACACAAGTAAAGTACATGGGCATATACTTTGCTCGTGTACTTTCCAGACATCCACTTCAGTATACACAAGCAAAGTACATGGGCGTGTATCTCACTCGTGTACTTTCCAGACATCCACTTCAGTATACACAAGTAAAGTACATGGGCGTGTATCTCGCTTGTGTACTTTCCAGAATTCTTTACTTCACATGTATTGTATCCAATTCCTTCCAAACTTGATCCGACTCTTCAGAACTCCTTCCCTTGGCTCCAAAATACTCTAGAAAATCCTGAAATTAACATTCATTCCATTAAGCATCATTTTCTTCAACAAATCATCTAAAAATTCAACAATAAAGCACAATTTCATTACTCTAGATAAGGGTATTTCACGACTTATCAAACTTCCCCACACTTAAGTCTTTGCTTGTCCTCAAGCAACACAAAACATTAATCAAACTTCTCATTAATCATGATTGTTGTTACCAAATAGAACTACTCAGATATTAGCATTTATGAATTTTAATCTTTAAAGCTCAATGCAATCCCTCAATCTAATGAGTGTGCTTCTCACCTTATCATGACAGTATTGTAACAGAGATACTTTAGTCAAATTTCTAGGATTAATCAGAGTGGACCAATCTTTACCCTTGTCATTTTAACAATGGCTTTCATGATCAAAATTGACACAAGATCAATCAAAGCAAAAGAAAACGTGGTACATTTCAACCACCATTAAAAAGTCTAATATCTTCTCAATTGTCTCTCTTAGTGAAGCAATCAATAATGAAAATACATTGCATCTGTGTTTCCCCTAGATTCCTCCTTCTTTTTGGTTGATCTCTTCAAAGATTTTATTCTTTGTAATAGTTCACACTCGTTTCATCCTTTTTTTTTTTTTTGGAATCTTGCAACCCATGTAACGAGTTTTCAACCGATAATCCTAGGCTCGTCACCCAAGTTAACGAACGTTATCCCCTCAATTGAGGGCATTCCTATGGGCTTAATTACTCGAGTTACAAGACCCTCTCAACTTTTGCCTTTATGGTATTTCATTTTATTGCGGTAATTTCCTCGGTCGGCCAATCCCAGGCCAGACGACCTTAGGTGACCAGGTTTTAAAGGGACCCCATCGAACCTCTATTACCTTAACTTATTATTTTGACTAGTTAGTAGCAGAGTCAAACTTCGCTCTTCTGAGGGACCAAAGCCTGCCCATACTAACCAATCCTTTATTTTTCAAGTATAACATGCTTTCATTAAATTATTACTTTAAAGAAATCTTCTAAGAAGGATTACCAAGAGAATCATTTCATTTGCCCTTTCATGAAAGATTATATAGCTCTCAAGATCTTTGAGTTTCACAACGATTTTATCCCATAACTTTGACTAAGTATCAATGTTCTAAAGAAGACAAAGGTGAAATGCACAACACTCTTTTAGAGGAATTCATTCACTAAATGCTACAATGCTATGTAATTTGCAATCATGATTTCAAAATTCGATTATCAAGCACAAAGAGAAAAACAAAAATTAGGGGAAATTTTTTAATGACTCATACAATTCAGCACAACCCTTATCAAATTTCTTTAGTATCCCCTTCCCCACACTTAGATTGAGACATTGTCCCCAATGTATTTATCATTCAAGAACATAATGAGAAATAAAGAGATAAAAAGAAAAAAATAAAAAGAAAAGGAACTAAGACTTCCCGGGATTAAACAGGTGATGTACCAATTGCATAGCTAGCAAAATGTCGATCATCTATATCGATGAAGTTCGCCAAGGAAGGTCATGGGACCAGTTGCATTCGCGAGATAGCACCTAGAGTAGCAAAGTTCAACACAACAAAAACAAAAGGTAAAAGAGTAAATAGATATCAGTCATTATTACAGTCATCCAACAAGAAAGAGTCTAGCTCAATAGAAAGAGCTTCTCGAATATGCAGAATAAAATAGGTAACTTGAAGTCATTCATTCTTCAGAATTGGTTTCCTCATCTTCATCATTTGTTTCATCTTCTTCATCCTCACTTTCCTCACCCTTGGCAGTGGCTGGTTCCACTTCCTCAGTGGTTCCTCAGTTTCCTCTTCACTTTCTCCCTCACTTTCTCCTTCCTTTTCATTGTCTTTATCGCCGCTGGCCTCAACTTCCTCTTCAGCTTCAGGGGAAGAGGCATAAGTGGGCAAACTAGCTTGCCCCACTGGGAAGCACTTAGCCAGCGACTGGAAGGCGTGAACTACAAATTTCCTAAATTTTTTTTGTTTCTTTTGCATCCCTTGTAGTTGCACTTTCATCTCACCTTGGGTCTTCTCAATGGATGCCAAGCGGTCAAGCACCCGCTCTGATGTAGGAATAGAAGACTCACCAGGTGAAGATGAGGAGGGAGCAGCTTTGGAGGATTGTGCAGAAGGAGGCGGCCTGCTAGAAGTGCGGGAAGTTCCTATGGTTTTTTTCATTCCCCACTTGGCAAATGACCCATTAGAGATTCTTTCCTGATTGCACTTGGCGGCCTTTGGCCCAGGGTCTTGGAAAATGTCCATGCTCTTCAGCAAATGAGTGATGAAGCTGCTACAATAAATCCCCTTAGAACGAGAGTCATGTGCCTGTCTCCATAGATAAAAGGCCAACTCCAACCCGATATTAATTTGATATCCGTGGGAGATGCTGTAAAGATAGAAGATTTCGAAGTTATTGACAACTCCCTTACTGCTCTTTCGGGCTCCAATTGTGTTTGTCAAGAGCCAACGACAAACTTTAAGGCAGTCATCCTTAATTAGAGAGGCCTTGGAGCTGGATGGAAAGTACTCTTGAGTCGGATTTCCGGTCAACTCCTCCCAGCATACCTGATTGTTTACGTTGGAAGGCCAACGGCAATGTAAGTCCTGAAACTCAGATGTCCAGGTAAAAGCTTCAGTGTAGAAGCCCATGAGAGAACAGAACTGGCGGATAGTACAGTTATGCCGTTGCCCATACACTTCAAAACTAAAAGAGTTGTCCCATCCTTTTTCAATTTCTATCTTCTGTATCTACATAGTGGATAGGAACTCAAGAGTAACATCCCGATATGCTGGTTCTTGTATGGTGAACAGGACCTCCCATGGGCCGGTGGCAAAGGTTTCCTTCATTGGTTGAACTAGTCCATACCCTTCTAGCATGCCCCAATCCAAGTATTGGTGTGCACCAAACGGTTTCCGTGATAGAATTTCAAACCGCTTCTTGCTCTATGGCTCCTCCGCAACTCTTCGGGGAGGTGGAGCGGAGGATGAACTAGCACCATCCCTATTCCTCTTAGCAGGGGTGGTCTTCTTCTTCTTCTTATTAAACTTTGGTTTAACTGCATAAGTCTTTGTGACCATCTGGAGCAATCACAATGGTCTCAAAATAGGTTAGGTTCATTAATTACACAAAGAAAATGATAGGACTTGCATTGGGTTTCCGAAACAAGGAGAAAGATAACATAATTGAGATACACGACCAAGGTACACGACCGTGTACCTAGTTGTGTATCTGCCCATCTAATACATGTACAAATTACCATAGGAACACTCAAAATCAGGTCTTGTGGCTTTAGTATATTATCAACCTGCCTTCCTAAAGGCCAAAAATGTAACTACAACACACCCAAAGCATCATCAAAATGATAAAGTTCGAATCTTGATTCTAAGAAGCTAGGTGCGATAGTTTAGTGATCCTAAGAAAAATGCCCTCATACTTTGGTTTCTAAGAAGAAGATCAGAAAAGAAACACAACAACATTGTTCTAAAAACCCACAAAATCAAAGTCCCAAACATTCACGTTCAAACCCTAACTGTTGATTCTCTTGTTTGGCAGCCACTCATGACATCAAACATACATGCATTCACGTGAGTTCAAAATGTCTACATATCTATCAACAATCGACTTCCAAAATGCGAAATCACTCATCATACCATCATCATAGATGCAAGCATGTATGGTGGTCATGAAAGAAAATCGAGCAACAACCGTATTGCAATAAGTATTGAAGAAGAAGAAGAGAGAACCTACTTACCTTGAATCCTTGAAGCGGAAGAAGTTTGTAGTGTGGAAGGAACAATCATTGTATGGAGGAGTAGAGTGAGAGTGAGTGAGTGAAATACACAAATGAGAATGGGTCGTGTAAATGGCAGAGTGAAGTGAGGAGTCCTTTTATAGTACGAGTAGAAAAATTAGATACACGACCAAGTACATGGTCGTGTACTTTGGATTCCTTTCTGTAGGTTAGATACACAAGTGTGTACCCTGTCCGTGTATCGTGGAAGATCATTCTGTAGGTTAAATACACGACCAGGTACACGAGCGTGTACTTTGTTCGTGTATCGTGGGAGAGCCTTCTGTAGTTTAAATACACGACCAGGTACACGAGCATGTACCTTGTTCGTGTATATAGAGGGAACATTCTGTGAGTCAAATACACGACCAAGTACACGAGCGTGTACCTTGTTCGTGTATATAGAGGGGGTGTTCTGTGGGTTAGATACACAATCAGGTACACGAGCGTGTACCTTGTTCGTTTATCGAATTGTGCATTCTGTGGGTTAAATACACGACCAGGTATACGAGCGTGTACTTTGTTCGTGTATATAGGGGAAGCATTCTGTGGGTTAGATACACGACCAGGTACACGAGCGTGTACCTTATTCGTGTATCTCTGATATTTACTCAATGAGCATATTTTGAAGTACACGGGAGAGCACGCCATGACGTATTCCCTTATTGTATTGCAAAATTAAATTAGAGACCCTCTAGCATGTGTGAAAAATCAAAGTACATACCTGTCAACACTTCATCTTGCATTCCCTTGAAAAGGTCTCCCATCCTAAATTTCCCACACTTAGAGCTTAAAAGAAGCTCTATTAAGATGACTTTCATAGAATCCACACTTGGTTAACCCCTCTGTAGCTTGCTATCCTGCAAAAGTTACTCCAAAACAACGGATGATAAAAATAAAAAATA
Source organism: Laguncularia racemosa (assembly GCA_037954665.1). NCBI lineage: Eukaryota > Viridiplantae > Streptophyta > Magnoliopsida > Myrtales > Combretaceae > Laguncularia > Laguncularia racemosa. Next base: position 1,370,707 of record JBBMOL010000181.1, on the reverse strand, counting down.
CATAAATAAAGAAGAAAACTTACCTAAGCAACATGGGTTGCCTCCCAAGAAGTGCTTGTAAACACCCCATTTTTTGCCCTAGGAATCAATAATAATCACTAATAATCAATTTTCAATTTTTTCCAATTTTTTCCTAATTTAGCATAAATAATAAAAATATCCAAAAAAATAAAAATAAATAGGAAAACACATCAATTTTGAAAAATGATTTCAGAAATGGCAATAATAAATAATGAATAATTTTTACAAATTTTTTAAATTTCAAAAAAATACAAAAAAATGGAAAAATCGCATTGCATATATGCAATTTGCGATATAAAGAAAATCGGGAAATTGGGCCAGCTCAGTTGGCTCGTGGATGCGTATAGGGAATGTGTGAAGGCTGGAGGTCGCGAGTTCGAATCCCCCCGCATATGCTCGGCAAAAATTTTTCTTTCTTTTCCCTGGATCTACCACGTGGCAGCGCGTGATTGGCCGAAGGAAATCACGCGTGTTACACGTGATCGTCTTCCTCACCCGGACAGACGAGAGAAGAAGCCGGAGCAAGTTCGACGAAGGTGGAATCGATCATTTTTTTTCAAATCTTCTAGATTACTGTAAAGATAAAGCCATATCCATAAGATAAATCAAAGAAAAACAAGAGATCAATATCAAATCGCCGGGATAAAATTAAATCTAAAAACGGAAGAAATTCAGATTTATCCAAATCGGCCTATTTGAGCTTATCCATGAGGGTTTCCAGATGCCTATAAATAGAGGAGGAGGGGAGGAAGCCAATACACGAATCACAATTGAGAGAAAGTGAGGAAAGAGTGTAAATCGGAGAGCATCGGAGAAGAGCCCAAAATCGCGAGCACCGACTGGAGTTGAACCACCACCAGGAGGCGATCTGGGAGTGAACCACCACCACCATTGGATTCAGCACCCTCGAGAAGCTAGGATTCGATACCTCAGCCGCTGCAAAAGGCCACCGGAACGCCGTGAACGAGCACCCTCCGCCGCCACATCCGACCGATCCGACCCGACCTGATTCAACCCGACCCGCTCACCGACCCGGATCCAAGTAAGTCAGATTTTCTGGATTTTTTTATTATTTTATTTAATTAATTAATTTTGTTTATTTATTTATTTCGAATTAATTTATTTGTTTATTATTTGTTATTTAGTTATTTATTTATTTATTTATTTGTTTATGTTTTATTTTTAATAAATAAGAAAATGTAGAAATTAGATTTTTCTATAATTTAATAATGTAGAAAAATAATAAATAAGAAAAGAAAAAAATAATAAAATAATAAAATGTAGAAAAATAAAAATATTAGGAAAATAATAATAAAACTTTAGATTTTAAAATAGGATAGATATTAACTTAGGATAAAATTTTAAAAAAAATTCACAAAAATTATAGAAAATTTAATAAAAATCATAAAAAAAAACTACGAAAATCATAAAAATGATGAAAATCATAAAAATTATAAAAAATCATAAAAGAATCAAGAAGAATAATAAAAATCACAAAATCAAAAAAATGAGTTTTAGAACTTAGAAAAATCATTTTTCTCAAAAATAAATCCAAAATTGATGTTTTTTCCCTAAAAATCATTTTCAGAAATCAGATTAAAGCTTAGGCGTAGAATATTTAGAAAAATCCCAAAAATGGTAAGAACATAAATCAAAAGAGGTTTCAAAATTAAAATTCACAAACAAACTTAAAGTTTTCAGAAAAGCGAACTACGGCTTGTTTGATCCTGAGTAGCAGGTACGTAGGCACCCATCCGGGTCAACCCATAAAATGAAATGAAAAATCATTTTCTTGAAATAACTCAAAAACATAATAAAAAGTAACAAAAACACAATAAAACACATTTCTAAAATAAGATCAATTTTAGGAGATTAGGTGGTAACCGTAAGGTTTTAATAGGTTAGCCTCCGAACTTAGAAACTCTGGTTTTCCCTTTTCCTCTTTTCACAAAAACGAGAAGAGGAAATAACGACGACTAGTGGTCAAAATTAAGACTAATCCGCTCCTTTAGTCTTAATTCAATTTTTCCCAACAATAGTTGGGTGACGACTCCAAAAATTAAACAAAATTCCTAACTCAAGTCGAGGATCTATATTAGATGGGCATAGGGTCTAGTCTAGATCGGATTAGGAATGGGAATTCAAAAATTAGACTCGATAGGATGGCGACTCCGCTGGGGACCCATGCCAGTAGGCTAAGCTACCCGAATCTTCGAATTGTTCTCCTTAAATGTGCTTCAATTATTATTCTGTTACTAATTTTTCAGGAATTAGTTAGATTCTAGTTTCTTTGCTATGGGGGTTCAGCATGCATACATATGTTTGTGTGAGTAGATGCGGTCAAACCCGGACCGTCCTAGAAACCTAAGACGGGGAGCCATTGTGTAGGTTTCGGGCGAAGTGAGTTGATTCACCGTTCGGGACCGATTAGGCTACCCCACCTTATGCTTCGATATGGCCTGAGATCCATTTCTTCGAGAATGCGAGAGGCCATAGAGCTCGGGAACCAGTTAGAACCAACCTACTTGCATACATGATGTCATAAAGGGTTGACAATTGAATGACGATGTAATGGTTTGTTGTTTTGTTCATGGAGTTCGAATTTATTTCCCTGTAATGCTTTCATAGTCTTGTTTGTAATTAGGCGATTTCTTATTGTAAAATAGATGGCTAGCACCGCAATCGACCGTCTCCTCCGCAAAGAAATATGGGTGTACAAACCTTTGGACCCAAAATTGGTACTGGACCATTGGTTTACCTTGTACAACCTAGAGGAGCAGGCCTTCATCCAGCAAAAGATCGGCCCCGTCCTCTCACTAATAAGGATAGAGGTGAATTTGCCTTTAATCCGGGCCATGCTCCAATTATGGGAAACCAAGCTCGCTGCTTTCTTTATCGGGCTGCATGAGATCACCCCTACCCTGGAAGAGTACACCTAGTTGCTACAGGCTCCAGCACTAACCGATCAAATCTATATGCCAGACCTCGAGGCCGGGCCAGCCGGTACCTTCAGCAGATTATTAGGCATCCGTAAGACAGTAGTTAACAAAGCCCTAGCAGACTACAATGGATATTACATACAAATGGATGATTTGGAAGCCTGGTTCATTGCCCGAGAGGACAACGGGGATAAGAAGGACATACTATGTGGGGACCCCAAAACTTACAGACAGAGAAGGGTGAATACTTTCATCTTGACAGCCTTCGCCACCATATTGTTCCCCACTGGGACCTTCTATATTCACTACCGGGTCGTAGAGCTGGTGACCCAATTTCTGGAGGGAAGATCTTACATCCCAGCTCTACTGGCTGAACAGATCCGGAACTTAAATTTCCTCAAGAAGAAAGGCCATGGGATTCTCCGCTCAAGCTTCAACCTTCTGTTGATCTGGTTTGTAAGCCACCTTAAGTGTTTCGGGCTGAACATGGTCCGAAAAACCTTAGCCCAGCAGGTGGATCTTGTAGATTCATGTATAGAAAAGGTGAAGCTACCCGACGACCTTACCAGCCACAGTTGGGTAGAGCTGCTTAGGAGTTTTAGTGCCGAAGATATTCTATGGACAACCAGGTGGAGTTACTGTAACAAAATCATCTTGACCTGCAGAAACTTCCAAGCAGTGCCTTTAATCGGAATCAGCGGATGTGTTGGGTATCACCCCAACTCAGTGGTCCGCCAATTTGGTACCATCCAAGACATAGTTTATCGCCCCTCGGTACAAGCAGTTACCTTTGAGTATCAAGATCCGAACCTGTTAGTAGCTGAGAAGTTTGCGAAGATGGCAGAGGTCAAAGCACTTTGGGGAGCCAGAATTGAAAGCCCGAATGTGGACCTCGGGGAGTTAGATGGTGAAGTGGGAAAACACCGAGCCACAAGAGAATTTGTAATCCGCCAGCTATACCAGACAGGGGAAAGAGCATATCGGGTTCCAAACGTCACCCAACCAAGACCAGACAAGATCAATCCAGAGACAGAAGTATACCTAGAACAGGTCAAGGCCCGAATGGAGGTATACTTTGGAGCTGCAGATCATAAGAAAGACATCTGGAAGGGACGTTTCAAGGAATCCGACCAAAGGAACAAGGCCCTAGAAGCACAATTGGAGAAATGCCAAGCCAAAGTCAAGGAATTGGAAGCCGTCATCAGTGGGAAGTCTGAGCCTCCACAACAGAAGACTAAAAGAACTAGGAATTAGATATTTATTTGTAATATTTTATTTTGAACTCCAGAATTTTCAATAAAAGTGAATTTTCAATATCACATTGTCAATCAGTTGTCAACCCTTTTTACTTTTTAGCATCCGCGTGACACATGCATATCATTCTTGCATTCATTGCACTAAAAATAAAAACAAAATGCGCGTCCAGGTATCAAAATAGCTTCCAGGCAACCGAACCCTCCTAGAAGCCTAGTTTTCATGCGCTCAAGAGAAAAAATGGCCAACAGTGGCGACAACTGCAACAACGCCAATGCTGAAGCTGCCTCGGACTCTAGGATCATGTCCCTAGAACAAACAATCCAACATCTAGCTGCCCAGGTTCACCTCTTAACTGAAAGCATTGGCCTCCTACGCAACACTCAGCCAACCCAGGAAGAGTATTCAAGGGCCAGAAAGGGGAAAGCAGTGGAAGGACAGCCTCCGGAATATGAAGAGATCAATTCCCACCTTAACCCGACCTTTGAATATGAGCCAAAGGTCAACCAGGGGCCGACCTTTGATGACCTGAAAAAGGAGATGGAAGAGAGGCAGAAGGAGATGGAGAAGCGACTCTTCCAGCAGCTCCATGACAAGATGAAAAGCATTGAAGGCCCTGATGGTTTTGAACAGGCCGGAATCACCAATCTGCCAGCATACAGGGAAGAGATATACCCTGAAAAGTTCAAGACCCCAGAGTTTGAAAAGTATGATGGGACCGGCTGCCCCAAAATGCGTACCAGGCTATATGCCCGGAAAATGAGCAAGTATGCTTAATACAACCAACTCATGCTCCAGACATTCCAAGACAGCCTCACAGGCCCTGCACTGGTCTGGTATGCCCACCTGGACTTCAACATTGTCAACACTTGGGAGAAGCTAGCCCGGGCGTTTTATGATCAATATAAGTTCAATATTGAAGTCGCCCCATCTGTAATCGACCTGGGGAGTCTCCGAAAAAGACATGCTAAGCCGTTCAAGGAGTATGCTCAGCGTTGGAGGGCCCAGGCCGCCAGGGTAGCCATCCCGATATCTGAGAAGGAGTTGACATCCATATTTGTCAATACCTTGGACAAGACCTATTTTTCACACCTGGTAGGCCATACCTCATCCAGTTTTGCAGAGGTAGTGGCTACAGGGTGTAGGATTGAGAATGCCATCACCACTGGTAGACTCCAAACAATGGAGCCTCCTAGGGTCACACTGACACAAAGGCCTGTAAGAGGAAACTGAGCTAAAGAGTCCACTGTCAGCACAGTCCACTCCGATAAGGTAGAAAAATCTGGGACTCGTGTGACATTCCAGACCCCGAGTACCCTAGTCCAACAACCCACGATGGGTCATAATCAGGCCGCCAGGATCTGAAGGCAATTCACTCCCATCCCTATACCGCTCAGTCAGGTCTTCGCTCGGCTAAGGGCGGACAACTTGATTAGTTTCAAGATCCCCAATGACCGGTACAAGCTTAAGAACTTCGACTCAAATCTCAAGTGTGACTACCACATGGGTCAGGAGGGGCATTCCACAGATAGGTGCTGGAGGCTCCGGCACAAAATCCAAGACTTAATTGATGCAGGAATCATACAATTGGATTTCGTGAATGCCCTAGTACCTAATGTCAACACCAACCCACTGCCCAGTCACAAGCCTACCATCAACATGATCACATTAGAGGAGTCGGCTCCCAAAGAAAGCCCCTAAAAAGAATTCAACTGAGCAACAAAAGAAGCAATCCCACCAAGCTCCAGAAGAAACTCCAAAAGCACACATTAAGAGAAGATGGTTAGCCAGAGACCCAACGGTTGGCACTTTGGGAGAATCACATGGGAGATTTCAGTATTTGGTAAACTATTCTTATACCCCGACTGAGCAAGGGCCACCTAGTGGATGGGGACCGGAATTTAAGAAGGAAGACAACCCGGTAAAGGAAAAAGGGAAGACTGTCAACATGATCAACTCTCATTAGAAGCCCAGGGTTATACAGTGCTATGAGGGACAATCAACTGAGGTACAAATCCCAAGAAAAAGATATGTATTCAATGTCCCGATACCGGCAGAGAATTACAAGGTTGCACCGTTCGACTATCGGGTCCTCGAACAAGAGCGGCCTCCTATGGTGGGAGGCATCACCCACTCTGGGAGATTATACGATCCAAAGTATAAAGGCCCGACCGAAGAGCCCAATGTGGAAAAAGGGGAAGAAGAGGAAGAGGGTCTTGCTGCGTTTACGAAGATGGTTAAGGCCAGCGAATACAAGATCATGGAACAATTAAATAAGGTTCCAGTGCAGATATCACTCATGGGCCTTCTCACAACATCCGAGCCTCATAGGGAAGCACTCTTTAAAGTGCTAAAAAAGATTCAGGTCCTGGAAGGTATCACTACAGACAAATTAGGTCACGTGGTGGACTCCATCTTCGCAATGGACCAAATATCCTTCTCTCCGGCAGAGCTAGGAGAATAGGGAGACCAACATACCAAACCACTATTCATAGTGGTCAGGTGCAATGACACCATTGTCTCTCGGGTACTTATTGATAACGGATCATCCCTCAACGTTTGCCCATTGGCAACGCTCGACTTACTGGGGGTCGATCCAAGCAACATAAAACCTAGCTCCACAATGGTCAGAGCCTTCGACGGGTCAAGAAGAGACATAGTGAAGGAGGTAAACCTGTCAGTAGAAATTGGTCCACAAGTATTCCACATCGCTTTCTAGGTCCTCGACATCCCAAGGTCTTTCAACCTGCTTTTGGGACGACCCTGGATACATGCTGCTGGAGCCATCTCCTCTAGTCTCCACCAAAAGGTCAAATTCATCGCAAACGGGCAGATAGTCACTGTACTGAGCGAGCAGGATTACGCCATATATAAGGAGACTGCCATACCTTAGATTGGGGAAGAGGGTTCAGAAGACCTGGGGCTGCAGATCTTCAATGAAGTGAACATGGTAACCAGCAAGGAGGGCCATCAGTTTAAAGAGGGGCAGCATGGGACGTTTGGACTAGGGTACATTCCTACGGTCGCAGAAGAAGCGCAAACAAAAGATGTCAAAGGTAGAATGAAGGGGAAGTTGATCGACACCCAGATGTGCATCCCACCTCTCCAACAATCTTTCTGAAAGGCAAACATCATTCAAGAGCTGCGGATGAATGAAGAGGACGACAGCCAAGGGAAATCAACTCCCTGCACGTCCAACCAGCATTCGGCTCTAAATAATTGGTTTTGTTATCCTATCAGTAGCGCTAGGTTAGCTCAAAAGTAGAGAAAAATTATTAAAAAAATTTATTGAGACTCTTTATCAAGTTCAATTACAGTTTTTTTTTTCCTTCTTATATATATGCTTTCATGTTACTCAGATCTCCTAGCATCGAACATCAGGGATATTTCGCGCAGGTAGAAAGTAAAAACGCTGATATCGTTTCCAACACTGCTGGGTCAGTTGTTGAAAGCGATATCTTAGACCACGAAATAATACAAGAAAATTGGCTAAAACATGAACAAAGCGGAATCTCGATCGACGAGCCTGTGGAGACAGTAAATCTAGGAAGCATGGAAAACCCTAAGAACCTCAAAATCGGGACCAGTTTGAGTGCCGAACAAAAACGTGAGATAACCGAGCTATTAATGGAATATGCAGATGTGTTTGCCTGGTCATATGGTGACATGCCTGGGCTAGACCAGTCAATAGTAGTTCGCAGGCTTCCCATAAGGGAAGATGTCAAACCTAAAAAAACAAAAACTGAGAAGATTTAGGCCTGACATCTTACTGAAAATCAAAGAAGAAGTCAAGAAACTGCTAGAAGTAGGGTTCATTGAAGTATCCGACTACCTAGAGTGGGTAGCAAATATAGTCCCCGTCATGAAAAAGAACGGAAAAGTACGCGTATGCGTAGACTTTTGGGACTTAAACCAAGCCACGCCAAAGGATAACTTCCCCCTACCTCATATTGATGTTCTAGTAGACAACACTGCGGGAAACCATCTCTTCTCATTCATGGACGGTTTCTCAGGATATAATCAAATAAAAATGGCTGAGGAAGATAAAACCAAAATGACCTTCATCACAACGTGGGGGACTTTCTGTTACAAAGTCATGCCATTCGGTTTAAAAAACGCCGGGGCAACGTATCAGAGAGCCATGGTCGCTATACTTCACGATATGATGCATCGAGAGGTTGAAGTATATGTCGACGACATGATAGCTAAATCCAAAGAAGGAGAAAGCCATATAGATATCCTAAGGAAATTGTTTAAACGACTGAGAAAATTTCAGCTCAAGTTAAACTTAGAAAAATGTACTTTCAGGGTCACAACGGGGAAATTGTTAGGGTTTGTCATAAGTCAAGAAGGCATTAAAATCGACCCTGACAAGGTAAAGTCCATATTAGAATTACCTTCCCCATGATCTGTTAAAGAAGTAAGAAGCTTATTGGGAAGATTAAATTACATAGCTCGATTTATCTCACAGCTCACCGACAAATGCCGGCCACTATTCCGTCTGTTGAAGAAGAACGCCACAATAGAATGGGACGATGAATGTGAAGAAGCATTCAGGGCAATCAAAGACTACCTTATAAAACCTCCAGTCTTGATAGTCCCGAAGCAAGGAAAACCCTTATTCTTATACCTCACTATACTCCCTGAATCTGTGGGATGTGTGTTGGGGCAAAAAGATGAAGAGGGAAGAGAGCGTTCCGTATATTATCTGAGCAAGAAGTTCACAGATGGGGAACAGAGGTACTCAGAGGTGGAGAAGACGTGTTGTGCTCTAATTTGGGTCATGCATCGGCTAAGGCAATACACCCTTTACTACCATATCGAGCTGCTGACAAGACACGATCCCTTGAAATACTTGGCAGAGAAACCAGCCTTGATAGGGAGAATTTCTAAGTGGCAAATGCTCCTATCTGAGTTCGACATCACATACATAAATCAGAACTCGATGAAAGGGCAGGCCTTAGCCGACCAATTGGCGGAACACCCTGTCAAGACAGATTCTCAAGAACTACAGGCCCAATTTCCAGATGAGAATATATTGACAGTGGAAGATATGCTGGTAGAAGACTTTGGGATAGAGCAGAATGCTAAATGGAAACTGTTTTTCGATGGAGCTGCCAATGTATTCAGTTGTGGGGTTGGGGCAGTATTGATATCCTCGGACGACATTCAATTCCTTGCAGCGATGAGACTTACATTTCCCTATACCAATAACATCACAGAATATAAAGCATGTATTCTTGGCCTCAAAATGGCTTGCCAAATGGGAATCCACGAATTAGAGGTATACGGGGATTCGTCGCTCATCATACTACAAATAAGAGGGGAATATAAGACTAAAGACCCCAAACTGGTACCATATCATCAACACTTGACAGAGCTGATTGAAGAATTCAAAGCAATCACTTTCACATACATCCCGAGAACTCAGAATCAGTTCGTAGATGCACTAGCCACGCTAGCATCTATGATCCAGATAACAGGGGGAGCCGAAGTTCAACCGATGAAAATAGACATCGAAAGCCGCCCGCCTATTGTTTAACAATGGAAAAGATACAAGATGACAAACCCTGGTATCACGATATCAAGACCTTTCTCCAAGAAGGTAAATACCCCGAAATGGCTAGCAAGAATGACCAAAGAACACTCAGAAGGTTAGCAAGCCATTTCCTATTAAGTGGGTCCATACTTTACAAGAGATCATCTGATACTACCCTGTTGAGATGTGTGAACAAAGATGAAGCATGCGAACTGATGAAAGAAGTACATGAAGGAGTATGTGGACCTCATATGAATGGCTACATGTTGGCCCGAAAAATCATGAGGTTAGGATATTATTGGTTAACCATGGAATCAGATTGCATAAAATATGTCAAGCACTGTCATTTGTGTCAAGTCTATGCGAACCAGATCAATGCTCCGCCCAATGAGCTACATTTGTTATCAGCACCATGGCCATTCTCCATGTGGGGAATCAACATAATAGGCCCAATCACTTCGACAGCGTCCAATGGCCACAGGTTCATACTAGTAGCGATTGATTACTTCACCAAATGGGTAGAAGATTCATCATATGCCAATGTCACAAAATGGGTAATAGTCCGCTTCTTAAAAAGGGACATAATAGCCCGATATGGAGTTCCTGAGTCTATCATCACCGACAATGGTACCAATCTCAACAACAAATCGATGACAGGTTTATTCCACATAAGCCACAGAAATTCAACTCCCTACCAACCTCAAATGAACGGGGCAGTAGAAGCAGCTAACAAAAATATCAAAAAGATCTTCGAGAAAATGACAACAACTTACAAAGATTGGCACGAAATGTTATCGTTTGCTCTCATGGCTTATAGGACTTCAATAAGAACATCTACAGGAGCCAGCCCTTACTCATTGGTATATGGTACAGAAGCAGTGCTACCAGTTGAAGTTGAGATACCATCGTTCAGAATCCTGGCAGAAACTCAGTTAACTGAGTCAGACTGGGTAAAGAAGAGGCTTGATCAGCTGAATCTGATTGATGAAAGAAGACTTACCGCATTATGTCATGGCCAGTGTTACCAACAAAGAATGGCCCGAGCATTTAACAAGAAGATGAGACCTCGGTACTTTAAAGAGGGGGATCTGGTCTTAAGGAAGGTTCTCCCGAATGCTCAAGACTCTAGAGGGAAATTTACCCCAAACTACGAAGGCCCTTATGTGGTGAAAAAGGTTTTATCAGGAGGTGCTCTGATATTAACTCAAATGGATGGTCTAGAATTGAGAGACCCCATTAACACAGATGTTGTAAAGATGTACTATCCTTAGGCAAGGAAATTGAAATTTTGCCAATTTTTATGAAAGCCAATGTTCGATATAAATTTCGTTAAGTCAAATTTTTACTTTTTGCAAGCAAAGTTAATATTCCTGAATGGTCAATAAATTCAAATCAATTCATCACAACAAATATTCCTAAACACATTACCCACCATATCACCAATGAAAGATAAATGCTGAAATGATAATGAATCTTAATATAGTTTGTGATATAATCCTATCTATTTTTGAACATTAGAACTGAGCGCATCATTAGGATAACATTACCATCAAAAGAGCCTTAAGCATAAAGAAAGGGAGCACATCAAAATTTTCAACCCCGTGTCAAGATAAGAAGAAATGAAGCAGAAGTAAACCAGCACGAAGGTTCGGCTGTTTAGTTGCTATCAACTGGCAAGCATATTAAAATAAATAACTATCATGAAAAGCATCACATCATATAGCTCAGTCCGTAGAAAACATATTCAGAAGCATAAGATGAGTCAGCCCCTAGTTGGGCACTTGTCTAAACATTCAATCCTAAGTTAGTCAACCCATAGGGGGCACTTTCCTAAAACTTTGTTCTCATGGTTAGCCCATAGGGGGGACTTTTTGAGATAAATTCAATTCCAGGTTAGTCAGCCCATAGGGGGCACTTTCTTAAAACCTTGTTCTCATGGTTAGCCCATAGGGGGCACTTTTTGAGACAATTCAATTCCAGGTTAGTCAGCCCATAGGGGGCACTTTCCTAAAACCTTGTTCTCATGGTTAGCCCATAGGGGGCACTTTTTGAGACAATTCAATTCCAGGTTAGTTAGCCCATAGGGGGCACTTTCCTAAAACTTTGTTCTCATGGTTAGCCTATAGGGGGCACTTTTTGAGACAATTCAATTCCAGGTTAGTCAGCCCATAGGGGCGACTTTCCTAAAACCTTGTTCTCATGGTCAGCCCATAGGGGACACTTTTTAAGACAATTCAATTCCAGGTTAGTCAGCCCATAGGGGGCACTTTCCTAAAACTTTGTTCTCATGGTTAGCCCATAGGGGGCACTTTTTGAGACAATTCAATTCCAGGTTAGTCAGCCCATAGGGGGCACTTTCCTAAAACCTTGTTCTCATGGTCAGCCCATAAAGGGCACTTTTTGAGACAATTCAATTCCAGGTTAGTCAGCCCATAGGGGGCACTTTCCTAAAACTTTGTTCTCATGGTCAGTCCATAGGGGGCACTTTTTGAGACAATTCAACTCCAGATTAGTCAGCCCATAGGGGGCACTTTCCTAAAAATTTGTTCTCATGGTCAGCCCATAGGGGGCACTTTTTGAGACATTTTTATCATAGGTTAGTCAGCCCATAAGGGGCACTTTCCTAAAAATTTGCTCAAGGTTAGCCCATAGGGGGCACTTTTTGAGGCATTCAATTCAAGGTTAGTCAGCCCATGAGGGGCACTTTCCTAAACTCTCCCGATTAGTCAGCTCTTGGGGCACTTTTCGGAAATATTCTTCCAAACAGTTGCTTGTCTAACAAGACGCTTCTGTTGACAGGTAGCCAGCTCATAAGGGCGCTTCCTGAGTAAATTTTCTTTCCAAGGTTGCAAGTCTGATAAGACGCTTCCTATCATTATTTCTCATACATTCCTACACAATGCTTAAGATGTGTCATGTCGCCAATTAGTCAGCCCATAAAGCACTTTTTGGGAAGGAACATTACTCTAAATTGTTAGGACCACGTTATCTATTCAAGAGGCCAAAAATGGCGTCTTTTCTTTTTTGTTTTTATAGTTAAGTTTTTCAAACTTTACTACAAAGAGGGGCAGCTGTAAACACCCCATTTTTTCCCTAGGAATCAATAATAATCACTAATAATCAATTTTCAATTTTTTCCAATTTTTTCCAATTTTTCCCTAATTTAGCATAAATAATAAAAATATCCAAAAAAATAAAAATAAATAGGAAAACACATCAATTTTGAAAAATGATTTCAGAAATGGCAATAATAAATAATGAATAATTTTTACAAATTTTTTAAATTTCAAAAAAATACAAAAAAATGGAAAAATCACATTGCATATATGTAATTTGCGATATAAAGAAAATCGGGAAATTGGGCTAGCTCAGCTTGCTCGTGCGTGCGTATAGGGAACGTGTGAAGGCTGGAGGTCGCAAGTTCGAATCCCCCGCGTGCGCTCGGCAAAAATGTTTCTTTCTTTTCCCTGGATCTGCTACGTGGCAACGCGTGATTGGCCAAAGGAAATCACGCGTGTTGCGCGTGATCGTCTTCTTCACCCGGACAGACGCGAGAAGAAGCTGGAGCAAGTCCGACGAAGGTGGAATTGATCATTTTTTTTCAAATCTTCTAGATTACTGTCAAGATAAAGCCAAATCCATAAGATAAATCAAAGAAAAACAAGAGATCAACATCAAATCGCCGGGATAAAATCAAATCTAAAAACGGAAGAAATTCGGATTTATCCAAATCGGCCGATTTGAGCTTATCCAAGAGGGTTTCCGGACGCCTATAAATAGAGGAGGAGGGGAGGAAGCCAATACACGAATCACAATTGAGAGAAAGTGAGGAAAGAGTGCAAATCGGAGAGCATCGGAGAAGAGCCTAAAACCGCGAGCACCGACCGGAGTTGAACCACCACCAGGAGGCAATCTGGGAGTGAACCACCACCACCATTAGATTCAGCACCCTCGAGAAGCTAGGATTCGACACCTCACCCGCTGCAAAAGGCCGTCAGAACGCCGTGAACGAGCACCCTCCGCCGCCACATCCGACCGATCCGACTCGACCCGCGCACCGACCCGGATCCAGGTAAGTCGGATTTTCTGAATTTTTTTATTATTTTATTTAATTATTTTATTTTGTTTATTTATTTATTCCGAATTAATTTATTTGTTTATTATTTTTTATTTAGTTATTTATTTATTTGTTTATGTTTTATTTTTAATAAATAGGAAAATGTAGAAATTAGATTTTTCTAGAATTTAATAATGTAGAAAAATAATAAATAAGAAAGAAAAAAAATAAGAAAAAAAAATAATAAAATGTAGAAAAATAAAAATATTAGGAAAATAATAATAAAACTTTAGATTTCAAAATAGGATAGATATTAACTTAGGATAAAATTTTTTAAAAAATTCACAAAAATTATAGAAAATTTAATAAAAATCATGAAAAAAAAACTACGAAAATCATAAAAATGATGAAAATCATAATAAATCATAAAAGAATCAAGAAAAATAATAAAAATCACAAAATAAAAAAAATGAGTTTTAGAACTTAGAAAAATCATTTTTCTCAAAAATAAATCCAAAATTGATGTTTTTTCCCTAAAAATCATTTTCAGAAATCAGATTAAAGCTTAGGCTTAGAATATTTAGAAAAATCCCAAAAATGGTAAGAACATAAATCAAAAGAGGTTTCAAAATTAAAATTCACAAACAAACTTAAAGTTTTCAGAAAAGCGAACTACGACTTGTTTGATCCTGAGTAGCAAGTACGTAAGCACCCATCCGGGTCAACCTATAAAATGAAATGAAAAATCATTTTCTTGAAATAACTCAAAAACACAATAAAAAGTAACAGAAACACAATAAAACACATTTCTAAAATAAGATCAATTTTAGGAGATTAGGTGGTAACCGTAAGGTTTTAATAGGTTAGCCTCCGGACTTAGAAACTTTGGTTTTCCCTTTTTCTCTTTTCACAAAAACGAGAAGAGGAAATAACGACGACTAGTGGTCTAAATTAAGACTAATCCGCTCCTTTAGTCTTAATTCAATTTTTCCCAACAACAGTTGGGTGGCGACTCCAAAAATCAAACAAAATTCCTAACTCAAGTCGAGGATCTATATTAGATGAGCATAAGGTCTAGTCTAGATTGGATTAGGAATGGGAATTCAAAAATTAGACTCGACAGCGCTGTTGTTTAACGTCGTTAGCTCGTCGTAATGAACCAGTGGAGCTCAAATGGAGATGAGAATGAGGTTCAGCTCCTCCTTTTCTTCCAAGACTGTTTGGTCCCCAAGGTAATGCTTGAGCCTTTGACCATTCACCTTGAACATGCCTTTTTCCGAGTGTTCCAACTCAACTGTGCTGTAGGGAAAAACCTTTTTTACCCAGAATGGACCGGACCATCTTGATTTAAGCTTCCTAGGGAATAGTAATACAATGTCCCCTTCATTAAACTGTCCATTCCGTGGTAGCCGAGCATCATGAAACTTCTTGGCTTTCTCTTTGTATATATATGAATTTTCATATGCCATGAGCCTCCATTCATCTAGCTCATTAAGTTGCATCCTTCGATGTGCTCCAGACCGGTTGAGATCTAAATTGGCAGATTTGATCGCCCAAAATGCCTTGTGCTGAATCTCAACTGGTAAATGACAAGCTTTCCCGTAGACCAATCGATATGGAGTAGTATTAAGTGGGGTTTTGTACGCTGTCCGATATGCCCACAAAGCATCATCTAACTTCTCGGCCCAATCTCGTCTATGGTGAGACACAGACTTTGTCAAGATACGCTTTAGGTCCCTGTTTGAAACCTCCGCTTGCCCACTAGTTTAGAGGTGATACGGCGTAGCAAGACGGTGTGTCACCCCATATCCCTTAAGAATCTTTTCAACTTGCGAATTACAGAAGTGTGTACCTCTATCACTTATGAGTGCCCGTGGGACCCCGAATCTACAGAAGAGCTTCTTCAAAAATTTAACCACTACCCGGGAGTCATTAGTCGGCAAGGCTTGTGCTTCTACCCATTTAGAGACGTAATCCACGACTACCAATATGTATTTATTTCCAAAGGAAGGAGGAAAAGGGCCCATAAAGTCGATGCCCCACACATTGAACACTTCACACTCTAATATGTAGTGTTGTGGCATTTCATTCCTTTTTGATATGTTACCATCCCTCTGGCATCGGTCACATTGAGCTATATAGCTTTGAGCATCCCTAAACAATGACGGCCAGTAAAATCCTGCTTCCAATACTTTGTGCGCCATCCTATTGGCACTATAATGTCCTCTCGCTGGCCCACTGTGACAGTGGAATAAGATTTTCCATCCTTCTTCATGGGAAACACACCTTCGAATCATCTGATCAACACAAATTCTGAATAAATGTGGATCCTCCCAGTAGTAGTGCTTCAATTCGGTGAAGAATTTCTTCTTCTGCTGCTTGTTCATATCCTTAGGAAGGGCCCTTGCCACTAGGTAATTGGCAATATCAGCAAACCATGGGATGATATCATCTTCAACGGTCTTGATGGCATACAATCGTTCCTCAAGGAACTCATCGTTGATCTCAACTTCGTTCGATCTTTCTAAACAAGGATTCTCCAAACGTGACAAGTGGTCGACAGCTAGATTTTTGGCACCCTTTTTATCTCTTATCTCAAGATCAAACTCTTGAAGAAGCAAAATCCACCGAATGAGGCGTGGCTTTGCATCCTGTTTTGTCAGCAAGAATTTCAAGGTGGAATGATCTGTGTATACGATGACCTTAGATAAGATGAGATATGGTCTGAACTTGTCAAAGGCAAAGACAATTGCTAGCAACTCCTTCTCAGTGGTTGTATAGTTTTCTTGTGCAGGAGTGAGTGTTTTGCTAGCATAATGAATGGGTTGAAAGTATTTGTCCTTTCGCTGACCTAGAACAGCTCCCACAGCCGAGTCACTAGCATCACACATAATCTCAAAGGGAATGTCCCATGTTGGTGTGACCATGATAGGTGCAGTGATGAGTTTTTGCTTGAGGAGTTTAAATGCATCAATGCATTCCTAGTTGAAGTCAAAGGAGGTATCCTTCTCCAAGAGTTTTGTCATTGGCCTAGCAATTTTTGAAAAATCTTTAATGAATCGTCGATAGAACCCTGCATGGCTAAGAAAACTTCGTATTGCCTTAACTGAAGATGGTGGGGGCAATTTAGAAATTGCTTCGATCTTCGCCTCATCCACTTTTATTCCTTTCTTGGAGATTTTATGGCCTAAAACAATACCTTCTTTTGCCATAAAATGACACTTCTCCCAATTTAGGACCAGGTTAGTGTCTTCACAACGTTGCAACACTAACTCAAGATGGTGGAGACACTCATCAAAAGAATTTCTGAAAACAGAAAAATCATCCATGTATACCTTCATCTTATCTCCTACCATATCCTCAAAAATAGCCATCATGCATCGCTAAAAGGTGGCTGGAGCGTTGCATAATCCGAAAGGCATGCGTCGATAAGCGAAGGTCCCAAAAGGGAATGTGAATGTCGTCTTTTCCTGGTCTTCGGGTGCGATAGGAATCTGAAAATATCCAGACATCCGATCGAGGAAACAGTAATATGCATGACCAGCTAACCTTTCAAGCATTTGGTCCACAAATGGAAGAGGAAAATGATCCTTTCGAGTTGCGTCATTTAGCTTGTGGTAATCTATACAGACTTTCCATCCAGTGACAGTTCTCATCGGGATGAGCTCATTCTTTTCATTCGGTACTACTGTCATACCGCCTTTCTTCGGAACTACTTGAGTGGGGCTCACCCATGAGCTATTAGAAATCGAGTAGATCATTCCTGCATCAAGCAATTTGATGACTTCCTTTTTGACAACATCCTTCATATTTGGATTGAGTCGGCGCTGCGGTTGTACCACTAGCTTGACACAATCTTCCATCAAAATTTTGTGTGTACAAAACGATGGGTAAATCCCCTTTATATCTGCAATTTTCCATGCAATTGCTTTCTTGTGTTGCCCCGGGACATGCAATAACCTTTCCTGCTGATCTCGATCCAGATTTGATGCAATTATGATTCGAAGTTTAGAATCTTCTTCCAAAAACGCATATTGGAGGTAGTCTGGTAGTTGTTTCAATTTTAGCTTAGGTGGTTCCTCAATTGAAGGTTTCGATCTCTGAATGGTGGATCTATTCATACCTTCAAAGCTTCTTTCTTCTCTCAACTCAGGATTATTATTAAGCTGATTGACAACTACTCTAATCGCCATATTTTCAGGTTGCTCTTTCTCCCCATTCATCAAACACAATTCCAATGCATCACCAATCAACAGGTCTTGCAATGAATCCGAAACTGTGAAGTCGAGGTAGTCGATTGCATAGCATGTATCATCATGGTGCAGGCTTTGTTTGAGGACGTTAGGCATTTTCACTATGACCTCTTCATTTCCCACTCTCAACACTAACTTCCCATCCCCAACATCAATTACGGCTCTAGCAGTAGCCAAAAATGGCCTCCCTAATATAAGAGGGACCTCCACATCTGCTTCCATGTCAAGGATGACGAAATCTGCCAGGAAGATGAAGTCTTGTACCTTCACTAATACATCTTCAACTACTCCTCTCGGGAATTTGACTAATCGATCGGCTAATTGAAGACTCATTTTGGTCGGTTTCGGTTCTCCAATACCCAATTTTTGGAACATCTTGTATGGCATCAAATTAATACTGGCTCCCAAATCAGCTAATGCCCGTTCTTCAAATAAGTTCCCTATCAGGCAAGGGATGGTAAAGCTCCCAAGATCTTTTAACTTCTTTGGGAGTTTGTTTTGAATTACCGTAGAGCATTCTCCTCCTAAAGTTATAGTGGAGAACTCTTCAAGCTTCCTTTTGTTCGATAGCAACTCTTTCAAAAATTTTGCATATCGTGGAATTTGTGATAATGCCTCAACCAGTGGTAGGTTGATATGCAATTGCTTGAATATCTCTAAAAATCTGCCATAGTGCTCATCTGTTATGTCCTTCTTGAGTCGTGCTGGATAAGGAACATTGGGCTTGTATTCTGGGATTGGTGGAGGTGATGATTTCTCTTTAGGTGATTTTTCTGAATGCTTTTCTCCTCCTTTGAGAACTACTTGTTCTTTTGCTGGTTCAATCACCTGACTCTCTTCTTTTTGAACCTTTGGTTGTAGTTCCTTACCACTTCGTAATGTGACAGCTTTAATATGTTTTGTAGGGTTGGTTTTTGTGTTTCCCAGAAGTGAACCTTGAGATCTCTCTGATAGAAGCTTAGCTATCTGACCGACCTGGTTTTCAAGATTGTATATTGATGCCTCATAATTCCTCAGAGCCGAGTCTTGATTTTTCAGAATCAAATCTAAGGACTTCTGTCGGTCTTCTGAATCCTTGATGAATTTTGTGAGGAGATCTTCAATTGGCGGTTTGGAACTCTGGACCATTGGCCTCTGATAACATGGTGGAGGATTCGGATTGCCCTTCTGAATATTACTGTTGTTACTCCAAGAAAAATTTGGGTGATTTCTCCATCCTGGGTTATAAGTATTGCTATATGGATTGTTCTGGGGCCGAATTGGGTTTCCCAAATAATCCACTTGCTCAGTTTGTCCTTCTTCACCACCTAAGGATTCCACGATAGCCAACTGATGTTGTGAGACAGCCAATCCATCGATCTTTCTAGATAAAGCCTCAACTTTGAACATGATAGAAGTAGCCACATCCACTTCAAGAATGCCTACCACCTTCTTTTCTCTGCCCCTACCAGGTGACCATTCATAATTATTCGCGGCCATGTCTTCAAAAAGAGTCAAACTTTCTTCAGGAGTTTTATGGTTCAAGGTGCCATCAGCTGCGGCATCTACTGTTTGTCTCGTTTGATAGTTCAACCCATTATAAAATATCTAAACTTGAAGCCACTCTAGGATCCCATGGTGTGGGCATTTCCGCATTGAGTCCTTGAATCTCTCCCAGGTTTCATACAAAGTCTCCATGTCATACTGATGATAAGATTGAATCTCAGCTCGAAGTTTAGCGGTCTTTGAAGGAGGGAAGAATTTGTCCATAAACTTCTTAATCAGACCTTGCCATGTAGTAATGGAGTTCCTCGGTAAAGAATTCAGCCACTGCTTAGCCTTGCCTTTCAAAGAGAATGGGAAGAGCCTGAGGTGGATCGCATCATCACTAACTCCATTAAATTTGAAGGTATCGCATATCTCCAGAAAGAGTTGGATATGCGCATTTGGATCTCCATCCTGTAAACCATCAAATTGAGTGTATTGCTGCACCATCTGAATCATGGCAGGCTTAAGTTCAAAATTATTTGCCTCCACTCGAGGACGGACAATGCTAGAGCTGACGCCTATCAAGTTTGGCCTGGAAAAATCAGAATTGGTTCTAGGTGGCTCATTAACTCGGCCATCTCTATTATCAACCAGTTGATAATTCGGGGGATCTACGACAACATTTCCTTGATTCAGCTCTTGAGCATGATTATTGAATTGATCAGCCATTTCTTCCTTCAGTGATTCTCCTTGAATACCAAATGATGTTGACTCAGTCGAGTGTTGCTTTTTCTGATAACAACGAATAATTTTCTCTGGTTTAGGATTAAAAACAGCAAGTTCCTTAGAGCGACTTCTGGTCATGCACTGTAAACGTAATACAAATCAATTATGAGCTCCAAATTCTCAGGAAGAAAATGAAAAAAAAATAAGAAAGAAATAAATTGGTTAAATTAATAAGTAAAAAGTGTTTCTAATATTGGCATATCCCCGGCAATGGCGCCAAAAACTTGATCGTTGCCAATCGTAGCTTTAATGTTTATAATGCCTGTTCCTAATTCTAACTACGTTGCAATAGGCAAGTGTACCTACCGTGGACGTAGTATAGTGTCAAGTACAGGGTCGTCCCATAGAGATACACCAACTACTAGTACTAACTTCGTTCCTATTATCTAACCGACGCTTAAATATGTTGGTTGAAACTTAATTACTCTAATCTTAAAACTAATAACTCACTAACAACAATGGTTCTGAAGATTTATCAATTGGCAAAAGCAACCTAGATCTTATTCTACTCCTTCTCTATCATGTAATTCATTAGATTTATGAAGATTGGTGTAGTTGACTTCTTATACTGTCGAATTCCCTAGTCAAGTTAACTACTTTCTCAAGTATATTAACCTATCTAATCCTAGATTTATCAAATATGATCTCTCCTTATTTAATAGCAACCTAGAATTGCATAAAGCACGTGAATTCGCATCAAAATAATTGATGTAAACAGAAGACTCTTGTTTCCTATCTCTAGAAGAACAATCAAATCTCATTAATTGCATTAAATCTAATCATAAGAGCAATTTCTCAATTAACTAATATGATATCATGCATAAATTCATATTCCGGATCTATGAATCTAAGAAACAATTGAAGGGCATGCAATTAATCATAAGAAAGTCAACAACTTCGCATTAAAAATCGAATCTTCATCACATGACAGAGAAGTTTCGAACAAAATCTAGATTTAGAGTCTACTCCTCCATAAATTGGACAAAATAAATACAATTACGGGAAGAATAATTAAAATTCATAGTCACAGCCCTTAAAGATGGAATCTTCTCCTTCGTGGGTCTTCAACCTCCTTTGGAACTGACAGAATCTTCTTTCCCCTGCTGCTATGTGTGTCAGAGCAAGTACAAAATTCGGAACCTTCTTTCTAGGGCAACTAACGGTCTATTTATACATGTACCCGGGTTGGATACATACACGAGTGGATACACGAGTAGTGTATCTCGTTCGTGTATCTCATGCTTTCTTCCAAGTGTCCTTATGTGAATATACACGAGCAAGTACATGGGAGTGTACATTGGTCGTGTATTTGAAACATCGTTGCATAGCAGCAAAACTTAGATACACAAGCAAAGTACATGGGCGTGTACTTTGCTCGTGTACTTTCCAGACATCCACTTCAGTATACACAAGCAAAGTACATGGGCGTGTATCTCACTCGTGTACTTTCCAGACATCCACTTCAGTATACAAAAGCAAAGTACATGGGTTTGTATCTCGCTTGTGTACTTTCCAGAATTCTTTACTTCACATGTATTGTATCCAATTCCTTCCAAACTTGATCCGACTCTTCAGAACTCCTTCCCTTGGCTCCAAAATACTCTAGAAAATCCTGAAATTAACATTCATTCCATTAAGCATCATTTTCTTCAACAAATCATCTAAAAATTCAACAATAAAGCACAATTTCATTACTCTAGATAAGGGTATTTTGCGACTTATCACACTTTCAGAAAAAGAAAAGGAAGTTATTACATAAGTAAAAGAAGAAGTTGTATGAAGACCTATCATGAAATGACTGAATAAGGAAAGTACGACCAACTATATGAAGAAATATAGTAGGTACAACCAAGATCAATGGAGACAACCTATCGAAAGAAGGAAACTTAACTATTGGAACAAGGTCAACTAGAGAAAGTATACTAATCATAATATAAGGTGTGTAAGTCTTAGGTATGTATTCAAAATCCCTACACACGTTATTTTTTAATAAAATAGGCATATTAAAATATATTATTATTTTAAGAATAATTAGTATAGCAAAAATCAAGGCACAAATTTAAAAAGTCTAGAGTTATGTGGATTCTAAAAGAGAATAACAAGCAAGTTGGAATGGATCTTTTCTAAAGGAAACAAGGAAGAGAGTCAATTATGTTCCAAAAAGGTATGCTTTTTCTTGCCAATAAGTTAAATATTGTTTGAAGTGACTGTTTATGTTCTCTTGAAATACTCATCATGCTAAATCAGACAAGTGTCAGTATAAGGTATGCAATTTAAATCGATCTAATCCATCACACATAGAAAAGGCAATTTCTTAAAATCAAAAGTGAATGTCACAAATTAGGGGGAGAATTTATTCTTAAAATCCATGTTAAAAAGGAAATAAGAATAATAAAAGGAAAACATCTCAATAAAAAGGAAATTCAATTTCTATCCATCGATTCTCTCCTTTCTACCAAAACCTTAGACCCAAAATCAAACTTTTAAAATTAATCAAGGTGAGAAGATCTTTATGCATAATGAATCAAAGATTCATCACCTCACCTAACATAGATCTAATAGTAATAGAGGACAAATCAAATAACAACCCAAAGGTTTCATAAGTATAAGAAGAACCCTCAATTAAGACCCATTGGTCTATGAGGAAGGGATAATCCTCTTTGATGAAGACTTAACAATCCAGGGAGAAAGGGGAGTCTTCTAAGAGAAGTCAAAAGAAAGAAGTGATAAGAGTTATAATATATTAATTTCAATTCTTTTAAGTCCAAGGGAATATACATTGAGAAAGTCTTATGTTCTAAAAGATGGAAGAATATAGCCAATCTTAGGAATGGTTTTTTTAGAAAATCTAATCAAGGAATTCTATGAAAATTTGTTAGAGGATGATACTAGGCTAGAATCTATAATGAGAGGAGTGCATGTGACTATCTTATGAGAAGACTTGATTTTATTTTTTAGTTTGAAAGATGAATGTGATGATGATAGGTTTTTATTTATGAGTAGAAGTGACCTAATTAAGTTGATGAATTAAGGAAATTCGATAATGTTCGATTGTAGAAATATGGAATAAATTATTTCACTTTTTATATAATAAACTTGCATAGCTTCATAAATAAATGCTTTTTAGTTAGGAAAGGTAGTTCTATAACTATCACTAAACATCATACCAAGTTACTCTTAAGATTAGCTAATGATTTTTTAGTAGATTTAGCAAACATCTTGATGGCATATATACATCACTTGAAGATTTTTGGAAGTCTAGCCCATAGAAGTTTGGTTTTTAGGTTATTAGAATATAAATACATTAATTTAAGGGGAGTTGGTGTTCTAGGAGTTCCACAAAATTTAGATGTAGAAAATTTTGGTTTTTAGGTTAGAGGGATGATATGGACAACTAGGGATAAGAAGTTTTATGATGCTACTAAAGGATTAATTAAAAAGAGGAAGATGGGCAAGGTATCTGATTTTATGAAAACATGAGGAATATGTACCAAAAGGGAAAAGTTATGATTAGAGGGATCTTCTAATGAGCCTTAGCATCCACATCTTGAATTTCCTAAATCCTATCTTGATCCAATTCTTGAAATTCCTCTATCATAAATTCCTTTTAAAGTTCTTGAAAAAAATCAATAAGAAAGAATTTAACTTGATTTAAGGTTAATAGACACTGAAGAAATTATGAGACAAATTGATGACTTTCCTATCGATATAACTTTTGAACAAGAGGTTTTACCTCTAAATATGATCTTTTCAGTAACCGCATCATAAAAGCTTGTTCCATATAAAGTTTCTAAACATGAAGAAGAAGCTCCAGTACAAGAACCATTGTTTGTAGAATAGCAAGAAGAGGCCTAGAAGTATTATGAGAATATAAATGCTTTTCTAGATGCAGTAAGAGGTGAAGCATAGGCATTCATGGGGAAAGTTTTTGAAGACTTCAAAATCCAGATGAAGCATTGGTTGAATAATGTTGGGTAAGATTTTATTGATCAATTAAACAAGTCTTTTGAAGAGAAAAAGAAAGACTTTATTAAGCTATTATGTATCTCATTTTTTCTAAGACTTATTTGATTAATGATTTGTTTTGATGTTTGCTTATGATACTTATGAGTAACCCTAGACTATCTTCTAATAATAATTTTTTGATAGATAATGAATAATTTTTTTTTTTCTGAATGATTACTATTTGATTATGGATTTTTTTTTCTTTATTAAGCCCCAATTCCTGTTTTGATGATAACAAAAAGGGGGAGAAAAAGAACAAAGAGAAAAAGAACAAGAGATTACTAAATTGAGGGGAAGAATATTGTTATTGTTTGTAGAATATCAGCAATATGTTGTATGTATTTGTTATGTAGACTATTAAGTGTTATGTAGGTTGAGCAATATGAGCACAAATTTCTGCATATATCATTGTTTTGTCATCATTAAAAAGGGAAAAATATTAAAAATATAAATATAGTTTTGATGATAACAAATCATGTAAATGAGATATCATTTGATATGTATATTAGTGTCGAGTCTAATTTTTTCTCATTCCCATTCCTAATCCGATTTAGACTAGACCCTATGCTCATCTAATGTAGATCCTCGACTTGATTTAGGAATTTCATTTGATTTTTGGAGTCGCCACCCAACTGTTCTTGGGAAATATTGAATTAAGACTAAAGGAGCGGATTAGTCTTAATTTGGATCACTAATCGTCGTTATTTCCTCTTCTCGTTTTTGAAAAGAGGAAAAGGGAAAACCAGAGTTTCTAAGTCCGGAGGCTAACCTATTAAAACCTTACGGTTACCACCTAATCTCCTAAAATTGTTCCTATTTAGAAATGTGTTTTATTGTGTTTCTGTTACTTTTTATTATGTTTTTGAATTATTTCAAGAAAATGATTTTTTATTTCATTTTATGGGTTGACTCGAATGGGTGCCTACGTACCTACTATCCAGGATCAAACAAGCCATAGTTCACTTTTCTGAAAACTTTAATGGGTTTGTGAATTTTACTTTTGAAATCTCTTTTGCTTTATGTTTTTACTCTTTTTTTTTTTTCTAAAAAAATCGAAGCCTAAAATTTTATCTGATTTTTGAAAATGGTTTTTAGGAAAAACATCAATTTTGTATTTATTTGAAGAAAATGATTTTTCTAAGTGATAAAACTCATTTTTATAATTTTTGAATTTTTTATGAATTTTCTTATGATTTTTATGATTTTCTTGTGATTTTTATGACTCTTTTTTTATGATTTTTTATTAATTTTTATGATTTTTATTATTCTTCTACAATTTTTATAATTTTTCTAAGTTTTTATGATTTTTATAGTTTTTTATTATTTTTTTTATGATTTTTATTAAATTTTATAATTTTTGTGAAATTTTATCCTAAGTTATTATCTATCCTATTTTGAAATCTAAAGTTCTATTATTATTTTTCTAATATTTATATTGTTTTTCTGCATTTTTATTATTTTTCTACATTATTAAATCCTAAAGAAATCTAATTTCTAATATTTTCCTATTTATGGAAATATAAATAAAACATAAATAAATAAATAACAAACAAATAAATAACAAAATAATAAATCAAATCGGAATAAAAACAAATAAATAAATAAATAAAATCGGGAAAATCCGACTCACCTGGATTTGGTCGGTGCGCGGGTCGGGTCGAATTAGTCGGACACGGCGTTCCGGCGGTCTTTTGTCACGGGTGAGGTGTCGAATCCTAGCTTCTCGAGGGTGCTGAATCCAATGATGGTGGTGGTTTGCTCCCAGAATGTCTCCTGGTGGCGGCTTGTCTCCGATCGGCGGTTCGCGGTTTTGGGTTTCCTCCGATGCTCTCCGATTTGCTCTCTTTTCTCACTTTTTCTCAATTGTGATTCGTGATTTGGCTTCCTCCACTCCTCCTCTATTTATAGCTGCTTGAAACCGAGCTGGATAAACTCGGATTTCCTCCGATCGAAGCTAATCGAATTTTTGGTTAAAAAAAACAACTCTGATTTGTGTAAATCCATCGATTTGTTGCAATTTGATTGCAATTAGATGATGTTTATCTCAATTCTATTGAAGATCTATTGGATTTGTGCAAAAAATCGAATCGAAACGGCCGAAATTTGAATTTTTCCTTCGTCGGCGATCTCGGACCCGAGGTAGGAGATGATCACGCGACCGACGCGTGCGTTTCCTCCAGCCAATCGGATGCTGCCACGTGTCCTGGATAAGTAAAAAAACTTAAAACACGGAAACTGCTTCCCCCGCGATTCGAACCTGCGACCGAGCGCTCCTACGCGCGCCTTAGCCCGTGGTCCGAACCAACTGGGCTAACCCATTTTCCTGATTTTTCTAATTTCGCAAATTGCATATATGCAATGCGATTTTTTTATTTTTTTGTATTTTTTTGAAATTTCAAAAATTTGTAAAAATTATTTACTATTTATTATTGCCATTTCTGAAATCATTTTTCAAAATTGATGTGTTTTCCTATTTATTTTTATTTTTTTGAATATTTTTATTATTTATGCTAAATTTAAGAAAATTGAAAAAAATTGGAAAAAATTAAGAATTGATTATTAGTGATTATTATTTATTCCTAGGGCAATAATGGGGTGTTTACAGCTGCCCCTCTTTGTAGTAAAGTTTGAAAAACTTAACTACAAAGACAAGAAAGACACCATTTTTGGCCTCTTAAATAGATAATGCCTTGGTTTAGCTGGTTACCAGGCATTTGTTTTGGTAGGAAAATGCTCCAAAAGTTAATAATCCCACGATTTAAGATGGTCCTAACAATTTAGAGTAATGTTCCCTCCCCAAACAGTGCTTTATGGGTTGACTAATTGGCGATAGGAAACACCTCAAGCATTGTGTGGAAGAAATGATGATAGGAAGCGTCTTATCAGACTAGCAACCTTGGAAAGAAAATTTACTTAGGAAGCGCCCTTATGAGCTAGCTACCTGTCAACAGAGGCGTCTTGTTAGACTAGCAACTGTTTGGAAGAATATTTCCGAAAAGTGCCCCAAGAGTTGATTAATCGGGAGAATCTAGGAAAGTCCCCCTCATGGGCTGACTAACCTTAAGATAGATTTTTAGGAAAGTGCCCATCTTGGGCTGAATAACCTATGGTAGAGTGTCTCAAAAAGTGCCCTTATGAGCTGACCTTGAGAACGGATTTTTAGGAAAGTGCACATCTTCGGCTGACTAACTTATGGTAGAGTGTCTCAAAAAGTGCCCTTATGAGCTGACCTTGAGAACGGATTTTTAGGAAAGTGCCCATCTTAGGGCTAACTAACCTATGATAAAATTGATTGAACTGTCTCAAAAAGTGCCCTTATGAGCTGACCTTGAGAACAGATTTTTAGGAAAGTGCCCATCTTGGGCTGACTAACCTATGATAAAATTGATTGAACTGTCTCAAAAAGTGCCCTTATGAGCTGACCTTGAGAACAGATTTTTAGGAAAGTGCCCATCTTGGGCTGACTAACCTAGGATAGAGTTGTCTCAAAAAGTGCCCTTATGAGCTGACCTTGAGAACAGATTTTTGCCCATCTTGGGCTGACTAACCTAGGATAGAGTTGTCTCAAAAAGTGCCCTTATGAGCTGACCTTGAGAACAGATTTTTAGGAAAGTGCCCATCTTGGGCTGACTAACCTAGGATATAATTGATATCTCAAAAAGGTGCCCCCTATGGGCTAACCTTAAGAGATCTAGGGAAGTGCCCCTTTTTGGGCTGACTACGCTATTAAAGGGAATGTTTATACAAGTGCCCAACTATGGGCTGACTCATCTTATGCTTCTGAATATGTTTTCTACGGACTGAGCTAAATGATGTGATGCTTTTCATGATAGTTATTTTTATTATTTATTTTAATATGCTTGCCAGTTTATCATGGATAGCCACCAAACAAACGAACCTTTGGGTTGGTTTGCTTCTGCTTCATTTCTTCTCATCTTGACACGGGGTTGAAAATTTTGATGTGCTCTCTTTCATTGTGCACTTGGCTCTTTTGACGGTAATGTTATCCTACTAATGCATTCAGTTCTAATGCTCAAAAGTAGATAGAATTATATCACAAACTATATTAAGATTCATTATCATTTTAGTGTTTATCTTTCATTGGTGAAGTGGTGGGTAATGTGTTTAGGAATATTTGTTGTGATGAGAACTGATTGGGATTGTTGATCATTCAGGGATATTAACTTTGCTTGCAAAAAGTGAAAACTCGACTCAACGAAATTTATATCGAACACTGGCTTTCATAAACATTGGCAAAATTTCAATTCCCTTGCCTAAGGATAGTACATCTTTACAGCATATGTGTTAATGGGGTCTCTCAATTCCGGACCATCCATCTGAATTAATATCAAAGCACCTCCAGACAGAACCTTTTTTACTACATAAGGGCCTTCGTAGTTTGGGGTAAATTTCCCTCTGGAGTCTTGGGCATTCAGGAGAACCTCCCTTAGTACTAGATCCTCCTCTTTGAAGTATCAAGGTCTCATCTTCTTGTTAAATGCTCGGGCCATTCTTTGTTGGTAACACTAGCCATGACATAGTGCGGTAAGCCTTCTTTCATCAATCAGATTCAGCTGATCAAGCCTCTTCCTTACCCAATCTGATTCAATTAGCTGAGTTTCCGACAGGATTCTGAATGATGGTATTTCAACTTCAACTGGTAGCACTGCTTCTGTACCATATACCAATGAGTAAGGGGTAGCTCCCGTAAATGTTCTTATTGAAGTCATATAAGCCATGAGAGCAAACGGTAACATTTCATGCCAATCTTTGTAAGTTGTTGTCATTTTCTCGATGATCTTCTTGATATTTTTATTAGCTGCTTCTACTGCCCCGTTCATTTGAGGTCGGTAGGGAGTTGAATTTCTGTGGTTTATGTGGAATTGTTGACATAAATCTGTCATTGATTTGTTGTTGAGATTGGTACCATTGTCAGTGATGATGGACTCAGGAACTCCATATCGGGCTATTATGTCCCTTTTCAAGAAGCGGACTATTACCCCTTTTGTGACATTGGTATATGATGAAACTTCTACCTATTTAGTGAAATAATCAATCGCTACTAGTATGAATCTGTGGCCGTTAGATGCTGTCGGAGTGATCGGGCCTATTATGTCGATTCCCCACATGGAGAAAGGCCATGGTGCTGATAACAAGTGTAGCTCATTGGGCGGAGCATTTATCCGGTTTGCGTAGACTTGACACAGGTGACAGTGCTTGACATATTTTATGCAATCTGATTCCATGGTCAACCAATAATATCCTAACCTCATGATTTTTTGGGCTAACATGTAGCCATTCATATGAGGTCCACATACTCCCTCATGTACATCCTTCATCAGTTTGCATGCTTCATTTTTGTCCACACATCTCAACAAGGTGGTATCAGATGATCTCTTGTAAAGTATAGACCCACTTAATAGGAAATGGCTTACTAACCTTCTGAGTGTTCTTTGGTCATTCTTGCTAGCCATTTCAGGGTATTTACTTTCTTGGAGGAAAGTCTTGATGTCGTGATACTAGGGCTTGTCATCTTGTACTTTTTCAATGGTTAAACAGTAGGCGGGTCGACTTTCAATGTCTATTTTCATCGGTTGAACTTCGGCTCCCCCTGTTATCTGGATCATAGACGCTAGTGTGGCTAGTACATCTGCAAACTGATTCTGAGTTCTCGGGATGTATGTGAAAGTGATTGCCTTGAATTCTTCAATTAGCTTTGTCAAGTGTTGATGATACGGTACCAGTTTGGGGTCTTTAGTCTTGTATTCCCCTCTTGTCTGTAGTATGATAAGCGACGAATCTCGATATACTTATAATTCGCGGATTTCCATTTGACAGGCCATTTTGAGGCCAAGAATACATGCTTCATATTCTGCGATATTATTGGTATAGGGAAATGTAAGTCTCGTCGCTACAGGGAATTGAGTGCCATCTAGGGATATCAATACTGCCCCAACCCCACAACCGAATACGTTGGCGGCTCCATCGAAAAATAGTTTCCATTTCGGGTTCTGCTCTATCCTAAAGTCTTCTACCGGTATATCATCCACTATTAATATATTTTCGTCCGGGAATTAGGCTTGTAGTTCTTGGGAATCTATCTCGACCGGGTGTTTTGCTAATTGGTCGGCTAAAGCTTGCCCTTTCATCGAGTTCTGATTTATGTATGTAATGTCAAACTCGGATAGGAGCATTTGCCATTTAGAGATTCTCCATATCAGAGCTGGCTTCTCTGCCAAGTATTTCAAGGGATCATGTCTTGTCAGCAGCTCAATATGGTAGTAAAGGGTGTATTGCCTTAGTCGATACATAACCCAAATTAGAGCACAACAAGTCTTCTCCACCTCTAAGTACCTCTATTCCCCATCTGTGAACTTCTTGCTCAGGTAATATATGGAACGCTCTCTTCCCTCGTCATCTTTCTGCCCCAATACGCATCCCATGGATTCAGGGAGTATAGTAAGGTATAAGAACAAGGGCTTTCCTTGCTTCAAGACTATTAAGACCGGAGGTTTTATAAGATAGTCTTTGATTGTCCTGAATGCCTCTTCGCATTCGTCATCCCATTCTATTGTGGCATTCTTCTTCAACAGACGGAATAATGGTCGGCATTTGTCGGTGAGCTGTGAGATAAAACGAGCTATATAATTTAATCTTCCCAGCAAGCTTCTCACTTCTTTAACGGAGCGTAGGGAAGGTAACTCTAATATAGACTTTACCTTGTCAGGGTCGATTTTAATCCCTTCCTGGCTTATGACAAACCCTAACAATTTCCCCGTTGTGACCCCGAAAGTGCATTTCTCTGGGTTTAACTTGAGCTGAAATTTTCTCAGTCGTTTAAACAATTTCCTCAGGATATCCATATGGCTTTCTCCTTCTTTGGATTTGGCTATCATGTCGTCGACATATACTTCAACCTCTCGATGCATCATGTCGTGAAGCATTGCGAGCATGGCTCTCTGATACGTTGCCCCGGTGTTTTTCAAACCGAAGGGCATGACTTTGTAACAGAAAGTTCCCCATGTTGTGATGAAAGTTGTTTTGGTTTTATCTTCTTCAGCCATTTTTATTTGATTATATCCTGAGAAACCGTCCATGAATGAGAAGAGATGGTTTCCCGCAGTGTTGTCTACTAGAACATCAATGTGAGGTAGGGGGAAGTTATCCTTTGGCGTAGCTTGGTTTAAGTCCCGGAAGTCTACGCATACGCGTACTTTTCCATTCTTTTTCATAATTGGGACTATATTTGCTACCCATTCTGGGTAGTCGAATACTTCAATGAACCCTACTTCTAGCAGTTTCTTGACTTCTTCCTTAATCTTTAGCAAGATGTCAGGCCTAAATCTTCTCAGTTTTTATTTTTTAGGTTTGACATCTTCCCTTGTGGGAAGCCTATGAACCACTATTGATTGGTCTAGCCCTGGCATGTCACCATATGACCAGGCAAACACATCCGCATATTTCGTTAATAGCTTGGTTATCTCACATTTTTGCTCGGCACTCAAACTGGTCCCGATTTTGAGGTTCTTAGGGTTTTCCATGCTTCCTAGATTTACTGTCTCCACAGGCTCGTCGATCGAAATTCCACTTTGTTCATGTTTTTGCCAATTTTCTTGTACTATTTCGTGGTCTAGGATATCGCCTTCAACAACTTACCCAACAGCGTTGGAAACGATATTAGCGTTTTTACTTTCTACTTGCGCGAAATATCCCTAATGTTCGATGGTAGGAGATCTGAATAACATAAAAGTGAAAGCATATATATAAGACGAAAACAAACTGTAATTGAATTTGATAAAGAGTCTCAATAAAATTTGCTTAATAATTTTTCTCTACTTTCGAGCTAACCTAGCGCTACCGATAGGATAACAAAACCAATTGTTCAGAGCCGGATGCTGGTTGGACGTGCGAGGGATTGACTTCCCTTTGCTATGGTCCTCTTCATTTATCCGAAGATCTTAAATGATGTTTGCCTTTCGGAAAGATTGTTGGAGAGGTGGGATGCACATCTGGGTGTCGATCGGCTTCCCCTTCATTCTGCCTTTGACACCTCTTGCTTGCGCTTCTTCTACGGTCGTAGGAATGTACCTTAGTCTAAACATCCCGTGCTGCCCCTTTTTAAACTGATGGCCCTCTTTGCTGGTCACCATGTTCACTTCATTGAAAATCTGTAGCCCCAGGTCTTCTGAACCTTCTTCCCCAATATAAGGTATGGCAGTCTCTTTGTATATGGCGTAATCTTGTTCGCCCAATACTGTGACTATCTGCCCGCTTGCAATGAACTTGACCCTTTAGTGGAGACTAGAGGGGATGGCTGTAGCAGCATGTATCCAAGGTCGTCCCAAAAGCAAGTTGAAAGACCTTAGGATGTTGAGGACCTGGAAAGCGATGTGGAATACTTGTGGACCAATTTCTACCGGTAGGTTCACTTCCCCCACTATGTCTCTTTTTGATCCGTCGAAAGCTCTGACCACCGTGGAGCTAGGTTTTATGTTGCTTGGATCGACCCCCAACAAGTCGAGCGTTGCCAATGGGCAAACGTTGAGGGATGACCCATTGTCGATGAGTACCCGGGAGACAATGGTGTCATTGCACCTGACCACTATGAATAATGGTTTGGTATGTTGGTCTCCCTCCTCTCCTAGCTCTTCCAAAGAGAAAGATATTTGGTCCATTGTAAAGATGGAGTCCGCCACGTGACCTATTTTGTCTGTAGCGATGCCCTCTGGGACCTGAATCTGTTTTAGCACTTTAAAGAGTGCTTCCCTATGGGGCTCGGATGTTGTGAGAAGGCCCATGAGTGATATCTGTGTTGGAACTTTATTTAATTGTTCCATGATCTTGTATTCACTCGCCTTGACCATCTTTGTAAATGTAGCGAGTCCCCCTTCCTCTTCTTCTCCTTTCTCCACATTGGGTTCTTCAGTCGGGCCTTTATACTTTGGATCGTATAATCTCCCAGAGCGGGTGATGCCTCCCACCATAGGAGGCCACTCTTGTTCGAGAGCCCGATAGTCGAACGGTGCAGCCTTGTAATTCTCTGCCGCTATCGGGACATTGAATACATATCTTTTTCTTGGGATTTGTACCTTAGCTGATTGTCCCTCGTAGCACTGTATAACCCTGGGCTTCTGATGAGAGTTGATCATGTTGATAGTCTTCCCCTCTTCCTTTAATGGGTTGTCTTCTTTCTCAAATTCTGGTCCCCATCCACTAAGCGGCCCCTGCTCAGTTGGGGTATAAGAATAATTTACCAAATACTGAAATCTCCGGTGTGATTCTCCCAGAGTGCCGACCGTTGGGTCTCCGGCTAACCACCTATTTTTAATGTGTGCCTTTGATGCTTCTTCTGGAGCTTGATGGGATTGCTTCTCCTGCTACTCCGTCGTATTCTGCTTAGGGGCTTCTTTGGGAATCGACTCCTCAGATGTGATCATATTAATGGTGGGCTTGTGGTTGGGCAGTGGATTGGTGTTGACATTGGGTGCTGGAGCGTTCACGAAATCCAGCTGTATGATTCCTGCATCAATTAAGTCTTGGATTTTGTGCTGGAGCCTCCAGCACCTATTTGTAGAATGCCCCTCTTGTCCCATATGGTAGTCACACTTGAGGCTTGAGTCGAAATTCTTGGGCCTGTATCGGTCATTGGGGAGCTCGAAACTAATCAAGTTGTCTGCCCTCAACCGAGCGAAGACTTGACTAAGCGGTATGGGGATTAGAGTGAACTGCCTTGGGGCCCTAGCGGCCTGGGCGTGACCTGTCATGGGTTGTTGGGCTGGGGTACTCGTGGTCTGGAATGTCACACAAGTCCCAGATTTTTCTACCTTACCGGAGTGAACCGTGTTGACAGTGAACTCTTTAGCTCTGTTTCCTCCTAAAGGCCTTTGTGTCGGTGCGACCCTAGGAGGCTCCATTGTTTGGAGTTTGCCGGTGGTGATGGCATTCTCAATCCTGCATCCCGTAGCCACTACCTCCGCAAAACTGGATGAGGTCTGGCCTACCAGGTGTGAAAAGTAGGTCCTGTCTAGGGTATTGACAAATATGGATGTCAATTCCTTCTCAGATATCGGGATTGCTACCCTGGCGGCCTGGGCTTTCCAACGCTGAGCATACTCCTTGAATGGCTCAGCATGCCTTTTTCGGAGACTCCCCAGATCGATTACAGATGGGGCGACTTCGATATTGAACTTATATTGGTCATAAAACGCCCGGGCTAGCTTCTCCCAAGTGTTGACAATGTTGAAGTCCAGGTGGGCATACCAGACCGGTGCAGGGCCTGTGAGGCTGTCTTGGAATGTCTGGAGCATGAGCTGGTCGTATTGAGCATACTTGCTCATTTTCCGGGCATATAGCCTGGTATGCATTTTAGGGCAGCCGGTCCCATCATACTTTTCGAACTCTGGGGTCTTGAACTTCTCAGGGTATACCTCTTCCCTGTATGCTGGCAGATTGGTGATTCCGGCTTGTTCAAAACCATCAGGGCCCTCAATCGTTTTCATCTTGTCATGGAGCTGCTAGAAGAGTCGCTTCTCCATCTTCTTCTGCCTCTCTTCCATTTCCCTTTTCAGGTCATCGGAGGTCGGCCCTTGGTTGACCTTCGGCTCATATTCGAAGGCCGGGTTAAGGTGGGAATTGATCTCTTCATATTCCGGAGGCTGTCCCTCCATTGCCTTCCCCTTTCTGGCCCCTGAATACTCTTCCTGGGTTGGCTGAGTGTTGCGTAAGAGGCCGATGCTTTCAGTTAAGAGGTGAACCTGGGCAGCCAATTGTTGGACCGTTTGTTCTAGGGACATGATCCTGGAGTCCGAGGCAGCTTCAGCATTGGTGTTGTTGCGGTTGTCGCTGCTGTTGGCCATTTTTGTTCTTGAACGTGTGAGAATTGGACTTCTGGGAAGGTTCGGTTGCTTGGGAGCTATCTTGATACTTGGGCGCACATTTTGTTTTTTTTTTTTATTTTTATTTTAGTGTGATGTATGCAAAATGATATGCATGTGTCACGCGGATGCTAAAAATAAAAAGGGTTAACAATTGATTGACAATGTAATATTGAAACTTTACTTTTATTAATATTGAAAATTTTGGAGTTCGATAATCAAAATAAAAGATTACAAATAATGATCTATTTCCTAGCTCTTTTAGTCTTCTATGTGGAGGCTCAGACTTCTCATTGATGACAGCTTCTAATTCTTTGACTTTGGCTTGGGTCTTCTCCAATTGTGCTTCCAAGGCCTTGTTCCTTTGGTCGAATTCTTTGAAACGTCCTTTCCGGATGTCTTTCTTATAATCTGCAGCTTCAAAGTATACCTGCATTCGGGCCTTGACCTGTTCTAGGTATACTTCTGTCTCTGGATTGATCTTGTCTGGTCTTGGTTGGGTGACGTCTGGAACCCGGTATGCTCTTTCCCCTGTCTGGTATAGCTGGCGGATTACAAACTCTCTGGTGGCTCGGTGTTTTCCCACTTCGCCATCTAACTCCCCGAGGTCTACATTCGGGCTTTCAATTCTGGCTTCCCAAAGTGCTTTGACCTCTGCCAGCTTAGCAAACTTCTTGGCTACCAATAGGTTCGGATCTTGGTACTCAAAGGTGACTGCTTCCAGCGAGGGTCGATAAACTATATCCTGGATGGTACCAAACTGGCGAACCACTGAGTTGGGGTGATATCCAATACATCCGCTGATTCCGATTAAAGGAGGTACCTCTACCCAACTGTGGCTGGTAAGGTCGTCGGGGTAGCTTCACCTTTTCTATACATGAGTCTACGAGATCCACCTGCTGGGCTAAGGTTTTTCGGACCATGTTCAGCCCGAAGCACTTAAGGTGGCTTACAAATCATATCAGCAGAAGGTTGAGGCTTGAGCGAAGGATCCCATAGCCTTTCTTCTTGAGGAAATTCAAGTTTCGGATCTGTTCCGCTAGTAGAGCCGGGATGTAAGATCTTCCCTCCAGAAATTGGGTCACCAGCCCTGCAACCCGGTAGTGAATATAGAAGGTCCCGGTGGGGAACAGTATGGTGGCGAAGGCTGTCAAGATGAAAGCGTTCACCTTTCTCTGTCTGTAAGTTTTGGGGTCCTCACATAGTATGTCATTCCTATCCCCATTGTCCTCTCGGGCGATGAACCAAGCTTCCAAATCATCCATACGTATGCAATATCCATTACAGTCTACCAAGGCTTTGTTGACTGCTGTCTTACGGATGCCTAATAATCTGCTGAAGGTACCGGCTGGCCTAGCCTCAAGGTCTGGTGCGTAGATTTGATCAGTTAGTGCTAGAGCTTGTAGCAACTGGGTGTACTCCTCCAGGGTAGGGGTGATCTCATGCGGCTCGATAAAGAAAGCAGCGGGCTCGATTTCCCATAATTGGAGCAT
Source organism: Laguncularia racemosa (assembly GCA_037954665.1). Taxonomy (NCBI): domain Eukaryota; kingdom Viridiplantae; phylum Streptophyta; class Magnoliopsida; order Myrtales; family Combretaceae; genus Laguncularia; species Laguncularia racemosa. The sequence goes on along the minus strand of JBBMOL010000181.1, from coordinate 1,334,019 downwards.
GGCCCGGACTAAAGGCAAATTCACCTCTATCTTTGTCAGTGAGAGGATGGAGCCGATCTTTTGCTGGATGAAGGCCTGCTCCTCTGGGTTGTACAAGGTAAACCAATGGTCCAGTACCAACTTTGGGTCCAAAGGTTTGTACACCCGAATTTCTTTGCGGAGGAGGCGGTCGACTACGGTGCTAGCCATCTATTACAATAAGAAATTGCCTAATTACAAATAGAACTATGAAAACATTACAGGGAAATAAAACAACAAACCATTACATTGTCATCAATTGTCAACCCTTATGATGCTACGTATGCAAGTAGGTTGGTTCTAATTGGTCCCCAAGCTCTATAGCCTCCCGCATTCTCGGAGAAATGGATCTCAGGCCATATCGAAGCATTGGGTGGGGTAGCCTAATCGGTCCCGAACGGTGATCAACTCACTTCGCTCGAAACCTACACAATGGCTCCCTGACTTAGGTTTCTAGGACGGTCCGGGTTCGACCACATCTATTCACAAAAACTTATGCATGCAAACCCCACAGTAAAGAAAACTAAAATCTAACTAATCTTCAAAAAGTTAGTAACAGAATAATAATTGAAACTTAAAAAGGAACAACTTAAGGAGATTCAGGTGGCTAGCCTACTGGAATGGTTCCCCAGTGGAGTCACCATCCTATCGAGTCTAATTTTTTCTCATTCCCATTCCTAATCCGATCTAGACTAGACCCTATGCCCATCTAATGTAGATCCTCGACTTGAGTTAGGAATTTCGTTTGATTTTTGGAGTCGCCACCCAACTGTTGTTGGGAAATATTGAATTAAGACTAAAGGAGCGGATTAGTCTTAATTTGGACCACTAGTCATCGTTATTTCCTCTTCTCGTTTTTGAAAAGAGGAAAAGGGAAAACCAGAGTTTCTAAGTCCGGGCGCTAACCTATTAAAACCTTACGGTTACCACCTAATCTCCTAAAATTGTTCCTATTTAGAAATGTGTTTTATTGTGTTTCTGTTACTTTTTATTATGTTTTTGAATTATTTCAAGAAAATGATTTTTTATTTCATTTTATGGGTTAATCCGAATGGGTGCCTACATACCTGCTATCTAGGATCAAACAAGCCGTAATTCGCTTTTCTGAAAACTTTAATGGGTTTGTGAATTTTAATTTTGAAATCTCTTTTGCTTTATGTTTTTACTATTCTTTGGGATTTTGTAAAAAAATCTAAGCCTAAACTTTTATCTGATTTTTGAAAATGGTTTTTAGGAAAAACATCAATTTTGGATTTATTTGAAGAAAATGATTTTTCTAAGTGATAAAACTCATTTTTATAATTTTTGAATTTTTTATGAATTTTCTTATGATTTTTATGATTTTCTTGTGATTGTTATGACTCTTTTTTTTATGATTTTTTATTAATTTTTATGATTTTTATTATTCTTCTACAATTTTTATAATTTTTCTAAGTTTTTATGATTTTTATAGTTTTTTATTATTTTTTATGATTTTTTATTAATTTTTATAATTTTTGTGAAATTTTATCCTAAGTTATTATCTATCCTATTTTGAAATCTAAAGTTCTATTATTATTTTTCTAATATTTATATTGTTTTTCTACATTTTTATTATTTTTTATTATTTTTCTACATTATTAAATCCTAAAGAAATCTAATTTCTAATATTTTCCTATTTATGGAAATATAAATAAAACATAAATAAATAAATAACAAACAAATAAATAACAAAATAATAAATCAAATCGGAATAAAAACAAATAAATAAAGTAAATAAATAAATAAATAAATCGGGAGAATCCGACTCACCTGGATCCGGGTTGGTGCGCAGGTCGAGTCGAATCGGTTGGACACGGCGGCGAAGGATGCTCGTTCACGGCGTTCCGGCGGTCTTTTGTCACGGGTGAGGTGTCGAATCCTAGCTTCTCGAGGGTGCTGAATCCAATGGTGGTGGTGGTTTGCTCCCAGAACGTCTCCTGGTGGCGGCTTGGCTCCGATCGGCGGTTCGCGGTTTTGGGTTTCCTCCGATGCTCTCCTATTTGCTCTCTTTTCTCACTTTCTCTCAATTGTGATTCGTGATTTGGCTTCCTCCACTCCTCCTCTATTTATAGGTGCTTGAAACCGAGCTGGATAAACTCGGATTTCCTCCGATCGAAGCTAATAGAATTTTTAGTTAAAAAAAAACAACTCCGATTTGTGTAAATCCATTGATTTGTTGCGATTTGATTCCAATTGGATGATGTTTATCTCAATTCTGTTGAAGATCTGTTGGATTTGTGCAAAAAATCGAATCAAAACGGCCGAAATTCGAATTTTTCCTTCGCCGGCGATCTCGGACCCAAGGTAGGAGATGATCACGCGCCCGACGCGTGCGTTTCCTCCAGCCAATCGAATGCTGCCACGTGTCCTAGATAAGTAAAAAAACTCAAAACGCGGAAACTGCTTCCCCTACGATTCGAACCTGCGACCAAGCCCTCCTGCGCGCGCCTTAGCCCGTGGTCCGGACCAGCTGGGCTAGCCCATTTTCCTGATTTTTCTAATTTCGCAAATTGCATATATGTAATACGATTTTTTTATTTTTTTGTATTTTTTTGAAATTTCAAAAATTTGTAAAAATTATTTACTATTTATTATTGCCATTTCTGAAATCATTTTTCAAAATTGATGTGTTTTCCTATTTATTTTTATTTTTTTGAATATTTTTATTATTTATGCTAAATTAAAGAAAAATTGAAAAAAATGGAAAAAATTAAGAATTGATTATTAATGATTATTATTTATTCCTAGGGCAAAAATGGGGTGTTTACAATTAGTATGTTTATATGATATGTTTAACTATTTATAAAGATATGTTGTAGAGATATGAATTTTTCATGCAATGTATAATGCATAGTTTTGAACTTATGGTGCTATTCAAAAATTAAGTTTTTAATCAAGATGTATCTTCGAAAGAAGGCAGTATGTTGTAATTTTGATAGACAACATATAATGAACATATAGGGAGCTATTATGAAAGAATAATAAGTTTTCGAAAGGGAAGCAATAGAGGATTGGAAAATGTAATAGGTCAAAATTCACCTCCACTAGTTAAGTATATTTGAGAAATATATTTAACCTATTCTAGTAAAATAAAAGGTTTACTATTTCTGGGGATTTTTCAATAGAATTGGAAAAAATAATTATTTGTAGAAAGATAGATATGCAAAAATAATAAACAGATATTTTAAGAAATAATGAGGGAGGCTATATTAATCAATTTGACTATTGGAGATGAAGCTTTTAAATACAAAAAGTAGAATGAAAGTATATACATGGACAAACATGAATACAAGAGAGATTACAGATATACACAAAATTACCATTTTGATTACCTACTAAAATGAGAGAATTTTTAAATTGTTCTTTTCCTCATAAAACTTGATTGAAATTTTTGTTTAAGTGATTGTTTTTCTCTAAGTTTTGTAATTTAGTTGAAGAAGCTAAGACAAGGCAAATTAGATAGCATTTGTTGTTATATTATAGTGATTATAGACTATATCAAAGCAGTGATTGTAGAGTGGAAGATTTTTGTAGACACTCTTGTAACATTTTGCTTCTTTGATATAATAGAATGAACTAATAAAGATAACTAAGACCCCAACAGGTGGAGACTGGAAAGGTGGAACTACTATATATAGTTGTCCGATCTTCTTGAACTTTATCTTTTGTTTTTTGCAATTTATTTATATTTGTTATTTATTCACTGCAAAATGATTTATGCGAATAATAATTAAGGGAAACTTGTTTGAATTAACCAAAAGAATTTTTAATAGTAGTAATCAATTCGCTAACTCTTGATTATTAACTAGGACCAATATAAGTTCAGGCTCCTCATTGATGCTTATGTTTGTCTTTACATTGTTGATAAGTTTAACTAAAATGGAAATGTCTTCAATAATAGTTCAATCCAAATGGAGAGAGGTCAGCCTTGTGCTAGGAATCTTAGAAGAGAGCAGGAATGTCGTAAGCATGAAGGCATGATTTGAGAAATGGTAAAGTCCTCGATTCTAAGTTAGTGGGACCTCATCTTTAGTGGGTTGCTTAGAAAATATCCTTTGTGTTAGGCTCTACAATCCAAGAGCTCAGGCTTGGGTGATTGATCCGGTAAGTTGATTCTTATCATTTCCTTGAGATTGTAAAGGATTTATTCTCAAATCAAGATGGTCCTCAAATTGTTCATGAACAACGTATAAGCTTATGTTGAAGATATTAAATTTGGTAAAGACTCTATACCCCTTAGGTGGCTTTAGCTTATAAGCATTATCATAAATCCTTTATAGCACTTTGAAGGGTCTATCTACCCTATGAGGAAGCTTGCTCATCCTTTAATTTGGAAACCTCTCCTTTCTTAGATGAATCCATACTGAGTCTTTGGGTTAGAATAGTTAGACTTAATGTCATTAGCCCTATTGTTGTAACTTAGCAGTCGCCTTTGTAATGTGCTCGAAGCAAGGCACTTAGCGTCCTTTTGACCATCTCGGTCTACCCATCTATCTATGGATGAAAAGATGAATTGAACATAAGTTTGGTGCCAAGGTAGTGCCATAGTATCTTCTAGAAGAAACTTAAGAACTTTGGGTCTTGGTCCAACACTATACTCTCTAAAATCTCGTGTAACTTAATGGCCTCTTACAAAAAGAGATTAGCAACATGAAGTGCATCATTAATCATGTAGTAGAGAACAATTTGATTAGCATAGGCATGGGCATATACTGGTTAGGTTCGGCTTGGTTTGGCTCTTGGCCCTTCAGCAAAGGACACATCTCTCAAGCACCTTGTGCATGTCTCTCATCATTCTTAGCTAGAAGAAATGTTCTTTGAGCAACTTGTAGGTCCTCTTCTCGTCAAAATGTCTAGATATTTCTCTACTATGAGCTTCTTCACTAACAGTTCCTTTACTAAATAGGTTGAGATGCACATTTTTACTCCTTGGGATAAGTGCCTATCCTTCAAATAATACCCACCAATAGCAATTCCACGACCACAATTAACTGCTTGATAATCAATTCAAAGCACTACAACTTAAGCTGGAGTGTAGTGATCATAATATATTGTCATAATAGTGCATCTACTACCATATTGCTCTTCCCCTTTTTATATCTCACAACATAAGAAAATCCTTCCATTAACTTTACCTAGTGGGCTTGTCACTTGGATAACTTCTATTGATTTTTCAAATGCTTCAGAGATTCATGGTTAGTATTAAAAAAAAACCCTTAAGGTAAGAGATAGTGTTGTCACACTATAGGGGCTTGAATAAGAGAGTAAAACTCTATAGCATACACTAAGTAGTTTAAAGTAGCTCCACTAAGCTTCTCATTGTAGTAGGTGACAATTCGGCCTTCTTGCATCAACACAACATTAATCCCTACACTAAACGCTTCACATTCTAGTTCAAACAATTTCTCTAAATTAGGTAAGATTAGTACTAAAGTTATTGTCAATTTTGCCCTTATCTACTCGAAACTTTGTTAAGCTTAATCTTCCCACTTAAAGTTTACATTCTTCTTTGTAAGCTTAGTTAAAGGAGCAACGAGAGTACTAAAGTTCTAAATGAAACGTCTATTCAAAGATGTAAGACCATGGAAACTTTTCACGTCTGTGGCACTTCTTGGGGTTAGCCAATCTCATATGGCTTAAACCTTTTCCTTATCAACCTTTACTCCTCCTTTACTTACTACAAAGCCTAAGAATATAACCTTATTCTAGCAAAGACAACATTTCTTAAAATTACCATACAACTAATCAACTTAAAGAATGATAAAAAATTTACGAAGTGGTTGACATGACTCCTCATGTTAAGGCTGTACACCAAATTATCATCAAAGTACACTATTACGCGCTTGCTAATAAACTCCCTCAATACATAGTCCATTAACCTCATAAATATACTTGGTGCATTAGTTAATATAAAGGGCATGACCATCCATTCATAGAGACCATGCCGTGTCTTGAATACTATCTTCCACTCATCACCGGGTCTCATGCATATTTGATGGTATCCACTCTTTAGATCAATCTTGGAAAATATACATGCACCATGAAGCTCGTCCAACATATCATTAAGCCTTAGAATGGGAAACTTGTACTTGACAATGATTTTATTGATGACTCAACTATCAACGTACATACATCATGAACCATCATAAGGATGAGTAAAGCAGGTACTACATATGAGCTCATACTCTCCCTTATGTAACCTTGCTCAATTAGCTCGTCTACTTACTTCTTCAACTTAGTATCTTGCTTGTTTGGTAAAGCAACACCAATTACAAGTCAATGCAATGCTTTATGCCTTTGAATGGTGGCAAAACCTCTAGTAGTTCATTAGGTAACAAGTCTTGAAATTCCTTCAACAGTCTCTACACCTCGATAGGCAACGAGACTTGATCTCTCATCTCCAACAATTACTTGCTAACAAAAAGATTGGCATGTTCGACTCTATTGATTGTCCAAACTCACTCCTAGATAAGATTAGTGTCTTCTTCTAAGCTTGATTTAGTTAAAACCACATATCCCTTGCTTGGCCTAAGGTTGTTAGATGTAAGACAACCTTCTTGCCATTCTTTTAGAAGGCATAGGTATTTTATATACTTGTTATGTATAGCCCTTTAATCAAATAACCAAGGTCCGCCAAGAAGAATATGGGAAGAGCACATAGGTAGGATTTCATGAAGGACCTTGACTTGTTACCTATCCCTAATAGATATTGGTACATGGACCTGTTAAGTCACATAAATCATTCCTTTATCATTTGACCAGTGCAACTTGTAAGGCTTTAAGTGATCAAGGGTTAGCAACTTCAACTATTTCACCATTGATGTTGTGGCCATGTTTGTGCAACTCCCTTCATCTATGATCAAGGCACATAACTGGCCCTTTACCCTGCAAGAAATATGGAATAAGTTCTCCCATTGCTCATTCTCGGTAGCAAGCATAACACCCAGTGACTTTTCAATACGATATTTAAGAACTATCCCTACTCGCCATATATAGAAGCATTTTCATCATTAGGTAATGCTTCAATATCTTCTGATTCTTCCATCTCCTCATTCAATTCATCCTCATTAGCACTATCTACCTTCACTAGAAGTATTTATCCTTTCAAGACCATAGCTCAACGGTTTAGACATTTAGTGGCCATATGTTCGAAACCTAAATGCCTAAAGCACTTGATTTAACTGGTCTTCCTTTTTTAACTTTGTCCATTACCTTCCTTTCATACATCTCAATACTCCATAGTCTCTCCTCTCAATTTATTCTTCCTTTTATCACACCTCAGCATATTCTTAGGTATGTAAGTATTTTGATCCAACTAATTTCTTTTAACTAAGTTGACATTGATCACGTGTCTACTCAACTACTTGAAGCTTAGTAAGGATTGTTCCACCTCTACCATTCTACTCGTTGGTCTAGTAAAATGACCTCCTCTAGTATGTTTAATCATTGGAGCTTGACCATATATGCAATCTCATATTTTTACCCACTCACAAATCATGCAATAATTTTGGCCATAGGCTCCTCTACCCTTACTTAAATCATTAACTTTTGAAATTCTTTAACATAGTCATCAATACATGATCCTCCTTGCCAAAAGATCCATATCTTCTTGATGGTGTCCTGCTCATAATATTTAAGAATAAATCTCCTCCTTAATACCTGATAAGTGTTGAAAGAACCTCATTTCTAGTATTTATTAAATGCAATTTTGTATAAATTTTATGTGAATTTATAAAGAAAAAGATACTTAAGTACTTAATATTTGAATTCAAAGTTTAAAGAATGCAATTTAAGAGTTTAAAGAAGATTTAAGCGAAAATGAGGTAAAATTTAGTAAAATATAAAAAAGGGTAATTTATACATGTACACAACCTTTATGATAGCCATGTAGACACCAATGTTGAAGGGCAAAAAGTGATTATAATGCATCATGAAATTGTGCCCTAACTGTTGCATAAGCTGTGTAGAGAGTAGTGCTAAATGAAGAAATTTGACTAGAGAAGAAAATGAAAGAATTCTAGAGTGCACAACCTCGAGCTGGCCGTGTAGAAGGCCGTATAGAACCTTTAACACTAGAATTTTACTTTGTTCTAGAGTATACGACCTCTACATGAGGTGTGCACTAGGTCGTGCATGCTACCCTATTTCTTAGACTATAAATACTCACTTTATATCAAAAATTAGAAATTTGGAATTATTATTACTTAGAGTCACTCTAAAAACATTAAGAAAGCAAAGTTACGAATTTGGAGAGGGAAATCATTAGAGCATCATCAGAGATCACAAAACATTTACAAGAGTTTATTCTTTTCATCATGATTACTTATTATTTCTCTAGAATTTTCATAATTATTGTAAATTTCATGGGAGAGTAGATTTATATACCCTGCATCTTATGAAACTTTAAACCATGTGATTAAATTGTTTATTGGTTAATAAAAAGTTTATACCTTTGTATTTATTCATGTATTTTAATTGTTTTGTGATTAATTTATGCACCCAAATTAATTGTATGTCTAATTCTTATTACATAGAGGTCATCTAATAGGATAGATCTTCATAAATAAAAAGATTGCATGTTTTACTTAGAGATAAGAAAACTTTAATTTTCTGCACAAAGATTAAATCTTTATTTAGGAATTATGAACTTAATGAAATCTTATATGGCAATGGTGAGGGAGAGGTCTCTACTATTCCATATAGGATTATTAATTAATTAACTCGAGGGAGTAATTAGTTTAATTGAGAATTCCTATAGTGCAAAGCATAAACAATTTGTTAATCAATACCTCATTATAAAAAAGCTAGGGTTTAGAGTGGATTGAGGTGAAATGTATGTTTTTGTAATTGAATTCATTTATTAAAGTGATTATAATTAATCCTAAGATTGTTAGATTAGTTAGTTAGTAACTTAATTTATTAATCTCACATTAAGATTTAGGCTAGATAGTAGAAAAATGGTAATACTAATACTTGTTTTTAAGATCCTTGAGAACGACGCCAGTTGCAATCTATACTACATTAGATAGGTACACTTGCCTAACTCGGTCGGTAGATTTCTTTGAGTTTATAAATTTATAATTTGATATGATCAGAAGAGCGACTATCAAGTTTTTGGTATTGTTGCCAGGGATATAGTAAAACAGTATTAGAAAAAAAAAACCTTATTATCTACTACTTTAGTCATTTATTTTATTTGTTTTATTTCTTTTTACTCTCCTCATCTTTTGAATACTTTAACTTGTGACTATTGCTTCTATAGTGTATGACAAGGGCTCTCCCTTTTGACATTCTTGATCTAGACCCTAAGATTGAGAGAACACTTCGTAAGATTCAGAAGAACATAACTATTGGATCTTCTAGACAATTGACATTTAAGTGAGAAACACTTATTATAAAAGTCGTGATAGTAGTAAAGGAAGAGGAATTGATTTAAGAATCTTTAGATAGTGAGATAGAATTATTGAAGAATATTAAAGCGGAAACACAAGAAACAATGGCTAAGGACCTACTTAAGACCAATCTAGATTATGCAAGGCCAACCTTAGATAGAATAGAGTCGACTATTGTGAACCTCCCATTGAGGCTAACAATTTCGAAATCAAGGGTATAATGATTCAACTCTTGCAACTATATCAATTCGATGGACTATCAGATGAGAACCCCCATGCTTACATTCAAACGTTTTTAGAAAATTGTGAGACTTTCAAGAATAACATAGTGACTGCCACGCCCTAAAGGGGGCCTAAAAGTTTCCTCTAAAAGTTATCATGACACATGTGCACCCATTACATGATAACCGTCTTACGAGTCAGAGGTTGTAAGACTCTAAATAATTAATTACATTTATCACTAATCATATTACACATAATCATGCCATAAAAATATAACTATAGATTCCATATCCTACGGTCAACCAAAATCGCAAAGAGTCGGAATTCCCTACCAATCAGTAAATGGAATAGAACCCTAAGTCTCACAATTTCATATTTTACATAATGGTCGTAAAAGTAACATTCATCTAAATAGTCTAACATTCACAATTCTTACTTCATCGTTCTTAGCTTCCAAAAACTCTCGACACTTCACATCTTATCCCATCCTAAGCTTTCATAATCTTTACCTGCAAAACGTTCTATGGAGGGGTAAGCACACTACGACTCAGTGAATGAGAGTGTAATACTTTCAATGCTACACATGCACAAGTAATTTCAAATCAAGTTATCAAATCATATGTTATGCATGAAAAACTATATGAATGCAGCATCTCATGCAGTTTTCCAATAACCAACGTGAAGTCTAGGGTTTATGCCCCCCTTGACTTTGGGTTAGGAATCCCGAAGCCACCATCAGTGCCTGAATCTTATACACATTTTAACTACTCTTATCACTTATTTATACTATGTCTTAGCTTTAGCGATCTAAGCTCAGGTGCCTCTCTACACTGAGCATTTACACACCCTCAAGAGACAGGTCGGACTCGGAATCGTCAAGGCACGACAATCCCCTAATCATTTAGTTTGCACTTGGCAGAACAGTAATCCTTTGATCACTTTTAGCGTGTCTTGTAATAGTGATGGCCTTTAATTTCATGCGATGTCTCGTGTAATGCATGTCAAGTTTTATTTGAGTCTAATCCTTTAATTAATTGGTTCAGGATGATCAAACAATACCAAATCACAAGCCAATCCACACTCAAGGTAATAAAGTAAACTATCAAGCCTTTAAAGAATATAATTCCAATGACAAACATTAGAGACCCAATCAATCCTGTAAGCAAAAACCATTACACCTCATATTCGCATTTACCACTACAAGAAGAGATCATACATTTCACGTCATAGATAAGGCAAGGAAGACTAGACCAAAAAGATGGAATGATCAAGCTAGACACAAAATTTTAGTTAAATAATAGTGTAATATAGTTCAAATCTCCTCAACCATCAATCAACCACTCAAGTTGAGCTACGGTCCTCATTTCTCGACACCTCTGTGCCATTTCACTTAAATGTCAAATCAACCATTCAGGATTGATTTACAATTATCATTTCTTAACACCTCTATGTCATTTCACCTCTCAAGTGCTTGGTTTCACACATTTAAGAATCAAGTAGGGTAGCCAAATATGCACCCTTCTAAATCCTCAAGTTTACAAGTTTATTCATATAAAGAATATATATATATATATATATGTATGTATAGATTTATAAATACAATTTAGGCAAAGGGGTAAGCTCGTCAAGCATATTCTCCTACTACTTAATCTGAAATTAATATTGACCATAATAATTGTGATAATGACCAAGCAAGAAAACACACATACACAGAACATATCACGATTAAACACAACATTGTAGCATATCATAAAGTTTCCTACTCACCTGTTTATGGTCGTCATAGTCCTAATCGTCATTAAGTGATTTTAACATATGGTCCCTTCTTCGAACATGGTATCAAAGGATTAGCTACAGCGACTCCACGAAATTTCCGTTAGATTTCTCGATCTCTCGTTAACTCCTATCTCTTCTCAAACTCCCCAATGCCTTTCCCTACACTCACATACACAATCAATTCACCGACGACACGCACGCACTTCTAGGACTTCCTTTTATAACTTGATTACTTGATCAAGCTACTCGAGCCATCACTACTACCTCGATGACACCTCTTTTTCCTATTCAATTTCACACGCAGACACACTTGCTTTCTTCATGAAATTCCCTTTTTCCTCCTCAGCTTTACCGTTCCATTCCTTCTTTTCTCTTTTCCCTTATTATTCTCCTTTTTGGAATTTCTTGAATTCGCCTCTCCTTTAGATGAAGCAACTTTGAACCTTCCATTTATTAATTTGCCTCTAATATCTTTCAACAAACTACTTGTAGGATAAACCGTAGGATTAGCAATCATTAAAGGTTTTATATCACCCTCTTTCTTCTCTCCTTTGTTAACATCTCCACCAATAGGGTTTTCCATTCTCTCTATCGGTCTCCATCCCGACTCAAGCTTCCATCACTACACACACCGACCATCCTTTACACATACACATGCCCACCTCCATCATAATAATGTCATACACACACGTATGCACAAGTTTCACCTATACACATACACAGGATCAATACCCTCTTGACTTCATCTTCCAACTCTTCTTCTCTTTTCCTCACTCTTTTTCGTCTTCAATTCCCGCTTTCTCCATCTTCCAAATTTTCTTCTCCCTTTTTCCTTATTCTCTTCCTCCTCTACCTCCACCTCGTTGACCATCATCTTAACTTCCTATTAACCCCAACAACAGTAATAGCCTAAGGAATGTTAGCACCGGCACCTTTAGAGGGGGACTTAGCACCTTCATTCTTCTAGATTTAATTAGATGCGTCCAAGGTGCTCTTGTATTTGATAGCTTCTCCTAAAGTCATCATCGTCCTTCTACACACTGTAACAATAGGATACGAAGCCAATCCAATGCCAATCATGATCCTCTTTAATGGACCTAAAAATTTCTAATCCATTCTCCACTAAGCCGACATGACTGCATGTAAAAAGAATACAAGTGATTGTCACTTCATTTGCTTCAAGATCTTCTTCCTTCAACTTCTCAAATAGCTCTACTGCCTGATCTACCATACCATGCTTTCCATAGCATCTAATAATTACATTCCATGATGCCACATTCTTGATAGGAATTGCATCAAATACACTTAAAGCATCTTTCACACTCCCACACTTTGAATACATATCAATCAAAACATTAGTGATAAAAACATTCATAACAAGCTCCATCCTATAGATAAAACCATAGGTTTCCTTCCCTAACTAAATCGATCCCATCATTCCACAAATGGGAAGAAATCTCATAAATGTAACATGATTTGGTTTAACCCCTAAAGATAGCAAATCTTGAAACACTTGTATAGCTTCTCTAACTTGTTGACTCTAAACAAGCCCAAAGATCAAAGCATTCCAAGTAACCAAATCAGGAGCTGCCCCTTCTCTTCTTATCTTATTAAATATTTCCATAGCAGCTTGCCCATCTCCATGCCGAGTATACCCTGCAAGTGTCTCATTCCAAGTGAACTCATTTGGCTCTAGTGCTTCCTCTTTCATCCGCTCAAACAGCAAAACCACTTCCTCCATCCTCCCTACATTAATATACCCGCAAATTATCGACGTCCACGAAGCAATATCTCTCTCTAGCAAACCATCAAACACCCTTTTCTTATCCTCTTCCATCTTTTGCTTTTGCTGTTGCTGTTGTAATTGTTGTTATTCATGGTTTTGTTGTTGTTGTTGCTATTCTCCTCCCTCACACACACATCACTTTCATGCCTGCACCGAAGCATGAGACTAAACATAGCAACTGCCACTCATAGATTTCTCCCTGGACATTATTTGTGGGTTGTTGCTGCCATCCATCTTTCTTCTCCTCGCTTAGGATGTGTTGAAATCCGAGGAAGACTTCCTTTCATGTTGGACCTCCCTTGTTTTGAGGAATGAAAATGAGGTAACACATTCCTTCAACACAAAACACTAACCACCTGAATAGAGTAGCCACTACGACCTAACCGAAGTAAGGCCTATGTTCTCGAACCTTAAGATAGAGTACTACAAGCCTCGCACACAGCCACCGACCCCACTTCCCCCTCTTCTTTTCTTTGCCGCTCATCGTCGGTCACTTGGTTGCTTAGACGTTACTGGTTCACGGTCTAGTGGGTCTTCGTAGTGGAGATGAGGCTAGGCTTCAAGCTATTCAAGCTCACTACCAAGGGAGATCTCGCTGGTGTAGACAACAAGGGTTTGAGGAGTTGTTTGAATTAGTGAAGAGGAAGATGAAGAAGAAGGTGAAGTAGAAGGTGGTTTATTGCATATGTTCTTCAATGCATTTACTCGATCAAGCTTCGATTGGAACTTTTGCCTGGAACACCGCTAGTACCCTTGCCTGGAACCTTAGATGATCGCCTCGCCGAATAAGGAAAAGTGAGAAAAGAAGATAGAAGAACATGAGAAGGACTTCATAAGGAGAAAAGAGACTGGGAATGAGAGGGTTTGGGATGGTGAGGTCGTGTGGAGGGAGAGGGAATCTGGCCGGTGTCTAGAAAAAAGAAGGTTGAAAGGAGGAAGGAATGAAGAAGAAAGGAAGAAAAAATAGAGTTGTGTTAGGGGCAGTGATGAGGGACGATGCAGCAACCAAAAGAAGAAGAAGAAGAAGAAGAAGAAAGGAAGGAAGGAAGGAAAGAAATGAAGAAGCAGGGGATGGGGGATGATGGAGACAGACAACATGGTAAGGTGCAGCCGATGGGATGGTGACCTTCTGTGTGCCGGCTACCCTTGACATGGACATTAGAGGGAACAAGACAGAATAAAAGAGCAACCGATTTGAATTTTTTTTTTTAATCTTTGTTTTACTTTACTCCATTTTAGTTATATTTTGTATTTATTATTATTTATGTATGCATATATATATATATATATATATATCATTTATTATTCTCTCTATTAGTATTTTATCAAAATTTTAGAATTGCGAAAATGATGTCTTTACTACTTTAGCCTAGAAGTAGTTTTTATTTCACTTATTTTAATATAGTTTCCTAAACTTTTAAGTCGTTACAGTGACAGATGAAGCTATGTGTACTAGATTATTCCCTTTCTCACTAAAGGGGAAGGCTAAAAACTGGCTTCAATCATTGAGTCCTAGAGCTTTAACTACATGAGATGACATAGTGAAGCAATTTCTAGATAGTTACTTCCCCCCTTGTAAGACACCTAAGCTCTAGAATGACATTGCATCATTCATGTAACAAGATGGTGAGACCATGTATAATGCTTAGCAATTATGGATAGAATTGTTAAGAAAGTGCCCACACCATCAGCTACCCACATGGATGCAGGTTTAAACCTTTTTTTAATGGACTTAACCCGACCACTCGTCAGCTAGTAGACGCCATGACTAGTGGTACATTAAATTCCAAGACCCCAAAAGAATCCTTGAAACTTTTTACTAATATGGTTAAAAATAATTATCAGTGGAGCAACAATAGAGGCAAGCAAAATGTGGTAGATAAGTATGAAGTAGATCTCATGACTACTTTGGTGGTGAAGATGGAAGCTCTTAGCCAGCAGGTTTCTACCCTTAAGAATTCTTAAGTGGGAGATGCTAGTGAGGGTATGGACTTCCACAAGTAGTATGAGAAAGTAGATTACCTTGGGAATCAAAATAGGAAGCAGTATAACCCGTACAGTAACACCTGCAATCCTAGCATGAGAAACCACTCCAACCTCTCTTATGGCAATCGGAATGCCTAGAGATCTAACTTCCGGCCACCGAGATTCTAAAAGTAACAAATGCCACCCTACCAGCCTATGCTCCATCTACTAGTCCAACCACCTCAACGGGAGAAGAAAATTAGTTTGAAAGATTTGATGAGTCAATTCATTCAAAGTTCTGAGACAAGACATCAGAACCAAGAGGCTTCTATTCACAACCTTGAGAAGCAAATTGGCTAATTGACCAAGATGATGTCTGAAAGGCAACTGGGTTCCCTCCCTAGTAACATTAAGATTAATCCAAGGGAAAAAGCGAAAGTCATATCTTTGAGGAGTGGGAAGATACTGTGAATTGAAAAAGAACTTGAGAAAAAGTGAGAAGGTGGTTAATCTTTTAAGAAGGAAAAGGCAGAACTTGAGAAGAAAGAACTTGAAAAGCAATCAACACCAATTGTTAAGAATTATGTGCTAAAAATTCCATATCCAGCTCACTTCAATCAAAACAAAGACAAGGAGTAGTTTGGTAAATTCCTTAAACTTTTTAAACATCTACATATTCATATCTTATTTGTTGAGGAACTTTCGTAAATGCCAGAATACGCCAAGTTCCTAAAGGAACTCCTATCTAACAAGTGGAAGTTGGAGGATGTTTCTACAGTAGAAGTTGGAGCAAATTGCTTATCCATCATTTAGAACAAACTCCCTCTAATGCTAAAGGATCCAGACAACTTCACTATTTCATGTTTGGTCAATGACATCTCAGTTGATAAAACCCTAGCCAATCTTGGGGCAAGTATTAATCTCATGTCGTACTCTTTCTTCAAGAAATTAGTTTTAGCTAACCTAAAGCTTACCAAAATGAGTCTGCAGCTTGTTGATTTATCCATAAAAATCCCCAAGGGGATCATTAAGGATGTCTTGGCAAAGGTAGGAAATTTCATATACCCTATTGAATTTATAATTTTTGATGTGTATGAGGATGGGCATACGCCTTTAATCTTTGGAAGACCATTCATTGCCACTACTAAGGTAGTGATTGATGTAGAGGACCACAAGCTTACATTAAGAATAGGGGATGGAAATTTAATGATTAAAATGGATGTCACCATGAAACACTCCATGTGCATTGATGATTTATGCTATTTTGTTGATGTTGTTGATTCCTTAATAGACAAGCATATTGAAGATATCTTATGCAAAAATGAGTTAAAACTAAGCTTAACTAGAGGAGAAGAGAAAAACATGGACAACCCTAAGGTTGAGACATTCATTGAGTAG
This sequence comes from Laguncularia racemosa, assembly GCA_037954665.1. NCBI lineage: Eukaryota > Viridiplantae > Streptophyta > Magnoliopsida > Myrtales > Combretaceae > Laguncularia > Laguncularia racemosa. The sequence continues at coordinate 1,317,441 of JBBMOL010000181.1, read as the reverse complement.
CTTAATGCTACAGAAGAAGTTACACCTCAAGGAAGATTTGAAGAGCTGAATAATGGTAGTGAGGCGAGACTTAGAACTTTCATTGAAGAGCTACCAGTGTTGGAATTAAAACAACTACAGAGACTTTAAGCTATCAGTTATCAAAGCCTCACATTTGCTTCAAAAGCAAATAGATCAATTGCTCACAATCTTGAGAGCACACAAGAGAGCCATTGCTTGGAAGATTTCAGCTATCAAAGGTATCAACCCTTCTTTTTGTACATATAAGATATTATGATGGGAATCAAACCATTTCTACAATAGGACCCATTACCTAAGCTAGAGCCAAAGGACTACAGAGTCTTGCATTGAGAGTTCTTTTTTACCAGATGGAACCTGAAGACACTCACATAGTGTCTTCATTCATTTTACATGACTGTTTTATATTTAATTAGGTGCAATTATCAATACTGCAAGATGGTGACCAAATTAATTAGAACATGGTTTAGAGTATGGTTCACGGTCCATTTTTTTTAATCGACTTAGACTAATGGGAGCCAGCCATGTATTGTGGTTTTTCCTTTATTTTCTTATGTTTGTTTTTCCATAATTAGGGACTACTATAAATACTTGTACAAGGGACACAAAAGGCATAATTCATTTCGATTAAAAACACATATACATGTGAATTGAGGGCTTTTTCTCATTTCATATACTCTTATCAATCTTGTGGGATTGTGACTAGTTAAAGGGCTTAGATTGTTGTGTGTCATATCAACAATTACAAGTTTGATCCATATTCTACTAGTATGTAATATCTGGTAAGAAATTGGATTTGTTTTATTGTCTTGTTCTTGGTGTGACTAAGGGTCCACGTGAAGGAGATAATTTTAATTGGGGGATTATCCAATTATTTCATGATTTGATATGTATTGATGGTTAATTGAATTAGCATATCATATTATTAGAAGAAGGATTTAAGCTTGTAGTGCAACCACAGTGAAGGCTAAATCCCAATATGAAAGAGGTGGTCAAGAAGAAAGTTATCAAGCTTCTCGATGCTAGACTAATATATGCTATATTGATAATTCTTGGGTTAGTCTAACATAAGTGGTGTTGAAAAAAGAAGGGATGGTTGTGGTCCTGATGAGGATCAACTAGCATCAAAAGTTAATGAGCCGAATTCCAATGACCCGCTACATGGTATTAGAGGTCTAATGACACGAGCTAAAGCTGAGCAGATGAGTGAAGCTTTACAAGGATTAGTCATGGATCTACAAGAGAAGGAACCAAGTTACACTAAAGGAGAATTGACCTTTATTAATTTGATTCAAGCTTCCACAGAGGTGTGCAAAGATATGAGAGTCTTAGGATAAATTAGTTTTAAAAGGAAATTGAACCGAAGGAAGATCGCTCGACTTTTGAACTGAAAGGAAGACCACTCAGCTTTGTGCCTTTGTTTTATTTGCTTGTAAATTTTTCGGCCCTTCTTAAGTCAAGGCCAGTTTTCTATGTTTGGAAATTTAGGTTTTATGTGTAAGACAATATAGCTACACGGAAAGAGAAAAAAGCAACGGCATATTATTCTTTGGAATACACAATTTCTTGGAGGGACTCTCTCTTGTTCTTTGAGAACGAACTCACCGATTTTTTCAAATTAAACGCTTAAGGAAATCTCTAATAATTGAGGTTTCAATCAACAGGTGTGGTTAGGGTCTAGTTACGTTCATAATTTGTTCAAGATGATTCGTGGGGATCCGATTCACAATCCGACCATCGGGTCCTAGGTTTAATTTACTTAGGGTTTGCGTCAGGTCCCCAATGAAAAGAGTGAACTTATACCAATGCATACCATCACCAGATGGTAGGTTTGTATAGATTACTAGAAATTGAATGATGCAACTAGAAAAGACCATTTCCCTCTTCCCTTTGTAAATCAGATGTTGGAGAGGTTGGTTGGGCATATGTACTATTGCTATTAGATAAGATGTCTGGATACTTCCAAATACCAATAGCTCTAGAGGACCACGAGAAGACTACCTTTACTTACCCCTATGGCACATGCTCTTACAGGAGAATGCCATTCGGGTTATGCAATGCACCGGCTACATTTCAACGGTGTATGTTGGCTATATTTGATGATTTGGTGGAGAAAATTATGGAGGTCTTCATGGATGATTTTTCAGTCATTGGTGATTCTTTTTCTAACTGTTTAGAGAATCTAGAGAACATGCTTATTCACTGTGAAGAGACAAATCTTGTACTAAACTGGGAGAAATGCCACTTTGTGTGTAGAGAAGGTATTGTACTTGACCATAAAGTTTCTTATGGGGCATTGAAGTTGATCGAGCAAAAGTTGACATGATTGACAAACTTCCCCCACCAAATTCCATCAAGGCTATAAGAAGTTTTTTAAGCCATGTTAGCTTTTATAGACGCTTCATAAAGGACTTCTCTAAAATAGCCCAACGACTGACTAAGTTATTAGAAAAGAATGTGTCTTTTAAAATGCCAGCATGCCTTTAATGTTCTCAAAGTGAGACTAATAAATGCCCCTATTATAATAGCTCTTAATTCGAACTCGCCCTTTGAACTTATGTATGATGCGAACGATTATGCACTTGGGGTTATTCAAGGACAAAGGCGAGACAAACACTTCCAACCTATGTACTATGCTAGTAGGACTCTTAATCATGCTCAAGTGAATTACACTACCACAGAGAAGGAGATGTTGACCGTAGTGTTTACATTTGATAAATTTAGGTTATATTTAACTCTATCCAAGGTTATTTTCTACATTGATCACTCTGCCTTGAGATTTTTGCGGACTAAAATAGATGCTAAACCTAGACTTATTCGGTGGATTCTGCTCTTACAAAAATTTGACTTAGAGATTCGTGATAAAAAGGGGATAGAGAATTTAGCAACAGATCATCTCTTAAGACTTGAGAACCCTTGTTTAGAGGAGCTTAAAAAGGAGGATATTAATGAATCCTTCTCTGAATAAAAACTATATACAATTTGTCAGTTCATGAATATGCAAAACCCCATGGTTTGCAGATTTTGAAAACTATCTGGTAGCAAGAGTTTTCCCCAATGACCTTAATTATCATGCAAGAAGGAAGTTCTTTTCCAAACTTAAATACTAGTACTGGAACGACCCCTTTCTTTTTCAGGCCTATGGAGATCAAGTAATAAGGAGATGTGTCTCACATGTAAAGGGATGGAAAATTCTCAGTGATTGTCACTCCAGCCCTATCAGTGGTCATTACTCAGCTAATAGGACTACAAACAAAGTTTTGGAGGCTGGTTTCTATTGGCGAACAATATTTAAGGATGTTCATCATTGCTGTGTCACATGTGATAGCTGTCAGCAAGTAACGAACACATCAGGAAGAGATGAAATGCCTCAAAATTTTATCCTAGAATGTGAGGCCTTTGATATATAGGGCATTGACTTCGTAGGACAATTCCCTACTTCTTCTGAAAACAAGTATATTTTGGTAGCGATAGACTACATATCTAAATGGGTTAAGGCACAAGCTCTGCCTATAAATGATGCCCGAGTAGTTTTAAGAAGCTATTCTCTCATTTTGAAACTCCTAGAGCCATTATAAGTGATAGGGGAACACACTTTTGCAATGCACAAATGGACAAGGTGTGAAGGAAATATGGTGTGAAACATTGAATTGCTATACCTTACCGCACCCAGACAAGCAAATAGGTGAAAATCTCTAATCATGAGTTGAAAAGAATTCTAGAAAAAACGGTACAACATAATAGATGAGATTAGGTAGAGAAGCTTGATGATGCTTTGTAGGCATATAGAACAGTCTACAAAACACATTTAAGGACTACTCCCTATAGGTTAGTTTATGAAAAGTCACACCACCTTCCAGTAGAGATTGAACACAAGGCATAATGGGCAATCAAGTCAGCTAATTTCAACTTAGAAGCTGTTGGATTAAAGAGGAGACTACGATTAAATGAACTTGATGAGTAGAGAAGGCAAGTATATGAGAATATGAAGATATACAAGGAGAGGATGAAGGACTATCATGAAAGGCACATTTTCCATCCAAGGGAGTTTAAGAAAGGGGACCAAGTTCTTTTATTTAATTCTTGGTTGAAACTTTTTATTGAAAAGTTGAAATCAAGATGGTCTAGTCCTTTGTGGTCAAGAAAGTCCTCCCACATGGTGTAGTAGAGCTTGAACACATAGAGCATGATGATTTCAAAGTAAATGGCCATAGACTAAAACTATACATAGGAGATGGAACAACACATGAATATTAAGAGGAGTCTAGACTCTAAGTACTAGATCTTTAGCCAAATAAAGTGAAGGATGTCTAGCCAACGACATTTAAAAAATTTGTGAGAGAGTAAGCGAGCTTACTTGAGGAGAACAAGAGTTAATCCTTAAGTGTGGGGAAACATCAATCAAGTAAGAAAATTTAAGCTTTAACCTTTCAAGTGTACTTGGTAAGTCATTTTCATGCTCTTTTATTTATGTCAAGGTGCACAATGAATAATCGCATGGATCAAATAGATTAGAGAGTTTTACTTGAATTATGTACAATTTTTAAACACTTGCACAATTTTGATCACAAGCAGTGCTCAAGGTAGTGCACACCTAAAGAGGAGCCTTTAGGCACTTTTGGAACCCTGCACGGCCCCGAGCACAGCCATGCAAGAGCTAGGGCACTTTGTGCCCCAATAGTAGAAGCCTTTGAATAGCTTTTTAGAACCTTACACAATCCCAAGCACAACTGTGTAGAAGGTAGGGCACACTGGTGTCCCTTAAGAATGGTCTTGGATAGCTTTCTGGAACCCTGCACGACCTCAAACATACCCATGTGCAAGCTCGAGCATGCTACGTGGCTCACTTGCTTGGGTTACATAGCTTACCCCTAAGGTCCTTAACTTGTACTTAAGTTCACTATAAACTAAATAAAACATTTACCTTTTGAATTATTTTATTTTATTTTTTCTTTTGCCAAGAATTATTCTAGTTTAATTAAATTACTTTTCAATTCTACTCTCGAAATAATTTCTTGCTCATGATAACTTGTTCCAATTATGTGCCATATACAACCCTCTAGGCTCTTGAAATGACAACAATCTCTATAACATGGATATAAACTAAGGTAACAATTTAGTAACAATTCTTAACCACCTAATGTCTCAAAAATTAGTTAAGAATCAATAATTGAATTGCTTGTTAAATAACTAATGTGTAACAAAATCTCTTTATTTATGTTTCAAATTGTCTAAATCATGAGGCATCATCAATAGAGTGAACTTTTTAACTTGGTTACTCAAAATAAATAACCCAAACTTACTTCGACCATGAACTAATTTCTTTATATTCTAACCAAGTAGCTAAGAGATACTTCCTTAACTCATAAAGTAATGGTTTCTTCATTCATTGCTTCCTTTTCTATGCTTTGGGCTAATCTTTTCTTCTTCTTTTTTAGGCTAATCTAATAACTGTTTTACTTATAACCATTTGCTTGACTCAAGAAGCAACAAATTCCTTCTTGATTCATTACCACCCTATATACTTTTTGGGTTAATTCAATAACTATTTTACTTATGACCTCTTTGTTTGGTGTCAAATTTTAGTTCCAATCAAACATAGTGAGTAATGATCTTAGGCTTAGAGATTCTTTATACTCATTCACAAAAGAGAAAAGACTAATGATATGATTTAGCCTATATATTCTCTTTTGATGGGTTCTATCCAATAAACATAACTTACTTACCTACTTGAATAGTTTGATCCTAGGTTCCTTGATTAACTAAGAACAACCTAATCATTATAGCTATTACACTTGTACTTATATCCCTTATAGACACATATAATTGAAAAGGGACTTATTTTAAATGATCTAATAGTCCAAATGCTCATTGTGAATATCTTGTTGTAATTCCTCATTTCTCTAATTGATTAAGGAACTGCATTGTAAATAAAACTAAAGTAAAGAGGAATTCAATAAACATCATATATTGCCTTTATTAGACAATTAAGTCTTTACAAATATAATACATAAACCTTGGCACCCAGTGCATCTATTGACAATTTTGGCATTAAGAATACAATTCTTAGCATATTTTTGTACTCAAATGGTAGAATCAAATAATTACCAAAAATGGTCTCATATCTATAAGAAATTGGAACCATAACCATAAATTAAACAAGATGTAAGGTTGACCAAATCTAGGTTAGGTAGGCCAAGAAGCTCTATCTTATATCTTACCTTGAAAGTATAAATTTTAAAAATTTAGAATGAAACTTATTTTGTAACTCATTGAAGTTACCATACAACCTATATCTTGGAATTAAGGTATCTTACGGAACTAGTAAACTTTTTCTTTTTTACTTATTCATTTAAAATATTATAATAATATAAATCATAATATTTGAATTGAAAGTCAATATCTATTTTAAATATAAATTATAAATAATGAAACTATGATGAATTTCAATGAAAAATGTAAAATAATAACCAAATACAATATATGTAAACTAAGTAGCAACTTTGTGACATCTCTCAAATAAAAGGTAATAAAACTCTAATTATCAAGACACTCTTTAGTACAACAATCTAGAGTTCATTAGAACTCCGAAGTGAGGCATGCTTAACTTGGAGTACTCTTAAGATGGGTGATTCCTTAAGATAACCCCTTGCAATACAACTGTATCAAGTGATAAAACCGTGCAACATGTTGCACCAAAGCAAACAATACCCTCGTGGAATGAGTTCCAATTAGATTGTTATAGGCTGGTATTACAGCAATGCACCAACTAGAAGTAGGGAAGTAAAATGCTACATAGGGAAAAGTGCCAAGATATTGGGGTACCTCTTAAGCTTATAAAAGAGTACCTCTAGAGTCTTCCTTATCTAGTATATGTGTGTAACAAAATTGATAAGGACATCAATTCTATGGGGGGGTGGGTGATACCCCTCAAATAAAAGGTGATGACAATCTAATCATCGAAGTACTTTTTGGTTTAGCAGTTAAGAGCTCATTGGAACTCTGAGATTTAGTGTACTCGACTTGCAACACTCTCAAGATGAGTAACTCCCTAGGAAGTAGTTGCACCAAGGGAAAAAACTGTGTAGCGTGGTGGGCAAAAGCAGATAATGCCTTAGTGGGAGGAGTTCCAATCGGGTTGTTAAATATTCAAATTAAAAATGTAAGATTGGTTTAATTGTTTAACTAGATGTTGGTATAGAATAGTTATGTAAGTAAAATTGACTTGATTGGATTTTTTTTATATTAATCAAATGTAATTATCTTTATTTGTGATATTTCATAAGTGAGGTACATGGCAGTATATAGACATTATAAAATTATTGGATAATCTATAACATGGAGCCTCCTATATAAATGGTACAGATTTTAGTTAGGTTTCATGTGTGTGAAGCATACTTTGTACCTTATCTTGTGAGTGGATGTCATATTCCATATCCTACCATGTGATATATACATTATGTTTGGATGGATGGAGTAGAAATATAAGGAAACCGGTAAAAATGAGAGAAAATAATGTAATTAACTATTTTAATAAGAGATGAAAATTTGATGAATGGGTGGAACTAAGTGGCATTGTTTCCACTCTACAGCCACATTTATTTCTCCTTAATTTGGGAGAGAGAATAAAGGAAATTAATGAAAAAAATTGATCAACTTACAAAAATAGCCTTAAAAAGAATTGCTTATGAAACCTTATTATATATCTTAAGGGTTAATTTATGCCAATTATTATTTTGTTTCTTTTCATTTCATTCGCCTCACCTTAACTAAACATGAGAAAAGAAAACATTTTCATCTATTTCCTTCCTTTTTTTGTTCTCAATATTCAAACAAGAATAAAAATTATATTTTCTTATATTTCTTTCCTTTTAGCAAAGTTCTTTTTTCTTTTTCTTTTTCCACTTACTGTTAAAGTCATCAAACACAAAGATAGTGCCCTAAATGAAATACAGCCATTATGCAGGTCTAATAGGTTCCAAATTCAACATATTCTGATGCACAACCCGAGAATGCTTTCCTAACAGCATCCCATTGTAGTTGCTTAGCACAAGTACCTTAAGGTAGCGTTTGATTACCACAAAAATGTGGTACTGGATAGGATAAATTTTTTTATCCTGCGTTTGGTTACCATTCATGAAAAAAGTACTGGACAAAAATTCAATGTGGTACTGGACAAAATGGCAAATTTTTGTACCACATGTAATTAGGTACAAAAAATCTGGTACTAGACAAAAATTTATTTTTTTTTAAATCTCCAACTTACCATTCATATTTTTCTCTTTACAAACAAACCCTACCTCTCCAAACCCTTTTCATTCGAACCCATCCACGCCGCACTAACTTACCCTTCAAGTGCAGTAGGAAAACCCATCGGCGTCGCTCCAACAACGGGATTCATTATGCAATTGGCCGCTATTCAAATGTCGCTGTCGTCACGCCAGAAGTCACCGTCAAATTTGTATCCTTCCGTTCTTTCTCACATTATTGCTTGCTTTTCTATGTTCCCCGCATGCTCTACCTATGGTTGTAACCGTCCGTTTAGATTTCCCTCACTTGCTTTTCTATTTTCGTCGCATGCTCTTTGTCTAGTTGTCGCCGTGCGTTTAGATGTCTATTGAAATGGGATGATGGTGGTAGATCAATCTTTCATGTATAAATAAATCATCACGTGTCCCAACTTGATTCCAAACTCACGTTTTGATTTCCAGTACGATAAGAACTAAGAAAATTACATAGCATGATAAAAATAATATAACATAAGTTTTTTTTTTTTAAACCATGTTTATTGCTAATTTCAAGTCAAGATTCTTTTATGTTATATATTATTTATCATGTATATATACTATATCGAAACATCATTTTTAAGATAAAAAAAGTAAATAATATGTTATTTTATTAAATATAACATAAATTATTATAATTTATAATATGAATTATTAAATTTTTTCAATCAATGGATTTACACGAATTATTTTATATAATTTATAATCTCTTCAAATTATATTTTCTTATGATAATATCAAATATGTATAAATAACCATGATATAATTAAAAATGATATAATTATCAAATTTACTATATTCAATCCAGTACTTTGCAATTCCAAACACTGAACAGTACAAAAATCTTTATCCAGTATTGAACCAATCAAACGTAATACAATTTTTTTTTTTTGTCCAATCTTTCTTATTTTGTACTATCCAGTACTCCTTATCATGTCCAATACCAGTAACCAAACGCTACCTAAGCCAAGCAACTCCACGCAAGCAACTTTTACCGATAAACAAAGATACATATGGTATGTTTACTTTCTATAATAGAATTAAAAAAATAAAAAATTATTTTCTAAGAATAGTTGTTACCAATAATATAATATAAATTTATATTTCAATATTTACTTTATATACATTTTTATTATAGGGAATACCTATTTTAATATTTATCTCATCTCATTAATTGCAACATTAAATTAAAAATATAATAAAAAATATAAATACCCCAATTTAATCATTATAGAATAGAACTAATAAATATTTGTTGAAGGTATAATTATACATTACTTAAATTCTTTATTCCCTATGGTGAGAATAAAAAATACTGCTTCAAAAAGGGTAATAACTATTATCAGTAGAGAAGGAATAGAAAAGTTATTTAGAATAAAAATTTCCAAATCAATCTGTAAGCAAACAAGGTAAAAGAAAGTATTTCAAAAATAATTCCCTATTCCGTATTTATTACTTTCAAGTAAACGAAAAAGTTGTTCTAATAAGCAATTTTCAAAAGTTTAAAGGGGATTTTAAAAAATTTAGAAAAATTGAAAGAATAATATCAATTTTAAGAAATTCTATTATACCTTTGGAATAAAATAGAAGGTTCTTAATATCAACCTGAAATGGAAAGAAAAATAAAATACGAATAAAATCATTGGGCCCAAATCTTTCGCTGAAAACATACAAATATATGAAGGGATGACGCAGGTGCATTGATTTGGCTGATTGATTCCATAATGGGACTCTTCGATAGGAATATAGAATTCATACAAGCTACCGAAGATAGCACTTGATTTCCCGAACTCATGTCGCGAGGCGGTTTATCTGTCACCTGGTTAAGGCTTATGGAGCTGCAGGACGATGGCCAGGAAGAGTGGATCATGGGTTGAATTTACAGGACGCTCATCTCACATAATCAAGTCATCAACAAATGGAATACTGAATGGCAGCTTTATCACACCAGAAGCTACCAGAAGCAGCACAACCCATATGGGAAGAACCCACCGAATTCCAAACATTAATACCCAATTTCCTGTGAAAGACAAAATGCAATAAGGATATGAACGAATTACCTCAACATTCATTCCTGGAGTCACTTCAAATAAACAAAAAAGAAAATTGCTTTATGTAAAATTACCCCCAAGGCAGTTGTAAGTAATGCCTACCAAAATATTTAAAATTAATTTGGAAATATCTGAAATGCCTCCACACAGAAGCCTCGCTTTTAAAACTTGAAGAAAAAGCCAAACTCTGCAGCTGAGAATCATGTCACACTGAGAAAAATATTAAAATTTCCACTTTTACATGCTATAACCTAGACCCTACCCTTTTCTTTATAAAATCTTGGATGATGACATTTTCCTCGGTACCTTTGATATTCGCATACCAGCCCTCTGCTAAAGAATTTTGGAGATTTAATTTTGGCTTATTGAGAATTCAAGGGCCATGACTAGACCAGAGAAACAGTTGGTTTGCTGTTTTGATTCCCTATCCAAAGTTACATTCCATCCAGAATTGCACCAATTCAGATTCGGGCTTATCAGTTTGACAAAGAGATATCCATGAGTAAAGGATGGATTTCCTCTGAAGAAGACAGTAATCATTCTATCTCTACAAGCAATAAATTTCAGTAAGATAGCCAGAAATTCTAGCAAAGTGAATACCAGAATGAAATCTAGGATGACGTAGTCAAATTCCACCCACCGTAAGGCTCCTCTTGTTGTCCTCAGAAAGGATGAAAACCGGTATTGATCATATATGTAGAATGTAAAGGTAAATTTGATTTGTTCATTCTGAATTTTTAACTTTGTTAATTCCATGACCAACTTTCTAAAATAGCAATTACTTCATAAAGCTTGCGGAGCAGAAGAATGAATTGTCATGTGTTGTAAGCAGCCCAAATTAGGCATACTAGCTCCACAGAAAGACCTGAGCAAAGACATTCCTGGCAGCAAGCAGGGGACAGAGTAATAAACTGACTAGAAATTTAGTTATAAGAGACACTACAAATCTTTAAAACAACATGTAGAATATTCAAATTCTCCGCTCCCTGGACTCTTGACTTTCCCCTAACACACCCATATTGGACTCTTTGGAAATGGGAAATTGAAGGCTCCAACAGGAAAATTGAAGAGTCCAGGTAAAAGAGTTCAGACACACAGATTAGAGTGATCAAAGGGCAAAAGTGATAGTTAATCCATGAAGGCTTGCAGATGAAGTCATGCTCAGGAAATGAACATGCAGATATGTACTATTTCGTGCATTCCTAGTTAATTAAGTATAACCTATAATGAAAAGGAAGGGCATAAAAAATTTGTGTAGCCAATCCGTAAATTAAGTGAAAACGATTGAAGCAATAAAAAGATGCTTCAAGATGAAGAGACTATTAGAAAATGGTAAGAGTCTATGGCTCCAAAAGCGTTAGGTTAATCCTACTGCAATTTAGATCCAACATTGATGAAAGGTAATAAATTCACAATCAATCGATCCAACTGCTAGAGAAGCTTCCAGTCCATATGATGGGGCAATATTCTGCCCACTGAGAATTGTAGTGTCACAACATACAAAAAGATGAAGGGCACAAGTCTAATTAGACTATTGTACAAGCACCACCAAAACTAAAACAGAAGAGCATAAACTTGATTTCGTTCTATTAAACATAAACATGATCCTTCTTGTGCTCTTCTCATTCACCATTTACAGTATCAAGGTATCATAATTGAACTTCGATTTTGTCAATGAATGCCCAACTTAGTGACGATTTCTAGAGCATGCAGTATGTATTACAGGGAGGCGAGTGTACTGAAATGTGTTAAAGTTCGTTTTGACAAGTGCACGAGGACACTCCATTGCAATATAATCTTAGCTTCGCGAAAGGTCTGGAAGCAGAAAAACCAATAACACAATCCTCATTCATCTACTTGTTTGAAAGCAAATTAAAGCCATTACCTGAGGAAGCAGGTTGCGATTCGGTTTGAGTAGCGATCCGCTCTCCAAATTCCCGGAGCGTTCTTTCAACAGGGCTCTCGAATTTCCTGCTAAAGTTTGGGAATACTCCATGTAATACAGACTTCCTCAGCTCGAAATCCCTAAACATCAAATTACAACCGAAAGAAACCCGTCATTCGGAACTACAAGCCATACATCAGCTAGTAAGTAAAGAGAAGAAAATTGCGCACTTGGAGTCAGAGTCACGGAACATGCCAGCACCGATAGCCCGTTCGATTTGAATTATAGTTGGCTGTTGAGGATTGCGCTTTGTGCTTGTTCTTGGGGGAGAGGTTTTTGGGATTGCAGAAGACTTGGAATCAGTTTTGTTAATATGATGAGGGGTGGAGGGTAAAGAATGGTTATCAGCAAGAGAGGCAACCACATTGCTTCTGCTTAAACAAAGAGATGACGACGACAGATGGAAGTAAGGCATGGCTGTGTTAGTTTAGAGTATCGACACAGGACTCTCACCCCCTACTCTCTGCTCTTCTTCCTTTGTTTATGGATAAAGGATAACTATTGATTGCCTTTGCGAGAAGTTAGTCCTACACACCTATTCAGATTTTTCTTTAATTTTTTTTTTCCCGTTTGAATTATACTAAATCTACATTATTATTATTATCTATTTTATAAAGTCAAAGAGCCTTTCTTCGACTCCACTTTTCTAAACTAAACTTTTAATTTGTTTATATTATATCCTACTTTTCTTGCTGTCGCGAGAAAAGATTTATTAATTAATATATATGTTGCATATTATTTATATATAGAATATAAATATTAATAAAATTTTAATATATATAATTTATGTAAAACATGATTAATAATTATTTTAAAAACTATCTATTTTAAAATTATGATTCTATTACGGTTTTACTGTTTAAAATTGTGATTCTATTACGATTTTACTTCTCCTTAATTTTGTATGCGAGTTAATTAGAAATATGTATCCAAACTCGTAAAATCATTGAATCGTACGAGTTAACTCGCGAGTTTGACAAACCTTGCTGTGATCACCCAACAAACTTTGCCATTAGGGGCTTGTCCACAAAACAAATGGACATCCGATAAAAGAATGTTGGACATTAAGTAAGATCTTTGATGAAAAGATCCAAAATGATGAGTTGGAATCAGATAACAATAATGATGTATGTAGGAACCCACTTCTACCAAATAATCATCAAGAAGTTGCCAATGAAATCTCACATAATCCAATAGCCACTCAAGAGGTTGTAAACCTAAGTTAATGTGCCCATGGACACACTACAAAAGAAACACGTGTGGGTAAAGGAAAAGTAATAGATCTAAGACTAAGTAATCATGTAACAATAGCCTTTCTAAAAACTACAAATGTAAGGAATTTCTTTGACCTACTTGGATTTGATGAGAAATCTCAACTTGCAATAGCAATCGCTTTAGTAGAGATATCAAAACGTCAATTTGAGGAGTGTAATGTCATGTAATCAATTCGCAAGATGGTGAAGGCATACAAAAATGCCATCATTTTCACTAACGACAATATGTGTACTAGTAAACCAAATCACTATTGTCCATTGTACGAGGAGAGTGAGCTCAATGGTCATCTAGTTTAAAGAACTTTCATTGATAACAAGTCCTCACTTAATATAATGCCCTCAACGACTTTCAAAGCTACAAGGTTGGACATGAAGAGGCAGGTTTGCTAGCTGATTGATATATATGGCTTCAAGAGGCCTCGATAAAATCTTTTAGGTTCATTAATGTTGATTTCAAGATCAATCCCATTCATTAGTCAGCTAAATTTCATGTTTTTGATGCTCTTGCTTCCTACCATTTGTTGGTAAGGAGGAAGAGGTTACACCACCATAGTCTTGTTCCTTCTACACTCCATTAGTGTATCAAGGGTAGCTAGAAAGGAAAATTCATCTTCATCCCTCCCACTAAGAGCTCCTTTGATCATGGTGAATCATACTTCACGGAAGTTAAGTTTTTTGACAAATATGTTAATGAAGGTAGAACCGCAATAGGCAGATCCATTAGTACTCCTTAACCAAGATGGAAAGATTTACAAGAGTAAGAGAATAAGAAGAGAAAAACCTCCCTAGTATATGGAGGTCATAAGAAGAGAAAGGGGGCTAACAAGTCTTTAAAGATTGAAAGCTACACCTAAGTAGGTCGATGGTCCATATACTGCTTATGAAGGTCTATGGGGTCTAAGGAGGCATTTCTATCATCTTTTGGCCCCTCGAATCTACAAGAAGCGCAACCTAGTCCTCCTCAACTACAAGATCAAATAAAGCTACAAGTTGAAGAAATAGAGGAGCTAAACTTGGTAACCTTAGGTCAAACACCAAAACCCATCTTTATTTGTAAGAGCCCTATAGAGGAAATAAAAGATCCATTGGTGGATCTAATACGTGAATTCATCATGTCTTTGCGTAGACATATGAGGGGATGCTAGGACTAGATCTTAGCCTAATAAAGCATTAATTGAGAATTGCACTAAGAGTTAAGCTTGTTAAGTAACACTAAAATATATTTTATCTAGAGATAGAGGTGCAAATAAATGCTAAAATTAAGAAGTTAATATAAGCTAGCCTCATTAAGCCTATTGAGCACCCGAGTTAGTTGGCCAATATTGTACCTATAAAGAAGAAGAATGACCACATACACATTTATGTGGATTTTTGTGACTTGAATAAGGCTTGCCCTAACAATGATTTCGCACTCCCTAATATTGACATGTTAGTTGATGCAATGGCTTAACATGAGCTCTTTTCATTTATGGATGGGTTTAGCAAATACAGTCAAATTAAAATGGCACTAGGAGATGTTGAGTGCATAACCTTTTTAGACACCATTTGGAAACTTTACTACATTGTGATGCCATTTAGGTTAAAAAAAATGTAGGGGCCACTTACCAAAGGGCTATGACTACTTTCTTCCATGATATGATGCATGATCACATAGAATATTATGTTGATGATATTATTATTAAAAATGGCAAGCACCTGATTACATTGATCATATGAGAGGAGACTTTGGGAGGTACTAAACCAACAAACTTTGAATGAAAACCTTGAAATGTGTTTTTGGATTCTCACTATAAAGCTCCTTAAGTTTATTATGCTTAGAAAAGGTATTGATATTGGCCCATCTAAGGCTGAAGTAATCTAATCTATGCTATCACCAAAGAATTAAAGGGAGCTGAAAGGTTTCATAGGCAAAGTGTCATATATCAAACAATTTATCCTAGCATTTACTAAAGTCTCATTTCCATTACATTAGTTTATGAAGAAAGGAGTTCCATTCGAGTGGGGTCCACTTTAAGAGGAGGCATTTCAAAAGATTAAAGGAATATTGAGTTCCCCACAAATGATGATAATGTAAATCAAAGGAATGTTAATGATTCCATATTTGACATTTATAGAGAGGTCCATTGGGGCCTTATTAGTGTATGAAGTAGATGTTATTGAATGCCTGATGTATTACTTGAGTATAACACTTCAGAGAACATTGTCTTGCATTATTATTTGCTACTTAGAAATTGTAAAATTACTTCTTAGCAGATAAAATCTTTGTGATGACTAAATCTAACCCCATCAAGTACTTATTAACATGTCTAACATTAATTAGGGGAATTGCAAAAAGGGATGCTACTTCTCAGAAAATTTGACATCATTGTGTCAACTCCAAAAGCAATCAAGTCACATACATTGTCTAATATGCCAGCTTAATTTCCAAGTGTTGATGATAGATGTAATTCTATTGAGACTATTCTTGGAGACTTTCACAAAGATGTGCATATTATGGAAACTAGTGGCAAATGGTCACTACAATTTGATGATTTTTCTAGAAGTACTTATTAGGAAGCTAGGGTTGTGTTGACATCCCTAGATGGCTAAGAAATCCCTTTAGCCTACAAATTAGATTTCTGTTGCATAAATAATGAATTTAGGTATGAAGCTCTCCTACTTAGATTGCTCGTAGCATAGCAAGTACGCATGACTCACCTATGTATTAAAGGTGACTCTAATTTAATTATCAAATGAACTAATGGGCCATTTGGGTTAAAAGAACTCACACTAGCCCTTTATAGAGTTGCAGTACAAATACTAGTCGCTAGGTTCCAGTTAGTAAGATATGAGCATGCTAAGTGATCTACAAACTGGTATGCTGATACTTGGCAATATCAGCTTCTAAAGTCCCAATACGGGGTATAAATGATGAGCTAAGAATCCAAGTAATTAGAAAAACTATACCATATACTACTTTGGAACTAGTAGAAGATGAGAGGGAGTCGCATGATAATTGGTGTACTCCTATCAAGGCATAATTGGTAAGTCCTAGAATGGCTTCAATAGCAACACTAAAGAATTTTGTGTCTATCCAAGGCTCTTTATACTATAAAGGCTCTAAAGGGATTTTATCACAATGTATCTCTATGGAAGAGGCCTAGAAGAAACTTAAGGAGTTTCATGACCTAAGGTGCAATCAAGGTTGTCAAAATCGCGTTTCAACTCGTACGATTCTACGTTTTTACGAGTTTATATATACAATCCTAGTTAACTCGCATACAAAATCGGAAAGGATCAAAATCGGAGTAAAATCGCGATTTTGAACAGTAAAATCGTTCAAAATCGCGATTCTGCACGTTTTTACCGATTCCACACAATTATCCCAATCGCAACCCAGCCCAACCCAATCGGCAACCCAGCACATCCTTTGCAATTTCCGGCTTGCTGCTGCTACTGTTCCTGTATGTTGAAGAGAGACAGTGAGAGAGAGACAGTGAAAAGCGATGAGAGAGGAGAAGCGAGCTAGGAACCGTGTGTACTTCTGTTCTGTGTATTTTTCAAGCTCAACACACGGCCGTGCCTTCAACCGTGTGTACTTCTGAGTATTTTCCAAGCTTAACACACGGCCGTGCCTTCAACCGTGTGTTAAACTGTGTGTGCTTCCGTGGGCGTGTTTCCTTGATACACGGTCGTGCTCTTCCCTTATTCCTTCCAAAAACATTTTTCTTCGTGTTTTCTTATCCAAGCCTAAACTTTTAATAAACAACCGTGGGCTTACGTGCTTTCCTGTCGTAGCGGAAATATAAGTCATACCCCGACATGTTTGTCGGTCATCACTCATCTCTTGTCAGTGTGTTACGTTGCATTGAAGTCTTTGTGTTTATGTTCTTCGATTATTAGTCTTCTTATTCCTATTTGTGATCATGTTCGTATTAAAGCACTTGTGTTTGATTGCTGCAACTTTCCTTATTTTAACTAATATTTTTATAATAGTAAATAAAATAAATGGTAGATAACTTTACCTAGTAATATATAATTTTGAAGGTTTTCTTGTTATAGTATCTTCTTTATTATGTACTTTTAGTCATTTTTTAATATTACTCCTTTTTAATGGTATATCTTCATTATCAATTTTTATTTATTAGTAATTTTTTTAAGTCACAATTGATTTTTAAATTTTATCTATTATTTTTTAGTTTTTGTATATAGAACTAGGTGAAACTAGTTTTATACATGATTTATCATTTTAGAAATAAAATATCTATATTATACAACTTATGCTCGATTATCTATATTATTACTTTTATTGCAAATTTGTAATTTATGGCTAAAATAAATACTTAATTTCCTTATTTCTATTATTAATTATATTTTTTAATGACTATTGTAAGTAAATTTATAATATTTGAAAGTTATTTTACATAGGTTGTAGAAACTTACGTTTCTATGTTCCGTTTTTACGTTCCGATTCTACGGACCCCTTCGCGATTCTACGTAAAATCGCGATTTTGACAACCTTGGGTGCAATAGCAACAAGCCACCTTTATATTTT
Organism: Laguncularia racemosa; assembly: GCA_037954665.1. Classification (NCBI taxonomy): domain Eukaryota; kingdom Viridiplantae; phylum Streptophyta; class Magnoliopsida; order Myrtales; family Combretaceae; genus Laguncularia; species Laguncularia racemosa. The sequence continues at coordinate 1,299,334 of JBBMOL010000181.1, read as the reverse complement.
CAAATATAGTATGTAGGGTATTATTGACCCTTAATATCTAGAGATGCATAACAACTTTAGTTAACTTGCTTAAACTATTCTTTGGTGCCTAATGAGGTAGAATGCATATTCATTGCAACTACTAGAGACTGGCAATGCCCATGCATTAACTTCTTGAAGAACAATGTCCTACATATTGATAGTTGAGATGCTCAAATGGTTAATCGGAAAGCGAAAAATGTTCATTTTGCAAGGTGATGAGTTGCATCAAATCTCTTTTCAAGGATAACCTTTGAAGTGTGTAGCATTACTTAAGATTGAAGTGATTCTAAACAAACTCCATTTTAGAGATTATGGTGAACATCAAGGCACAAGGAAGTTGTATTACCAACTCCTTAATAAAGGATATTATTGACCAACCATGGAAAATGATGCTTTTTAACTTTGCTAAAAAGTGTATTCCATGCTATATTCATGGTAATGCCATTCGTGCTCAAGTAGTTGAGCTCTATACTCTCATAAATCCTTGGCCATTCCACACTTAGGCTTTTGATTTAATCAGACCCATACATCCAAATCCAAAGGATGTATATAGATATTAGTAGGTATCAAATGTTTTACAAAATGGGTGGAAGCTATCTCTTTGAAGAAAGTGACTAGACCAGTGTTAGCTACTTTCATAAAAGAGAATATCATTTGTAGATTTGGGGTCCTAAAATGTGTATTAACAAAGAATGTGACTTCATTTATCAATTTATACATGAGGTAGCTACTCGAGCCCTCTACTATTAATCACGTTAAGTCGACACCATATTATCTAAAGGGAAATGGCCAAGTGAAAGTGATAAATAACATACTACTCAGGATTCTTAATCGAATGGTACATGATAATAAGGAGTGGGCATCTCTGTTTTCTCTCGTCTATGGCATAGAGGCTATAGGACCAATTGAAGTTCTTACTCTATCAACTTGCTTGGTGCTAAATGTTGAATTAGAACTAAAGACACTAAAGATGTTGGAGCTAGAAGGATTAGATGAAAGGTGCTATAGCACCAAGCATAAAATGGCCAACTACCTCTAAAGGCTTAGTGTCGCTTATGACCACCTTGTCAAGAAGTGCTCATTTAAATAGGCAACATTGTTCCTCGTGCAGCTAAACACATATGAAATGGACTTTTAGCTTTAAAGTTTACTTTGAAGTGGGAAGATCCTTTTGTAATAGAGAAAGTCCATGATAGTGAATATTTCCAACTTTGCTACCGTTGAACAGATGCCATCACTGCTCCAATAAATTTCCAATACATTAAGAAGTTTCATCTCTAATCATTTGTGTAATATCAAAATAATGAAATGAAGTGATTATGAATTCCATCATTTTATCTGTTCTTTTTTTTCCCCTTTTCTTGCAATATTGTTTCTCCATCAAGAATGAAGCGATCTTGACTATGATGGATCAAAGTGATCCTACAGTAGGCTTAGTAGCCATAATGCCTTAATGTAGATTCTGAGGTCAAAGTAACCTCTACTATAAAAGATTGAAGTGATCTCATCACAGTAGTCACCATTGCTTGGAAGAAACCTTACTTCTAAGCACACGATGGACATAACCTTGCTTCTAAGCATGCAATGGACATAACATACTTTTGCACTATTTAAATATTGGGATCAAAGTGATCATGAGCTATAATGAGTCATAGTTACCCTATAGTAGGCTTAGCTACCGTAATGCTTGTTGTATAATCTAATGTCTTAACGGCTTTATCCATGAATGGTCAAAGCGGTCATGTCATGATAATTGCAATTGTGGTATGGTAACATCCATCCTTAAGTAGGCAATGGGTGTATTAACCTTCCATGACTTTTAAAAAATTGAGGCAATCTTAGCTGTGTTAAGTCAAAATGACTCTATAAGCTTAGCAGCTACAATGCCATATATTGCAAATTTTGAAATAGAAATTGATCCACGCAAAAAGAGATATAAAATGAGTGTGAATAAATACCGGCAAGTGTACCGGATCGGATCAAGTAATATAGTGAGAGAAGAGTGTCGAACCACGGAGATTGATTAAGTAATAGACCTATATCAATTTCTACTATTATTTAGGCAATGATATTTGATGAGAATCAAATGTGAATGAATTATACTAAATGCGCAAAAAGGGAATTGCGTTTGAAAAAGGATGAATTGATGGTGGGAAATAGAATCCACCCTAATTCTACTAATCATATTGCCTTCATGTTATAATAACTCATAGCTATATGGATTTTCACAAAAAATTGACAAAACCTTAATCCTTTATCAAGTTTTAAAGTAACATTACCCCAATTTAATTTAATAGCTCCTGATAATTAAAATCGATAGAGGATTCTAATTCACAATCATAAATTTCCCAATTATATGATTGCCTAATATCTTTAAAATAATTTCTCCTAATCCCTTAGTGAAAAATTTAATAAAAATATTGCATGAAGCACTTAGGTCAATTTCTAATAAAATTCAATAACGCTGCTTCCACATGAATTATTAAATCTTACTTAGGAATTCTTGATAAAACCTAAATTTCTCTTTCAAGTCATTTAAATTCCTATGCATTGATTTCAATTATAAAATACAATTCATAGCAGGACTTCTTATATGAAAATTCCGTATATCTATATGTCCTATAACATGAATACAATGATCATTTAGTTTGAACTATGGCTTCATTATGTTTCCCACAAGGATGATTTAGAACATTATGGTATGGATTGCATAAAAACAATTGAAGTAAATAAATGCAATGGAATTCATATTAAATAATAAAAAAATAAACTGATAAATGGTATAAAAGAAAATTAAATAAATGAACAATTTCTATAATCTTCAAGAGTTTGTAAAACTTCAATCTTCCGAATTGATTCCTAAACTTCTTCAATTGAAAGCAAACTTCAATAACATTCTTTCTTCAAACTAAAATTTAGAATAATATGAAATGTAAAAGAATTTAAAAAGAAGATAAAATCCTAAAGTCCCCAAGGGAATTCTAATGATTCAAAAGATCAAAAAACAAAGGATGTCTCCAAAGGTTCACACAAGGGGTCTATTTATAGATCCAAAGAGGAGGAGGATAAGGCTGATCTGACGAGGAATTGAGTCAGCAAATTAATCAAGATAAGATTTTGGAGAGATTTTCGCAATGGATATCCAAGAAACAATGTAGGCCGGCTCAAGGCCGGCGGCTTTCATGCGTTATGATGGTTTCTTTCTAGGCCAGTTTAATGTAGGCCAGCGGCCTTCAGTAGTAGGTCGACCTAAGGCCGGCGGCCTTCAATGCAATCTTTCACTTGCTTCTTCAATTTTGTGAAAAACTCCTCCAATTAACTTGTAATTTACTTTCAGTTCCTCAAAACGTGAATTTTCACAATAAACACCATTAAATACCATTTCTTTATATTTTCTTATAATATTGAAATAAATTTAATATAAATCCAGAAGAAAATATAAGTATAATGTGATCTTATCAACATCCTCACACTTGAACTTTTGCTTGTCCTCAAGCAAAATAATTGAATTAAACAAGAGAAATTCGTCATTGAACTTCTAGTGCCCATTGTTCTGACCATACTGAAACTTGTAACTAGTATATCTAGTTGAAATTTAGTAGTTAATCTAAATAAAATAGATTTTTAATCCTAGTGTTTAACAATCAAAAGAAAAATACTTAGTCCATAAGGAAAAACATTCATTTAAACTTCATTGGTTATTAGCAAGTATAATCTCCCTCAATTTTACTTCTCTAAACAAGATAACAAAAAGTGAAAGCATATGGTATCCATTTTTTCCCTAGAATTTCTCCCTTTTTAATTTAGTCTTTATTTCACTTATTGTCCTATATTCACATTTTTTTTTATTTGCCTTAATTGACAGTGGAGTCAGACTTCACTCTTTAAGGGGCCAAAGCTCGCCCATGTCAACCTGGCTTTCATTAAGGTACTAATTTTTTTCCTTTCTGCCCTTCTCGTTATTGTGAGTTCATTGAGTCGGCACATCCTAGGCTCATCGCTTAAGTGACCAGGTTTTAAAGGGACCCCTACGAACTCTTCCTCACACTAACATTTAAGATTGGATACTCTTAACTCACTTTCTTGAGTCATTGGAGTAAAGGCTCTATTTTTTTATTTTTTTTATTTTTATTTTTTGCATAAATGAATATTAGTTAAGACTATTTTTATAAGGGATCACTAAGTAAAATATTTCCTTTACCTCTTTCACTAGGTGTTAAGGTATTCTCAAAGAAATTTCAAGAGAAGTTTATCCCAGCTAATTTTTCCTTGAAGTAAACTTGCTTGTTTTTTTCAACTTAAGGACTCAATCTCAAATTTAAAGGCTAAACATAGGGTAAATCCGTTCTCTAGAGATTTTACTATTAAATTTTAACTATGTAAACTAGTCACAACAATTGGCGAGTGGGGCACCAGTCTAAGTCAATTTCAAGATTTCATTGATGATAAACACTTAAGGACATAAATAAAGCATAGGAATTGTAAGCTCATGATGTGTGCAATCAATCATTATACTTCTACATTTATAATTCCTTCCCCACACTTAAATTGGACAATGTCCTCATTGTTCCTATAATAGCACAAAATTAAGGAAAAGAATGTCGATGCAAAAATTGAAACACTGGTACTTCCCTGGTGTAAAGTTGTTCATTAGTAAGAAAATTCCTCCAAAATGTCTGTCGTCCCTGTTTCATAACCATAAAATAAAAGACTAAAAGCAAAATTTCATAGATCACAAGTCTTCCCAACAAGTGGGTGCTTAACAAAATCCATACAAACCAATCATCAAAGTTCAAAGAAATAGAGAAGAAATTCAAAAACTGTCGGACTCAGAGCTGGAGACCTCACTTGAGGTCTCATAATCCAAATGTTCTGCGACTGCTGGATGAAAACATGATATTGCGGATTTTAACATATTGACCAAGGTGGTCCTAAATTTCTTGTTCTTTTTCCGCTCTTTATGAACTTTTTTCTTGACTTCTTTTATGTCTTTTCTCAACTGTTCATAACTGCTAGTATGAGGGGTAGACTAAGAACCTAAGGGTCTATTAGTGGAAGGGACCTCATGAATTCCCTCCTCATCAATGGGAGAATTAGGCCTGTGGATTACCTTGGTGAGTTCCCAACCTCTGAATGGTGCAAAAGAAATCCTCTTACACTCTATTCCCTTATCATCAATAGGATCTCTGAAAATCCTCATACCTTTCAATAAGGCAGTTATATATCCTCCACACAAAATGAATTGTGTCCTTGTATCCTCAATCTGTCTGCTCATAAAAGTAGCTACCTCTATACCAATGTCAATTTTGTAATCATTAATCATGCAAAAGAGGTAAAACATATCAAAACTAGTCACCTTACTATGACTAGTTTTCTTACAATAGATTGTGTGAGCAAGGATATGGTGGAGTAACTTGTGCTCTATAGCAGCAAAACTAGAAGCCAAAGACTTTGAAGGCACGAAATCATCTCGTCTAGGATGAATCATCTAAAACCACATCATTTTAGCACTCATTCCTTCAGGCCAGGTGTTAGTTGAATTTTCTTCAAGTTCTGGTTCATCATGAAATTTTAAGAAGAACCCGATTTGATTCAACCGTAATCTGTGAATCTCTTCATAGGCTTGAAAATTCATGGCGATGCTGTCATCCTTCTCTATCTGCAAAGTGGACAAAAACTCAATTGTAACTTCTTTATGAGTTGGCTCCTTTATCTCGAAGAGCTGAAACCAAGCCTTATTTGCCACTATCTGTTGCAATATTTCATCCATGCCATATTCCTGCAGAACCGTCCAATCTAGATATTGATGATTCAAGATTGTCATCTTGTCAAACCTTTTCTTCCTTTCCTTTGCATATTCTTGATTGGAAAGTAGGAACTTTGGTTGGGTTCCTGAAGTTGATGGTTCAGAGGTCTTTTGCTTCTTCCTCCTAGGCTGGAAGTTTTTGGGTGGCATTGCTACAAAAAGTGATGTTAGTTCATTGATTAACTAACTCAATTAAACTTCTCATGCCAATATGTTCATGTTTCACTCATGCCAATATGTTCATGTTTCACTCATGGTTTATCTTTACAGAAGCACCAGCAATTGCCTAAGCATAGAAGTTTCATTATGTCAATTACACTTGCAATTTAGAAATTAAAGGCTGGCAGCCTAAGTTATGCGGCCTATATTTTAACCAAAGTGGGACTTTTCGAAAATACGCGGGAAAAGGAGAACACATGAGTTTCAAGCTATGCAAATACTCTAACACGTAGTGAAAGAATAATCATGTAATTAACAGCAGCAAGGTTCTTCTAGACTTATGCAATCTGATTTTTTTTATTTTTTTTTTTGCAAAATATACCCATTCATGAACTTAATTTGCAGCATCTCCTAATCATGACACAAGAACTCAAAATTAACCATAACTACTTTAAGTAATAGTAGTTACATTTCTCTAAAGCACAAAAGCCCCAAATTCTAACAATTTTACACAATTGGTTAAATCCAAATTTCTAATTTACTAAATGGGTTTCTGATGAATCAAACACAAATCACTATAACCCATCAACATGCAAGTATAATAACCGACTTCTACATGAAAAATCATCAAACTAACAACTTCAATCAAACAATCCCATCAATTCCGCATGTGATCCGAAATTTACAACCCACATGAACAACATTTTCAGCAAACTCCAATAAGCAAAGAAGAAAGAACTTAAAGAGAAGAAGAAAGGAAACTTACTTGGAATGTCTTGAATGCACGAGGAGAGTGAAGAAGAAATAGGTTAAAGAGAGAGGAGAAGTGCGAGAGAGAGAGATATCGTGAGAGAAAAAGTGAGTTACGAGAGAGAAAAAAAAAAAAGAGCAATTGAGAGAGGGAGATGAGCTGGCCAATGTCTAAAAACTAGACAAAGGCCGGCACCCTGTACCTGTACGCCGCCGGCCTTTATTTGTACCAAGAGTTTAGGCCGACTTAAAGCCGATGACTTTTATTCGACCTTGAATTTTTTTTTTTTTACAATTTTTTTTTCTTATTAATTAATTTTAATTTTTTTTTATATCAACGAAACTAAAATACTAGTATATATACTTATTGAGCATGGACTGCCTCCCATGAAGCGCTTAGTTTATAGTCGTTAGCCCGACTTTTCCAGTTCAAGTTCTCAAATCTCCTAAATCCACAGCTGTGGCATTTCTATCAACATTTTCCCCTTCATAGTAATGTTTGAGAAGAAAATCGTTTACCTTGAAAGTACGGTTGTCTTCTGCCTTCAACTCAACTGCACCATAAGGAAACACATTAACAATTTCAAAGGGTCCAGACCATCGTGATTTCAACTTACCTGGGAATAGCTTCAAGCGAGAGTTGTATAGTAAGACTTTTTGACCAGGGAAAAATGGTCACCTCATAATGTTCTTATCATGCCATCGCTTTGTTCGTTCTTTGTAAATTTTGGCATTTTCATATGCTTCTTCTCTCAATTCAGCCATCTTATTTAGTTGAAGCAATCTTTTTTCACCTGCAGCTTTCTCATCAAAGTTAAGGTATTTAATAGCCCAGTATGCTTTGTGCTCGAGCTCTACTGGTAAGTGACACGATTTACCAAAAACAATCTTGTATGGTAACAATCCTATAGGGGTTTTAAACGCTATTCTATAAGCCCATAATGCATCGTCGATTTTTAAAGACCAATCTTTCCTGGATGCATTGACAGTCTTTTCTAGAATTCGCTTAATTTCCCTATTGGATACCTCAATCTGTCCACACGTTTGTGGATGATAAGGGGTGGAAATTTTGTGAGTAACTCCATATTTTAATAATAATTTCTCAAATTGCCTGTTACAAAAATGTTTTCCCCCATCACTTATTATAGCTCTAGGTACTCCAAATCTTGAAAATATATTTTTTTCAAAAATTTAATGACAACCCTACTGTCATTAGTTTGTAGTGCAACTACCTCTACCCATTTCGAAACATAATCAACAGCTAAAAGAATATATTTGTTTGAAAAAGATGAGGGAAAAGGACCCATAAAGTCGATTCCCTAAACGTCAAAAAGCTCAATTACAAGTATATTATTTTGTGGTAATTTGTGTCTCCTAGAAATGTTGCCAGTCCTTTGACATTGAGCACAAGACATGATGTAGTTCCTGCAATCACTGAACAACCTAGGCCAATAAAATCCACATGATAAAATTTTAGCTGCCGTTTTTTCTACACCAAAGTGACCTCCTGCCTCTCTAGAATGACAATGTTGTATAATGCTAAGCTGTTCACTTTCAAGTACGCATCGTCTAATTATTTGGTCAGCACAATTTTTAAAGAGATATGGTTTATCCAAAAAATAAAACTTCACATCATGTAAAAATTTCTTTTTATGTTGGTAGGATAAACCATATGGAGTGATTTTGCTAACCAAATAATTAACGATATCAGCATACCAAGGTAATCCTTAGACTTCTACTACATGCAATTGTTCATCAGGGAACTTTTCATTAATAGGTGAATCAAAACAATTAGATTCCAGACGGGATAAATGATCAGCCACCACATTTTCAATTCCCTTCTTATCTTTAATTTCCAGGTTAAATTCTTGCATTAGTAGAATCCATCGAATTAACCTAGGTTTAGCATCAGCTTTAGCAAATAAATACTTAAGGGCAGCATGGTCAGTATATACTATGATTTAGAACCTATTAGATAAGGCCGGAATTTATCGCATGCAAATATGACTGCTAAAAGTTCTTTTTTAGTTGTGGCATAATTCCTTTGGGCCTCATTTAAGGTTCTACTGGCATAGTATATTACATGAAATGACTTATCTTTCCTTTGCCCAAGTACCGCTCCTACAGCATAGTCGCTAGCATCGCACATCAACTCGAAGGGAAGCTCCCAATCAGGTGCAACAATCACTAGTGCAGTAGTGAGCTTCTCCTTCAATAGATTAAATGCCTACAAACAATTATCATAAAAAACAAAGGCAGAATCTTTTTCTAATAAATTACAAAGAGGTCTTGAGATTTTAGAGAGTCCCTAATAAATCTCCTGTAGAAGCCAGCATGTCCCAAGAAGCTTATGATTCCTTTTACTATAGTAGGTGGTGGTAGCTTCTCTATCACCTCTACTTTTGCCCTGTCAACCTCAATTCCCTGTTTAGATACTTTGTGCCCTAAGACTATTCCCTCTCTTACCATGAAATGGCATTTTTCCCAATTAAGAAGCAGATTAGTTTCCTTGCATCTCTTAAGCACACATCCTAAATTTGTCAAACATGCTTCGAATGACTTCCCAAAAATAGAAAAATCATCCATGAATATTTCAATAAAATTTTCTATCATGTAAGAAAATATGGACATCATGCATCTTTGAAATGTAGCGGGTGCATTACAAAGACCGAAGGGCATTCTCCTAAAAGCAAATGTGCCATAGGGACAAGTAAAGGTAGTTTTCTCCTGGTCCTCAGGTGCTATATGGATTTGATTGTAACCAGAGTAACCATCTAAAAAATAGTAATAATCATGCCCTGCAAGTTTTTCTAACATCTGATCTATAAAAGGGAGGGGGAAATGATCTTTGCGGGTAGCATCATTCAATTTTCTATAGTCTATACAGACTCTCCAACCAGTTACAGTGCGAGTGGGAATTAATTCATTAGCCTCATTTTTTACTACAGTCATACCACCTTTTTTTGGTACAACTTGGACAGGACTAACCCATTTACTATCAGAAATTAGAAAAAAAAAAAGCCTGAATCTAACAATTTAAGCACTTCTTTTTTTACAACTTCCTTAAGAGTTGCGTTAAGTCTTCTTTGTGGTTGTACTGTAGGTTTGCACTCAGCCTCAAGAAATACCCTATGAGTACAAATTGAAGGGCTAATTCCCTTAATATCAGCAATGGTCCACCCGATAGCTTCCTTATGCTCTCTTAGAACATCCAAAAGTTGTTGCTCTTGATCACCCGTCAAAGAAGAAGAAATGATTATTGGCAAAGTATCATTTGTTCCAAGATATGCATATTTCAAATGACTAGGTAGTGGTTTAAGCTCAAGCACTGAGGGTTGTGTCAACGATGGAATTGGCTTCTTCTCACTTGTTCCTAGCTCCTCATAGTAGTGAGCTCGAATTTCTAATGTATCTTCCACACATTCTTCAATTGGTTCTTCATCATCACTCCATTCATCTATATCCTTGAGAACTGATTCTATTGTCTCCATTCCTGCATTCTTTTCAATATTCTCACAGGAAACTTCATCAATAATATCAATTGTGTAACAAGACTTACAATCATCAAATTTCCTAATGGCCTCATAAACATTGAAAGTAACTTCTTCATCCATAACTCTCAAGGTCCGCTTACCTTGTTCCACATCTATCAATGCCTTACCTGTTGCCAGGAATGGTCTTCCTAAGATCATGGGTACCTCTTTATCTTCTTCCATTTCCAGAACTATAAAGTTATCTGGAAAGATGAATGTGTCCACTTTTACTAAGACATTCTCTACTATACCCTTTGGGTACTTGACACTTTTATCCGCAAGTTGTAAGGTGACGTGCGTCTCCTTAAATTCTCCAAGTCCTAGTTTTCTAAACATGGACAGAGGCATTAAATTTATACTTGCACCAGAATCTATAAGTACTTTATCAAAATGAAAATTACCAATAGTGCAAGGAATAGTAAAACTTCCCTGATCTCTTTGTTTTCTTGGCAAATTGGATAAATTCTTTTGTAAGATCATAGAACACTCCTCTGTAAGCATTACAGATTCATTCCCATCTATCTTTCTCTTCTTGGTGAGCAAATCCTTCATGAATCTAGCATATGAAGGCATTTGTTGAAGTGCCTTTACAAAAGGGATGTTAATTTGCAATTTTTTAAAGACTTCTAAAAATTTAGCAAATTGTGAATCCAATTGTTGTTGCTTCAACCTTCCTGGGAAAGGAATAGGAGGAATATATGCTTTCACTTTTGGTGAATTTTGCTTTGGTTCCTCTTGCTTTTGTTTCCCTTTATCTTTCTTTAGGTTAACCTCTTCTTCCTCAAGTTTTTTATCAACTAATTCCTTACCACTTCTTAGCATAATAGCATTTACACCCTTAGGATTCTGCTCAGTATTGCTAGGTAAAGACCCAGATGGTCTATTACTCAACTGTTGAGACATTTGACTAAGCTGATTTTCGAGATTCCTAATGGTGGCTTGTTGATTTTGCAACATTGTGTTAATCTTTTGCATATAACTTATCATGAGTTCTTCCATTTTAGACTGACCTTGCTGAGAAGAGGTATTATGATTAGGATATTGTTGATGGGGGATATTATGATTAGGACCTTACTTTTGAAATCCAGGTGGTTTAAGTGCGTTGTTATCATTTCTCCATGAGAAATTTGAATGGTTACGTCACCCTGGATTGTAGGTGTTTGAATAAGGTCCTTGATTACCTCTTTGGAAATTGTTGACAAAATTTACTTGCTCTCCATGGGATGAGGAGGAGAAGTTTCCAGATGGGCACTCAAGAGTTGAGTCTGGTCCTAAGCATAACTCACAACAAGAAATTTGATTAACATTAAAAGAAGGTGCAGAGGTGAGTTTACTTACTCGGGCGGTAAGAGCTGAAATTTAAGCTGTTAAGGTGTCCATGTCATTGGCAGACGCCACTCTAGACTTACCTCTTTCATATTGCCAATTATGTGCACTAGAGGCCATTTCATCAATCAAAGCACTAGCCTCATCATATGTCTTACTCATTAGTACACCACTAGAAGCAACATCTACCAGAGATCTCAATGTCTCATCTAAACTGAGATAGAAAATCTCAATAAGGAGATTATCTGGTAATCCATGATGGGGGCATTTTCTGATTGCCTCCTTGAATCTTTCCCATGCTTCATAAAGTGATTCACCACTAAACTTAGTGAAGTTTGTGATGTCATTTCTTAACCTAGCAGTTCTAGCTGGTGGAAAAAATCTCCTTAAAAATTTAGATGAGAGATCAACCCAAGTGGTTACAGAGTCCTGTGGTAGTGAATTATACCAAGCCCTAGCTTTTTCTCTAAGTGAAAACGGAAAAAGTTATAGCTTAATTACATCATCAGATACATTATTCATTTTCACTGTATTACAATATTGAAGAAATACTGCAATATGCTCATCAGGACTCTCATTTGGATATCCTCCAAATTGATTTGATTGAACCATTTGAACGAGTGCTGGTTTTAACTCAAAATTGTTAGCCTGCGTTGTCGGTCTTCTTATTGCAAGACCTGAAAAAACAGGTACCGTGTATTCCCGAAGTGCTCTACCAACACCCTGAATCCGATTGTTGTTCTCAGTTGCCATGTTCTCTTCTTTCTTTCTTCTCTGCTCTCTTCTCAGTTGTCGCAAGGTACGTTCTATCTCAAGATTAATTGGTAGAAGTTCAACACTTCTACTCTTGCGCATAAAAAGAACCTCAAAGAGAACAGGAAACGATCACAAAAAAAAAATAACAAAATAATTGCGCCTAAATTAACAATAGAATCTGAAGATGGTCTAATATTAATCAATCCCCGGCAACGGCGCCAAAAACTTGATCCACACAAAAAGAGATATAAAATGAGCGTGAATAAATACCGGCAAGTGTACTGGATCGGATCAAATAATATAGTGAGAGAAGAGTGTCGAACCACGAAGATTGATTAAGTAATAGACCTATATCAATTTCTACTATTATTTAGGTAATGATATTTGATGAGAATCAAATGTGAATGAATAGGGAATTGTGTTTGAAAAAGGATGAATTGATGGTGGGAAATAGATTCCACCCTAATTCTACTAATCATATTGCCTTCATGTTATAATAACTCATAGCTATATGGATTTTCACAAGAAATTGACAAAACCTTAATCCTTTATCAAGTTTTAAAGTAACATTACCCTAATTTAATTTAATAGCTCCCGCTAATTAAAATCGATGGAGGATTCTAATTCACAATAATAAATTTCCCAATTATATGATTGCCTAATATCTTTAAAATAATTTTTCCTAATCCCTTAGTGAAAAATTTAATAAAAATATTGCATGAAACACTTAGGTCAATTTCTAATAAAATTCAATAACGCTGCTTCCGCATGAATTATTAAATCTTACTTAGAAATTCCTGATAAAACCTAAATTTCTCTTTCGAGTCATTTAAATTCCTATGCATTGATTTCAATTACAAAATACAATTCATAGCAGGACTTCTTATATGAAAATTCCGTATATCTATATGTCCTATAACATGAATACAATGATCATTTTAGTTTGAATTATGGCTTCATCATGTTTCCCACAAGGATGATTTAGAACATTATGGTATGGATTGCATGAAAACAATTGAAGTAAATAAATGCAATGGAATTCATATTAAATAATAAAAAAATAAACTGATAAATGGTATAGAAGAAAATTAAATAAATGAACAATTGCTATGATCTTCAAGAGTTTGTAAAACTTCAATCTTCCAAATTGATTCCTAAACTTCTTCAATCGAAAGCAAACTTCAATAACATTCTTTCTTCAAAATAAAATTTAGAATAACATGAAATGTAAAAGAATTTAAAAAGAAGATAAAATCCTAAAGTCCCCAAGGGAATTCTAATGATTCAAAAGATCAAAAAACAAAGGATGCCTCCAAAGGTTCACACAAGGAGTCTATTTATAGATCCAAAGAGGAGGAGGATAAGGTTGATCTGATGAGGAATTGAGTCAGCAAATTAATCAAGATAAGATTTTGGAGAGATTTTCGCAATGGATATCCGAGAAACAATATAGGCCGACTCAAGGCCGACAGCTTTCATGCGTTATGATGGTTTCTTTCTAGGCCGGTTTAATGTAGGCCGGCCAAAGGCCGGCGGCCTTCAATGCAATCTTTCACTTGCTTCTTCAATTTTGTGAAAAACTCCTCCAATTAACTTGTAATTTACTTTCAGGTCCTCAAAACTTGAATTTTTACAATAAACACCATTAAATACCATTTCTTTATATTTTCTTACAATATTGAAATAAATTTAATATAAATCCAGAAGAAAATATAAGTATAATGTGATCTTATCAGAAATAACTTGATACACTACAATACTATAACACTAGCAATAATAAATAACTTAAATACTTTATTTATTTATTTATTTATTGTGTATTAACAATTACAAATAAAGTCTAGGTACATCAAGGTGTTACATCTTCCTCTAATCTAAAATCAAGGTTTGCATCATCATGGTCTTCTATCTCTACATTGAGGGTTTTCTCCTTTTGCTATAAAACCTCAATCTCACTACTGATTTTATCTTGAGTTTTGATTGGCTCATTGCATTTTAGCAGCTTATGAGCTTTAGCGACAGTAGGCTTTAAGATAAACACATGAAAGTCTAGACGTTGAGACTCATCGTAAGCACTTATGATGGAAATCTCTTTCTTCTTAGATAATGACCTCCAAGGGAGACTCATAAGTAACATGGTTTTGCCTTGCATTGTCATCACACTAGTGCATACATGAGTATAAGCAAATGTAGGTTCTGCCCAAACCTACCCATCTATATCATATAGATGTTCTAATGGCAGTATAAAATGTGGAGGTACATTGACTCCATGAAACCTTATCATCTCCTTTAAATTAATATCAAGTGTTAGAGTTGCTCCTTGTCCTAATGGGACAGATAACAATTGGGGGAGAAGATTGAGCAACAAGTGCAACAATAGGAGGTACATAGGAAGTGTCAATTGCCTAAATAGTGGGTATACCATAAGCACACTCATGAAGCAAGGCCTCACCATGAGTCTTGGAAACGTTGATGTTTGTTACTAGCACTTCAGTTTCATTAGTAGTAGTTGCATCTAGGCTCGCTTCATTGTCAAATTTGAAAATCTCAATATAATCAACCAGATTGTATGAATAGGCATTGCCATCAGCTCGCTCATGTTCTCTAGGAGAATCCACTTAATCTACTAACTCCTAGTTATCCTCCTCTTTAGTAGGGTTCTAGGGGGGTTGATGGTTGATCTTTAGGATAGGAGCTAGATTAAATAAAGCCCTACAAAGATGGATGTTATTAGAGCAAACAAAAGATATAATATTAAAGAAGTAAATTCTTGAAAGGGATGTTCATCAGCTCTCAAATGCATAGATGTTCAGTGATATTTTGGTCATCACCTGAGGAAAGACGAGCACATTTAGAGGAGTTCACTCCTATTTCTACCACTTTGGAAGTTCCTACTTCTTCTTTAGGGTGACTAGCATTGTTTTCACCCCACTTCCTTTTATTCTTATGTGACCTCGAAAGTTGAAGGTAAAATTTAGTTTGATAAATGATAAATGTGTTTAAAGTATCTACATTTGAAGAAAACGTGTAAGCTTGAAATCCCTTCAAACACTACCAATAAGATGACCAACTGGAGGAGATCACTCCATAAGTTTTGTAGGATAAAAATGTATTTGTTGTACATTGGGATGAATCATTTTAATGCCTGAAGGAAAAATGAGAATAGGTCTTAAAGTCTACAGTAGGAACTACTATTTGGGGGACACCTTAATCGAATTTAAATTTTCATAATGCTTGTAATTAGCTTAAACCTCCTCTTCTTTATACTCCTTTGTAATAAGGGCTACTAGCCAATCTTGAATTGCACATTCCCTAGCCCTATCCGACCCTTTGCAAAAGGAATAAGATGGCTTATCTTGGGTTGCTTCCTCTCATCCATAGGGATTCTACCCCCACCGAGGTTGGAATACCATAATCTCTTCTTAGGCTTGGGTCCACCTCCTCTTAGGCTCCCCTACTCATTCCATAGTTACCTTCTCTTGCCTCTTTCTTAGGTCACTTATTAGCCCTGAGCCTTATCTAGTTTTTTTGTAATAGCCATGGCTTAAGCCAAAGTCTAGACTTCATGCCTCTTTAACTCCATCTAGGCCCATTCTTGTAGCCCATCATAGAATGCGAACATAGCATTCCTATCACTCATGTTTAGAATCTCCAATAACTCCTGCATATACTCACAAATGGATGCCTTATGTTGCAAACACCTTAGTCTCCCTGGAGCCTCCTACTCGGCATTGCTTAGATAGAATTAAGCCCTTAACTCGACGTTGAATTCTTCCCAGCTCCTAATTACTCCAACTCTTTGCCTAGCTCCATTGGACTGTCTTCTCTACTAAAGGGTGGCTAAATCATCTAGGAACATAGGAGTTACCCTTAAGCTTAATGCAACATCTAGTACACTAATCACATCAAAGTAATGTTCCAAGCTCTAAAGAAAAAATTATCTATCTCTCTTACATTCTTAGACCCCTTGAAGCACTTAGGTTTAGGCACCTCCACCTATGTGATCAAACGTACATGGGCTAGCCCATGTCCAGCCTCAAAGCACTACTAGACTTAACCCTTTAACTCCTCTAATTCCCTTTTAAAGGATTTGATCATCTCTTCTAAGGTAGCATCCTTTCCGTGTAGATCACCTTATGTTTAATTTAAGGTTGTTAGCATCTCATTTGGTAGTTCCTTTTGAAAATTCTCCAAGCCTTCCTCAACCCCCTAAACTCAATTCATCATGTTAACCATGGTTAGCTCCACCCTAGCTACCTTAATGTCCACTAAGGCTTTACTTCCCTAAGATTTTCCTTGAAGAGAAAACTCCTCATCCACTAAAGGAGCCACAGGGGTTCTAGCATATTTAGTTAGGATCTCAGACGCAAGCTTTCTTCCATCTCTTTTAGGAACTTGCTTTGATACGAAATGTCATGTGCAAGCTAATTTCAAGATTGTCACATACAGTACTTAGACTCTTTATAGAGAAGCTAAGTCAGCCTTTCTATCTAAAATACACAAGACATAATTACTAAAGAGAAAGTCTTAGAAAGCAAGAGACACTTTAGAGTAAGAATTGTGATTGTATTTTAGGATAGATTATAAATGAGGAAAATTCATCCTTATATACAAGAGGCCATCATCTATAGATAGCCATGATCTACATAATCTAATGACTATTATACAATCCTATCTATCTCAACTACCCCTGCTTGCAAACATATTCGGATTTTTCCATAACATTTTTGGAAATGGATTGAGCCTTAGTCATGGGCTTTACCCTTAAGTTCATTTTTTGCATTCTTATAGTTAGTGTAAGGGTTTTCAAGTGTACTTTTAAATGGTGAGATCATTCTAGTCATTTAGGGCATACATTTTTTGGAAAGGTTAGATCAATTCGATTGGTCTCACATTTTAGGCCTATTTTAAGGCTTTTTGATTCCTATTGGACCATAAACTTAAGGAAAATAAAACTAACTAATTTTTAATCCTGATTGGGAATTTATTTAATGTTTGAGGGAATCTATCTACTGGAAGTGTTGAGTTCTACCACCTAAAATGGAACTCCTAAGGCCTCCCTTCTTTTTGTGTATTTTCACCTAAAGACTATAATTTGAGCACTAAACTAATAAGTTTTGTTTCTAATCCCTCCTAATCTTGACTACATCCGTAAGCTAGGGATTAAAGGAACTCACCTTATCCCTCTCCTTCTAGGCTTCAATCATGGTGTTTAAGGGGGATTCCATCTACTTTCTCAACTTAATCATTTATAATTTGCTCTAACTACTCCGTAATGCTAGTCAATGTTGTAAAGCACTTAATATATCAAGGTTTGGAAGCTTTTATGATTATTTAAGTTTTTAGCTAACAAGGTAGATGGTTGTTCCAATGATGTTCTTTTCATAGTTTCATAATAAAACAACAAAAAAGCTTACTTAGGTATAATATGTTACATTGTCTAGATTGGTACATGTATTAACACTAAATCTCTACAATCACATGATCAAAACTATCTTACTACATGAGTTCCATGTCACAAGAATAGGTTCTATTTTTCCATGCAACAATTAAATAGGACAACATAAAAAAGCTAAGAAAACAACAATTTTTTTCTTACTCTTAAGACAAAGCTCCTAGTAGTGTGGCTCCTTCTCCTACTTCTAGCCTCAAACTAACCCCCAAATTGTCCTTGCCACTTTTAATCTCCTTCTTTCTTTGGTTTTGGTCTCTACCCCTCATTCCAAGCTAGGGAAGGAAGATGTTGGTAATAGATTTGTTAAGGATTGTGTGAATGGTGGTGGTGGCTCGAGGGTTACAGTTATGGTTTAGGTTAGGGGCATTTTTTATGCTTTAGAAAAAATTTGAAGGGATAGATAAGCTTAGAAGTGAAGAGTGTGTGGTGAAGGGTAGTGTTTGTGAGGTGGTGGTGGTGGAGTGTCTTGTCTTGTGTGATTTTGAGAGATTTTAAGATGGAAGTGAAATGTGACTAGATGAGAGGGAAAGTGGCCGACGTATGGGAGGTGGGTGTGTGTGGTTTTTGTTTGTTTCAAATCTTGCTTAATGCCTCTATTTTATCCAATGAGTAGTAAAGTTGGTAGGTTATTGAAGTTGTCTAATAGTTTTTAGCTAATTCCATGGTTCAGTCATTTGCTACTTTAGGTAAATTCTAGTTTCTTCTTAACAAATGTCCTCTTAGCCAACTCTAATCTACTAAGCTAAACCCATGATTTAAGGATGGCCATTAGATGGAGTTGAGGTGTCAAATGGTGTGGAATAGGAAGTTTGGCTGACGATCAAGGAAGGGTGCTTAAGGTGTTCTTCCTTTTATCTTTTGTGTAGTTTAGGTGGTTTAATTAGTTGTTAATTAAGTATAATTAGGAGTGCTTTACTTTATCTTAAGAAATTGTTGATTAGGAATCAAAATGTCCTAGTTACACTAACAAACTTAGTCTACATCGTAATTGAGTATTGTGATATTATATTTTTGCTCAATTAAGTTCATTAATCCTTGATTGGTAGATGATGTTAGCTATTAATATTGAGTTGTGTGATTTAGGATGTTTTTAGGAATAATTTTAGCTTTAGGTTTTAATTTAGACTCAATACTTTGATTTACAATTTTAGGTCTTTTGACTTGAATTAGGGCTTTGATTTTTTTATCTTGGGGCTTATTATTTGAATTAGAGTCTTAAGTTTTTAATTTAGGGTTTTTGAGTCAAATTAGAGTTTTGGTCAATCATTTTAGGGTTTAGGGCTGTAGAGTTACCATTTTAGGGTAAATTGGGGTAGCTCCTAAGGTTAAGGTTAGGTACCATATTGAATCTAGGGAATTTCTCTAGATTATTGTTAGGTGATATCCATCCTGATTTGAAAATTTTGGGGGGTTTACATATGTTGTATCAAGTGTTGTTGCTGCTGGTGGAGGTGTCATTGAGAAAATTGTAGGTTAGTACTATGATTTATAGTTACACAACCAATCTTTATAAATGTTTCACACAAAGAACCTAAGAAAAATCATAACTTCTAGTTGCGATATTACATCACAAATAATTTTCCAATGACCGTTTTCAACAAAAAAGAATTATAAAAATGGATATTTTGACCTAATTCTCACATTATCTCACCCTTCATGTGAATTTTATTTTTCAAGATATTGCAAATAAAAGGGTGTATGTATAGATTTAGACTACAAACCTAGTTGTTGAACCAGCATTAAGGTATAAGAGTATTTGGATATTTTTAGGCTATTCTATTATAGTTAGATTTATTAGTGATTTAGTCGACTTATATATATATATATATAGGTGTAACTTATTGAAATTAGAAGATGACATGTGAGTCATTGAAGTAGTTGTGGAATATTTATAATTTGTAGATATTTAATTATTTATAGCCTTAATATACCCATATTACCATATAAGTATGTGATAGATTGCTCATGTATACTTAACTTTCTTATCTCTTGAAATTCTTGTCTTTTAAAACAAGTTTTTATACATCCTAAAACTTGTCTATAAAGATTCAATCTCCATTTTGTATTTTACCTTTTAGAAAAATAATGATAAGTAAAAAAAAAATAGTGAAAAAACTAAGAAGATTAAATGATTCAGAATAATGATGTTATCAAAAGAGTGAAATTGAAAATTTAAAATATATATGTTAGAAGTAAAATAAAGAGATGAGTAAATCATATGGACATCCTTTGAAGATTTTTGAAATTGCATAGACCCCTTACTTTTTGAAAAGTTTACACCTATATTCCTTAAAACAATAGTAGAACCCACTTTGTTTATTGTGTTAGTTGCTTATGTGGATATTCCTACCAATGTGAATTATTAAATTAATATATTTAATTCACAAATGTTTAAAAAAATACTAAAAAAGTGTAGAAAGTTAAAAAAAAATGCAAGAAAAAACTAAAAAATGTAAAATCAAATGAAATTATATATATATATAGTTGTTGCCAACCACTCAAAGGCAAGTGTGGTTGCTAGCTACAAATACATGGTGAGTGATGACCCACTTACATAAGTGGGTCATCTAACCCACCCACAATGGTAGGTAGTCACCCTTGAAACTTAAGGGGGGAAAATCGCCTAAAGTGTAATTAAGTCACAATGATTCCCTTAAGGTGATGGGTTGCATGATCCATTTATGTAAGTGCATCTCAATCCACCATGAATTTATAACTATTGTCAGGGTGGTCATTGGGATGGCCAATAATGGCCTCATAGTTTTTTCTTTAAAAAAAAATTAACTTGATTTTCCTTTTTTTATTTTTCTTTTTTTTTCTCATCTTTTTGGTATTTTGTTAACATTTGTTAATTTAGTATACTAATTTAATTATTTATGTTGGTAGAAAAATCCTCATCGACAGCTAACACATAAACAAATTGGATCCCAAAGCTGTTTTAAAAAGTTTAAGTGCTAACTTTTCAAAAGTTAGGTGATCTATGTAATTTCAAAAGTTTTCATACAGTGTCCATGTAATTTACCCTAAAGAGAAAAGTAAAATATCAAAACAATAGAAAAGATAACTTATTTGAAGGTTCCTTTTTTTACACTTTAGTTATACTTATTTTCTTCTTTTTATTTTTTAAATATGCATTTTCTAAGCTTTGATGTTGCAATTTATACTTTAGATTATGATTTTTAGTTATTTTTCTAAATTAATAATATATATATATATGTATTGTTTCATTTTAACTTTAGGTTGAATGGTGACCCAAAAACATGATTTAAAAAGCTAAGGAATGTAGAGACTCATTTTTTTAAGGGAATTGAGTGCATATTGAGTAAAGATAAAGGGTCCTAATTTACTTTTTCTTTTTAAGAGCTTCATAATGATATTGAAAATATTTTTAAAAATTTTCTAAAAGCATAAATAATAGATAAAATGTGCCAAGGCGGTTTTTTTATCCCAAAAGGCTAGATTAGAAAACTCTAATTTGACTTCACTATAAACAAAACTACTCTCTTAAGTTTAGAATTACTTTAGCATTGTTGCTGCAATTTTATGAAATAAAGGGCTAATGTAATCTCTTAGAGCTAAGTATATGTAATGCCCTAAAACTTGGAACATCACAGCTCACCATGTGTCATTACTATATAGTAACACATTGAAACTCTAAATCTCCATACAACTTGAAATATGTTCATCTCCACATTACATTCATACTAATATTACTTTGATAATAAAAATGAATAACTTTCAGGTGAGCCATTCCAATCATAATTAAATAAAACATTAAAAATTGGAGTGAACATCTATCCTAATCGTTCTTGACATAATTAGGAATCTAGTACTATTCCATATTTTCAAATCCACATCATAAAATTCTAATAATAGTTCTCCCTTAATTTCCTACCATAATGTTCTCTCCTATACTCATCCACATAATGTCTCACTAAATTCCCATTCCCACTATAGTCGATATGTTCATTGTTCTCTCTTGTAACTAAAAGATGAAAAGGAATGAGCTTAAGCCTAGTACGTGAGTACCACATAGACATGCACATGGCACATAATAACAATATCATAGGCATATATGCATCAGTAGTATTATTAGTATATAATACATCAATTCACCTAATTAATTAATTTCAATTAATCAACATACAGTATAGGGGTACTCATGATCTTGATTCTCATATAATATTCCTATATATATATAGTCCTAATGGGAACTGCCATTATAGGTCCTTTTTAACCCTAATCTACCTCAGATTATTTCGATATATAGCTCCACTAAGGACAATGTGGCATACCAATCATCGAGGTGCCCCCTAAAGATTTGCCATTGCAAGCCCCTAGGCCAAGCTAAGCACAAGCAACATACACATTAAATTCTAACTTTCAATTAAGTTCATTAACCATTTAAAATGATTAACCACTTACCTTTACTAAACAACTACCTAGCAAACACAATCAGCAAAACAAGGTAAACAAGTACCTAGAAGAATGTTCCTACTATAGTCCCTTACATCTCTAAGAAAAGGGTGTAAACCTGTTCAATTATAAAGAACTACACTTAGTTCTATTCTACAAGTAATCTAGGTTTACTAACTTATTAGGTATCTTCCAATTGTATAATTCTCTTCCTTGAAGTCCTATTGTGTATCTATCATATTTTAAAATCATGAAAATACAATTTAGAATTAAAGTGTAAGTGTTCCAAGATGACACGGTTGTATGAGAGGCCATATAGAGGAACACAGGCTAGAGTATGATTGTGCTAATATCTGTATACCTTTCTATGTAAAATGTTAATTCAGCACACCCAAGCACATAGTCATGTATCCGACCGTGTACCTTTATGTTTATTTTATAATTTTGACATGTCTAAGAACACGGGCTTGTCTTTCCTCCATGTACTTTACTATACATTCTTATGTTTCTACGCAAGTAGATACACGGGCGTGTGTTTGACCATATACACCTTGTTCTTCATTATCCCTTTTTCCTTTTTCTCCAAATTTGTTCCTAAGCCTAATTTTTATGATTCTAACCCTAATCGATTATTGTATTTATCAATTCTAATGTAAATTAGAGTTCTGTGCACTTACCTGATTTGAATTGCGGTTGGAATCCTTCAATTTGTTTGATCCTACGCTTGTTCCAACATGTCCTTCATTCCAATCTCTATTGGATTAGCCTTGTGGTTCTCTTTTAGATCGTCGGTGCTCTTTGTAAGGTCTCTAAAGTCTCTCTTAGGTTTCTAGTTACAATTGCAAATGAGGGAAAAGAGAGAACCTTAGGTTAAGTAGGCTTTTAGAGTCTAGCTAGGAAAAGATCAAATCGCCCCCATTTGTTAATATTATTTATTTAATTAGCCTTAGTTATGTATTATATTATATTATATTATTATTTAATAATTATGAATATGTATATATATGTATATATTTTAACCATATATTACATTTTGCCCCCTTATAAAAACTTTTGTCCTTAAAAGTTACCTAAAATTAGAAAGAGTTTTAGATGCTTCTTTCTCATTTTTTCTTCTAAATCTCAAGTTACTTCTTGTTTTGTTTGATTCGTCTACTATACTTTGACATAGGGAATTCTTCTTCTTCTTAATACTTGCTCCTTCGTATCAACTATTTTTACAGGTCTCTCAATGGATGAAAAATCTGGTTGTACCTTCAAAGGTTCCAAAGCTCTATTATTTGGTCTAGGTTTGATATAAATTCCTTAACATGGAAACATGAAATACATCATGTACCCCAATCAAACTTGGTAGTAGAGTTAACCTATAAGCAACTATACCAACTCTTTCCAAAATCTTGAACAAACTTAAGTATCTTTAATTTAACTTCCCCCAAAGGCCAAACCTGATTATCCCCTTAGTTGGAGATATCTTCAGTAAAACTTTATCCTCTACTTGAAATTCTAAGGGGCATCATTGTTTATCTACAATACTCTTCTAGTGACTTTAGGCTAATAGAATCCGCTGCCTTATCATTCTAACCTTGTCTACTAGTTCTTGCACTATTTCTAACCTCATTATCTATCTTTATCCCACTTTATCCTAGTATATCTAAGGAGATCTACGCTTTCTACCATATAATATTTCATATGGAGCCATCTAGTTAGTAGATTGATAACTGGTGTTATATGCGAATTCCACCAAAGGTAGATGATCACTCCAATTACCCCCATAGTCTAATGCATGAGCTCGTCGTAAGTCTTCTAGAATTTGGATGGTTCTCTTAGACTATCCATCTGTCTAAGGGTGAAATGTATTACTAAACTTCAATTTAGTTCCCAACGCCTGATGTAGACTTTTCTAAAATCTACTCACAAATCAAGTATCCCTATCAAATGTGATAGTGGTTGGTACACCATATAATCTAACAATCTCCTTGATGTATAGTTATGCAAGCTTCTCTAATCTATAGTCCACCTTAATTGGTAAGAAATGGGTGGACTTGGTCAATCTATCTACAATTACCCATATTACATCATATTTCTCTATAGTCCTCGAGAGGTCTATCACAAAATCTATAGTTATGTGTTCCCACTTCCATTCAAGTATAGGAAGTGGTCGTAACTCAGCAGCTGGTCTTTAGTGCTCAATCCTAATTTGTTAACAAGTTAGACATCAAGATAAAAACCTAATTATCTCTCGATTCATATTTTTCCACTAATAATGACTTTTTAGATCCTTATACATCTTGGTGCTTCCAAGATATACTGTAGATCCTGAGTAATAAGCTTTCTTTTATGATCTCCTTCTTCAACTCCATGTTATCTAGAATACACCATCTCATGTCGTATTTAATTGCCCCTTCAACATCTATATTGAATTCAGTAGCTTCACCTTGTTCTATTTTGCTTTTGATCTTCTGAATTCTAAGATCTTCAATTTACACAGCTTTAATTCAATCAATGATACTTAGTTGAATACTACGTGTAGTAATCCACGCAAAAAGAGATATAAAATGAGCGTGAATAAATACCGGCAAGTGTACCGGATCGGATCAAGTAATATAGTGAGAGAAGAGTGTCGAACCACGAAGATTGATTAAGTAATAGACCTATATCAATTTCTACTATTATTTAAGCAATGATATTTGATGAGAATTGAATGAATTATACTAAATACGCAAAAAGGGAATTGTGTTTGAAAAAGGATGAATTGATGGTGGGAAATTAGAATCCACCCTAATTCTACTAATCATATTGCCTCCATGTTATAATAACTCATAGCTATATGGATTTTCACAAGAAATTGACAAAACCTTAATCCCTTTTCAAGTTTTAAAGTAACATTACCCCAATTTAATTTAATAGCTCCCGCTAATTAAAATCAACGGAGGATTCTAATTCACAATCATAAATTTCCCAATTATATGATTGCCTAATATCTTTAAAATAATTTCTCCTAATCCCTTAGTGAAAAATTTAATAAAAATATTGCATGAAACACTTAGGTCAATTTTTAATAAAATTCAATAACGCTGCTCCCGCATGAATTATTAAATCTTACTTAAGAATTCCTGATAAAACCTAAATTTATCTTTCGAGTCATTTAAATTCCTATGCATTGATTTCAATTAAAAAAAATACAATTCATAGCAGGACTTCTTATATGAAAATTCCGTATATCTATATGTCCTATAACATGAATACAATGATCATTTTAGTTTGAATTATGGCTTCATCATGTTTCCCACGAGGATGATTTAGAACATTATGGTATAGATTGCATAAGAACAATTGAAGTAAATAAGTGCAATGGAATTCATATTAAATAATAAAAATAAACCGATAAATGGCATAGAAGAAAATTAAATAAATGAAACAATTGCTATAATCTTCAAAAGTTTGTAAAACTCCAATCTTCCGAAATGATTCCTAAAGTTCTTCAATTGAAAGCAAACTTCAATAACTTTCTTTCTTCAAACTAAAATTTAGAATAACATGAAATGTAAAAGAATTTAAAGAGAAGATAAAATCCTAAGCTCCCAAAGGAATTCTAATGATTCAAAAGATCTAAAAACAAAGGATGCCTTCAAGGTTCACACAAGGGGTCTATTTATAGATCCAAAGAGGAGGAGGATAAGGCTGATCTGATGAGGAATTGAGTCAGCAAATTAATCAAGATAATATTTTGGAGAGATTTTCGCAATGGATATCTAAGTAACAATGTAAGCCGGCTCAAGGCCGGCGGCCTTGAATGTAGGCTGGCTCAAGGCCGGCGGCTTTGATGTTTCTTTCTAGGCCGGTTAATGTAGGCCGGCTCAAGGCCGGTGGCCTTCAATGAAATCCTTCACTTGCTTCTTCAATTTTGTGAAAAACTCATCCAATCAACTTGTAATTTACTTTTAGGTCCTCAAAACCTGAATTTTCACAATAAACACCATTAAGTACCATTTCTTTATATTTTCTTATAATATTGAAATAAATTTAATATAAATCCAAAAGAAAATATAAGTATAATGTGATCTTATCATGTAGCCAACCTATTTCCCACTTCTTATGTCACTATCTCCAATTTAAACTTACACATGTCTTCCAACATTTGTTTTTAAGATGTGATTATGTTACAATGTTCATTTGTTTCTTCCGACTTAGAGCATCTATAACCATATTTGCTTTTCTAGGGTGATAATAGATCTCTACATCATAATCATTCATTAACTCTAACCACCTCTACTGCCTTATGTTCAAGTCATTCTACATAAATAGGTACGTCAAGCTTTTATGATCTATAAAGATTTTACATTTCTCATCATAAAGATAATGTCTCCACAATTTCAATGCTAAGATCACAATTGCTAACTTTAGATCGTATGTGGAGGAATTCCTCTCATAAGGTTTCAACTAGCAAGAGACATATGTAATGACTCTCCCAATCTACATGAGCATGTACCCCAAGCCTTGAGTTGAAGTATCACTAAAGACTTCAAATTCTTCCCCTGTCTTTAATAAGACTAACATTGGAGTTGTTACCAACTTCTCTTTTAGTGCTGTGAAGTTGTTTTCACATTCATCACTCTACACAAATTTAGCCTTCTTCTTTGTCAATTGTGTCAAGGGAGTTGCCAAACAAGAAAATTTTTCCACAAAGCATCTGTAATAACCAATTAACCCTAGAAAACTTCTCACCTCTATTAAAGTTCTTGGTCTTAGCCAATCATTCACTGCCTTTACCTTCTCAGGATCTATTGATATACCATCTTTATTTACCACATGCCTTAACAAGGATACTTGTTCCAGCCAAAACTCACATTTGCTAAACTTAACATATAGCTTATCTTCTCGAAATCTCTCTAGTACTATTCCAAGATGTGCTTTATGTTCTTCCTTGCTTTTGGAATAAATGAGAATATCATCTATGAATATTACCACAAATTAATCTAACAAATCTCTAAGCACTCTATTCATTAGATCCATGAAGGTTGTTAGACCATTTGTCAATCCAAAAGGCATCACTAGAAATTTGTAATGCCTATACCGAGTTCTAAAAGCAATCTTTTGTATGTCTTCTTCATTGATCCTTAATTGATGGTACCCCGATCTCAAGTCAATTTTGGAGAAGAACTAAGTTCTCTCTAATTAGTCAAATAAGTTATTAATTCTAGGGAGGGGGTACTTATTCTTGATTGTGACTCGGTTTAACTCCCTATAATCTATACGTAGCCTCATGTTCCCATCCTTTTTCTCAACAAACAATATTGGAGCACCCCATTATAAGACACTTGGTTTGATAAACTCACCATCTTGCAACTCTTGAAGTTAAGTCTTCAATTTAGACAATTCAATAGGTACCATTCTGTAAGGTGCTTTAGATATTGGTCTCGTTCCTAGTACTAAATCAATGTAGAACTCTATCTTTTTTACTAGCGGTAAGCCTAGAAAAATTTCTATAAAGACATCTGCATATTCCTTCATTACATACATGTCTTCTAACTTCATGACTTGTCTTGCCTCTACTAATAATGCTGATAATCTACCTTTAGTCCACAACTCATATGTAGAAAGAGTTGCAGGTCTCTGTGCATCTAACTTGAAACTATTTGATCTTCATTGGAGAAATTAAAATAAACCACTGGATTGCGACAATCTATAGTGGCATAGTGTTTAGATAGCCAATTCACCCCTAAGATCATATCAAATTCAATCATTTCTAATACATAAAACTCTGCTGGCATTTTCTTCCCTTGTATTATAATCTCTACATCCTTACACATTTGATCTAATTTTCCTCCTGCTCCAAAAAGAGTATTCATAACCATAACATCACTTAACAAGAAAAGTTTTAACCTACATATATACATGAAAGTAGGGGATATGCAGGAATGTGTGGCATTTGTATTAAATAACACATTGGTGGTGTTTTAGTTAATAAACAGTGCACTTGCAATAGTATCTTGATCTGGAGCATCCTGCTATTGCTATTGCTGTAATGCAAACACTCGACCCAATGCCCTCTATCTTGGTCTAAAATGTTGAGGTTTACCAATGGGTCCTTTAAGTGCAAGTCTCACTAATTGTTGTGCTTAAAACTATTGAAGTGTAGTTGTTTAGTTATGAAAGGCTCTAAATTCAAATGACTTGTGCCCCCTTTACTTGCAAGTATAGCAAAAGGTTTAAGGGATGAATCTTTCTATGCAGTTCTTGCTAGAGTATCTTATCTTACCACAAAAGAAACATGCCCCTCAACCAACTGTATAGCTATATCTTATGTAGTCCTAAACACCTAAGACATCTCATTCCTAATCCTGCCTATGGTTGTGAAGGTAATGCTAGAGGCATTGGCCTAGTCTGAAGAGGTCTAGGTACATAAGCCACAAGTCTGGCTTGATACATTGCTAGCCTCTTTCCTTTGTCTACATATGGTATACTTAAGGAAGGCCTTTTCCCTAAAGTAGTTCCTAATCTATGGGATAGTTATTCTTCTGTTCTCCTCCTACTTTGCTCCAAGAATTTTGCCTTGTCAACAACCTCTACATAAGTGGTTAGTTACAAGGCCCCCACTTTATGCTAGAGGTTAGGCTCTAAGCCTCTCACAAACCTTCTTACTCTTGAGGCGTCATCAATCTTCACTGATTTTGGCAAGAATTTGATTAAGTGGTTCAGCTCTGCTTCATATGCTTCCACAATCTAATTACCCTACTAACAATTATAGTATTCAGCTTCCATTTTGTCTTTGATGTTACTAGGAAAATATTTCTCATAAAATAGCTCTTTAAACCTCCGCCATTAGATAGGAGCTCTTATCAACTTGGACATACTAGTCTACCAATCAGCAACTAATCCCTTCAACATATATGAAGCAAACTTCGCCTTCTTATCCTTTGGCACCATAAAGGCATTGAATGTCTTCTCTATCTCATTGATCTAATGCTCAGCCTCTATTAGATCATCAACTCGTAGATGAAATTCCTCTGCCAATCTAACAAACTTGTCTAAGCCACATGTTTCTTTTATAAGCCTAATAAGTCTCATGGTTTGTTGTTACTATTGTGCCAACATTCCTACTAAAGCATTAACAGTTTTTAACAATTAAGCAATGATGACATTTACTTGCTCTAGGGTTCCCTACTGAGGTGGTCCTTGAGAATACCTTTCTTCTAAAGCATCTCCACCCTATCTAGCATTAGATGAGCCCTAACTGATGTTCTTTTTAGGAAGCATTTTGTTTGAGATGAGATAACAGAATGATTCCAAAAGTTAGAGTCGGTAGGGGGAGTTAGTGATAGTATACCTCTGGGTATACTTATGTCTACACATATATACATGTATATTTATAAATAAAATAAAAAATTAAAGGAAATTACAATTGTATAAAATAATTGAAAGACAATAAAATACAATCAACAATCATCTTGCAATTTACCTACTCTCTTCATCTCTTATTGTTTTATAGATTTTCATACTTAATTCATCTAAAGATCTCAACCTACTTTCTACTAATCGAAACCTATACTTATTGATCATCACTTAATTCTAAGAATCATCAAACCCAATCTCTATTGATCATAACCTAAGCTCTAAGGATCATCAAACCTTGGCTCTAATACCACTTAAGCTATAATGTCGCAAAACCTAAAACATCATAGCCTACTACGTGTCACTACTACATGACGACACACTAAAGGTCAAAATCTCCATACAAGTTGAAACCTGTTCATCTCCACATTACATTTATACTAATATTACTTCAATAATAGAAATGAATGACTCTCAAGTGAGCCATTCCAATCATAATTAATAAAATATTACAAATAATCCCAAATTAAAAATTAGAATAAACATATATCCTAATATAATTCTTGACATAATTAGGAATCTAGTACTATTCCATATTCTCAAATCTACAACTTAAAATTCTAATAACGGTTCTTCCTTAATTTTCTATCATTCTTCATCAACATAGTAATAATATTCTCTTTCATAATCATTCACATAATATCCCACTAAATTCCCATTCTCATCATAGACGATGTGCTCAATGTTCTTGCCTGCAATTGGAAAATAAAAAGGGATGAACCTAAGCCCAATATGTGAGTACCACACAGACATGCACATGCCATACAGTAACAATATCACAAGCATATATGCATCAGTAGTATATAGCACTTCAATTCATCTAATTAATTAATTTCAATTCATCAACATACAGCATAGGGGCACTCATGACCCCAATTCCCACACAATATATATATATATATATAGACAATCCTACTATGAACTGTCATTGCAGGCCTCGTCTAACCCTCATTTACCTCAGATCATTTCGATATATGGCTCTACTAGGGACAACGCAACATACCAATCATCGAGGTGCCCCCTAAAGATATACCACTACAAGCCCCTAGGCCAAGCTAAGTACAAGCAACATACACATTAAACTCCAACATTCAATTAAGTTCATTGACCATTTAAAATCATTAACCACTTACCCTTACGAGACAATTACCTAGTAAGCACAACTAGCAAAACAAGGTAAACACATACCTAGAAGGATGTTCTTACCATAGTCCTTTGCGTCTTTAAGAAAAAGGTGTAAAGTTGTTCAATTATAAAGAACTATACTAAATTCTATTCTACAAGTAATTTAGGTTTACTAAATTGTTAGGTATCTTCCAATTTCCCTTCCCTAAAGTCCTATTATGCATCTATCATAGTTTAGAATCATGAAAATACAATTTTGAATTAAAGTATAAGTATTCCAAGACGACACAATCGTGTGAGATGTTGTGTAGAGAAATACAGGCCAGAGCACGATCATGCTAATAGCCATGTATCTTTCTATGTAAAATGTTAATTCAGTACGCCCAAATACACATTCATATATTTGACCATGTACCTTTTTATGGATTTTATAATTCTGACTCGCTTAAGTACACAGGTGTATCCTTCATCCATATACCTTACTATACACTTATGTTTCTACATGACAGATACATGAGTGTGTATCTGACCATGTACACCTTGTTCTTCATGAGCCCTTATTCTTTTTTCTCCAAATTTGTTTCTAAGCCTAATTGATTATTGTATTTATCAATTCTAATGTAAATTAGAGTCTTGTACACTTACTTGATTTGAATTATGGTTGGAATCCTTCAATTCATTTGATCCTACGCTTGTTCCAACATGTCCCTCGTTCCAATCTCTATCAGATTAGCTTCATGGTTCTCCCTTAGATTGCTTGTGCTCTCTATAAGGTCTCTAGAGTCTCTCTTAAGTTTTCGGTTACAATTGCAAATGAGGGAAAAGAGGGAACCATAGGTTAAGCGAGCTTTTATAGTCTAGCTAGGAAAAGATCAAATCACTCCCATCTATTAATCTTATTTATTTAATTGACCTTAATTATGTATTATATTATATTATTATTTAATATTATGAATATGTTTATATATGTATATATTTGAACTATATATTACAGTATATCCCTATTAGGGATGAGTGGATAAACTTATTGTACCATATATTTTGTAATACGTTACTCGATCAAATGAGTTTTGAATGGGAGGATCATAAGATAAATTTCGGATACAGTTTCCTAGAATCAGCTCTCACACAATGGGGATTAAGTACAATATATAGAGGATATAGATCTCAAAGTACCATATACTTTAAATGAGTAACAATGAATAAAAAAAAATTATATTTCTACTTCTATGTTATAAGATATACCAACAGGAAAGAGATAAAAAAAGCATTCTATTATGATAGGTTATGGATCTCTCTCCCTCTGCACTCTTTGGATTACTAGGGTCATAACTTTTGCAAGCAATGACATGTACGCTTACTGTGTTGATTGCTCTTCTCATAAATTTATTATGATGCTTTACGTATTTCCTAAATTATTCTTGAGGATGACTGACTGTGGACGAAACAATGATATGATGATCAACACATGCTCAAAACAAGGACAGATGCTATGGTGGAAGGCTCAACATTCCTAAGCTATCGTGCTTTGATAAAATTAACAATGTGCATATAGAAATATAACCGTAAAGTTGAAATGTAAAAAAATACTTTCATTGAGGCAAATGTGTTCTCTTATGATTGCCCACTCAATTAAGTACAAAATTTCTTTATTAAGTTACTTTAGAAACATTAATACGTTTATGTTATCAAAAATTCACCCTATAATTTTAATATAATAGAAAAATTTACAAATTTTATATTATACTACGTATCTTATAGGTTTTGGGTATACATCTAATGTATAACATGATAGATTTCAGTTCTAAAATTGAGAACTTGTACCCATAGGATGAACTACTGATGGGGTTTTAAAATATACACACCTTGTACTTGCTGGCCTCCAATTCATGTTCCTTAAAATTTTTTAAAGATTAGTATTTGTTCTTCCTGCTGGTTTTGATAATAACAAAGCATATTAAGTGTAATAATGAAATATATAAGTGGAAATACAAAACTGTAAAAGGTTTAAAATAAATATAAGATTTAGAACTCAATGTAGAAGGTTTGAAACAAAAAAAAAAAAAAAAAAAGATTTATGTCAAACTTCAGTTCTAGATCAAGACCTATTTTACTAGTTAGATATATTTGGGTATATATCTAATTATTTCATGATAAAATTTCGAAGAGATTCGGTACTCAAAGTTCCAATCTTTATAGGAGTTAAACAAGCTATTAAAGATATTGTTAAATTTGAATATTTGGGAGATAATTCCAATTTTATGGGCATAATCACAGGATTTAAGAAGCTCAAATTTAAGTGAGCAACATAAGTTCATCTAAAAGGATGTAGACATTTTATTGCTCAAATCAAGCCAAAAGTTTCTGTCGAAGTATATCAGAGGAGCATCTCATATTCATGCCATTTTCACGAAATATACTGGAGACTTATGCGTAAACTCGAGCTCAAACGAAGAGAAATTTGTACAACAAATATCATATAAATTATAAGTTTGGTAGCCGATTTCGTAGAAGAAAATCAAGATATATAATATTCAAAATTCGAACTTATTTCCGGAGGAAGATAAGGTCTACCGCTGGAAGCAAAAATCTCGATAGAAGACCAAGATTTGTGGAATTCCTATCGCAAGATATTTTCCGAACAGGACAATTTCTGACAAAGCAACTTGAACATTTCCAGTGATTTGAAAACAGTTCAAATATTTAGCGTGATTTGTGGGATGGGAATGGAACTCTCTCTCTTTCTATCATGTAAGTCTTGAAGAATGAAGCAAAAAATAATGAGAAATGAAGAGCTCCTTCTGATCTAAAACATTTGTTCTTAGCTGTTTAGACTTTAAAAAAAAAAAAAAAAATAGAAGCTGATGCTTAGAAATATTTTTCTAGCAAATTTTTTAGTTACTTTTTTAAAAAAAAAAAAATTGTTTTGTCACTTTTTCTTTCTTTTTTTTTTTTTTTGTTTTTTATCTCAGGGTATGAAAACACTTTAGATAATGTTTTGATTACTATCATTCTGCGTGATTTTATTTTATGGGATGAGAGCATGATGAGGCAGAGCAGTAGTTTATTGAAGATATTCTATGTGAGTGAGCATTGTTATAGATTTGGTGTAACTTCTAACGAACAGGTAGAGGCAGGCGTGATTGCATGCAAACGTCGGTGTTGCATGATAAAGTGTAGGCTAAAGGTAAAATCTGGTTGGATTGTTGAGAGAGAGAGAGAGAGAGAGATGTCCTTATAAATGAAAAGAACAAAGGATTGCTGACTTCAAGCCTGACCTGATGGAACACACGATTTCAATCTCTGGTATGGTTTATGAATGATATATCTTCACTTGAAGTGACAATTACGAAACAATTAAATTTAAAATCATGACTCAGATGTCACTGTTTCACATTGGGTCTTAAGGAACGTATTTTAGGATATCTTTTTTGGAAGAAGCAACATTTTGTCCCTTTCCAAAGTTGACAGTCTTAGCTGATATTTTGAGGTTCCATGTTGAACAATAATCAAGTCCTTCCGCAGAAGACTCTAACTATCTACTTTCATTTCCACGGAGTGAAAGAAGATATTCATGTCACGCCTTTAATATTTTCCACCGACTTTACTTTACTAGACCCACTGATGATCATCATCGCATCGAAACAGCCGACCCCGTAATCATTACAATAAGAAAAATACTGGCAGAGCATGGAACACGTTAACAAGGGAGGAAGTAAGATTTTGGATGTAAACTGTCGCTTCCAATATATCAAAACCGGCATTGGCATGTGAGAGAGATACAACTACAGTTCACAGCATCTGAACCCAAACGTGTCGCTTAGACCAGAGTCTCTTAACTACTAAACAGGCAAAACCCTCAGCAGCCGAAGTGCCCGCGTCCACTGAGGTTGTTGTGAGAGAACTATTCTTCTCAAAACAGGCACAGCTCCAGCAGCGATAATGGCTGCGTGGTTCTCGCTATCCATACTCAGATTATACAATATGGCCAAGGCTGCATTGGCCGCTTTTTGATTTCCTTCTTCCAGCAGCTTTACCAACGCAAATATACCCCCACCAGCTGCAACAGCCCTTGTGGAATCTACTCGACCTTCAGAAATTACCCTGTTGAGTTCCATAACCGCACCTTCCTGTTCTTCTGCAGATAGGGAAGACTTCAATTGTTTTATTAGTCTCGGAATAGTTTCATAGAGAGTCACCTCCATGTTTATTGGATTCTCAAAATCTTTGGTAAGACCAGACAATGAAATTAACTTTACAAGGCAAGCCGCCACCCAGTCCTTGCAATTAACAGGGATATTTGATTTAAGGATTCCACGGAGTAGTGCAGTAAAACGGTCAGAATCCACTCTTCTGCAAAATTCATCAGAATCAAGAAGTTTTGTCAGCAAACGAGATGCTGCAGAAATTGCTAAGCCAGCTTCTTCAACCAACACGGCATATTGTTCAGGCTGCTCTCCTTCCATGTCAGATTCCATACCTGCTTCCAATTTAATATAGTAAAAACAAATAAATATGATTTTGATGACAATTACACTTGATTTGCAAAAATAATCAAGGAAGGAGTGTGGTCACAGTTAGCTGCATCAGCACCCACACATTGAGTCATAGACTAAGTCCTTAGACACATCTCATTCGCATTTAATCGAACATCACATGCAAGACTATAGAGGGAATTGACTGGATTAGAGGAATTCCTTTCGATCAAGGAGGAAGGATGACCATTTGTAATACTTGGATGAAATATTCTATTAAAAATTCCTGAACCACCATCAATTTTAGCATAGGAATTCCTTCTCAGTGATTACCTAATCACCTTGAATATATCATCCGAAATATAGGAAAGGTAGGTTGATGCATTCATTCTTTTTTCTACTTGATCCTGGCCTGATACTGCAAACGTATTCAGCTCAAAAGTTGCCTTCTGCAGCCATGATTATACGTGCTGAGAACTTATATGGTTTACTGTGGTGTGGTGCTAAGGAAACAGGTTTTTCTTCAAAGGTGGTCTGATCACTCACAAACATGGGTTTGTTTGGCGGTTGATATTCGGGCATCATTAGTTTCTAGCTTGTCACTAGAGAACATGGTTTGAGCATGATTAACTTCTGGGTTGGCTGGTACACGCTCTGATGGACATTGAGGTCAATGTGAGATGGTGAAGAGGTGACAACCTTAGTGGTTTACTGTGGTGTGGTGCTAAGGAAACAGGTTTTTCTTCAAAGGTGGTCAGCACTCTTGGTGGCTGGTCAGATGCAAGTGGAGAAGAAAGCTGATATGAACCTGAAAATTACAGTAACAAAAACTCAACTATTTACTGATTTCTTTTTGAAAGTGTAAACCCTAATATACCTTTGCAGAGAGCTAAAAATATTATATAAATATATTGAGCTAAGTTCATCAATTATTTGGCTTAACTCATTTAGTTAGATGATAGGACTTAATGAGTTTGATCCAATTATTATGTTGACTTACAGAGAATTGATTTGGTGGGCTTAAAATAAAGATCGTTGGACCGATCACCTGCATCTAACTTTTTTCAAGAAGGTTCATACACTTATGAGAAAAGCTATTAACCTTAAGACTAGTAAACTTATCAGGATAATCTTAGAATGAGCAAACTTTATCCCGTCTGTTGATCACTAAGGTAATCTCACAAATGTTATTAGGTCCAAAAGTTTTATAAATACTCAACAATTTCTCCTCATTAGAAGGACTTTTTCCGAATTTTAGAGATCAAAGAAACAGTGTTACACTAAAAATTCTCTACTCTCAAAAATCAAATAAGAGCTTAAGCAAAGAATGGTCTTCATTGCTCAAGAACTACAAAATTGATGCTTGAGGTCCCCTTGGCTCTCTTATTTGTCACTTGTACATTCAAGACTCTTGAGATTTCTTGTTCCTCTTCCCTGCCACTCTCTCTCTAGTCATCCCATCATGTGTCATCTCCACATCACTTCTTTGAAGTCACATGCAATATGGTATCCATGTGATACTCACATGATTGCTCCTAAACGAATACTATACAAGCTAAAGCCCACTTCAAAGATGGTAAGGAACATCAAGGAAGAATGATTGAGTATTTATAGACTCTTGAGCTTGATAACATCTATCAGACCACTTTAGTGATCAACGGATGAGACGGGATCTATTCATTCTAAGATTATCCTAATAAGCTTGCTATAAGCTCAAGGCCAGTAGCTTTCCTTATAAATGCGTGAGCCTACTTGAAAAAGGTTGCATGCGGATGGATCAATCCAACAATCCATACTCCAAGCCCACCAAGCTGATTCTTCCTTAATCATCCCAATAATTGAACCAAACTCACTAGGCTCTATCACTTAGCCCAATAAGTCGGAGTCAAATAATTAATGAGCTTAACCTAACATATTTATATAATATTTTTACCTCTATATTTTGCCCCCTGAACAAAATTCTTTATATGGAATTAAAGTATTTTGAGCATTAATTGTATATTATGAATAGCTAGGCTGCAACTCGATGCATACATGCTAGAAAGTAGTAGCACTAATACCAAGCGCACTCTCATAGCTTATGAATTTATTTTATAAATGAATAATAGTATATGAATTTAGTGCCAATGCTGCAAATTTATTTATCATATGTATTTTAGTGCGTGAACTCATAACACTGTTTAATTGCACGCATTGTTTTAAACTACCAAAGTGACATTGTCCTCAAGGTGACATACTAAATAAGTCTCCTTTGATAGCCAACTCATTTTTTGTAAACCGTTATTTTTTTTTTTTTCAAGAATGGAGGTCACACTTCCATGGATTCTCCTTGCTTTTGTCAATTTGTAGTAATGCCAATACTGAAACCAAATGACTTACTGGACTGACCTTCATTATCACACCTTATTATAAAAAGATTTGAATTGTCTTCAAATCATTTTTTTTTTCCTTAAATCTAGTTTATATCATCAAATTTTATCTAGTCTTCCAAATCTTTCATATATCAAGATCAAATCTTTCCATATTTATCTTTAATTTTCTTCCAACTGGCTGTATAGATATCTATATGTCATCAATTCTTTTCTTCTTTGTATTTATCAATCATACGGTAAATTCATACACGTCGAGTCTTCTTTCTTTCCTTTTATTTATTTATTTATTTTAATTCCTCGACTTTTGAATTCTTACATGATATATTTATTTATTTTATTTCTTAATTGTTCATCGCCAATGATGGATAAGGACTCTCACTCCACCGCAAACTTTAATTCACCTAGTCTCTTTTTAAGCCCAAAAGCTGCTGCCTTTAAAACTAACATGAAAATCAATAAGATCCAAATCATTTTTCTGCAGAAACTGTTCACCTTGTACACAAGTAGACCAAGACTTCATAGGAATAAACGTTGAGGCTAAGATATTTTTTGGATAAAGTAAATTTTATTAATCCAAAGAAAATAGTTTACATTGCCAAACGACAAAATACAATACAACAAGAGTACAAATATAGCAATATAGTGCTTTTAGGTACTACAGACTCTATCTTACATTAGTGTAGCATATGTTCTAATTTGGTTTACAATAAAACCTATAGCAGATTGGTTTCCCCCAAGGCGAATGCTGTTACGTATACGCCATATATAGTATACTAACGCTGCAAGAGCTGCACTCCATGTTTTAACCGTTGGGGTTGACGAATCCGCTATCGTCACCAAAGCACTTATGGCTCCTTGCCATGTACGAAATGAGGAAGGGCATTGGAGACAATCACAAACCAAACCCCATAAAGTCGATGTGTAACTACAGGTAAAGAAAAGATGATCATGGCTTTCTCTACCTTGGTTACAAAGAAAGCATGTCGCAGGCACTAAGATCCCCCATGAGATCATTCTGTCCAGGGTCGCTAGTTTTCCTTGCCAAGCTAGCCAAAGCATAAAGGAGTGCCTCGGTAGGGATTTTTTGTTCCACACTACTTTACACCATGGCATTGCAGTGTCTGGAGGGCAGAGGAATTCATAGCCACTTCTGATGGTATACTCTCTTGAACTTGAATGTTTCCAACTGAGGCGGCCTGAGTGGGAGGCATTCGGACGAAGGAAAGCTGGTATATGGATATTACTCCAAAACAGAGTTGCTGGTATACTCCATTCATTATCATTCATTAAGGAACATAGTCTCGTTGTTGGGGCATATCCCGTGTTGCCCTACTCTCTGCCACTGAATATTGTGTCCAAGAGCCCTATCAAGAGCCAGTAGTCTGCCCAGAGTGAGATCTCTAATCCATTATTAGGTTCCCATTGAAAATAACTTCGAACCTCAGTCCTCAATTTCAGCAGCTTCCTCCAGGACCATAAGCATCGAGTAGGTGCCTTAACAGACCAAAAGCTTCTCCCTTTTAGTAGGGTGGAGTGTACCCATTCTAGCCATATGCTCTTCGGTCCCTCCTTGCATAAGTGCCAAATGTGCTTGAGTTAGATAGCCTTGTTCCACTGAATTAGGTCTAGGATTCCCAGCCCGCCACACCACATTGGTTTACACACCCTCTCCCAACGCACTTTGGCCTTGGTATATGTGTTGGGTTGTCCGCTCCATAAGAAGTTCCGAATTAATTGGTCGATCTTTGATATGACAGACTTTGGGAGGATGAACACTGAGGACCAGTGTACCTGCATGGAGAATAAGATCGACTTTACCAATTGAAGCCGACCTGCGTAGGACAAGTACTTAGATGTCCAGGAAGTGATGCGTGCTAAGATCCTTTCCAAGAGTGCCTCACAATCCACCTTCTTGAGCTTCGAAGATATGGGTGGGACCCCTAAGTAGCATACTGGCAGCTCCTTTTTACGAAAACAGGTGGCAAAGAGGATGTCCTCTCTAGTACCCGATGTGACATTTGAGAAGAATATACTGCTTTTGGCATTATTAGCCTCTAGACCCGAGATGGTGTGAAAATGTTGTAAGGTTTTCATGACCAGTCGTGGACTCCACATTCCCATATGTGAATATAAGCAAGTCGTCGACAAAGCAAATATGGGTTATTTTCTCAGCTTTGCAGTGCCAGTGAAGGGAGAATTGGGGGTTAGAGGCTAGCCTCCTCAATGAAGTGGAAAGCACTTCCATACCTAATACAAATAGATAGGGGAAAATAGGGTTCCCTTGTCTCAAACCTCTCCTGCTTGAGAAAAAACCAATCAATTCACCATTTATGTTAACAGAAAACATAGGGGTGATGACACACTGCTCAATGAGGGCACATTTGTGGTGAGGGAACTTCATCGCTTTTAAGACTGCTAGTAGGAAATCCCAATGTAAAGTATCATAGGCTCTTTGTAGGTCCACCTTTAATGTGTAGCGTGGGGATCCCGATTGCAAATGGTATCCTGCCATCAACTCTTGCGCAATGAAAATATCGTCTGTTATCCTTCTTCCCGAGATGAAGGCTAGCTATTCCCTTCCAACCAAAGATGGCAAGACCTTCTTGCTGCGTGCAGCGAAGACCTTAGAGATTGCCTTGTAGAGTACATTGCAGCAAGAAATGGGCCGAAAATTCCCCATCTTGGTAGGGTTAGCCACCTTTGGCACTAGGGATATGATTGTGGCATTGATTTGCTTGAGGAGGTGGCCAGACACAAGGAATTCTCTTGTTACAGCTATCAAGTCATCACCAATGGTTCCCCAAACCTCTTTAAAGAATCTGGCCGTGTACCCATCTAGTCCTGATGCTTTCTCATTAGCTTGAGATGTAAAACCCCATTTTATCTCCTCATTTAGGTATGGGGTCTCAAGCTCATTGCTCTGTTGTTCACTTAGAGTTCGCGTCACACTGTCTCCAATGTCCTCTAAGCAACCAAGCGTGGGAGGCGTGCCATACAACTGCTAGAAATGGCTAACTATTAGATCCCGCACTTCATCCTCTCCAACTACCTCACTACCATCCTCCCTTGTCAGTTGGTATATGGCATTCCTATTATGTAGACTTTTCATTGCTTTGTAGAAGTATGAGGTGTTTTTATCCCCCAGCTTCAACCACTGGGCTCTTGACTTTTGCTTATAAAAGCTCTCCTCAACCCTCGTAGGAGATAGTATGCTCTAAAAGTAGCCCTTTCTTCCTCTATACTAGTTGAGGTACCCGTAGTAAGCATCCTCTCTTGGACTTGGGCTAAGCGATCCTTTGCAGTCTTGACCCAGCTAGACAAATCCAAGTATTCTGATCTATTCAAGGCTTTAAATGCCAGCTTGAGTTGTTTTAGCTTCTTCACCACCTGAAACATCTTGGAACCTTCCACTTCTCCCTTCCAGCCACTGCTCACTATCTCCTTAAAATCCCTATGATCTGCCCAAAAGTTGAAAAACTTAAAAGGGGTCTTCCTATCCCCACACCCATAATCAAAGTGTATGACTACCAGTGAATGGTCCGATAGCATAGGTGGTAGAAATTTGGCTTGTGTTCGCTAAAGGGAACTAAGCCAACAATGGTTAACCATAATCCTATCAAGTTTCCTTAGTATAGGGTCTATCACTTGTTTATTGAACCAAGTGAAGAGATCTCCTGATTGACTCAAATCTTCCAATTCCACATGTGCAATGCAATTTTGGAAGTCAGCCATAGCTTCGATTAACCTCATGTTTCCCCTTTGCTTTTCGAAGATGTATCTCGTTGTGTTGAAATCGCCTAGTACCGCCTAAGGGCAAGAGCGCATTGAAGGTGCTAAATCCTCAAGGTTTAGCCATAATGATCATCTTTCCCAGTCACAATTAGATCCATAAATAAATGTTGTAGCTAGATCTATACTATGACGTAGGTTGGTTGTTGTACAATGCACATATTGTGTATGTTCACGCTCTACCCTAACATTCCAATCCCTTGGCTTCCATGCTATCCAAATACGTTTTCTTGCAACTGTATTAATCCACACCTACCACTGACGCACCATCACATTCTTAATGGTGTCCTCGTTAGAAGGGTTGACCTTCGTTTCAAGGAAACTAATAAGACTTATTCCTTGGGCTTCACAAGTTTTCCGGACTTCCGCAACCTTTATGGGGTCGTTTAATCCCCGTGTATTCCAAGCTACTATATACATGGGGTTGGAGGTCCATAAGTGCCAGGTAAAAGCTCTTCTCCTCTTGTGCAGCTTCTTTTTCCGCCGGCTAGAGGATGTAGACCCTTTGCTGTTCTTGGAGGAACTATCAGGTGCATGGTGTAATTGGGAGATCAATTTGGTGAGGGGGGTGTTCTCAAAATCATCCAAGTCCATCTCCTTCTCCTTCTCCCCTCCACCACATGCCCCGGATCCCCTTTAGTCAGCACCTTTGTACTCTCTTGCAACCGTGGTTAAGGAAGGGGTTATGCTTGCAACATCCCTACCATCGGAAGGGTTATCCGCTACTGCCACACCTTCCTCCACTGTTTGCACAGCCACATTTAGCTCCATTGCATCCTCCTTGTGCAACTCAAATAAGGGATCCTTTTTAGATTTCCCCGCCCCCTCCAGTTCTGTGCATCTATCCTTATTTAAGGTACCTTCCTCCTTTTCTTCCTTCTTATTTTCCCCTCTCCCACAACTACTTGGGGTGTTCAGTTGAGGACCTGCTCCTATCCCCTCAACGCCTGCCATCGGTTTCCCTTTTCCAGGCGGTCAGATCTATTGCCATCACTCCCCATTGGTTGTGTGCTGGTCAGATGCCACTTGTGATTGCGTTTTTGGGGATTGGCCACCACACTTGTGGCCAAATACCTTGCACTCGTCACACCTAGGGGACAACCATTGATATTCAACATTTATCAAAGCAATCCTACCATCAGCCCTTTCCACCTCCACATGGGTTACAAGTTCATCTCGCGCATCAATCTCCACTAGTATTCTAGCATGGTTAGCCCTTTGCCGTGACATGGTGAGGGTATCGGCTCTGAGGGGAATTCCTACATCGCTTGCAATGTGACTAATCCCATCTTTGGTTAGAAATTCACAAGGGATAGCATTTAGTTGTGCCCAAACCGGCACTTTGGTGGGCTGCGGTTTGTCAAGCGGTAATCCCCTTCGCCATTTATGCAACATAAGGAACCTCTGAGCAAAATGCCAATGCTTCTCCAAAATGGGCGTGAGGTCTACCCCATGGCCGAGCCTAAAATAGAACACACCCTCCTTGCTACCTAGGACCTCTAAAAGTCCATATTCCTTCCATAGTCAAAAGTTGTAGCTTTAACAAGATGGTATGGTATTTTCTGACCTAGAAAATATCCAACAAGGGTGGATTCCCAATAGTTTGTTCCGTGGTCCTCTACTGCAAGCGGAATGGTCACTCGAGGAATGGGGCCCCTGCTCGTCGGAGGGATGAACCGGAGCTGGAAGGCAGTGGTGCCCGTAGTGTGGCCAGGTGCAGTTGACGTGGGGAGCTCAAACGCACAAGCAGCTGCATATGACTTAGTGTTGGTGGCTGTGTTGGTGTGGTCAGCAGGTGGTGGTTCCGGTTCACTCCGTTTACCTGGGAACCTGTGGCATCACCCAAGGTGGTTTGGGGGGCAAACATGGCAGAAGGCTGCTGCGGGTTGACATTGGTGGGATGTGCTGACGAGGGGGGACAGCCCTACTGCAAGGTGTCCTTAGTTGACTTGGCACAAGGCTCCATATTTCCACTTTTGGCTTTGCCTATCTGGTTGCTTTTTGGAGGAGCAAAAGTGACTTTTGCTTTTTCCTTTTTAAGACAACCATTGCATTCCACCTCTGGGGCTGTGCCAAGGGGGGTGGTTTCCGGATTTCTAGAGGTATCCATTTTGGGTAGTGGCATTGTGGTGGGTTGCAGATGGGTCAGGCAGGTGTATGTGGTTTTTGGGAAAGTATTTGGGGTCACCTAAAGGAAGTGGTCCTCTAAGGGTATGGGCTGAGGCAGAGGGGAGAGAGAGGAGAGAGCATTTTCTCACTCATCTCTTCTTTTGCATGATAAAGTGCATCTCTCCTGACTTTTCTTGTTTTAGTTTTACCTAAAAACGAGGCTAAGATATTTTGGTTCTTAGCTTATACCCGATTAATGCTTGAGAAGACCCAATACCCCCTTAAAGAGCAGGCTAAATTGCTAGACGTATGTCTCAATCCCTCTAGAATTCATCTTGCAAATAAAAAAGGATATGAGCAGCAAAGGCAGCCAGATAAGGATACTATTGGTAAAAACTCTAGGTCTCGAGACCAACACGGCCAAACCACCCTGTAAAATGATCTGTTTGCATATAGTCCAAGCGGTCAGGAAGCTTAAACCGAATGTCCTGCCTAGAGGATACACAAGCATTCCCAAATCTTACTGAATAGTATGCTAGCAACATTGGTATCTCAAGCTCTAGAGAATGAACCTGTGCCATGAATCTCTCCTCATCGGTGGGTAGAAACTAAGAATTTTGACCATGGAGGTAGAGCATTCGAGCGTATGCACATACACCACAGAAGTAGGAGGAGAGATTTAAGGATACGGTGAGAGAACCCACTTGACACTAGCATACAAGAGGCTTAAAGCATAAAAGATACTTCCATCAAAGCTTCAGCTCTAGAGTACACAAACCCAACATTTGGTATCGGGTTAAGTTCTACATTTGCTAAGCCATTCATCCATAGTGGGTCGTTTTTGTCTAGCATCACTTCTATCCCGAGGTATTAAGGTGCGGGTGCTCCTATTGGGAGTCTTACAGGTGCAACTTAGGGTGAAAGGACATTCAACTCCTAGTGAAGACATTTGCCATGACCATGTTAGATTTGTTGTTAAGGTTGAGAGGGGAGAGGAAGAAGCCCTTATTGACTGTAAG
Source organism: Laguncularia racemosa (assembly GCA_037954665.1). Taxonomy (NCBI): domain Eukaryota; kingdom Viridiplantae; phylum Streptophyta; class Magnoliopsida; order Myrtales; family Combretaceae; genus Laguncularia; species Laguncularia racemosa. The sequence continues at coordinate 1,254,831 of JBBMOL010000181.1, read as the reverse complement.
ACAATTGGTAAGCCATCACGAAAGAAAAGTTATTGGAAGTGAACAAGGTAGGGAGAGCATTGAAACTATATGAGAGAGTGAGTACTTGAATGTTTGAACGAAAGCTATTGAATCCACGACAAGCTTGAAAGATTGCTAGATACTCTTTGTTCAAAACAAGATGGACAAAACTTATTCATTACTAATGGTATCATCGGATGAACTATGTCCTATTGAAGTTAGAATTATGTGTTAGGATTCTAACGAAACCCTAGCACACTGATATACATAAATCATAAATATAAAATTACAAAATTGTCCTTGACTAATAGATATTTAACTATCCTAACACTCCCCCTCAAGTTAGAGCATATATATCGTATGCTCATAGCTTGTTACATATATAATTTATTCAAATCCCTCTAAGTGACTTAGTGAATATATCAGCAAGCCGGTCTTTTGACTTCACATAACATGTATCAATTTCCTTACTCAATAACTTTTCACGAACAAAGTGACAATCGACCTCAATATGTTTTGTGCGTTCATGAAATACTAGATTTGATACTATGTATAAAGCAGCTTGATTATCACATACCAACTTCATTGGTTGTGACTGTGGAAACCCAAGTTCTTCTAACAAATGCTTAAACTAGAGTAATTCACAAATTGTGAATGCCATTGCTCTGTATTTAGACTCTGCACTCGATCTAGCTACCACAGTTTGCTTCTTACTCTTCCATGAGATAAGATTACCACCAATAAACACGCAATATCCTGTGGTTGATCTCCTGTCTAATGGTAAACCTGCCCAATCAGTATCTATGTATCCAACAACATTGACGTGCCCATGGTCTTTATACAAAATACCTTGACCTGGAGACCCTTTCAAATAATGTACAATGCGAATAGCAGCATTCCAATGACTAGTGCAAGGTGGGCCCATGAATTGGTTGAGTACACTAACTGCAAAGGATATATCAAGACGTGTCACAATAAGATAATTGAGTTTACCAACTAATCTTCTATCTCTCTCTAGATCATCTAAAATATCTCCTTCAATAGGTAAAAGTTTTACATTAGGATTTATGGGCAAATCAATTGGTTTTGCTCCAATTAAGTCAGTCTCAAACAATAAATCAAGCACATACTTCCATTGTAATAGATATATTCCTTGCTTAGATCGAGCAACTTCAATTCCAAGGAAATATTTTAAATTCCCCTTGTCCTTGGTCTGGAAATTTTGTTGTAAGAAATTCTTCAGTTTCTCAATTCCTGTATGGTCATCGCCTGAAATTACAATACCATCAACATATACAACCAATATAATTTTCTTACCATTATGGTGCTGATAAAACACAGAATGATCTGAGTCACATCTATGGAGACCAAATTTAATCACAACTAAAATGAATCTACAAAACCAAGCACGTGGAGATTGCTTAAGCCCATACAAAATTTCTTTAAGTGGCAAACCAACCTTGTCCCCCCTTGAACAACAAAGCCTGGTGGTTGTTCCATATACACTTCTTCTTCAAGATCACCATGAAGAAAGGCATTTTTTATATCTAGTTGATGCAGAGGCCAATGATAGGTAGCAGCAAGTGAGATTAGAAGTCGTATCGAAGTTATCTTAGCCACTGGTGAAAAAGTATCCCAATAATCAACACCATATGTTTAAGTGTAACCTTTGGCAACTAGACGTGCCTTTAGTCGATTAAAAATGCCATTAGGTAACACTTTTACTGAGAATACCCATTGACATCCAACTGTAGATTTACCAACAGGAAGAGACACAAGATCCCACGTATCATTATGATATAAAGTAGACATTTCTTCCGGCATAGCTACCAGCTAGTCAGGATGAGCTATGGCTTCTGAAACAGACCTTGGAATGGAAATAGTAGATAATGAAGCATATGAGAATGAGAGGAAAGAGTAGGTAAGAACATTTGAAAGAGGATGACGAATAGGAAGGTGGATGGAATGCTTACCCTTTCTCAATGCAATGGGAAGGTCAAGATCAGTTGAGGAAGGACTTGAGTCTGGAAGAGAAGTTGATGGAGGAGGAGAGTCCTGTGGGTTAGTACGCTGTCGACAAACATAGACTTGCAGATCTTGCCGGTTTAGATGAGGAAATCCTTGAGACAATGGCAAATTCGAGGAATCATCCTGTGAGGTTGGTACAGTAGTAGTGGTATATTGATCAACCGAAAAGAGATCATGTGGAGATGGAGAAGGTAAGATTGAGGGAATATGGTTAATAGGAGACTCATCTTTGGAAGATACAGATGAAGTAGAAAAATATGAAGTAGACTCAAAGAAAGACACATCTGGACAAATATAAACTTTTTTATGTTTAGGAGAATAACACTCGTAGCCTTTCTAACTACAAGAGTAGCCAAGGAAAATGCAACGAATTGATTGAGGATCAAGTTTATCCGTCCACGAATATAGCTGACGAACAAAACACACACATCCAAAGACACGAGGCGGCACATGAAAAAGTGAGTGGTCTAGGAAAAGATGTAATGGGACTTTACCATTTATGGTAGATGGCATATATTTATAAGAAAACATGCGGTAAGTACAACATCAGCCCAAAAATACTTAGGTACATTCATATGAATTAATAGCGTCCTGTCAATGAGATGTTTGTTCTTACGTTCAGCAACATCATTTTGTTGTGGAGTATATGCACATGAAGTTTGATGTATAATGCCATGCTTTTGTTGTAGAGTATGGCAGCTAAGCGAAGGAAGCACAGATGACGATGGAATGACGAGGGAGAGACGACTGAAGCAAGAATGACGATGGAGGGACGAATGGATGACGACTAGGGTTCGTGGTGTTTTGGGGTTTTGAGTAACGATTGTGTGTGTCTTGGGGCTTTGAGTTTTGGTGTTGGGTGGCGTGCGTGGTGGTGGTAAAGATGGCAGTGGTGGTCGACGTTGTATACTATAGTGGTGGCGGGTGTTGAACGGTGGTCGATGTTGTATACTATGGTGGTGGCAAGTGATAGAATTAGCTGTGCTCTAATACCATGTTGAAGTTAGAATTATGTGTTCGGATTCTAACGAAACCCTAGCACACTGATATATATATATATATATATATATATCATAAATATAAAATTACAAAATTGTTCTTGACTAATAGATATTTAACTATCCTAACATGTTCGAATGGACGAAGCTTGTCCCATCGCGATTGCCACACGAATGAAAGAAGTTAGGATACGCCCAGATGTTGTTACATTCAATGCTTTGACTCCAAGAGCCACCCAGTTTCACCTTTTATGGAGGACTCTTAACCAGGTATATCATACTATTATAGCTAATGATCTTTGCTCGGGTGAAGTTACATTTAATATTCTAATAAATGGCTTGAGCAAGAATGGTTATGCTAGTAATGTGCTTATGCTGTTTAGAAATATGCAAAAACATCTCCACTTGGATTCCACCGATTGTGTAGACTCTGGCCCAACATTGCCAAATGTTGGGTTTGTGTACTTTGGAACTAAAACTCTGATGGAAGTATTTTCTGTGCTTTACGCCTCTTGCGTGTCAGTGTCAAGTGGATTTTCTCACTGTATCCTTGAATCTCTCCTCTTACTTCTGTATTGTATATGCATATGCCCAAATGCTCTACCTCCATGGTCAAAATTCTCAATTTCTATCCACCAATGAGGAGATTCGTGGCACGGGTTCATTCTTTCGAACTTAAGATACAGATGCTACTGTTGCACTATTTAGCAAGGTTTGAGAACACCCGTGTACCCTCTAGGTGCGACATTTGGTTTAAGCTTCTTGACTGTCTAAACTATATGCAGACAGATCATTTTATAGGTTGGTTTGGCCGCGTCAATCCCGAAACCTAGAGTTTTTACTAGTAGTATTCTTGTTTAACTGTCTTCGCTACCCATATCCTCGCTGATCTACAAGAAGAATTTCAAAGGGACTAAAACTTACCTTTGGCAATTCAACCTCCTCTTCAGGGGGGGCATCGAGCCTTCTTAAGCATTGATCAAGTATAAGTCAAGAACCAAAATATCTCAGGCTCAACACTCATTCCTAGAAAGTCTTGGTCTACTTGCAAAAACATAATTTGGATCTTACTAACTTCCATATTAGTTCTAAATAGCAGCAACTTTTGGGCTTGAAGAGAGACTAGGTAGATTAAAGTTTTGCTAAGAAGAGTAAGGAGTCCTTGTCCCTCACCAGCAATGAACAATCAAGAAATTAAAAAATAAAAAACAAAAAGGTGCAAGAAAGAACCTCACTTACAACTGAGGAGCAAGCACACACTATTTGCTATCTTGATCAATTGATTTCCAAATTAAGATGCTATCAGTATGAGTCAAAAAAAAAAAAAATCATGTAGGAATTCAAAAGCCAAGGAATTGAAAAAATAAATAAATAAAAGGAAAGAAAGAAAGCTCAACATGCATGGACTTACCATATGATTGATAAATACAAAGAAAAGAATTGACGACATACAAATATTTATAAAGCCAAATTGGAAGAAAATTAAAGATAAATATGGAAAGATTCAATCTTGATATATAGGAAGATGTGATCTTGATATATAAAAAATTCAGAGGATTTGATGGAATTTAATAATATAAGTTAGATTTAAGGAATAAAAAGATTTGAAAAAAATCCAAATCCTCTTATAATAAGGTGTAATAATAAAGGAGGATCCAATAAGTCCTTTAGCTTCAATATTGACATTGTTACAAACTGACAAAAGTAAGGAGAATCCGTGGAAGTATAAACTCCATTCTTTAAAAAAAAAATAGTGAGTCTACAAAAAAGAAGTTGGCTATAAAAAAAGACTTATTTAGCATGTCACATTGGGGACAATATTACTTTAGTAGTCTAAATAGGCATGCACAATTAAAGAGTGTGGTGAATTCTCGAGTTAAGATATATACGATAAATAAATTTACAATACTGACACTAGACTCATATATTATTATCCATCTACAAAATAAATTCATAAGCTATGAGAGTATGCTTGATAGTAGTGCTACTACTTTATAATGCGTGTGCACCAAGCTGTGGCCTAATTATTCATAATATGCAATTAATGCCCAAAATACTTTCTCCATCCAAAGAATTTTGGTTGGAGGCAAAATATAAAAAACTTGAAAATATTACATAAATATATTAAGCTAAGTCTATTAATTATTGAACTTGACTCATTAGACTAAGTGACGAAAGCTGGTGAGTCTAGTCCAACTATTAGAATGATTTAGGGAGAATTAGCTTAGTGGGCTCGAAATAGGGATTGCTGAATTGATTATTCGCATCCAACTTTTTTTAGGTAAACTCATGCACTTATAAGTGAGGCTATGGGCCTTAGACCTATAGCTAACTCATTAGAATAATCCTAAAATAAGTAAATTCCATCTCATCTATTGATCACTAAGGTGATCTAATAGATGTTATTAGGCCAAAAAAAATCTATAAATATCAGCCATTCCTACTCATTAGGAGGATTTTTTCCGAATTCTAAAGATTAAAAAAATGGTGTTCCACTGAAAATTTTCTGCTCTTAAAGATTAAATAATAGTTCAGACAAAGAACTACAAGTTTCTTTGCCCAAAGATTAAATAAGAGAATTTTCAGTGTCTATTGCCTAAGAATTATAAGGTTACCTCTTGTCTATCACTTGTGCATTCGAGACTCTTGAAATTACCTATTCCTCCTCCTTGCCACTCTCTCTCTAGTCATCTCATCACATGTTATCTCCACATCACTTCTCTAAAGTCGCATGTAGTACGGTACCTGCATAATACTCACATAACTATTCTTACCAAAACCCCCCTTCTACAACCTTCAATGAAGGAGGTCCATGAATAGAATGCTCATCCTACTAACACATGAGCAACTATGCTCATATAAGCTCTCACTTAGAAACAAGAATTGACTGCCCTCCCCTTTCTCTCTCCTACAACCTATTTACAAGCTAGCTAAGGATCATACAAACTAAAGCTCAACCAATATTAACTACTAGACTAACTATTCAACTAAAGCTATCAAACTATTATAGGGTCATAACAATGCCTCCCCTCTTGAAAGCACCTTGTCCTCTAGGCAAGTAAATGTAGCTACTTCAATAAACCCATAGTCCTCCACTATCAAAAACAAGGCGAACAAAACTTGGAAATTCTGTAGCCATGTCATTGCAGCCCAGCACCAAACCAATAAAATGGAGAGCCCAAGCATGACCAGAACTAGAAGTGAATTGTGGAAACAAGACATCAAGCATAGGTAGAAAGTTGAAGAACAAGCTCTCACTTCCATCACTAAACTCCCAAGAAGTAATGTAAGGAGATGGCACAACAAAGAAGGCCCTTTGTTGTCTGAGTAGTCACAAGGACGTCCTTCAATGGTATATAGGACTGTTCAGTAGCAGATGGCTGCAATTACAATTTTGCGGACGAAAGGATGATGCCTGATGCACTAATGAGGATAGGAGAAAAATTTGCATAGAACACCCCAATCACTTTGATCAGTCAACAGCAAAGCAGATGACTTCACAGGATCACACCCTAAGTACTGGCCTTCAACGTTGTCACTACTAGCTCTCGATTCAACCACATGATTAGAATAAGTGGCATCACCAGAGTGAGGGTCATAAAGCACCGTATCAGGGCCACTAGGAGAATTGTGAAGGTCATGAAAAACTCCAACAATATGTTCGGATTGGATAACATGCTGATCTTTGACTGGAGCATTATGTTGAGCACTTGTTAGACATGCATCAAAACCTACAGTTAAATGACAAACAAAGCCAGCAACTTCTTGACCATCTGAAATGGCTGGATGTGAAGCAGTAACGACAGCTTTTGGATCCATGTGGGCTATGTCATAATGATCGCCAGAAAAGTTGCCAGACAAGTTGCTGGAAAAATCACCGGAATAGCTGCTAGTGGAAGTAACAATACCACGAACTGAAGCGCAACCTAGAACTCCAGCACTATCTCTTGTACCTTTCACAGATGCAAAGCGAGCCACAATAGTTCCTCCCTCTGCTCGAACTAAAACAGTACAAGACCTAGAACTAACAGCATTGTCACCACTCATCTCCTCTGTTGAATGGTTGGAATTCAACTGATTCTCCGATGATGGCCTGAGAATCGACTGCTGGTTCTCCATATAAATGAATCAAAATGTTTGTGGTTTTCCACAGCTGAAAAGCCAAGGTGATTTGCCTCAAATGGCTCCGATGACTGCGAATTCAACTTATTAGCCAACCACAAATCGTACACAATTTTTTTCATCTCCAACGAGCTCTAGCGCATTTGTAAATGGCTTTCATGAATATTTTTACAATGAATGAGAATAGATTTTGTAATTTGTGCCATAATAACAGCAATTCTTGAGGTAGAAATCTCCGATAAATCCGCAGACAGCACCAATTGATATGAACCAGAAAATCACAGTAACCAAAACTAAACAATTTATTGATTTTTTTTTTGGTGAAAAAGTGTAAACCCTAATAGACCTTCAATGAAGAAAGTTCATGAGCAGAATGCTCATCCTACTAACAAATGAGCAACTATGCTCACATAATCTCTCACCTAGAAACAAAAATTGTCTCCCCTCACCTTTTTCTCTCCTACAGCCTATTTACAGGCCAGCTAAGGATCATACAAGCTATAGCTTAACTAATATTAACTACTAGACTAACTATTCAACTAAAGCTATCAAACTATTATAGGGTCGTAACAAAAGTGAGCAGATGGAGCTGGTGGGGGCATTGGAGTCCTGCTCCTAATGTGGTCTGATTAGTGGGTGCTGTCCCTCATGGACAGGGTTAGGGTCTACACCACCAATTGATTCTTTTTTCCTTCTTTTTATAATGTAACTAGTTAAAAGGCCCGCTTTATGCATGAATTTTGACTTAAAGCATACACATATTAATAAAAGCAATTAATTGTTCCAAAGGGTTACCACAATTTTTATACCAATATTATATGTTTATAAATTGTTTAATATATACTATAAATTCCTTCGTTAATAAATCTTTTTGTAAGGTTAATAAACTAACTTAAAAGATTATCCAACAATACATACAATATATATGATAAACACTATATTTAATTATTTACAAAATGTAATATGTAAAAATTTTATGTGACTAAAAGATGGTTTTCCATCAAATGCGACCTTTTGAAAGGGTTATAGTTTTTCAAATTATAGAAGTGAAATATTACAAATAAGAGTTGTGTTGTTTTGCACTAAATTATGCAAAGCTACAGCTATTTGAAAAGTTACAATGCTTACATGAAAAGAATCTGTATCTTGAACAAAAGCTAGTTTTCCAAGAAATGATGTGATATTTAAAAAACGTTTTCAAAATATCGAAGTGAAACATTATGAATATGAAGAGGTGTGTTTGTTTTTGCACTAAATTATGCAAATTGAAATTCCACGACTTGATTGAAAAACCATAAAAAAAAAAATAAGGACTAGCAATATATTCTCCCTTCTAAGTGTTTGGTTATAATTGGGACTCCAAACTACCCAAGGCATTGCCTTACAAAGGGCTTTTTCATCTCCTCCTTTAAACCCTAGCTATCTCACTTTCTTACTAAGTCCTTGGCTTTCTGGATCAATTTTACACTAAATTAAACTGCCATGATTCCAAGCAAGGGAAAAATCAGAATGAGGAACATGTCCTATTCATGGACAAAAAGACAAATACATGTATAGTCTTAGATCATTAAAAACAACTCTTGATACCTGTCAAAACCCTTTGCTGAAATACGGCTGTCAGACCAGATTCAATCTCTGCAGAAAGGAGAGGGTCCAAGCTTGGAGTGATGATTGCAACATATTCAAGGATTGAAGCTATTTTTCTTTGTAGGTTTGATGATGAGGTCATCATAATCACAAGAAGTCGAGAAATGAAAGAAGGTTCCAACACATCCTTCCTGCACAGATTTTAAGTTGTCAAAGTCATATATCCTGAGTAACTAGTTGACGAAAGCAAAACTAAGAGGAAGCCATTCATTGTTTGATAATGCAAATAGAAACAGTCTAGGGAAAACAGCATGTCTCTCACTGATTCATTACCTTTTTAAAAAGACATTACTACTCCAACCTAAAAAGAAAAAAAGAAAAGGTTCCAATTTCTTATTGATTACTCTTTAGTAAGAGGCTACAAGTCTACCCTCATATCCTCTTCTTATACTTTTGTGTCTACACAGCTGTGCAATGTTGTTAGGGTGAAAAGTGCTCTTAAGCTTCCATTCTTTCTCATTTCCCGAAATGCTAGGTAAGCCCCTACAATGTTTCACCAACACTACAACCAAGTGATCTAAAAGCTTAAACTTGTAGAATACTATGAACTATTCTATTTATTACTTAACACTTCCCCCTCACTTATAGGCTGGATTTTAACGAAACCCAATAAGTGGATGACTTAATTAGATGAGAATTGACTAGCGATGCAAGGGTCTAAACCCATAACCTCATACCTTGATACCATGTTATAATTAGCATCACATCCAACTAATCTAAAAACTTAAATTTGCAGATATGGTATAAACTATTGTATTTATTGCTTCATCAAGAACATTTGGCCTCACTATGCTATTGCAAGATTGACCTAGAAGTGTGAAGTTCCACCAAAGGTGCTATGTGCTCTTAAGGCTCCAAGCACGTTGTAGGTGTGACCTTAAAAGGCTCACTAGAGTATAGTGAGGTACCATTAAAAAAGTTGATGAATACTATATTTGTACAAAAGTATCAAGCCTACACCTTAGATGGAAACCTCAACAAATTTTACAAGGTTTTCAATTTAAATCTTTAGAGACAATCATGTATAACTGAAATTGGAAATAAGGATTAGGACAAGTGTAAAAGACTTAATTATTAGTAAGGTCAATAATATTAATAAGGAACATAACAATATTCGAGGACATTGGTTCGACAATGCAGTTCAAATATTTAGAAAAATGAATCGCTATATGAGTTGATAAACCAAAATTTATTATGAAAATGAAAATTCAATAACCTTAACGACCACAACCAAAAGTGAAACCTTAATGAAACTAAAAGATTCGGTTAAGTTCAGCTTTAAGTAACTAAGATACATCATTTTATTAGGAAATTTTATGTATACTTCTAACAAAAAAATTGAACTATTAAGACACTTTAGTTGCCGATTTCACACTTTAGCATAAACTACCCTAAATATCACTTACATGAACACCATCATCTCAAATTAAAAACCTTTACACACACCAGACACGACAACTGCACCCTCCACATGTCCTCATCATTATCTCTATTTATTAACTCCCATCCAATCAAAGAGTAAATAAATATACTTAATACTTCAGTCAAAAAATATTATCATCACCCACATAGTATATTTGTTAAAGGTTCATCTCACCCCAAAGCCAAAACCAAAAATATCAACACCCTGTTTTAAGATACCACCCATTTCATCCTTTGGTTTATTTGGCAAATCTTTTCTTGAACAGACTAAGAGGAGATTCTTGGAGGTGGGGTTTGGAGAGCTTTCCAAAAGACTTGTAGAAGGGCAGTGTCTCCTAAAAGTTTACTCTATGTCCCAAAATGGAGAACTAATTTGCTGAAACCAATTTATCAAAAAAAAAAAGAAAAAAGAAAATTTTTTTGCTGAAACCACATCTTGTTGACTTTCTGGTTGCCAGGGTAGCAACCAAGTTGGTAGTCCTTCCAGTACTTTTATGTTTGTTGACTTCCTTTATAGTTAATATTAATGTTTGATGCTCTTTACTCAATAAATAATTATGTGTAGCTGCACAAAATACATATCAACAGATTGGATTAATGAAATGACCCAAAGTCAATAATAAATTAATTATGTAAATGTCGAGGGTAAATTGATAACTAAAAATCGCATTAATTAATTTCAACAATGAAGAGTAATTTACGAATTTAACCTTACTTATATTAAATTAAGTATGGGCATTTAATTAAAATACTAATTAAGATATTTTAAAAGGTGGGATTAATTAATTACCAAACTAGCCTTAGTTTATTAGTTATTAAAGTAAGGGTATATTAATTTTATAGCTGTTAAGAAGAGTTGGGAGGGAATATTAGTTATGAGAGCTTACTAAATAGAAAAATTTAGAACAAAAGCCACACTAAACCTCTCTCTCTTTCATGGCATCATTAGGAAAAGGGGGGCAAATTAATGGAGTTCCAAGAGAATTAGAGCCTCTTAATCAAGTATCTACAAGTAATTTGGTAAGTTATCTTCAATTCAAGCTCAATTGAAGATTTAGCTCAAGTTTATTTGATAAGTCAATTAATTCTATTACTGCTATTTAAAGAAAATTGAGGAATTCAGAAGAAGATAATTTGGAAGACTAGCATCCATAGCTAGCAGCGTGGAGGTCATTAAGCATAGTTGAGATTTTGATTTTCTTTGACCTTGAAATTAAGATATGTTATAGAAAATCTTCTAATCTATCCTTTGATATATTAATTAGTGGGTATTTTGGTGCTTATATGCAAGGAGGAATTGAAGAAGTGTAGACTCTTGGTTAAGTGGGTTTGATTCAAGAACTGAAGATGTTAGAGCTTCATTCAAGATAGGTCTTATTAAGTTTAATTTGGGTATTTATGATTTCAATATTGAAGATTTGATGTTTAGATGTGGAATCCGGGATTGAAATGAAGTTAAAAGGATTTTAGTTTGGGTATGGGTACTTGCGCCACTATCAAGTATAGTATGGGTGTTTGATTTGTATTTGAAAATGTTAATTTGATTCATTCGTAATTCAAATAGTATATTATGATGATTTGGATGTTTAATTGTTGATTTAATTGAAAAACTTGATATGAGAATAAATGCATGCTACCACCTACAAATGGGTATTTGGGTGTTTGATTGTGTCATCATGTGTTATTTGATTAATTTGGAATTTATGAGTAGTAGAAATTGGTTTAGATTAGAAAAGTTGGATGGAAATTTGGTGATGGATCCTTCAATGCCATGAAGTATTGGTAGTATTAGGAGTTGACTTTGGGTCTTGATTTGGTAATTTGATCCATTTAATAGTTTGTAGTGAGTTTATTGAATGGTGTGGATATATTGATATTGAGCAAGTTTGGTAAGATTAGTATAATTATGAGGATGTATATGCGGGAAATTCTATGTTCAATGTGATATGAGCACTTTGATTACTTTAGTTTGATGTTAAAGTTTGATTATTGTGAAATATTGACCATGTTGGTAGATTAAGATATGAAAATGTGATGTTTATGGAAATTTAGAAGCTTTCATGTTGAGTTTGAATGTGGAAAAATTTTCCGAAAATTTTCTAGAAAATTTGTTGAATATGATGAATATAAAAATGAACATTTAATGATATTCTTGAAAAGAAATTGAAGATGCAAAGTGTCCTCAATTTGGAAGCGTTTTGATACCTAAAAACAAGTGTTTTTGAAGAGGCAAGTGTTAGTATTCAAATAGTTTTCCAGAAATTTAAATAGCCTTACCATATTCATCATGTTCATGTTCATATTCAACTTGTTCATATCTAAAACTCAACTTTAATCTTCTATGAGCCTCCAAATTCATCGAAAATATGTTTATTGATGAGATTTAAGATATCGTTTGATTTAATTAGCTTGAATACCCAACATTACTTCATGGTCAATAAAATCCTAAAATCATAAATCAACAATGGAATCATTGGCATCAAGGATTTAGATAAAGAACTTAATGAAAGTTGGTTTGATCTTCATGAGCTAGTCTTAACAAATGACAATATGTTTATGGAAAAATGTCAAATAATAATTTTCCTAAATAACAGTAGTAATAATAATTAATAATTAATAATTAGTAAATAGTAAATAGAATTGTAAAATCATAAAATATTAGAGGGTAAGACCCCCATCTCATGTGACCAGTTGTTGTGAACTGAACTAGTCCATGCGAATTGGTTCAACGTGAACTAACCAATTTATTTATAGTGAACTAGAAAACTAAAAATTCAAAAATTAAATTAAATTAATTCAAAAATAATTAATCTATATCGAGCCTAATTAATTTTAATCTTAAGTTCAAACTATCTAAGTGGGTTAAACTTGAATATATAGGGATTCACACTAAGTACGACTGTACAAGAATTGGGCTTATGAATGCATTCTTTTCCACATCAACAAGATGCATGCAGATTTCACGATATCCAGAATGAAGATCTAGTTTAGAAAACAACCAAGAGCCATGCAATTCATTCAACAACTCTTCTATCACCAAACTTAGAAATTTATCCTTTATGGTCTTGGCATTCAACTCCCTATATAATCTACGTAAAGCCTCCATGTTCCATCCTGTTTCCATACAAGTAGCACTAGAGAGGAAAAAGGAGATAGACTAGGACATATAATGCCCTATTTAAGCATTTAAACATAGTTGCTCAATGTCATCCTTCTGAAGGTGAGGGTAATGAAATGGTCAAACAACTACAAGCCCTACTCCTAATTACAAATGAATGCAATGGTTCAACTCTCAAGCTGGGGGTAACTAGGAAGGCTCCTGAAATAAATCCCCAAATTCTCTCAATAAATCCTCCATCACTTGCTGCTCAAGTTCTTGCCCTTTTATTTTCTAAATTGCCTCATGAGATGCCCTAAGTTGCCATGCCATGCAGTCTCTTGTCCTCCCAACAAAAATGTCATAATGAGACGTTGAAAATCCCACTTAATCGATCCCAAAGTCTATAGTCACTTTACTCCTAATACAATGTCACAACCTACTAACGGAATCACATACAAATTAGTAATAAAATAAATCAAAATGGACCTTCATGCCAACGGACTCACAAATACCCCCACTGAGTAACTTCTCTCCATTGGCCACTAATACCCTAAGCTCAGGGTACCTTTTAATCCATAGACCGAGATGTCTAGCTTTATCCTCACTAATGAAATTATGAGTACTTCCCAAATCTACCAATACCTGCACAATTTGACCAGCTACATTTGCCCAAGCCTGTATAGTTTGGGTATTGTGGAAACCAATACTAGCATGTAAAGATATTTCCAAATCGCCTACTTTCCCATTTCCTTCTAATGTCTCCCCTTCCTCTAATCCCATAAAGAACAACCACTTACAATTATGATTCATAGTAAAGGGCTCATCACAATTAAAGCACAAACCACTTATAATTATGGCTCATAGCAAACGGCTCATCACAATTAAAGCACAAACCTTTAACACAGCGTTTAGCCATTTCTACTCAACTCAATCAACAGATGACAGAAGTGGCCTTCATAGGGCTTTCAATCATGCCTCCACTTCTTTCAGCATTCCAATAATTCTCATACAATCCGCTACTCTTACTTAACTGAACTGCCCTCTTACACACTATAGCTTACACTCAAATGCTCACGCTAGACTCATAGCTGATTCAAAATCTAGGGGACACTGCATTTCCATATCCAACCTAATTGCTTTTGTTAAACCTGCTATGAAGAGAGAGATTTGTAAGTATGATGGTGCCGATAAGGATTGGAATTGCCTCTCATACTCTTCAACCAATCTAGTCTAGTTTAACTTTGCTAATTCTCCTTCTAGATTATTGTGCAAGGGTGGCTGAATCAAAGATCACATCTGCGTACAAATTCCCACCATGTCCATTGAGGTTGCTCATTAGCTAACATGTAGTACCATAGTTGAGCCTCCCTGATCACATGGAAAGAAGCCAAATTGACTTTATTATATTCTGGAATTCCTTGACTTTGAAAGAATTGCTCACACTGACTTCTCCATACCAATGGGTCTCCGGCTCCATCATAAGTAGGAAATTCCAACCCTGTATAACAAGGAATTAAGGGCTCATAGCAATGTTCGAGCCAATACTTAAAGCTAGCTCGCTGGTTCAATCCCTAGTCAACTCTCTGGTGAAGCCCAAGAGTTTCTCTATGGGCAAACCCTGCCTCAAGGTATTGTTCAAATGGAACATGAGGCAAATTGGATTGTGGATCACATTGAGGGCACACCAAGATATGATTCATGTATGTTGGATCTCCATGCAATTCATTGTTGGTGTATAGAGGAGGAGCACATGGCTGGCGCCCACTAGGAAGAGTTGTGTGGGGGTAACACGCATACTCTTTGCAATTCAGATATGGAGTGCATTCGCCATAGGTGGCACTACTATAGAACGATGTGATTTGGGGTAGCAGACTGCATGCCCACCTAGCATGCCTCAGGACCTACACATCGTCACCCTAGTTTGAGCTACCATAGTACGACACAATTTAAGGTGGTGGTCACATGATTAGGTTTACGGGTTGCCCTGTTTGCGCTCCTTCACAATTCTCCATAAGATTCCCTGGGTTGCTCATGTTTAGAGCAATTCATCCTCCTCCACCGATCCTGCTGTTGATGCCAGTCTCTCTTGAATGTGAAGATTGCAGCATGGTCTCCAATGAAGTTATCTTTTTCATTAACTCATCTAAAGTGTCCATTATTTGTTAGTGTTCCTCTTCTTGTCTCGCTTCAACTTGTTCGTATTGTTGAATGAAGACCCTACCCATGACGTTTGGCTATAATACCAAGTTGTTATGGGCCTGAGTCTAGGATACAGTCATCAGTCAGTGTACGAACAAATTGTAAGTTAGGACCGATTTGCCCTTGTTAATATTCCAGCCTTTCTTATTAGTACCTATGATGAAAATGGGTTTGAGAGCTTATTTGAGAAAGAACCCTCCAATCCCTTAAACTAAAACTACTTTAGACTAATTAATAACAATCTTATTGCTTGTCCATTACTAATCTCCATAGAGCCACTTATACAAGCCAAGAAAAAAAAAAAAAGAAAAAAGAAAAAAGGAGAGGGAGAGAGAGGAAAATAATTAATAATCCGTATCTATTACGCACTCTCCAAAATGACTATTACTAATTTAACAAAGGACTATTATGAAGCTGCATTTAATACCAATTATCACATGTATTTTCTTGAAGAGAAACTGTGTCTTTTACGCTTGTTTCTTAGAATATTATTTTCCCCAAAAGACATATCTAACAAATTTCTAATGGGGTGTACTGAAATCCCAAATATAAGAGCTACTATTCATCTTATCCAATATTCTGATATATATTTAAGAATCCAAATTTACCAATTGAAACGAAAACCATAAGTATTGATTCGCAGAAACATTTTACTGGATGAAAAAGAAACTAATGAAAGAGAGAAAGGAGCAAGACTGCAAGTGCACCTGAAATCTGTTGGTAAGGAAATATCTGCAATCATTTTGGCCGAAACATCAGAAGAAAGATAACTCCTTGATTCCCCAGAACGTTTTGTAGAGCCATTAACTGGTCCATCATAAAACTGGAGAAACATCACAAAGCTCAATCAAATAAAAAGCAGGTCAACTTATGATTAGAGGCAACTCCTGTATGAAAACATAGACACAACTGAATACTTTTTGTTATATCAGGTGAGTATGAAAGAAGACTAACCTTCAATTTCATTTCTTTGGTAGGATCTAATATCCTCGCAAGGATATTCAACATCTGTTTCACAAACATAACCATGCCATTAAGACAATAATAAAATTGACGAAGAATGAGAAGGAACTAATTGTTTACCCTTTCTGCCAGACTATCTGAAACTTCTTTATGCTTCAATGTATTGATCAGAGTGCATACAACTCCTTCTGCCTTGATAGTCTGGCAAACAGCATGGCTGCAAAGGAATACTCAGTAAGCCATTATACAAGAAACATAGAAATAAAAGACGGATCTTACCGAAAGATTAAGACAACATTTGAAAGGAAAAATTACAGATACAACAGATAAAAATAATTTGGCATCAAGGCCAATAGAAAATGTGAAGTTCAAAAATATGAAGCACAGTAAAACAGTAGTGCACCTATGGATAAACCTAAAAATGTAAAATGACAATGAAAAAGTCCTCAAACTAACTTTTGAATCTACAAAGGTTAAAGCTCGTTCACCTATTCTTTGTATATTTCTCATGATAAAAAGGTGCTCAGATGGAATTTGACACACTGACCATCATGATACAGATAGAAAGCAGAGTTATACAAGTATAAGTTACGGAGTCCCCTAATTCCAATTAATCTAGCTAGTGACAGAGTCAAAGAAAGTAAAGAATTGCTCAGTTAGTTATTTAGTTTTATAAGGCAAGATCCAACCAATAAGTGTTAACCCAATGCTGAAAAGCAAAGTCCTAGTGACTTCTTGGTAATATCTTTCTTTTCTCAAGGGATAATAGTTGGTGTAGTATTATCATCCTAATAGCAAAACTCATAGCCTTTCTGCTTAAAACATTGATGGGGACTAAATAGAAAATTCTTATAGCAAGATGCTTGAAATTGATGCTTCACACATTTGATTCATAGACTAGAGTGGTTGGTGGGGGCAAACACAGAGAAAGTACCTGAGAGACAACTTGTCAAGAGCATTAGCCACAGCCATCCTGATGGTATCATTATCATGTTTCAGAAGCCTAGTCAAGTGCTTGATTGCTCCAGCTTCCTTGAATGATTTCCGCATATATTCACTTATAGATGCAGCTGCAATTGATTCAGCAGCTCTAGCTATGGCTGACTCATCTTCAAGTTCAAGAATCAAAACAAGTCGCGCCACACCATCCATGCACGGCAGAAGTGTAAGCTTCCTATTTGTAGAGAGGTCAGGCTTTCTTTGATCTTCCAATTCAATAGCCCCTATACGAGCTAGAAACTGTTGCTGAGTACGTCCAACTATCGCTTTCATTTTAGCCTCCTCTATGTCCATCTTATTGTCATTCATATTCAGGCCAAGGAGCAGTTCAGATGCACCAAATCTTGAAGGACCTTTCAACGTCTGATCAATTTCAGTTCCATCAGGTAAACTAGGCCAAGAATGCAAATGTGGCCTAAAGGACCTGTATGCAGCTGAACCAACAACTGGAACAGGTACCAGGCCCTCTTCTATTATAAGAATTCGATAGTATTCATCCTTAGCAAGCTCTAATAATGCACTTCTTGCTTCTTTCCTAAGTACTTTGGATCCTTCTGCATCTGATTTTAGAAACTCAGCCTGCAAA
The DNA here is from genome assembly GCA_037954665.1 of Laguncularia racemosa. Classification (NCBI taxonomy): domain Eukaryota; kingdom Viridiplantae; phylum Streptophyta; class Magnoliopsida; order Myrtales; family Combretaceae; genus Laguncularia; species Laguncularia racemosa. The sequence goes on along the minus strand of JBBMOL010000181.1, from coordinate 1,236,767 downwards.
GGAACCAACATTCCCTCGCACGTTAGTTTCATATCACAAGAACACAAAAGGTCCTTGATAACATATCTCCATGAACCATCAAATACAATCTATTGTGCATAATGTTTCTTTTTTTGATATAAATAAAAACACAATGTTTCATTTCAAGGGAAGCAGAGCACCAACCCCATTGCAAAATTACTCTTTACAAAAGCCATTGAAAAGGTCAAGAATAGCCTTTTTGCTAAACATATCTATACAAGGACTCATGATATCTTGCCATATGGATATTTCTGTTAGCATGTTGCAAGTTTACTCCTTGCACTAATTGGCCAAGAAGAATTGCAGAGAACTTCAGAGAGACACATAAAACACAATCACTAACCTACAATATTGAGATTTTAAAGTATACATTAAACCAATATGCTTGTCCTTGTAGTGATTTTGGTCACATTCTGTTACCTATTGGTTTCAATGCACAAGCTTAACAAAAATGAGCTCACTTGTCCAAGCATTCTAATTCATATCTATTTATTCAACCTAAAAAAATTTATATTATCCAATTTATGCCACATTAGCAGTTAATTTTGCAATCCTGGAACCACACTAGACCCTCCCAATCTCCAAATTATGTTTATTGATGAATAGAACCAAAAATAAAAAAATAAAAATAAAAATCAACAGGAGACAGAGCTAATCAGAGGAAAATGAGCTTTACATAAGATATGCAAGCTTCCATAATCCCTAATGAATCATTTACAGTTCAGTCAATGGAACTTCAGTTCTGGCTGCTTCTTGCATATTTAATCTCTGCAAGGATGTTCATTTTCATGTCACAGGTTTACTTCTATAAAGATTCATTTAAATATAGATGAAGCAAATCAATTGAGAGCTAAAAAATTTGTCAAATCTAGCATCTGAAATAGAAAAGAAGTCATTCAAATTATACAACAGGTGGCTCTATTTTCAAATCAGAAGAAATCAGAAAGAGCAAGTTTTATAAGAGCATCCATTTTATTTATGTCTTTATTCTGTTATCCCTTGTAGAAGAAAAAATAAAAAAGGAGCCTTGGGGGTAAGAATGCATCATAGTTCTTTAAAGATAAGTTTTTCACCCTCCAAGCTTTTCATTCAAAAATTACCCAAAATATATAGAACAAAGAACTCTTGGAAGTCTCACCAATTTTGGGATGACCCCCAGTTCAACCATAACATTGTGATTTGGTTGGCTGAGTGCCAGAGTTGCCAAAACCCCTCCTACCGCTTCCTTCACTTTCAAATCCTCATCACCCAAAGAATTAATAAGCAATACCAAGGTTTCTGGATCAGCAATTTTTAGTCTCAAGTCCTCATCTACAGACAAGTTTGACAAAGCACATATGCATTGCTCCTTCACCTGAAGATATGATTCATCAAATGCATCAATTTTCTCTTTCCCAGAAACTATCATTCAAGAAGAAAAACTTTATCAATTAGATACCTCCTCTATACCTCAGGTGTCAAGGAAGTATGACTTAGCAAACCAATTATCTCCTCTATAGCCCCAGCTTTGGCAACATATATCCTATAAACATTGACAGAAGATATTGACCGTAAAAGACCTGCTGCAGCCTCACTCGCCAAGCTTGACTTTGACTTTAGAAGATTAACAATTAGATTTAGGCATCCATGGAATTGCATGATGGAATCAATGCACTTCTTCCCTCCAAGCGAATATTTCCATAGTGCCATCACTGCTTGCTCCCTGTCAAGTAAATCATGATCGAGGCCAAGCATTCGAACAAACAGAGCAACATAACCTTCCCCTGTATCAGACGCCCTACTAATTTCCTTGGTGTTCTGACATATCAAGGAAAAGTATTTGTAAGGAAACAACACAAAAAACAACTCCTGTCTTAAAGATTAAACATTTTTTGCAACATGCATTGGCATTTGCATCTGTCGCAGTTGGATTTGTGTCCATTTGTGTCCCTGAATGAGGACTCAACCTAAATCATGATTACTCTTTCTAACATTAATGAGCTTAATAAGATAGAAAAGAATCAGGGATTTGATTTAGAAACAAAAATAACCAGGTCATGTCATCTTAATTAGCAATAGCATCTCCAATCTATCTCATAAACATGACAATGAATCAAAGAGGATGGCATCTGCTATGAAAGATAAGAAAAGAGAACTGACTATTTGTTTTCTCTTTTACCTCCAGTTCCTAAGGAAGAAACTAATCATTCAAGTGCACTGCAGAATATAAGAACACCCTTCTCAACCTAACATAACTTTATTGTGGATAATTTTCCATATCCCTAACAGGTGCCTTCATCTGTGTTCCATCCAATTACATATTGCCATATATAATGACTATTCAATAATAGCCCAATTTTTTGCTCTTTATTTATATGTAATAACATGTTATTGCATTGAAAATGGACTAGACACCTATCCAGTACAGGACATTTTGCCCCAGGACAGGGGTAATCACATTTAATTTTCTTCTCTTTCTAGGGACTTGTTGAATTAAACAGACTGTTTGTCAATCATCTACACTATTGCTTTAGGTAGGCTTGAGTGCCAAGGGTGACCAAAATCAAGTCGTACTTCCTTGGCCGCTTTATCCTGTCCCAGTAAAAGTATCACATGCATCAATCTGAAAACTCATAATCTTCACCTGAGAAAGTTGAGTAAGGATGTTATACGGTTTTCAGGCACCTATAAGTGAAAACAAGAATTCATGAGGATCACTAGCATCCAAATATAAACAAGTTCAAGGCAGTTCATACCCGTCCTTCAGGTTAAAATCCACATGTGACAAACCTTCCACTTTCTAATATAAAGAAAAGCTTCATTACTGGTGATGTACACATAAGTATATCATTTTAAGTGACATAATCACGTGTACCAAACTCGAATTTTCATGTCCCCCACCATTCATTCCGCACGACATACTCCTCGTTAATATTTTTTCATCTCCGCTTCGTTGTGTATATAGATTGTTTGATTGCCGACCGAATTTTCCATACAAGATACTGACAAAGTTTGATTATTATCAAGAAGCATTAATTCTAATACTATTTCGTCACCAACAAGCAAAAATGGAACTTAAAATGAAAATCAAGAAGAATTTAAAAAGAGAACTTACAGAAGGCAAAGAACGTTGTCGCTGAGTGGCATCAATAGCACCGCCACCATCACTACAGGCTCTGGCTAGCAGTGATGAACGAGGAAGCTTAGTGTTTGGATAGATAGATACCGTTGGTGTGCTTCTAATTGTGGTTTGTCCAAAATGGTATAGTTTGAAACTGAAACGAGTAGGGATTGTCGACGCCATTCCCTGGAAAAAGTATCTGACCCAAATGTTTAATATATGTTATACTACAGTACCATTTTAAGGTTTTTTAAGCTTTCCACCCCAGTAGAAGTAGCTAAATCTTGTTCAGTGTGTCGGGAAAGAAATGGGTGGTGTTAAGATATTTGTTCGCCCCACTCGTTCTTGCTAGACGAGATGGCAGCGTACAGGTGTCGCTTAAGGATGAATCTAGAACTCCATTCTCTCGTTTTGGTGGAGTTGTCGGACCGGACCGATGGTTAATTTGGAAATGAAGGGGTTAGCTGTCGAGCATTAAACCGGGTCAACATGGGATCAAAGAGACACAAAAATGCAGTACATACTTTATCTATGGAGCAACAAATCGGTTTACTTTAAAAGTTCGACAATTTTTTACGATTTAGTTTTTATTTATTAAAGGTTTAGTTTCTTTTTTTTTGTTCTTCAATTTTCTATGGGTTTAGATTCATTTTCTTTTATTAAATTCTTTAAGAATTTTATTATATTCTACCGGCTAACTTTGTTAGGTCCTTCAAAAATCAAATTTGACCAATGGAGTCAATCACGTAAACTGTTTTATTGTTCAAGCCAGTTCATGTGTAACTGGATCAACTTTATAGACAGCTCCAATTGAACTTGTTGAACTAGCTAGATCGGTACAAATATGATAACATTGGTTATTTGCCTTCTTTGTGCACTAGTCAATTGCTAGAAATTCAAAACACATTTCTTATCACAAATTCTTGTGGACGACTTGTTGTTTCCAATTCTTGTCAACTCAAGTTGTCCATCAAGATGTGGTGAATTTACCTGTAGGTTGTGGTGCCCAAAGGCTTATCAGACAAGTAGTGGATGTCCAAGGACTCACCATTATGTGTTCTCTCTAAAAATTTTGTTTAGATTCAAGCAACCTTCATTTTTTTGGTGCATGTGCTAATTTCAACTTGTCAACCACCACTTTCATTGTTGCACACTTCAAGAAAAGATTTCCATCCCCTTACATAATATGAAGTTATAGGTTTGAAAGAAGACTAAGAAAGCTTTAACAAAGATTAGAAGAGCTTATAAAGATAATAAAATTGAAGCTTTATTAGCAAGTGAACAAGATCTTTACTCTTGTTATTAGAGGTTAGTATAATATTTTTTTTTCTAGTGTTTCTTAACCATGTATATCTTTTTGTTGTATTTGCAAAGTTATTAGAGGTTTGTATCACATTTTCTTTCTAGTGTTTCTTAACCACGTATATCTTGTTGTTGCACTAGCAAAATTTCATTGCATTTGTGTTTTGCATAATTTAATATCAAGTAGTGCTTTGTGGGGGACTTTATTCCCCCCCTTCACCCCCTATTGAACTTAAAAGTTGCGATTATAATTTTGATAAGATAAAACATTTTATCTTGCTAATATCAAGCTAATGATCTATAATTCTTAGTCTAGACCTGTTTACTAAATGATCCAAAGGAAGTGGTGTATTGTATTGTTTAAGAAATAAGCACATTCGTCAACCAACAAACCTTTAATCCAACTTCTTAGTCAACAATCTTTCAATGCTATTGACAGTAAGTGAATATATAGAGTTACACAAACAACTATCAAGTAGTCATACGCTATCACAACCACTACGAATATATAATACAGTAAGGTAGAGATACTCACTTGGCCTTAGCAAACTCCTAAATCAACCTACCTAAGTACATCTATTGAATTCACACACATTCCTTAAGTAAATATCTTGCAACCAACACATTCAACATAAGCTTACTGTTTTCTCATTATTATTTTTACCCTATCAACTTCTAATAGCCATATCTTTCCCGTTTCTTATCTAATTATATTGATCTTTCTATCGTTACAATCTTTATCTCGAAAATTACTTAAATATATCAAAATACTAAACTATTTGTATTATTAAAATCATGAAATTGCCCTCTTTTAATCATGGTTTAATCTTTAGTTGTTGTAACAATGTAATTAGTTTGAATCACATTTAACACTTAAATAATTACCACAATTTCCCTTAAGATTAAATTTGATGAGCAAGTCATATGCACCAAATTATTACTTTTAAAACATTAACATATCAACAAAAGTATTAAGTTAATTTCTAATCACTAATAAAGCGATTATATAACTAAATATTAATTATTTATGCAATAATTGACATGCAAACTCAAATAACTCTACAAAAATTAATATAAGTGCACAAAATTATATATTTTTAATTCTACCAATCATCAACATTAAACTAGAACATTGTTAAAGTTTGCTAAATTACAATTTCAACCTCTAATTTACTAATAATTGCATAAACTCACAACAATAATGTTTAATATTGAAAAAACATTTTATAGTTCAAATTATGAAATATTCAAATTAATGTTTATTATAATTTTTAGCACATCCATTCACCCAAGCACAAATTTTGAGCTTGAGACAATTATGCTTAATATTTTGTGAACTGATTTCAAAGATTTAATAGAATCCAAAACAAGATTGTAACATAATACAAAGCACTTCTATTCACTAGTCTTTGGTGCTTCCCCATAAAGATGGGTATGTCATCAGCCTGCTAAGGATAATTTTCCTTCAAACCTTAAGATCTTGTACTTTAGTTGATAAGGTTGCCCTATGACCCAATTTCAACAAATTTCAAAAATTTTTAATGAAATGCTTGAAAGCTTTTTATTTTATTTTATTGTTTCCCTTAAATAAAAAAAATTTTAGTGCTTCCCTTGAGTTGTACTACCAGTAGAGATTAGCTAGTGCCATCCATGTGTAGTTTATTTATTAGACATATATGTGACTTGTAATATTCATTAGCTAGGTAGCGTTAATTTAAGAAATTCCTAGATGGATTTCTACCTTAACTACTTTAGAGTATTACCACACCATAAAATGGTGGAGATTGATTACATGTCAAATTTCTAATAATTTTTAGTAATTTAGAATATAATTTACCTTATTTAGAGGTTTCTGTATATATGTATGTACATATTACTTACTATGTAAATATAGTGAATATTTATACATGATTCCATCTCGTATTATTCACTTTATCGGCCAAATAGTTTATCTTTAGTATGTCATTATATCTTAGATCTTGAATTTTGAGATTCTAATCAATAATAGATTATATCGATAACTTATATCTTTAGCTAGAAACAAATTTTACTCAATCACTTAATATAACTTTTGCAACTTCATTGTAGAATTTGAACAAAGATGAAAAACAATCTATCGATAACCCCATATAATGTAGCTCAAAAACCCTAAATAATATAAGTTTTAGATTCAATATAGTATGAACAACTCTTTATGATATTATTCACCCAAAGAATTAAACTATGAGCACTCTTGATTTGATATGACACACAAAATATGAATGTTTGTTGTTTTAACAAAATGTAATGTTTAAAAGAATATATGAAAAGACCCTTTGCTAGGTTGATATCCCAGGTCATTGTGGGCATAATTGTCATAAAAATAAGTAATTAACTAAAAAAGCTACAAAGTGCTGGAGGCTTCATTCCAATGCTTTATTATGGCATTTGGATAAACTTAAACAAGAGATTTAGGGAATGACTTCAAAGGTACTTCATCTAAATTGTACAAAGAGGTATTTAACCAAAGTCAAATGATAACTAACTTGCTTGAACAATTTGTTTAAATGGCTCGAGCATTCATTTGAATAAAGTGGTCTTAAAGCGAACTTAAACCCTATTGAGCTTCATTTAAACTTTGCAAGGATGGCATTTAAACAAAGTGTCTCTAATGCTAAACTATAAGTTGAAAATATGTCTTCACTCTTTGCTATGACACTTGTACTTCCAAATAGCATAACATGTGGTGTAAATTTGGATAAATAACCTTGATCTTCTTTGAATGATGATTGGGACAATATCTTTGGCTAGATTTTCTAATTCTCTAATATTTAGCTCTAATAACCAATCCAATAGGTCATAAATCCCCATCAACCTCCTCAAAATCCTCAATACCTATATTTCTCCCAATTGTTTTCCTCTATTCTAGGTTCAATCAATCATTGCTTCAACTTCTTAGGTCAAGTTTTTATAGCTAGTCTTAACTATTGAAATGCTTCCTAATTTGCTTTTAACTACATAATTAGGCATCATATAGTCTTTCAAAACTCTTCCCCACTATCATTTATTTCTTCATTCCGATTCCTATTATTAAAGATTTCATCCTAAATTGCTTTCTTCTAACAAAGTAACTTAAAGTCTATAGATCTTACATAAAGTTGGTTTGATTTCTATGTATTATAATGTAGTTTACCTTTTCTCTTTGTACATGCACATGAAAATCAAGCACTTCAATCTTGTGGTTATTATCCTGCTAATACACAATTTAACAACACAACACAAACTTTGTGCTTGACAAAGTAACCTAAAAGGCTTTCTCCTCTAAGAATGAGAAGCTTTAACTAACCTAAAAAAGAAAATAAGTAATATTCGATCTTATTTAAGAATATTTGTACTTAGGTGATGTGCATCAAGGACCGATAGCTAGAACTTGGTCTAAGATCATGAAATAAGTTTTAAATGCTTATGGAGTTGATGAGAAGGGTTGGGAGGTAGATAGGTTGCATAGGGTGATTTGCCAAGTGTTGTTACTTGAAGATAGGATGTTTAAGGTGTTAGAGTGTGTTGGTAAGGGAGTTGGGAAATTTGTCGATGAGTGAGAGCACATTTAGAGTGTCGATGTAGATATAGGGAATTCTACAAAATTAGGAAAGGTTTTGTCATTTCATACATTCTTCAGACCTTTTGGAAACCAACAAAGGACCATAGCTACTAATTCCCTAAAAGTTGCAAAAGAGTGCAAAACTTTTTTGCATGCTCACAAAAAATCACTAAATGCTCCGGAGATTGAAAAGAGTTTAAAGCCTTCATCTACAAAATTTTGCAAACTTACCAATTGAAATTCTAAACATTATGTTTTGTTTCTCATGTTGTAACATGCCAAGATACTTTATAATGTAAGTTTTAGGTTGTTTTAGTTTTTTGAGATCATCAACAAGCCATAGGAAGTCATTAAAGAGATGATTTATCATGTCTTAAAAGTTGTATTTGAGATTCAAGTATCTATATTTAGAAACTCTCTCTATTGGTGTTAATGGATTATATTTGTGTATATATTTTATTTTTTATACAATTTCAATTAGAGAGAGAGAGAGACCCTCTTAGGTGAAACTTCTACTAAAATACATCTATTATTGTTTGTTTAATAGTGTGGCCATTTGAATTCCTTTAGATTCTTATCAATTTGCAAGTCCTATGGATTTTAGTGAATCAATCAGTAGCTTCCCACTTGTGGTACCATTGGCTTATTATATAAGAGCTGCCATCTCTAAGGACACCAAAAGGAAATCTAGAGACTCTTCTCAAACTTGATCACGGTTGACACTTTTATGAGTATGCAACTCCTTGAATACAAGTGCCTATCATTAGGAGCTACACAAAACTCAACAAATACCAAGTAGCAAGATCAAAGTATTAGTATATTAGAAGTAAATAAAGTCAACCAACTCTAATGACAACAAATCTTTATGCCTACAGTGCATACTTGTTTTGCACTTTTCAAATGTCCACAAAACTAAGTAAAAACAAATTTGAACTAAGCTAGAAACCGCTAACTTAATATCATTGCTAATTATTTTTTGACAATGGTGCTAAGTATTCAGGAAGTAGACAAGGTCTTCAAATAACAAGTGGACTGAGTCATAATGTCATACCTATAGTAAAAAATTGGCAAAAAGTATTTAGCCTTATGTAAATTCTAGTTTATCTAACTAAATGAAAATTCAAGATTCATTATCACTATTAAAATGAAATAAAGAAGTGGGGATCGGGTTGAAAACTTATGTATAGATTTGAGTCTTGTGAATTACGAATTTTAGGGAAAAATTAAAAGGAGGCCAATCTTTTACAAATCTATCAACTAAGCATCTCCAGTTTAGCTAACCTAGTTAAAAATTTTGAAATACCCAAGTAAAAAAAAAATCATAAAGTAAAATATGATACATAAATAAATGAAATGGATACATATATAAGACATAATTAAAACCATAAAGGAATAACAATATATTCATTTATTACTTCTTAAGTGGAGTCTCACCAAAGGCCTATATGAAATTCTATAACAAGGCTTATACCTCTTTTTATAAACCCACTTTAGCAAGTTTCTCTTATTGCAATATAGAGGGGAAGAAGAGGAAAACTCCTAAAAGCATGTAAGTACCTTAACCCTCATTTTGTTTTTTTACATAAATTTATGAATAGATGCATAATAACACACTAGGTGATTTATAAAGGATTTTTGAGTCTATTGAACTTATGTTACATGAAATAGGGTAATTTGTAAAGAGAAATGTTTTAGACATAAATAAGACCTTGTAATGATTAGGAATAACAATTATCAATGTTGAACGTAAGGAATTGGCTATTAAGAAAGAAATCATTTAGATTTCATAGATTGATTTTTTACAAAAAGACCTGAATTACAACTAGATAAAACCATAGAAAATTATATAACATAAACTAAAAACAACACGTCATAATAATTAAACCCTAGGTTTCAATTAAAAAAAAAAAGATTTAAATATTTGGATTTTATGAGGAGACTATAAATTATAGTCTTGATAAGATAGTTAATAGAACAAAACCTAGAATTAAAAACTAGAAAAGAAAATAGGTTTAAGAGAACAATTGAAGGAGAACCCAAGAGTGGTAGGTCGATCGACCCTCTTTCACTAATTGATTGCCCCTCTCCTTTCCCCCCTCGATAATTGATATACAGAATTGAAGACTTGGACAACATAAGAGCCTAACCTTGCAAATTCCTATTTAGTTAACAATATGTAGCAAATTAACCATGACTTTCGAGTTTGAGGCATAACACATTTAATAATCTAACTTTTGTTGAGCATTAGCAATCTTTTTTTTAAGCATTAAACAACTTAAAATTGCATCAATTATTTGGTATTCTCATCTAAATGAATTTAATGTTGCTAAAACTAATTTTACATCTTAAACTTGCCTTTTAGATGTTGTTAAGGATTAGCAAACCATTTTTTACAATCGAGCAACAATATTGATAATTGATAACAAACCATTTTATTGAGTCTCTCATTCTTTAAACCCTACTCTTACCAATCTTATATTATGGCAAGTAATTTCAATTGATTTTGCGTACATCATATCACTTAATCAATTGAGTGAGTGTTGTTTACTTAGTGCATCCTACCTAAGCTAAAATTCACGTAATCCCTTAAAAGAACCTCAAAACCTTAGTTTGCATTGAGTTAGGGTTTTTGATCGATTTATTGGATTGTTCCATAATTGATATTCTAGTGGTTGTCTCCTCAAGCATATCACTGGCACATGAAACTAAGTTTAATACAACATATAGGGTTATTTAGGATATTTATTTAATGTAACATGTGAGTACTTATGACTTTGGATCAACACAATGAGGGTAATTAGGTTCCAATCCTATTATAGTGGTAGGGGTTGACAAGAGAAATTGGACTTCATAGCTAAAAAGAAAAATTAGGCAACAATCTTATATAGACTTCATTGCCATTATTTAGATGTTAGTGATTGCATTTTACCCATATTGTATTATATAACGTGTCCTATACCAATGATTACTCTCACTATGGCTTCTTTTCACTTTTGTCAACTATTAATCCAACGTTGTTCCTTCATATCGATCATTCATCGAGCCACCACTAGCAACCTAAGTGCTTAACTACTACATCATCACAGTAATCATACCTACAACCATGATCCTAGTCTAAGGGTGTCAATTGCAGGATTGATACAACTTTTTACAAACAACACAAATATTAAATTAGTTGAGCTTACATGTAGTACCATTTTACTTCTACCTAACAAGCTCTTGCATCACATGGACTACTAAGTACCTTAAGATTCGTCTTGAACATGAGTTAAGTAAAAAATTGAAGTATAAACCAAAATAGATATTATATACAATAAAGATAAATGCTATTAATACTTAGTTTTTGATAACATATTATATACTTTCTTAAGTATTTTAATAAAAAGCCTAAAGGTCACTTCATTAAATTATAAGGCTCATTTAGGTTTGGTCCAAAAGCCATATAAGCCTGATTATAATTAAATCAATTTATTATTAATTAACTACTTAAATTAAGTTAAGTGATTATAAAATAATATAATAATGAGGAAAAAAATTTTTAATTGTAAAATTTCAATTTCATTCCAAGTGTATGGAGAACCAGTTCATTTTAAACAAACCATTGAAGCTTGATTTAGTTAAGGAAGGACGAGTTCAATCCATCAAGAAGTTGATCCCAATTAATTATTAATTTATTATTTTTTCAAAAATTATAAATATTTTTATTTGATAACTAGTGTAATTCCACAAATTAGTATCATTTCTAAATTTTAGTCATAAACAACTTTTAGCTTGTTTAGCAACTTTTGAGAAGATCAAACCAAGTTCTTCCAAGAACTTGTATCAATCTTTTGATTCCAATAATTGAGTTTATTGTTCTTCATCTTAGATTTTTTTTTTATCAAGAACAAATAAAGAAGATTTAATCTATTCAAATTTGTTTTTGTTAGAATTAGTTTATTATCATGGATATCCATTTATATGTATTTATTTGAAATTATCATTTTCTTTATAAATTTGATGTATTTATTGTACATCATTGCAGTCCTTGTACATTTGATCTCTTACCATAGATATCATATATCTCCATCTATATAAACCATTCCAATGTAATAGTTGAGAGATCACTTAAGTAATAAATTTTATTCATGAATCTCTCTATTCTGTATTAGAATTCTTTCTTGCAGGAAATTTTATTTTAGAATACACTATCAATATGAGGCTTTAATCTTTCTAGGTTGATTGAGTTAAAGGCTTTGCTAACTTGGAGATGTCTTTGATAAACCATCAATAATAACTTACTAATCTTAGGAAACTTTGAATTTTTGTGATAGTAGTTGATTGCTTCCATTTTGTCGTAGACTTAATCTTTTTTTGGATCTATCGAGATTCCTTATCCAAACACCACATGCCTTAAAAATGAAATCTTATCCAACTAAACTCACATTTAGATAGTTTACCATAAAGTTTATTGTATCTTAATTTTTGTAACACTAATTGCAATGTTTGGCATGTTCTTCTTTATTTTTGGAATATATTAGTATATCATTAATAAAAATGACCGCAAATTTATCCAAATATGGCTAATATTCGCGTCCATAAGTATTTTCGGGGCATTGGTCTATCTAAAAGGCATGCCTTAAAATTTATAATGCGTATATCGTGTTGACATCTCAAGTTTAACTCATAGTTGACTATACCTTGATCTGAGGTTAACTTGTGAAAATACAGTTGCTCCCTACAACTAGTTGAACAAATAATTTATCTATGGTAAAGGATACTTATTCTTGATAGTATTCTTATTAATCTCTCTATAACCAATACATAGCCTCATGGTACCATCTTTCCTCTTCACAAACAATATTAGAGCTCCTCATGTGAACATGCTTTGTTGAATAAAAATTTTATCAAGAAGCTCCCATAACTACTTCTTTAGTTCCTAGAGTTTAGTAAGTGTCATTCTATATGGTGCTTTGGAAATAGGTTCCATCCTTGGTGCTATAATGCCCCAAAACTCAGGAACGCTATGACTTACCACATATTCTCACTAGATAAAAACATGTTAAGGCTTTTAACTCTACAATGATACCATTTAAACTTGTAACCTGTAATACTTGATATTCATCAATCTATGTGATAGGAATCATATACCTACAAGACCTATCACCAGGGTAAGAGCCAAAGGGTTACAAAATTTGGCGATGAGGGTCCTCTTTGAACAATTAGATCTCGAGAATAATTGTTTAGTATCTTCTTTTCTATTGTGTATTTGTTGTGCATTCCAGCAGGTACATTTGTTAGTTTTTACAAGACGGTGGGTAAATTCACTAATGCTCAGTTTGTGGATTAATCATGGACCTACATAAATCAAAGAAGAACCGGTTCAACAATTGTTCCATGGAAGTAAAGAAGCTGGCTACTTAGGATGGGTTTACTTGTAATTTTCCTTTATTGCTAAAACCGATCACTTGTTGCTTTTACTTGTAATTTTGTTTTGTTGATTTTTTCCTAATTAGAGCAAGTATAAATACTTGCTAAGTAGGTTTTAGAAGGGACTTTTTGAACACATATTTCGGTTGCCTATTCACGTGAAAGGGTACTTCCTTTTTCATAAAATACTCTTATCAATTCTTCCATAGGATTGTAGCGAGTGGACTTAGATTTGTTGTGAACGATATCAACAAATTACAAGTTGATCCTAATTCTAACTAGTGCGTAATATTTGGTAAGGAATTAGTTACTTTATGTTGTTCTTGATTCACACTAATTAGGGGTCAATTTTCAAGCTTGGATTCATGCCATTTGTTTTAGGAATTGGAATCAATTGTGTTATTTATTTGATTGGTTTTGGAATTCCAATTGAGTTCATTGTAATTGCGTATTTAATCAAAGTGGTTCTTGCAATTAGGGTACACGTGGAAGTAGAATCACACCATTTTATAATTTATGTTTAGTTGATTATCCAATTAGCTTTTGTGTGATTGTAAGTGGATACTAGGCACATCACTAATAAATCCCATTCATAATACAAATACATTTTTGTATAATCTTACTACTCTTAAAGAAAATACTCTTAATATATTAATCAAAATCATTAAAAATATTCAACTATTCTAACTCTCAAAATTCTCAAATTTAGTAATAAGACTCTATAATTCCTATGCTTCATTGGATCAATCAACACTTAATCTCTATAGTAATAATGAAATTCTTCATCCTCACTTTTCTTGTATATTTAAACCTAACTCCTCTTCATGGGCAACATTTCCCTCTATATCTACATCTAAAAAAAAAAAAATCTTCGAGGGGTGAGCTATCACCTAATACCTATAACCAACACACACATATGCATAAACAAGCAAGAACTTAAATCACATGCATATATACAGGTCTTAAACATCAATCATCAAGTTCATGTTTTACTTAGTCCACATAACAATAATGGGATACTTATGGCCCTGTCACATATACTCAAAAGCTTAATCCTTAACCTAGTATTGGGAACTACCACTACGAGTCTCAATATCCGTGAATCATTAAACCTTAAACATTCTAAAAACTTAATATAATGTAGAAACTGCCACTATAGGTCCCAACATCCCTAAGTTCTTAAACCTTAAACCAACTTAGATCGTCTCTAAGCACGACTCCATTAGAGATAATGTCACATAAGAATTAGTGAGATACCTTATAGGGATCTATCACTATGGGCTCCTAGGTTAAGCTAAGCACAATCAACAAACACTTAACCACTTAAACCGATCATCTAACTTAATTCATTTTGATACTAACGTAATAAGCACAAAAAACAAATAGAGTTACACGTACCTAGAACCTTAGTCTTAAGCACAACTGGTCTTAAACTTAAAGATCGGTTGAAATTTGAAAAAACACTAATGATTCCTCTTAGTACTAATTTAAGAATGATCTAAATTTCTTAATTCTCTTTACTAATCCGTTACATGATTCCTTCTCTTATGCTAATGGAGTTTCTAGGTTTACACTATGTGTTTAAGTTACATAGAAGTTCGAATAAATATAAATTAAACTAATAAATAAAATATTACTAAGTACATAACCGTGTTTTAGGCTGTATACTTCGATACGGTTAGGATACACGGTTGTGTATAGTGGCCTTGTATCTTTCTATGCATTTTGAAATTTTGGAACACCCTGGTACATGGTCGTATAGTTGACTATGTACTTTTTTTTGTGAATTTTAATGTTTTGGCACACCTAGGTACATAGTTGTGTAGTTGGCTATGTACTTTTCCATACACCATATGTGTTTTTGCATAGGCAAGTACACAGGTTTATACTTGACCACGTGCCATTTTGTTCTTCATGAACCCTATTTTCCTCTTTTCTAATTTGTTTCAAATTCTAATATTTGTATTCTTAATTCTAATTAAAATCTAGTAATTTCCTAATGAAATTAGCGGATTAGTGAACTTACTTATCCAATTCCGAAATTTGATTCCTTTAGTCACTAGATTCCATGTTCGTTCCACCCCTTCTTTGATCCATACTCTATCGATTATAATACAATAATTGATTTAGTCTTCCATTCAATATTCACAAATAACAATTCAATGGTTATAAGTCCTTACCTAATTGAATTGTATTTGGTCCTTGTGGAAATCACTAGTTCACCTTAGAGCTTCCCTAAAGAGTGTTCCCTTTTATCTATTATTATGTAAATGGCAAAAAGGAGGAGCGCTAGGTCAACCTAGGTTTTTATACTCCTTCAAGGAAATGACCATTTTGTTCCCCATATTTATAAAAATCCCACTTTTAACCTTAGCTCTATTATTTAATAAATATTAAATAAAATAAATTTATCTAGGTATTTACAGTTGCTAATTCAAATGTGAAGTCCAATTCACATGTAGAGTTAATCCTAGTAATTCATCTAAGAATATGTCAAAAAACTCACATACTACAATTACATTGGATATTTTTGGAGTCTCTTTAGTTCCCTCTACCACAAAGGCTCAACAAAACTTTCGGTCTTCTTTGTCCTTCATGGTGTCTTTGTAAACCTTGATGATTGCTATCCTTGAAGCTTTACCTTTACTAACTTTTCCATGAAACATAAGTTTTTTGTCATCTAAGAATATGTTTTATGTTGACATTCAACATTTACCTTATGTTTTGATAACTAATCTATCCTCACAATAATATCATAGCCTTCTAAAGGTAAAATTCTTAGGTTAATTGGAAACTCCTCTATATTTTAATCTGTCCATTACTCACAATTTTCTAAGTCAATAGTTTTTCTCCATTAGAGGTTTAGTTCTATAAGTGGTATTCACTTTAATCATATCAATCCCATAGCCTATTATAAATTCTCAACTAATAAAGGAGTGTGATGCTCTCGTATCAAATAAGGCATACGCAAATTATCCATTTATTTGTATTTCTCTTGAAATATTTGACTTTCCTAGTCATTTAGCTATTAACCAAACACCTAGGTAATCCTTTGTGCTATAAATATAAACCTTTCATATATGAAAACTGACTTCACATTAAATCTTAGAGCAAGAACTATGGTTAATAATAAGTTACGTACCTCTTACTAGTCCTCCATCTACTTCCTCTTCTAGGTTTAGATATTCTTCTAGGTCTTCATTATTGTAGTAATCTTCTAGCCACTTAGAGTAATCTTCCATCTTCTTCACTTTCAATAGCATAAACTCTTGCAGGCACAACACTTCTAGCTCCAACTTGCTTGGTTAAATCCTCCCTTTTTCTAAATCTCTATCTAAATTATGGGCAAAAGTGAGGAAAGTGTCCATTTTGTCTATAATGTTTAAATTTATTGGTTTTCATCCTTGGGTAATTTTGAATCATATAACCTTTATCACAAAAATATAACATTTTCCTTTCAATTGTTCACATTGTCATAGGTAATGATCAGCACCACATTTTCAACATTGTTCTTTCCCATCCTTGTCATAAAGACTCCTAATAGGCATAAGTTAGATAGGAGTGCCTACCAAAATGGTTAAGTCCTTTTCTTTGGCTAAAACTATTAGGGCTTAGATAGGATCTCTTAAATGGAGACCTAGGTTGAAATTTACTACCTATCTTTGTGTTCCACTGGGATTGCATTCTTAAACGATCGTTTTTTCCAACTTTCATACTTTACATACTAATTCATTATAAGTGGGCAAATCATAGTCCTCCAATTTGCATTGCATAACTAGATCAAATTCACATACAAATAAGGTTTTCTTTAGGTATGGGTTGTCCCTATATGAAGTTGAAGCATACTACGGTAGTTTATCAAATTTAGTCTCATATTGAGTCGTACTCATACTCCTTTTCTTTTAAGAGAACAAATCGTCAACCATTTTCAGCTAAACACTCTTTGGGAAAAATTCTTATGTGATCTTAACCTTAAACATTTGTTAAGTAATAAGTACTCCTAATATTCTTGCTCTTGAGTTCCACTAAATGTAGGCTCACATTTTTAACATAAAAGATCCATAGGACACCTTTTAATGATCAAATATCCTAAAAGCCTCAAAACGACACTTGATTTGGGCTATCCAATCATCAACTTCAATAGGTTTACTTATGTCACCTTTAAAGTACTAATTGGATTTAATAAATTCAGATAATTGATTAGCTTCTGGTGGTCCATTTCTTCTAAAATCAACTTCTTAGGGTCTTTTTTCAACCATATTTCCTCTTATCAAGATATACTATAGTAGGGCACCCTATTGCACTATCACAGTTTGCATATTGGTTAGCATCTATCTAGCTAGGGTAAGATTAAGAGTAGAGCCAGTAATTGTGGGGCAGGTTAGCGGGTTAGCCCGCGGAGCTCGCAAAAAATTGCGGGGCGAGCAAAAAATTTTAGCCCTCTTAAGCTGCAGGGCGGGGCGGGTAAGTTCCTGTAAGGGCGAGTTAGCCCATTGACCCGCAGAAAAAAAAAATGTTGTGCTGTGTTGTGTCTATGTGACACCAATTGACAACTGACAACTGACGACGTGACGACTGACGAGACAACACCAACACCAACTAAAGTGATGAGACAGCACCGCAGTAGCCCACAGTAGCTGAAGACTTTGGCGAAGACGAGGAGAGGAGGAGCAGGAGCAGCCAGCCACACCCACACCCACACTGTCACACTTACGGTCATAATCACACACTCAGACTCCCTCGTCCATCGTCTTCAACTCCTCATCCCTCCACACTCACAGTCACAGACCAAAGACCACAGCACAATCCTCATCCTCTTCCACTTCCACAAGCGACAGCAGACACGAACACGAGACACTCACCGGCTCTAGCTTACAGTCACAGTGACAGTCATCGTCCTGTTCCACTTATGTTTCCGTCTTCCTCTCCTCTTCCACTCTTCCTTCTCTAGTTGTCCTCACTCCTCAGCCTTTATGGTTCAAGAATCAAGATTTCCACTCCGCTGACTGCCGACCGCCTATTCCATTTCCTTCGTGCCACTGTCCTTGTTAGACGTTAATTAAGGTAAAGTAATAGATTTTGTCCTTTTACTTATTGGAGAGTAGGGTGTTGTGTGGTGTGGTCATGTGGGGTGACATTGGTGGCTTGGAGAGTGTAGTGTGGTGCGGTGTGGTGCGGTGCGGTGTGTATGGTCGTGTGGGGTGGGGGTGACGTCGGTGGCGGTGGCTTGGAGAATGGAGAGTGGTGTGGTGTGGCCGTATGGGGTGATAGCGGTCCAATGGAGAGTGTGGTGTGGTCTAGTGCGGTGTGGCCGTATGGGGTGGGGGTGACACTGGTGGCGATGGCTTGGAGAATAGAGAGTGTGGTGTGGTGTAGCCGTGTGGGGTGATGGCGGTCCAATGGAGAGTGTGGTGTGGTGCAGTGTGGTGTGGCCGTGTAGGGTGGGGGTGACGCCGGTAGCTTGGAGCTTATAGTGTGGCCGCTGGTCGTAGCTTGGAGTGTGGCCGTTTGGCCACCGGCCGTGGATTGGATGGTGTGGGGTGTGGTGTGGCCGTGTGGCCATCAGTCATGGCTTGGATGACCCCGATGCGATGGTCGGTGGAGACGTGGAGTGACTATATTTATATTTTATAAATAAGTGTACTACTATTAATAACATTTTCTATATTTACAGAATGGATCCTCTAAGTAATGAGACTGTAATGGAACCTATTAATGTGGATGATGTGTCTAAAGTCGGTAGGCATAACGATAATCTACAACCAGGATCTTCTTAATCTGAAGAACATGCAGGTAAGAAGGCTCGAGTAAGTAGCTCTTCTTCTCAGGTTTGGGAAATATTTACACAAATTGGTATTGGGAAGGATGGTAAAAATAGGGCTAAGTGTAAAGCATGTGGGAAGAAATATGTTATTGGAACACATTCACATGGAACTTCATCTTTACGTCGACATAGAGAAAAGTGTCGTTTGAGTCAAATTCCTAGATATAATGATTTTGGTGATATGATAATTGATCATGCTAGCAAGTTAAGATCAAGAAAACCAGATCCTAAATTTGCTCGTGAGGTAATGGCTATAGCTATTATTGAACATGATCTGCCATTTTCATTTGTTGAGTATAGGAGGATTACATAGTTCATAAGGCTACATAATCTTGATTATAAGCCAATTAGTAGAAAAACTGCTACATTAGATATTTGGAATTTATATTTAACTCAAAAGAAGAATTTGAAACAAATTTTGCAAAAAATTCCAAGGAAAGTATGTTTGACTTCTAATGTATGGATTACTTCCACTAGTGAGGGATATATTTGTTTGATTGGACATTATGTGGATGGCAATTGGAAATTGAATAACAAAATTCTTGCTTTTTATAAAATGCCCCCTCCTCACTCAATTTTTGAGTTGTCGAAAAAAGTATTTGAATTTTTGAAAGATTGGGGCATAGATAGGAAGATATTCTCCCTTACATTGGATAATGCATCTGTAAATGATTGTATGCAAGATTTTCTGAAAGAGCAATTGAACTTACAACATAGTTTGTTATATGGTGGTGAGTTTTTTCATATTAGATGTTGTGCTCATATTCTTCATTTGATCGTTAAAGAAGGATTGACTGTAAGTAGTGAAGCATTGCATAAAGTAAGGGAAAGTGTGAAGTATGTGAAGGGCTCCGAGAGTAGAATGAAACACTTTTTGGAGTGTGTTGAACAGGTTGGCAACATTGATACAAATCTTGGTTTACGCTTGGATGCAACTACTAGATGGAATTCCACTTATCTTATGCTTGATAGCGCACTCAAGTATTGACGTGCTTTTTCTTGCTTTCAATTGAATGATTGTCATTATAAATATTGTCCAACCATTGATGAGTGGGAAAGAGAAGAAAAGATATGCAAGTTTCTGAGCCTATTTCATAGTATCACCAATTTGATATCAGGGTCATCATATCCAACATTAAACCACTGTTTTTTGCAAGTATGGATGATTGAATGTTTGTCGAATGAAAATTTAAGTAGTGAAGATCATGTCATAAGGGAGATGTCTATTAGAATGAAACAGAAGTTCGATAAGTATTGGAGTGATTATAGTGTTATCCTTGCACTTGGAGCAATCTTTGATTCTCGAATGAAGTTTGATTTTTTGAACTTCTGTTTTAATAAACTTGATCCCCTCACTTGTGAAAAGAAGTTGGCTTACATAAAGAGCAAGTTATATAAACTCTATGGAGAATATGAGAAGAGCAAAACAGATCACATATCTAGAACTAGAAGCCATCAGGTTTGATTATCTTCTAAGGCACAAGACACATCTGGAGGTAGCAACAGTAAAGGAGCAGCAACACATAGAGTTGGGAAGGGCTTGGAGATTGATTTTGCTACATTGGTGGTAAGTTTAATAATTTTTTTATTTTCTCAATTATATTTTTTTTCGTAATATATATTAGTATTTAATTAATTTTTTTCTTAATAATGTAGGAATTCTGATACCATCAAGTAGAAGTACAAAGTTGTGGTAAATCTTCTTTGGATATTTATCTAGATGAGCCAGTAATGGATATGGACTTCTAATCAGAATTGGATGAGTTACAACATTGGAAGAGTCAAAGCCAAAGATATCCTGATTTATCTATCATGGCCTCCGATGTGCTTAGCATTCCAATTACTACTGTAGCGTCAGAGTCAGCTTTTAGTATCGGTGCTCGTGTACTTAATAAGTATCGCAGTTCTATGTTTTCAGCCAATGTAGAAGCTCTAATTTGTATATGAAATTAGTTACAAAGATTTGCATGTGAAGGTAATTTTTTTTTGTTCTGTTGGTAATATTTTCTTTTAACGTATTGTTTCAAGCATTTATTGTCTAATTTAATTATATGTGTAATCTCGTAAATTATAGATCAAGAAGAAGACAATGGGGGTGTGGGTGGGAGTGGGACTACTTCATCAAAGGGAGACTGCAATTTGGTTATTGATGATGGTGATAGTGATGACTGATGTGATGATTGATTTATATATGTGATTTTATCTCCTTCATTATTGTCTTTGTTTTCCTATATAATTAGTGAAAACTGAAAAGTACTTTATGATAATTGCTATAATTGCTTGATTATCGTTTTAGGTTGTTTTCTTTTCTATCATATGAGAATGAAATTTAAGAGTAAGTACGTATAAATTGAAGTTGTATAAGGAAAGTGAATGGAAAAATTGAGCAATTGCAATTTGCAATATACCTAGTTTATTTAGATGTAGGAATTGGGAAACACTAATTTAAACAATTTTCAACAGTTTTTTTCCTAACATATGTAATATAAATTATACTTGCAAAGAAAAAAAAGGTTTATCTAAAAAAAAACAAAAAATTTCATCTAGCATGTCCTATTCCTACATAATACACTCTAAGATCTAAATCTCTAAAAAAAAAAGAAAAAAAAAATTGCGGGCCGGCCCACATTAGCCCTACGGGATGGGGCGGGCCGATTTTGCTAACCCACAAGACTTATGGGCCACTGCGGGGTAGCTCGCGGCGACCAGCGAGCCAGTGCGGGTTGGGGTGGGCAGACCCATTTGGCCCGCATTACCGGCTCTAATTAAGAGCAATAAAAGGCTATGGTTAAGCATTTCCTAAAGGTTGTTCCTGTGGGAGATTAGGTGGTGGTAGTGGTGGAACATCTCCCATAGGTTGCTCTTGTGGAGGACTAGGTGATATGTGCTTTGCTTGGTGTTGATCATGGTTACTTCTACCGCCCATTTTAGCTATATCGCATGACCAATAATATTAATTCTTATTAATCCTTCATTCACATCAATTTCATAAATCAAAATAATATTAGTATTATAAACTTTATTCATATTTAATGGATGATAGTTTCTTATTAGAGTACATTACCATAGAGTAAATGTATATTCATCTACAATTATAAGGTATAAAAATGTCATTCATACGTTGTTATTCGGTTTGTCATGAGAATAAAGAAAATAACCCTACTTTAATATGAGTTAAGAAATTTTAGCACAATGTACGATTCATAGCTAAACCTAAGCTTGTATAATGGAGATAAGGCTCCTCCTATAGTCTTCTTCAAACAAGACCTTAACCTGATTGTGACCTCCTCTTCTATCACTTAGTATAGCCTTGATGGTGGAGAAAGACCAATTCATGTTGTCTTTTCGAAGGGGTTAGTATTTGCATAGAGAATCTTAATAATTTCTTATGAATTACAATGCATGTCAATTTAGAATTTTAGTTTAAGTTCAGTTTAGTCCATTTTAAGGGCAACTAACCAATTCACAAACATTTCAAGCAAAAGTGAGTAACATGGCATAGCATGTAGCTCAACTACCAAATTAGCACTTTAGCATCCAATCACATGCATTGCATGTACATAGCTAACTACTTACAACCATAGGTAGATATATATACTCCGATTTCCAAAATGTAGTAAAACATTTATACCACTTACTTGAGATGATGTTTACTTAAGCCGGTTGGTTACATCAGGCTCTTGATTGCTTGGAAATCTTATATATATCAAACCTATGTTTAGTTTTTGTAGGAATTATAAAAAATGTTAGGGCTTCAGTTCTTTCATTAGTCTTTCTATTGTATCATCATCAAGCATGTTAAGATATAATTTCTATAGTCATATGATAAAAGTAATATATCTTATATGATTGTAATGTAAATAAAATATTTCTTTTCATTTGTAAAATCATATGGATACTAATATATATTGTAAGCTTCAACTTATAGTAAAGTAAATATATAATTATATTTGTACATATAGATATTCATAGATACATTTAGTAATACACTTTTTATATATTTATCATATTATATACTATATAATTTATACTAAAATCATAAATAATTTGTGATATATATAGTTAAAGTATTACTTGTAATATATTATTTCGTTCGTATTGAAACATAGATTCCATTAGTGAAATCATGTTTTGCTTATGAAAAGGTCTTTATAAGATGGTATTTTCCATAATGATATATGAAAATACTCATTTTGTTACACAATTATTCAAATTTGGTGAAATTAATATTATTTGGTTTTCTATGAAAGTGATGATATGTAATATAGGCTTCTTCTTTTTTAATAAAGGTATATTCAAAAAGATATCTTTAGTCTTAATACACAAATCAATTCATATACTCAACAACACCATGTTTATATAGCATTACATGAACAATTTATAATTAGCATAAATTTCAATAGAATATGATAAAATCGTAGAGAATACCTAATTATCTTATCCTTGATAGGTACATATCACAACATGCCCCCTAAATATTACAAGATTTACCAAAAATGATCCTTATCAAATCTAATTAGTTTATTTTCCACTCCATAATATTCATTTCAATCAAAATATTTTATTTAATATTATTGAAAATAGGTACCAAATAGCAATTTTGATCATTTTTATTGGAAATTTCAAAATAAATATGTCATAAAAAATTATGTGAAAATTACCATAGACTAAAAACATTTAGAATTAATAATGTGACTCATTTCACCCAAAAAGGAGTTATTGTTTCTATTTGTAAAATTAAAATTTTACCCTTAGTTTATGATTACTTAAGAAAATAATCACATTTTCATAGGAATCATAAAATCACATATTTACTAATTAATTTCATGAAAATAATTTATTTTCTAATTTTCTAGATTTAGTAGTTTTTATATCCAAAACCTTACAAATATTAAAAGTATTGATTATAAAAAAAAAACTATTTACATGAAATATCCTAAAGTTAGTAAAAAAGAATAAAAATAAAATAATAAGTAAAAATAAAAAAAATATTAATTAAATTTAAATGAATTAATCAAATGGAATTGGCAGATTAAACTAAAAATTTAAAAGTGTAAACATGATATTATTTAGTACATGTAGAATAGTTGATACACATAGGAGCTTAGTAATCATTAGGGTACCAAAAATTGTATCAAAAGAAAAGAAGAAAGAACACAAACAGTTCTAGCTAATACCCACAAGCTACTTGTAAGATATGACACATCCACAAGCATACATAGCCTAAGATTACTACTTGATATGACTCATGAGCAACAACACTTAAGGGCACTCACCATAGTCCTTACTAAAGGGAATGATTAGAGTAGTGACAAACTCAAGAGCTTATGGACTCAAGAGAAAGTTGGAAGGAAACTCTGTATTTTTCACTAGTGTGTAAAGTAGTTAATGCGACTTACATATTGAAGGACTATTTATAGTAAGTCTCTAGGGTGACATACCCAATAAGAAAAATTCTTTTAAATACATGGTGAAAATACATTCCTAATATTAAATAAAAGGGGTAAAAATCTAAAGAGACAAAAATGAATATTCTTTGGGTTATGTGTAGTTGTTAGATGTTAGGGGTAGGTGTCATTGCAATATTGGATGCATCCCTAGCAAAAAAGACAAACGCTTCTAAGCGCGTTTGAGCTAACATAAGTAGGGTCTTCATGGAATAGGTTAGTTAATGATCTAGCTAGCTTCAAGAAGGTCAGTAAGGGTAAGATAGGTTAGTCCGAGCTATTTGAACTCTACAGCTTGTTCGATTGTACTTTGTTGGCTCGAAGAGAGATGAGCATATGATAGGACAGTGGATGATGGAAGTAGAACCTATGAAGGTAGATGGCTTTTTCCTTGGTCGACTAGTTAGAGAGAGTTCTTCACATTAGGCTTTAAAGTTCATACGCCCTAGCTTGGGTGATTGGCCTAATGGCCGAATTTTTATCATCCCGTCTAGGGTGTTGAAGATTTTACCTCAAATTTGGACACACATTTGTGAGATCCTCTTCTGAAATGTATGGAGTTGGGTTGCTAATATTAAAGACTAGTGAAACTCCATAGCCATCCAATAGGACTAGCTTGTAGGTATTTTCATTAACCTTTCATAAGATCTTAAAGGGTCCATCAGCTCGTGGTGAGAGGTTGTTCACTTTAAGACTAGGGAACTTATCTTTCTTGAGGTGGATCTAAACAAGGTTTCTTGGGTCAAACTTCATAACCTTTCTTACCCGGTTTCCAAGCTCCTACTGCCATGTTACGGCTCTTGTCAGTTACTCGAGTACCTTGCGATGTAACTACTCAATCTCTTTAGCTCGATCAATAGCACTTAAGCTTTCTTCATTTGAGGTTAGGGCGATGGTCATGCCCATAGGTGTAGATGGATTATTGCCATAAATGATCTCAAAAGGGGACTTACTAGTGGAGCTATTTATTGATTTATTACAATCAAACTCAACAATTGAAAGACACAAATCTCAATCAATAAGATTTTTACCAAATGTAGCTCGTAAAAGGGCGCCTAAATTTCTATTGACAACCTTAGTTTGGCTATCTATTTGTGGGTGGCAAGACGTGTTAAACATCAAATTTGTGCCTAACCTCTTTCATAATTTCCTCTAAAAGAAGCTTAGAAACTTTGGGTGATGGGAATCAAACCAATGCAACAACACCTTAATTAATTGTCATAAATGTTAATCAACGTGTCTGTATTTTCAAGTTAGCACACCTTAAACATTAAATAATTGTCTTGTCCACTACCCTTATTTCAACATTAACATTAATTGGTTGCATGGTGACTAATTCCATTTCGTATTGATATTCACATATTTGCATAAGAGATATAATTAATTAACATGTTTAGAATAGTTAATATATTTAATTAATGTGTTAGCATGTTAGTTAATTTGCATGATCAATTAATACATTTTGAATAATTTATATGCTTAGTTGATTATATTTACATGTTTAATTAGTATATTAATGTGATTAACATGCTTGACTAATTATTTGCGTCTTACTTTAAAGGTTGCATACTTAGTGGATTTGGATGTATCTTCATTTGCATGATTAGGTTTAGGGCCTTCGCAATCAAATAGAGATTGCTATGGATAACATGATTAGGATGAACTTCATGAAATATTTGTTTTCATGTTCTGTTGTAAGCCTAATTTTCATGATTTAAAATAATAATAATAATAATAAATAAAAGATATGGTTCTTCTTTTTAAAATAATAAAATGAGATAAGAATGAATACTCAGTGGGTTCTCATGGTATATACCACCACTCGGCGGCGAATGGCTTTAGTAATAAAAATAATTAATAAAAATTATTAAAAATATATAAATAAAAAAGTAAGAATGAAAAAAATAATAGTGAAATACAAATTAATACAAAAGAAAAAGAAAAAGAGGAAAAAGGCTTTTATCAAAGTTTTTTTAAAAGCTTAGTATTTTAGAGGTTTATCTCTTAGGTTTTTTCAAAAAAAAAAATAAATTAATATGGTGTTTTTCCAAAAAGTCTTTTTAAGTTTTTTTTTTTTTTGAAAAAATAAAGTCATCATATACAATCTAAGTCTATTAGAAATTTTCTTAATAATAATTAATTTGGTTAAATAATGTAAATCTAGCATTTCATCTTAAATAAAATTGGTGAACAGACTAAAGTTTTCTAAAATAAAAGTGAACTATGGATGGTTTGATCCCAACTAGCCAACTTGCAAATAAGTAAGTACCTTCAAGGTAACAATATTAAAATTTTAGTTTTATAAGGAGTAAATAGTATAATAAAACACCATAGTAAATGAAAATGAAAAAAAAAAACAACCAAAATGAAAAATTAAAATTTTTTAAAAAAGAAGAATAATAAAATGATATATAAAAAAGTGTAGGATAAAAATAAAAGGTTTTTTAATAAGACTTCTTGAAAAATTTTACACAATGTCTAATGCCATTACCTGTAAAGCTTTTGCTGGAACATTGAAAAAGGTAACTTGGACATGGTATAGAAGTCTTAAGACAAACTTCATTTTGTCCTTTAAGAAGCTTAGCTATCCGTTCCTCTAACACTTTATTATAAGTAAACAACAAGAGAAGGATACATCTTTCCTCGCCATTGTCAAACAACAACATGATGAGCCACTCCAAGACTACAAGGCTTATTTTACTATTGTCATGCTCTAGATCCCAAATCTTGACATGAACATATCACTGAACACAACAATCATGGGAGTGAAGGATTGTTGCTAATTCTTCTATTCCATTACAAAAACCAGGCCAACTACCTTTGATGACTTCAATAGTAGGGTGGCTAAATTCATTAAAATGGAAGGCAACATCCTTACTTAGAAGTAAGCTAACCAATAGCAATGACAACTAAATAGAAGAGAACCATAAAACTAAATCTCGATAAAGGACTAACTTGATCCCCTCAGCAGTGATATTAGGGCTAGTCATCAAAACGTAAAAAATCCCTAAAGAAAATCATCTAGGATTCCATTCTATGACAAATACCACTACCTCATCAAGCCTATAGACTAGATTCCACTCAAAGTGTGGGACCACATTATCTTGACTAAGCCTCAAAAGCTCAAGCATAATGCCATTCACAAGAACTTGGACAAATATCATGAGCTCCATCGTAACATGGTCTATAGCACACTAAATTGCGTTCAACTCAAGAACACCCTTAAGGATTCCATTTGGTGAGGATACCTAAAAATATATATATTGTAGAAACAATTGGAAATGTCAACTAGCCTCAAAACAAGGTTACCTTGATGACAAACATCATGTTGAAACCTCAAGTAACAATAGCAAACATAGCCATGACACTATTTGCGGTATTGTGGGTAGTTCTGCTATAGGCAAGTAGCTGAGCTCACAAAGTAAGGTCTATGCCCGATTACGTAAGTATTAGTAGGTCTTCACCTTGCAAGCTTAGAAACCTAGGGCCTACATAGGGATTTCTTTCTTCAAAGTTAATATGGAGTGCTAACCTTACATAATGATGCTTTAGTCATCTAATCTTAGATCACTGATTATGAAGTACACAAGGTCTTTGTAGATGGTGGTAGCTTGGCTAATTAATTTTCATGAAATCCTTTATGCAAATAAAGGATAAGTTATCCACTCACATGAAGCCCTATAAGCATGATCTTTATAGCTTTGATAACCAACCTACCAAAGTTGCTGATATCATTACCCTCCCTATTAAGCTTAATGAAAATAAGGAAAAGGTTAATGCTTCGATTGACTTCCTTGCTGTAGATAGTTGATTGCCTTATAATGCCATCCTTGGTCGACCCAGTCAAAACTCCATTAGCATGGTGATGTCGGAAATACACTTGAAGGCTAAGTTCCCAACCTCAACTGGTGTTGAAATATGCCAAGGCAACCAATAGCTAGCTAAGTGATGTTATGCTTAAGTCTTGCCCCATAAAGAAGTCCCACAACTAGTTTCCAAACTAAGTTGCTGAATTACTCTCTACACAAACAACATAGGTTGATGCATCTATTTCTACCCGTCTCAACTAATATTTTATTAGGGAAAGCCTTCTAATAGTGTAAGCTTTGTGCTTCCTTTGTAAATAATCCAACAATGAAATAACACAAGTTCAATACTTTTCCCTTCACCATGTCTTTCATATAATCATGGTATAACATTTTTGTACTCTTCATCTCCCTACGAAGCCAAGCTAGAGCCACATTGCTCAGTCACATTTAAAGTGACTTGTGAGCCAATATAATTAACCCCTACCCCAACACCACCACCCCACCCCCTAACTTCATGGATTACTACACAACATTAGTAAAATAGGTAACCTATGCTACTTGGTTGTACCTATAAGTAACACCACTCGAATGCATGGTCCCCTAAGTCAAAGATAGTTAGCTAAGCTCAATGGCTCAAACACCTCAAAAAAGAGCGCGGGGGGGTGGGGGGGTGGGTGATACCAACTTTTGTAAAACTTTAGCTGAATGCCTTTTATAATTCATGTTCAAGTATATATATACATTAGGATGATATCTTTCTAAGCAACTATATCTTATAAACTAGGAAAATAAATCTTCCTCTACTAAAATATAAAATACAAAATATACATGCCATATTTACAAACTAAGTCACGAAACAAATATCTAAGTATTTACGGTCGTGTTACACGGCCATGCTTTTTATCCGTGTATCCGACCGTGTATGTTTCTGGGAAGTACCTGACATAACACACGGCCGTGTATCCAGCTGTGTATATTTCTGGAAGTTATCTGATATAATACACGGTCGTGCCTTTTGACCGTGTATCCAGCCGTGTATGTTTCTGAGCTTCCAGACCTTCTTGATTGATATCCCCCCTCAAATTGATGCGGACTGATCAAGAAGCATCAATTTGCCAACAAGAAACTGATGACGCTGCCGAGAAAGAGCCTTAGTAAATATATCAGCCGTTTGAAGATTCGAAGATATATGCGGAAGAGAAATAACACCATTATCATAAGCTTCTCAAATAGAATGATAGTCCACTTCAATATGTTTCGTATGCTCATGAAAAACAGGATTAGCAATAATCTGAATAGCACTAGTATTATCGACATGAAGAGAAGTAAACCTAAGTTGAGGAAAACCAACCTCAGCCAACAAACCTCAAAGCCAAATAATCTCAGAGCATGCAGATGACATAGCACGATATTCGGACTCAGTAGAAGACTTAGACACCCAATCTTGTTTCTTACTCTTCCAAGAAATTAAAGAGTTACCAAGAAACATACACCAACCAGTAATAGAGCGACGTGTATCAGAACAACCAGCCCAATCAGCATCACTATATGTGGTTAAGTGAATGGGAGACTCCGCAGAAAAGAACAAACCCGGATGAGAAGTCCCTTTTAAATACCGAACAATACGGCGAACTGCTGCTAAATGAAGATGTGTAGGTGCCTGCATAAATTGACTAACTTGTTGTATAGCAAATGAAATATCAGGACGTGTAATAGTTAGATAATTGAGACTTCCAACAAGTTGTCGATATAGAGATGGATCAGATAGAAAGTCACCATCATGTCGTTGATATTTAACATTCACTTTCAAAGAAGTATCGATAGAACGTCCCTCGTGGAGACCAGCTAAAGCAATAAGTTCCTCAGTATATTTATGTTGATGAAGAAAAATACTAGTAGAAGAAGAATGAACCTCAAGACCTAAGAAATAAGTTAACGAGCCCAAATCCTTCATATGAAAAGAAGCTTGAAGTCGTTCTTGTAACTAAGACATTAATTGAGTATTAGATCTTGTGATAACAATATCATCAACATAGACTAACAACAAGACAATTCCCTTGTCAGTCTTGCACAGGAATAATGAAGAATCATACTGACTTTGAATAAAAGAGAAGCTAAGAAGAGTATTACGAAACTTCTCAAACCAGGCCCGTAGAGCCTGTTTCAAACCGTATAGAGACCGTTTGAGCTTACAAACATCAGGTGAGGGTGTGGAAAACAATCCTGGAGGAGGAGTCATATAGATATCTTCCTTGAGGTCTCCATGCAAAAATGCATTCTTAACATCCATTTGTCATAAGAACCATCCTTTAGATGCAGCAATAGATAGAATAAGCCGGACAGTTGTCATCTTAGCCACAAGTGCAAAGGTCTCTTCATAATCAATGCCATATTCCTATTGATTGCCAAGAGCTACCAACCTTGCCTTATATCTGTCGAGGGAACTATAAGATCGAATCTTAAGAGAGTAAACCCATTTACAACCAATGGGTTTAACACCAGCAGGGCAGGAAACAATATCCCAAGTGTGATTATCTTGAAGTGCTTAAAGTTCCTCTTGCATGGCTTTTATCCAGCAAGGCTGTTTAGCAGCCTGAGAATAAGAGGTAGGAATGGTAGTATTAGTCACAATTGTAGAATAGCCATATCTATCTAGAGGACGAGTGTGCCGAGTTGATTGTCGAAGAATCATTGAAGCATTTTCAGGAGCATGGTCGGAAAGGACAAGTCCAGGCTTGAACCGTTTATCAAAATAAGAGTCATCAAAGTGAGGAAGCACAACAGTATCAGATGTTGAAAAATGTTGCTGAAAATAGTATTCATGTTCAAAGAAAATCACATCCCGAGAGATATGCCATCGATTATTTATCGAATCATAACACACAAAACCTTTATGATTAGGACTGTAACCCATAAAGCCACATCGAACAGACTAGGCTGACAACTTATGAAGTTCATGGGTAGGTAAATGAATGAAACAAATACATCCGAAAGTATGTAGCATATGATAATTAAGATGTTTACTAAACACTCGTTTATAGGGAGAATCAAACTTCAATTGTTGATATAGTAAGCGATTAATCAGATAAACAGCAGTAGATAAAGCTTTGGTCTAAAACTTAGCTGGAACAGAAGATTCTAACAACAATGTGCGCACCACATCTAACAAATGTCGATTTTTCCGTTCGGCAACTCCATTCTACTGAGGTGTATAAGGACATGAGCGTTGTGAAACAATGCCCTTGGTATGAAGAAATGCTTGAAACTCATGAGATATATATTTACCACCATTATCAGACCGTAAGATTTTAATACAAGTGGAAAACTGAGTCTCAATATATGTCACAAAGGTTTGAAACACAGTAAACACGTCTGCTTTGGAATGCAAAAAATAAATCCATGTAAATCGACTGTAATCGTCAATAAATGTCACAAAATATTTATACTGATCATGTGAAATAATTGGTGCAATTCCCCAAACATCACTATGAATAATGTCAAAACATTTATTGGCACGACTACCTAAAACAGGAAAAGGCAATGTCTTACTTTTGCCCAGTTTACAAGAAGAACAATCAATTAATAAATTCTTATCTATGGAGCCGAGAACACCTCTTTACAACAAATGATTCAAAACAGCATTATTTGGATGACTTAAGCGTCTATGCCAGATGCCAGCCTTATTCTCAACAACTGAAGAAGCTAATGACAAAGTCCGAGGAACGGTAAATTGTAATGGAAATAACTTACCCACTTTAGGCCCCTTCGCTATCACCTTCCCCGACACTTGATCCTGCACAGTACAACCATTACGAGAAAAGTGGACATCACAGTTATTATCCACCATTTGCCCAACAGAAAGTAAGTTAGTAGATAATTTAGGAGAAACCAAGACATGTCGAAAGGAGGAGCTAATATCACCAACTATTGTAATAGGAATATTATTTCCATCAGCAACCTGAATGTGTTGAGTACCAGTATATGGATGTTGATTATGCAATAAATCAGATGTGCCAGTCATGTGATTTGTGGCTTCGGAATCAACAAACCAAGGAACATAATTAGTAGTCTTACCTTTCCCTTGAAGACCAAGAGCAAAGAAAGCAGAGAGGATCATCTGTTGAACCATATCTGGTATGAGAACAGATTGCTTGTTGCTAGCAATTGTGGATGTTGAACCAGGATTGCAAGAGTCGGATACCGCAGCATGAAAAGCTTGTGACCTTTTGTTTTGAGGCCTTGTAGGACACTCCTTAATAATATGTCCTTTTTGCTTGCAATAATTATAGAACTTCTTACTACACTGCCGGGCAATATGACCAAATTCTTTGCAGCTGTAACACTGGATTGTTCCCTTTCCTCGGGTCTAAGCAGCATATGCAACATTAACTATTCCAAATGATCCACCAGTTGCACCAATAGCGGCTTGTGTCGCCAATCTTTGTTCCTCGCGCAACAATTCCCCAAAACATACATCCAAACAGGGCACTGGATCTCTATTCAGTAACCCAACCCGAGCGGTTTCAAATTCAGGTCTGAGCTTCATCAAGAACTGATCACGACGACTCACTTCATGAACAGCCTAAAGACTAGCCAAACTCTCCTTTGACACCTTAGCATAGATAATACCAGAATATTTGCTCCATAAATTAAGGAATCTAGAATAATATTATTCAATTGAGAGATTACCTTGACTATAATTACTCATATCAAGTTCCAATTGGAAACATCTTGCAGTATTATCTTGATTGTAGACGCGCTTCAAGTATTCCCACATTTCTTTTACTGTGCCAAAGGATCGTAAGATGTTCACCATATGAGCCTCAATAGATCCCAAAATCCATGAAAAACTCCGTGCATCTTTTGCCTCCCATTGACCACGATCTTTTGACTCTGTAGGAGCCGGAGAAGACCCATCAATGTGACCCCAAAGCTCCTTCCCTTTCAAAAACATCTTGAACTAAAATTCGCATGCAGCATAATTCTTTCCCGTAAATCTAATAGCTAAGATTTCATATGTTTTCTCAGAAGACATCCTAAACCGAATTGTCACTCACAACTTGATTATCAAAACTTGTTGATTGGAATTAATCAACCTAAAGCCAAAATTAAAAAACAACTAAGAACAAACCAGAAATTCCAAGACTAAAAAGAGAACTATGGATTCAGCGCAATACTCAGTTGTATGGCTCTGATACCATAACAACTTTTGTAAAACTTTGGCTGAATGCCTTTCATAATTCATGTTCAAGTATATATATACATTAGAAGGATATCTTTCCAAGCAACTACATCTTACAATCTAGGAAAATAAATCTTCCTCTACTAAAATATACAATACAAAATATACATGCCATATTTACAAACTAAGTCACGAAACAAGTATCTAACACGGTCGTGATTTCTATTTGTGCATCCGACCGTATATGTTTCTGGGAAGTACCTGACATAACACACGGCCGTGGCTTCGGATCGTGTATCCAACCATGTATATTTCTGGAAGTTATTTGATATAATACAGGGTCGTGCCTTCTGACCGTGTATCCAGCCGTGTATGTTTCTGAGCTTCTAGACCTTCTTGATTGATAGGGGAGTGAAGGGCAGAAGAAAGAAAAGAGAAAGGAAGAGAACACCTACGCTTAGTGAGATTTTAACCTTCATAGAAGAAGAAGAAGAAGGCAAGCATATGTCAAGAAAACATTGTAATCTAAACTAACCTAGTTGCTACTAAGCACCTCACAGGTCAACTTGCAAGCTTTGGCCTCATTGCTTTCCAACAGCTAACAAGCAACCCCTAAAGATGCACCAACCTAATTACCATACAGTGATTAATAAGTCAAGTTTTAAGTACTAACCTAGTTACTCTAAGGTAACTCGCATGTTAGATTAATCCCTACTTTCAACAAGTAAATGGGACATTGCCCTTCCCCCGAATTTTAGACAAGCAAATAGGGATGCCTCCACTTTTTTATAAACTCAGGGATGGGGTTCTTCTAACTAGACTTAGCTACTTGAGAAGAGCTCGTTAACTAGGTAGATATTCCTATGCTAACAAATTAGGATGTCTTAAGACCATGGAATGAGTTAGTCTTCACTTTTGACATGCAAATGAGAGAGCTCTTGACAATAGGATGCTTTAATAGGATGAAAGATTCTTAATCACCTAGAAGCACGAACATCTTGCTAAAAAGGATTAAAATACTAAAATCAAATCTTTAGCTCAAGACCACTGAATACAAAACATAGCTGATGCTTTAAATAAAGACAAAGAATAAGGGAAAAACACAACACTAAAAATTCTCATTTCATTATAATGGTTTCCCATGACTTGATGATTACAACCAAAAAAGGCATACCATGAAGGCCTATCTACTCCTCCATATTCAAGTCATAAAGAAGTTTGTTAGAACCAAAAGGGGGTATCTTGTGTGATGAACTTCTTTATCAAAATGTCCTAACCAAGTTATTAAGGGAATGGCTCACTCATTCCTCTCGTAGACATCCTAAAATCGGATGAACTTTGCTCCACGCACATCAAAAGAGAGTTAAGTGTGGAAATGGTTATGGCAAAGCCACCTATGAGATGTAAGAGTAAGAGAAGATGATATTGGCCATAGAGATAGAGGGAAAAGATCCCCCTCCACTTGTCTTCCCCCCTCTATCCTTATAAGCATAACTCTAAAGAAGGGCTCCCTTACGTCTTTGCCTCCTATCCTTCTTAGAATGGGACACTAGAAATACGACCCCTCTAAGTACATGTAACCCACTCATTATAATGGGATTGACCTCTTGAGGGTCCTTTTGAGCATCTTCTTGCTCAACTAGTCAAGAGAACTTCATTTCTACTTTAGGGGACTCACTCT
This sequence comes from Laguncularia racemosa, assembly GCA_037954665.1. Classification (NCBI taxonomy): domain Eukaryota; kingdom Viridiplantae; phylum Streptophyta; class Magnoliopsida; order Myrtales; family Combretaceae; genus Laguncularia; species Laguncularia racemosa. The sequence continues at coordinate 1,201,412 of JBBMOL010000181.1, read as the reverse complement.
CCCCCCAATTAGCACACATGATCCTCTTGTCGGAAGCGCCTCTTAAACAATCAATAGGTGCACATCTCCTCTAAATGGCTTTGCTAGTTAGACTTGATCAACCCCTCTTATAAAAACATAAAGGGCTTTTTAGCCTAGCCTGAGTAAACTTTCTTAAGAACACGTCAAAAGCATTCTCTACAACAGTATAAGATAAAGTGTTAGTTTACATAACAAACAAAAAGAAAAGAAAGAGAAAATGCTATATAGATCCCGTACCCTAGAAGTGCAACCATTTGCACCGGTCCCTTTCCCAACCTTTGTGAAGATCATGCTTCATTCTTGTAATCTTCACAAAGGGAGAAAACAGGACCCATAATTTAGAGTGGGAATGATGTTGGTACATCTATTGGTGAAAAGTTGCTAAAAGGATTTTGAAACGATGCGATGGGTTGAAAAAATGTAATAGGCAGTTGACTTTATCATGCAATTTCTAAAATGCATGGGAGTATCCCTAGCTAAGCACTTATCTATATTTAAAACTTAGACAACCAAGATTGAGTGTACCTTTATGACACTTGAATAATTGCACCTAATCTATGCATGAAATGTGTCTAAGGAACTAAATGTCCTTAGTAACGTACATATAAGTAAATCAAATTGTGACTTTTCACATATATGTTAAGCAATTGAAACGTTAAATTGAAAAAGTAATGACCACCTTACGAAGCACAATTGTGGCAATAAGGAGGCTCATAGCGCAGTTCATCCCCTAACTTAATCGTTGAATGAGGCAAGGATCTACAGTCTCAACGCTCAATGAAACCCACACAAAGCATTTTGCAGCTCAATCAAGGAGGGTAAAGCAAAGCTTAGCTGAGCTCAACCAGCTTAATGACTCAGTCAACCTCCTTAAACACTATTTCCCTCTCAGTTAAGGGGCCAAAGCTAGGTTTAGCTAAACCAGTCTAACTACTCAGTCGCCCCCCCTAAGCATTGTTTGCCTTTTGATTAGGAAGAGTAGAGCAAGGCTTAGCTTAACTAGATTAATTGCTTGACCAATCTCCCTAAACACTATTTCCCTTTTGGTCAGGAGGAGCAAAGCAAGGCTTGGCTTAACCAACTTAACTACTTAACCAACTTCCTAGAACACTGAACATTATGCCATTCACACTAACAGGAATCAAGTCATTAGACTAATCACCTGAGTGCTTCATAATCTCACCCAAGCCCACAAAGGATGAGATTCCCCTCCTACATACTTATGGTCTCTACCATTTCCTAAAGTGCACCTTGTCAATTTCAATCCAACTTATGACCAAGCTTAAAAGCTCCAACTTGATTTCATCATGCCTAACCAAACAAGTCACTTTAGGGTTAACTTTACACATAACTCAACCTACACCTATTGAATAGCTGACCTATTGCTTGCCAACCTGATCTTATCAATCAACTTGGTTCTCGCTTAACCTAACCTAGTTTTGTCACTTACTGATTATGCAAAGACACATTTCCCTTCTGATAAGCTAACAATGACATGCTTTTAGAATATTCTTTTTCTTGTCCTTTACTGTTTTACCCCATTTTGTCAAATACTATGATTATGTAATTACCCTTTTAGATTGTTCTATCTTTTACTTTTCCTATTTTGTTCTTAACCTTAACGAGTTTACTATAAATAGCCCACTTGTAACTAGCCACAAGAATGAATGAATGAATAATACATTTTTCCTTATTTGGGAGTCTTTACTTTGAAATTCATACTCTTATCAAACTTTAGCAAAAGTTATGGCAAGTGACCTTAACTTCCTACCTTGTGCATCATATTAAAAGTAGGGACTAAGTTGTGTTCCTAGTCCATAGTGTGTAATATCCACTTAAGCAGTACATGTTTTTGCTAAAACCCAACTCACTCATTACTAATTTCTTCCATTTTTGGAAGGACCATTAATAGTTACCTATGGCTTGACTAGGGTCTTAGTGATTATCCTCCTAAGCTCATCACACACTTAAGTCTAAGTTACTTTAGCCAAAGAGGTAGGACAAGGTTCAATCTGAATAACCAAACTACTGGGTTAGCCTCCCTAAATGCTAAACATCATGCCTCTTACAAGTTAATGCAGTCCTTAATTAAAAGATCAACATTAAAACTTCAATGCACAATCCAACTCCTTAGTGCTCCAAACCAAACCTTACCATACTATCCTCACCTACCAATCAGCAATAAGAGTAGGAGGCAAATATTGCATGCATATTTTAGCTTTGGGTCCCAAGCACCATTCTAGCCTACGAAGCCCATAGCTAGCCTAAGTAACGTTCCATGAGTACATGAGCCAAAACAAAAGTAAGGACAGGCATCATACTAAGTACAATCTTATGGAGAACACACAACATTAAATGCATTACATTGCACTAAATATTAGATGGCCAATAACGGCCCAAGGAGCAAAAGAATGTTAGCTAATAATCGTCTTACCTCATTTCCATATCTCAAGCCCCATTAATTTCCATAGGGGGGTAAGCAATAACTACACACTCTCACTTCCTCTTGATACTATTGATTGGGAATTATTTACGCATTTTATCTTTATCCTTTGCTTAACTTGAGCATTAGAGTAAACATGTCAAAGCCACCTCTAGCCCCCTCTTAGCTCATATTTGTCATTATTTTAGGCCCAACTTGAGCTAGACTAAGAAGGTCTTAGAGAATTTCCATCGTCAATAATGAGCATATGTCTCACCATAATCAATACCTTGTTCTTGAGAATACCTTTTTGCAACAAGTCTTGCTTTTTTTTCTCCTTACTATGCAACTGCTTTGATCAAGTTTATTTTTAGAAATCCACATTGTGCTAATGAATGATTCGTTAGAAGGTCATTTGACTAAGGTCTATACATTATTTCACTAGGTTAACTCTTCTTACATTATGTCTATTGAACTTGTTTTTATTTTATTTTATTTTATTTTTTGAGCTTCTTCTACAAATGAAGGCTCAATTTGTGAAAGAAGTGCATATTGGCTTTCCACATTCTGTAGTGTTGATCGAGTTCTAACACCTAGTTTACGGGCATAAATGATTTTGAGATTGTGGATAAGAACTTTGACATCTCCAAGTTCTATCAAAAGTTCATCTAACTTATGCCTATCCTTAGGTAGTACTTTCAAATTTTGGTGTACGTTCTAATAGAGGTTCTATAGGAGCTTTTTCCTATTTTAGTAGAGTATCAAAAGTTTAACTTGTTTTAAAAATTACTTTATTAGGGAAGGCATTGGCATTTTCATCATCAGAATCTTCATTAAACTTTTCATTGAAGTTCACATTTATGGACTCTTCTACCTTTGAGATGGCTTCATTAAAAACTATATAAGCTTTGCTTGTCAACGAATAACCAAGAAATATTCCTTCATTTGCTCTTTCTTCAAACTTACTTAGATTAGTGCTTATTTTCTCGATAAAACATTTGCTTCCAAAAACATGAAAATATGAGAATAAAGGTTTCTTTCCTTCGTAAAGTTCATAAGGAGTTTTATCAATGGAAGGTTTAAGATAGACCTTGTTAATGATGTAGCATGTAGTAGACATAGCTTTTGCCCATAATATTTTGCTACACCACTTTCATTTAAAAGAGTTAGATCATCTCTTGAATTATTCTATTTTTTTCATTCCACTACATGGTTTTATTGAGGTGTGTAAGGTGCCGAAAATTATGTATAATTCCCTAATCATCACAATTTTTTATAAAACTTGAATTTTTAAACTCTATGCCATGATTAGTTCTTACTTTTATTGTAGAACCTTTTTGAATTTGAATTGGCCTTGTAAACTCTAAAAGATTTGGAAGCCTCACTTTTGCTTTATAAAAAGAAAACCCATATGTATCTTGAAAAATCATCCACTATCATAGGTCCATTTTTTTTTCCTTCCAAGACTTAAAGTCTTAATAAATCCAAATAAGTCCATGTGTAGAAGTTCTAAAGGTTTGCTTATTGAAAAGCCATTTTTTTTTATTGAAAGATGTACTGATCATTTTGTTTAAAGAACATGAAGGACAATGATTATTATCTTGAATATTCACATTTGGCAAGCCATAAACAAAAACTATTTTTGGAAAGTTTTCAATTTGTTTATAATTTGTGTGCCCAAGTTTTTTATGCCATAAAATGGTGTTTTCTATTGTTGAGATTAAACATTTCTTGGACTTCATGTTAGAAGTTTTGATAATGTAAATGTTTCTAAGCCTTATCCCTTGAAAAAGTTTTTCATTTAAACCATTATTGAACTCAAAACTTCTATCTTTTTTAAAAATCACATTATAACCATTGTCATAAAGCCGATTAACACTAAGTAAGTTGTGCTTAAAGCCTTTCACAGGCAGTACATTATTGGTTGAAAAAGGTTTGTTACCAATTGTACCAATGCTAATGATTATGCCCTTATTATTATCTCCAAAGCTAACTTTTTCTCCTTGTTTCCAATCTATCTTTGAGAACATTGAGGTATCTCTTGTCATATGTCTCAACTATCCACTGTTAAGATACCATTTGCCTTTTAATTGTGCCTCAAGATTTTGCATAAGGAAATAAATAGATTACTTGTTTTTTCGAACCCAAACAACCTTAGGTTCTTGGTAGTTTGAGCTCGTATTCCACCTATGTTTTCCTTATTTTAAACTAAGCTTGTTACTTTTGAAATAACGAAACTTTTCAATATGACTAATACTATTACAGTAATAACAAGCATAAGGTTTCTTATATTCATTCTTTAAGGTTGTCTTTAATATCTTTGATATATTGGCTTTTAAGCAACTTTTTCTTGTACATTATAGTTAATCATTTGTTTTCGCTTGTGATTTCAATGAACCACTTATCTAAAAACTTAGACCACTTTTGCAACCACTAATCTTTTGATTAGCTATTAGTGTGTTAAGTTTTTATTAACTTTTATTAAATTTATTGAAGGTATTATGGATAGTGTTAGAAAGTTCGTCTATCCTTGATTTTAATGTCTTAGTTTCTTTTGTTACAACATTGTCTTCCTGTTCTATAAGACTTCTATCTTCAAGTAAGCTTACTTTTTCCTATTTCGAAAGATTAATTTCATTAATTAGAACTTGTTTCAATTCTATAAAAATGCATTTTCAAGTTCAAGCCTTTTATTCTTTTTTTTTTCTTTTTTTTTTTTAAGTTATGAGTGTAAGTAGTTTTTCCATTTCATCACCTATGCTTCTATGTTAATCAAAATCATTGAAAGTATTAGTGTTAAAAGTAACCTCTTTATTTGCCATGAGGCAGAGATTTACTTCCTCTTCAGTATCTAAATCATTGATTCTAAATCTAATTCTTCAAAATCACTCCATGTGACCATAAATGCCTTCTTCTTCTTCTTCTTCTTCTTCTAATGTTCTTCTAGTCTCTTCAAAAGTGTAGGACACTTATATTTGATATGCCTTGGCTTTTTGCACTCATAGCAAATTGCTATTTCTTTCTTCTTCTCATATTTGCTTTATCCTATACTTGTTTTAGACTTGTTAAGGTTATGTTTCCAAAAATCTACACCTTTTCTACCTTTCTTCTTTAGCAACTGATTGAGTTGTATTGCTAGAAGATTGATTTTTCCTCCATTATTTGGTGTTTCTAGATTTGAATTTGTCATATTCTTTACTTTAAATGCTATGTACTTCTTTCTTCCATCAAAGTAACCACTATTATGGTTTATGTCTAATTCATAAGCCATCAATTTTCATCTTAAATCACCAAGTGTTAATGTTGCAAGATTGTATACTTTCTCTATTGTTATTTTCTTTGCATCCCATGATCTTGGTAGTATCTTAAAATAATTAACACCATGAATTCTAAGTTCATTAAAAATTAAATTAAATCTATCGAAGAGATTTTTTATTTGTTCTCCTAGATGAAACTTGAACAGCTCATATTCTTATGCCAAAATATTGATTCTGAATCCTCTTATGATGGTTGTTCTACTAGTTTATCCCAAATCTTTTTTATTGTTGTACATGAAGATGCATGATTACACTCTATTAATGAAAGGGCAATTAGAAGTGTACGTCTAGCTTTTAAGTTTGCAATAGCATCCTTAAAATGTTCAGTAGTCATAAGTTTTGTTGGAACTATATAATCTCCTTTATTGATGATTCTCCATAATTCATAATATGTCACTTAAATGAATGTCTCCATTTTGTGCTTCCAATTGAGCATAGTGAGAGCTATTAATACAAGGAGCTTTATTGGTTTGAACAACAAACATGCACTCAACCTTTGATAATAAGGCAACATTTCACGCAAAACCTACTTTGATATTCAAAGACTTAATGAGATTGATTAACTTAACCAAGTTCTGATATAGATTACTAATCTTTGATATTAATTGGGATATTAGACAGAGAAAGACAAGTGTAGATTCCATAGTGAAACTATCAAATGGATATAACTCAATTTTGATGCACACTAGCTATAATACCAATTGTTGGTCAAAGTGAAGAATCAAGAAAGGGGATTGAATTGAATGTTAAAATTTTTTAAAAACTTTGTTTAAATTGTAGAAAATACTTTACAAAACATAGTCTTCTTCTTGATGTTCAAGATTACCAAAAATCACTGTTTTTACTTTTAATTTTCAAGTAATAGAATTTGTAATCATAGATCAAAGATTTGCATGTGAAAGCATAGTTATAATGTGTTAATATGATCTTTTAATTACTTAATCAAACTCAATGAGTTCTTTCAAAGTTATGTAAAGTTCTTTATTAGGAATATATGGTGAATTAATTTGTTTTGTAGTGTTTCTAATAAGAATGCCTATGATTTTGTAAATCACAAACTTAAGTAGTTATATTATAGATAGATATAAATGTGATAAAGTAAAAGTATAGAGTTTGAGAAAATCAAGCAATGATGTATGGTGATTCCACTTTGTGTGTTAGTTCACTCTTTCAACACTAAAGTTCTTGGGATCCAGTTTGTCCTTATGAAATTTCCACTATTTGAAAGAAATCAAGATGAGGTGTATAAGCTTAACCTCAAGCTTCAGTTTCTTGACTCTACCTTACCTCTTTGTACCTTCCTACAGAATAATGTAACTTAACAAAGTTTCCCTCACTATTTTCCCAAATAATCACCACTAATGTTTCTAGAGTTTAGTGACTCTTTAATGTTTACAAAATATCCTCACACTTTAGCACAAGTCTCATTATAAATAATATATCAATACGCTTTTGCTCTTTTTCATATGTCAATCTAAAAAATCATATGTTGTTCTTCAAATCTTTATTCTTTATATGGTATTCAATCTTCAACATTCAAATGATTATTTATGCAAATAGTCAATTGTGTCTCAACTTCTTTCCTTCAATATGAAATCTTTTCATATGAAAATATTTCATTACCTTTCTTCATATAATCGTGTATGTTCTTGACATAAAATGTGGAAACCAGTATAATTAGACATATTATTCAAATATTTTCAATCCTTGTTGCTAAGTTTTAACCCATGATACTTCTTTGTTTTCATAAATGCTTTTGAAGTGTGTTCAACTTTTGAAAATCTTCTTATCATGTACCTCATTTGATTTTGGTTTTAGTGCTTCTTCTAATTTTGATTTCAACGTTTTTTCTAATTTTTTACTTTAATGCATTTTTAGATTTTCATAATATTTGATTTTTGAAATAGTTACTGATATTCTTTTTTCCTTTTCTTTTTGTCCTACATCATTATTCTTCTAGATCGGATCATTAATTCCAAATCATTCTAATATAAACCTTAGTTGTGATATTGTCATTGTAGCTTATTAAGATTTTTGCCATAAATTAAACTATTTTGCATACTTGAATAACTTTATTAGTAAAACACACACAAGTAGTTTGTTATCATCAAAAGATTCTTCAGAGTACTTAACACATATTATAGTATTTGGATCCTCTCAATTTTTCTTCCCTCAGTTTCTTTCAATTTATAAATTAATGGTTGAAATTACATGGATTCTTAGAATACATTATAATATCATTATGACACGATTTATTTCTTTGTAATCTCAAGCATTAGTTATATTTGGCATTATCTTAAGGAGGTAAATTTAGGGAAATTGTGAGAAAGTAAATTAAGTGGATCCATTTTCCATGCTATAATATAATCAAATGTTTAAATACTATTATATATCTTAATATATATATAAAAAAGATTATAATAAACAAGAAAAATAAAAATACTTATCATAATTACATATAGTAATACTTATTTGCATTTTGTTTCTATTATATAATTACTAAAATCATAATGTTGTATAATAAATGTAAAAGATTATTGCAAATATATCACTAAACTATTGGTTAATTATAGATAACCCTCCAAGAAAACATTTAGTTGTGCACTTACCTCCCATGACCAAATGCAAATAGCTACCTGATTGTTGCTAGAACAAAAAAACCGTTGCTAAAAATATCATAAATAGTGGTATTTTGAGACTTTAGTGATGTTTTGAGTGTATGTATATACTTTTAAGAGTTATAGAATAATGAAGTCACATTGAACAAAGTTTATAATTATTATATATTTAATGCTAAATTAAATTTAATTGTATTTTTAATATAATTTATTTTGTAGATATAATGACCATATATAATCATACAATTGAAATTTATTATGTTAATTAATTATTATTACTCAAAAATTTTGATATTATACTATAAATATTAATAATATATGAATAATAACATAACAACTTGATGATATAATATTCGGTAATATATAATATTTAACTTCAATTATGTAATAATTAGTAAATAAATGTAGTCAATCTATTATGATTATAATATAATAATTATACAACTGCATATTCAAGGCTTATTATCAAAAATCTCAGCCAGCCGAACAAAGTGATTTCGTTACAACTTCAATCCATTTAGTCAAATGGGGTGGGTAATATCAAGTTACTGGCAATAGAAACCTACAGTAAAAGACATGTTCCTTCCGATCACGATCACGATCACGGACACGACATTTCCATTTCCATTCAACAAACATCACCATTCACTCCGCTGTATAAACTTAGATATGTCCCAATCCCAACGGGCGATTGGTAAAGAGGATAACATGGTATTATGAAAACGAGAGTATTGAGTGAATTTATTCTATTTTGTAAAAAGTATTTTTTTTAACATAGGTTTTTGATTAAATTAATTCTTTTAATATATATTATAAAATTACATATTTAATATGTGATTTTGTTTTTAGAAAATTTTTATAAGAAATTATATATAAATCATGTGATTTATTATATTGACAGAATGAAACATACCATATTTGTAACAAAATAATTTATATATTAAACCTGTAATTTTAAAATAATATTCTAAAAAGTAATTTTAATAGGATCATATTAGTTTCTCTCTATCATATATCCTACAGATAATTTATATACTATACTAAAATCCTATATTAAATATATAATTTTAATAAAACCATATTTTAAAAAATAAATTCACACCAAGAAACAAACCGTCTCAATACTCAAGAGAAACCTTTATATGATTCCCTTCTATTCACAACCTGCTTGTCAGATCAATCAATGAAGGAGTAGGAGGCGAGTTGAAGTTTAAGTAGGATAACGTTAACGTTTCTATTTATCCTCATAAAATGATGTTGCATTTTTATTTATTTATTTTTTCTAGTGGTTCCTAAAAGTAAAAGGTAATCAAAGTTAGAAAATTTAAGCTTCATTCCTTTACTTGGACTGGACTCCACACTACATGAAAAGAAAAAAAGAAAAGAAGAAGAAGGAAATGTAACATTTCAATCTTATCTGTTAGAAAGGGCTAAAGATGGGTGATATAGTTTGCCTGGTTGGTTCATTGGAGCTTGGGCCCTGTCACATGCGTTTACCATTATTTTTATTCCCTTCTCTCTCTCTCTTTTAGTTATCTCCATCTCTCTCTTCTTTGGGAGTGAAAAAAACCAAGCCAAAATCCCCCAATCACCTATTACCCGTAAGATTCTCCTCCTCCTCCTCCTGCACACTTCTTCCATTAATGTCTTTCTGAAAAATCCATCATCATCACTTCATCACAATTTTGACAACTTCTACACTGACAAAAAACCCAAAAAATAAGGAAAAAAAATGAAAAGAAACAGCCATAGACTCAATCAAACATCGGACCCGATCCTTATAGTAATGAATACTCAATGACTTCAATCCAAAAAGCCAAGATGTGGGCGGAGGAAGAGAGCCCACAGGGCAGCGGCGATGTGGACGAGCTCTTGGCTGTATTGGGTTACAACGTGAGGTTTTCGGATATGGCTGAGGTTGCCCAAAAACTTGAACAGCTGGAGCAAGCCATGGCCATTGGTAATCAGCAGGATGATGGTAAAGGTCGTCTCTCTCAAATAGCATCTGAGACTGTTCACTATAACCCTTCAGATCTCTCCACGTGGCTTGAAACCATGCTTTCTGAATTCAACCCACCTCCCAGTTTTGACTCCCCTCCACAGCCTCTTGATGCTTCCGCTTCCACTTCCACTTCCTTCTTCAACCCCACCGATTCCATCAAGATACAATCTTGTGCTCCTTGCACACACCAAGAACATTTAACTGCGCCTGTTATTGATGGGGAACCCCCGTTTTGTGACTATGACCTCAAGGCCATCCCGGGTAAATCTATCTGTTCCCAACCGCCCGCTGAAAACAGCATCAATAAGCGCCTGAAAGTGGAGCGAAATCCGGGAGCTAACGTCGTATCATCTGAGTCAACTCGGCCACTCGTCCTGGTGGACTCGGAGGAGAACGGAGTCCGACTAGTGCAAACACTCATGGCCTGTGCGGAAGCCGTGCAGCAAGGCAACCTTACCCTAGCGGAAGCGCTTGTTGGACGGATCGGGTTCTTGGCGGCGTCGCAACCCGGCGGTGCGATGCGGAAGGTGGCAACCTACTTCGTGGAAGCTCTGGCAAGGAGAGTCTACAGACTGTCCCCTCAAAACGCGCTGGGCAACTCTTTGAGAAGAGAACTCTATATGCATTTCTACGAGGCTTGTCCTTACTTGAAGTTTGCTCATTTCACCGCCAATCAAGCAATACTGGAGGCCTTCGAGGGTAAATCCCAAGTACATGTGATTGACTTTTCGATGAATCAAGGTTTCCAGTGGCCTGCTTTGATGCAAGCCCTTGCGGTTCGGCCTGGTGGTCCCCCGGTTTTTCGGCTTACGGGAATCGGCCCTCCAGCTCAGGATAATTCCGATCAATTGCAGGAAGTTGGATGGAGGTTGGCTCAGTTTGCCGAAACTATTAAGGTTGAGTTCGAGTATCGTGGTTTTGTGGCTGAAAGCTTGGCTGATCTTGATTCGAGCATATTGAATCTTAGGCCAAATGAGGAGTCGGTGGCGGTCAATTCGGTCTTTGAGCTCCATAGGTTGTTAAGCCGTCCAGGGGCAATTGAGAAAGTCCTATCGGTGGTGAAACAAATGAGGCCTGAAATAGTCACAGTTGTTGAGCAAGAATCGAACCATAATTCGCCCGTTTTCCTTGACCGCTTCACCGAGGCGCTTCACTACTACTCGAGCATGTTCGACTCGTTGGAGGGTTCGGTGAACGGAGATAATAAAACAATGGCGGAGGCTTATTTAGGAAAGCAGATCTGCAATGTTGTGGCCTGTGAAGGAGTGGATCGGGTTGAGAGGCACGAGATGTTGACTCAGTGGAGGACTCGGTTGGGATCGGCTGGGTTCATTCCGGTTCATCTTGGTTCCAACGCGTTCAAGCAAGCGAGCATGCTGTTGGCTTTATTTGGAGGTGGTGATGGATACCGAGTTGAGGAGCATAACGGATGTCTAACGCTGGGCTGGCATACGAGACCGCTAATTGCAACTTCAGCTTGGCAACTCGCCAACAGGACTGGGTTGACTCACCGAGTTGACTGAACGAGTAGGTAGGGTAGTGACCGTACGACTGTAGGTTTCATCTGGTATTCAACGAGCTAACCCTAACCCTAGTGGTTGCCAGCTGTTGGGTATCGGGGAAAGAGAATGTACTGAAAGAAAAACCAGGAGGACGGGTCCGGGGTAGGGTCCCCCATTTTCATGTGTACTTAGTTGAGTTTTTTTTTTTTTTAGCTGCCTGAGTTTATTTTTAATTTTTAAACGTTGTAGTATTAGTTAGTTTAATAGTAGAGTGATGTGAATGGAGTTGGTGGGGGAGAAGGAGGAGGAGGGGTATGATGTAATGTATGTATTGTATCGTATTGTATTTATGAAAGTTTACGTTGTTTGGGGAGGGGGTGGTGGGGTTAATAATAAAGAGGCAAGAAAGATGGGAACTTTTGAGGAGTGATGTGATGATGATGATGCTGATGCTGATTTTGGAAAAGAAGAGAGCAGCTGTAATTAGGTGTTAGTGGAGAATGATGAGCGTGTGGAAGTGGGAAGTGGATGTGGATATGCATTGACTCTTGCAAAAACGGGAAATTTTGCGTGTATCAAGGAAATGTTTAATATGTTTGCGATGTTTTTGTTACTACTATGTATACGTACGAGAAATACCTCCTTCCTTAACGATTAGTATGCTCTTTTACTTTACGGTGGGATCTGGTATTTACCACCTTAATAATAATAATAATAATAATAAAATCTTTGCTTATAGAGTGGTGGGAAGATGTCACCCATGTATTACAAAAACTGTAACATGTCGGCGCATTGTTATCCTACTAAACTCTGAACCTTTTTTTTCGTCTTTTTTCCTCCCTCTATTGAACTTTATTTGCAGATTCGAACCAAATCACTTGGGAGGATGAAGTTGCATTTTCGTATAACTCGATGACCCTAAACACGATTAGATGGACTGCAACCCTGCACCCTCCAAGTGATCAGCAAGCTTGAGGTGTAATTTTGGCTAATTTAGTTGGTTTATCATTATCAACAGGTCATCTTTAGCAATGAGCCTGGTGAGAGGTCTACTTATTCCTTCATTTGCAAAGGGTTTGAGATGGTCCAATGGCTCATCATCATTTTATATTTTACACACCGTTAAAACTGAACCATACAGTAAATTAATTACACTTATAATTTGTGGACTATTGATTTGTCCTTTCATAAATGTATATATCTAGTGCTCTTTATTAAGCCATTCTCTTTCCTCTTTTAAAATGACATGCGACATGCACATGTTCACTCAATAAAATCCCAAATCGAACATACTATACTTGGAATTCTTTTATTTTTCATTATTATTATGGGTTTAAGAGTGAAGAGGAGTATGATCCCTTGTTAAGGTTTTTGAGTAAGATATAAATGATTTGGAGTTATATTGGGATAATATGTATATATATTGTGTCATTTTTACTTAGAGAATTGTTTATTTAATAAAAAAATAAACATGTCATTCATTGTAAAAATGATAAAATACAAATTAGTAAATTGTAACTTTGGTGCCACGTTATGGTTGTAATATTGTCCTCCTTGGAAAAGAGGGAAAATCCTCTCTTATGGCAATTCAACGAGGGTTAGCTGGAAAAATAAATAAATAAATAAATAAAAAAGGGTTGTAGATTTTCCTTCATGTCATTAGAAAGTGAAAAAGGACTTAACGAGGCCTTTAAGTTTCTATGTGGCGACGTATTTGCAGGGAATTTTTTTTTTCTTTTTTCCCTAAGTGAAATTCTTTAATGACAAAGTCGCTTTCATCCAATGTCAATTACCACTATGAAACCCCGCACCACCCACCCACTTCAACAAATGATTGTGCTTTGCTGACCACTTCATTAGCTCCTAACAGGGACTTCAAAAACGAACGAACAAGTTCCGTAGAAAAGAAAGTTGTAGTTGAGTGCCGGCGCAGATTCTTCATCGGATTTCATTGCCAGTTTGAATATACTCTCCCAGGAAAGTCTAACATAACGCTTAGTTTATTATTTTATTTTTATTTGGACCAAATTTATAACACTAGCTTCTAATATAATTCTCGATTAAAATAATACCTAAGATGCTTGTGCTTTTTCAGTAGTTATACATGTCATATGTATTTTATGAAGAATAGACAAAACGGTACATTTGTTAAAACTTTCAAAATAAATTGTTTTGCTTGAACTAGGGTTTTTGAGTAAAACATGTGTGATTTGAGATTTTATTAGGAATACAGGCATGTTATCAGCTATTTTAAGCTGAAAATCAATGATTGTTTAATGGAGATGCAGCTTATACAGGGAATTTATCCTGCATTTATATAGAATAGAGGTAATCAAGATGGATACTCTCAAAGTATTTCAAATAGAAAGCTGGTGAGGTTGGGCTTCAACTTTGATACGTTACTGTGTTTAGACATGGATATAGCCTATAGGGTCCCACGTATTCAACAAACCCAAGCCGCCAAGAAAATAGATAAGATTGCCATTATATTTATATTTCACTAATGATTTTTTATTCTTTTTGAATTATACCAAAAACCAACATAAATCCCTGGATTTTAAAGTTGACTAAGACCCTGAAAATGTACGACATGCAAATAATTTTCTAGATTCAAATGGCTGATAACATCAATTTTATAAACCTAAAAGACAAAAGAACTGCATTTGAGGCATTTACTTTGAATTTGGAAATGAAATTGCAAAGTTCAAATTAAAAAATAATTATACTTTACGGCAGTTGGTTTGTGTGCACCCTTTTCTTAAGTTAGAACACGCTAAGGTACGACTTTTTATAAAAAAATATTTGAGCTTATGAAAACCGTTATTGTTTAACAAGCATATCAGTCGTGTGATAGCATGGGACGAGTAATTAATATTATATTTTTTTTTCCAAGGAAAATATGAACTAAATACTAGATTATATTAATCTTAATCTAATATAAACAAGTCAATTCGAGTGTGATGATTAATTGATTACACGACTCCTAAAATTATGCCTACATTTACTTTTGAGGATACTAGCAGACTGGACTTCCAGTAGAGAAACACCATTGGCAAAAGAGTGGAGTTGTGTGTAGCTATCTTTTAGATTATTAGTTTTCATGTATTTCAATTATAATTGGGGTTGTTTACATGAATTTTGATCAAATTTACAAAAAACTCGCTTCCCTTTTGAGTTACTAATTCTATCATGTGTTAGGAAAATCCTACTAGAGCAATCCATCTATACTTGTTCGATAAGTGACTAGTGCTCTCACAACATCAGTTACTCTAATTAAACTTGTGGTTCGAGTGTGTCTAGAACCCCAATTTCAATCGTTTAAAGAAATGTGAATTATAGAGCTTTTGGCCTAAGCATGAACATGTTTGTGTCGTGTGCAAAATACCTAGCTTCCATTTGAGGTTTTCAAATTCTTTTCAAATATCTAAACCCTATTCACACAACAATGGTACCTAGTACATAATCAACCAATTAGTAATCCAAGGAATGAACCCAAGACATAATTATTGGTTAGTAATTTTATCTATAAGTGATAGAGATCAGGACGCATCTAACATTCGGGAGCTAGTCAAAGCCAATGATCCTTTACAAGGTATCGGGGGTCCTATGACACGATCACGAACCAAGCGAATAAAGGAGGCATTGCAAGGATTGATTATGGAACTTCAGGAGCAAGAGGTGATTCGACACAACTCTAACACATGTCCTAAGCTCATGAATATCATATATCAAAGTGGGGACGAAGAGGAGGACATCAACAATGGATAGACGACCTTCAGCAAAGGAAAGGCCGCTAACCTGTCATCTAGGCCGTCGGCCTAGATTTGGCTGGCCTTTAAAAAACAAATGTACGTCGGCAATAAAGGCCGCCGCCCTTGACATTTACACCGCTGGCCTACTAGCCGGCCTTTCCCATCCGTAGAACGTTGTTTTTGTTTTTTATTTCAAAGCTGGCCTGGATGTATTTAAGTCGCTAGCTTATAATTTATGACCATTATAAACTCCTTCGTAGGACATTTGAAAGGTCATTATCAGATGGTGAATGAAAATCATTGAGAGAATTCTCTCTTCCTTTAGTTCTGGCAATAGAACTACCTTAGGTTTCTTCATCTTAAACGCTTGGAGAAATCGATCTTGATGGCTTAGGTTTTAATCGGCGGGTTCGATTGGGGTCGGGTTACGCACAATACTTGATTCAATTTCGATTCTTAGGTTTTGAATCCTCTATTGATCGTTGAGTCTTAGATCAATATCTAGTGTTCGCGTCATTTAGTATCAGAGCCAAATTCATCGAATCGGGTAATTTCTATCCTTATTCATATTTTATTTGTAATTGATTGTGTGAAATTTCTGTCGAAGTTTAAAAAAAAAAATTTCCGTGAAATATAGTTTCGTCAATTCTGTGTTTCTTGTGGTTGCAAATTGTTTCTTTGATTTTCCCCATTGGCTAACCTTCAATTCGGCCAAAAATAATATTGGATTCATCATCCACGTCCGTTCGTTTTCCACGTACCTACGCCGGAGTAGTTTGTAGTCCATTTGGAGATGCCAAGAGTTTAAAAAAAAAATCATTTGTAGAAATTTGGTTCGTCAATTCCATTGTTTACTTTTCTACTGTTGCTTTTGTTTTACATTGGCTAATTCCTAATCTCAATTGTTTACTATCACATTTGTCATCCCATTGGCCAATCTATATTTCTATCAATTATTGTTGTCAATTCTGGCCGAGGAGTTTTATC
The DNA here is from genome assembly GCA_037954665.1 of Laguncularia racemosa. Lineage (NCBI taxonomy): Eukaryota > Viridiplantae > Streptophyta > Magnoliopsida > Myrtales > Combretaceae > Laguncularia > Laguncularia racemosa. The sequence continues at coordinate 1,184,791 of JBBMOL010000181.1, read as the reverse complement.
CTCCCAAATTGCAATTCCAAGCATGATTGATTGATTTAAGGGAACAAAGAACCTGTTTGTTTAGAGTTTTTTTTTTTTTAAAAAAAAAAAGAGAGAAAGAAAGAAAAGAAAAGAAAATTTGTATTGAAAAAATTCGTATTAAAAAAAAAGTTGCTGAATATTGAGTGAGTTTCCATTATTGTTCTAGTTTGTTTGTTAGTTGTTCTAGTGAATTATTTTCCTATCAAATTCGTTCATTTTCCATATCGGTCATAGAGTTTGTCGTCTTTACTTGTTGTTAAATTTTTAAGTTGTTACATTGATTTATCCTAGTGGTTTATTTGAAGAAAATTCGTTGAGTCAGTTCTAGAACAAGGACTTGTAAAGGAAAAGTAGAGTGTGAGATTAATATCGTGAGAAGTCCCAAAATTTGTGTTACACACGAGTGAATTTTCATCTTTGAGTGTAAACACGTAAGGGAGTGAATTGTGAGGCCTTGTTATATTATTATTACTAACGTTCTTTGTCGCAGCAAACATGTCTGGTCAAAGTTCTCCTGACAGGGAGAAGGGAGTAGGAGATAATGAGTTGATGTTTGATGTGCTATTGAGTGAGATGAGAAAAATGATGACGGCTGAGTTGGAGCCAGTCCATCAAAGGATGGATAGGATGGAGCAAAGTAGGGAGCCTACTGGTAGCGCTGCAGTGGGTCGAAGATCCGAGAGGCTTCCGAGGAGGGGAGTGAGAATGGAATTGGAAGAAGATACTGAAGTGGGAGAGTATAATTTTGTGATAGGGAGAGATAATACCTAAAGGAGAGATAGTAATTTGGGTAGTATAAAGATGAAAAATACCTTCCTTTCAAGGGAAGAATGACCTAGAATTATACTTGGAGTGGGAACGAAAGGTTAATCACATATTTGAGTGTCATAATTATTTAGAGGATAAGAAGATTAAACTTGCAGTAGTCTAATTCACTTACTATGCGAGTGTATGGTGGGATCAACTGGTTCGAAATAGAAGACGATATGGTAGGGAGAGACCTGTCAGCACATGGGATGAGATGAAAAAACTCATGCAGAAGAGGTACATTCCTACTCATTATTTTAAGGATTTACATAGGAAACTGCAAAGCTTGACACAAAGGTCCAGAAGTGTAGAGGATTACTTCAAAGAGATGGAAATAGCCATGATTAGAGCTAAAGTAGAAGAGGATGATGAAGCTACAATGGCTAGGTTCATTAATGGATTGAATAGGGAGATTGCTGATATCATTGATCTACAGCACTATATAGATATTGAGGAATTGTTGCATAAGGCGATCAAGATTGAGAAGCAGTTGAAGGCAAGGAGTACTTCAAGGTATAATCCAGCTTCAAGTTCTTCCAGGTATAATTCAACTTCTAGTGCTTCATGGAAGTCGAATTGGAAGAATAATAAATCATCACCAAAAACTAAGGAGGAAGAGCAGGCTAAGGCATCGACATCCTATTCGAAAGGTAACACTGAAACCAAATCTACTTCTAGATTACGTGGCATTAAGTGTTTCAGGTGCCAGGGATTTGGGCATATTGCATCGCAGTGTCCAAACACTAAGGCAATGATCCTTTTGGAGAGTGGTGATGTGGAGAGTGTGAGTTCATGGGATGATGATGACATGCCCCCATTGGAAGATTATAATGATGTGGATATGGAAGGTCCTATAAAGGGAGAGTTTCTTGTTATTAGGTGGATTCTCAATACTCAACCTAAGAATGAGTGTGGTGAAGTGCAGCGAGAGCACATTTTTCATACTAGATGCCATGTAAATAACAAGGTGTATAGTTTGATTATTGATAGTGGTAGCTGCACAAATGTTGCTAGCACATTATTGGTAGATAAATTGAGCCTGAAAACTGTGAAGCATGATCAGCCTTATAAGTTGCAGTGGTTGAGTGAATATGGGGAGGTTAAAATGACCAAGAGGGTATTGGTTTTTTTCTTTATAGGGAAATACCGTGATAAGGTATTGTGTGATGTGGTACCTATGTAGGCTTGCCACATATTGTTGGGACGACTATGGTAGTTTGATAGAAAGGTCACCTATGATGGTTATCATAATAGGTATTCCTTTATTCTGAACAAAAGACAGGTGGTTTTGACATCGCTCAATCCTTAGGAGGCTAGTGAGGATCAGTTGAGGATTGCTAGAGAGTTCAGAGAGAGAGGGAAACACAAGAGTGAACAAGAAAAGAAGAGTGAGATTGTGAAAGAGAGTGGTAAAAATACACTTATGAGCCATGAGAGGAAAGAATTAGAGGGAAAGACGAGTGAAATTGGCGAGGCAAGTGAGATTAAAAGTGCCTTGAAGGCAAAACGGCACTTACTTGTACTAATGTACAAGGATGTTTATTTTTCCATTGACCATCTTAACCCTTCTTTGCCTGCACTCGTTGTTTCTCTTTTGCAGGAATTTGCTGACTTGTTCCCTAAGGAAATACCTAGTGGATTACCTCCATTGAGAGGTATTGAGCATCAAATCGACTTCGTTCTAAGTGCCTCAATTCCAAATAGACCAGCATATAGAGCAAATCCAGAGGAGACAAAGGAGATTTAGAGGCAAGTAGATGAGCTGGTAGAAGGGGGATTTGTGAGAGAGAGCCTTAGCCCATGTTCGGTCCTTGTTATTCTGGTTCCAAAGAAGGATGGATCATGGCGTATGTGCGTGGATTGTCAAGCCATCAACAAAATTATAGTTAAGTACCGACATCCCATACTTAGGCTTGATGATATGTTAGATGGGTTATATGGTGCGTGTTTGTTTTCAAAAGTTGATTTAAAGAATGATTATTACCAAATATGCATGAGAGAGGGAGATGAATGGAAAACCACTTTTAAAACCAAATATGGTCTCTATGAGTGGTTGGTAATGCCTTTCGGTTTGACAAATGTACCAAGCACATTTATGCGATTAATGAACCATGTTCTTCGTGCTTTCATAGGAAAATTTGTTGTAGTCTATTTTGATGACATTTTAGTCTACAATAAAAGTCTAGAAGAACATGTTTAGCATTTGAAAATGGTTTTCACTGTTTTGAGAGAAAATAGGTTATTTGCAAATTTAAGGAAGTGTACCTTTTGCATGGAGTCTGTGGTGTTTTTGGGTTTTGTTGTAGGTGCATAGGGGATTTCTGTTGATGAGGAGAAGGTAAAGGCGATCAAGGAATGGTCAACACCTAAGAATGCTAATGAGGTAAGAAGCTTTCATGGTTTAGCAAGCTTTTATAGGAGATTTGTGAGGGATTTTAGTTCTATAGCTGCTCCTTTAAATGACCTTGTTATAAAGAATGCTGAGTTTAGGTGGATTGAAACACATGAGAAAGCTTTCAATACTTTGAAAAAAAAGCTGACCAATGCACCTTTCCTTGTTCTCCCTAATTTTGAAAAGGTTTTTGAAATTGAATGTGATGCTTCTGAGAAAGGTATTGGTGGTGTTTTGATGCAGGATTCCAAGCCAATTGCTTACTTCTGCGAAAAGCTTAATGGGACGGCATTGAACTATCTTACCTATGATACGGAGCTATATGCATTAGTGAGGACTTTGCAAACCTGGCAGCACTATCTATGCCCCAAGGAGTTCATTATCCATTCAGATCATGAGAGCTTGAAATTTTTGAAGACTCAGGGTTAGTTAAACAAAAGGCATGCTAAGTGGATGGAATTTATTGAAACTTTTCCTTATGTTATCAAATACAAGCAAGGAAAAGAAAATGTAGTGGCTGATGCACTGTCCAGGAGGTATTTACTTCTGACTTCTTTACATAGAAAATTGCTTAGATTTGAGTTTATTAAGGATTTGTATGAAAATGATGCTGATTTTGGTTAAGTGTGGAGTGCTGTTTCTGAGCATGCATATGCTGATTTCTATAATCATGAGGGGTTTTTGTTTAAGAAAGACAAGCTTTACGTTCCTAAATGTTCTTTGGGGAGTTGCTTGTTAGAGAAACACATGGGGGTGGACTAATGGGACACTTTAGTATACAGAAAACTTTGGACATTTTACATGAGCATTTTTATTGGCTTAAGATGAAACATAATGTGCAAGTTGTGTGTGAAAAATGCATTGTGTATAAACAGGCTAAATCCAAAGTAATGCCACATAGAGAATACATCCCATTACCTGTGCCTCATCAGCCTTGGACTGACATTTCTATGGACTTTGTTCTAGGTTTGCCACGATCTAGAAATGGCAAGGATAGCATATTTGTTGTTGTTGATAGGTTTAGCAAATGGCCCACTTCATTGCCTATTCTAAAACTAATGATGCAACACATATTGCTGATTTATTCTTTAAAGAAATTGTGCGTTTGCATGGCCTGCCAAGATCCATAGTAAGTGATAGGGATGTTAAGTTTTTTAACCATTTTTGGCGCACTTTGTGGAACCGATTGGTAACTAAACTGTTATTTTCTACTGTTGCACATCCTCAGACGGATGGTTAAACGGAAGTAGTTAATATGACCCTTTCACAATTGTTGTGTGTTATTTTGAAACAGAACTTAAAACAATGGGAAAATTGTTTGCCTCATGTTGAATTTGCATACAATAGAGCTATGCATTCTGCTACATTATACTCACCATTTGAGATTGTGTATGGATTTAATCCTTTGACTCCCTTGGATATTTTACCTTTGCCTCCTAATGAATTTGTTGATGTTAATGGAAAAAGAAAAGCAAAGTTAGTCCGGGAATTGCATGCCAAAGCTCGAGCTAACATTGAAAAGAAGAATGCGCACTATGCTCGACAAGCAAACAAGGGTCGTGTCAAGCTTACCTTTCAACCTGGAGACTGGGTCTGGTTACATTTGAGAAAAGAAAGGTTTGCTACACAGCGGAAGTCCAAATTACATCTTTGAGGAGACGATCCTTTTCAAGTGTTGGAGCGCATCAACGACAATGCTTATAAACTCGATTTGCCAAGTCAATACGTAATGTAAGTGGTACTTTTAATTTTTCTGATCTTTCGTTATATGATGCAGGTGATTCGAGGACGAATCCTTTCGAGGAAGGGGGGAATGATAGAGATCAGGACGCATCCAACATTCGGGAGCTAGTAAAAGCCAATGATCCTTTACAAGGTATCGAGGGTCTTATGACACGATCCGGACTAAGCGAATGAAGGAGGCATTGCAAAGATTGAGTATGGAACTTCAGGAGCAAGAGGTGATTTGAAACAACTCTAACACAAGTCCTAAGCTTATGAATATCATATATCAAAGTGGGGATGAAGAGGAGGACATCAGCAATGGATAGACGACTTTCAGCAAAAGAAAGGCCGCTAACCTAGAATTGGCCGGCCTTTAAAAAACAAATGTGCATCGGCAATAAAGGCCACCAGCCTTGACATTTACACCGCTGGCCTATTGGCCGGCCTTTCCCATCCGTAGAACTTTGTTTTTGTCTTTTCATTTCAAAGCCGGCCCTGGATGTATTTAAGTCGCTAGCTTATAATTTATGACCATTATAAACTCCTTGGTAGGACATTTGAAAGGTCATTATCAGATGGTGAATGAAAATCATTGAGAGAATTCTCTCTTCCTTTGGTTCTGGCAATAGAACTACCTTAGGTTTCTTTATCTTAAACGCTTGGAGAAATCAATCTTGATAGCTTAAGTTCTAATCGGCGGGTTTGATTGGGGTCGGGTTACGCACAATACTTGATTCAATTTCGATTCTTGGGTTTTGAATCCTCTATTGATCATTGGGTCTTAGATCAATATCTAGGGTTCACGTCAATAAGTCACATAAAATAACCCCATAGAAGTAATAAAAAACACATATAAACAACAAACTTGGTATAGTAGATGTTGATGGACTTTTTTCCTATGGGCATCTAAGCCCAAGGCTAGCGACACCTTGTCTTATAAAGAGACAAATTGGGAAAAAGGACGAGAAGGGCACGAGTGTCACATGTAGTTTAACCTAGTACTAACACCCCCAAAGACTTGCTCTTAGTTGCTCAAGGGAGCCTACACAACATTAAACGTACCCTATGGCATTAAGTACTTGACAGTTGGTACTGGTCCAAAGGATTTCAACCTCATAGTGATCTCTTACTTAGCCCATATATAACCCCCCATCATTCACTAGGAAAAGATATGATCACAACAAACACATTTTTGTCACATATGCATCCTCAAATCTCTAGTTGTTGTAGTGATTCCTCTACACTCTCTCTACAACCTTACTAACTTAAGCATTAGAGTAGCTATGATGAAGTAACCTTCAATGCGTGTGTTCATTCTATGGGCTTACGCTTATTCCCAAAGCCCAAAACCAGTCTAGATCAAACCCAAAGTCTAAGAACAAAAATCACACGACAATATTTTGGCACCCACTATTTATAGCATAAACACCATGAAACCAACACAAACACCTCTAAAAACACCATGACACATAGTAGCAAAAGCTACTAGTAAAACCAAAATGCTAGACACCCTAATGATAACTAACCTCAAGCTATAGACTATACTTAACTACTTGAAGAGTTCAAGTGTATAGAGCAACACATAGATGTGCTCCAATAAGAAAATGTCACCCTTAGTCTTGAGGTTCAAGAATTGTATGAAAGGGAGTGCAAACAAAAATAACCCCTCCAATAAGGGGAAGAAGATGACCATTCACAATCATCCTAGCATTCTCCATCAAAAAGTTGGAACAATTGTTCCTTACCCAAGAAAAATCGATCTCCCCCACGTAGTCACCACTCATCCTCATAGAGCTTCCACTACCCTAGCCATAAAGTTGAACACTTTGACCTATATGATGTGCTCAACCTAAAACAGTCCCGCTTCACCAAAGAAATTTGAGGGTGACCTTACCTATACATATCAAAACACCCCAATTTGAATTCTATGATGACACTACTAACCTAATTGAGCACTTCAACTATTATTAGGCTCTAATAAGTTTGATGGGTGTCTTAGAGGCCATCGCTTGTAAAGTGTTTATGGGAAGCCTCAAGAAGGCTACAAGAACTTAGTACAATAGCCTTAAGCCTAATAGCATCTCCAGCTTTAAGGACCTTAAAGGGCTTTTTGCTAGCATTTCTTAACCAACAATAGCTTGAAAAGCACAACTCTTCCCTTAACCTTATCAAGTAAGGCCAGGAAGAGATGCCAAGAGAATATGTAGCCCACTTCACTGTTGTTGTGATTGAGATTCTCAACCTCAACATGAGTGTAGCCCTCAATGTTGCCATAAGAGGGGCACTAGAGCGTTCCCAATTCTTCTAATCCATCATGAAGAACAAGTCATAGACATTCATTGAGTTCTAAAAGAAAAATGCTAAGTATATAAACCAAGAGGATGTAATAGCGACTATATAGTGAAATGACCAAGCTCTTGGAAACAACAAAAAAACAATTTAAAGATTGATCACCTACAAAGGAAAGGCTCAATCCTTGCTAAAGGTGTAAGCAAGTTAAGCCTATTTGCAAGTTACTTGAGTTTGGCTCAATAAAAACTCAGGTTTGGCTCTTGAGTTAAGCTTGAGCTTAAGCTCGAGTTCAAGTTACTCGATTAGTTTATCAAGTCAAGTTTAAACTTCATAATGCTTGGCACAACTAGCTCATGAGCCTAATCAAGCTTGAGTTGAATTTTAATATTAGTCGAGTTTTGAGTTAAGTATAAACATCAATATTATTTTTATTTAAAAGAAAAAAAAATTCATATATTGAGCTTAAACAAGCTTAATCGAGTTAAACTCAAGCTTATCAAGTGTCACTTTGAGTTAAGGTTAAGCTTAAAATTACAAGCTCAATCAAATTTGAGTCAAGGTCAAGCTCAACACTATATCATATCGACTTAACTCATAGATAACCCTAGTACTTGCCTTAATGATGAGGACTCTGCTTGGTAGAGTGGGCAAAGTGTGTTGCCCAAAAGGTGCACTATCCCCTTCTATGAGTGACATACCTCACTTAGTAGGCCTCAGGATAAAGTCTTATTGAAAATCAAATATAGAGGCATTTTAACTGGCTAGAGAAGATCAAGAACAACCTAGCTAGGAAAACCTTTGATAAATACTATCAATTTCACAAGGACAAAGGCCATACAATAGATAGTTACATGTAACTTAAGAATGCCTTAGAGGACTTAGTTCAAAGGGGCTACTTGAAAGAATATATCATCGAGTTTGACCAATGGGCCAAGTGTGGTAATCAAGAGTTCCAGCATGTGGAGGCTTTGAACGTAAGCAAATGACCCATTCATGATATAATCTACACTATTGTTAATGGAGAGGTGGGGGGGGGGGGGGGGGGGGGGGGTGGTGGGTGGTCGGGCAACTTTTAAATAGTTTAAATGAGTTACTTTTGATTATATAGGTAGAAATGATTTAGAAGTAGGAAAAATAAAATAACAAATGTAAATAAATTGTTGAAAGTAAAAGATAAAGTTTGAGAAAATCAAGTAGTGATATATAATGGTTCTACTTGGTGTATCAATGCACTCTTTCAACCTCCACCTATTAAGATCTTAGTTGTCTTTACTAGTACCATCTATTATATCAAAGAATCAAAATTTTATAAGAGTGTTTACAACAGTCTTCCACTCTAAAATTACTTCTTTAATATAGTTTACAACACTACTATATACAACATTGTTTGATTAGCCAAATTATAGAATATATAGAGAAGAAGTCTCACTAACAATCACTCAGTAAAAAATTTAAGTGAAGTTCCCTTCAGGATAAAACAATGTGAATTCCTCTCAATTTTAGTTCGTACTCAGAATATGCATCTGTATAACTTGTCATTGTTCTTGTTGTTGTCTCTTCGCTCTTTCATCCATTCTGCTTTATGTATTTATAGGCTTCATTTCAATAGTCAAAATAGTAAAAAAGTTATTATTCATTATTTTTTTATTATCCGTTATTTATTTTTCTATATTTAACTTCCTGCAAATAATTATCTTTTCAAATCTATCCAAAAAAACCCTAAAAATAATAATTATTCTTGTAGTGAAATAGGGTAAATATATTTCCTTAATATACTTAACTAGTAGAGGTGGGTATTGGAGTCGTAGTATTGCTTCAAAATAGACTCTTTATATTCAGAATAGTTGTAAGTGCATACGTGCCTATCGGAATTCATGCTGTTCACTTCCGACTGCTTCCGAATATATATATACTCAATCAGAAGGTTAATAACCGAAATACGATACAATCTTATAATCCCAGTTATGTAATCCATATGTTTTATCATTATTAAAACTTAATTCATAGTATTAACAGGTCTTGATGATGCTGGAGGGTGGTTGAGCTCGCAGAGCAAGGCCTACGCCAAATTCGGCAGGAACCAGTAGGTACTTATTGTGTAAGAAAAAGGACTAAGGGTAGATTCTACTATATCCTTTTCTGATGACGACTTAGATGGTTAGAACCTCCCATGACGACACATTGGTAATCCGAGCGAGGACTGCCGACTACGAAGTTCGCAAGTGTTGGTGGACACTTAAAGCTTCGCGGAAATAATTTTTAGAAAAACTTTTGACCAAATGCAGATGCTGCCAAGCAAGCTCAAGTCATATGACCGCGACCTCCACAACTTCAATAATGAACCCGTCATAGTCACCAGAATCATTATATTGCCCATGGAGCTTGGCAACAGTGCACACATTATCGAAGTCTTAGTAGATTTCTTGGTCATTGATACTTGGTTTCCCTATAACGTCATTTTGGGCCAACCTTACCAAAACTTTCTTGGGATGATTTCATCAACCAAGTACTTAAAAGTTAAGTTCCGCGCACTGTTGGGGGTCGACATGTCTAGATCAACAGTTGGCTAGGCACTACCTACAAGCATTATCTCAAAGAGAAGTTCTGACAATGGACACAGGACTTGAAAGCAGATCGGAAAATAGGAGAACCAGTTAAAGAAACCGAAGTGGTGTAGCTCGAAGATCATCTAGAGCAAACTATTTAAATTAGATCCTCTTTTTCCACCGAGTTAAAGCAACAGCTAACCAACTTTCTCCAGTCCAATGCCGCTGTGTTTGCATGGTCATCCACAGGCATGCCCAGCATACCCCCTAAGGTAATAATGCCCCGTCTCAACATACATCTAACCTTGAAAGTTGTCAAGCATCTTAAGTCTAATTTTGAATTTTTCTTTAATTTAACCTATGTAAAACTCCCTTAACATAAGTTACTTGATAGAAAAAATTAAAAAAAAAATTCAACAATTTATAAAATAGAAGTCGCTACCACCGACTAAAGTTGAAAAAAAATTAAAAAAAGTTAGGTTCGATTGGGTAAAATCAAACCTAATTTACTAGTTTACAAATTTTCTAATAAATGAATTTAAAAAAAATATTAACCAGAAACTTTAAACTTGGGAGTGAACCTATTAAAACCCTACAGTTACCGCTTATTATGTTTTAAGAAAATAAATTAAAAGACCTCATATAAATTCCCTTTATGATCACATATGAAGAACATGTTATTTTTATGCAAATATAACATAAAACAAAGAAATGCAAAACAAAGATTTTTTAATTATTTTTATTATGAATTTTATTATTTTTTATTCCATTTTATTTCTTATATCATTTTTTATTTGAAAGTAGAATTTGGGAAAATAAAATTTTTATATTTTTTTATGATTGCCCGATATGTGCCTATGGACACGCTAATCAGAATCAAACCAACATAGTTCTATTTTTTAAAATAAAACTTTAATGCATTGATTTATTTTATTCATGGAAGGCAAGCTAGATTTACATTTGTTACCATTTTATTATATTTTTATTATTAAAAAAAATCTTAAAGACCCTAAATTTTATTCCCAATTATTTTTTTAAACCTTAAAGACCTAACTTTTGAAAACAACAATTAACGAGTGGTGCTCAAAGAGGTATAACAATGGCTTCAAAGGTTCAATAGATGCTTAAACTAGTGGGCAATCGGAGTTGTTGGAGCAAGCTTAGTGAAGGTGTTCTACACAACTATAGTAGTGGCATAACTCTAGGTAGAGTTGTGCAAGTAAACTAAATGGGCCAACTCACCCTGATCTATATTGACCTATGGGTTAATGAGGGTCGACCCACTTAATAAGCAAGCTAATTTTTTTAACCCAACCCAACTTTTTCTTTTTGGCTCAATTCTAATGTTAAATGGGTTAAACTGCCTTGATTTGCATTGAACCATGGGTCGATGTAGGCTAGCTACTTTATATGGGGGCTAAAATTTTCAATCAAACCCACATTTTTTTATAGGTTAAATGGGTTAGCTTGCATGACCTATCCCGCTTGCATAGCTTTAACCCAAGTGTGGTGACAACAATATTTCAAAGATACTAGCAATAGCTAAATCTTAGTCTTCAATCTACATGAATCACAAACGATCAATGCAAAATATGGACTTTTTTTTCTTACCCTAAAGCTAGGAATCACTAGCAACCTATTAACACCAATTTTGTGCTTTAATTTTGTATATAGAGTTCCTAATCTTAGAGAGAAGGTAGCAAGTGGGTTTCTTCTATCCTATAGACATGTTTAGATTAAGTTGTGAACTTTAAGATTGACTTGTATAAGACTAAATCTTTTAAAACTCACAAAAATTGAAATCTTCATATTTATCCTTAAGATTTAATTTGTTTAACAGTTTGTTTATATATATTTTTAAATGAAAATATTTGATATATTATGAGTCTTCATGTGTGTGTGTGTTTTTTTTTATATAGATTTGTAGAAAAAATTTAGTTAAATTTAGCCAAATATAACCTTATATGATCGAATCTCATTAGTGCATATCTCTCTCTCCCACACCTATCTGTTTGTTAACTTGTTTGGAGTTAGTGGTTAAAGTCACATGCCATGTACAAAAACCCTTAGCTAACAATAAAAAATAAAAAATAAAAAATGCACAATTTGCACATGCACTAGTTCGACACCATAATGTTTGACTCCCTTTGTGTGTGCCTATGGGCTTTGCTAACTAGGCCAAGCCCCTTTCTCATTTATTATTATAGAGAAAATAAAGTTAAGCTAAAAAAAAAAGCTTGAGCATGATTTTACTCAATTGAATTGGACTTGGGCTTGACTCAAAGAATCTAACCTATATCACTTTACATTATTTAATAGCCTAAAAACAACATTTTTGTTCTTTTAAAAAAAAATATATTTTTTATCATTTTTCCATTTTTATGTGTTATAAATATATCTTTTCTCTTTTTTATTTTATTTTTATTATTTGCAAACTCGACCTATTTTAAAGAAAACTAATTTAAAGGGGATAAAAATAGGGTGTCTATAACTACCCCATCTTTGCAATGAAGTTTAGACAAAACATTACTTCAAAGGTAAAAGAGACACCATTTTTGCTCCTAAAAGAACCCTTCTAAATGAATCACCAGCTATTGATAGAGTTTTTTGGACATGAACCCCCAAGACCCAATCCAACCTATTTGGGCCCTAATATGAACTCAATACACCTAGAATGACCTCTTGTAGATCGCTATAGTGCAGAAACATTTAAGCTTAACCAATATGTCCCAACCTACAGCTTAGATCGATTGTATGCACCTCGATTCTAGATAAGCATGAAAGGTTTGGGACAAATAAGGAAAGAAGTTAATCAAAGATACACCCACCACAAAATTTGGAAATAATCTTGAGTATAAATGCACTTACAATATTAAGAACGGTCCCAATCCCTATAAATAGGAGTTGAGACCACCGGGTAAAGGACTTCTTTTCACCTACTTGACTTTCATATTACTTACACATTTTTCATCCTCATTCTTTATGTTGACTTAGGCATTGGAGTAGCCATGATGGAGCAATCTCTAGCACCTCCCATAATCTAATCTTTTCTTTCTTGTAGGTGACTTAACCACTTAGGAAATCCTAGCACAACATAGGCCTTTAGGGTAGATTTTCTAGAAAAGATTTTCAATACTAATTCTACATCTATATCACCATATTTTAATGACATATTTTCTAAAAATGGTTTTCAACGCCAAATTTTAATTTCAAGTCACTATTTTGCAATGATGAATTTTTTAATCCAAGTCACTATATTTTAAGGTTAGGTTTTCTAAAGCCACATCCCTAAATTCAAAGTTTTTTTTTTTTTTTTATCTCAAGTCACTATCTTATAAAGACAAATTTAAATTATAAAGAGAAAATCTCAAAATTAAAAATTTTTAATTGCAAGCTACTGTCTTATGAGGATAGATTTTTCAAATGGTATGTCTAAATTTAAAATTTTTAACTTCCAAGTCATTTCCTTATAGGAATAAAATTTAAAACCAAAGACAAATTTTCAAACCAAGATGCAATTATTTTGGATGGACAAAACTTTTTATAGGAAGTTTGAAACTTATCAAAGGTACTTTATTTTTTTTAAATTTACTTTTTCTTAAAAGGTGATGGGAATTATCATGGATGGATAAAGTTCCTACATTATTTTTGGATAGATGAAGCTGCTCATGTGATGCTATCTTGAAGAAGTAGTTGCTATATATGTGGGTTAAAATAACGGCTAGGAAGATATGAAGCCTCTTTCTTTCATTTTAGTTTATCCAAAACAACAAAATATTTTTTTTTTTGTTATTATTATAAAGGAAAGCACATGCCTATTTCATCTCTAATAAACTCAAATCTATTTTTATCCAAAGGTTTTGTAAAAAAATTATCTAATTGAAATTTAGTATTAACAAAATCAAGATTAATATCTCCATTCTTAACATGTTCTCTTATAAAGTGATGTCTTACTTCAATATGTTTAGATCTAGAATAATGAATTGGATTTTTCGTAAGATTAATGGCACTTGTAATATCACATTTTATTGGAATATTTTTAAACACAAAACCATAATAACATAATTGTTGTTTAATCCTTTGAACTTGAGCACAATAATTCCCAATTGAAACATATTCTGCTTCTATTGATAAGGCAATAGAACTTTGCTTCTTTGATGGCCAAGATACAAACTTGTCCCCTAAAAATTGACAAGCACCTAAAGAACTTTTTCTATCAATCTTGCAGCCTGAATAATTAGTATTTGAATATCATATTAAATCAATATTTTGATTTTTAGGATACCAAATTTTCTAGTGCAAGATATATATTTGAAATTCTTTTAAGAGTTGTCAAATGTGTTTTAATTGGAATTGTTTGAAATCTAGCACATACACAAATAGCAAACAATATGTCTAGTCTAAATGTAGTTAAGTATAACAAAGATCCAATTAAACTTCTATAAAAATTTTCATGTATCTTTTTATCAGAGATGTCAGGATCTAACCTTATTGAAGTTGACATTAGAGTAGCAACTCCTTAAAAATTTTCAAATCCAAATTTTTTTAGCATTTGCTTAGCATACTTTTCTTGGTGAATAAATATTTCTTGAGAAGTTTGCTTGATTTGCAATCTGAAAAAGAAGTTTAGCTCTCTCATTAAGGACATCTCAAATTCAACCTACATTAACTTTGAAAATTTCTTGCCATATAATTCGTTAGTAGAACCAAAAATAATATTATCTACATAAATCTGTACTACTAGAATATCTTTGTCGAAATGTTTGATAAAAAGAGTTGTGTAGACTTTCCTCTTGAAAAATTATTTTTGATTAGAAAATTACTTAGCCTTTTATACCAAGCTTGAGGACCTTGTTTTAAACGATAAAGAGCTTTTTGTAATTTAAAAATATAATCTTCTTTTTATGGATCTTTAAATCTTGGAGGTTTCTTTACAAATACTTCTACTTTAATATATCCATTAAAAAAAGCAATTTTTACGTCCATTTGAAACAATTTGAAGTCTTTGTAACAAGCATAAGCTAATAATAATCTAATAGCTTCTGATCTAGCAACAAAAGCATAAGTTTCATCGAAATCAATATATTTTTCTTGTGAATATCCTATGGTTACAAGCTTTTCTTTATTTCTAACCATCTTACCTTATTCATCAAGTTTATTTTTGAAAACCCATTTTGTTCCAATAATGGATTTGTCCTTTGGTTTTGGGATTAGTGTCCACACCTAATTTCTTTGGAATTGTGCTAATTCCTCTTACAAGGCATTAATCCAGTTACTATTTGTTAAAGCCTCATTCAAATTGTTAGGTTTAATTTTAGATAATAAAGCAAATTGATTTTCAATATCTTGTAACTTTGATCTAGTTTTAATTCTAGAATCTATTTTGCTAAGCACCTATTCTAGTGGATGATATGACTTAAATCTCTAAGGTTTAGAAGATTCAGTTACAACCTATTTAGATTTAGTAGTACCTTTAGGAAAACTATCCAATTGATTGTCTAACATACCTTCTGTTGGACCATTTACTCAACTACTTGACTAGCATTCTTCTTTAAGTTCAATTAAACCTTCTGTTTTAGGTTCCATAGGTACTAGACCCGGTAATGCGGGCCAAATGAGCCAGCTCGCCTCGACCTGCATCGGCTCGCGGGTCATTGCAAGCTGGCCCGCAATGACTTGCAAGTCTGGCGGGTTAGGAAAATCAGCCCGCCCCGCCCTACGGGCCAATGCAGGTAGGCCCGCGATGACCCGCAATTTTTTTTTTTAGATTTTAAAGTGTATTATGTAAAAAATTAAAAATAGGACATGCTAGGTGAAATTTTTTGTTTTTCCTTAGATAAACCTTTTTTTCCATTGCAAATATAATTTATATTACATATGTTAGGAAAAAAAACTATTGAAAATTGTTTAAATTAGTATTCCCCAATTCCCACATCTAAATAAACTAGGTACATTGCAAATTCACAAATTGCAATCACTCAATTTTTCCATTCACTTTACTTATACAACTTTGATTTATACGTACTTACTCTTAAATCTCATTCTGATAGAGATCGGGATGCATCCAATATTCAGGAGCTAGTTAAAGCCAATGATCCTTTACAAGGTATCGGAGGTCCTATGACACGATCACGGACCAAGCAAATGAAGGAGGCATTGCAAGGATTGATTATGAAACTTCAGGAGTAAGAGGTGATTCGAAACAACTTTAACACAAATCCTAAGCTCATGAATATCATATATCAAAGTGGAGGACATCAGCAATGAATAGACGACCTTAACGTTGTTTTTGTCTTTTCATTTCAAAGATGGCCCTGGATGTATTTAAGCTGCCAGCTTATAATTTATGACCATCATAAACTCCTTGGTAGGACATTTGAAAGGTCACATCCAACTTATAATTTATGACCATCATAAACTCCTTGGTAGGACATTTGAAAAGTCACATCCAGCTTATAATTTATGACCATTATAAACTCCTTTGGGGAGGACATTTGAAAGGTCATTTTTTTATCAGATGTTGAATGAAAATCATTTGAGAGAATTCTCTCTTTCTTTGGTTCTGGAAATAGAACTACCTTAGGTTTCTTCATCTTAAACACTTAGAGAAATCGATCTTGATAGCTTAGGTTCTAATCGGCGGGTTCGATTGGGATCGGGTTATGCACAATACTTGATTCAATTTCAATTCTTGGGTTTTGAATCCTCTATTGATCGTTGGGTCTTAGATCAATATCTAGGGTTCGCGTCATTTGGTATCAGAGCTAAATTCATTGAATTGGGTAATTTCTATCCTTGTTCATATTTTATTTGTAATTGATTGTGTGAATTCTTTGTCGAAGTTTAAAAAAAAAAAATTCGTTCATAGAAATTTGGTTTGTCAATTCCATTGTTTACTTTTCTACTGTTGCTTTTGTTTTACATTGGCAAATTCCTAAACTCAATTGTTTACTATCACATTTGTCATCCCATTAGCCAATCTATATTTCTATCAATTATTGCTATCAATTCTGGCCGAGGAGTTTTATCCTCCCAAATTGCAATTCCAAGAGTAATTGATTGATTCAAGGGAACAAAGAACCTGGTTGTTTAGGTTTTTTTTTTTAAAAAATTCGTATTAAAAAAAAAGTTGCTGAATATTGAGTGAGTTTCCGTTATTGTTCTAGTTTGCTTGTTAGTTGTTCTAATGAATTATTTTCCTATCAAATTCGTACATTTTCCATATCGGTCATTGAGTTTGTCATCTTTACTTGTTGTTAAATTTCTCTGTTGTCACACTGATTTATCCTAGTGGTTTATTTGAAGAAAATTCGTTGAGTGAATTCTAGAACAAGGGCTTGTAAAGAAAAAGTAGAGTGTGAGATTAATATTGTGAGAAGTCCCAAAATTTGTGTTACACACGAGTGAATTTTCATCTTTGAGTGTAAACACTTGAGAGAGTGAATTGTGAGGCCTTGTTATATTATTATTACTAATGTTCTTTGTTGTAGCAAACATATCTGGTCATAGTTCTCCTGATAGGGAGAAGGGAGTAGGAGATAATAAGTTGATGTTTCATGCGCTATTGAGTGAGATGAGAAAAATGATGAGGGCTGAGATGGAGCCAGTCCATTAAAGGATGGAGCAAAGTAGGGAGCCCACGGGTATCACTACAATGGGTCGAAGATCTGAGAGGCTTCCAAGGAGGGGGTGAGAATGGAATTGGAAGAAGATACTGAAGTGGGAGAGTATAATTTTGTGATGGGGAGAGATAATACCCAAAGAAGAGATAGTAATTTGGGTAGTATAAAGATGAAAATACCTTCCTTTCAAGGGAAGAATGACCCAGAATTATACTTGGAGTGGGAGCAAAAGGTTGATCACATATTTGAGTGTCATAATTATTCAGAGGATAAGAAGATTAAACTTATAGTAGTCGAATTCACTGACTATGCGAGTGTAAGGTAGGATCAACTGGTTCGAAATAGAAGACGATATGGGGAGAGACCTGTCTGCACATGGGATGAGATGAAAACAATCATGCAGAAGAGGTATATTCCTACTCATTATTTTAAGGATTTACATAGGAAACTGCAAAGCTTGACACAAGGGTCCAGAAGTGTAGAGGATTACTTCAAAGAGATGGAAAAAACCATGATTAGAGCTAAAGTAGAAGAGGATGATGAAGCTACAATGGCTAGGTTCATTAATGGATTAAATAAGGAGATCGCTGATATCATTGATCTATAGCAGTATGTAGACATTGAGGAATTGTTGCATAAGTTGATCAAGATTGAGAAGCAGTTGAAGGCAAAGAGTACTTCAAAGTATAATCCTACTTCAAGTTCTTCCAGGTATAATTCAACTTCTAGTGCTTCATGGAAGTCGAATTGGAAGAATAATAAATCATCACCAAAAACTAAGGAGGAAGAGAAGGCTAAGGCACCCGCATCCTATTCAAAAGGTAACACTGAAAACAAATCTACTTCTAGATTACGTGACATTAAGTGTTTCAAGTGCTAGGGATTTGGGCATATTGCATCGCAGTGTCTAAACACTAAGGCGATGATCCTTTTGGAGAGTGGTGATGTGGAGAGTGTGAGTTCAGGGGATGATGATGACATGCCCCCATTGGAAGATTGTAGTGATGTGGGTATGGAAGGTCCTGTAAAGGGAGAGTTTTTTGTTACCAAGTGGATTCTCATTACTCAACCTAAGAATGAAGGTGGTGAAGTGCAGCAAGAGCACATTTTTCATACTAGATGCCATGTAAATAACAAGGTGTGTAGTTTGATTATTGATAGTGGTAGATGCACAAATGTTGTCAGCACGTTATTGGTAGATAAATTGAGCCTGAAAACTATGAAGCATGATTAGTCTTATAAGTTGCAGTGGTTGAGTGAATGTGGGGAGGTTAAAGTGACCAAGAGGGTATTGGTTTCTTTCTCTATAGGGAAATACCGTGATGAGGTAGTGTGTGATGTGGTACCCATGTAGGCTTGCTACATATTGTTGGGACGACCTTGGTAGTTTGATAGAAAGGTCACCTATGATGGTTATCATAATAGGTATTCCTTTATTCTGAACAAAAGACAGGTGGTTTTGACACCCCTCAATCCTTGGGAGGTTAGTGAGGATTAGTTAAGGATTGCTAGAGAGTTTAGAGAGAGAGGGAAACACAAGAGTGAACAAGAAAAGAAGAGTGAGATTGTGAAAGAGAGTGGTAAAAATACACTTGTGAGCCACGAGAGGAAAGAATTAGAGGGAAACACGAGTGAAATTGGTGAGGCAAGTGAGATTGAAAGTGCCTTGTAGGCAAAACGGCACTTACTTGTACTGATGTACAAGGTTGCTTATTTTTCCATTGACCATATTAACCCTTCTTTGCCTGTAGTCGTTGTTTCTCTTTTGCAGGAATTTGCTGACTTGTTCCTTGAGGAAATACCTAGTGGATTACCTCCATTGAGAGGTATTGAGCATCAAATCGACTTCGTTCCAAGTGCTACAATTCCAAATAGACCAGCATATAGAGCAAATCCAGAGGAGACAAAGGAGATTCAGAGGCAAGTGGATGAGTTGGTAGAAGGGGGATTTGTGAGAGAGAGCCTTAGCCTATGTTCGGTCCCTGTTATTCTGGTTCCAAAGATGGATGGATCATGGCGTATGTGTGTAGATTGTCCAACCATCAACAAAATTACAGTTAAGTACCGACATCCCATACTTAGGCTTAATGATATGTTACATGAGCTGTATGGTGCGTGTTTGTTTTCAAAAGTTCATTTAAAGAATGGTTATTACCAAATACGCATGAAAGAGGGAGACGAATGGAAAACCGCTTTTAAAACCAAATATGGTCTCTATGTGTGGTTGGTAATGCCTTTCGGTTTGACAAATGCACCAAGCACATTTATGCGATTAATGAACCATGTTCTTCGTGCTTTCATAGGAAAATTTGTTGTAGTATATTTTGATGACATTTTAGTCTACGGTAAAAGTCTAGAAGAACATGTTCAACATTTGCAAATGTTTTTCACTGTTTTGAGAGAAAATAGGTTATTTGCAAATTTAAAGAAGTGTACCTTTTGCATGGAATCTGTGGTGTTTTTGGGTTTTGTTGTAGGTGCACGGGGGATTTCTGTTGATGAGGAGAAGGTAAAGGCGATCAAGGAATGGCCAACACCTAAGAATGCTAATGAAGTAAGAAGCTTTCATGGTTTAGCAAGCTTTTATAGGAGATTTGTGAGGGATTTTAGCTCTATAGCTGCTCCTTTAAATGACTTTGTTAAAAAGAATGCTGAGTTTAGGTGGACTGAAACACAAGAGAAAGCTTTCAATACTTTGAAAGAAAAGCTAGCCAATGCACCTTTGCTTGTTCTCCCTAATTTTGAAATGGTTTTTGAAATTGAATGTGATGCTTCTAGGAAAGGTATTGGTAGTGTTTTGATGTAGGATTCCAAGCCAATTGCTTAGTTCAGCGAAAAGCTTAATGGGGTGGCATTGAACTATCCTACCTATGATAAGGAGCTATATGCATTAGTGTGGACTTTGCAAACTTCGCAGCACTATCTATGACCTAAGGAGTTCATTATCCATTCAGATCGTGAGAGCTTGAAATTTTTGAAAACTCAGGGTAAGTTAAACAAGTGGCATGCTAGGTGGATGGAATTTATTGAAACTTTTCCATATGCTATCAAATACAAGCAAGGAAAAGAAAATGTAGTGGCTGATGCACTGTCCAGGAGGTATTTACTTTTGACCTCTTTACATATAAAATTGCTTGGATTTAAGTTTATTAAGGATTTGTATGAAAATGATGCTGATTTTGGTCAAGTGTGGAGTGCTGTTTCTGAGCATACATATGCTGATTTCTATAATCATGAGGGGTTTTTGTTTAAGAAAGACAAGCTTTGTGTTCCTAAATGTTCTTTGCGGGAGTTGCTTGTTAAAGAAATACATGTGGGTGGACTAACGGGACACTTTAGTATACAGAAAACTTTGGTTATTTTGCATGGGCATTTTTATTGGCCTAGGATGAAACATGATGTGCAAGCTGTGTGTGAAAAATGCATTGTGTGTAAACAGGCTAAATCCAAAGTAATGCCACATGGAGAATACATCCCATTACCTGTGCCTCATCAGCCTTAGACTGACATTTCTATGGACTTTGTTCTAGGTTTGCCATGATCTAAAAATGGCAAGGATAGCATATTTGTTGTTGTTGATAGGTTTAGCAAAATGGCTCACTTTATTGCCTGTTCTAAAACTAATGATGCAACACATATTGCTAATTTATTCTTTAAAGAAATTGTGCGTTTGCATGGCCTGCCAAGACCTATAGTAAGTGATAGGGATGTTAAGTTTCTCAACCATTTCTGGTGCACTTTGTGGAACCGATAGGGAACTAAATTGTTATTTTCTACTATTGCACATCCTCAGATGGATAGTCAAACGGAAGTAGTTAATAGGACCCTTTTATAATTGTTACGTGCTATTTTGGAACAGAACTTAAAACAATGGGAAAATTGTTTGCCTCATGTTGAATTTGCATATAATAGAGCTGTGCATTCTGCTACATCATACTCACCATTTGAGATTGTGTATGGATTTAATCCTTTGACTCCCTTGGATATTTTACCCTTTCCTCTTAACGAATTTGTTGATGTTGATGGAAAGAGAAAAGTAGAGTTAGTCAGGGAATTGCATGCCAAGGCTCAAGTTAATGTTGAAAAGAAGAATGAGCACTATGCTCAACAAGCAAACAAGGGTCATATCAAGCTTACCTTTCAACCTGGTGACAGGGTCT
The DNA here is from genome assembly GCA_037954665.1 of Laguncularia racemosa. Lineage (NCBI taxonomy): Eukaryota > Viridiplantae > Streptophyta > Magnoliopsida > Myrtales > Combretaceae > Laguncularia > Laguncularia racemosa. The sequence goes on along the minus strand of JBBMOL010000181.1, from coordinate 1,163,226 downwards.
GGTTACATTTGAGAAAAGAAAGGTTTGCTACACAATGGAAGTCTAAATTACATCTTCAGGGAGACGATCCTTTTCAAGTGCTGAAGCGTATCAACGATAATGCTTACAAACTCGATTTGCTAAGTCAATACGGTAATGTAAGTGCTACTTTTAATGTTTCTAATCTTTCGTTATATGATGCAGGTGATTCGAGGACGAATCCTTTCGAGGAAGCGGGGAATGATAGTGATCAGGACGCATCCAACATTCGGGAGCTAGTTAAAGCCAATGATCCTTTATAAGGTATTGGGGGTCCTATGACAGGATCACGGACCAAGTGAATGAAGGAGGCATTGCAAGGATTGATTATGGAACTTCAGGAGCAAGAGGTGATTCAACACAACTCTAACACAAATCCTAAGCTTATGAATATCATATATCAAAGTGGGGACGAAGCGGAGGACATCAGTAATGGATAGACGACCTTAACATTGTTTTTGTCTTTTCATTTCAAAGCCGACCCTAGATGTATTTAAGCCACTAGCTTATAATTTATGACCATCATAAACTCCTTGGTAGGACATTTAAAAGGTCACATCCAACTTATAACTTATGACCATCATAAACTCCTTAGTAGGACATTTGAAAGGTCACATCCAGCATATAATTTATGACCATTATAAACTCCTTTGGGGAGGACATTTGAAAGGTCATTTTTTTATCAGATGTTGAATGAAAATCATTTGAGAGAATTCTCTCTTCCTTTGGTTCTGGCCATAGAACTACCTTAGGTTTCTTCATCTTAAACGCTTGGAGAAATCGATCTTGATAGCGTAGGTTCTAATCGGCGGGTTCGATTGGGGTCGGGTTACGCACAATACTTGATTCAATTTCAATTCTTGGGTTTTGAATCCTCTATTGATCATTGGGTCTTAGATCAATATCTAGGGTTCGTGTCACATTCTCATACGATAAAAAAGAAAACAACCTAAAACGATAATCAAGCAATTATCATAAAGTACTTTTCAGTTTTCACTAATTATATAGGAAAACAAATACAATAATGAAGCAAATGAAATTACATATATAAATCAATTACACATCAGTCATCACTATCATAATAATCATTAATTAAATTGGAGTCTCCTTTTGATGAAGTAGTCGCACTCCCACCTACACTCCCATTATCTTCTTCTTGATCTACAATTTATGAGATTACACATATAATTAAATTAGACGATAAATGCTTGAAACAATACGTTAAAAGAAAATATTAGCAATAGAACAAAAAACAATTACCTTCAAATGCAAATTCTTGTAACCAATTTCGTGTACAAATTAGAGCTTCTACATTGGCTGGAAGCATAGAACTGCGATACTTATTAAGTACATGAGCATCGATACTGAAAGTCGACTCTGACGCTATAGTAGTAATTGGAATGCTAAGCACATCGGAGGCCATGATAGATAAATCAAGATATCTTTGGCTTTGACTCTTCCAATGTTGTAACACATCCAATTCTGAGTAGAAGTCCATATCCATTACCGACTCATCTAGATAAATATCCAAAGAAGGTTTACCACAACTTTGTACTTCTACTTGACGATATCGGAATTCCTATATTATTAAGAAAAAAACTAATTAAATACTAATATATATTACGAAAAATAATAATTGAGAAAATAAAAAATTATTAAACTTACCACTAATGTGGCAAAATCAATCTCCAAGCCCTTCCCAGCTCTATGTGTTGCTGCTCCCTTACTGCTACTACCTCCAGATGTGTCTTGTGTCTGAGAAGATGATCCAACCTAATTGCTTCTAGTTCTAGATATGTGATTTGTTTTGCTCTTCTCATATTCTCCATAGAGTTTATATAACTTGCTTTTTATGTGAGCCAACTTCTGTTCACAAGTGAGGGGATCAAGTTTATTAGAACAGAAGTTCAAAAAATCAAACTTCATTCAAGGATCAAAGATTGCTCCAAGTGCAAGGATAACACTATAATCACTCCAATACTTATCGAACTTCTGTTTCATTCTAATAGACATGTCCCTTATAACATGATCTTCACTACTTAAATTTTCATTCAGTAAACATTCAATCCTCCATACTTGCAAAAAATAGTGGTTTGATGTTGGATATGATGACCCTGACATCAAATTGGTGATACTATGAAACGGGCTCAGAAACTTGCATATCTTTTTTGCTCTTTCCCACTCATCAATGGTTGGACAATATTTATAATGACAATCATTCAATTGAAAGCAAGAAAAAGCACGTCGATACTTGAGTGCGCTATCAAGCATAAGATAAGTGGAATTCCATCTAGTAGTTACATCCAAGCGCAAACCAACATTCGTATCAATGTTGCCAACCTGTTCAACACACTCCAAAAAGTGTTTCATTCTACTCTTAGAACCCTTCACATACTTCACACTTTCCCTTACTTTATGTAATGCTTCACCACTTATAGTTAATCCTTATTTAATGATCAAATGAAGAATATGAGCACAACATCTAATATGAAAAAACTCACCACCACATAACAAACTATGCTATAAGTTCAATTGCTCTTTCAGAAAATCTTGCATATAATCATTTGCAGATGCATTATCCAATGTAATGGAGAATATCTTCCTATCTATGCCCCAATCTTTCAAAAATTCAAATATTTTTTTCGACAACTCAAACCCTGAGTGAGGAGGGGGCATTTTAGAAAAAGAAAGAATTTTATTATTAAATTTCCAGTTGTCATCGACATAATGTCCGGTTAAAAAATATATCCTTCACTAGTAGAAGCAGTCCATACATCAAAAGTCAAACATACTTTCCCTGGATTTTTTTGCAAAATTTATTTCAAATTCTCCTTTTGAGTCAAATATAAATTCTAAACATCTGATGTAGCAGTTTTTCTACTAATTGGCTTATAATTAGGATTATATAGCCTTATGAACTGTATAATCCTCCTATACTCAAAAAATGAAAATAGCAGATCATGTTCAATAATAGCCATAGCCATTACCTTACGAGCAAATTTAGGATCTGGTTTTCTTGATCTTAACTTGCCAGCATGATCAATTATCATATCACTAACATCATGATATCTAGGAATTTAACTCAAACGACACTTCTCTATATGTCGATGTAAAGATGAAGTTCCATGTGAATGTGTTCCAATAACATATTCCTCCCCACATACTTTACACTTAGCCCTATTTTTACCATCCTTCCCAATACCAATTTCTGTAAATATTTCCCAAACCTAAGAAGAAGAGCTACCTACTCGAGCCTTCTTACCTGCATGTTCTATAGATTGAGAAGATCTTGGTTGCAGATTATCATTATGCCCACCGACTTCAGAGACATCATCCACATTAATAGGTTCCATTGCAACCTCATTACTTAGAGGATCCATTCTATAAATATAGAAAATGTTATTAGTAGTGGTACACTTATTTATAAAATATAAATAATTAAATATAGTCACTCGATGTCTCTACCGGCCACCGCATTGGCATCATCCAAGCTACAACCGATGGCCATACAACCACACTACACCACACGCTACACCATCCAGGCCACAGCCGGCGGCCACACTACACGCTCCAAGCCACCGGTGTCACCCTCACCCCACACGGCCATATTGGACCGCTGTCCCGTCACCCTACACGGCCACACCACACCACACTCTCCATTATCCATTCTCTAAGCCACCGCCACCAGCGTCACCCCTACCCCACACGACCACACCACACTCTCCATTGGATTGCCATCACCCCACATGGCCACACCACACCACACTCTCCAATCTCCATTCTCCAAGCCACCGCCACTGGCGTCACCTTCACCCCACATGACCACACCGCACCACAACCACACCACTCTCCATTAGATTGCCAATTTGCCATCACCCCACACGGCCACACCACACCACACCCTCCATTCTCCAAGCCACCGCCACTGGCGTCACTCCCACCCCACGCGGCCACACCGCACCACAACCACACCACACACTCCATTGGAGCGCCGTCATCCCACACGACCACACCACACCACACCACACTCTCCATTCTCCAAGTCAACGCCACCGGCGTCACCCCCACCCCTAACCCTACACTGCCACACCACACTCTCCAAGCCACCGGCGTCACCCCATACTGCCACATGACACCACATGACGCCTTACTCTTCAATAAGTAAAAGGACAATAGACTATTAATTTACCTTAATTTACGACGTCTAACAGGCGACCGGTAGTCAACGGAGGGGAGGCGGACAACGACTATCACTGTGACTGTGAGCTAGAGCCGGTGAGTGTCTCCTCTCTCCTGTTCATGTTTGCACTCTGGTCTGTGAGGTGGAAGTGGAAGACAATAGACTACGGCCAACGGAGTGTGAGGTGTGACTGTGTGAGTGTGTGAGGTGGTCTGTGACTGTGTAAGTGAGAGTGCAGAGTGCGGACTCCGATCTATGCACGACTGGGTGGGTATGGACCGTGGACGTAGGGTATGGGCTGCTGCCCGTGCTGCTGCGTGCGTGTGCTGCGGAGTGCGGAGTGTGGAAGGTGCTGTCTGTCGAGCTGCGGAGTGCGAAGGTACTGTCTATCGAGCTACGGAGTATGGAGTGTCATTCGCGTTCCAGACTTCCAGTCGTCGTCGAAGTCTAAAGCCATCAATGATCTGTGGTGTTGTCCTGTCTTGTCATTTCAGTTGGCGGCGGTGTCGGCGTCATCTCATCGTCAGTCGTCATGTCATCAGTCATCACGTCGTCCAGCATAATTTTTTTTTTCGGGAACGCCTCGGGGGGCCAACCCGCACTCGCAGGAACTGCCCACCCCACCCTGCTGGTCAGGCGGGCGCGGGCCAAAATGGCCCGCAGCTTCAACAGGTCAAAATTTTTTGCCCGCCTAACATATTTTTGCGGGCGAGGTGGGTCAACTCGTAGACTCGCCCTACAATTACCAGCCCTATATGTGGCTACCATAGGTGACTTTTGGAATGCATAAAACTAAGCCCTCGAGAGGTGAAAGGACATAGAAGTGTCACGGAATGATAATCGTGAATCAATTCTGAGTGATTAATTTGACGTTTAAGTGAAATGGCACAGAGGTGTTAAGAAAAGAGGATTGTAGCTCAAACCTAAAGGGTTGATTTAATGGTAGATGAGATTGAGCTATATTACGCTCTTATTGATTGTTTTCATATGAGGGCTCGCTTTAAAATTTATTCAATCATGATTTGTATAGGGCATGATTGACTTTTATTTGGTTAGTTTAATCTTCTTGATCACATCTATGACATTTAATGGTTGCTATCTCTTGTCATGACGAGTGTGGATGTAAGGTGTAATTGTGTTACTTGTGGGATTAATTGGTTTCCTAATGTTTGTCGTTGGAATTGTATTTCATAAATGCTGATAGTTACTTATTACTTTGAATGTAGATTGGCTTGCAACTATATATTGTTTGATCACCTAGAACCAATTAATTAAAAAAAGTGGACTCAATTAAAACTTGACAACATGCATTTACATGAGACATTACATGAGATTGAAGGCCATCACTGCTACAGGGCTCGTCGGAAGTAATAAGAGGAAAATTGTTCCGCCAAGTGCAAACTAAGTGATTAGGGGATTGTCGCACCTTGACAGTTCCGAGTCTAGCCGGTCCTCGAGGGTGTTGCTCTAACTGTGCAAAGACATGAGAGCGTTCACTATTGAAGTAAAAATATTATAATTATCTAGTGATAAGATAAATAAACCGGGTAATGAGACCTAGGAATTGATGGTGGCTTTGGAATCCCCAACCCAAGGTTAAGGGGGGCGTAAACCCTAGACTTCACGTATCATGCCCCAAAGGGGGGCTTAGAAGCCTCTATTAAATTATCATGGCACGTGTGCACCTATTATATGATAATTGTCTTATGAGTCAGAGATCGTAAGACTTTAAGTAAATAATTACATCTACAACAAGTTATAGTACATATAATTAGATAATAAAATACAACTATGGATCCCGTACCCTACGGTCAACCATGATTGCAGAGAATTGGTATCCCCTACCAATCAATAAAATAGGATAAATCCTATGTTTCTCCACTTCAAAATTTATTCACATGAGGGCCTTAACATTTCATCTAAGTAAATCTATCCTTCACAAATCTTACTTCGTTGTTTTGGTTTTCCAAAACTCTCAACACTTCACATCTTAGCCCATCCCACACTTTCGCTGTCGTCACCTGCATAAAGTCTGTGAGGGGGTGAGCACACCATGGCTCAGTGAATCAGATGGTAATGCTTTCAATGCTACATGCACACACAAACCAACTTAAATCAAATATTAGACATATGCTAAATACATACGTAAGCAAATTCAAATTAAGATACTAAACGTATGCTATGCATGAACAACCATATGAATGCAGCATCTCACGTGGTCTTTCAGTATCCGACGTGAAGTCTAAGGTTTATGCCCCCCTTAACCTTGGGTTTGGGATTCCGAAGCCACCATTAGTGCTCAGGTCATTACCCGGTTTATTTATCTTATTACTTGGTTAATTATGATATCTTATTAACACAATAGTGAACACTCCCATACCTCTCTACACCAGACGGAGCAAAACCCTCAAGGATAGGCCAGACTTGGAACCGTCAAGGCGTAACAATCCCCTAATCACTTAGTTCACACTTGGCGAAACATCTATCCTCTTGATCACTTCTAACGCATCCTGTAACAGTGATGGCCTTCAATCCCATGTAATGTCTCGTGAAAATGCATGTCAAGTTTTTAAATCAGGTCCTCTTCCTTAATTACTTTATTTGGGGTGATCAAACAACATTTACAATCACAATCATTCATACCACAAAAGTAAACATCACAACAAGCATAAATCATGTTCTTCTTATTACTCATCACAAGCAAGGATTATGCATGGGTTATCACACATAATCAACACTAAACTTAAATCTCCGTAGACATATACCTATCCAGTTCTATAATGGATTAAATTATCTCGGCACCTCTCTATGCCATTTTTATCGAATGCCAAACCACTCAAGTTGGCTTACAATCATTTCTGACACCTCTGTGTCATTTATCTCGCATGTCAAACCAAACCACTCAGGGTTGATTTACATAATCATCTTTGACACCACTGTGCCATCACACTTCTCAAGTGCTCTATTGTTTTCACACTTTCGAGAGCCAACAAGGTCATCTCGCATCTTTCTTTTTAATGTTTTCAAGACACTTGTGTATAATATACATATATACATATCTATACATATATATCTTTGGGACCTTTCCTTGATTAAGGATAATGTGCTAGACATTTCCCCTTATGTACTTAAGAGGGTAAGAAAATATGGTTATTGAGTTGTAAAAACCACGGTTGCACTCATGATTGGTATGGTTGGGTTCATGAGTGTATTTCATAAATGTCATATGAAAATAAGTTTGTTAAGTATATGTATACACATTCAGGAACCAGCTCTTACATGTATACATGTTGATACCTATACACCCTATTCCAACTAAGCATACCTTCTCGGTAGCTATAGAAAGAAAAGCTAAGTTTCTATATTTGGGTTGATTCGGAAGAAAACAATTTGTAAAACATGGGTTAGGCTTATGGTTATAGCACTAGTGATATGGTGCTAGGTGCTATTATTAAGGTAATGACATCTAAACTCTCAGACCATTCATTCCCCTATATTCGTCACGACTTCTTACCTAACTCGTTATTCTCTACCGCATAACTTAACTTAACAACAATCATATCAAATAGCAGCATAATAAACATCAATTTCACATGCGTAGCATTCCACACACAACACAACATAGTAACATATCATTAAGTTTCCTACTCACTTGCTTAGGATTATCGTAGTCCTAGCAAGAGTCGAGCGATTCCAGCGAGTAACTCCTTTGCATTCCTCTTGAAGTCAGTATCCTTCTGTGATGCTTTCTTAACCTAATCATAAAGTCGCATCTCCACTTGACTTTGGTAGTCTTCTAGCACCCAATATGTGTACTCTGCTCATCTTGTGGTTGATGACGAGGCGTGAAGTTTCCTCCTTATGGAACTTTGGGAGAACAAGATTCGAATGTTGAACTTCCTTCGAATTTGTGCTTCTAACACCTCAAGTTGCTATGATCGACTATCTGCTTTCCTTGTGTAGAAATCGAGCAATGGAATGTCTTCAACTTGCCAAATTTGGAATTCCTTCTTCCACATATGCAAGATATCCTTGGAAAGGACAACTGAAGATCTTGTATTAGGGTATTTGGCTAAGAATGATCTTCCTTGACATCCTTTGAACATTCCATTGTGAAATCCATCTCATTCCAACTATCTCCTAGGCCATCATCTTGGATATTGCTTGAATCATTCCCTTCACCAGTTACATTATCATAGACGCTTCTCTCGTCCATGAAGCATCTTTGAACCTTTTATTTATCCAATTGTCTTTAATATCTTCTAACAAACTACTTATAGGATAACCCGTAGGATTTAGCAATCCTTAAAGGTTTGCATCATCTTCTTTCTTCTCTTCTTTGTTGATATTTCCACCTATGAGTTCCTCAAACTTTCTACTGGTTTTCATCCTCACTCACGCTTCCATCATACATACACTAGCCTTTCCCACACATCACATGCACACCAACATATACATATTCTTATCCATTTACTCTACACATATTACATACCTCCCGTATCCATACTCACACATACCTACACCATGCATTATCTCATACACTTACTCACATACCCCATATATGCCTTACATCACCAATACATATACCCACATAATTTGCACACACTATATTCGCCTTCCATACCCACGCATACATATTCATACTCCACACATCGTCTCATATTTGAACATACATATCTCGCATACATCATCCTCAACTTCCACATTTACACACACACACACATGTCCATACTCTACACCTTTCATACTCTTATACACATACACTATCTTCACATACACTACTCACTTTCCCGCATACATTATACACATCCCTACACACATATGCACCTTCCTACACACACATACACTCTCGTACTTCCACACCATCACCCACACATATACACATATACCCTTAGCTCCTCCTTCTCCCTTTCACATACATATACCCTTCACTCGCACACTCACACATTCTTTCCTCTTCCTTTTCCCTCACTTGCTTTTGTACTTGCTGTCCGTTAGTTGTTGCTGCTATGGTTGTGATGTGCCTAATCACTCTTAAAAGCACATCCAAAAGACTTAAGAAAAGATATCTCAAGTCTAGGCAAAATTGGATCCAAAAATGGTACTTTTCAAATAAGTACTTCAAATAATCACAAGAATTCGTGTACCATAAGATGTAAATCTGACCAAGAACTATCTCTAATCAACCCTAGATACAACACACTAGAGAAGAAAAGAAATCACAACAAAATGAAATTGATATAACTCACAATTTCAAGATGTTGCACTCGCCACAATTTCAAGTCTTGGAATTGAAATTGATAAGAGTTGGAACCAAGGTATGAACCCTAATTCACACGTGAAAAGAGGTGTATATTCTGCCAAAATAAGCTCCCCTAAACCCTCTCTTAAGCAAGTATTTATACTTGCTACTTCTAGGGTTAAAAAAGTGCTCAAAATTACAAGTTTGCCACTTTTAAGGTGGCTAACCCTAAATGAAAGTTACAAAGAAATAAAAGTGTCCCAAAACCAAAATACAACTAAAATAGTTCATAAAATGAAAAATACATAAAAGAAATGCTCTTCATGATGCCGGTCTTCTATAAGATCCATCGGCCCAGCTCATCGCCGGTTCAGGTCGGTCCATGGATAACCCACAAGCTGAGTTTAAGTGAGTTTGTCCATTGCCCTGTAAAGCATGATAAGTATTCCTGTTGGAATATAAAATACATCAATAAGATAAAAGAGGTTAGTATATAAATAATTCCGGGGTCGATTTGCTCAAAATGGGTCCTCATCGCCAAGATTCGAAATCCTTTAGTTATTGCCCTAATGATAAGTCTTGTCGGATTTTGATTCCTATCAGGTTGTCGTCATGATCGTTATTGCCGTTGTTGGGATCATCGTTGTAGCTGCTATGGGGGTCGTTGTTGTTGCTATTGAGGGTTGTTGCCACGGGAGTTGCTGTCATCATCGTTACTTCCCATCATCGGGAAAGGAGATGAGGTAACACGATGCCAAGTCATGGTCGTGGACACCATTGTTGCTGTTGTGGTGGTTGTCGTTGCTGAGGTCGAAGTTGTCGCTACCGTTCATTGTTGCCATCGTTGTTGCAATTGTTGGAAGCTATTGGAGAAGACGCAGCGTAGAAGGAGAAGGAGAAGAAGAGAAGCTGAATCATTGCAGGTGACATTTGTTGCTGAAGAAGTTCGGGATTTTGCAACATTTCTCTCAGCTAATTCATATATTGGGGATTAGATAATATGGATTGCATTACTTGGGACATATTTGAATTTTGCATCAATTGATTCAACAAAGCTGCATCTAGCATTCTTGTGAGCATCTGATCTATCCCTAAAAGGCTAAGCCCTCCTAAGCCAGCAATACCAAGTGCTCTAGCATCTCTAGAGGTAGTTGACCCAGTTGTGGTGTTAGTATAAGACCCTCCATTGGCACTACCCCAAGGGTTAGGTAGGGAGTTTATATTTGGAGCAGCAGGGCCTAAAGCTGTCTCTAAACTTGGACTAGATGGGTTATTAGCTCCATCCCGAGCTTGTGCATTGGCTTGACCCACCAAAAGAGCTGCAAATGGGTTTGGACTCAAATCGCTTCCATTGTTTCCACCCATAGTTGTATCATTAAGAATCGGCTCCTGAACATTTTCATACATGTGTCTCAACATGTTAAATCCCTTCGGAGAAGCTTCAATGTTACTCATTGCCTTGTCAGAGTTTTGCATCATCTCACGCATGAGTTCAGGATTTCGTATAGCCTCTAATGTCTACCGAAGGATGCCAGGATCATTCAGTACATGTGCAAGCTCAGGGTTCCGGTCTATAATCTCATGCATTTGTGGATTACTCATGATCAAGCTACACATTAACTCAGGATTATTCATCAAATTTAGAATGGTAGGCATGTTCATTATTTCCCTCATAATATTGGGATTTTGTGTAAGTTGTTGCTGCACTTGTTCAAATTTTGGCATTCCAGCTCCTAACAAACTAGATCCCCCAAGACCAAGACTTGGGAAATGGGAATAAAGATGCCCCAAGACCAGCATTAGCACCCTCATTTGAACCAATACCCCTAGTGACGTCAGGTGCACTGTTACTAAACCCAGTAGGAGCAGTTGGAGGCAATGTTGCTACAGCTGGAGGCAAACCTCGAACCATGTGGACTGTATGATCAACCTGCAGGCCATAACTTTCTAGGGTTTGGTCATCTTTCAAAATGCAACCTTTGTAAATCAAACGTTGTTGATCAGTAGGAACATCACAATTCTCGGATAAAATTGACTTAAATCCCCCAATTGTTGAATCCAATATTGTTTTCACAGTAGATTTGGATCCATTTGAATAATGTATATTCACCATAACTCCTCTTTCATTACCACCGACTCTATTCTCGCTTGAATCTCCCTCTAAACCCATGCTATTTTGCCCTAATTGAACGATTATAGAAAAGAACGGAAAGAAAACAAAGTAACTAAAAGTTTCGAGCTCAATAACAATTGTATGAGCCCCGAAACAGTCGTGCAGGAATTAGTTCATACGAAATAATGGAGGAAAAGGAAAGGGAGAAAGAGAGAGGGGTAAGGGGGGGCGGTCTGGAAAAGTTAAGAAAAGAAAAGAAAGGGATGGGACTTTTTTTTCTTTTTATAGTTATATATATTTTTATATATTATATTATGATTATATTTTATTTAAAAATATCTCTATTTTAACATTTTGCACGTATATGTAAATACTTTTAAAAATTATATTTTTAACAATTTATTACAAAATTTTACGTCTAGGTTATTTTAATTATTCCAAAGATAAATATTTACTCTAAATTTTAATTTGAAATTCCTATATTTATAATTTAATTAATTTCATTATTTAACCTAATATTATTTAAAAATTATGTTTCAGATGATTTATTCTTTTAATTTAATTTACTTGAACTAAAGTTAAAATTTACAATTATTTTCATTTATCCGTTTATATATCTATATTCGGATATTTTCAAGTATGCCGCTTTCTAAATTTATTCGGTAATATATTTCATAAAATTCAATTTATCACGTTCATTATCTTATCTTCCTTGCGAAAGTCGTTCTTTCTAATTGTTTAAATTTTTAGAACCTATTATTATCACAAATCTAGAATAAAATAATATTTGTGATTCTATTTATTTTCTGTAATTGTTTATATAATTTTTCGAAATTTTTCGGACTTCACATTACGTCGGTTACTGGAAGACTGCTTGAGATGTTGCATTCATATGATTGTTCATGCATAGCATATGATTTGATAACTTGATTGAAATTGCTTGTGCGTATGTAGCATTGAAAGTACTACACTCCCATTCATTGAGTCATAGTGTGCTCACCCCTCCACAAACTATTTTGCAGGTAAAATTATAAATGCTTGGGATGGGATAAGATGTGAAGGGTCAGGAGCCTTTTTTTTATGGAAGCCAAGAATAATAAAGTATGAGTTTGCGAATGATAGATTATTTAGATGAAATGTTATTTTAGGACCTTAATGTAAAATTTGAATTTGTGAAACTTAGGATTTTATTCCATTTTACTGGTTGGTAGGGGATACCAACTCTTTGCAATCATGGTTGACTGTGGGATACAGAATCTATAGTTATATTTTATTATATAATTATATGTAATATGATTAGTCATAAATGTAATTAATTATTTGATAGGAATAAAAATTCGACAAGACCTATCATTAGGGAAAAAACTAAAGGAATTCAAATCTTGGCGTTGAGGGCCCATTTTGAGTAGATTGACCCCATAATTATTTATATATTAACCTTTTTTCTATTATTCTTGTATTGTGTTTTCCAACAGGCACACTTATCAAATTTTATAGGGCAATGGACAAACTCCCTCAGACTCAGCTTGTGGGTTATCCATGGACCGACCTGAACCGGCGATGAGCTGGGCCGATGGATCCTATAGAAGACTGGCATCTTGAAGACCATTTCTTTTATATATTTCTTCTTTTATGAACTATTTTGGTTGTATTTGGTTTTGGGACACTTTTATTTCCTTGTAATTTTCATTTAGGACTAACCACCTTAAAAGTGGCAAACTTGTAATTTTGACCACTTTCTAACCTTAGGAGTAGCAAGTATAAATACTTGCTTAAGAGAGGGTTTGAGGAGGCCATTTTTTGCAGAATTGAAAGACACATTTCACGTGTGAATTAGGGTTCTTTCCCTAGTTCCAAACTCTTATCAATTTCAACCCAAGAATTGGAATTGTGGCGAGCGCGACGAAGGGGAATTGTGAGTCATATCGATTCCATCTTAGTTATATGTTCATTTCTTCTCTAGTGAGTCATATTTAGGGTAGATTTGGATCTTTCTTGGACATATTTGTGGTTATATTTCGTGGACAACAATCTTGTAAGATTGATTGTTTCCTTGAGCACTTGAATTACATATATCATTTTTAGTGTTGGCGTGAATTTGTGATTGAAAGGGAAAGTGGATTTCATGGTTTTATTTCTTTCTTTGATCTGATTTCCACGTGATATTTCAATCCTTATTGTGGTTACTTGGTTAATGTTACCAATAGAGATTATAATTAAATCATTTGAACGACATTTTCCATCAAAATCTACAAAGGTGTCACGTGAATTGCTTCCTTAGTGGACCGGTTTTGTATGAGACTTGAGACTTGTTTTCTTGAGTCATTTGATTGTGCTTGGAAGTGGAATTAGGCACATCATCTTTTTGGTATCAAAGCTTTATCATATTTGGATTTAAGATTCAAACACATCATAATTGAAGAATTGGTTACATTCATTAGAAATTGACGGCATTGTTCATGTGATTGAGACTAGTTTGATTGACATTGTTTGATTGTCTTTCAAATTGGTTTTTGTATGTGCTTAATCTTGGTTTTAGGCACATCATCTTTTTTGTATCAGAGCACAAGTTGAGAGAAGGGATTTATGGTTGTTTGATTTTGTGATATTCATCTTCAATTAGGGTTAATCAAATTGTGAATCGCAATTGTGTTGTGTAGTTTGTGACTTGCGAAATTGCCTTGGTTGGAATTTTGATTTGCTGCTTGTTGGAGTTGGACTAGGAAGGTTGTTGTATCATTTTGTGATTAATAATTTTCGTGGAAGGAAGGAAGAATTGAAGTGTTGTTAATTCAACAATTGTGTGAGCTTGAAAAAAATTACCTTGTTCTTGCCGTGACTAGTTGTGGCGTGAAGGAGGTTGTGTAGTTTGTTGTTGTGATTTCCATTGTGTAATTCTAAATTGGAGAAGTTCAATTTACAGATTTGCATTGAGTTGAGTAGTAAGGAATCTATTTGAATTCAAACACATTACATTAAGTTGTGGGAGTTAATGAGTGCTATTTGAATTTGAAGTTCATTACTTACCAATTGAGGAAGGCTTGCAATTAGTGAAGTGGTTTGAAATTCAAATTGGAGTTGCTGCCTATTGTGGATTTTTAGATTACATTTGTGGAAAGTGGCATATTTGTTTTGTTGTCATCTTTGCAGTGGAAAGTGGGAGTGTATTTGTTGTTGTAGTCGTTTGTTATCATTGCCGTGGAAGTGGAGTGCACTTTGTTGTTGTTGCCGTGGGAGTTATTGGTGAAGTGAGTGTCTTGTGGAAGTTTTTTTAAAAAAAAATTTGTTGCACCGTGATTGAAAAGAGTAGGGAAATATTATTGTTGTGGTGATTGAATTTGTTATGCACTGTGTATAGAAAAGGTCTATATGTAGCATTGCATTTGTGTGCTAAGTAAATAGTGTGTGTATGGTGTTATTGTGACGTGGTGAAGTGAAGGGATTGTGCTACAATTATTTGAGATTACATTTGTACTTCAAATAAATCGCATCCACAAACAAGTCATGTGATAGTGTGAATGGGGGCATTGGCAATGAGGCCAATAACCAAGTGGGTGGTAGATTAAGTCGTCGAAATACAAATGGAAGAACTCTAGATGAACAACTTCAGGACCTTACCACAATTGTTACTACATTGGCAACCAAAATTGATAGGATGACATTACCACCATCACCTGTGGTAAACCTTCAGGCACTACCTAGAGTAACTCCTCAAAATGTCCAGAGAGAAGGGGCAATTAGAGGAAATTTGGGGAGAGGAGTAGAAGGAGATTATCATGCTCTTAGGGAAAATAGAGATGATAATTTTGGGGTTAATCCATACCCAGACAGGGAATTTAGACCACCTCGAGGATTAGAGTATGTGAAGCTATAGATGCCTTCATTTGATTGTAGGGGTTTCGCAGATGATTACCTAAACTGGGAAGACCAAGTTGAGGGTTTTTTCGAGTGTTATGAGATTGATGATGACTCTCGGGTACGTCTCGCAGCTGTAGAGTTCACAGGGTTTGCCGTTTTTGTGGTGGAAAAATATGGTTATTAGCAGGCGAAGGGATGGAGAGACCGAAATACACACTTGGAGAGACATGAAACGAGTTTTGAGGAATAGGTTTGTACTGAAATACTACAGGCATGAGCTATTTATGCGTCTATAGACACTGAACTGAGACAGAGGAGGGGGGGGTAAAATAGTAGATGACTACGTACAAGAGTTTGAGACACTAGTGATCAGATGTGGATCAGTTGAACCTCCTGAATAAACCCTAGCACGTTTTGTATTTGGGTTAAAGTATGAGATAGCTTGTATAGTTGAGCTTCAAAGATATAGTACACTTGATGAGGCTATACAGTTAGCCTTGAAAGTGGAAAGACAAAGGCAATCCCATTCATTCCAGGTTACTAAGAGTAGACTACCAGGGAACCAAACTGTTTAGAGTCAGTTATGTTCTCCTTCAGAGATACTAGAGGTTCACGAGCAGTTGAGTAAACCATTGGAATATTCTAAGGATCAGAGTCAGATGAGTCTATCATTAGAGGGCCAGAATGTTCAGAGATAGTTGTGTTCACCTTCAGAAGTCTTAGAGGGCAATGAGCAGTTGGGCCAACCACTAGACGACCATGAGGATCAGCGACATACAGATGAGTTAGAAAAGGAGGATACAATATCAGTGAAATGGGTTGAGATAGGGGACACCTCAGTGGATAATGGGTCATTATTTGTGTTGCAGAATAGATACATCCTGGAAATGGAGGAGAGAAAACAATCACCGCCTATAGTATTTTAGATATTGGGATTCTGCAGAGATATTTCTTCAGATGGATTGTTAGGAGAAAACAAAGTCTCCATTGCATTTGATCTGCCAGATTTGAGGACAAATCTTTTTGAGGCCCGAGGAGATGATAGGAATAAAAATCCGACAAGACCTATCATTAGGGTAAGAACTAAAGGAATTCAAATCTTGGTGTTGAGGGCCCATTTTGAGTAGATTGACCCCGGAATTATTTGTATATTAACCTTTTTTCTATTATTCTTGTATTGTGTTTTCCAACAGGCACACTTATCAAATTTTATAGGGCAATGGACAAACTCCCTCAGACTCAGCTTATGGGTTATCCATGGACCGACCTGAATTGGCGATGAGCTGAGCCGATGGATCCTATAGAAGACTGGCATCTTGAAGACTATTTCTTTTATATGTTTCTTATTTTATGAACTATTTTGGTTGTATTTGGTTTTGGGACACTTTTATTTCCTTGTAATTTTCATTTAGGACTAGCTACCTTAAAAGTGGCAAACTTGTAATTTTGACCACTTTCTAACCTTAGGAGTAGCAAGTATAAATACTTGCTTAAGAGAGGGTTTGAGGAGGCTATTTTTTGCAGAATTGAAAGACACATTTCACGTGTGAATTAGGGTTCTTTCCCTAGTTCCAAACTCTTATCAATTTCAACCCAAGAATTGGAATCTTAGTTATATGTTCATTTCTTCTCTATTGAGTCATATTTAGGGTAGATTTGGATCTTTCTTGGACATATTTGTGGTTATATTTCGTGGACAACAATCTTGTAAGATTGATTGTTTCCTTGAGCACTTGAATTACATATATCATTTTTAGTGTTGGCGTGAATTTGTGATTGAAAGGGAAAGTGGATTTCATGGTTTTATTTCTTTCTTTGATTTGATTTCCACGTGATATTTCAATCCTTATTGTGGTTACTTGGTTAATGTTACCAATAGAGATTATAATTAAATCATTTGAACAACATTTTCCATCAAAATCTACAAAGGTGTCACGTGAATTGCTTCCTTAGTGGACCGGTTTTGTATGAGACTTGAGACTTGTTTTCTTGAGTCATTTGATTGTGCTTGGAAGTGGAATTAGGCACATCATCTTTTTGGTATCAAAGCTTTATCATATTTGGATTTAAGATTCAAACACATTATAATTGAAGAATTGGTTACATTCATTAGAAATTGACGGCATTGTTCATGTGATTGAGACTAGTTTGATTAACATTGTTTGATTGTCTTTCAAATTGGTTTTTGTATGTGCTTAATCTTTGTTTTAGGCACATCGTTATTTAGAGTTTTACGATCTCTAGCTTGTAAGACGATTATCATGTAACAGGTATACACGTGCCATGATAATTTTAGTGGAAACTTCCAAGCCCCCTTTGGGGTGTGACACTAGACATTATAGATTTTTCTACTACTCTAGTTACTTAATTAAAAACACAAAAAGCCTTATTGGTCATTGAAAAACCAAGAAAGATTCCCTCATCAACTCTTTCATCAAATTTATCGAGATTCTATTCAAATTTCTTGATGAAGCATTTAGTCCTAAAGATATGAAAATATGACACATTTGGCTTCCTAACTTTGTACATTTCATAAGTTATTTTCTATGTTAAAGGCCTTACATAAACACGATTAGAAATATAACAAGATGTAAATATTTCTTCAACCCATAAATATTTAGATGCATTACTTTTATTTAGCATGCTTCGTGCCATTTCTTGTAAGACTATTTTTCCTTTCTACTACTCCATTTTGCTATAGAGTATATGAAGCAAAAAAAATTATGTTTTATTCCATTTTTCTCTGAAAACTTGATAAAACTTTTATTTTTAAATTCTTTACTATGATCAATTCTTAAACTTTTGATTGAAAAACCATTTTCATTTTGAACTTGTTTTTGAAAAAGTTTCAAAAGCATCAAATGTGTCATTCTTGTTTCTAAGAAATAAAACCTATATAAAACATGAAATGTCATCAATTATTACTAAACCATATTTATTACCTCCTAAGCTCAAGGTTCTTGTCGAACCAAAAAGATCAAGATGTAGAAGTTCTAAAGATTTTTTTGTAGAAATAACGTTTTTAGACTTATGAGAAACTAAAACCATTTTATTTTTCAAACAAGTTTTACATTTAATATCTTTAAAAGAAGAAATTTTTGGTAAACCAATAAAAAGTTTATTTTTCAAAAGTTTTTCTAGTTGTGAAAAATTAACGTGTTTAAGTTTTTTGTACCAAACAAAGCAATTGTTAAGAAACATCTTTAAACATCTACTATTGTTGGTTCAAACATGTAAATATTTGTATTTTCGAAAACCTTCAAACAGTTTTTCTCCATTTTTATCAGAAGTTTCTACTTTATTTTTTTCGAAAATCATTTTGTAATTATCATAGTGATACGATTCTAAGAGCTAAGATACGAGCACCAAAGAAGACAAAGTCAACCTGAGCTCTTAGTGGCAGTACGAGGTCTAAAAAAAGAGGACATAAGCGTCGGGAGGACCCAAGGCGAAGTTTGGCCAGCCTTAAGCCGGCTTTGAATAAAGGCTGACCGAGTTAGCTTCAAGGCCATCGGCCTTCGTGCCGGCCTTGAATGGCTTCGCACAATTTTTTTTAGGATGATATAAATAGGCGTCCTTAGGGGTTTTCGAGATAGAATGTTATTTTTTGGTTGTAAACAGAAACACTTTGAGCGATGTGAATCTTCTTTGGAGATTTGTGAATATTGGGAATTGATTTTCTCTTTATTCTTGTTGTTCTTATCAAATTCTTGGTTCTTTAGAATTTGTGGCAAGCATTGTTATTGAATTCTTGGAATTCTTTAACCATAGTGATTGATTTATAGAACGTGGTCTCTATCGTTCTATGATTTGATTGCAAATTAGTTTAATTTTATCAATCTTGGCATATATAGATTGGTAATTTTATCCATATCCTTGTTTTTATTCGTTAGTACCAAATACAGAAAACCCTAAAAATTTGTGACATTTGATTTTTATTGACGATTTGATTTGTGTGGAAGGAATTCGATATTCAATTCCGTATCATTTGGTATCAGAGCATATCCCAATTCGTGTCATTTGGTATCAGAGCAAAGGTTGGGTTTGTAAGGATTCAGAGCAAAGGTTGGATTCGTAAGGATTCAGAGTGAAAGATTTGATTAGAAAGCGGGTTAAATCGGGAAGGCTATTGAATCTTAACTCAATTGTAGTTTTAATTCAATACTGTCATTGGTTGGAAAATCTGGGAATTTATTTTGATAAGTATTGTTGTGCATTCGATTGTTAGGCGTTGAATTGGTGATTGGGTTGTCGTTGAGAATTGGGGTTTTGTGAATATCTTTGTTGAATTCAATTGTTGGGTGTTGAATTGCTGTGAATTGGTGTTTGGGGCTGTTGTTGAGAATTGTGTTCTTGTGAATATCTTTGCTGAAATTTTGATTGGTAGAGATGTCATTGCATGGAAGTGTTCATAACAACAACCATGGGAATGATGCTGATAATGGGGGTGAGGTTGTGACTAGGGCTGAGTTCAATCAAATCCAAGAAAATCTTAGATTGATTATGGAGAGATTAGAGGCTAGGGATAGAAGAAGCCATAGTGGTGCAGGAATTAGGAGGAGACATTCTAGTGGTGAATCTGATGCTGGTAGTGAAAGGAGTAGGAGAGGAAACAATGATGACAGGCGTAAGGGGATTGAAGACATTAAGCTAAAAATTCCACCTTTCATTGGTAGTAGTAAACCAGAGGAATTCTTAGACTGGGTGCCACGGGTTGAAAAGGTGTTTGACTATTATGAGTGGGATGAGCACATGAATGTGAAAATGGCGTCTCTAGCATTCTCTGAATATGCTAGTCTATGGTGGGATAAATTACAAACTGAGAGACGTAGGGCTGATGAGGAGAAAGTGTGTTCTTGGGCTTTGATGAAAAGGTTGATGAGACGAAGATTTGTGCCAGACTACTTTAAACAAGAGATGCTGATGGAGTTGCAATCCTCGAGGCAGGGTAAGAAGAGCATAGAAGAGTATGTGAAGCAGTTTGAGACACTAATGGCAAGATGTGATATTAGGGAATCATCAGATGAATCCATAGCTCGTTTCATCAATGGGTTGAAGATGGACATTGCCAATGTAGTGGAACTCCAACATTATCAGACTCTTGAGGATGTGATTAAATTAGCCAGTCAGGTTGAGCGGCATCAGCGCAGGCAGGATCAGAAATGGTGGGATCAGAAATCATATCACCACCATAAATCAGATGATGGTGAGAGGGAGAAGGAAAGGAAGGAAAAGGGAAAGGCAGTCACTAGTGAGGCTGTTGACCAAACACAACAAAGGAAGAGCAGGGATATCAATTGTTTTAAGTGTTTAGGAATTAGCCATATTGCTTCTCAATGTCCTAATAAAAGGGTTATGGTCATAAAGGGGGATAAAGTTGAGAGTGGGGAAGAAGAACAGCAGAGTACTGAGGCAGAAGAGGAAGATGAAGACATTATAGTGAATCCAGTATAGGGAGACTTGCTAATGGTTAAGTGGGATGAAGCTGTTCATAATCAGAGAGCCAATTTATTTCATATCCAAGGCATGGTGCAGGGGAAGACTTGTTTGATTGTCGTTGACACAAGCAGTTGCACTAATGTTGCTTCAGCAAGCTGGGTTACTAAGTTGGGTTTACAGGTGGAGTAGCATCCAAGACCTTATGCACTTCATTGGTTTAGTCCACAGGGAGCTGTTCATGTACACAAACAGGTTCGTGTTCCATTACTTATTGGTGATTATACTGACGAAATTGTTTGTGATGTAGTTCCCATGGAAGCTACACATTTGATCCTTAGAAGACCTTAGCAGTATGACCTCAGAGCTAAGTATGATGGATACACCAATGAGTATACCATTCAGCAACAAGACAAGGCATACAAGCTTCTTCCTATGAGTCCAATTGAAGTACAACAAACAAGGCTGATTTGCCTTAAGAAACCCAAGGGAAAGAGGAGTCTGTTTATGTGGTCTAGCAGGATGGACGATACAGATTTGAGGTCGAATCGTTTTTAACATGGAGGGAATGATATGATTCCAAGAGCTAAGATACGAGCACCAAAGAAGACAAAGTCAATCCGAGCTCTAGGTGGCAGTACGAGGTTTAAAAAAAGAGGACATAAGTGTTGGGAGGACCCAAGGTGAAGTTCGGCCAGCCTTAAGACGACCTAAATGAAGGCCGCCGACCTTTGGTGCCGGCCTTTGGCTGGCCTTGAATGGCTTCGCACAATTTTTTTTAGGATGATATAAATAGGCGTCCTTAAGGTTTTTCGAGACAGAATGATATTTTTTGGTTGTAAATAGAAACACTTTGAGTGGTGTGAATCTTCTTTAGAGATTTGTGAATATTGGGAATTGATTTTCTCTTTATTCTTATTGTTCTTATCAAATTCTTGGTTCTTTAGAATTTGTGGCAAGCATTTTTATTGAATTCTTGGAATTCTTTAACCATAGTGATTGATTTATAGAACGTGGTCTCTATCGTTCTATGATTTGATTGCAAAT
Source organism: Laguncularia racemosa (assembly GCA_037954665.1). Taxonomy (NCBI): domain Eukaryota; kingdom Viridiplantae; phylum Streptophyta; class Magnoliopsida; order Myrtales; family Combretaceae; genus Laguncularia; species Laguncularia racemosa. The sequence continues at coordinate 1,141,332 of JBBMOL010000181.1, read as the reverse complement.
TAGTTTAATTTTATCAATCTTAGCATATATAGATTGGTAATTTTATCCATATCCTTATTTTTATTTGTTAGTACCAAATACAGAAAACCCTAAAAATTTGTGACATTTGATTTTTATTGACGATTTGATTTGTGTGGAAGGAATTCGATATTCAATTTCATATCACGTAGAGTTGACTAATACTTAAGAGATTATGTTTCAAACCTCTTACCAAAGAGACATTTTCAATTGAACTAGAGGGAAGGCCTACTGAATCAATTGCTATTATTTTTCCTTTACTATCATCACCAAACTTGACATAACTTCCATTTTTCCATTTTAGGTTTGTGAATGATAAAACGTCTCCTAACATGTGTCGTAAGCACCCACTATCTAGGTACCATAATCCTTTTAGCTTTGTTTCGTGTTTTTGCATTTACAAAAGAAATAATTAAACCTTTTTAGGAACCCAGACTAGCTTAGGTCTACCATAATTCAAGCTCATGTTGTTTTGATTTTTTTATTTGTTGTTGATTGAGCTTGTTATTTTTGTAATAACAGAATTTTTCTATATGTCCATACTTGTTGCAAAAGTAACATGCATAAGTGTTAGATCTTACTGACCTATTATGATATTGATATGAGATTACCATTCTTAGATGATAATTATATGATTTGGTATAGCCTCTATAATACCTTCTATAATTGCTTCTGTTGTTCTATCTATACGTTTATCTGTAGTTTTGTTTGGCATACTTTCTAATATTCTTTTCATTTTGTGTAACAGACTTATTTTCTTTATATTTTCACTTTTATTTTCCTTCTTACTTGTATCAACATTATCTTTAATGATTAGATATTTTCCTTTAACAAAAACAGTTTTCTTAGCTTGCTTTGAGGACTCAGCCTTACTATATCCTAATTCTTCTTTTGAATTACTCATTCTTTGAGATGATATTAACTTTTTTAGTTTTCCATCACTTTTCGAAAACTTAGTAAATATAGAATTCAATTTTTTTGAAACTTCATCGATTTTTACATTAAGATCCTTAATTTCTTTTCTTAAGGTATTATTTTTATTTATCAACATATCTTGTGCTTCTCATAAGCTTTTATTATTCATATGTAATACTTCTGTATCATTTTTAAGAATATCATTTTCATCAAGCAACAACATATTAGTCTAATATACAACTTCTTTTTCATTTTTCAAAGATTCAATCTTTTCATTTGCCTTAGATAGAGCTTTTAATAGTTGTTTAAATTGTTTTCTAAAGCTATCAAGCATATCACTCTTAGATTCAAAAGAGACCTTAGATAAGGCCATGAAGCAATGATTTGCCTCTTCTTCATTTTTTGATCTATCATCTGACTCATCAAGATCACTCCATGTTGCTATTAAATCCTTTTGTTTCTTCTTGTATTTCTTCATCTTTTTTATCAGCACAAGACATTCAAAATTAATATGTCCCACCTTCATACATTCGAAGCAAACTCTTTCTTTCTTATTCTCTTTCTTCTCTTCCTTTTCTTTGAAAACCGTTCTTGTACCATACTTAGATTGATTAGTAGAAAAACGATTAGATTGTTTAAAACACTTACCATTTTTCTTGAATGCTTTTGTAAATCTTTGAACCAGCATCATCAAATCATCATTGTCTTCTCCCTGTTTGATTCTTTGTCTAGCTCAATGTCTTACGTAGTAGCCTTAAATGCTATAGACTTTTTTACTTTCTCCTAATCATTCATATGCTTAAGTTTTGATTCATATGCTTGAAGCTTTACACGAAGTTGACTCAAGGTCACTTTGTCTTAGTCATGAACTTCTTCAATTGCACTTGTCTTTTAATACCATACTTAGATTGATTAGGTCGCTGCTTAAATTCCAAATGTAGGTCTTGAAATAGCAAACAATAGGGGGTTGGGTTTGAATTGTTTGTTCAAAACTTTTTACCAAAGTCAAATTAAAAGAACACTTTTTAATTTTCTTTATCTGATGAAGAATAGACGTGGTAGGCAAAAAGAAAATGACAAAAATTAATGTGCAATAAAATAAAGAAGACAATGATATATAGAGGTTCCTGCTTGTGAGTTAGTACTCTCTTCCAAATCTACTATTGGGGATCTAGTCTTCCACACCAGTCGTTCACTAATCCACTAGTAAAGAAAAGTTATAAACACCAATAGCTCTTGCTCTATCTTTCTAGCCTACTAATCGGCTAAATACAAACTACAAGACTTTTGTAACCTCACATTCTAGGCTAATCCTCACATGAAAAGTAAAGAGAGTTAGTACAATAATGAGAAAATATGAATTCTCTAGTTTAAACTCAAAAGAATTTCTTTTTATAAAAGTAGTTTGCAATGTCTATCAAAGTGTCTATAACATTGCTTAGAAATCTTTTGTAAGTACGAAATAAAGCTTCAAAAAATTGTTGTTGTTCTCTTCTATGTTAACTTGAAATCTAGAGTTTATATATTTGCTTCTTGTACTATCCTTTTTTTATAGAAAACTTCAAAACTTACATAAAATCTTCTAATGGCTTCTTTATTGCATGGATAAGATTAATATCCCTATATTTGTGGGATTTGAAAATCTTATCTAAAAATTCAAACTTTGAACTCCTTAATCATATAACTAGTTTTGCTTATGATCTTCAGATATTATTGATATTTATTTTTGTCTAAATCTTTAATAACTTTGTATAGATAAAATTCAATTTGAAAATAAAATATCCCTCTTTATGTGGATAAGCTTTAGCTAATAAACCATATTTTTTATACTTATCCTTATCTTGTTCTTCATTGGTTGGTATTTATGTCGAGATAAAATAAATCTTTAAATATCTTGATCTAACAATTTTTCAACATCTTGATAAAACAAAATTTATAACTCTTTAAAAGAGAACTTTGCTACAACTATTAAAAACTTCCTTGAAAGCTCATGAAACAGACTTCAAAGAAAATCCCCATGGATTATTAATCCTTCTTGTGTGGAACGAATCAAGTGCATTACCCAAATACACTTAATTAGTGGAGCTAGGGCTTCAAATAAATCTAACTTGTATTGAAGATAGATAAGAACTGTATGAGCATACATTCTGCGAATTAAAGTATCAAACTGTCTATTTAAGTGCTTACTAAAACGTTTAACAAATTATCTTGTTAACTATTAGATGAAGTGTTTGTAAATCACCGTCTACTTAAGTGTCTGTAAGAATGAATACTTTTGTTCTGTACAATTAAAACAAATTTATTAGATATCTTATAACCTTTTTGTTATCATCAAAACTTATTTACGAGAACTCAATAATCTTCCATGTTTCAACTTCCATAGCATGTGATGAACAAGGATGAGATAAATCTACATGATGATTAGGTGTAAAAATGGCGTGATGTGCAAATTTAACATTATCATTCCCACCCTACTCTAACAACCACATAATTCTATCATCTAAAATTTTCCAACCAAGATGGATACGACAAATCTAATCCATTACTTCCACTAGAAAATTTCCACCTTTTCTCTTTGCCACACTCTTCTATCTTGGCAAATCAAATCAATGACTTTGCTTACCTCCCATCTTCTACATTTTGTAATGTTCATAATCTTCTTTCTTGAATCTAAAAACTAGGGATCACTCCAAATATTAATTGTATGCCCCTTTTCAATTTTCCAACAACAATTATTCCTTACAACTTCACTTCCAACTAGTAAACTCCTCAAAATCTTTACCACCTACCATTGCATCGATGAAGTCATATTTGGAAAATAAATTCCTTTCAACACTTGTACCTACAACTGATCCAAATTATGCAATAATCTCCAAGCCAATTTCCTAAGCAAGGCATTAGTAAACACTTCGAGATCCTTCAATCCTAATAAGTCTCTATCTTTTAAAATAGGCTAGGTTTATAAATAATAATAATAAAATAAAATAAAAGAGAAAAAAGCACAAAAATAATGGAAAAATAATGAAAAATACAATATATATATATATATAAAGGAACAAAAACGTCATTTTTAGGCTAATAAATAATGTGTAATATAGGTTAGGTTCCTTCAATCAAGCTTAGGTTTAGAGCTTGGCCCAATTACTTAAGCCAATGAGTGCACACACAAGGGGAGTCAAACATTGTGGGTTCGAACTAGTGCACGCATAAATTGAGCTTTTTTTTTTTTTTTTTTTGTTTACGAAGGGTGTACGTGTAAAGCATGTGACTTCACCCCTTACCTCCAAATAGGTTGATGAACGGACAGGTACAAAAGAGAGAGATTTGTGCACATGAGATTCAATAAGATCAAGCTATATATCTCACCACAATATTAAAATGCATGAAGACTCATAATATATTAAAGATTTACATAAAAAACGATGTTAAATAGAATAAACTTAAGAATAAATATGAGGATTTTGGTTTTTGTGAGATTTAGAAGATTTGATCTTATATGTGTCAATCTTGAAGTTCGCAACTTAATTTAAACACATCTATAAATAGAACAAGCCTCCACAAACATGAAAACAACAAAAGAATCACTTGAAATAGCCCCATTAAGTAGGATAAACACTTTCTCTCTCTAGGATACAAGAAACCCACACACTAGCTTCTCTTTAGGATTAAGAGCTCTACATACAAAATTAAAGCAAGAAATTTGTGTTAACACGTTGCTAGTGATTCCTAGTTTCAAAAAAAAAAAAAAAAAGAAATCATCTTTTGCTTCAATTATTTGTGAGTCAAGTGTATCGAAGACTAAGGATTCAACCATTGCTAATATATATATATATATATATATATATATATATATATATATGTATGTATATCTCACATATTAGCTTGTAAATTTTTTAGGGCATGCAATGGTGGAAATTAACTAAAGTAAATATTATTATGAAATTGGCATTTTCCCTTTTAATGTATAAAAGAAGAAGAAGAAGAAATGGAAGAAATTCCAAAAATAAAATATTTAAAATTTTTCTTTTTATAGTACTCTTCTTATAACAAATGCCGATTTTATGATAATTTTAACTTAGGTTGATTTTTTAATGCAATGTCCCACATGTACTCTCATTAGAGAAAAGAAAGAAAAAAAGAAAAAAAAATTAACCCTTAATTTTCCATCTTGAAAGTTAGGTCTCCATCCTTCACCACCTTTGTAAAATCTATCAACCCATTAAGTTGTTACCTTTTCGATAGAATTTTCTATAGTTGTTATTCCCAAAATAAGCTACCATCCATGATTTGTCACCCCCCATCCTTCAAGTTGTCATCTTTAGCAATCATGTATCAAATATCATCACTATAAAATAAACATGACTTAGGACTTCTTGGCATTGAGATTCAACATTCTCGTCACCTTTGTAATAATAGCTTTTTCACCATAATAGTGTCATTTTGTATCATGTCCATCAACCTTTGGTTTGTAATATAGGCTTGCTTGACTCTCATTGATGATAGTTTTCTCAAAATAAATAAATAAATAAATAATCAAAAGGTTTTCAAAAAAAATATTAATAAAAAATAAAGTTCCAATAATATAATAATATGTAGGAATCCTTGCAATCTCTTTAACATTGCTTTAAGCAGTTTAACCCATCTCTAAAGCCCATAGCCATTTACTTTGAAGAGAAGATGTTTGATAACAATAGCTCTAAGTAGAGAATTGTCACCTTGAAATAGGCTTTATTGAAGATGACCCAATAAATGTAGACTCTTACATCTACAGTTGAAATTCACCATGTTGAGAAAACACCTCAAGAGAGTCAAACTGAAGCTCAACAAAGGAAAACAACTATGACCTAGCATCTAAAATATAAGAAAATGAATTAGAGTCCAATATTAAGAATTTGAGGAAAAAGTTAGAAGAAAGATGAAAAGGTATGGAGAAAAAGTTCATGCAGGAGCTTGACAAGAAGATGAGAACCTTTGAAGGTACCAATATGCAAAAGCAAGCAGGCTTGATCAACTTGCCTTCCTCTAAAGATGACAAATTTCCTGAGAAGTTCAAAGCCCCAAAATTTGAGAAGTAGGACGAAATGGGTTACCCCAAACTCCACCTCATGCTTTATGTTCACAAGATGGCCCAATTTGTCAAATATGAGCAACTAATGATCTAGACATTCTAAGATAGCCTCACTAGCCTAACACTAATTTAGTATACTTAATTAGACTTGAATGAAGCCAATATTGAGAACAAAGTTGGCTTAAGCATTTTTCAACTAGTATAAGTTCAACATAGAAGTGGCTCCATCTATTTAAAATTTAAACAACATGAGGAAAAGCGACAATGAACTTTTAAGGAGTATGCCCAAAGATGGAGAGGCATGGCAACTAAGTGACACCCCCTTTATAAAAAAGGACTTAACTTATGCATTCATCCACACTTTGTATGAACCCTATTTCAACCACCTCCTAAGACATATGGTAGCTAGTTTTGTAGATATTGTGATAGTTGAGAGTAGAATTAAAGACACCATCAGAAAAGGATGATTATCAATGCAGAAGCCAATCAAAGTGAGGCAAGTTGATGAGGAAGAAGAAGCCATCATGAGTATATTGAGTGTAAGTTAGAAGCCAATCCAAACGAAGCAAAGTCCAATGATGGGAATTAGCCCTATGGTTCCAATAGTGGGGAAACCAAATTAGATGCATGAGCCCAAATATTCACATGTTGTCTTATTTATCTAATAATAATTTATCTTTGCCTTGTAGCAAGTAATTTTTTCGATTTTAAAGGATGGAGAATAAAATGTCCTAAAGATTAATTGTGAGTCATTCTTGGACTTACATCCACCGGTCCATAAGTGTTCTATTGAAGTGAAGAATTGGCCATTTTGAAGACTTATTTATACTTGTATTTTTGTGTTTGAGAACTGGCCATTTGTTGGTTTTGTTGTTTTTACCCTAATTGGAGAAAGTATAAATACTTGCTAAGTAGGGTTTAGAAAGGACTTTTGAACTTGAGAAAAATCACCCTATTCTTGCCATGAGGAGAGTCCTTTTCACGTAAACACAACTCTTATCAATTTCAATTGAAATTGTGACGAGTTTGCTTAAGGAGTATTGTGAGTCATATCAATCCTTCTTAAGTTGCTTCCAATTATTTTCTAATGCATCATATGTAGTTGTAATTGGTTGTGTTACTATGTTCATCTTTTACGTGAATTAGGGTTTCAATTTTCAAATTTGATTCAATTCCAATTTGAGTGGAATTCGATTCATTTTCATTGTTATCCTTTACATATTATACAATTGCATTTGATCCTCATCACAATTTGGCATTATTGTCATTTGAATTTACGTAATTTAGGGTTCAAGTGCTTGTTGGTGCCACACCATTTTGTAGGTTTAGTTTGGTATTTATGCAATTATCTTGGTGTTCTTGCAATTGGAATTGTAAGGTACATCATAATTTAGTATCAGAGCAAGGTTTAGAGAAGGGAATTTCATGAATCACAATTGGGATTTATGGTTCTTGATCCTTTAAGACCCAAAATTGGATTATGTGAAGGGAAATTTGAAGTCTTGTGTTGAATTGTTCTTTGAATTACTTGCTTGATATTTAATTGAAGTATAGTGAAGTGTTGAAATCAGCTTGCATCCTTGCCATGATTGGGTTGTGAGTGGGAGAAGGGGAAATCTTTGAATTTGAATTCCATCATTTGAGTAGTGTTGATTGTTGCATTATTCTTTCTTTGCAAGAATTTGGAAATTGAAGTACATAATTTTCATGATTGCTATCCTTGCCGTGGAGAATTTGGAAACAATTTGAATTCAAAAACAAACTTTAAGTTTAAGAAGTTATTGTGTATTGTTAACCTTAATACACTTTAACTATTTTTGAATTGTTTTCTTACGATTTAGAGAAACCTTCATTAATTGTTCCATTGTTGTGTTTTTGTCGTGGATTATTGAAGTGGAAGAATGTGTAGTTGAAGGGGTTGCAATGTGGTGAAGTGTATGTGTGTATGTAGCATAGAAGTGTGTATAGTAGTTGAAGAAGTGCTGCACCGTGGTTGTGTGTGTGTGTATGTGCCATGGTGAAGTGTGTGTGGCGTAGAAGAGTGTGTGTTGAGGTTAATTTTTTGAATTTCAAAAGCAATCATTAAGTGTGGAAGTTATTGTATATTGATCATTTAAATACACTTTGATTAGTTAGAATCATTAACTTGCCATTTGGAGAAGTGTTCACCATTGCTTCTAATTGCATTGTTGTCGTGATTATAGAGTGTGCCACGGGTGTATGAAGCTTAGGTGGAGCATACTTTATGTTTTAAAGTGAGTGAAGATGTGAAAGTTTGGTTATTGTGAAGGGGTGATTGTGAGGTATTACACTTGCCTTGAATTGCCTTTGTATTTCAACAAATCAATTCATCAACCATGTCGAATGATAGTGTGAATAGGGAAATTAGCAATGAGGCCAATAGCCAAGTTCGTGGCGGTCAGGGTCATCGAATTGTAGGTGGAAGAACTTTGGAGGAGCAGTTATAGGACCTCACTACCATTGTTGCTACATTAGCAACAAGGATAAATCAGATGACGATGCCACAACCACCAGTGGCAAATCCTCAAGCACCACCACCTAGGGTAGTTCCTCAAAATGTTCACAAGGAGGGAGCAGTTGGACGTAATATGGGTAAAAGAATGGAAGGAAATTATCATGCTCTTAGGGAGGAAAGAGATGATAATTTTGGGATTAACCTTTACCTAAACTAGGATTTCAAACCACCTCAGGGATTGGAATATGTGAAAGTGCAGATGCCTTCGTTCGATGGCAAGGGTTTAGCAGATGATTACTTAGATTGGGAGGACAAGGTTAAGGGTTTGTTCGAGTGTTATGAAATTGATGATAACACTAGGATTCGTCTTGCAGCTGTGGAATTCATAGGTTATGTTGCCTTGTGGTGGAAAAATTTGGTGATCAACAGATGAAGGGATGGAGAGGCTGAAATACATACCTTAAGGGACATGAAATGAGTTTTGAGAAAAAGATTCATACCTGAACATTACAGGCAGGAATTGTTTATGCATCTCTAAACACCGAGGCATAGAGGCAAAATAGTTTATGACTATATATAAGAGTTTGAGACACTGATGATTAGATGTAAATCAGTCGAGCCTCTTGAGTAAGCCCTAGCACGATTTGTGTCTAGGTTAAAATATGAGATTGGCTTGAATTGTAGAGTTGCAAAGGTATAATACACTTGATGAGGCTATATAGTTAGCCTTAAAAGTGGAGAGGCAGAGACGATCCAACCCTTTCCGAGCCACTAGTAACAAGTATGGCACTTTTACTAAACCTATTGGAGCAGATGGCCAAATGGGTGGACAAAAGGGATAGGGGGACATGCTAAGGCTGTAGACAAAAATATCTCTAGCACTGATAAGGAGAAAAATGTTTCTGGGAAAGGTAAAGAGTTGGTTAGGTCTGATTTTAGGTAGATAATATTAGGGTCAACTAGGGGAAGATGCGCTAGATTAAATGTTTCAAATGCATGGGTTTTGGACATATGGCTGTGTAGTGTCCTAATAAAAGGGTGATGGCTATTATAGAGGGAAACGAAGAAGATGATTAGGAAGAAGTTGCCAAGCCTATAGATTTATCCATAACTTTGTAGGAATATTATGATGATCAGAACGCTGAGACATATAAGGACAAAAAGGGTGAAAATTACTTACCTGTTGATGTGTTATGCAGGGTTATGACCATATCTCCAAATGTCAGGGATATAAAAAGGGAGAACTTGTTCCACACACCTTATCGGATTCAAGGTAACCTATGTGTTCTTTTCATCGATGGTGGTAGTTGCACTAATGTCATATCTACTCATTAGTAAATAACTTATAACTAGCTAGTATCCCACATTTACACCCTTATAAATTACATTGGTTGGATGACCAAGGTAGTTTGCATGTTACACAGAGGGCAAAGGTGTCATTCAATATAGGAGATAGATACAGTGATGAGATTATCTATGATGTGCTTCTTATGTGCGCCTTTCATATATTGCTGGGTAGACCTTGGTTATTTGATAGGAAGGTACTACATGACGGGTTCAAAAACACTTATATGTTTCAGAAAGATGGTATATAGATTATTTTGGTTCCTATGTCTCCATCTGAAGTTCGCTCTTTCCAAGAATAGATTACAAACACCAATAGCTCCTCAAGACCTCAAGCTAACAAGCAAACTCAAACACTAGGTGTTAGTCCAAGAAAAGACCCCTTAGATTTAAGGGAAAATCTTTCAAAGGTTTGAGGAGATGATGGGAATTAGCCTTATGGTTCTAACGGTGGGGAAACCAAATTGGATACATGAGCCAAGATGTCCACATGTTGTCTTATTTATCTAATAATAATTTATCTTTGCATTGTAGCAGGTAAATTTTTCGGTCTTGCAAGATAGCGAATAAAATGCACTAAGGATCAATTGTGGGTCATTCTTGGACTTGAATCCACTGGTCCACAAGTGTTCTATTGAAGTGAAGAACCGATCATTTTGAAGACTTATTTATACTTGTATTTTTGTGTTTGAGAACCGGCCATTTGTTGGTTTTGTTGTTTTTACCCTAATTGGAGCAAATATAAATACTTGCTAAGTAGGGTTTAGAAATGACTTTTGAACTTGAGAAAAACCATCCTATTCTTGCCGTAAGGAGAGTCCTTTTTCACGCAAAACAACTCTTATCAATTTCAATTGAAATTATGGCGAGTTTGCTTAAGGAGTATTGTGAGTCATATTAATCCTTCATAAGTTGCTTCCAATTATTTTCTAGTGCATCATATCTAGTTGTAATTGGTTGTGTTACTTTGTTCATCTTTCACGTAAATTAGGGTTCCAATTTTCAAATTTGATTCAATTCCAATTTCAATGGAATTCGGTTCATTTTTGTTGTTATCCTTTACATATTATACAATTGCATTTGATCTTCATCACAATTTGGCATTATTGTCATTCGAATTCACGCAATTTAAGGTTTAAGTGCTTGTTGGTGCCACGCCATTTTGTGGGTTCAATTTGGTGTTTACGCAATTGTCTCGGTGTTCTTGCAATTGGAATTGTGAGGCACATCATCCAAAGATACCCAGGCAACTTACTCAAATCCTAATGACTCAATCCTCTACCAATTGAGAGAAATTGGAATGCTAGGCTTTGAGGTACCTCCACCAAGTCATAAGCCATTGGATATCAAATCAAGCTTGAAGTGTGATTACCACCTAAGATTGATAGGCCATTCTACTGAAGATTGTTGGAAATTGAAGCACAAGGTTCTAGACTTGATCAATGCTAGGCTTATTTAGATAGACAAGTCCAATGTCAAAGTCAACACCGGTTCACTTCCAAATCAAAATGGGTTATGTATCAACATGATAGCTGTAAACACTTCATTTTTTCCCCTAATAATTAATAATGATTAATTTTCAATTTTTTTTATTTTTTATAATTTTTCTTATAATTTAGCCAAAAAAATTCAAAAAATAAAATAAATAAGGAAAATATATCAATTTTGGAAAATAATCATAGAAATATAAGAAAAGGAGCTAAATAATTTTTATAATTTCAAAATAATATAAAAATAATAAAAATTACATCACATATATACAATTTGTGTAAATTGAAAAAAACTGAGAAGTGGGCCAGTCCAGCTGGTTCGAACCATAGCCTAAGGCGCGGGGGAAGGGGCTCGGTTAGGTGTTCGAAACGCGGGGGAAGCAGATCTGCGTTTTTCTTGTTTTTTTCTTTTTACCTAGGACACGTGTCAGCTGTTGATTGGATGAAGGGAACGCATGTGTCGGGCGCGTGATCGTCTCCTACCATCATCCAAGATCGTCGCCGACAAGGGAAAAAATCGAATCCAGCAGTTTTGATGCGATTGTTTGCACAAATCCACCAAATCTTTAACCAAAATAAGATAAACATCATCAAATTGGAATCAAATCACAAACAAATTGGAAGATTTACACAAATCAGAGATGGGTTTTTAACCGCAAATCCAATTCATCTCAATCGAAGGAAATCCAAGCTTATCCTACTCGATTTCCGATGCCTATAAATATAACACAAGAGGAGGAAGCCAAAGCACAAATCTAAAGAGAGAAAGGAGAGGAAATAGGAGAGATTGGAGCTGCTGAAGTTCACGGGCCACGACCGCCGACCACCATCGCCTCAAAACACCACTTGGAGAGGTTTTCAATAGAAGACACTACTGTCCTCAGGAGCTTCGGAAACACCTCCTGTTCGATGAAAAGGGACATCGGAACGCCGCTGATAAGAACTTCTAGCTACCGTGACCCAACTTGTTGACCCGATCTGACCCGACCCGTGCACCGTTCCCTGACCTAGGTAAGTCGGATTTGTCTTATTTATTTATTTATTTATTTATTTATTGTGTTTTATTTATTTATTTATAATTCAAAAATAAAAAATAAAAAAATATAAGAAAAAATGATAGAATTTAGATTAGTTTATTTTTTTTATGTTTAGTTTAGAATAGATAAAATAATAAAAAATTATAAAATAAAAATGTTAAAAATATTAAAAATAAAAAATAAAATAATAATGAAATAAAATAAAAAATGATAAAAAATAAAAAATAATTTAAAAATAAAAAAAATAATAAATAATTTTAAAACTTAAAAAAAATAATAAAAAGTAATAATGATTAAAAGTAGGATTAATAATAAAGGTAGATTAATAATAGGGATGTAAAAATAATTTTTATCACTTAGAAAAATCTTTTTCTTAAATAAATCCAAAATTGGTTTTTTCTTAAATTAATTTTTTCAAAATAAATAAAATAAAATAACAAAACTTAGGCTTAGGTTTTTTTCCAAAAAATGCTAAAAATGATAAGAACATAAACCCGATGTATTTTCATAATTAAAATTAACTAACCCACTAAAGCTTTTTATAAAAAGCAAACTACGGCTTATTTAATCATGAATAGCAGGTACGTAGACACTCTTATGGGGCAACTCTAAAAAGAACAAAAAATCATTTTCCAAGTTGTTACAATTTATTTTACATGTATCCAAAATAATAAGAATAGAAAAAAATATATAAATATATAAATAAAAAAATAAAGGAAAAAACATTAGAATATGGTTTAGATTTAAGAAGAATGAGGCGATAACTTTAAGGTTTGAAAAGAGGAGATCTCACTAACTAGTTGTCTAAATTAGGATTAATCTGGTCAATTAGTCCTAATTCAATAATCTTTCCCAACTTCAGTTGGGTGACAACTCCAAAATAAGACGAAATTCGTAGTTCAAGTCGAGGATTTATATTAGATGAGCATAGGGTCTAGTGTAAAATTGATTAAAAATGAAAAAGAAAAAGTAAAAAAATTAGACCCGACATGATGGCGACTCCGCTGGGGAATCGGTAGGCTAGCCACCTAAACCTTCTGAAACCACCACTTCTAAAATGTCTTTTGATTGTTATACTATTGATGCTAACTTTTTAAGGATTTATTGAAACTTGGGGTTTATGTATTTTTTTTTTCTACCGTTGAGTCTGCATGTATGTAATCATATGATTAGATATAGTCAAACCTAGGTCGTCTTAAGACACTAAGACGGAGGGCTATTGTGTAGGTTTCGGGCGAAGTGATATGATCACCGTTCAGGACTAATTAGGCCACCCCACCCAACGCTTCAATATGGCCTAGGATCCATTTTTTCGAGAATGTGGGAGGCTATAAAGCTTAGGGACCTGTTAGAACCCACCTATCTGCATATATAAAGGCATAGACCGACAGTTGATTAATGATATAATCTTTTTGTTCCTTTTTTGGAGTTCAGATGCATTTACCTGTAATAGCATCATTTGTGCTTTGTAAATTTTTTTTGTGTAATTGGAAAATTCCTATTGTAATAGATGGCTAGTCTCACAATTGACCACTTCCTTCGTAAGGAAATTTGGGTTTCTAAACCTCTAGATCCAAAATTGGTACCGAACCATTGGTTTACTCTGTACGACCCTAAAGAACAAGCCTTCATCCAGCAAAAGATAGGGCCCATCCTTTCACTAATGAAGATGGAAATAAACTTACCTCCGATTCAGGCTATCTTCCATCTATGGGAAATTGAGCACGTGGCTTTCTTCATCGGACCACATGAGATCACTCCCACTCTAGAAGAATACACCTAACTTCTACAAGCCCCATTACTAACTAACGAAGTATATGTGCTCGATCTTGAGGCCGGGCGGGCCGGTATTTTCAGTAGACTTCTGGGTATTCGCAAGACAGCAATCAATCAGGCCTTGGCAAACTGCAACGGGTACTATATACGGATGAACAAGTTAGAAGCATGGTTCATAGCCCGAGATGATGATGGGAACAAGAAGGACATATTATGCGAGGATCCCAAGAGTTACAAATAGAGAAGGATGTATGCTTTCATTCTAATAGCCTTCGCCACCATACTCTTCCCTACTGGAATCTTTTATATCCATTGCAGAGTTGCTGAGATAGTGGCCCAATTCTTGGGATGGAAATCTTATATCCTGGCTTTATTGGCTGAACAGATCCAGAACCTGAATTTTTTCAAGAAGAAAGGCCACGGGATCCTTCGCTCAAACGTCAACCTTATCCTGATCTAGTTTGTAAGCCATCTCAAATGCTTCGGGTTGAACATGGTTCGGAAATCTTTAGCCCAGGAAGTAGACCTTGTGAACTCCTGCATAGAGAGGATAAAGTTACCTGACGACCTCACTAGCTACGATTGGGTAAAAGTACTCCAGAGCTTTAGTGCTAATGACATCTTCTGGACAATTAGATGGAGTTGCTGCAACAAAGTCATCCTAACTTGCAGAAACCTTCAGGTTGTTCCTCTAATTGGTATCAATGGGTACATAGGTTATCATCTAAACTTTATGGTCCGTCAGTTCGGTACCATCTAAGATATAGTTTACAGACCATCACTAGAAGCAATCACATTCGAATACCAGGATCCAAGCCTTCTAGTAACCGAGAAGCTTGCTAAACTAGTAAAGGTCAAAGCTCTATGGGAAGCCCGAATTGAGAGTCCCAACATAGACCTTGGAGACCTAGATAGGGAAGTGGGTAAACATTGTGATACGAACCACGCCAACCCGTGATGAAACCTAATACCAATACGTTCGGAAATTCGTTGCCTAAGACGCCTAAACACCTAAAGTGGAAACCGCGACCCGTTGTCTATAAGCGAGACAAGAACCTTGGTATAATGTGAAGACGCAACAATCGGGATGAACGCCACAGAAATCAATTCGATAAGTTCAATTTAGTTCTTGAAGAACTAAGAGAGGTGCCTCTCAAATATGTTTAATGTTCAAAGATGTAAATTTTATCTCTGCATTCTAACCCTAGGAGCTTATATTAGGGTTTGCAATACGTAGCATTAAAGCCCAAAACGACATAACTTAGATAAGTTGCGTAAAAACACGAAAACAGAGCAAGAAAGCCGGCGGTGTAAACATGAAGGCCAGGGGCGTTGGAATGAAGGCCGGCGGCCTTGAGCCGGCCTTGAAGAGATATACGGCCGTGTACTTCTAGACGTGTATCTTTCTGTGGATTTGCTTGACTCCATACACGGCCGTGCCTTTTAGCTGTGTGTCTGGCCGTGTATGATTCTGTGCAATCTTGAGATTCTTACATGGCCATGCCTTGAAAATACACGCCCTCTTCATCCCGTGTCCGGTGTGACTTGTACAAGAGCAAGGGTCTTCCCATGGTTGTTCCAATCCGTTCCAACTTCATAATTGCTCCAATCCTTTCCGGCTTCATGGACATCCTTTATCAACCTGTTAAGTGCTTCCTTGAGTCGTTTCGCTCGACTTCTTGTGATCGGTCCATGCGACACTTCAAGAGGATCCACATTCCTTCTTCCGACTCGACTCTCATCATGGATCTCATCACATTGAGCCACCAAGGATTTCATGTTCCACCAGCTATATCAAACAGGATAAAGGGCATACCAAGTCCCAAATATTACCCATCTCAAGCTAGACAAGGTAGATCCAAAACTGAGAACCTATTTGGAACAAGTCAAGGCCTGGATAGAGGTATACTTTGAAGCTATAGACTACAAAAAGTATATCTGGAAGGGCAGATTCAAAGAGTCTAATAAGAGAAACAAGGCCTTGGAAGCTCAATTGGAGAAGACCCAAGCTAGAGTTAAAGAGTTGGAAGCTATCATCAGCGGAAAACCGACACTTACGCAATAGAAGAAAAAGAGGACTAGGAAATAGATTAGCATTGTACTTTTTCATGTTTTAAGTATCGAACTCCAAGTTCCCAATATTAATAAAAATAAAATTTCATTATTGTATCATTAATCAATTGTTGCCCCCTTTATTTTAGCATATGTGTGATACATGCATCATATTTACATACATGCATTAAATTAAGAAAAATGCGTGCGCCCGGGTATCAAAGATAGCTCCCAAACAACTGAACCCTCCAAGGAGCCCAATTCACACCCGCTCAAAGACCAAAATGGCAAACAATGGCAATAACAACGACCACCGCAACAACACCAGCGCCGATACCGCCTCGGATCCTAGGATCGTATCCATGGAACAAACAGTCCAACAATTGACTGCCCAAGTCCACCTCCCGACTAAAAGTATTAGCTTCCTCCACACCACCTAACCAGCACAGGAAGAACATTCAGGAGCCAGAAAAGGGAAGGCAATAGAGGGCTAACCTCTAGAGTATGAGGAGATCAATTCCCACCTTAACCCATCATTTAAGCATGAACCAAGAGTCAACCTCGGTCTAACCTCGAACGACATAAAGAGAGAAATGGAAGATAGACAAAAGGAGATGGAAAGAAAGTTGTTCCAACAACTAACAGACAAAATGAAGACGCTAGAGGGGCCTAACAGTTTTGAGTAGGCAGGGATCACTAGTTTACTAGTATATGGGGAGGAGGTGTACCCAGAGAAGTTCAAGAGCCCAGAGTTTGAAAAATACGATGGCACTAGATGCCTCAAGATGCATACAAGGTTATATGTACGGAAGATGAGCAAGTATGCCCAATATGATTAGCTCATGATGCAGACCTTCCAAAACAACCTCACAGGTGCTGCCTACGTCCGGTATGCACACTTAGACTTCAACCTAATTAACACATAGGAAAGACTCGCTTGGGCATTTTACAGCCAGTACAAATTCAACATCGAAGTTGCCCCTTCGATAATGGATCTAGGAAGTCTCCGAAAGAAACACGCTGAGTCTTTCAAGGAGTATGCTTAGTGCTGGAAAGCTCAGGCTGCTAGGGTAATAACCCCAATCTTTGAAAAAGAGTTGACATTCATCTTCATAAATGCACTGGAGAACACATACTTCTCACATCTGGTAAGCCAAACGTCATCCGGCTTTGCGGAAGTAGTAGCAGCAGGGTGTCGAATCAAGAATGTCATCACATCAGGGAGACTCCAAATAATAGATCTTCCTAGAATCACATCATCACAGAGGCCCCTAGGAGGTAACAAAGCTAAGGAATCTACGGTCAGCACGGTTAACTTCGGCAGAGTGGATAAGGTTGGGACCCATGTGACTTTTTAGACTGCGAATGCCCCAATCTAACAATCACCAATGAATCACACCTAGGTTACCAGGTTCTTAAGGCAATTCACTCCGATACTGATCTCGTTCAGTCGGGTCTTTGCTCGGCTGCGAGTAGACAATTTGATCAGCTTTGAGATCCTAAGTGACCGGTATAAGCCAAGGAATTTTGACTCAAGCCTTAAATGTGATTACCATATGGGCCAAAAGGGGCATTCCATAGATAGATGTTGGAGGCTCTGAAATAAGATCCAAGATCTGATTGACACCAGAATAGCGCAGTTGGACTTTGTCAGCGCACTAACACCCAATGTCATTACTAATCAACTACTTAACCATAAGCCTACCATCAACATGATCACATATGAAGAGCTGAACTCCGAATCAAAAGAGTCCCCAAAACAGGAAAAAACAACAGCACAACAAGAAGGTCACTCGTGCTAAGTCTTAAATTAAACCTCTACATCACAGATCAAGAGGAGATGGTTAGCGGGAGACCCAACAGTTGGTACCCTAGGCCAATCACATAAGAGATTTAAGTATTTAGTGAATTACTCTTTCACCCCAACCGAGTATGGGCCACCTAGTGGATGGGGGCCTAAGTTTAAAACAAAAGACAACCCACCAAAGGAAAAAGAGGAGTTCGTGAACATGATTAAATTAGGCCAAAAACCAATAGTTGTAAAGTGTTATGAAGGACAACCTACTAAGGTACATATTCCAAAAAAGAGATATGTATTCAATGTTCTAATACCCTCAGAAAATTATAAGGCGGCACCATTTGACTATCAGGTTCTCGATCAAGAAAGACCCCCTATCATAGGAGGAATCACCCGTTCTGGGAGAATTTATGACCCTAAATACAGGATCTCGACCAAAGAGCCTAATACTACGGTAGAGAGAGAGGAAGAAGAGGGACTCTCTGCATTCACGAAAATGGTCAAAGCAAGTGAATATAAGATCATGGAACAATTGAACAAGGTTCTAGCCTAGATATCACTTATGGGCCTCCTCACAACGTCTAAGCTTTACAGAGAAGCACTCTTTAAAGTACTCAAACAGATCAAGGTACCAGAGGGCATCACAATGGAGAAATTGAGCCATGTGGCAAATTCAATCTTCACTATGGATCAGATATCTTTCTCTCCTAAAGAGTTAGGAGAAGAAGGAGACCAACACACAAAACCACTGTTCATAGTGGTGAAATGAAATAACACAATTGTCTCTAAAGTACTCATTGACAATGGATCTTCTCTCAACGTATGCCCTTTAGCCACCCTTGACCTGCTGGGGGTCAATGCAAGCAATATCAAGCCAAGCTCGATAGTAGTTAAGGCCTCCGACGGGTCTAAGAGAGAAATAGTGGAGGAAATCGGCCTGCTAGTGGAGATTGGTCTATAGATGTTCCACGTCTCCTTTTGGGAAAGCCGTGGATACATACCGCTGGAGCCATACCATTAAGTCTCCATCAAAAGGTTAAGTTCATAGCAAATGGATAAATCATCACCATGCTAAGAGAGCAAGATTATGCCATCTATAAAGAGACCGCCATACCCTACATCGAGGAAGACGGTTCCGAAGACTTTAGTCTCCAAATATTCAACGAGGTATTTGTGGTAACTAGCAAAGAGAGCCATCAGTTCAAGGAGGGACAACAAGGGATGTTTGGACTAGGGTACGTTTCTACAGCTTTGGAAGAGGCACAAGCAAAAGATATCAGGGGTAAAAGAAAGAGAAGCTAAGCGATACCCAAATGCATTTTCCACCCCTCTAACAATCATTCAGGCAGGCAACTACCATTCAAGAGCTAAAGATAAGCGAAACCGACATTAGCAATGAAGGCTTAGCCTCTCGCATGTTTGATCAACATCCAGCTCTTAACAATTGGTTCTATTATCCTATTAATAGCACTAGGTCAGCTCAAGGATAAGAACAATTATTAAACAAAATTCTATTGTAATTATTTTTTAGATTCAATAAATTGCAGCTTATTTCTTTTGCTTATATATACTTGCTCTCGCCCCACTTTACCTACAAATCCCCTATTGTCGATCGTCAAGGACATTTCGCACAGGTAAGTAATGAAAACACCGATATCATTTCTAACATACCGGGTTAGCCATTGGAGGCGATGTCCTTAACCACAAAATGATACAAGAAAATTGTCAAAAGCATGAACAAAGTATAATCTCAATCAACAAGCCAATGGAGACATAAATCTAGAAAACGCCGAGGAACCCAAAAACCTCAAGATTGAGGCCAATTTGAGTGACGAGCAGAAGCGTGAGATAATTGAGCTATTGACCGAATATATAGATGTATTTGCCTGGTCATTTGGCGACATGCCAGGACTCAACCAGTCAATAGTAGTTCACAAGCTTCCTACGAGGGAAGATGTTAAACCTAAAAAACAAAAATTGAGAAGATTTAGGCCTGACATCTTACTAAAGATTAAAGAGGAAGTCCAAAAGCTACTAAAAGTGAGATTCATTGAGATGTCAAACTACCCAGAATGGGTAGCAAATATAGTCCCTGTTCTAAAAAAGAATGGGAAAGTGCGAGTATGTGTAGACTTCCGAGACTTAAATCTAGCTATGCCAAAAGACAACTTCCCTCTACCTCACATCGATGTCTTGGTAGATAATACCACAGGAAACCATCTCTTCTCATTTATGAACGGTTTCTCAGGATATAATCAGATAAAAATGGCTGAAGAAGACAAAACTAAAACAACCTTTATCATGACATGGGGAACTTTTTGTTATAAAGTTATGCTTTTTGGTTTGAAAAACATCGAGGCAACATATCAGAGAGCCATGGTCACGATACTTCATGACATGATGCATCGAGAGGTGGAAGTATATGCTGACGACATGATAGCCAAGTCTAAATGAGAAGAAAGCCATGCAATTATTCTGAGGAAATTGTTCAAGTGATTGAGAAAGTTTCAGCTCAAGTTAAATCTAGAAAAGTGCACTTTTGGGGTTACAACAGGCAAGTTGTTAGGGTTTGTCATAAGCCAAGAAGGCATTAAAATCGACATTGACAAAGTAAAGGCCATACTAGAACTGCCCTCTCCACGCACTATCAAAGAGGTGAGAGGTTTGCTGGGAAGGTTGAATTATATAGCCCGTTTCATCTCACAGCTCACAGACAAATCCTGCCCACTATTCCGTTTGCTAAAAAAGAATGCCATGGTAGAATGGGATGATGAATGTGAAGAAGCATTCGGAATGATCAAAGACTATCTCACAAATCCTCTAGTCTTGATAGTTCCAAAATAAGGAAAACTCTTATTCTTATACCTCACAATATTCCCCGAATCCATGGGGTACGTGTTAGGACAGAAAGATGAAAAGGGAGAGAACGTTCCATATATTATCTAAGCAAGAAATTCACAGACGAGGAACAGAGGTATTCTGAAATAGAGAGGACTTACTATGCTTTGATTTGGGTCATGCACCGATTGAGGCAGTATACCCTTTACTATCCCATCGAGTTGCTAATAAGACATGATCCTTTGAAATACTTGGCAGAGAAGCCCGTTTTGTTAGGGAGAATCTCTAAATGGCAAATGCTCTTATCATAATTCAATATCACATATATGAATCAAAATTCGATAAAAGGGCAATCTCTAGCTGATCAGTTGACAGAACACCCAGTTGAGGGAGATCCCCGAGAATCACAAGCTCAATTACCTGATGAAAATATATTAATAGTAGAGGGCGAACCAACAGAAGACTACGGGGATAGACCAAAACCCTAAATGGAAGATGTTCTTTGATGGAGCTACCAATGTATTCAGTTGTGGGATCGGGGCAGTACTAATATCACCAGAAGGAACACAATTCCCTTCAGCAATGCAACTCACACTTCCATATACTAATAATATCGTAGAATATGAGGCGTGCATTCTTGGCCTCAAAATAGCTTGCCACATGGAAATTCGCAAATTAGAAGTATACGGAGATTCTTCACTTATCATATTACAGATAAGAGGGGAGTACAAAACTAAAGACCCCAAATTGGTACCATACCATCAACATTTGACACAGTTGATCAATGAATTCGAATCAATCACCTTCACATACATCCTAAGAACTCAAAACAGTTTGCAGATGCACTCGCCACACTAGCATCTATGATTCAGATAATAGGGGGAGCCGAAGTCCAACCATTGAAAATAGAAATAGAAAATCAGCCCGCCTATTGTTTGGTAATCGAAAAAGCACAAGATGATAAGCCTTGGTATTACGATATCAAAACTTTTCTCCAAGAAGGTAAATACCTTGAAACGAACGACCAAAGAACACTCAGAAGGTTAGCAAGTCATTTCTTATTAAATGGGCCTATGCTTTATAAAAGATCACCCGATACCACCTTACTAAGATGTGTGGATAAAAATGAGGCATGTGAATTGATGAAAGAAGCGCATGAAGGAGTATATGGACCTCACATGAACGGCTACATGTTGGCCCAAAAAATCATGAGGATAGGCTACTATTGACTAACCATAGAATTAGACTGCATCAAATATGTCAAGCACTGTGTCTTATGTCAAGTTTATGTAAATTGAATAAATTCCCTGCCTAAAGAACTTCATTCGTTGTCCGCACCATGGCCTTTCTCCATATGGGGAATCAATATCATTGGCCCAATCACTCCAACAACGTCCAATGGTTACAGATTCATACTGGTAGCCGTCGATTACTTCACAAAGTGGGTAGAAGCTTCGTCATATGCCAATGTCATAAAGGGATAATAGTTCGATTCTTGAAGAGGGACATAATAGCTTAATACGAAGTTCCTAAGTCAATTATCACCGACAACAGAACCAATCTCAACAACAAGTTGATGATAGATTTGTGTCAACAATTCTACATAAACCATAGAAATTCAACTCCCTATCGACCTCAGATGAATGGGGCAGTGGAAGCAGCCAACAAGAACATCAAAAGAATCATCGAAAAGATGACAATCACTTACAAAGATTGGCACAAAAATGCTACCGTTTGCCCTTATGGCTTACAGAACCTCAATTTGAGCATCTACTGGAGTTACCCCATATTCTCTGGTATATGGTACTGAGGCACTCCTACCAGTTAAATTTGAAATTCCCTCCTTTAGGATCCTATCAAAAGCACAGCTAGATGAGTCAAACTAGGTAAAGAAGAGGCTTGATCAGTTGAATTTGATTAACGAAAAAAGATTCGCTGCATTTTGTCACGGCTAATGCTATCAACAAAGAATGGCCCGAGCATTCAACAAGAAAATGAAACCTCGATGTTTCAAAGAAGGAGATCTGGTGTTAAAGAAAGTTCTCTTGAATGCTCAAGATTCGATAAGGAAGTTTACCCCAAACTATGAGGGCCCATATGTTGTAAAAAGGGTATTGTTAGGAGGAGCTTTAATATTAACTCAAATGGATGGTCCAGAATTAAGAGACCCCATTAATATGGATGCTGCTAAGATGTACTATCTATAGGCAAGGAAATTGAGATTTTGCTAATGTATATGAATGCCAATATTCAGTACAAATTTCGCTGAGTTTAGTTTTCGTTCCTTTTATAAGCAAAGTTAATATTTCTGAATGATCGATTATCTTGATCAATTGTCATTAAACAAACCTTTGTATACACACTACCCATCGCCGCACAATGAACAACGGATATTGAAATGATAATAAATTTCAATAGATTTTGTAATATAATTCTACCTATTATTGAGCATTAAACCTATTGCACTAATAAGATAACACTACAATAACAAGAGCCATGCTCACTAGAAGGAAATAAATCAAGACCCCCAGCCCTGTTTGAAGCAAGAGCAAGCAAAAAAGGAGCAAACCAGCATGAAGGTTCGGTTGCTTGGTTGCTATCCGCGATAAATTGGTAAGCATCTTAGAGTAAATAACCATCATTCACATATTATAAGACATCTCTTATCAAATCATTTGACCCGTTCACTAGAAGCATTTTCAAAAGTGTTAGGTTAGTCAGCCCACAATAGGGTATTTTCCTAAACATCTTCTCTCATGGTTAGCCCATATAGGCACCTTTTGAGACACCTATTTTTCAGGGTTGCAAGTCTAAGAAGATGCTCCCTACCATTGGTTAGTTAGCCTACAATGGGACACTTTCCTAGACATCCTCTCTCAAGGTTAGCCCATAGGGGCACATTTTGAGATATCTATTCTTTAGGGTTGCAAGTCTAAGAAGACGCTTCCCACCATCGGTTAGTCAGCCTACAATGGGGTATTTTCCTAAACATCCTCTCTCAGGGTTAGCCCATAGAGGCACCTTTCAAGACACCTATTTTTCAGGGTTGCAAGTCTAAGAAGACGCTTCCCATCATTGGTTAGTCAACCCACAAAGGGGGCACTTTCCTTAACATCCTCTCTCAAGGTTAGCCTATAGGGGTACCTTTCGAGATATCTATTCTTTAGGGCTGTGAGTTCAAGTTGATGCTTCCCACTATCAGTTAGTCAATCTATAAAGGGAGCATTTTTCTAAACATCCTCTCTCAAGGTTAACCCATAGGGGCACCTTTCAAGACAGCTATTTTTCAAGGTTACAAGTTTAAGAAGACGCTTCCCACCATCGGTTAGTCAACCCACAAATGGGGCACTTTCCTAAACATCCTCTCTCAGGGTTAGCCCATAGGGGCACCTTTCGAGACACCTATTTTTCAGGGTTGCAAGTCTAAGAAGACGCTTCCCATCATTAGTTAGTTAGCCCACAAATGGGGCACTTTCCTAAACATCCTCTCTCAAGGTTAGCCCATAGGGGCACCTTTCGAGACATCTATTCCCTAAGGTTGCAAGTCTAAGAAGACACTTCCCACTATCGGTTAGTTAGCCCACAATGTGGCACTTTCCTAAGATATCCTCTCTTATGGTTGCAAGTCCAAAGAGACGCTACTTGAATCTATTGATTAGTCAGCTCATTAGAGCACTTTTCTAAATAATTGGTTAGTCAGCTCGTAGGAGCACTTTTCTAATTTATTGATTAGTCGGCTCATAGGAGCACTTTTCTAGATAATCTATCAATTAGTCAGCTCATAGGAGCACTTCTCTAGATTATCCCCTTTACGGTTGTTAGTCTTATAAGACACTTCTTGATATTGATTAGTCAGCTCATGAGAGCACTCTTTGAAGGCATTTCTCCCCAAACAGTCGCTAGTCTAGCCAGACACTTTTGTTGATAGGTGGCCAACTCATAAGAGTGCTTCCTGAGACAATCTTCTCTTTAGGGTTGCTAGTCCGATAAGACGCTTCCTATTATCAGCTATTCCAGTCACAATAATACACTCTTAAACAATCCTTGAAATGTTTCTTATCGTCAATTAGTCAGCCCACAGAGCACTTTTTGAGAGGATATATTACTTCAGATTGTTAGGTTGTTTAAGATCATTCCCTGAGCAATACCAATCATCATAAAGCACTCATGGGATTATTAGCTCATGGAGCATTTTCCTACTAAAGACCAAATTCCAGATAACCGGCCAAACGAGGGCGTTATCCATTCAGTTTAGAGGCAAAAAATGGCGTTTTTCTTGTCTTTGAAATTAAGTTTTGCAAACTTTATCACAAAGAGGGGCAGCTGTAAACACCCCATTTTTTCCCCTAATAATTAGTAATGGTCAATTTTCAATTTTTTTTTTTATAATTTAGCAAAAAAAAGAAAAAAATAATCAAAAAATAAAATAACTAAGGAAAATATATCAATTTTGGAAAATAATCGTAGAAATAATAAGAAAAGGAGCTAAATAATTTTTAAAAATTTTTAGAATTTTAAAATAATATAAAAATAATAAAAATTGCATCGCATATATAAAATTTACGTAAATTAAAAAAAAAACTAAGAAGTGGGCTAACCTAGCTGGTTCGAATCATGGCCTAAGGCACGAGGGAAGGGGCTTGGTCAGGCGTTCGAAACGCGGGGGAAGCAGATTTGTGTTTTGCATGTTTTTTCTTTTTTGCTTGGGATACACGTCAGCTATTGATTGGATGGAGGGAATGCACGCACCGGGTGCGTGATCGTCTCCTACCTTCTTTCGAGATCGTCATCGATAAGGGAAAAATTCAAATCCGACCATTTTGATGCAATATTTTTGCACAAATCCACCAAATCTTTAACCAAAATAAGATAAGCATCATCCAATTGGAATCAAATCGCAATAAATTGGAAGATTTACACAAATCCGAGATGGGTTTTTAACCGTAAATCCGATTCATCCCAATCGGAGAAAATCCAAGCTTATCCCACTCAATTTTCGACGCCTATAAATAGAACACGAGAGGAGGAAGCCAAAGCATGAATCTGAAGAGAGAAAGGAGAGGAAATAGGAGAGATTGGAGCTACCGAAGTTCATAGGCCACAACCACTAACCATCGTTGCCTCAAAACACCACTTAGAGAGGTTTTCGATAGAAGACACCACCGTCCTCAGGTTCCTAGTCCTCGAAAGCTTCAAAAACACCTCATGTTCAACGAAAAGGGACACCGGAATGTCGCCAATGAGGACTTCCAGCCATCGTGACCTAACCCATCGACCCGATTTGACCCAACTCGCGTATTGTACCCGGACTCAGGTAAGCCGGATTTGCCGTTTTTTATTATTATTTATTTATTTATTGTGTTTTATTTATTTGTTTGTTTATAATTCAAAAATAGAAAATAAAAAATAATAAAAATAATATTAGGAAAAATGATAGAATTTAGACTAGTTTATTTTTTTATGTTTAGTTTAGAATAGATAAAATAATAAAAAATTATAAAATAAAAATGTTAAAAAATATTTAAAATAATAAAAAATAATAATAATAAAATAAAATAATAAAATAATAAAATAATAAAAATTAAAAAAAATAAAAAGTAATAATGATTAAAAGTAGGATTAATAATAGGGATATAAAAATAATTTTTATCACTTAGAAAAAATCATTTTCTTAAATAAATCCGAAATTGGTTTTTCTTTAAATTAATTTTTCAAAAAAAATAAAATAAAATAATAAAGCTTAGGCTTAGGTGTTTTTCCAAAAAAATGCTAAAAATGATAAAAACGTAACTCGAGGTATTTTCATAATTAAAATTAACTAACCTACTAAAGCTTTTTATAAAAAGCGAACTACGACTTGTTTGATCTTGAATAGTAGGTACGTTGGCACCCTTATGGGAAAACTCTAAAAAGAACAAAAAATCATTTTCCAATTTGTTACAATTTGTTTTACATGTATCCAAAATAATAAGAATAGTAAATAAAAAAAAACAAAAATAAAGGAAAAGACATTAGAATATGGTTTAGATTTAAGAAGAATAAGGTGGTAACTTTAAGGTTTTAATAGGTTAGCTCTCGAGTCCAGAAACTTTAGTTTTCCCTTTCCTTTTTCACAAAAATGAAAAGAGGAGATGATGCGGATTCGGAAATGCTCTGATACCAAATGATGCAGAATCAGATTCGAATTCCTTCAAACAAGCCAAATCGTCAATAGCAATCAAATGTCACAAATTTTTAGGGTTTTCTAGATTTTGGTACTAACGTATAAAATCAAAGATATGGATAAAATTATCAATCTATAGATGCTAAGATTGATAAAATTAAACTGATTCGCAATCAAATCATAGAACGATAGAAACCACGTTCTATAAATCAATCACTAGGGTTAAAGAATTCTAAGAATTCAATAACGATGCTCGCCACAAATCCTATATGAACCAAGAATTTGATAAGAACAACAAGAATAAAGTGAAAATCAATTCTCAATATATTCAAAGATCTCCAAAGATGATTCACACACTCAGAGTGTTTCTGTTTACAACAAAAAAAAAAAAATTCTCCCTCGAAAAATCCTAAGGACGCCTATTTATATCATCTAAAAAAAAATTGTGTGAAAACATTCAAGGCTAGCCAAAGGCCGGCGGCCTTCACTTAGGCCGGCACCAAAAGTTGGCGGCCTTCACTTAGGCCTGCATTAAAGCCGCCAGCCTTCATTTAAGGCTGGCTCCAAGGCCGGCGGCCTTGAAGTGAACTCGGCCAGCCTTTATTCAAGGCCGGCTTAAGGTTGGCCGGACTTCGCCTTGAGTCCTCCCGACGCCTATGTCCTCCTTTTTTTGGTGCTCGTATTTTTGCTCTTGGAATCGTATCATTCCCTCCATGTTGAAAATGATTCGACCTCGAATCTGTATCGTCCATCCTGCTAGGCCACATAAACAGACTCCTCTTTCCCTTGGCCTTCTTAAGGCAAATCAGTCTTGTGTGTTGTAAATCGGTTGGACTCATAGGAAGAAGCTTATATGTCTTGTCCTGTTGCTGAATGGTATACTCATTGGTGTATCCATCATACTTGGCTCTGATGTCATACTGCCAAGGTCTTCCAAGGATCAAATGTGTAGCTTCCATGGGAGCTATATCACAAACAATTTCGTCAGTATAATCTCCAATAAGCAATGGAACACGAACCTGTTTGTGTACATGAACAGCTCCCTATGGACTCAACCAATGAAGTGCATAAGGTCTTGGATGCTACTCCACCTGCAAACCCAACTTAGTAACCCAGTTTGCTGAAGCAACATTAGTGCAACTACCTATGTCAACCACAATCAAACAAGTCTTTCCCTGCACCATGCCTTGGATATGGAATAAATTGGCCCTCTGATTAGGAATAGTTTCATCCTGCTGAACCATTAGCATATCTCCCTGTACTGGACTCGCTATAATGTCTTCATCTACCTCTTCTACCTCAGTACTCTTCTGTTCTTCTTCCTCACTCTCAACTTTGTCCCCCTTGATGACCATAACCCTTTTATTATGACATTAAGAAGCAATATGGCCAAGTCCTAAACACTTGAAACATTTGATATCCCTACTCCTCTTTTGTTGTGTTTAGTCAACAACCTCACTAATGACTTCTTTTCCCTTTTCCTTCCTTTCCTTCTCCCTCTCACCATCATCTGATTTATGGTGTTGATATGAATTCTGATCCCGCCATCTCTGATCCCGCCTGCGCTGATGCCGCTCAACTCGATTGGCTAATTTAATCACATCCTCAAGAGTCTGATAATGCTGGAGTTCCACTACATTGGCAATGTCCATCTTCAACCCATTGATGAAACAAGCTATGGATTCATCTGATGTTTCCCTGATATCACATCTTGCCACTAATGTCTCAAACTCCTTCACATACTCTTTTATGCTCTTCTTACCCTGTCTCAAGGATTGCAACTCCATCAGCATCTCCTGTTTATAGTAGTCTGGCACAAATCTGCATCTCATCAACGCCCATGAATGCACTTTCTCCTCATCAGCCCTACGTCTCTTAGTTTGTAATTTATCCCACCACAAACTAGCATATTCAAAGAATGCTAGAGACGCCATTTTCACCTTCATGCGCTCATCCCACTCATAACAGTCAAACACCTTTTCAACTCGTGGCACCCAATCTAGGAATTCCTTTGGTTTACTACTACTAGTGAAAGGTGGAATTTTCAGCTTGATGCTTTCAATCCCCTTACGTCTGTCAACATTGTTTCCTCTCCTATTCCTTCCACTACTAGCATCAGATTCACTACTAGAGTGTCTCCTCCTATTTCCTGCACCACTATGGCTTCTTCTATTCCTAACCTCCAATCTCTCCATAATCAATCTAAGATTTTCTTGGATTTGATTGAACTCAGCCATAGTCACAACCTCACCCCCATTATCAGCATCATTCCTATTGTTGTTGTTATGAACACTTCCATGCAACGACATCTTTACCCTTCAATAATTAGCAATAGAAATTCACCAAAAAAAAAAAACAACAATTCTCAACAACAGCCCCAAACACCAATTTCACATCAATTCAACACCCAACAACTGAATTCAGCAAAAACCCCAATTCTCAACTACAACCCAATCACCAATTTACAGCAATACGATTCACAAAACAAATTTCCAAATTTCTCAACCAACAGTAGTATTGAATTAAAACTACAATTGAATTGAGAATTAACAACCTTACCGATTTAACCCACGATCTGATCGAATCCAACCTTTGCTCTAAATCCTTACGAATCCAACCTTCGCTCTGATACCAAATGATGCGGATTCGGAAATGCTTTGATACCAAATGATGCAGAATCGGATTCGAATTCCTTCAAACAAACCAAATCGTCAATAACAATCAAATGTCACAAATTTTTAGGGTTTTTTGGATTTTGGTACTAACGTATAAAATCAAAGATATGGATAAAACTATCAATCTATAGATGCCAAGATTGATAAAATTAAACTGATTCGCAATCAAATCATAGAACGATAGAAACCACGTTCTATAAATCAATCACTAGGGTTAAAGAATTCTAAGAATTCAATAACGATGCTCGCCACAAATCCTATATGAACCAAGAATTTGGTAAGAACAACAAGAATAAAGTGAAAATCAATTCTCAATATATTCAAAGATCTCCAAAGAGGATTCACACACACTCAGAGTATTTCTGTTTACAACAAAAAAAATTCTCCCTCGAAAAACCCTAAGGATGCCTATTTATATCATCTAAAAAAAATTTGTGCGAAAACATTCAAGGCCAGCGGTCTTCACTTAGGCCGGCACCAAAAGCCAGCGGCCTTCACTTAGGCCGGCATTAAAGCCGGCTCCAAGGCCGGCGGCTTTGAAGTGAACTCGGCCGGCCTTTATTAAAGGCCAACTTAAGGCTGGCCGGACTTCGCCTTGGGTCCTCCCGACGCCTATGTCCTCCTTTTTTTGGTGCTCATATTTTCGCTCTTGGAATCGTATCAAGAGATCTCGCTGACTAGTTGTCCAAATTAGGATTAATCTACTCAATTAGTCATAATTCAATAATTTTTACTAACTTCAGTTGGATGGCGACTCCAAAATAAGACGAAATTCCTAGTTCAAGTCGAGGATTTATATTAGATGAACATAAGGTCTAGTATAAATCGGATTAGGAATGAAAATGAAAAAATAAAAAATTAGACTCGACAATAGCCACCATGTAAAATAAGAGAAAGGGCCCATCAGTAGGGGCAAGCATCAATAAGAAGAAGATTTAGCACAATTGAAAGAAGAGAATTATTTTCTACATGTTTATTTTATCTTTCATGTTTATGAACACAAGTTATTTAAATAAGTTCTTCTTTTTGTGTATTCTTTGTCTATTTCCTTCAAAATGTTTAAGTGTGATATAAAGTTAGTCTAACTCAATAGGGTTATCTTAGGAAGTTAGTTTTTCATCAATGGGACACTATGGTGGAACTTAACCCTATTGGTTTAGGGTAAATAACAATGGATGTTGAATCGAGTTGACACGACTTAGTTTTTGTGCTAAGGGAATTGTATCTCATCATTTGAAAAGTTTAGGATGAAAAGGGAGCAAACCATATCCAAAACACTAACCCTAAACACACTTTACAGTTAAGTGACATCACTATAAGGATTTAGATTCATTCCTTAGAGTAAGTTCATCTTGAACTTGATACATCAATTAAAGTGATGTTAAACATTCATTTCACTATCCCCAAACACATTACTATCCCTTATTAACCCCATTGAGCCATTTTAAGAAGTATTTTTCAAAGTAAATCCTATTAAGAACTACCCTACATTAGGATAATTAAGAGCTTAAGGATATTAATTAGGAGAAAAGGATGAAACTAACTTGTGTTTGCCTTAGTTGCATTGATTCAAAAGTAATCATTGTCATAGATACTTTATTTCCTTTAAAATGAAGGACCTTAACTTTTGTCTATGACCATGGCACCACAAAAATCCACTAGAACTTCCACAATACTCTCTTGAGCCAAAAAGAAAGATAAAACCATCATCGAGATTCAAGATGAGGAATCATCCGTGTCGTTACACCATAGTCATGAAAAATCTCAAGAAAAAACCATACATAGCGAGGAACAAGGATCCTCAATAGAGATTGGAAAACGTGATGACAGTAGTTTAAAGGAGATTGCCACAGATAGTGATTCTGAGAGTGAACAAGAAGTTTCTACAGAAATTCTAAAAAGAAAGAAAAAGGTAAACCCTAAACATTAATTCTCTTAGAAGCTTATATTGTTGAAAGGAAAAATTATGGATTATATGTCTTTGGATTTTAAGTTTTTGATTAAGAATGTTTTCCATGTTGATGAGATGCTGGATAGAATTGGTTTTCGGAAACTATGTAACTTGAAGTGTTCTGTGTTCGAAGAAGTGATTGTTGATTTTTATGAAAACCTAGATTCGAGAAGGAAAGATAGGTTAAAGTTGAATGTGTGTGGTTAGAATGCTGAGATTAGTAAGAATGGCTTAAGAATGAAAGTGATGACAAGGACTTAATGAACATGAATAGGCTAGAGCTATTTTAGTATCTAAATGATAGTTTCGAGATTGAATCACAAAGAGATATGCTTGTTATTCAATTCTCTTTGCTAGTTAGGATGTTACACAAAGTGGATAGTTCGAGTATTTTGCCAAGAATTGGAAGAAGAACATATATCTCTATGGATGAAGAAAAAATTATCTTAGGAATAACAAAAGGAAAGAGTGTGGATGTGGCTGATAAAATCTTGAAAATTTTGTTTGAAAACAAAGGAAAAAGACCATATGGAAATCTGATTATGTTGCTCTTAAAAGAGAAGAGGATAAGGTTTCTTAAGGAGTACTATAGTAGAATTCCTGTTAAGGAAATTACTGAAGGTATCTTCCATCATATGAGTATACATGTTTAGAAAAAGTTTAGTTTTCTAGAGATTGTACAATGTATATGGTCATAGGTATTTATGAAGAGATATTCCTAAATGGATGTTTAATGTTCAAAGAGGAGAAACTTATAAAGAGAGAAAGAAAATGATGAGAATGAACTTTTGAAAAAGAGTAAGAAAAGGAAAGGAAAGGAGAAAGTTACTGAAAAAGAAAGAGGGACAAAGAGGAAGTTTGACAAGGGAAATCCAGAGAAAAGGATGAACCTATAGTTGGATCAAACGGTTCTACAAACAGTTTAGAAGAGATTGTTTCAAAATCCCCTATTCTTAAGATAAATGATTTTGAAGCTAGGATTAGTAATGAGGTTATTAATATGAAAAGTAGGATTTCAGATTTGGGGAATTTTGTGAAGAAAAGTTTTATGGAGATAAAAATCTATGATAGAGTCAGTTACTGCCAAACTTGGTGAAGAAAAATCTAATAGACAACTTCCACCAATTCCCACTAAAACTAGACAAAGTTCTCTAAAGACTCTTGTTTAAGAAGATTAATAGAATCTTAATAATGAAGCTAGTGACACTATTCCAATGCATGAACACAACATAGATACTCCACATGCATAACAAGGTGTTCCTCAAAGTGGTGGGACTGAGATTTTAGATTAAGCTAAGCAAGAAACTGCTGCAATTAATATTGAGATTGATTCTACACTTGAATCTGTTTAAGAACTTACTCCCAAACCCATTCTTGAACTAGTCTAAAACACTCAATCTAAACCCCCTATTGATTAATCACCTACTCCTACTAAACCATTTAAACCATAGCCAACTCCTGCTTCTACTAAAAACAATCATGAACCTATCGAAAAGCAATATGAAGTAAAACTAGTTCCAAAACGACCCGGTAGAAGGGTTAAGACAACTACTAGAAAAGTTGTCAAGCCTCCAAAGAAAAAGAAAAATTAATTCTTTAAAGACTCATGCTACTCATTGTTTCTAATTGTTGATCTGTTTAGTTTATCTTTTCATTGATGTTTATGCTTTTGTTAATTTTGTTCCTTCAATGGCTTACCAATTTATATCATATGTTGATGGGGAGTAACATGTACTACTTGTTTGATAACAAAAAGGGAGAGAAGGAAAATTTAGTGATAAACTTGTTTCACAAATCTTTAATATATTATATAAGTTTATCACTTGAGAAAGGTTTTCTTATAATAAAAAAGGGGGAGAATATTGAGTTCTCTTAAATAAGTTTTGATGATAACAAAAATGTTGTAAGATATCTAATGAACAAAAGCATTCATTCTTTCAAGCACTTAAGTAGATAGTAGTTTACAAATACTTCGTCTAATGGTTAACAAAACAATCATTAGACATTTCAGTAGACACTAAAATGGATAGTTTGATACTTCGATTCATAGAATGTATGATCATACAGTTCTTAATTATCTTCAATACAAGTTGGATTTATTTGAAGCCTCAACTCCACTAATTAAGTATATTTGGGTAATGCACTTAATTTGTTCCACATAAGAAGGATTAATAATTCATGGGGATTTTCTTTGAAGTCTGTTTCACGAGCTTTCAAGGAAGTTTTTAATAGTTGTAGCAAAGTTCTCTTTTAGAGTTATAAAATTTGTTTTATCAAGATGTTGGAAAGTTATTGAATTAAAATATTTAAAGATTTATTTTATCTCGACATAAATATCAACCAATGAAGAACAAGATAAGAATAAGTACAAAAATATGGTTTATCAGTTGAAGCTTATTCGCATAAAGAGGGATCTTTGATTTTCAAATTAAAATTTATCTATATAAAGTTGTTAAAGATTTGGTCGAAGATAGATATCAACAATATTTGAAGATCATATGCAAAACCAATTATTTGATTAAGGAGTTTAAAGTTTGAATTTTCATATAAGATTTTCAAATCTCGCAAATATAGGGATATTAATCTTATCCGTGCAACAAAGAAGTCATTAGAAGATTTTATGTATGTTTTGAAGTTTTCTATCAAGAAGGATAGTACAAGAAGAAAATATATAAACTTTAAATTTTAAGTTCAACATACAAGAGAATAGCAACAATTTTTTGAAGCTTTCTTTCATACTTATAAAAGATTATTGAGCAATCTTACAGACACTTTGATTAACATTACGAACTACTTTTACAATTTTTTTTTTTCTTTCGAGCTTAAACTTGAGAATTCACATTTTCTCATTTTTGTACAAACTCTCTTTACTTTTCATGTGAGGATGAGCTAAGAAAAGTAAGGTTACAAAAGTCTTGTAGTCTATGTTTAATCAAGTAGTAGGGTAGAAAGAAAGAGCAAGAGCAATTAGTGTTTGTAATTTTTCTTTGTTATTGGATTAGTGGAACAACTCGTGTAGAATACCCAATCCCTAGCAATAGAGCTGGAAGAGAGAACTAACTTACAAGGAGGAATCTCTATATATCGCCATCTTCTTTATTTTATTGCACATTAATTTCTGTCATTTTGTTTTTGCATATTACATGCATTCTTCATTAGAAAAAGAAAATTAATAAGTGTTCTTTTAATTAGACTTTCATAAAAAGTTTTGAACAAACAACTCAACCCCCCCCCCCCCCCCCCACTTGTTTTCCATTTCGGGACCTACAAAGATAAGTTAGAATCAAGTTGTATGCCTAAAGTTAAACATGCATAAATTCAATCAATTTAAATTCAATTTTTTAAAAAGGAAGATTAGAGCCATGTCTAGATATGACTTCTATCTAGAGGAGGAAACGATGGAAGATATGATTTTGCTTTGTGAGTGTACTTACCCAATTTGGTATGTAGTTTTAGGGTGAAAACATGAGGTGGCTAGATTTCAACAATAGATGCTTAGCTACTCAATTTGAGAAAACCACTACCACTAAATAAATACCAAGCAAAGCAATTTATGGGCAAGGTTTGTCTATGGTACATTTTAGAAGCACCATTACTATTGTGTTTTTAATAAAAAGATGCTTAACTCATAACTCCTTATTTTCATTAAAGCATCTATTTAGGAGTTCTAAAAGGTTACATCATTAACAACACAAGAGTAGTTCCTCAATTTCAGTAGTAACAGTAGTAATTGTAGACTGTACCCACCTATAGGATTTACAAAAATAAACTGTGATGTTGCATGGAACATCAAAAGCCAGAAAGCAGAGACTGGATTTGTCTAAGGGATCGAGATGGGAGATTGATGGGTGTTATGTGAAGAACTTGTGGCTAATAATAGTATGGTAATGGAAGCTATAGCTATTAGAGAAGTTTTAAAGTTTACAAGGACTAAGAGATGGAACAAGATTGTTGTTGAGATAGACTCTTCATAAGTTTATAAAAACTTAACTAAACATGGAATTTATGGTTTATTTCCAACACTATTGCTGATATTAAAGAGCTAAAATCACAATTTAACTCTTATACTTTCCTTTAAATTAGCATAGGGTAAAAAGAGCTTGTGCCTATATTTTGAAAATTGAATCTCCTTAGTCCTTTAACTAATCTTATTCATGCAAATCATGTAAATAGACCCTAGACTCATGTATTTCTTTTGCTAGTGTTTATTATAACTATTAGTCTCTTTTTCTAGCAAAAATAAATAGATAAATAAATGGGTATTGATGGTTAAAAAAAAATGAAGATCGATATCTTCTGAGCTTAGTGAGCTAATGACTTCAATCCTTATAGAAAGAGAGCTTAGTGCCTCATTCACCAGCTACGCGGGAGCTTAAAGAGTTTATCTCTATGCCTATAAAAAGGCATTTGTGAGTATTTACTTGTTCTTAGGTGAAGGCTTCAATAAATTGTAAGTTACTTAAGTGTAACTAAGTTGTTACATTTCCTTAACTAATCAATTTGCAATACGGAAGATAGAAGTAGTTTGACACCAACTGCCATAAACTTTGAAAGAAATAGATAGAATAAATATACTTGAATTCATTGCAGTTCATTGATCTAATTACAATATGTACATGAATATAACTCTTCAAGCTATTCATGACAAGCTCTAAGATTGTCTACATTGCATGTCTTAGGAATAGGATACCTATAAAGTCTTTCTAAATTTATGCTCCATGCCTTACCACCTCAATCACCCTAATTAGGTCATCTCAACTAAGCATTAACTAGCTCTATCTTCTCTAGACCTAGTGGCTTTAAGCTTTCAACAAATCAAGTCTCACAATCAAAAGACCTTGTGTTTGACCTTCTTGTCATTGTGCCAAGTAGCTTTTTATTGATAGGTATCTACTTTTAGGCTTGTGTGATCATGGAGCTCTTCAAGGAATCGAGGTTGGCATTGGTGCTCAATCTCATTAACTTGTAGATTAGGCTCTTGAATGTGAAGGTTTGGGATCTTAAGCTCAACCAAAAGTACTACTTTGGTTCCAAAGGCCAAGTTAAAGGGATTTTCTCCTATTGTTGTCCTCAAAGTAGTTAGTACCCATATAAGATGTGAGGGAGTTCATTTAGCCATTTACCCTTACACTGGTCCACTCTCTTCTCCAAGTTATTAAGGATGATCTTGTTAGTAGCCTCCACTTGACCATTGGTCTAGGGATGTGCTACAGATGTGTAGTATATCTTCACTCCCATGTCAGAGAAAAATTCTATGAATGATAGGTTGTTAAATTGATTCTCATTATTTGTAATAAGTGCATAGGGAATTTTGAACTTGCAAATGATTGACTTCCAAACAAAGCCTCTCACACTCTTCTCCATAATCTTGGCCACTACTCTTACATTTACCCACTTAGTGAAGTCCACTGCTACAATAATGCATTTTCTCTACCTAGTTACCTTAGAGAATGAACTTCGGAACTAAATCTCCCACTAATTAAAAGGTCATGGACTAGTGATAGGTAAGAGACTACTACTAGGAAGTCTATCCATTAATGCATGCTTCTAGCACTTCTCACACTTTTGAATTGACTTGTGAGCATCCCTTTTCATGATTGACTAGTAGTACCTAAGTCTAATGTCTTCATAGCCAAAGCACGACTCTTGATGTGATTGATGTAACCATCTATGTGTAGCTCTTCTATAAAGTGCTTAGCTTCCTCTAGACATAGACACTTAAAGAAAGGCAGATTGTGTGCCTTTTTGTAGAGCTACCCATCAACAAAAGTGTATTGAGCTACTTGATACATTATGTTCTTAGCTACCTTCTTATCTTAGGGTAAGGTGCCATGCTTCAAATATTCAAAAAGAGAATCCATCTAATAGTGTGTGTCTGATGTAGGCCGAAGGTTATTTGCCAAGCACTCCTCATGTGGCTTGTTGATGCTCTTATTTGGTAGGTACTAAATAAATACCCTTCTATCTAAGTTGAAGGGACTAGTTAAAGCCAACTTCAAAAGATTGTTAGCTTTCAAGTTCTCTGCTTAAGAAACTTTAGCGATGCTCTATGTAGGGATATCCAAGAAAATTGCCTATATGACCTCAAGATATTTTGACATTCCTTCATCTTTCATTATGTAATCTCTAGTGACTTGTTAGACTTCACTTCCTATTAGACTTTTTAACTAGCACGTTATTTGCAAACCAAGCCATGCAAGGTTTCTCCTTGATGAAATTTTCTTTCAAAACTTTTGTACCTCCTCTTCTATCACCACCTACCTCTTAGGGGTGAGATGTTGCTTCTTCTACTTAACTAGCTTAGTATATGGGTTATGTTGAGGCAGTGCACCATTATTTCTAGAGGGATTCCTATCATGTCAAAGTGTGATTAGAAAAAAAAATCTATGTTGGACCTGAGGAAACTGATAAGCTGTTCCTTGAGCTCTATAGATATTGAAATACCTATTTGCATGGCCTGCTCAGCACTACTCCCATGCTATATTGTCTCAGTTTTTTCAACCAATTCTAGCTTTTGGCTAGTTCCTTAGTTAAGTCTCAACGCTGAACACCTCTTTTTAAGATAAGGGCAAGAGGTAATGAAGCATGCATGTAGGATTAGGGAACTTTGCCTTCAAGTGTTTAGTGGATGTAATAATGTCAAAGGTGTTCTAAGTTGGCTAACCCAAGAAAACATTATAGGGTAACTAGGTATCTACCGCTAGAAAGTTGACCAGTGCCTCAGCCTTGTGCTTGGCATTGCCAAGCTCCATATGAGGATTGATCATTCATTTTACCTTTATGGGTTTATTATCAAACCTATTAAGGTCATGGTCGTGAAGCTTTAGTTGTTTAGGTAGCATTTTTATCTATTTGAAGGCCCACTTGAAAATGATGTCCACAAAACTTTCAGTGTCCATAAACACTTTATGGTCAACATAGTTGCCAATCCTAGAATGGATTACCACGACATCATCATGCGGAGTAGTAACTCTCTCCATGTTTGCATCTAAGAATGAAGTGGTGGTATTAATCATTAGTTTCTTACTCTATAGGTTGAGTACTTGCTAATATTTCCTTGATTAGACATAGGCCTTAACTCTATGAGTGAGACCACCCTCCTATTGTTAGACAACCCATGATTGTATAGATTGTACTATGAGTTGGTTAATTGTTGTTGTTGGATGGCTCTACATCCTCTTCTTGGCAACCTCACTTTTATAGCTACTTGACTTTTGCAATGTACTCCTTAAGGTAGCCATGGTGGACCAGATCCTCAAGGGCATTCACAATGCTTGTCAAATTTCCTTCTAGCCAAGTTGTGCTTTATTCCTTAAGGCTAGGCTAAAATTCTTTGAATTTTGACCTTAAACATGATTTGGGCTTGGGGGTTATATAGTGGGGTTTGTTGGTCATATATCAAAATAGGATGCTTAATATTGATTAATTTCTTAATTAGATCAATGATTTAATCAACAAGATGTTAGCAGTTGATGGGTGTCGAATCCAACAAAAATAAAACCTACTCCTAGACAATTATATGATTTGCATATAGTGATGAGTAGGGTTGAATCCACAGGGATTGGTTAAAGATATTTCTATTCAAAGGGCATAAAGATGAAAAGAAAACGAGGGGGGGGGGGGGGGGGGGGGGGGGGGGGTGGTTTGTTTATGAGTCAAAATAAAGTCGAAGCAAGATAATAGAATCGTATATTGATAAAAGCCTAGCCAAAGGAATCAAGATAGTTTAATTCAAGGAATTGATCATCGATACAAATGTTTTCTATTCTTGTTCCTAGATAAACTGGTTATGGTTATTAACAAGCTCTAACAACCTATCTCTCTGTACTTCCTCGATAACCAAGAGAAGCTCTTTGATTATTTCTCTTATCGATTAGACAACCCCAGACAAGCGCTTAGGATTTAATCTACCAATAGCATTAAAAACTAGAGAGACCACCAATTCATGCCAGTAGATTATAAGATAACCTATTTAAACATGATCACATACCTCCATAATATGAATTCGATCATCTATTTTATAACCAAACATGTTATTGTGTCACTGAGACTAGAACAATCAAACAATTACGGATTTGACGTGCTAGTTGACAATATATTAACTTGCTAATTGAGTAGAAGAGCTCTATTCATACCAATCAACAAAGATAATAATGACAAAACGATCAGAAGATATATGAATATCCAAAAACAAAGAATAGAATAAATACAAGTCAATTAGACCTCACAATTCGTGGAGAATTAAACATCTATGACCCTTTGGCTAGAAAAGTAGCTTAGCTACTCATGTTCATCAATAAAACGAAAATAAAAAGTAGAGACATGATGAACCTGGTTGCCTGCTCTGCCTCCAAGATGATCCAAAGATTGCAGATTAAAAGATTCAAAAGTTGTCCTCACCCTCTAGGGTTGGTTCTATTTATATTGTTAAAGGGATGGCATGTGATCTTTTGCTAGCAAGATACGAAAATATCTTTCCTTTTCCAAGTAGATTTCGAGAAGTGAATCTTCGTCTGCCTGGCACGCCCTACCACACGGCCGTGGGTCAAGCCGTGCTTTCCTCTGTGCATAATTCACGTATCATCTTCCGTGTCCAGTGTGTAGCACGGCTCCACCCACGGCTAGATTTTCAACCGTGCCTTCCTCTGTGCATGATCTACAAGTTCTTCTCCTTGGCACGTCTAGCTTCCACCATGGCTCCAAGCATGGTTTCTCCCACGGCTGCCACCACGGCCGTGCCCTAAGCTGTGTCTCTCTCTGTTGAAAGTCCACATTTCCGCCTTCTTGTCCAGTGTGTAACACGGTTTGCACCATGGCCGTGCCTCAAACCGTGCTTCCGATACACGGCCGTGTATTTCAACCGTGTATCTTCCTGTTGATTCAAAACCAAGTACACGGCCGTGTACTTCAATTACACGCCCATGTACTTCCCTCCGGCGATGTAAATCCTTGTCTTGATCCAAGTTGTAGATGACTTCTCTAATTTACTTGAATTAGCATCCTTGACTCCATTTAACCTGATTTATCACCATAATAGAATTAAGTACCATTTCCTTATGATTTCTATAAAATCAATAATGAATTAACACAATTTATACTATAAAGATTAAGTATAAAATGACTCTATCAGCAATGAACATGAGGATTGAGCTTTAGAGCATTGCAAGGGCTTTGTTGTTACCATTGCTCTGCTACCAGGTTGGGTAATAGGGCTAGAAGGTGCAATTGCCTCCTTGTTGTGGGTGATGGATCGGCTTGAAGCAAATTTCTGAGCTCTCATGAAGCTTAGCTATTTCTGCCTCGAGGTGTTGGTTATCTTATTGAAGCACATTGAAGCGTTGCTCTAATAGAGAGTACTGATCTTTGACGTTGACTTTCTCTCCCTTCTAGGTTTTGTGGTTGATGAGTAGTGGAATTTCCAGAAGCACTATTGTTGTCCATGGGTGCATGGAATGGTTCATAGGAGGAATAAGATTGGTAGCAATTGTCGTGGTAACCGCTGCTCTTTCCACCGTCTCTTCATTGAAATTCCTTAATGGACTGGACTTGAGCTTGGAGGCCAAGTGGATAATCTAAACAATCATCAACTATAGTTTTGGTTTAATTATAAGCACATTTCTAAGGTACAACTAGGCTGGAAAATTAGCATTTATCAGATTTCAATTTCAACATTTATTTATGATAAATGGCAACTTAGTTCAGAATGTTTGGTATGTAGTTAAAAAGTTCTGTTTTGATATTGCATCAAGTCTTGGAAGGTCACCTTTGAAGTCCAGCCAGATTAAACGCGTGCATCCTGAGTAGTCAAGGAATCTGCTCATTGCAGCAATTCCAAGCTGATACGAAGTGCTTGTCGGAGGAAAACTCCAATTGGAAAGTTTAAGCGGGACACGGATGGCTCATTTGCGTCAGGAGTTGCAGTGGAGAGGGATTGAGAGACACTTTAGACAGACTAATGTTTGCCTTTTGGGTTGAGATTATCCTGTGGCAAGTATTGATCTATTAGTGCTGTTATCAATCGAAATTACGTCAATAGTTTTGCTGTCGTTTTAATATTTTTAACCTAGAGGTTGAAGCGGACTCTTTAACCGTGGTTTACTTCAATGGAATTTTCACAAGGTTCAAAATAATAAATTAATTAAAAAAAATCATGAATCAAGTAAATGCTTCATTTTCACGTATTAAAGAAATCAAGAGATTGACAAACCAATTTTTTTCACTACGAATTTTTAGGGCATTCTTGTTTTGCAGAGGTTTTATTCTTTTAGGTTAGGAATAAATTCCTTCAATTATTATACGATGATGTAATTTCTTTGCGTTTTCAATAAAGCTACTCGCTAAGAGGGAAAAGGAAAAAAAGAAAAGAGAGTACTGTTGGCAACTTAATCTCAACAAATAAAACAGCCTGAAATTGGATGCCAGTGCGTACACAAGTCGACATTAGCCTCAATTTCTGGAATAAGATGGCCAACATAAGGTCAGGAGAACAATTCCTCCACCTCACAATGATCTAGCAATATTCCCGTCCTTGTGCTCGCGTCCAATCAATTTATATATCAGAGGAGAAAAATAATAATAATAATAATACAAATTTCATAAGTGCGTTTATTCCAAAAGAGAATACGATAAAGCAAAAGATATTTTGGGTAACATGGTGATTTTTTTCGAAAATCCTAACACAAGCTCAAAAACGAAATCTTTTGAAAATATCACGATGAGATTTGATTGGGGGGGTTTTAATAATTACGCTTTGTTTCATTCGACCGGGTGAACAAAACAAATCTGCAATGGCGAAACATCAAAAAACCTTGCCTACCACATTTCCGCACGGCACTCTATAAACTCACGCTTCCTTTGTTCTTGTATACCCATCACACAAATAATATTTATCAAAGGACCCAACCAAACTGAAACATAACAAATCACATCGCAAAAATTGAATAAAGAAAGAAAAAAAAAATCCTATTTTCCAAATATATCAAATTACATGAAAAGCTAGATACACTTTTACATTTAGCCCTTTTCTATTTAAGAAGAATCCGGAGACGGTAGCAACCAAAACCCTATTTTCATCCACGACATGCGTATCGTGGCCCTTAGGTTCGGCTAATCAACATGTCTATGATTGTCATACTAATATGCTTATCTTGTTGGTGAACATGGAATTGGAAGAAGATTTAACAAGTACAAATTTCTTTATTGATAAAGATGACAAGATTAAATGAAATCATTAGAAAATACCTACTAATAAATACATTTGACACGAGATCTATGACCCTTCGCAGAGACAATTAAGTTGACCAAAAGGAGAAAGCTGCTTGGATAGTCTCACCAAAACCTAACCATCGCCGGAGAGCCCCGACCTTCCTGTTGTTTCAGGAAAACCAGAGCATAGTTTTCTCATTACTGTAAACAACGACAGCAAAAGATCCAACAAAACAAGAAAATGCTCCAGTTCCAGCAATACCAATGCCAAAATGCTTGATTGTCCAACTACCAAGCTAGTATCATTCTGCTCAAAGCAGGGAAACCTCAAACAACAAGTCTAAAAGTCGAAACAAGACAGGACATCAACACCAAAAGATATCTAATTTGTCTTGTAATTAAGTTAATCCAAAGAGAATCTATTCAAGCTCGCAAAAGCTTTAAAATCAGGACAGAACTTCACCATAACAGGCAGTGATGGCAACTTGGTACTTCAATCTTGCTAGCAAATTCCCTAGTGAGAAGAGATTTTGAGAATGAAAGACTTGTTGATCCATGACTTCCAGCTTCCACTTCCCCTCCGAACCATTGTTGCCCCAGCTCTTTCAACATCAGCCAATTTGTTGCTTTGCGGCTTCTTGCACAGCAAAAAGTTCCTAGCTCCATGCGTTCCAATTGCCTCCCATGGAGCCAAAGCTGCAACATCGTTCGAGCAAGATAACTTTAGACACAAACAAATGTGAGACTCCAATAAACAGTGAACAGAACGCGATTAATCACTTCCGATTATCCCTCTCCCCCCACCCTTTTTTTTTCTCTGAATTAGAGGATCAACCTAGGGAACACTAACTCTATACAGCAGCATCCACCCTACCCCAGGCGATGAACCCTGTAATAAAAAGGGTCCATCGAATACCAAACATTATATCCATGCTCTATAACCTTTTTTTGAGTTGATAGCATCGCTGTTTATAACCTATTGGGAGATCAGGTGTGAATGCGTGAATTTTAGATCAGACTAGGAACCAGAAGCCTACAATACAACATGAGACTCGATCCAGATTTGATCGGCGCACAGATTATAATGCAAGAATAACAAACAGAGATCGAAATAAGATATGATAAAATGCAGAGATCTAAGGCTTTTCGTCAATTGAAGTTGGGCTTACCATCAGATCCAAAGCTGGGGCAATAGAGGAGGAAATCGTTTAGATCAGAACTCATCATAGGTAGCCGGCCTTCACGCGCATAGGACTTCAACGCGGTATCGATAACCGCTGCGACGAGCTCATCCTCGTTAACGACAAACCGGATAGGGCCAGCACTCCCCAAAACCGTTACGCTAATCAAAAGCCTATTCCCCTTGGAATTCTGATTGCTCTTCTTTTGCTTGCAAATCAACATTGTGTCGACGTCCCTCAAATAAAAAACAACACAAGAAAATCCCAGTACAGATCTTTTATTGCTCTAGTCCAAAAAAAACGAATAGCAAACGATCGAAAACCCAGAATTTTGTATCAAAAACAAAATAATGTGTTTTCAAGGGTCAACGCCTATGCAGCGAAAGTACCAGCCTTCCTTGCAAGAGCCGAAAGCAAAAACGAGTGAGCTCGCCCTTGCTTGGAAAAGGGAGAGCATCAAACTGCTTTGATTACTGGAGATGTCCACCATTCACAACTTCTGCGATGGATCTGAGAGAGAAAGGGAGCGCCAATTTTTTCGATTAGAAAATAGAGAGACGGTTTGCGGGTTGGGTATTTAAAGGGAGGTGGCTGGAGAAGGGGTGAATTAGGGTTAGGGTTTTGCGTGATTTGTGGA
Source organism: Laguncularia racemosa (assembly GCA_037954665.1). Taxonomy (NCBI): domain Eukaryota; kingdom Viridiplantae; phylum Streptophyta; class Magnoliopsida; order Myrtales; family Combretaceae; genus Laguncularia; species Laguncularia racemosa. Next base: position 1,096,708 of record JBBMOL010000181.1, on the reverse strand, counting down.
GAGTTCGGTTTGACCATTTTTTCCCGTTTCCATCTAGCTATATATATTGAATTTGGTATGGCGTGTTTTTTATTTTTTGGTATATTCTGGGTATCTTTTTCCGTGTCCCGTGGCTATTCCTGATTTCTATATCCGTGTTCTACTTCTACATATTTCCATATTATTTTATTCGTAGTAGTAGGTACGTGTGGTGTGTCTCTTCCGTTAACCGCCCACGCCGACTTCCACGCATGTTCTTTGTATGTCATATTGCACGTGTATCTTGCTGCTTTTTCAAGTGTAGAGAACAGAAGCTTCCATTAATAACCTGTCTTGGCCACGATTATGGAAAGGTTAAAACAATTTTATACATTTCGATAGTTGAATAATATATTGCACACAAAAGGAAAATTATATGAAGATGTAAAAATTGTTACTATTTTCTCACTTCCATTATCATTTTTCATATCAAAACATAAAAACACCTATAAAAAAATAGTTGGGGGGCTTTTGTTTTGTAAGTGGTCTGGTTTGAAAGCTTAACAATTCAATAATAGCAGATTCCTATTCGGAATTGGTTATTCCAAGTATACGGAAGCGTGTTACCTCTAAAGGCATGTTTTTGATGACGTATATTGATATGTATATATTATTTTGTAGGAATATTTTAATTAAGGATAAAAGTTATGTAAATACGCTAACAAATATACATTAATAGTAATAGAATACTGGTTATATATATATATATATACTTTTATTCGAACTTTTGGACAATTGTATACACATTATCCTTGACATTGAGCTTTACTTATTGTATTAGTGCATAAACACTTACACGATATAAATTAGCAACATATATATAAAGAAAAGAAAAAAGATCAATAGAAATATAGGTAAATCAAATAGATATGTTAGTAATGGTAAATTGAAGGTTATATATATGTACACTTTCAAATGGAAGTATAGACTAATGAAAGAGATTTTTGGTAATTAAAGATATTCGAAGGAACTTGATATGTATATACACTTTCAAATGGAAATATGAGCTAATGAAATAATGAACAAATATATAATGAAGAAATGCAAAACTAATAACAAATGAAGGAATATGTCTTTTGAAATAGCATAGTTTGATAAATATTTTTTGGTGTATAAAAATATTGATTGTATTTAATAATAATCAAATAATAGGTTGTATGGAGAAAATGGAAATGATAGATAATTGCACTAACATAATGAATTTAAAGGGATAACTAACTAAAGGACTTAAATTGATTTAGTTGAGTGGTTCTTTCTAAGGTACTTTTATGATTGTTCAAACGTATGTTCCTAGGTTACTTAGAGGATAGAGTGAATCATCCAATGGATAAACATGATTACGAAGGACACTAGGAATGTCTATGCTTGAGCACAGTGGCCATAAAATAAAATGCTCACACGCATGCTCGTAGGGTCACTATGACTTTACTTAAGTAAATCACGTGACTCAATAATATGATTGGATCGATTGCATTGTGTGGCTTTGTTATAATGTGATGTCATGATCGATGTTTGAGTTTTGTGAGTATGCTTTTAACTTATAATCATGACTGGTGAATAGTAGTGATCGTGTGATAAGCATGCCTATGAAGTGATTGATATTATACTTATTTTGAGCTTACTTTAATTATAAACATGGATTGTGGATAATAGTGATTGATACATGACTATGTTGATGCATGACCTTGAAATTTATGCTCAATTATTATCACACTACATTCACGTGCATTCATGGCATGGCAAGAAAACAACCTAAGAGCCATATATTTTATAAAGCTTGACTTTGACTAAAGGACCTAAGGGTCATTTAGAAATACTTGTTTATGAAATGGACCTCAAGGTCACATTTGGAAACTCAATTTGCATGAAAGGACATACGAGTCACATTTTCATTATAAAGCTCAGCTTTCAGCATATAAATTTGCATGCTCAGTTTTTGAGTCGCTAAGTATCGCTCATTTATTGCTTAGGAGTTGCCTTTAGGTGCTCATATATTTGCTCGAGAGTCACCAAGTGCTTATGCTCAAAAGCCACCAAATGTCACTAATAATTGCTTAGGAGCCGCTTGATGTGCCTAAAAGATTGAAGGATCTAAGCACATACACGCAATCAATTGAAATAACTCTAATAACTAAATCCAAGTCCACAAATAGCATGAACCTTAATCCCTTATGAATCCAATTTGTAAAACAAGTAGCTTTGATACCAAATGATAATGTGCTTGATAGGATCAAGCACACAACACAAGATCAAATGGAAAATCCAATCACGGAATGACAAAGAATGGCGTCAATCTCCTAAGTAAGAGGTTTCCATGCAATTGACAATTTCACTAGCAATTAAATAATCACAATTAACAATACGATTTAGGATCTAATTCCACCAAATTGCATGCAATCCAATAATAGAAATGACCCTAAAATGACGTGATAACAAGAACAAATAAAAATAACCCAAATCACAACTAGAATAACACACTAGCATGAATTGGAATCAACTTAGGAATTTGATATAATTCACAAATCCTTAAGTTACCACTCACCACAATCCTTGGAGAATTGATAAGAGTCTTAAGAAATTTAGAGTATGAACCCTAATTCTCACATAAAGAGGCAGCAATTTTTTATCTCTCAACTATCCTCTGCAAACCCTACTTAAGTAAGTATTTATACTTGCTTCACTTAAGGTAAAAAATGGCAAAATAATTACATCTATGCCACTTAGGTAGCTAGTCCTAAATCTATAAATATAAGAAAATAAAATGTCCTAAAAAGCTTACAAAATAAATGGTTCAGAGAAAAATAACAAATACAAAAATAGTCTTCATAAACCGGTTCTTCAAGTCAATTGAGATCATTACAGGTCATTGGATGTGAGTCCGATGATGTTCCCAATTTGCTCAATAGTGTAGGTGATTTGACACCTTATAGAACTGATAAGTGTACCTATCGGAATACACAACAATTATATGATACAAAAGTAGAAATCAAGTTAGCATCCTCAGGATTTGGTTGTTTATGAAGGATTCTCATAACTAGGTTTTGCAAGCCTTTAGCTCGGGCTCTAATGATTAGTCTTGTGGGAATCTGATTCCTATAGTCTCCTTGGGCCTCAAGAAGATTTTTCCACAAATCTGGTAGGTCTTCATGCATGTCGTCTAGTAAATACGTTGACAAATCTGCAACATTAAAGGTTGTTGATACACCATACTCTCTCGGTAGCTCTATCTGGTAGGCACTATTGTTGATGTGCTTGACAACTCTGAACGGTTTGTTTGATCTGGGAGATAATTTCTGCGACTTCTTATGTGGAAACCTATCTCTGCTAAGGTTAACTCAGACTAAGTCACCTGGATTATAAATGCTAGTTTTCCTATGCCAGTTTCCCTGAATTTTCTACTGCTTCTGAGTCTTTTAAAGGCATTCAGTTGTTTTGTCATGAATCTGTTGGATCTTCCTGGCTCGTTCCACTCTACTAAGACTCTCTTCCTTTGTTATTGGTCCTACTATAAAATGCAATGGAATAGTAGGATTATAGCTATACACAACTTCAAAGGGAGACTTACTGTTTAAACTATGAGTAGACCTATTGTAAGCAAACTCAATAATAGGAAGACACAAGTCCTAACAAGTAAGATTCTTGCTAACCATTACTCTGAGTAAGTTGCCAAGAGTATGATTGACAACCTCTGTTTGGCCATTGGTTTGTAGATGGTAGGAGGTATTATACTGATGGGAATTTTTCTGGTAACTTAGATGGTTACATAACTCGATTTGGATGATGATCGAAATCACTCATGTTTTACCTTTATTTCTTTTATCTAATAAATATTTGAGTAATAATCTTACAAGTATAATAATATTTCTCCATGGGATGCCAAATGATTTTCATTTGTTAATCGCAAAGGGACATCATCAGATTCTCATCCAATGACTCACTATGATCGACATTACCTCGATGCATTAGCTCTTTGAGGATTCTTATTATTTTTGTATTTGTAATTTTTTCTTTAGACTATTTAAGTTGTAATATTTCTTTTAGGACACTTCCATTTGCTTGTAATTGTTTTTTAGGACTAGCCACCCTAAAAGTGGCATAGTTGTAATTTTGTGAACTTTTTAACCCTAAAGGGAGCAAGTATAAATACTTGCTTAAGTAGGGTTTTGGGGAGTTAGCCAAATTTTCAGAAATAGAAAACACTTCATGTGTGAGGGTTAGGGTTTTCCTAAAATCCAAATTGTTCTTATCAATTTCAATACCAAGAATTGAAATTGTGGCGAGTTACAACAAAGAGAAATTGTGAGTAATATCAATTCCTTTTTGTTGTGTTTCCTTTTCATCACTAGTGAGTTATATCTAGGGTTGATTAGGAGTGTTCTTGGGAAGATTTTTATTTTAATTGTAATCATTTTATCATGTTATAAGATTGATCGGTTTTGACATTAGTTCTAACCATCAATTTTGCTTCATTTGAACCATGGATCACTTTGTTAGGAAAGGGGATCTCAGATTAGTTCTTGTTGTTTTGTTGAATTCATGTGGCATTTAAGTTTGATTAGTGTTGTTTTGAAGAATTTGATCATTGTGGATTATTAATTTATAAGTATAGCATTCGGATCAACTTGTACTGTAATAGGAATAATGCAATTTCTAGTAGTTTTGAACCAAAATTAGACTAGTCAATTGAGGTTTATAAATTACTCCAATTGCATGTGCTTAATCTTGATTTTTAGGCACATCATAATTTGATATTAGAGCATAAGTTAAGAGAAGGGATTTGATGTTGGTTGAATTCGTGATCTTCATTGACAATTAAGGTTCTTCACTTTTGATCCGAAATTGTGTATTAAAGAATTGAGTTGTTTGATTGTATTGTTGAAGAGTTGTAATTGTTATTTGTTAAAGTAGAAGTGGAGGTCTTGTTGTAGATCCTTTATTGTTGAATTCACTATGAAGGGAAGGGAAGAAAGTAGTGCATTTCTTGAACCAAAATTCGGAATTGGGAAGTATCTCAATTTGTGAAGAAAGAAGAAGTGTAATCCTTGCTTGTTTGTTTCAAAAATAGGGAGTGCAATTGAACATTTCCAGATTTGAGTTGCATAGAAGATTTGGAAATTATTTGATTTATCAAAACAAACATTAAGTTGAAGAAGTTATTGTGTGGTCATTTGAATTTGAAAATTGCTTCTTACCAATTGTGGAAAGGTTGCAATTAGTGAAGTAATTTGAATTTGAAATTTAAATTCTTGCCGCTTTTTGTGTATGAGTTACGATTTGCATTGTGTTTTGTAGTGGTGAAAGATTGTATATTTGGAAGAGTGTGTGTGTGCTACACCGTAAGTGAAGGGTATGTGTGTGTGGTGTTGTTTATGTGTGTTGAAGTAAAGGAGATTGCAAGTGGTGTAAGTGGTGGTGGAGATTGTTTGCATCGTGAGCAAGGGAAGGAGTAGCGGTGTGAAATTGTACATTTGTCTGTGTGGTGAGGTGCTGCACATTGTGGTTATTTGTAGTGAGAAATCGTGGCAAGAAAAGGAAGGTTGAGTAGTAGAATTTAAAATTCAAACAAACCATTAAAGTATGAAGGTAATTGAACTAATTACTTAAATACTTGTAGTTGAATTTAATTCTATCTACTTTGAAGTAATTGTGCTTGTACTTCATTTATTGAACTTTACTTGGAGTACTAAATTATTTCCTTGTGCCTTAAAGCTTTTGAGACGTGAGCTATTGTATTATTGTGGTTGTTAAACGTATGGTTTGGTGTTGTTGAAGGAGTGTGCTGTAAATCATGGGATTACTTCTTTAAATCACAAGATGTCCAACGAAAGTGTGAATGGGGGAATTGGCAATGAGGCTAATAGTCAAGTTGGTAGGGGTCAGGGTCATAATACTGCAAGTAGGAGGACTTTGGAAGAATAGCTCCAAGTGCTTACTACTATTGTTGCTACTTTAGCAACTAGGATCGAGAGGATGACATTACCACAACCACCAGTGGTGAACCCTCAAACACCACCTCGGGTAGCTCCACAGAACTTCTAGAGAGAAAGGGTAGCGGGAGAAGGAAATCTGGGTAGAAGGATGGAGCGAGATCATCACCCCTACAAGGAAGAGAGGGATGATAACTTTAGGGCTAATCCTTACCCGAATAGGGATTTCAGGCCACCTTGGGGATTGGAATATGTGAAGCTGTAGATGCCTCTTTTAATGGTAAGGGTTCAGCTGATGATTATCTGGATTGGGAGGATAAGGTTGAGGGTCTCTTTGAAAGCTATGAGATAGATGATAACACTCAAGTTCAACTGGCTGCTGTTGAGTTTACAGGATATGCTGCCTTGTGGTGGAAAAATCTGATTATCAATAGGCGTAGGGATGAGGAGGTTGAGATACAGACATGGAGGGACATGAAGAGGGTTCTGAGAAAAAGATTTATTCCTGAGCACTATAGACAGGAATTGTTCATGCGTCTATAGACATTGAGGTAGGGAGGCTAGACGGTTAATGATTATGTGCAGGAATTTGAAACCCTCATGATTAGATGTGGGTCAATCGAGCCTCTAGAACAAACCCTAGCACGCTTCGTTTCAAGGCTGAAATATGAGACATCGTGTGTTATCGAGCTGCAACGATATAGTACACTTGATGAGGCTATTCGGTTGGCCTTGAAAGTGGAGAGGCAAAGGCGATCTAACTTATTCAGGATTTCGAGTAACAGGCTAAGTACTACTACCAAGCCCGTGGCAGTTGATGGTCGATCAAGAGGGACAAAGGCGGTAAGTGAGACAATGAGGGCAGTGTATAGAGCTACCCCCAAAACTAATAGGGAAAATATACTCTCTAGGAAGGGTAAAGAGGTAATAGCACCAGATGTGAGACAGACTGTTCTAGGATCTACTAGTGGAAAGATATGCCAAATCAAATGCTTTAAATGCATGATATTTGGGCATATGGTAGCACAGTGTCCAAAAAAGAGGGTTATGAACGTTATGGAGGGTGTTGGAGAGGATATTGAGGATGAGAAGGAACAGGTTGAGCCTACAGATCTATTTGTAGCACTGTAGGAGTACTATGATGATCAGACTGCAAAAACACATGGGGAAGGTACAGGTGAATAGTATTTATCCATTAATGTGTTATGTAGGATTCTAACCTTATCTCCTGATGCTAGGGACATACAGAGGGAGGACATATTCCACATTTCTTGTAGAATCAGAGGTAACCTTTATGTACTCATTATTAATAGTGGTAGTTACACGAATGTTATATCTGTTGCACTAGTAGACAAATTACAATTATCTACTAGTCCACATCCTAACCCTTATAATTTGCATTGGTTGGATAATCTGGGCAATATGCATGTTATGCTAAGGGCAAGGGTGCCTATGAGTGTTGGGCAGAAGTATTACGATGAGATTCTATGCGACATGATCCCTTTATGTATGTTCTACTTGTTATTGGGTAGGCCTTAGATGTTTGATCAGAAGATGTTACATGATGTTTTCAGAAACACCCATATGTTCAATATGGGAGGGTCTCGAATAGTATTATTGCTAATGACTTCATCTGAAGTGCACAAATTCCAAGAGTAGATCAGAACTACTTCCATTACATTTAGTAACTGGGAGAATAGGCCAATAGAGATATCCGGGTTTAGTTCCAGAAATGTTGCTTTAGATTTGAGGGCAAATCTTTTAGAGGCTTGAGGAGATTATGGGAATTTTTCCGGCAACCTAGATGGTTACAAAACTCGATTTGGATGATGATTGAAATCACTCATGTTTTACCTTTATTTCTTTTATCTAATAAATATTTGAGTAATAATCTTACAGGTATAATAATATGCCAAATGACTTTCATTTGTTGATCGCAAAGGGACATCATCAAATTCTCATCTAATGACCTACTATAATCGACATCACCTCGATGCATTGGCTTTTTGAGGATTCTTATTATTTTTGTATTTGTAATTGTTTCTTTGGACTATTTAAGTTGTAATATTTCTTTTAGGACACGTCCATTTACTTGTAATTGTTTTTTAGGACCAGCCACCCTAAAAGTGGCATAGTTGTAATTTTGTGAACTTTTTAACCCTAAAGGGAGCAAGTATAAATACTTGCTTAAGTAGGGTTTTGGGGAGTTAGCTAAAATTTCAAAAATAGAAGACACTTCATGTGTGAGGGTTAGGGTTTTCCTAAAATCCAAATTGCTTTTATCAATTTCAATACTAATAATTTAAATTGTGGCGAGTTACAATAAAGATAAATTATGAGTAATATCAATTCCTTTTTATTGTGTTTTCTTTTCATCACTAGTGAGTTATATCTAGGGATGATTAGGAGTGTTCTTGGGAAGGTTTTTATTTCAATTATAATCATTTTATCATGTTATAAGATTGATCGGTTTTGACATTAGTTCTAACCATCAATTTTGCTTCATTTGAACCGTGGATCACTTTGTTAGGAAAGGGGATCTCAGATTGATTCTTGTTGTTTTGTTGAATTCATGTGGCATTCAAGTTTGATTAGTGTTGTTTTGAAGAATTTGATCATTGTAGATTATTAATTGTAAGTATAGCATTCAGATCAACTTGTACTCCAATAGGAATCACGAAATTTCTAGTAGTTTTGAAATAAAATTGAACTAGTCATTTGAGGTTTGTAAATTTCTCCAATTGCATGTGCTTAATCTTGATTTTTAGGCACATCATATACATAAGTTTAGTACCCAGTCTTCCCTATAGCATCTTCCAAAAGAAACTGCGAAATTTAGTATCTCTATTAGACACTATATTATGTGGAACACCATGCAATTTGACGATTTCCTGCACAAAAATGTTAGCAATAAAAAGGGCGTTATCTGTTTTGTGACAGGGCACAAAATGGGGCATTTTATTAAATCTATCAACAACCACCATGATGGAATCCTTTCCCCTTTGTATCCTAGGCAGCCCTAACATAAAATCTATACTGATATTAGTCCAGGGTTTAGCAGGAATAGGTAAAGGCATCTATTTACCTTGTATGCCTTTCTTTCCTTTAACCCTCTTGTAAACTCCACACCTTTCTAACACCCTATGAACATCCTTTATCATACCACCTCAATAAAAATTCTCTTTCAACATAGCTAGGGTTCTCTTTTCACCAAAATGCCCAGACAATCCACCTGCATGTGCTTCCCTCACTAATAATTCCCTCATAGATCCAGAAGGTTTACACAATTTCCTAACTTTATATAAAAACCTGTTAATCATGCAATACCCCTCATACATCTTGCACCCATAACATTTCTCCATAACTGCTTTAAACTCATCATCATGCACATATTGTTCCTTTAATAATTTAAAACTACAAATTTACCATGTAACCAATTAAAATCAAGAATGTAGGAATAGCAATAAGGAATCAAAATCAAGAATGTAGGAATGCGTATCTAGACATTGCTTCCCCTAAAATTACCATGTAACCAATTAAAGATAATCAAATTCCCTCTTCAAATTCTTGATCGTAAGAATTCCTTGATTAAATTAACATCTTTCTCAAGATTGTTAATTTTTAATTCTAAGTTGATTAACTAGAATCTTTTCTTAGTTAAACCCTCTAAGATTGCATTAATGCTCTATAAATTCCACTATTATGTTTGATCATAATTTAGAAGATTTATGCTATCTTATTTCTAAGATTACATGTAACTTTTTTCAATTATGTTAGATCTAATTATACATATGATTTCTCAATCTATATGCATAATATCAAGTAATCAAATTGATATCCTAGAAATATCAATTCAATCAAATAAAGCACACACATAATTGAATCAAGAATTAAAGATTTTGTTGAATTAAAAAATAATGATGAGGTTATATTATAATCCTTGGGTTCCACACAATTAGATACAAAAGAAACTTAAGCTATCATCATGATTAAAAATCCAACAATCAATTCAAAACAAGTCATGATAAAAATAAAGCCCCTTGCATAAAAATCTCTTCTTTTACTCTTCAAGTGTGAAGATTCACTCTTCAATGTCTTCTTGAGTCCAGGAACCTCTTAATTTCATGTGTCAAAAGTGTGCCCTAGGGTAAGCCTCTTGTGTTTTATAATTTGTGGAGAATTCATTAAAATTAGGCTCAACATGACTTTCAACATGGCCATGTTTGAGGTCATGTTGATCAAATCTTCTTAAATCCTTCAGAATTTATTCAAATCTTGGTAGGTTATGTTCCACACTAGGTCAACATGGTCATGTTGATAGGTTCATGTTGCATAACATAATCTAGTTTAACATGACTATGTTGAACACTCTCTTGGTATTTGAAATGTACATGATCTTCGACATGGCCATGTACTACCATGTGCATCTCTTAGCTTTCCATTGCTTCTCTTGAACAACCTTTTTAAATTAAATCCAAAATGTACACAATCATCAACATGGGCATGTTAAGTGACTATGTTGATCTTCAAAAGCTCCTAACTTCTTTGATCTCCTCTAACTCAAATGAAAATTATCTCCATTTATTCCTTTTCTTCTCAAATATTCCTTAAAGGCTTGAAATTAAAATATTATCCAATTAAGTACCAAAATTCACTAAAACACACATCAAATCATCGGGAATGCTACAAAAATTCATCAATTAATAAGTACAATTAAAGACTTATCAAAGGATTTAATGCAAATATAAGATTTAGTAAGAATATGCAAGCATTATGTTTAACATGACCTTCCTTAATGTTTGATCATAAAAACATTAAAAGAAAATGGCCATATATGTTTTCCCTTAAGTTAGCCAAAACATAATAGGAGGATAGGAGGCTCAAACTCTATAATAAGCAATTTACAACATTAACAAGCATTAAGATTTGATTAAATATAGTTAGAACTTATGAATGATTAAGTCAAGAAGACATAGACAATCCTCTTCAAACCATGTGAATCAATGCCTAAAAGGGGAGAAAACAATATGACTTTAATAATTTCCAACATACAAATATAATAAATTAAGATTAGGATGCATTAGAAATAAAACTCATTGTTAAGTACTAATAATAGGGCTTTTATGTGGAAATTATACAAAATAAAAAAGACGCCTTAAAAATTTCATCTTGAGCCATGGACCTCAACATTTCTAGCATATAAATTATCACTTAAAACACTAAATAAAAGCTTAATGAGGAATAGGAATTGATTAGGATTAGTTTCCTTGAGTTTGGGGCCTACTAGAAATTAACAAGCCTTAAAGGCTTAACAAGTGAATCTAATATGACTTTTAACCACATTTGCATGCCTTAAATGACTAAAATGACCTCATCATTTGAAAGAACACTTGAAAGCTTTCAAAATGACTATAAAAATGTGAAAAAAAAACTTAAAATGAATAAGCTATGGCTAAAATACAAAACTAATGCAAATCGATAATTATAATGAAATAATTTGAACGATTAGAACATTTCAGTATACATATACTTAGAAAATATTATCCTTATTAGTAAAAGGTAAAATTGATTTTCAGCACAAGCTACCCTTGAATTACTACGACTAGTAGCAGATATGGTCGAGTGAGTATTCTTATGACTATTGTAATTGTTTGTGGTGATAATTTAGTAGCATCTAAATGAATTGTATGCTAAATTAGATTTATAAGTATCGAGTCTAATTTTTTATTTTTCATTCCTAATCCAATCTATACTAGACCCTATGCTCATCTAATGTAAACCCTCGACTTGAGTTAGAAACTTCATTTTATTTTTGGATTCGCCACCCAACTATGGTTGGGAAAGATTGAATTAGGACTAATTGAGCGGATTAATCCTAATTTGGACCACTAGTCAGCGAGATTTCCTCTTTTCGTTTTTGTGAAAAAGGAAATGGAAAACCAGAGTTTCTAGGTCCGGAGGCTATCCTATTAAAACCTTAAGGTTACTACCCTATTCTCCTGAAATCTAAACCTTTTCCTAATGTCTTTTATTTTATTTTATTTTTATCTTTTTATTTTGTTTTTGAATATGTTATTCTAAAAAAAAGGATTTTTTTATTCTTTTTAGAGTTGCCCCAAACGGGTGCCTACGTACTTGCTATTCAGGATCAAACGGGCCGTAGTTCGCTTTTCCTGAAAAACTTTAATGTGTTTCTGAATTTTAATTATGAAATTACTTTTGGTTTACGTTTTTATCATTTTAGTATTTTCTTAAAAAAAATCTAAGCCTAAGCTTGATTATTTGATTTTTTGGAAATAATAATTTTTAGGAAAAAACCAATTTTGGATTTATTTAAGAAAAGGATTTTTCTAAGTGATAAAAAAAAATTATTTCCCTATTTTTCAACTCACCTTTATTATTATAAATTTTTATAATTTTTATTAATTAATTTTTTATTAGTTTTTTATTAACTTTTATTGAATTTTTTTTCTTATATTATTTATCTATCCAAAACTAAAAATCTGAATTTTATCATTTCTTTCTAATATATCTTTATTATTATTTTTTATTTTTTATTTTATAATTTTTTTTATTATTATTTTTTATTTTTTATCATTTTTTTCTATTATTCGTCCTAAATTAAATCCTAAAAAAAAAATCTAAAATCTAAATTCTAATATTTTTCTATTTTTTGAATTATAAATAACAAATAGATAAATAAATAAATTCGACAAAATAAATAAAATAACTAAAAAAAAAAATAATAAATAAAAAATACAAAAAATCCGACTTACCTGGATCCAGGTTGGTGCACGGGTCGGGTCGGTCGGGTTGGATCGGGTTGATTGGGTCAAGTCGGGTTGATCAGTCATGGCGGTTGGAGGCGTTCGTTGACGGCATTCCGGCGGCCTTTCAGGGAGGTTGAGGAGTCGTTTCCTAGGTTTTTGGGGGGGTAAGGAACTCAACTGTGGTGGTGGATTTCTCCAAAGACGCTTCCTGGTGGCGGTTTGGTGCTTGATCGATGATCGCGACTTGGGAACTCCGGTGAAGCTTCGTTTTTCTCTCTTTTTCTCACTTTTGATCTGTGCTTCTACTTCCTCCCTTCCTCCTCTATTTATAGCAGCAAGGAATCGAGCTAGATAAGCTCGGATTTCCTCCAATTGAGACGAATTGGATTTGCGGTTAAAACCTTCCTCCGATTTGTGCAAATCCTCTAATTTATTGCGATTTGATTCCAATTGGATGATGTTTATCCTATTTTAGTTAAAGATATGTTGGATTTGTGCAAAAAATCGAATCAAAACGATCGAAATTCGATTTTTTCCCTCGCCTGCAACGATCTTGAACAAAAGAGGAAGAAGATCACGTGCCCGGCGTGTGCGTCCGTTCCAGCCAATCAGCTGCTGACACGTGTCCCAAGCGAGAAAAAAAATTGCAAAACGCGGAATTTGCCTCCTTCGTGACTAAGCCCCTTTCCCCACGCTTTAGGCCATGGTTCAAACCAGTTGGGCTAGCCCACTTACTCGATTTTTTTATTTTCGCAATTTGCATATATGCAATGCGATTTTTTATTATTTTTGTATTTTTTGAAATTCCAAAAATTTATAAAATTTTTTTAATCCCTTTTATTAATATTTCTACAATTATTTTCCAAAATTGATGTATTTTCCTATTCATTTTATTTTTTGAATATTTTTCCTATTTTTGCTAAATTAGAAAAAAAAATGTAAAAAAAAAATTGATAATTGATTATTATTGACTGTTAGGGCAAAAATGGGGTGTTTATAGCTGCCTCTCTTTGTAGTAAAGTTTGAAAAACTTAACTACAAAGACAAGAAGGATGCCATTTTTGGCCTCTTGACTGAATGGATAACGCCTTGGTTTGGCTGGTTATCTGAAATTTGGTCTCTAGTAAGAAAATGCTCCACAAGCTAATAGTCCCACGAGTACTTTGCGATGATTAGTATTGCTTAGGAAATTGTCTTAAATAACCTAACAATCTGAAGTAATGTATCATCCTGAAAAGTGCTCTATGGGTTGACTAATCGGCGATAAGAAACATTCTAAGGATTGTGTAAGAATGTTTTTATTGTGAATGGAATAGCTGATGATAGGAAGCGCCTTATCAGACTAGCAACCTTAAAGAGAAAATTGCCTCAGGAAGCGCTCTTATGAGCTGGCAGCTTGTCAATAGAAGCATCTGGCTAGACTAGCAACTATTTAAGGAGAAATACTTCCAAAGAGTGCACTTATGAGCTGACTAATCGGTTATCAACAAAATTTGAAAAGTGCTTTCATGAGTTGGCTAATCAACGGATTCGAAAAGTGCTCTTATGAGTTGACTAATCGATAGATTCAAAAAGTGCTCCTCTGAGCTAACTAATCGATAGATTTGAAAAGTGCTCCTGTGAGCTAACTTCAAGAAAGGGCGTCTAGGAAAGTGCCCCTTTGCGGGTTAACTAACCTATAGCGAGAGGACATGCCTCAGAAAGTGCCCCTATGGGATGACCTTTTTGAAGGGATGTTTGGGAAAGTGCCCCCTTATGGGCTAACTAACCTATGGTGGGAAGCATCTTCTTAGGCTCGCGATCCTGGGGAAGAAATGTCTCGAAAGGTGCCCCTACAGGTTGACCTTGAGAAGAGATATTTAGGAAAGTGCCCCATTGTGGGTTGACTAACCTACGGCAGGGAGAAACGTCTCAAAAAGGTGCCCTTCTAGGCTGACCCTAAGAGAGGATGTTTAGGAAAGTGCCTCATTGTGGGCTGACTAACCTATAGTAGGAAGACACGTCTCGAAAAGGTGCCCTTATAGGCTGACCCTAAGAGAGAATGTTTAGGAAAGTGCCCCAATGTGGGCTGACTAACCTATGCTTTTGAAAATGCTTCTAATGAATGGGTTAAATGATTTGATAAGAGATGATGGTTATTTATTCTAAGATGCTTACCAATTTATCGCGGATAGCAACCAAACAACCGAACCTTCGTGCTGGTTTGCTTCTCCTTTACTTACTCTTGCTTTAAAACAGGGTTGAGGGTCTTGATGTGCTTCCTTTCTTATGCGCATGGCTCTTGTGATTGTAGTATTATCCCACTAATGTACCAGGTTCAATGCTCAAAAGTAGGTAGAATTATATCATAAAATTTATTAAGATTCATTATCATTTCAATGTTCATCATTCATTGGTGAAGTGATGGGTAATGTGTTTAGGAATGTTCGTTTTAATGAGAATTGGTTGGAATTATCGTTCATTTAGAGACATTAACTTTGCTTATAAAAAAAAAATGAAAATTGGACTCATTGAAACTTGTATTGAATGTTGGCTTTCATAAACATCGGCAAAATTTCAATTCCCTTGCCTAAGGATAGTACATTTTAACAGCATCTACATTAATGGGGTCTTTCAATTCTAGACCATCCATTTGAGTTAATATCATAGCACCTCCTGATAATACCTTCTTTACAACATATGGACCCTCATAGTTTGGGGTAAATTTCCCTCTGAAATCTTGAGCATTCGGGAGAACTTTCTTTAACACCAAATCCCCTTCTTTGAAGCATCGATGCCTCATTTTCTTGTTAAATGCTTGGGCCATCCTTTGTTGGTAACATTGGCCGTGACATAATTTAGTGAGTCTTTTTTCATCAATCAAATTCAACTGATCAAGCCTCTTCTTTACCCAATTTGATTCATCTAACTGTGCTTCTAACAAAATTCTGAAGGATGGTATTTCGAACTCGACTGGTAAGACTACCTCGGTACCATATACTAGAGAATACGGGGTAAATCTAGTAGATGTTCTAATTGAGGTCCTGTAAGCCATGAAGGCGAATGGCAACATCTCGTGCCAATCTTTGTAAGTGATTGTCATTTTTTCGATGATTCTTTTGATATTCTTGTTGGCTGCTTCTACTGCCCTGTTCATCTGAGGTCGATAGGGAGTTGAATTTCTATGGTTTATGTGGAACTTGATGAGATCCATGATGAGAGCCAAGCCAGAAGAAGAAATGTGGATCCTCTTGAAGTGCTGCCTAGACCGATCACAAGAAATCGAGCGAAACGATTCGAGGAAGCACTTAACGGGTTGATAAAGGTTGTTCATGAAGCCGGAAAGGATTAGAGCAATCATGAAGTTGGAATGGATTGGAACAACCATGGGAAGACCCTTGCTTTTGTACAAGTCACACTGGACACGGGATGAAGAGGGTGTGTATTTTCAAGGTACAACCATGTAGGAATCTCAAGATTGCACAGAATCATACACGGCCAGACACACGGCTAAAAGGCACGGCTGTGTATGGAGTCAAGCAAATCCACAGAAAGATACACGTCTAGAAGTATACGGCCATGTATCTCTTCAAGGCCGGCTCAAGGCCACCGGCCTTCATTCTAACGCCACTGGCCTTCATGTTTACACCGCCGGCTTTCTTGTTTTGTTTTCGTGTTTTTACGCAACTTATCTAAGTTATGTCATTTTGGGCTTTAATGTTACGCATTGTAAACCTTAATATAAGCTCCTAGGGTTAGAATATAGAGATAGAACATACATCTTAGAACATTAAACATCTTTGAGAGGCTCCTCTCTTGGTTCTTCAAGAACTAATTTGAACTTATTGGATTGATTTCCGTGGCGTTCATCCCGACTTATCAATCGGTCTTTCATCTCGATTGTGGCGTCTTCACATTATACCAAGGTTCTTATCTCGCTTATAGATAACGGGTTGAGGTTTCCACTTTAGGTGTTTGGGCGTCTTAGGTAATGAATTTCCGAACGTATTGGTATTGGGTTTCGTTACGGGTTGGCGTGGTTCTTATCAAAACTATTGGTTTAAACCTATCATCGACTTGTTGTTGAGATTGGTACCATTGTCAGTGATGATTGACTCGGGAACTCCATATCGAGCTATTATGTCCTTCTTCAAGAATCGGACTATTACCCCTTTGGTGACATTGGCATATGATGAAGCTTCCACCCACTTGGTGAAGTAATCAATGGCTATCAATATGAACCTGTAGCCGTTGGATGCTGTCTGAGTGATTAGGTCGATTATGTCGATTCCCTACATGGAGAAAAGCCATGGTGCAGATAACGAATGCAACTTGTTGGGCGGAGCATTTATCCGGTTTGCATAGACTAGACACAAGTGACAGTGTTTGACATATTTGATGCAATCTAATTCCATGGTTAGCCAATAGTAGCCCCATCTCATGATTTTTCGGGCTAACATGTAGCCATTCATATAAGGTCCACATACCCTTTCATGCACTTCTTTCATCAGTTCACATGCCTCATTTCTATCCACACATCTTAGCAAGGTGGTATCAAGCGATCTTTTGTAAAGCACAGACCCATTTAATAAGAAATGAATTGCTAACCTTCTGAGTGTTCTTTGGTCACTTTTGTTAGCCATTTCGGGGTATTTGCTTTCTTGGAGAAAAGTTTTGATGTCGTGATACCAGGGCTTATCATCTTATGTTTTTTCAATTACTAAATAGTAGGTGGGCCGATTTTCGATCTCTATTTTTAGTGGTTAGACTTCGACTCCCCCTGTTATCTGAATTATAGATGCTAGTGTGGCGAGTGCATCTGCAAACTGATTCTGAGTTCTCGGGATGTATGTGAAAGTGATTGCCTTGAATTCCTTGATTAACTCTATCAAATGTTGATGGTATGGTACCAATTTGGGGTCTTTAGTTTTGTATTCCCCTTTCGCCTATAATATGATGAGCGACAAATCTCTGTACACTTTTAATTCACGGATTTCCATGTGGCAAGCCATTTTGAGGCTGAGGATACATGCCTCATATTCCACGATATTATTAGTATATGGAAATGTGAGCCTCGTTGCTGAAGGGAATTGTGTTCCATCTGGCAATATCAACACCGCCCCGATCCTATAACCAAATACATTGGCAACTCAGTCAAATAACATCTTCCACTTAGGGTTCCGGTCTATCCCACAGTCTTCTACTGGTGTACCTTCCACTGTTAATATATTTTCATCAGGGAATTGGGCTTGTGGTTCTCGGGAATCTCCCTCGATTGGGTGTTCTGCTAATTGGTCGGCTAAAAATTGCCCTTTCATCGAGTTTTGATTTATGTATGTGATATCAAACTCTGATAAGAGCATTTTCCATTTGGAAATTCTCCCAAACAAAACGAGTTTTTTTGCCAAGTACTTCAGAAGATCATGTCTTGTTAGCAGCTCAATGTGATAGTAAGGGTATATTGCCTCAATCGGTGCATAAACCAAATTAGAGCACAGCAAGTCCTCTCTACTTCTGAATACCTTTGTTCCCCATTTGTGAATTTCTTGCTTAGATAATATATGGAACGCTCTCTTCCCTCTTCATCTTTCTGCCCCAACACGCATCCTATGGATTCAGGGAGTATCGTGAGGTATAAGAATAAGGGTTTCCCTTACTTTGGGACCATCAAGACTAGAGGCTTTATGAGATAGTCTTTGATCGTCCTGAATGCTTCTTCACATTCGTCATCCCATTATACTACGACATTCTTTTTTAGCAAACGAAATAGTGGACGATATTTGTCTGTGAGCTGTGAGATAAAACGAGCTATGTAATTCAACCTTCCCAGCAAACCTCTTACCTCTTTAACAGTACGTGAAGAATGTAGCTCTAGTATAGACTTTACTTTGTCAGGGTCGATTCTAATGCCTTCCCGGCTTATGAAAAATCCTAACAACTTGCCTGTCGTGACCCCGAAAGTGCACTTCTTTAGATTTAACTTGAGTTGGAACTTTCTCAATCGCTTAAACAACTTTCTCAGAATATCTGCATGGCTTTCTTCTTCTTTAGACTTGGCTATCATATCGTCGACGTATGCTTTAACTTCTCGATGCATCATGTTATGAAGTATTGCGACCATGGCTCTCTAATACGTTGCCCCGGCGTTTTTCAAACTGAAGGGCATGACTTTGTAACAGAAAGTTCCCTATGTTGTGATGAAAGTCGTCTTAGTTTTATCTTCTTCAGCCATTTTTATTTGATTATATCCTGAGAAACTGTCCATAAATGAGAAAAGGTGGTTTCCTGCAATGTTGTCTACCAGAACATCGATGTGAGGCAAATGGAAGTTATCTTTTGGTGTGGCTTGGTTTAAGTCCCGGAAGTCTACGCATACACGTACTTTTCCATTCTTTTTTAGAATGGTGACTATATTCACTACCCATTCTGGGTAGTCGGATATTTCAATGAACCCTACTTTTAGTAGTTTCTTGACTTCCTCTTTAATTTTTAGTAAGATGTCAGGCCTAAATCTTCTCAATTTCTATTTTTTAGGTTTGACATCTTCCCTTATGGGAAGCCTGTGAACTACTATTGATTGGTCTAATCCTGGCATGTCGCCATATGACCAGGCGAACACATCTGCATACTCAGTTAATAGCTCGGTCATCTTACGTTTTTGCTTGGCACTTAAATTGGTCCCGATCTTGAGGTTTTTATGTTTCTCAGCGCTTCCTAGATTTACTGTCTCCATTGGCTCATCGATTGAAATTCCACTTTGTTCATGTTTTTTCCAATTTTCTCGTATTATTTTGTGGTCAAGGACATTGCCTCCAATGGCTGACCCAGCAGTGTTGGAAACGATATCAGTGTTTTCATTTCTTACCTGTGTGAAATGTCCCTGACGTTCGATGGTAGGGAATCTGGGTAAAGTGAAACGAAAGTACATATATATAAGCAAGAAACAGACGAATTGTAATTTATTGAATTATGAAAAGAAATCACAATAAAAATTGTTTAATAATTGTTTCCTATCCTTGAGCTGACCTAGTGCTATAAATAGGATAACAGAACCAATTATTAAGAGCTGGATACTGCTTGGACGTATGAGGGGTCAGGCTCCCATTGTTGATGTCAGCTTCGCTTATCCTTAGCTCTTGAATGGTAGTTGCTTGTTTGAATGATTGTTGGACAGGTGGAAAACGCATCTGGGTGTTACTTAGCTTCTCTTTCCTCTTGCCTCTGACACCTCTGGCTTGTGCCTCTTCTTGGGCTGTAGGAACATACCTTAGTCCAAACGTCCCTTGCTGTCCCTCCTTAAACTGATGGCCTTCCTTTCTGGTCACCACATTCACCTCGTTGAATATTTAGAGACCAAAGTCTTTAGAACCGTCCTCCCCAATGTAAGGTATGGCAGTTTCTTTATAGACGGCATAGTCTTATTCTCCCAGCACAGTGATGATTTGTCCATTTGCAATGAACTTGACTTTTTGATGGAGACTTGAAGGTATGGCTTCGGCGGTATGTATCCATAGCCTCCCCAAGAGCAGATTAAAAGACCTTATGATATCGGGGACTTGGAAGGAGATGTGGAACACCTGCGGGCCAATCTCTACCAGCAAGCTTATCTCCCCTGCTATGTCTCTCTTCGACCAGTCGAAAGCCCTGATCACTATCGAGCTTGGTTTGATGTTGCTTAGATCGACCCCCAATAGGTCGAGGGTAGCCAATGGGCATACGTTGAGAGAAGATCCATTGTCAATGAGTACTCAGGAGACGATTGTGTCGTTGCATTTTACCACTATGAATAGTGGTTTTGTATGTTAGTCTCCGTCTTCTCCTAGCTCTTCGGGAGAGAAAGATATCTGGTCCATGGTGAAGATCGAATCTGCCATATGGCTCAGTTTGTCAGTTGCGATGCCCTCTGGTACCTTGATCTGCTTAAGCACTTTGAAGAGTGCTTCCCTATGAGGCTCAGAGGTTGTAAGGAGGCCCATAAGTGATATCTGGGTTGGAACCTTGTTCAGTTGTTCCATGATCTTATATTCGCTTGCCTTGACCATCTTTGTAAATGTAGAGAGCCCCTCTTCTTCTTCTTTTCCTACCTCCGTGTTGGGCTCCTCAGTTGAGATTTTGTATTTCGGGTCATAAACTCCCCCAGAACGGGTGATTCCTCCTACAATAGGGGGTCTTTCTTGATCAAGGGCCTGATAGTCAAATGGTGCTGCCTTATACCTCTTTGTGGGTATTGGGACATTGAACACATACCTCTTCTTTGGAATTTGCACCTCGGTTGATTATCCTTCATAGCACTTTATGACCATCGACTTTTGGTTTGATTTTATCATGTTCACGAACTTCTCCCCTTCTTTTGGTGGGTTGTCTCTTTTCTCAAACTCGGGCCCCCATCTACTAGGCGGCCCATACTCAGTTGGGGTATAAGAGTAATTTACCAGATACTCGAATCTCCCATGCGATTCGCCTAAGGTACCAACTGTTGGGTCTCTAACTAACCATCTCTTCTTGATATGTGACTTAGGGGTTTCCTCTAGAGTTTGGCATAGGTGACTTTTTCGCTACTCTGTTGCCTTTTGCTGTCTTGAGGATTGATAAGTATAAATTAACACTTGTATTTTAGATGAATTCTATTTGTTTGTGTAATAAGTTGATGTTATCTTGAAGAATTTTGATACTTAAAAGAGAAATATTTCTGTTTCAGGGATGGGGACCACTATTCTGAGAGGAGATATCGACTTGGATTGAAATCGGAGAAGAATACACAAAGAAAATTGCTTTTTGGAAGAAATAGGGGAAGTACATGGGCGTGTATTTCTAGAGCACGACCGTGTGTTTGGCTTGAAAAACTAACAGAAGCTTACACGGTTTAAGTACACGGCCGTGTGTTATTAGCCGTTGGTTCTTTATTATTTCAGACACTATTGCAAGGTACGGCCATGTATAACCATGGGTTGAGACCGTGTATATGGAAAAGTTTGGCCATTTCAAGAGATTTTTCGGTTTCCATATATATATCTCTTCGTTTTCCAGAAGGAGGGAGTTCAAGAGAAGAAACCGAAAAGGAAGTGAAAGAGACATTTGAAGTAGATAGAAAAAATGAGAAAAGAAAGAAGAGGAGGAGACTGGGGAAGCTTACAGAAGGGAAAAGCAACATCAATGGATTCATCCTTATCTTCTAAAGTGTTTATGCACACGGGTTTTTCATCTTCATTGAGTTGTATCTTGAAAATCATGAGTGGCTAATTTATTTTATACCCGAACCTTACAAATTCTAATTGTCATGTAATGTGGGATTGATTGCATAGTTAATGAATAGTGGAATTCTCTGAATTTATTCATGTTATTCATGTAGTGTTGCTAATTTGATGTATGGCCAGCATTGAGTTTGCATTGATTTCTTAGAAGTTGATTGGAAAATCTCTTGTTTGAATAGATCATGCATGAATAAAGGAATTTGTATGTAATCTAGGGATAGAGAACATAAATTTTCCGTATTAGATTGAATTAGATAATTTGACCTAATTGAGGGTTCAAGAGTGTTAATGCAATTCTAATTGATTTTGATAAAAGAGAAATCTTTATCAATGAGATTAGGATTAGGAGCTAATGAATCTGGGAAGAACATTGGCTTAGTATTAGATACTCTGCGGTTCAGAGTTAACCATTGTTCGTTATCTGATTTATAAAAAGGGTAAAGTTACATGATAATTAGAGGAGTAGTAAGGGTAGGGTATGTTCTTAATTATCGGATTTAGTAATCAAGTTATTGTGTTATTTTAATTGTTATAGGTTTTGTTAAGTGTTTTTAATTTAAACTGAACCTCTCAAATTTGTGCGGTTAGATAGTCGGTTTAGAGTTATTTTTGGTACTTGCTGATCCCTGAGGATACGATACCCGAACATAGTTCTATACTATTACAATCGATAGGTGCACTTGCCTATTTGATCGTAACAGAGAGTCATAGAAAAGGGATTTTTAATTTTGTGTGATTACGGTCATCAACAAGGATTCTTTGGGATCCGGCTCTTCGGATGTGATCATATTGACAGTGGGCTTATGGTTGGGCAGCGGATTAGTGTTGACATTAGGTGCCGGGGTGTTAACAAAGTCTAGTTGCACAATCTTAATGTCAATCAGATCCTGGATTTTGTTTTGGAGCCTCCAACATCTGTCT
Source organism: Laguncularia racemosa (assembly GCA_037954665.1). NCBI lineage: Eukaryota > Viridiplantae > Streptophyta > Magnoliopsida > Myrtales > Combretaceae > Laguncularia > Laguncularia racemosa. The sequence continues at coordinate 1,073,842 of JBBMOL010000181.1, read as the reverse complement.
GTAGAATGCCCCTCTTGGCCCATATGATAGTCACTTTTGAGGCTTGAGTCGAAATTTCTGGGCTTGTACCGGTCATTCGGGATCTTGAAGTTGATTAAATTATCCGCCCGCAGTCGAGTGAAGACCTGGCTGAGCGGGATCAAGATTGGAGTGAACTGTCTCGAGACTCTGGTGGCCTGGGTGTGGTTTGTCAGGGACTGCTGGATTGGGGCCCTCGTAGTCTGGAATGTCACGCGAGTCCCAACCTTGTCTACTTTGCCGAAGTTAACTGTGCTAATTGTAGACTCCTTGGCTTTGTTACCTCCCAAGGGCCTTTGTGATGATGTGACCTTGGGAGGATCTATTGTTTGGAGTCTACCTGTTGTGATGGCATTTTCGATCTGGCACCCCATTGCCACTACCTCTGCAAAGCTGGATGACGTCTGGTCTACCGGATGTGAGAAGTAGGTCTTATCGAGTGTGTTGACAAAGATGAATGTTAGCTCTTTTTCAGAAATTGGGGTTGCTACCCTAGCAGCTTGAGCTCTCCAGCGCTGAGCATACTCCTTGAAAGACTCAAAGTGTCTCTTCTGAAGACTTCCCGGGTTGATTACTGAGGGGGCAACTTCAATGTTGAACTTGTATTGGTCATAGAATGCCCGAGCAAACCTTTCCCAAGTATTGACCTGATTGAGGTCTAGATGGGCATACCAGACGAGGGCAGGGCCTGTAAGGCTATCTTGGAAGGTTTGGATCATAAGTTAGTCATATTGAGCATATTTGCTCATCTTCCGGACGTACAGTCTTATGTACATCTTAGGGCATCCAGTACCATCGCAGTTTTCAAATTCCGGGGTCTTGAACTTCTCGGGGTATACCTCCTCCCCACATGCTGGCAAGTTAGTGATCCCGGCCTGTTCGAAACCGTCAGGCCCCTCTATTGTCTTCATCTTGTCAACCAGTTGCTGAAAAAGTCTCTTTTCCATCTCCTTTTGTCTGTCCTCCATTTCCCTCTTTATGTCATCAGAGGTTGGACCCAGGTTGGCTCTCGGTTTATACTCAGAAGCTGGGTAGAGGTGGGAATTGATTTCTTCATATTCTGGAGGCTAACCCTCCACTGCTTTCCCCTTTCTGGCCCCTGAGTGTTCTTCTTGAGTTGGTTGGGTGGTGCGAAGGAGGCCAATGCTCTCAGTTAGGAGGTAGACTTGTGCAGCTAGCTGTTGGACCGTTTGTTCCAAGGATACGATCTTAGGGTTTGAGGCAGCATCAACACTTGTGTTGTTGCAGTTGTCACTGTTGTTGCCATTGCTTGCCATTTTGGTTCTTGAACGGGTCCAGATTGGGCTTCTGGGAAGATTCGGTTGTTTGGGAGCTATCTTTGATACCTGATGTGCATTTTTTCTTAGTATGATGTAGGTATGTAAATGTGATGCATGTGTCACACGGATGCTAAAATAAAAGGGGGCCGACAATTGATTAATGACATAATACTGAAACTTTATTTTTATTAATATTGGAAATTTGGAGTTTAATACTTAAAAAATAAAAAGTACAATAATAATCTATTTCTTAGCTTTTTTGGTCTTTTGCTACGTAGGTGCCGGTTTCCCGCTGACGATAGCTTCTAACTCTTTGACTCTAGCTTGGGTCTTCTCCAGTTGAGCTTCCAATGCCTTGTTCCTTTGATCAGATTCTTTGAATCGGCCCTTCCAGATATTCTTCTTGTAGTTTGCAGCTTCGAAATATACTTCCATCCAAGCCCTAACTTGCTCTAGATAGGTTTTCAACTCTAGGTCTACCTTGTTTGGCTTTGGTTGGGTGATATCTAGGACCCGGTATGCTCTTTCCCCTATTTGATATAGCTGGTGGATTACGGAATCCTTAGTGGCTTGGTGCTTGCCGACTTCGCCATCCACCTCTCCGAGGTCTACATTAGGACTCTCGATTCGGGCTTCCCATAGTGCTTTGACCTCTGCCAGCTTGGCAAACTTCTCAACTACTAGTAAAGTCGAGTCTTGATACTTAAATGTGATTGCTTCTAGCGAAGGTGATGCGAACCCTAGATATCGATCTAAGACCCAGCGTTCAAGAAGGATTCAAACCCGATAATCGAAATTGAATCGAAAACGAAATGTAACTCGACCCCAATCGAACCCGTCGATTAGAACCTAAGCTATCTAGATTGATTTCTCAAAGCGTTTAGGATGAAGAAATCGAAGGAAGTTCTATTGCAAGAACTAAAGAAGAGAGGATTCTCTCAAGGAAAATTTCTTTCTCAAATTGATCAAGTGTCCTTTCAAATGACAAAACAAAGTGTTATAGTAAAAAAAAACACATAAGATAGCGGCCTAAATGTATATATGGCCGGCTTTGAAATAACAGAAGAAAACAAAAAGACGTTCTACGGATGTCTAGGCCGGCACTACGCCGGCGGTGTAGATTCCAAGGCCGGCAGCCTTAACCTGCTAGCGTTGCTTCCCTCAAGGCCGGCTCTCTTTTGCTTCTAGGCTAGCGGCCTTCCCTTTGTTGAAGGCTATCGTTCCATCATTGATGGCCTTCACTTCGTCTGTGCTTTGATATATTATGTTTACTAGCTCGGGACTTGAATTAGACTTGTGTTGACCTGCTTCTTGCTCTTCGAGTTCCATAACTAATCCTTGCAAGGCTTCTCCCACTCGTTTAGCTCTAACTCTTGTCATTGGACCTCCAATACCATGTAGCGGGTCATTAGACTTTGGCTCGTGAACTCTTGATGCTATTTGATCCCCATCATTCCCCCCTTCCTCAGAAAGATTCATCCTCGAATCACCTGCATCATACAGAGAAAGGTTAGAAACATTAAAAGTTGTGCTTACATTACCATAGTGACTTGGTAAGTCAATCTTGTAAGCGTTATCATTGATGTGCTCCAACACTTGAAATGGCCCATCTCCCCTGGGGTGCAACTTAGATTTCCAAATCTCTCCTTTCTCAGATGTACCCATACCCAATCTCCTGGATGAAAAACAGTCTTCACACGACCCTTATTGGCCTGTCGAGCATAATGCTCATTTTTCTTCTCAATGTTGGCGTAAACTTGAGCATGCAATTCCCTCACAAACTCTGCCTTTTTCTTTCCATCAAGATCAACAAATTCGTTAACAGGTAAAAGAAAAATATCCGATGGAGTCAGAGGGTTAAAACCATACACCACCTCAAATGGAGAATAAGATGTAGTGAAATGCACAGTCCTATTATATGCAAATTCTACATGTGGCAGACATTTCTCCCATTGTTTCAAATTCTTATGAATCACAGCACGCAACAAGGTTGAAAGAGTCCTATTGACTACTTCCGTCTGACCATCAGTTTGAGGGTGTGCAACAGTAGAGAACAACAATTTAGTGCCTAGCCTATTCCACAAAGTACGCCAAAAATGACTTAAGAATTTCACATCCCTATCACTCACAACGGATTTAGGTAAGCCATGCAACCGTACAATCTCCCTAAAGAACAAATCGGCAATATGTTGTGCATCATTAGTTTTAGAACAGGCAATGAAGTGAGCCATCTTACTAAACCTATCGACAACAACAAATATGCTATCTTTGCCACTTTGAGATCGTGGTAACCCTAACACAAAATCCATAGAAATATCAGTCCAGGGTTAATTAGGCACAGGCAATGGAATGTATTCTCCATGGGGCATTACTCTGGATTTGGCCTGTCTACATGCAATGCACTTGTCACACACAGTTTGCACATCATGCTTCATTTTTTGCCAATAAAAATGTTCTTGCAAAATATCCAAAGTCTTTTTAACACCGAAGTGTCCCATTAAACCACCCCCATGTGTTTCCCTCATAAGCAATTCACGCACAAAGCTTTTAGGCGCGCATAACTTATCTTTTTTAAGCAAATACCCATCATGCCTATAGAAATGAGAATATCCAGACTCAGCACAAGCAGCCTAAATTTGACCAAAGTCAGCATCAGTCTCATATAACTCCTTAATGAGTTCAAACCCAAGCAATTTAGTTTGCAAAGAAGTCAAAAGTGAATACCTTCGAGAAAGTGCATCAGCCACCACGTTATCTTTTCCTTGCTTGTATTTGATCACATATGGGAAGGTCTCAATGAACTCCATCCATTTCGCATGCCTCCTGTTCAACTTACCTTGAGTTTTCAGGAACTTCAAACTCTCATGATCAAAATGAATGATGAACTCCTTAAGCCATAAGTAATGTTGCCAAGTCTGCAAGGTCCTCACCAAAGCATATAGCTCCTTGTCATAGATTGGGTAATTTAATGTAGCACCACTGAGCTTTTCGCTAAAATAAGTGATTGGCTTGGAATCCTGCGTCAAAACACCACCAATACCTTTCCTGGAAGCATCGCATTCAATCTCAAAAACTTTTTCAAAATTAGGTAAAACAAGTAAAGGTGCATTAGTCAACTTACCTTTTAAAGTCTGGAAAGCTTGCTCATGCACTTCAATCCACTTGAACTCGGTGTTCTTCTTAACAAGATCATTTAGAGGAGCAGCTATGGAACTAAAGTCCCTAACAAATCTCCTATAAAAGCTTGCTAGCCCATGAAAGCTCCTGAGCTCACTTGCATTCCTTGGTGTCAGCCACTCCCGAATCGCCTTCACCTTTTCTTCATCTACAGCAATCCCCTTCGCACCTACAACAAAGCCAAGAAAAACCACAGTTTCTATACAAAAGGTTCACTTTTTCAAGTTCGCATACAATTTGTTTCCTCTCAAAACAGTAAACACACTTTGCAAATGTTGAACATGTTCACTTAGAGTTTTGTTATAAACTAAGATGTCATCAAAGTATACAACAACAAACTTCCCAATGAAAGCACGAAGAACATGATTCATTAACCTCATAAACGTGCTAGGCGCATTTGTTAATCCAAAAGGCATTACCATCTACTCATATAAACCATGCTTAGTTTTAAAAGCCGTTTTCCACTCATCTCCCTCTTTCATGCGAATTTGGTAATAGCCATTCTTTAAATCAATTTTGGAAAACAAACAGGCACCATGCAACTCATCAAGCATATCATCAAGTCTAGGGATAGGATGTCTATACTTAACTGTGATCTTGTTGATTACTTGACAGTCAACACACATTCGCTATGTTCCATCCTTCTTGGGAACCAAGATGACAGGAACTGAACATGGACTGAGGCTTTCTCTCACAAAGATTAAAGCTTTCTCTCACAAACCCCTTCTCTACCAAGTCATCAATTTGCCTCTAGATCTCCTTGGTTTCCTCTGGATTGGCCCGATAAGCTGGTCGATTAGGAAGGGAAGCACTTGGAATAAAATCAATCCGGTGTTCAATGCCTCTTAGTGGAGGCAATCCCCTTGGTACTTCTTCAGGAAATAAGTCAGCAAATTCCTACAAAAGAGAATCAAAAACTGCAGGCAAAGAAGGGTTAAGATGGTTAGTGAAAGATAAACATCCTTGTACGTCAGTACAAGTAGGTGTCATTTTTCCTTCAAAGCACTTTTAATCTCGCTTGCCTCTCCAATGCCACTCGTGTTTCCCTCTAATTCTTTCTTCTCATAACTCACCATTATGTTTTTGCCACTCTCTTTCACAGTCTCAATTTTCTTTTCTTGTTCACTCTTGTGTTTCCCCCTCTCTCTGAACTCTCTAGCAATTCTCAACTGATCCTCATTAGCCTCCCAAGGGTTGAGGGGTGTCAAAATCACCTGTCTCTTGTTCAAAATGAAGGAATACCGATTGTGATAACCATCATGAGTGACCTTCCTATTGAATTACCAAGGTTGTCTCAACAATATGTGGCAAGCCTGCATAGGTACCACATCACATAATACCTCATCACGGTACTTCCCTATAGAGAAAGAAATCAGTACCCTCTTAGTCACTTTAACCTCCCCACATTCGCTCAACCATTGCAACTTATAAGGCTGTTCATGCTTCTTAGTTTTCAGGTTCAGTTTATCAACCAATAATGTGCTAGCAACATTTGTACAGCTACCACTATCAATAATCAAACTACACACCTTGTTATTCACATGGCATCTAGTATGAAAAATATGCTCTTGCTGCACTTTATCTCCCTCATCCTTAAGTTGAGTATTAAGAACCCGCTTGGTAACAAGCATCTCTTCCTTTACAGGCCCTTGTACATCCACATCACTACAATCTTCCAATGGGGCCATGTCATCATCATCCCCTGAACTCACACTCTCCACTTCTCCACTCTCCAAAAGGATCATCGCCTTAGTGTTTGGACATTGCGATGCAATATGCCCAAATCCCTGGCACTTGAAACACTTAATATCACGTACACTAGAAGTAGATTTGGTTCCAGTGCTACCTTTCGAATAGGATGTCGGTGCCTTAGCATTCTCTTCCTCCCTAGTTTTCGGTAGTGGTTTGTTATTCTTCCAATTCGACTTCCATGAAGAACTAGAAGTTGAATTATATCTAGAAGAACTTGAAACTGGGTGATACCTTGAAGTACTCTTTCCCTTTAGCTACTTCTCAACCTTGATTGCCTTATGCAATAATTCCTCAATATCTACATAATGTTGTAGATCAACAATATCAGCGATCTCCCCATTCAATCCACCAATGAACCTAGCCGTTGTAGCTTCATCATCCTCCTCTACCTTAGCTCTAATCATGGCTATTTCCATCTCCTTATAATAGTCCTCTACAGTTTTGGACCCTTGTGTTAGACCCTGCAACTTCCTATGCAAATCCCTATAATAGTGATTAGGGATGAATCTCTTCCGCATAATAGTTTTCATCTCCCCCCAAGTGCTAACAGTCTCCTCTCCATACCATCTCCTATTCCTAACCAGTTGATCCCACCATACACTTGCATAGTCAGTGAGCTCAACTGTTACAAGTTTAATCTTCTTGTCCTCTGAATAGTTATGGCACTAAAAAATGTGGTCAACCTTTCGCTCCCACTCCAAGTATAATTCTGGGTCATTCTTCCCTTGAAAGGAAGGTATGTTCATCTTTATGCTACCCAAGTTACTATCTCTCCTTTGGGTATTTTCTCTCCCCATCACGAAATTATACTCTCCTAATTCAGTGTCCTCTCCCTCTTCTATTCTCACTCCCCTCCTTGGAAGCCTCCCAATTCTTCACCCTATAGAAGTATTACCCATGGATTTGCTCTAGTTTACCACTCAGTATTCTTTTCATCTCACCCATTAAAGCATCAAACATCATTTTATTATCTACTTCTCCCTTCTCTCCACCAATTGGACTTTGATCAGACATATCGCTGCAATAGAAAAAAGGTTAGTAATAACAAATTAAGGAGGCCTCACAATTCACTCCCTCACCAATTTACACTCAAAGGTGTGTATACACTCGTGTATCTCACAATTTGATTTTTCACGATAAAATTCTCACCAATCTACTCTCCTTTGCAAATCCTTACTCAAGAACTAACTCAATGAGTTTTTTCTGCAAAATAAACCACTAAGATAAATCAACCAACAACTCAGAATTCCAACAACACGAGAATACGACGACTCAATGAATAACTACGATTGACCAATATGGGATATAGTGAATTTTGATAGGAAACAATGAACTCGAACAATTAAACAAACAATCTAAAATATAAACTAGATTTTTTTTTTGTGAAATTTACCGACTAACTAATTCAAGACAATGGAATTGCCTTTGGGATTTGGCAATTGGAATTTGCCATTGTCGAAACAAAACAACAATTCCACGAACAACAACAACAATTTTTTTTTTAAAACTACGACAGAAAATTTATGCAATCAATTAAACAAAAATTAACAACGATAGAGATTACCCGATTCAATGAGCCTTGGCTCTGATACCAAATGACGCGAACCCTAGATATCGATCTAAGACCTAGTGTTCAAGAAGGATTCAAACCCGAGAATCGAAATTGAATCGAAAACGAAATGTAACCCGACCCCAATCGAACCCGTTGATTAGAACCTAAGCTATCCGGATTGATTTCTCCAAGCGTTTAGGATGAAGAAATCGAAGGAAGTTCTATTGCAAGAACTAAAGAAGAGAGGATTCTCTCAAGGAAAATTTCTTTCTCAAATTGATCAAGTGTCCTTTCAAATGACAAAACAAAGTGTTATAGTCGAAAAAAACACATAAGATGGCGGCCTAAATGCATATATGGCCGGCTTTGAAATAACGGAAGAAAACAAAAAGACGCTCTACAGATGTCTAAGCCGGCACTACGTCAGCGGTGCAGATTTTAAGGCCGGCAACCTTAACCTGCCGGCGTTGCTTCCCTTAAGGCCGGCCAAGAAGGCCGGCTCTCCTTTGCCTCTAAGCCGGCGGCCTTCCCTTTGCTGAAGGCTGTCGTTCCATCGTTGAAGGCCTCCACTTCGTCTGTGTTTTGATATATTATGTTTACTAGCTCGGGACTTGAATTAGACTTGTATCGACCTGCTTCTTGCTCTTCGAGTTCCATAAATAATCCTTGCAAGGCTTCTCCCACTCGTTTAACTCTAGCTCTTGTCATTGGACCTCCAATACCATGTAGTAGGTCATTAGACTTTGGCTCGTGAACTCTTGATGCTACTTGATCCCCATCAGAAGGCCGATAAACTATGTCTTGAATAGTACCGAACTGGCGGACCACCGAGTTGGGATGGTAACCTATACATCCACTAATACCGATTAAAGGTACGGCCTAAAGGTTTCTACAAATTAGGATGACCTTATCACAGCAACTCCATCTAACCGTCTATAGGATGTCGTCGGCATTGAAACCCTTAAGTACTTCTACCCAACTATGGCTAGTAAGGTCTTTGGGCAGCTTTATCTTCTCTACACATGAGTCCACTAGGTCCACTTGTTGGGCTAAAGTTTTCTAGACCAGGTTCAGCCCGAAACATTTGAGGTAGCTTACAAACCAAATCAGGATGAGGTTGATGTTTGAGTGGAGGATCCCGTAGCCCTTTTTCTTGACGAAGTTTAAGTTCTGGATCTATTCAGCCAGTAGAGCCGAGATGTAAGATTTTCCTTCCAGGAATTGGGTCACCAGTTTTGCGACTCAGTAATGGACATAAAAAGTTCCGATGGGGAAGAGTATGGTGGCGAAGGCTATCAGGATGAAAGCACTCACCCTTCTTTATTTATAGCTTTTGGGGTCCCCACACAATATGTCTTTCCTGTCCCCATTATCTTCTCGGGCTATGAACCAGGCTTCTAACTCATCTATCCGTATGCAATATCTGTTATAGTTTGCTAAGGTCTTGTTGATTGCTATTTTGCGGATACCCAGAAGTCTGTTGAAGATACCGGTTGGCCCGGCCTCAAGATCTGGTACATATACTTCGCTGGTTAGTGCTGGGGCCTGTAGAAGTTGGGTGTACTCTTCTAGAGTGGGATTGATCTCGTGGGGCCCAATGAAGAAAGCCGTAGGCTCTACTTCCCATAGATGGAGGATGGCCTATATCAAGGGTAAGTTCATCTCTATCTTCATTAGCGAAAGGATGGGCCCTATCTTTTGCTGAATAAAGGCCTGCTCTTCCAGGTTATATAGAGTAAACCAGTGGTCCAACACCAATTTTGGGTCCAGAGGTTTGCAAAATCGGATCTCTTTGCGGAGGAGGTAGTCGATTGTGGAACTAGCCATCTATTACAATAGAAATTTCTAATTACAAAAAGAACTATATTACAATGACAGCATTACACAGAAATGTATCTGAACTCCATGAACAGCATAAAAGTTTTACATCATTACTCGATTGTCAGCCCATGACTTCGTGTATGTAGGTAGATAGGTTCTAATAGGTCCCCAAGCTCTATGGCCTCCCGCATTCTCGAAGAAATGGATCTCAGGCCATATCAAAGCATTGGGTGGGGTAGCCTAATCAGTCCCGAACGGTGATTATATCACTTCGCCCGAAACCTATACAATGGCCCCCCGTCTTAGGGTCCCAAGACGGTCTATGTTTGACCGTATCTACTCACACAGTTACATGCATGCAGACTTGAAGGTAAATAACCGCTTAAAGGTAAATAACTGAACCATAAACCTATGCAAATCCCTGAAAGGTTAACAACAGTATAACAAACCAAAAAGATATTTCTCGAAAAAGTGATTTAAGGAGATTCAAGTGGCTAGCTTACTAGAGATCTCATAAATCCCCAGCGGAGTTGCCATCTTGTCGAGTCTAATTTTTTATTTTCCATTCCTAATCCGATTTATACTAGACCCTATACTCATCTAATGTAGACCCTCAACTTGAGTTAGGAACTTCATTTTATTTTTGGAGTTGCCACCTAACTGTGGTTGGAAAAGATTGAATTAGGACTAATTAAGCGGATTAATCCTAATTTGGACCACTAGTCAGCGAGATTTCCTCTTTTCGTTTTTGTGAAAGAGGAAGTGGAAAACCAGAGTTTCTGGGTTCGGAGGCTATCCTATTAAAACCTTAAGGTTACCACCTTATTCTCCTGAAATCTAAATCTTTTCATAATGTCTTTTATTTTTATTTTTTGTTATCTTTTTATTGTGTTTTTGAATAAGTTATTTAAAAAAAGAGGATTTTTTTTATTCTTTTTAGAGTTGCCCCAAACGGGTGCCTACGTACCTGCTATTCAGGATCAAACGAGCCGTAGTTCGCTTTTCCTGAAAAACTTTAATGTGTTTATGAATTTTAATTATGAAATTACTTTTGGTTTACGTTTTTATCATTTTAGTATTTTCTTAAAAAAAATCTAAGCCTAAGCTTGATTATTTGATTTTTTGGAAATAATAATTTTTAGGAAAAAACTATTTTTTGATTTATTTAAGAAAAGGATTTTTCTAAGTAATAAAAAAAAATTATTTCCCTATTTTTCAACTCACCTCTATTATTATAAATTTTTATTAATTAATTTTTTATTAACTTTTATTGAAAAGTTTTTTCTTATATTATTTATCTATCCTAAACTAAAAATCTGAGTTTTATCATTTCTTTCTAATATATCTTTATCATTTTTTATTATTTTATAATTTTTTATTTTTTATTTTTATTTTTATTTTTCTATTTTTTATTATTTTTTATCATTTTTTTCTATTATTCGTCCTAAATTAAATCCTAAAAAAAATCTGAATTCTAAATTCTAATATTTTTTCTTTCTTTTGAATTATAAATAACAAATAGATAAATAAATAAATTCGAAAAAATAAATAAAATAACTAAACAAATAAATAATAAATAAAAAATACGAAAAAAAATCGAAAAATCCGACTTACCTGGATCCAGGTCAGTGCGCGGGTCGGGTCGGGTTAATCAATCACGGCGGCTGGTGGCATTCGTTGATGGCTTTCCAGCAGCCTTTTAGGGAGGTTGAGGAGTCGTTTCCTAGGTTTTTGGGGGTGGGGAATTCAACCGTGGTGGTGGATTTCTCCAAAGATGCCTCCTGATGGTGGTTCGGTGCTTGATAGACGATTACGGCTTGGGAACTCCAGCGAAGCTTCGATTTTCTCTCTTTTTCTCACTTCTGATTCGTGCTTCTGCTTCCTCCCTTCCTCCTCTATTTATAGCCACAAGGATTGAGCTGGATAAGCTCGGATTTCCTCCGATTGAGACGAATTAGATTTGCGGTTAAAACCCTCCTTCGATTTATGCAAATCCTCCAATTTTTTGCGATTTGATTCCAATTGGATGATGTTTATCCTATTTTAGTTAAAGATCTGTTGGACTTGTCCAAAAAATTGAATCAAAACGGCTGAAATTTGATTTTTTTCCCCCACCGACGACGATCTCGGACGAAGGAGAAAGAAGATCAGGCGCTTGGCGCTTGCATCCGTTCCAGCCAATCAGCTATTGACACGTATCCTAAGTGAGGAAAGAAATTGCAAAACGCGGAATCTGGCTCCCCTGCGTTTTGAACCCGTGATCGAGCCCCTTTCCTCGCGCCTTAGGCCATGGTTCGGACCAGCTGGGCTAGCCTAATTACTCAATTTTTTTATTTTCGCAATTTGCATATATGCAATGCAATTTTTTATTATTTTTGTATTTTTTGAAATTCCAAAAATTTGTAAAATTTTTTTAATCCCTTTTATTACTATTTCTACAATTATTTTCCAAAATTGATGTATTTTTCCTATTTATTTTATTTTTTGAATATTTTTCCTATTTTTGCTAAATTAAAAAAAAATGTAAAAAAAATAAAAAAAAATGATAATTGATTATTATTGATTGTTAGGGCAAAAATAGGGTGTTTACAATAAGGTTTAAGAATTGCATGTGGTTGACTTGTGTGGTGATTTATGATAAATTACAATAATATATTAGAACCACTTAAACTAGAATGTCATGCTTTAGAATGATAGGTATTGTTGAGTATTCATGATAATGTAATGGTCACCCTAATAATTGGACTTAACAATATCTAATCAAAAACCAAATTGGATCGTGCATATCATATCTTACATGTAGAAGATCATCAACATTACGTAGTGGTATAGAAATGCTGTATGGGGATGATTTTCCATATGTAACCTTGCCTATTGAATACTGAAAATACCACCCTTTGATTAAGGCCTAGTTTGGGTATTCATTGCATAGAGATGGTTGAGATTGAGTGGGCCACTCACATCTACACCTCTTTAGGCATATACCTTAGTTTTGCAACATTATTTTATATTATTACACTTTGAGTATTAAAAGTGTGAAATTAAGAAATTAAACTCGGGGTAATTAGATCCTATAGCCAAAATGTTTGTTGTTATTTCCCAACTCAAGCAATGGGGGGCGTTAAATCTATGCTATATATGACTTTTGGTTCGCTATATATGTTGTTGCATTTCATAAGATTGACCTTACACTCATAAGTTTGATAATTAACTTACTTTATATTTGCTTCCTAGTACAATATGAAGAATATCTCACTAAGCTAGATATAGCTTACATCTCTATAGTATGTCTTTATTATGAGAGCCTATATGGTTAAAGCCTAGTCATCAGATGCTAGAGGTTAGTATGTAGGATGTCGGGGATGAAGAGTAGCAAGATGAGAGCACAAGAGATCACTATTTCAATTATTGAGACTCTTTAGTTATAATGTTTTTGTTAAGTTATGAGCAAATACCTAGACTACTTATAGTATTATTGTTGCAATTGCTATTGACTAATGGACAATAGGCAGGACCCATGCCTACACTTATGATATTATGAAATGATTTGAATTTGTTACATTAAATATTGTTCTTATACTACATAAAATTGCAATTTTACTCAAAGTAACTTAATGTAAGTATGCCTTATACAACGTATGACAAATTTTAGAATAATAAGGAAGTTATTTTTAGGTTTTCATACTATATATGGTGGGCTATTATGTCAAGGGTATCACTAGGGATGTGACATAAATAATCCTTAAGAAGCTATAGAAAAGTCAAGTTCTTCACTTATAATTAAAGAATGACAAGTTTACTAAAGAATCTAAGAGCTAAACTTACTGAAACTTATATAGCATCGAGTTTATGAATAGTTCTTTAATGGAACTTTTGAAACAAAAAAATGTACGTTTATTTTCAATTCAACTTAAGACTTAAACCAAACCTTTACCTATCAAGATTGGTGTAGTTGTGGAGTATTCTTTGCAGGGATCACAATGCCATTCATTATTTTTTTATTTGGCAAAGATTTGATGAAGTTATAAGCGATTGAAATTTGAGCGAAATTAAACTTTTATGTGAAGTTTTGAGCTAGTAGAGAACATAAGTTTTTCAAGTGATTGAAAATATGAGGGGAGCAAAAGTAAAAATCTGAGTTCATTTATTTGAGTTTGAAGGAAAATAATCGATTTGAAATTATCCAACATTGAGTTCAACTAACATGCATACCGATAGTCTTATTTAATTATTTAAATTATAATATTTTTAGAAGAAATTTTACGTGTAGCCAAAATAAATCATGCTTAATATAAACACACACTTAAAATCTTTAATTTACAACCCTAAACCTAAAATTTTATTTTCAATCTATTCGTATAGATTACCTAACTTGCCTAAATTCACCCAATTCTTATGTTTTAAATTTATTATTATTTAATATAAGGCTTTTATTATAATTAAATTGTTAATCTAGCATTATTTACTCTTAGATTTATAGGGTTTCACACCATCAAGGATTTATGACTTTTAAGTATTCTTGTTATATATCTTATGGTGATTTCCATAACATGCTTAGTATAAATTATCATTTAGCTTGGTTTTCTAATTTTTTTTTTTTTTTACAATCTTACATATTTTGATTATCTTCAATCAATGGCTTACACAATTTTACATATTGTCATGCATTAAATTTTGGTAATAAAGCAATTTTCTCTTCATCTTGCAATCCTAGCTATTGTTTCCACTATCATTAAACAAGTTTATTTGTTTTCTAAATTGCAATAGCCCAATCTTTTGAATAAATTAAAATATATATAATAAAATAAAATAATTATTTTTTAAATTTGAAAATAATTAGGAGATACGAAGTCCTTACAAAAATTTTTGGCAAAAACTCTTAAGGAGTAGAATACTAATGATGTTAGCGAAAATAAATTTTGCAAAATGAATGTCAGAATGTTAAAGAAAGGATATTAAACAAACATGCAATTGGAATATGACACGATAAATAGACAAAAAATAATATATATATATATATATATATAATAGTTCGAGAAATTGAAAAAATGTAAAATTTAGTGCTTAAATATGATATAAAATTGAACGTAAAAATTGGAAAATGAAAATATTGAGTTTTCAATATTAAATGGTTAATCAACTTTAGAATAAATGTCAATATCTGAACATGTAAGGTAACAATGTGAAAATAATAAATCTAATATATTTTTATATTTTATAATTTATTTTGAAGTTGTACTTAAATTTTTGTGAAATTTTGATATAAAAAATTATATAAATATATCACAAGTGTAGGTTATGCACATGTAATTAAGACAAATCTAGTAAAAATCATTTAAAGTTGGCCCAATATACACATAGTATAGAAAATATATTGAAATATACCAAAAATCCCACATTAGCATAATGTCATCACGGTAATTAATATCTTACATTCAGGTGTTTCTTCTAGGTGAACCACTATATTGGACTCTCTCTCTCTCTCTTCTTCCTTCCTCTCTTTCTTTTCTCCTCTTTTGCAAATTGAACTTGATTCTCTCATTTCTCTTCCACTTTCCTTTACATTCACTCACCCATTCTTGAAACTAAGCTTACATCTAGAAACTACTCCACCCTTCTACAATTCCACTATCACCATCATGGTAGCGTCACCCTTGATCTCACTAGAAAACACTACTAAAGCCGACTCATCAAGTTGATTTTGACACTTAGGAAAAAAAAAATTAAGTGTTAGAATTTCCATTTCAAACCACTTACTTTGAGCTTCATTTTCTCTCTCCTCTAGCCACCATTTCGGGTGCCACCACCATCACTCCACTTTAGGCATGGCATGCTTCAATTATTAGCCCTTAACGCCACTTGATGTTGACTAGTTGGTAAGAAAATTAAACTGAAAGTTAATACTTTCACTATTGTTGAACAACCTAATAGGGCATGTCTTACATGGAAATTTCCTTAAGCTATGACTTAATACATATTAGTTGCTCTTGTTGGCTTGTTTAGTTAGCTACACCCCTTAGACATGAGCTAGGGGTGTGTGTCCATTATGCTAATTTAAATTAGTCATTATTTAAACATTTTGCGAGCTTAATTTGGTTACTGTTCATTTGGTCTGCTTGGTTTAGCCAATCTATTTTTAAATTTATTTATTAATTTTATTTTTTTTATTGTAAAAAAATTATTTAAGTAATAATAATAATAATAATAATATAAGAGACAAGTAGAAAGTAGTGTAGAGGTGTAAACACACCATTTTTGCCCTAGGAATGAGTAATAGTCAATAATAATCGATTTTCAATTTTTTCCAATTTTTCCCATTTTTTCTAATTTAGCAAAAATAATGGAAAATATTTTAAAAAATAAAAATAAATAGGAAAACATATCAATTTTGAAAAATGATTTCAGAAATAGTAATAATAAGGGATGAATAATTTTTATAAATTTTTGAAATTTCAAAAAATACAAAAAAATGAAAAAAATCGCATTGCATATATGCAATTTGCGATATAAAGAAAATCGAGAAATTGGGCCAACTCAGCTGGCTCGTGCGTGCGTATAGGGAACGTGTGAAGTTTGGAGGTCGCGAGTTCGAATCCCCCCGCGTGCGCTCGGCAAAAATTTTTCTTTCCTTTCGCTTGGAGCTGCCACGTGGCAGCGTGTGATTGGCCGAAGAAAATCACGCGTGTTGCGCGTGATCGTCTTCCTCACCCGGACAGACGCGAGGAGAAGCCGGAGCAAGTCCGACGAAGGTGGAATCGATCATTTTTTTTCAAATCTTCTAGATTATTGTCAAGATAAAGCCGAATCCATAAGATAAATCAAAGAAAAACAAGAGATCAACATCAAATCGCCGAGATAAAATCAAATCTAAAAACAGAAGAAATTCAGATTTATCCAAATCGGCCGATCTGAGCTTATCCAAGAGGGTTTCTGGACGCCTATAAATAGAGGAGGAGGGGAGGAAGCCAAAACACGAATCACAATTGAGAGAAAGTGAGGAAAGAGTGCAAATCGGAGAGCATCGGAGAAGGATCCAAAACCACGAGCACCGACCGGAGCTAAACCACCACCAGGAGGCGATCTAGGAGTAAACCACCGCCACCATTGGATTTAGCACCCTCGAGAAGCTAGGATTCGACACCTCACCCACTGCAAAAGGCCGCCGGAACGCCGTGAACGAACCTCCTCCGCCGCCGTGTCCGACCGATTCGACCCGACTCGACCGACCCGACCCACGTACCGACCCGGATCCAGGTAAGTCGGATTTTTTGGATTTTTATTATTTTATTTAATTAATTTTGTTTATTTATTTATTCCGAATTAATTAATTTATTTATTATTTGTTATTTAGTTATTTATTTATTTGTAATAAATAGGAAAATGTAGAAATTAGATTTTTCTAGAATTTAATAATGTAGAAAAATAATGATAAATAGATAGATAAAAAAAATTAATAATAAAAAATAATAAAATGTAGAAAAATATTAGGAAAAAAAACAATAAAATTTTAGATTTCAAAATATGATAGATATTAACTTAAGATAAAATTTTTCACAAAAATCATAAAAAAATCAAGAAAATCATAAAAAAAAATTAAAAAATTATAAAAGAATCATAAAAAATGAGTTTTAGCACTTAGAAAAATCCTTTTCTTCAAATAAATCCAAAATTGATGTTTTTCCTAAAAATCATTTTCAAAATCAGATTAAAGCTTAGGCTTAGAATTTTTTTAGAAAAAAAAAATCCCAAAAAATGGTAAGAACATAAAGCAAAAGAGATTTCAAAATTAAAATTCACAAACAAACTTAAAATTTTCAGAAAAGCAAACTACGGCTTGTTTGATCCTGAATAGCAGGTACGTAGGCACCCATTCGGGTCAACCCATAAAAATTAATGAAAAAATCATTTTCTTGAAATAATTCAAAAACATAATAAAAAGTAACAGAAACACAATAAAAGAACATTTCTAAAGAGGAACAATTTCAGGAGATTAGGTGGTAACTGTAAAGGTTTTAATAGGTTAGCCTCCAGACTTAGAAACTCTGATTTTCCCTTTTCCTCTTTTCACAAAAACAAAAAGAGGAAATAACGTCGACTAGTGGTCCAAATTAAGACTAATCCGCTCCTTTAGTCTTAATTCAATATTTCCCAGCAACAGTTGGGTGGCGACTCCAAAAAGCAAACGAAATTCCTAACTCAAGTCGAGGATCTATATTAGATGAGCATAGGGTCTAGTCTAGATCGGATTAGGAATGGGAATTCAAAAATTAGACTCGACAGGATGGCGACTCCACTAGGGACCCATGTCAGTAGGCTAGCCACCTGAATCTCTTCAATTTGTTATCTTTAAGAAATGTGTTTCATTCTTTTGCTAACCTTTCAGGGATTAGTTAGATTTTCAGTTTTTCTTTATTGTGAGGGTTCAGCATGCATACATACGTTTGTGTGAGTAGATGCGGTCGAACCCGGACCGTCCTAGAAACCTAAGACGGGCAGCCATTGTGTAGGTTTTGGGCGAAGTGAGTTGATTCACCGTTCGGGACCGATTAGGCTACCCCACCCTATGCTTCGATATGGCCTGAGATCCATTTCTCCGAGAATGCGGGAGGCCATAGAGCTTGGGAACCAGTTAGAACCAACCTACTTGCATACATAACATCATAAGGGGTTGACAATTGGATGACAATGTAATGGTTTGTTATTTTGTCCTTGGAGTTTAGGACTATTTCTCTGTAACATTTTCATAGTTCTGTTTGTAACTAGGTTGTTTCTTATTATAATAGATAGCTAGCAGTACAGTCGACCGTCTCCTCCGCAAAGAAATTCGGGTGTACAAACCTTTGGACCCAAAATTGGTACTGGACCATTGGTTCACCTTGTACAACCTAGAGGAGCAGGCCTTCATCTAGCAAAAGATCGGCCCCGTCCTCTCACTGACAAGGATAGAGGCGAATTTGCCTTTAGTCTGGGCCATGCTCCAATTATGGGAAATCGAGCCCGCTGCTTTCTTTATCGGGCCGCATGAGATCACCCCTACCCTAGAAGAGTACACCTAGTTGCTATAGGCTCCAGCACTGACTGATCAAATCTATACACCAGACCTTGAGGCCAGGCCAGCCGGTACCTTCAATAGATTATTAGGCATCCGTAAAACAGCAGTCAACAAAGCCCTAGCAGACTGTAATGGATATTGCATACGAATGGATGATTTAGAAGCCTAGTTTATCGCCCGAGAGGACAATGGGGATAGAAAGGACATCCTGTGTGGGGACCCCAAGACTTACAGACAGAGAAGGGTGAACGCTTTCATCTTGACAGCCTTTGCCACCATATTGTTCCCCACCGGGACCTTCTATATTCACTATAGGGTTGCAGAGCTGGTGACCCAATTCCTGGAGGGAAGATCCTACATCCCGGCTCTACTGGCTGAACAGATCCGGAATTTAAACTTCCTCAAGAAAAAAGGCCATGGGATCCTTCGCTTAAGCCTCAACCTTCTGCTGATATGGTTTGTAAGCCACCTTAAGTGCTTCGGGTTGAACATGGTCTGAAAAACCTTAGCCCAGCAGGTAGATCTCGTAAACTCATGTATAGAAAAGGTAAAGCTACCCGACGACCTTACCAGCCATAGTTGGGTAGAGCTGCTTAGGAGCTTCAATGCCAAAGATATTCTATAGACAGCCAGGTGGAGTTGCTGTAACAAAATCATCTTGACCTGCAGAAACTTCCAAGCAGTGCCTTTAATCGGAATTAGCAGATGTATCGGATATCACCCAAACTCAGTGGTTCGCCAGTTCGGCACTATCCAAGACATAGTTTATCGGCCCTCGGTACAAGCAGTTACCTTTGAGTATCAAGATCCGAACCTGTTAGTAACTGAGAAGTTTGTGAAGCTGGCAGAGGTCAAAGCACTTTGGGAAGCCAGAATTGAAAGCCCGAATGTGGACCTCGGGGAGCTAGATGGCAAAGTGGGAAAACACTGACCAACCCACTGCCCAATCACAAGCCCGCCATCAACATGATCACGTCAGAGGAGTCAGCTCCCAAAGAAGCCCCAAGGCAGAATATGACAGAGCAATAGAAGAAGCAATCCCACCAAGCTCCAAAGGAAACACCAAAGGCGCACATTAAAAGAAAGTGGTTAGCTGGAGACCCAACGGTCGGCACTTTGGGGGAATCACACGGGAGATTTTAGTATTTAGTGAACTATTCTTATACCCCGATTGAGCAAGGGCTACCTAGCGGATGGGGACCGGAGTTTGAGAAGGAGGATAACTCGGTAAAGGAAGAGGGGAAGACTGTCCACATGATCAACTCTCATCAGAAGCCCAGGGTTATACAGTGCTATGAGGGACAATCAACTGAGGTACAAATCCCAAGAAAAAGATATGTATTCAATGTCCCGATACTGGCAGAGAATTACAAGGCTGCACCGTTCGACTATCGGGCCCTCGAACAAGAGCGACCTCCTATAGTGGGAGGCATCACCCGCTCTGGGAGATTATATGATCCAAAGTATAAAGGCCCGACTGAAGATCCCACCGTGGAAAAAGGGGAAGAAGAGGAAGAGGGACTTGCTGCGTTTACGAAGATGGTTAAGGCCAGCGAATACAAGATCATGGAACAATTAAATAAGGTTCCAACGCAGATATCACTCATGGGCCTTCTCACAACATCCGAGCCTCATAGGGAAGCACTCTTTAAAGTGCTGAAAAAGATTCAGGTCCCGGAAGGTATCGCTACAGACAAATTAGGTCACGTGGCGGACTCCATCTTCGCAATGGACCAAATATCCTTCTCTCCAGAAGAGCTAGGAGAAGAGGGAGACCAACATACCAAACCACTGTTTATAGTGGTTAGGTGCAACGACACCATTGTCTCCCGGGTACTTATCGATAATGGATCATCTCTCAACGTTTGCCCATTGGCGACACTCGACTTATTAGGGGTCGATCCAAGCAACGTAAAACCTAGCTCCACGGTAGTTAGAGCCTTCGACGGGTCCAAAAGAGACATAGTAGGGGAGGTGGGCCTACCGGTGGAAATCGGTCCACAAATATTCCACATCTCCTTCCAGGTCCTTGACATCCCAAGGTCTTTCAACCTGCTTTTGGGATGACCCTGGATACATGCTGCTAGAGCCATCCCCTCTAGTCTCCACCAAAAGGTCAAATTCATCGCAAACGGGCAGATAGTCACTGTACTGGGTGAGCAGGATTACGCCATATATAAGGAGACTGCCATACCTTACATTGGGGAAGAGGGTTCAGAAGACCTGGGGCTGCAGATCTTCAATGAAGTGAACATGGTAACCAGCAAGGAGGGCCATCAGTTTAAAGAGGGGCAGCATGGGACGTTTGGACTAGGGTACATTCCTACGGCCGCAGAAGAAGCGCAAACAAAAGGTGTCAAAGGCAGAATAAGGGAAAAGTTGACCGACACCCAAATGTACATCCCACCTCTCCAACAATCTTTCCGAAAGGAAAACGTCATTCAAGAGCCTCGGATAAATGAAGAGGATGATAGCAAAGGGAAATCAACCCCCCGCACGTCCAACCAACATCCGACTCTAAATAATTAGTTTTGTTATCCTATCAGTAGCGCTAGGTTAGCTCAAAAGTAGAGAAAAATTATTAAACAAATTTTATTGAGACTCTTTATCAAGTTCAATTACAGTTTGTTTTTTTTTCCTTCTTATATATATATGCTTTCATTTTACTCAGATCTCCTACCATCGAACATCAGGGATATTTCGCGCAGGTAGAAAGTAAAAACGCTGATATCGTTTCCAATGCTGCTGGGTCAGTTGTTGAAGGCGATATCTTAGACCACGAAATAATACAAGAAAATTGGCTAAAACATGAACAAAGTGGAATCTTGATCGACGAGCTTGTGGAGACAGTAAATCTAGGAAGCATGGAAAACCTTAAGAACCTCAAAATCGGGACCAGTTTGAGTGCTGAGCAAAAATGTGAGATAACCGAACTATTAACGGAATATGCAGATGTGTTTGCCTGGTTGTATGGTGACATGCCAGGGCTAGACCAGTCAATAGTAGTTCACAGGCTTCCCACAAGAGAAGATGTCAAACTTAAAAAACAAAAACTGAGAAGATTTAGGCCTGACATCTTACTGAAAATCAAAGAAGAAGTCAAGAAACTACTAGAAGTAGGGTTCATTGAAGTATCCGACTACCCAGAGTGGGTAGCAAATATAGTCCCTGTCATGAAAAAGAACGGAAAAGTACGCGTATGCGTAGACTTTCGGGACTTAAACCAAGCCACGCCAAAGGATAACTTCCCCCTACCTCACATTGATGTTCTAGTAGACAACACTACGGGAAACCATCTCTTTTCATTCATGGACGGTTTCTCAGGATATAATCAAAATAAAAATGGCTGAGGAAGATAAAACCAAAACGACCTTCATCACAACATGGGGGACTTTCTGTTACAAAGTCATGCCCTTCGGTTTGAAAAACGCCGGGGCAACGTACCAGAGAGCCATGGTCGCTATACTTCACGATATGATGCATCGAGAGGTTAAAGTATATGTCGACGACATGATAGCCAAATCCAAAGAAGGAGAAAGCCATATAGATATCCTGAGGAAATTGTTTAAACAACTGAGAAAATTCCAACTCAAGTTAAACCTAGAAAAATGTACTTTCGGGGTTACAACGGGGAAATTGTTAGGGTTTGTCATAAGCCAGGAGGGCATTAAAATCGACCCTGATAAGGTAAATTCCATATTAGAATTACCTTCCCCATGCTCCGTTAAAGAAGTAAGAAGCTTATTGGGAAGATTAAATTATATAGCTCGTTTTATCTCACAGCTCACCGACAAATGCCGGCCATTATTCCGTCTGTTGAAGAAGAACACCACAATAGAATGGGACGACGAATGTGAAGAGGCATTCGAAACAATCAAAGACTATCTTACAAAACCTCCGGTCTTGATAGTCCCGAAACAAGGAAAGCCCTTATTCTTATACCTCACTATACTCCCTGAATCCATGGGATGTGTGTTGGGGCAGAAAGATGACAAGGGAAGAGAGCGTTCCATATATTATCTGAGCAAGAAGTTCACAGATGGGGAACAGAGGTACTTAGAGGTGGAGAAGACGTGTTGTGCTTTAATCTGGGTCATGCATCGACTAAGGCAATACACCCTTTACTACCATATTGAACTATTGACAAGACATGATCCCTTGAAATACTTGGCAGAGAAACCATCCTTGATAGGGAGAATCTCTAAGTGGCAAATGCTTCTATCCGAGTTCGACATCACATACGTAAATCAGAACTCGATGAAAGGGCAAGCCTTAGCTGACCAGTTAGTGGAACACCCTGTCGAGATAGATTCCCAAGAACTATAGGCTCAATTTCCGGATGAGAATATATTGACAGTGGAAAATATGCCAGTAGAAGACTTTGGGATAGAGCAGAACCTGAAATGGAAATTGTTTTTCGATAGAGCCGCTAACGTATTCGGTTGTGGGGTTGGGGCAGTATTGATATCCCCGGACGGCACTCAATTCCCTGCAGCGACAAGACTTACGTTTCCCTATACCAATAACATCGCAGAATATGAAGCATGTATTCTTGGCCTCAAAATGGCCTGTCAGATGGAAATCCGTGAATTAGAAGTATACGGAGATTCGTCGCTCATCATACTACAGACAAGAGGGGAATACAAGACTAAAGACCCCAAACTGGTACCATATCATCAACACTTGACAGAGCTAATTGAGGAATTCAAGGCAATCACTTTCACATACATCCCGAGAACTCAGAATTAGTTCGCAGATGCACTAGCCACACTAGCATCTATGATCCAGATAACAGGAGGAGCCGAAGTTCAACCGATGAAAATAGACATCGAAAGTCGGCCCGCCTACTGTTTAACAATGGAAAAGATACAAGATAACAAACCCTGGTATCACGATATCAAGACCTTTCTCCAAGAAGGTAAATACCCCGAAATGGCTAGCAAGAATGACCAAAGAACACTTAGAAGGTTAGCAAGCCATTTCCTATTAAGTGGGTCCATACTTTACAAGAGATCATCTGATACTACCCTGTTGAGATGTGTGGACAAAGATGAAGCATGCGAACTGATGAAAGAAGTACATGAAGGAGTATGTGGACCTCATATGAATGGCTACATGTTGGCCTGAAAAATCATGAGGTTGGGATATTATTGGTTGACTATGGAATCAGATTGCATAAAATATGTCAAGCACTGTCATCTGTGTCAAGTCTACGTAAATCGGATAAATGCTCCACCCAACGAGCTACATTTGTTATCAGCACCATGGCCATTCTCCATGTGGGGAATCGACATAATTGGCCCTATCACTCTAACAGCATCCAACGGCCATAGGTTTATACTAGTAGCGATTGATTACTTCACCAAGTGAGTAGAAGCTTCATCATACACCAATGTCACAAAAGGGGTAATAGTCCGCTTCTTAAAAAGGGACATAATAGCCCGATACGGAGTTCCTGAGTCTATCATCACCGACAACGGTACCAATCTTAACAATAAATCGATGACAATGTCAGCAATTCCACATAAACCACCAAAATTCAACTCCCTACCGACCTCAAATGAACGGGGCAGTAGAAGCAGCTAACAAAAATATCAAAAAGATCATCGAGAAAATGACAACAACTTACAAAGATTGGCATGAAATGTTACCGTTTACTCTCATGGCTTACAGGACTTCAGTAAGAACGTCTACAAGAGCTACCCCATATTCATTGGTATATGGTACTGAAGCAGTGCTACTAGTTGAAGTTGAGATACCATCATTCAGAATCTTATCAGAAACTCAGTTAACCGAATCAGACTGGGTAAAGAAGAGGCTTGATCAGCTGAATCTGATTGATGAAAGGAGACTTACCGCATTATGTCATGGCCAGTGTTACCAACAAAGAATGGCCCGAGAATTTAACAAGAAGATGAGACCTTGGTACTTTAAAGAGGGGGATCTGGTACTAAGGAAGGTTCTCCCGAACGCTCAAGACTCCAGAGGGAAATTTACCCCAAACTACGAAGGCCCTTATGTGGTGAAAAAGGTTTTATCAGGAGGTGCTCTGATATTAACTCAAATGGATGGTCCAGAATTGAGAGATCCCATTAACACAGATGCTATAAAGATGTACTATCCTTAGGCAAGGAAATTGAAATTTTGCCAATATTTATGAAAGCCAATGTTCGATATAAATTTCGTCAAGTCAAATTTTTACTTTTTACAAGCAAAGTTAATATTCCTGAATGGTCAATAAATTCAAATCAATTCATCACAACAAATATTCTTAAACACATTACCCACCATATCACCACTGAAAGATAAATGCTGAAATGATAATGAATCTTAATATAGTTTGTGATATAATCCTATTTATTTTTGAACATTAGAACTGAGCGCATTATTAGGATAACATTACCATTAAAAGAGCCTTGCGCATAAAGAAAGGGAGCACATCGAAATTTTCAACCCCGTATCAAGATAAGAAGAAATGAAGCAGAAGCAAACCAGCACGAAGGTTCGGTTATTTGGTTGCTATCCACGATAAACTGGCAAGCATATTAAAGTAAATAACTATCATCATATCATCACATCATTTAGTTTAGGCTGTAGAAAGCATATTCAAAAGCACAAAATGAGTCAGCCCATAGTAGGGCATTTGTCTAAACATTCTCCTTAATAGGGTAGTCAGCCCAAAAAGGGGCACTTCCCTAGATCTTTTCCAAGGTCAGTCTATAAAGGCACCTTTCTAGATATCATTTTTATATTAGGTTAGTCAGCCTATAGGGGGCACTTTCCTAAAAATTTGTTCTCATGGTTAGCCTATAGGGGGCACTTTTTGAGACAATTCAATTCCAGGTTAGTCAGCCCATAGGGGGCACTTTTTGAGACAATTCAATTCCAGGTTAGTCAGCCCATAGGGGGTATTTTCCTAAAAATTTGTTCTCATGGTTAGCTCATAGGGGGCACTTTTTGAGACAATTCAACTCCAGGTTAGTTAGCCCATAGGGGGCACTTTCCTAAAACCTTGTTCTCATGGTCAGCCCATAGGGGGCACTTTTTGAGACAATTCAACTCCAGGTTAGTCAACCCATAGGGGGCACTTTCCTAGAACCTTGTTATCATGGTCAGCCCATAGGGGGAACTTTTTGAGACATTTCTATCATAGGTTAGTCAGCCCATAGGGGGCACTTTCCTAAAAATCTATCTCATGGTTAGCCCATAGGGGGCACTTTTTGAGGCATTCAATTCAAGGTTAGTCAGCCCATGAGGGGCACTTTCCTAAACTCTCCCGATTAGTCAGCTCTTGGGGCACTTTTCAAAAATACTCTTCCAAATAGTTGCTAGTCTAACAAGACGCTTCTGTTGACAGGTAGCCAGCTCATAAGGGCGCTTCTTGAGTAAATTTTCTTTCCAAGGTTGCAAGTCTGATAAGACGCTTCCTATCATTATTTCTCATACATTCCTACACAATGCTTGAGATGTATCATGTCGCCAATTAGTCAGCCCATAAAGCACTTTTTGGGAAGGAACATCATTCTAAATTGTTAGGACCGTGTTACCTATTCAAGAGGCAAAAAATGGCGTCTTTTTTGTCTTTGTAGTCAAGTTTTTCAAACTTTACTACAAAGAGGGGCAGCTGTAAACACCCCATTTTTGCCCTAGGAATGAGTAATAGTCAATAATAATCGATTTTCAATTTTTCCCAATTTTTATAATTTGGCAAAAATAATGGAAAATATTCAAAAAAATAAAAATAAATAGGAAAACACATCAATTTTGAAAAATGATTTCAGAAATAGTAATAATAAGGGATGAATAATTTTTATAAATTTTTGAAATTTCAAAAAATACAAAAAAAATGAAAAAAATCGCATTGCAAATATGCAATTTGCGATATAAAGAAAATCGAGAAATTGGGCTAGCTCAACTGGCTCGTGCGTACGTATAGGGAACGTGTGAAGGCTGGAGGTCGCGAGTTCGAATCCCCCCGCGTGCGCTCGGCAAAAATTTTTCTTTCCTTTCGCTTGGAGCTGCCACGTGGCAACGTGTGATTGGCCGAAGAAAATCACGCGTGTTGCGCGTGATCGTCTTCCTCACCCGAACAGACGCGAGGAGAAGCTGGAGCAAGTCCGACGAAGGTGGAATAGATCATTTTTTTTCAAATCTTCTAGATTATTGTCAAGATAAAGCCGAATCTATAAGATAAATCAAAGAAAAACAAGAGATCAACATCAAATCGCCGGGATAAAATCAAATCTAAAAATGGAAGAAATTCGGATTTATCCAAATCGGCCGATCTGAGCTTATCCAAGAGGGTTTCCGGACGCCTATAAATAGAGGAGGAGGGGAGGAAGCTAAAACACGAATCACAATTGAGAGAAAGTGAGGAAAGAGTGCAAATCGGAGAGCATCGGAGAAGGATCCAAAACCGCGAGCACCGACTGGAGCTAAACCACCACCAGGAGGCGATCTGGGAGTGAACCACCGCCACCATTGGATTCAACACCCTCGAGAAGCTAGGATTCGACACCTCACCCGCTGCAAAAGGCCGCTGGAACGCCGTGAACGAGCCTCCTCCGCCGCCGTGTCCGACCGATTCGACCCGACCCGATTTCGACCCGACCGACCTGACCCGCGTACCGACTTGGATCCAAGTAAGTCAGATTTTCTGGATTTTTATTATTTTATTTAATTAATTTTGTTTATTTATTTATTCCGAATTAATTAATTAATTAATTTATTATTTGTTATTTAGTTATTTATTTATTTGTAATAAATAGGAAAATGTAGAAATTAGATTTTTCTAGAATTTAATAATGTAGAAAAATAATGATAAATAGATAGATAAAAAAATTAATAAAAAAAATAATAAAATGTAGAAAAATATTAGGAAAAATAAAAATAAAATTTTAGATTTCAAAATAGGATAGATATTAACTTAAGATAAAAGTTTTCACAAAAATCATAAAAATCATAAAAAAAATCATAAAAAATCAAGAAAATCATAAAAAAAATTCAAAAATTATAAAAGAATTATAAAAAATGAGTTTTAGCACTTAGAAAAATCCTTTTCTTCAAATAAATCCAAAATTGATGTTTTTCCTAAAAATCATTTTCAAAATCAGATTAAAGCTTAGGCTTAGAATTTTTTTAGAAAAAAAAAATCCCAAAAATGGTAAGAACATAAAGCAAAAGAGATCTCAAAATTAAAATTCACAAACAAACTTAAAGTTTTCAGAAAAGCGAACTACGGCTTGTTTGATTCTGAATAGCAGGTACGTAGGCACCCATTCAGGTCAACCCATAAAAATTAATGAAAAAATCATTTTCTTGAAATAATTCAAAAACATAATAAAAAGTAACAGAAACACAATAAAAACACATTTCTAAAGAGGAACAATTTCAGGAGATTAGGTGGTAACCGTAAAGGTTTTAATAGGTTAGCCTCCGGACTTAGAAACTCTGATTTTCCCTTTTCCTCTTTTCACAAAAACGAAAAGAGGAAATAACGTCAACTAGTGGTCCAATTTAAGACTAATCCGCTCCTTTAGTCTTAATTCAATATTTCCCAACAACAGTTGGGTGGCGACTCCAAAAATCAAACGAAATTCCTAACTCAAGTCGAGAATCTATATTAGATGAGCATAGGGTCTAGTCTAGATCGGATTAGGAATGGGAATTCAAAAATTAGACTCGACAAGAGGCTTCTACCCTATGACTAAAGTCTAAATGTAATAACTTAGAGTATATTTTATAAATCATAGGTAATCTTGGGACTAGTGGTGGATTCTAGTATTTGAGGATTTTATCAAGTGAATGCAATAGCTCTAGTGACCACCCCTATTTTTCTGTGTTTGAGCATAGAGGCCAAAATAATGAAATGACCACTAACATGCTTATAGAGCCACTATGACTTTACTTAAGTAAATCATGTAACTCAGTAATATAATCGAATTGAGTGTTAGTTGGCTTTATTATACTGTGATGTCATGATTGGTGTTTGTGTGTTATGAGCATATCTTTGATTATAATCATGGCTAGTGGATAGTTGCTATTGTTAAACAAATATGCCTAGTTGGGATGTGAACTGATTGATATTATAGTGTGTGATTACTTATATTATAAACATTTTTGAAAAATTCCCTTTAATTACTATTAATGGAGATTGAAACAAAATTCAAATCAAATTAGTAGTGAAATGTGCAATTCTATAACAAATAAATAAATTGCTAATGAAAATAAAGAGCAAAGATTAGGAAAATTAGGTAGTGATGTATAGCGGTTCTGCCTTATGCATCAATCAACTCTTGAACCTCTATTGTTGGGATCATAGTTGTCTTTACCAATTTGTTCTACTTTATCAAAAAATAAAACTTGGTGAGTATTACAACAATCAACTACTCTACAATCACTATGATATAGCTTCTAGTCACTTCTTCTATTTTGCCTCACTTAGCTCTACACATAAGCTAACTTACAAAAACTACAAAGAAAAACAAAATAAGCAACTTTGGAATGAAATTTTTAGCCTTTAGGGATTTAAAAAATATTAATCCACTACAATTTTATGTCAATCACAAAATAGAGTAGACTTTCTTATGATGAGAATATGAATTGCATTTGTATGTATTATCCCTTATCTTATCTTGTGTTATTGTTGTTGTTGTTGTTGTAGTGTCTTTCATTTTGCTTTAGCTCCTTATTTATAGATGATGTAATAACATTGAAATCTTGATTTTTTCCTTGATTGTTGTTGTCTTTAATATTTCGTCTTTGATTCCTTCATTTAAAATTCTTGTGACTTTAAATTTAGATAATCATTTCTATTAAAATGTTGAAAATCACTTGTTAATGCTTCAAAATCCTTCAATTCTACTCCTTAAGTCAATAATTTGCTTTCTATGTATGACTCTCTTTCCAACTAATTACCCCATGATATTAAATCCAACTTTAGTATAATGGATTAAATATATTATCTAAATATATTCAACTAGTGGAAGTGGGTTTTGACTTGTAATTAATAAATTCTTTGATTTTTTATCTTAATAAATCTATATTTAATTTCATCAAGTGTCCTCTTTTCTTCCCTTTTCTTTGAAATCTTCTTGTCTTGTCATTATTTATTGGAATAAGAAGTCTATCGATACATCTATATCTTTATTTTTTTTTTTCAAAATCGAACTTATATTTGCTCAATTATACTTGTTCTGAATAACTCAATTGTGTACACTTAGAAAAACATATTATTAACTCAAAACAAAATTTATACGTTTTTCTATCCTTTTGGCTTATCAAAAGTTTATAAACTTATTTTCCAACTTTTATTGACATCTTTTGTTCCTATCAAAATATTTCTTCATCATTTTATTTTTAATAGCTTGGATTTTAGCATATAGGTTTGCATACTCAATTTAGAGTTGCTCGGTGTTGCTCATTTATTACTTCGCAGCTGCTTAAGGGTGTTTATATTTGCTTGGGAGCCGCCAAGTGTTGCTCATATATTTTTGCTTGAGAGTTGCCTCAAGAAGCTCATATATTATGCTTGAAAGCTATCAAGTCCCCCTCAAATTTGCTTGAGAGCTGCTCGAGTGCCGTTCATTATTTAGTCAGTTATGATGTTAGTTAGTGCATACCATGTGCTTTAGCATGGCATATCATTGCATCCATAATCAATTATTGATTATTATAATGACTTGTGCTCATTTATGTTCTATACGATTGCTTGTTATTATTTATTATTTTGTGTACTTGGCCAAATGCTGAGGGGTTAGTTTTTTTTAACCTCAGGTTATGAAGAAGGAGATAATGTTGGAGCACAGGATTCGGGTGGGGATTATGAGAGTGGGGACTAGCTTTTGTAACATAATAAAATATGTAATGCTAATCAGTTTATGCTTTATTTCGTAACTCTATTAGACTTAGGTAATATAATGCCTTAATATTATATATGTAAAAGATGCTCTTGCACTATTATTTATATATATGTAATATTTGTGAATTTTAATATGTGAGCGGTTCTAGTTAATGTTATCTTTAACTCGAGGACGGCATTAGTGTAGCACTCTTGGGCACCAGTGTGCAGATGAATGGGTCTTAGGAGGTGGGGCATTATAAGTTGGTATTAGAGAATAAGCTAAAATTTACTAAACTGTGCAAGTGAGGTTGTGTAGGGTACCATGCTAGAATAAATGTTTACTTGATAAAAAGCAGAGTAGAAACAATTCAATTTTTAAAAGTCGATTACATTAATTAAAAATAAAATGAGAATTCTTAAGAAGGTAATTAAAGGCATGTTTTTAAGATTCAAAAGTTAACTTAGGGGTAATTCTCAAAATTTAATAATACAAAGTTTCAAAATGACTGTTTTGTCCTTAGGCTAAATTTTATCAAGACTAATAAAAAAATAGGTTCATAATTTTAATTAAAATTTCCCAAGTCATTAAATAAAGTAATTAGGTCAATGAAAAAAAAATTCAAAATCAATTAGGAAGGGATTTACAAAGTTTAGGGCCAATTTTTTCCAAAATGACCTTTTTATCCTTAAACTTGGTTTTATTAAAACTAGTCTTAAATTAGCCTAGCAACCTTGAATAAGGTTTTAAGACCTTAATTAAGTGAATAAAATCAATGAGGAAAAACTTGAAATCGATTAGAAAGGAAAAATTGAGGTTTGGTGATTAATTTTGTAAAATGACCAAAGCACCCTTAAGATCAATTATGTTAAGGGATAACTAAATTTTGAGGTTCATAAGTTAATTTGGAGGCATGGGAGTGAAATATTTCTAGCCAAATGAAATGCAAATAAGAACTTTTAAAAAAATGCCATACGTGCTAAAAATTAGGACACTTGGAAATCTAAAACAATTTAATGTATAACCCACTTGGTCCCCCCTTGTGATCCTTAAACCTTTAAGGTTTTAGAACCTATATAAAGTCCCATTCCTAGACATAACCCCCTTAGACTCTACTTTTTTTTTTGAAGTTCTACAAGGTTAAACCACTAAAACCATTCTAAAAACCTTAAGCTTAGATAAAACACTAGAAATATTTTCAAGAGCCTTACTAACTTAAGTTGGTTTTCATGTTTTGCTAGAGTTGATAAATCAAGAAGAAACTTAGGGAGGGCTTCTCAAGTTGCTGCCACCTACATTTATACCAAGAGTAAGCTCTCTTTTGATTTTGAT
The DNA here is from genome assembly GCA_037954665.1 of Laguncularia racemosa. NCBI lineage: Eukaryota > Viridiplantae > Streptophyta > Magnoliopsida > Myrtales > Combretaceae > Laguncularia > Laguncularia racemosa. Next base: position 1,042,018 of record JBBMOL010000181.1, on the reverse strand, counting down.
GATTTAAGTTACATTATAAGAGAACTTGTTTAGGATAAGTGTTAATACAAGCATCTACATGAAGCTTTAAGTGATTAATCAAGGAAAACCCATGCTTTGGAGTCCTAGCTTAGGTGCAATCCTTGAAGAGATAAGGATTTGATCAAACTCTTGAGGTAAGAGTATCATCTATGATCATTTGAGTGATTTAAAATATTAGAAAATGGTTAGATGAATCATTTAGTTAAAATAGAGATGGAATGGTGTAGAACCATGCTTAGTTGCCACATGTAGGACACATTTAGGGAATATTTTGAATATTCAAATGATTTATGAAGCTTAAAATATATTGAAATTGATGTTAGACATAAATTTGAAGGAATGGATGTGAGTTTAATAGAAAAATTTGCATGTTTGAATGATTGTTAATGTCATTGCCATCTATTGAGAGGATGTTGGCTTATTTCTTGCTTTAAAGAGTAATTTGAATATTAAAAGATGTTAATTTGATTTTTGGGGTGCCAATTTGTGTGATAGGTAATGAATTAGGTGATATTTTCCAAAAAGAAAAAAAGAAAAAAAAAAAGAAAAGGGGTTGGTGTTATGGATGATAGATTTAATGTAAATTGAAGACTTGACATGGAAATCAATTCTTGGATGTAGTATCCTTAATTTTCCAACATGTTAAATGCATGCTTTGGAGTGAAAATTGAGATTTAATGAATGTTCATTTGATTTGTTTAAGGTTTGGATGATGTTTGGTAGGTTATGGGATAACTTAAGATGGAAATTGTATAATCAATCATAGGAATTGTGACCGCCATTAATCAATGTGTTCTAATAATTAAATCTAAAAAAGTCATCTTGATTGTGTTAATTTTAAATTAATTATAGCTATAATGAGTTAGTTTGATGATCTTATGTTGATTAGGTGATGAATGATGCTTGAAAGCTAAATTGGAGATGAATTGATTAAATGTTGAATATGATTTTATATTTTGGACGTTTTAGGCTATTTTGATTATTTTTAGATATTTATTTTTCTCAAATTGTGGATTTAAATGGTAATTTAGGAAGTAGAAATGATTAAGGACAAATGGATTTTGGTTTGGACCAATTTGGAGTTAAAATGAGTGAAATATAGGCTTTTGAAGTGGAATTTCCTATTTGGGGCTGATCTGGAAATTTGGGAGGGCTAACATGACTAAAACATTGCTTTCTAGGATGAAATAGATAGGGGAGGTGACTAAGGTTACATTGGTTTTGATTTGATTTAATTTAGACTTAACATAAGAAAGTTATGACCCTTTAAAGTTATAGGCTTCTAAAAAATCGAATTTTAATAACCAGGAATAAGGATTAGATGATTTAAACAGTTTAGACTTAGGTTAGCCCATCCAAATAGGCCCATAGACTAACTCGGTACCCTTCTCTATGGGTGGTCCATAAGACTATTCATAATTAGAGTAACGAAGACTAATTAGTTTAATTAACCAAGTTAGATCGGAATATTACTTTAGTAAATGAATCTTAACTAGACTTATTTGGACTTAGATAAACTCAATGGGCTTAAATCCTCAAAATTAATTTGGGCCCATTTTTTCTTTAGGGCCTATACCCAAATAGACCTTACTAAAACTAAATAACCTAGATGGGTCTCATACATAATAAGGCCTAAAATCAAATAAAAATCTAAAATGGACTAGATTTAAGTATGACAAATTAAATGGGCCTAAAATAGACTAGACTTGTGCATGGCGAATTAAATGGGCTTAAAAGGAATAAGCTTAACCCACTAAGATTATAATGAGCCTAATTAAACTTCATATCATATATTGGGTTAAAATAGGTTAACTAATTGTGAACACGTCAAAGTTTCACGTGTGTGACTTTTATCTATTTTTATCTTATTTACTCTTTTGTCATTAGATTAGGGTTTAGTATTTATAGGGTTATTTCATTATTTTACAAATAGTTGTTGACTTTTGTTATTTGAGAACTCTTGTGAGAGTTTAGAGATTATTACTTTGTTGAATTAGACTTATTAATCTCTATGTTGGCAATAGATTATAGTAACTTTTCTTTTTATTATTAAATACTGTGTGTAATATTTGTATCTTAATAATTGTATGTTATTTGCCAATTCTTAAGCAACCCTGTAAATGGGTCCATCCCATATTAAAATCTATTCTCTCCATTGCTCCTTCTTGAACTAGTCTATTTCCATCCTCAAGATGCTATAGGACCTAGACCCTTAAATCCTCTAACTCCTTCAAGGAAGCAAGGATCTCCTACATAGTATCATCTCACCTTTGCGAAACAACTATAGCTTGGTTAAAAGCTACTAGCATCTCTATGGAAGTTCCTCTTAAAGCTTACTTAAGCCATCTTCTATAGCTTGAACATGGTCCATCATGTTAGTCATGATTAACTCCACCTAGTTACCTTAGCCTCCATCGATGCCTTGCATCTTCAAGGCTTCAATTGAACACCTGACTCATTAATTGCAAAGGAGTCATAGGTGGCCCATCGTATTTAATAGTAACATTAGTAGCATTCTTTCCCTCCACTCTAGATTAAAAATTCGCTTTGATAGCACATATGAGACTCAAACTCTTCTTAACCACTATTAAGAGATTAAGTCGACATTTGTGCCAAAATACTCAAACTCATGCTTTTTAGAGAGATAAACTTTAGAAAGAGAAGCTCTTTAGAGATATAAATAAAATCAAATCAATTGAATAGTTTACAAATAAGGGGAGGATCACCTTATTTATAAGAGGCCTCCATAAATAGATGATCAAAACTCATCTAATCTAATTGCTATTGTTTGCTGTTACCTCCTTATCCAACTATCACTAGCAATTAAGGTTCATCGTATTAGGACACTTTTAAAAGATGTAAGGAAATTGATTGGATCTTAGTCATGAGCTTTATAATATATAGACCTCTTTATATAAAGAGAAAAATGGAAAAATAAGCTTGAGGGGAAAAGCCTATAACATGTGGCCCCTCAATTAGTGGTCGATTATACCCTATCGAAAGTTGAGACATGTCCTTTGCTAAGATTAACAAATAATTATAAAACATAGATAATGCATTTGTCAAAAAGAAAAATACATGTCATGAGCTTGCATAACACAAGTACATCATGTTTTTATAATTTCCCTTAAATATATCATCAAAATGTAGATTTAAAAAAGAAGAAGAAGAAAACTGCTATTATAAAGTCGAATTATTAGGATCACCTTGACATAAAGGAATGTAATGATCCACCTCATATTATATCATGATTGCTTTGTTTGCAAACCTATATATAATTAATCATTGAAGGAAATGTTTTGAGTATATAAAAGTTAGGTGGTAGAGATGCTGGGAGGGAAACAACTTACTCTTGATCTTAGAGGATGAGAATGATTGATATTAATGTACAATGATATTTTTTCTTTTGTTTAGAGAAGTGTCAAGTAATTACAAGTAGATTAAGTCACATAAGGTTTTTAGCATTTTGGCTATATATATAAAACTTACTTCATTTATATTATAGCTAAAGACATTTACACACCAAGTGGAATAAAGATTACATTACATACTACTTATCAAAGTCAACAGTTTATGTAACATATTGAAAATGAAAATAAAATAATGTCTCAATAGGAGAGGAGGTAATTATGAGTTTTAAGAAGAGGGCAATTTGGTCCTTATGACCTTAGACTATATAAACCTTTGCAATCCTAGTTTACTCTTTTCTTTTCTTCTACCTAACTAGTCCTCCATCTCACCCCCTAGGAAAGCCTATCTTTATAGACCTTCACCAATCCGCTAGTTAGCAACACACAATTGTTCTTTTCATCATGCATTCGGCAAATGTAAGCCAATAGTTTCTATTAATCAATTCTCTCATAACAATGCTAGAGTAGCTAAAGTGTGGAACATTATCCCAATTTAGAGTTCCTAGACATTTCAATTAGATGCTAAAGTTGTCGGATCAAGCACTTTATGGGTTGTTGATTCAATTTGAGAAAAGTAAGTATTTAAATCATGCTTGAATTCATTAAATTATATAGATCTTGTGGTGGATTTACAATATAGAATTGACTGGTGAGTGTTGAGATGGAGAAAGGATTGAATAGTGATAAATTTGGAGAAGTTTGTAAGTTTTCAAGGCGTACATGGCCAAAGTACACAGTCGTGTACTTACCTATGAAAAGGTGAAGAAAATTTGGTGAGGTAGGCTGTACACAACTAGGTACAAGAGCGTGTACCTATTCGTGTTGAAGTACATGACCAAGTTTGAGACTTGTGTACTTAGGCATGTTAAAAGGGCATTATGTAGAGTAGGGTACAAAGCTATGTTACACAACTATGTTCTTACCAGTGTTCTTGTACACAACTACGTACATGACTATGTTGTCGAAGAACACTCATTTCTTCCTTTTATTTTAATTTTATTTCAATTTTAAGTTTGTATTACTTACGATAGAGCCTTTAGGAAAGGAGAAATAAACAACTAAATCTCAGTTGAACAACCTAGTGAATGTAGGCCATGATGTAAAGTAGAGTTAAGGATAATTTGTTAATGCATTACAAGTCTTGAGGTACTTGATAGTTGCAAACAAGTAGGATTTGAAACCATTTTTCTAGGTGTGTGTTTACTATACATACTCATTGTACTTGTTAGTTATACTAAATGAATAAACTTAATGTAAATCGAATAACTGACTTTCTTTTTGCTTGTGTGTAGCTTAACTTAGGAGCCGAAGGTGGTGGATCTCTAGGGGGTACCTATTGATCAATATGTGGCATTGTCCTTTTGGAGTTACATATTGACGAGATTCAAGTAGATTTTAAGGGTATTTGGGCTAGAGGTGGTAATTCTCGATATCAGTAGAAAGTTAGGGCCCAAGGTGGTAGTTCCCAACCTAAATTTTAAACACTAAAAAATATATAACAAATAATGTAGTGGGGTTATAAGTGCCCTTATGTTGCTTGGTGATTAATAGAAAGATAATTAAGTGATTGCTTGTTAATTATTTACTACATTATGTATGTCTGTAACTTATATTGTTGTGACATGCACATGTGGTTGGGTATTCACATACTGAGCTTAGGCTCAAACCTCTTTGTTTTTTTTAGTTGCAGGTAGGTATGACAAGTATGTAGGATATGATATAGATGGGGATATATATTATTATTACTAAGATGATGTTATTGAAGGATATTATTACTACTACGATAATAAGTAGCATGGAGAAAAAGAATTAGAAGATTATTTAACACTTTGTTAGAGATTTCTTGAATCACTTTACTTTAGTTATTTTGGACCTAATAGTAATTTAGTAGTTTTGCTCATGATGGTAGTGACTTGAAGTGGTGTATTGTGGTTTAACTTTAATTATAATATGGTTAAAATGACTTTCTTGTGAGTCATTTATTTAAATCATTAGAGTTACAATTAATTTAATATGAAGTGAAGTTGAATAGGTTGGAGTGTAAGTGTAGTATATGCCTTTGAGTGTTGCTACCCAGTAGTCACACGATAGGTTTTAACATCTTAGGCTCAAGGTGATATCAAAGGTTTATAAATTAGGATCAATAGAGTATAGGTTGATGATCCATAGAGCTTAGGCAAATGATCAATAGGATTAAGTTTGAACAAGAGAACTTAGGTTATGATCTCTAAAACATTTAGGTAATAAATCAAGATAGTGAGATACAAAGAAAGTGGGTAAAATTATGGGTTGATTGTTTCATTCAGCATTTTATTTTATTTTATATCTTTACTTGCAGTTCCTTTTTTAAATCTCTATTTTACTCTTGTATCTATATAGACATATGTATACATTTGTGTATGTGTACCATTACTATCATTTTGAACTTTCTATAACCCTTGGGTCTATTTAGTTGTCTCCTCTTAAGTTGAATGCCTCTTGAAAGAATTATAAGACCTAGCTCATTTGACAATGGACGGGATATGATGCTTTAAATGAAAGATAACCCTTAAGACCACCTCAGTAGGGAGCTCTAGTTTAGGTAGTTGACATGACTGCACAACTTCTAAAGACTGTAAATGCTCTGGTGGGAATGATAACACAATAGTAATAACAATAGGCTATGAGACCTACTAGACTACTAGGGAATGAATTTAGGTTGGATAAGTTCATTTAGCTAGCAAAGGAATTCCATCCAAGAGTTGATGACTTAGTAGAAGTTGAACATTAAGTAATAGAGATTAAAAAGACCTTTGCTGCATTTAGGGTGCTAGACGATAGGAAGGTAGATTACATAGCCTTCATGTTGAAAGGGTTGGCTATAGATTGGTAGGCTAATGTTTCTAAGCTAGATGAAGCACCCATCAATTGGCAATAATTTAGGGAACTATTTTATGAGAATTTTTTTATTAATAGTATCAGAGACAAGATTGAGGCAACACATTATTATTGTCAGGAGGGTAACTGAATTGTAGAGGAGTATGAAGTAGAGTTAACTATTTGATCAAATTCTTGCCTTAAGTAGTTTATACAAATGATGTCTTTAGAGCTAGAAGATTTGTAAGAGGTTTAAAGCCTAACCTCTAACATGAGGTGAGGTCTTTCTAGCTACCTACTTATGCAGAGGTTGTTAACAAAGCAAAATTCATGGAGTAGAGTTGAAAAAGAACAGAGGAGTAGCTGTCCTGTAGGTCAGGAATTGCTTTGGGGAAAAGACTAGCCTTGAGTGCTACATTTGTAGAGAAAGGAAAGAGGCTAGTAGTATATCAAGCCAGACCTAAGGTCTTCATGCCTAAGCCTATTTAAGCTAGGCCAATGCCTTTAACTTTGCTTCTACAACCACTAGCAAGGTCAAGAAGAAGATGTCCTAAGTGTTTGGAACCACATAATTTGCATAAGTGTAGTTAGCCAGAAGAGGCTTACTTCTCTTCTAATAAGATAGGGCATTCTAGTAAAAATTGTATAAAGAAAGCTATTCCCCAAACCTTCTTTTACAATTGCAAGTAAAGGGGTCATAGGGCCTTTGAGGTGGCCAAGCAACTATAGTGCCTCAATCAGTATAGACACCACATGCAATGCAACCTTAGGGGCAAGCATAAGTTGGCAGACCCCATAGTACTAGTCTTAGATAAGGAGTTCAAGCACGTGTATTTGCCTTTCAACAATAGCAAAACTAAGACCCTTCAAACCAATACACAATTACAAGTACACTTCTGGTACATAATATTAGTGCATATGTATTATTGGACATTATTGCAACACATTCTTGTATATTTGAAGCGTTTGTGCTTATGTAAGGATTAATACCTTAAAATTTGAAGGATCCCTCAAATGTGAGCATTCTATTAGAAGTAGGAAAAGAATTAGGGCAAATATGTAGAAATGTTAAGATTGAGATCAAAGGGTAAGCGATGCCCATTGATTTTTTTATTTTAGATATGTTAGATTTTGATGTTTATTTTAAGAGCAAATTGGTTGTCAAAATTTCATGCCACCATTGACTATCATAACTTGACGGCTTATTTCACTCCCCCCTAATGCAGATCTAATTAGTTTTAAGCTAAAAGTTTAAAGACCTATTGGTCTACCAACATATGAGTTGTCGGGTAGGAGTAGATTGGCTAGTATAATAGTAGAAGCTAGTTATAAGGTGAAGCTTAAAGGGGGGCCTGTAGTAAACATGCATGCTGATGTATTTCTTCATGACTTACCAGGGTTACCACTAAATAGAGAAATTGAGTTTTGCATAGATTTTGTAACATGCATAGCTCCTATATCTAAGGCTCCATATAGGATAATGTTTACTGATGTGCTCAAAACCAAATTCAAGCACAATCAAATGACTCAAAGAAAACAATCCTCAAGTCACAATCAAAGTGATCCAATTGAACTAGGAAATTACGTGACCCTAATGGAACTTTGATGAAATCCAATGGTTTAAAGATACAATTAATTTCCACTAATGATCAATTTCACTAAACAACAATAAGATCAAGTGAATTTCACGTGAAATGGATGAAGAAGAAAAGCACAAAACCGTGATGTACCCTCTTCCCACACAAGCATAAATTCACGCCACCACTAAAGAGCATTCAATCTCAAATGAACAATCAACCTTACAAGATAATTTTCCACGAATTACAATCACAAATAAGTCCAAGAAAGATTCAAATCTACTCTAGATATGACTCACTAGAGAAGAAATGAAAAACAACAAAGATGAAATCGATATGACTCACAATTCCCCTTTATCGCACTCGCCACAATTCCAATTATTGGGTTGAAATTGATAAGAGATTTTTGAACTAGGATAAGCCCTAATTCCACACGTGAAAGTGCTATGTTTGTTCTGCAAAATATGGCCTCCTCAAACCCTCTTCTAAGCAAGTATTTATACTTGCTACTCCTAGGGTTAGAAAGTGGTCAAAATTACAAGTTTGCCACTTTTAAGGTGGCTAGTCCTAAATGAAAATTACAAGGAAATGAAAGTGTCCCAAAACCAAATACAACCAAAAATAGTTCATAAAAGAAGAAATATATAAAAGAAATGGTCTTTCATGATGCCGGTCTTCAAGAAGCTTTTGAATCAGGTTCCGTTGACAACCCTGATTCGCTCAGTAGCGTAGGTGTTTTTGCATCCTGTAGGACTGATAAGTGAACCTGCTGAAATGCATCTAAATTATAGTGAAAAGATATAGGAAGTAGGTTAGTTTTCTCAAGATTAGGTTTCTCTAGCAAAACCCTCAAAGCTAGATTATGGAGACCCTTAGCTCGGGCCCTGGTGATAGGTCCTAGAGGAGTCTAATTCCTTTCATCCCCCCGGGCTTCTGGAAGATTTGCCCTTAAATCTGATGGATCTTCATGCACGTCATCTGCTAAGTATGGTGAGAGATCTGAGACATTAAAAGTTGTTGATACTCCATATTCTCCTGGTACCCAGTCTTCTCCATAGTGTCTTCCAAAAGAAACTAAGGAACTTAGTATCTCTGTCTGACATTATGCTGTGTGGAACTCTATGTAATTTGACAATTTCCTGCACAAAAAGGTTAGCAATAAAAAGAGCATCATCTGTTTTGTGACATGGCACAAAGTGTGACATTTTGCTGAATCGATCAACAACCACCATAATAGAGTCTTTCCCCCTTTGTGTTCTAGGTAGTCCCAACACAAAATCCATACTGATATCAGTCTACGGTTTAGATGGAATAGGTAAAGGCATATATTCACCCTGTGCACCTTTTCTCCCTTTGGCTCTCTTGCAAACACCACACCTTTCTAGTACCCTATAGACATCCTTTATCATACCTTTCCAATAGAAATTCTCCCTCAATATGGCTAAAGTTCTCTTCTCACCAAAATGTCCCGACAGACCACTTGCATGTGCTTCCCTCACAAATAATTCCCTCACAGATCCAGATGGAATACACAGTTTTCCTAATTTATACAGAAAACCATCTATCACACAATATCCATCATACATCCCGCCTCCAAGACACCTCTCCATGACAGTTTTGAATTCCTCATCACATACATATTGTTCTTTCAATAACTCAAAACCCAACAATTTTGACTGAAGAGAAGTGATAAGTACATACCATCGTGGTAAAGCGTCAGCAACAATATTCTAATTGCTCTTTTTGTACTTTATCACATAAGCAAAACCCTCCAAAAATTCTACCCACTTAGCTTGGCGCTTAGACAAATGATGTTGTCCCCTGAAATGTTTCAAAGATTCATGATCGGTATAAATAATAAACTCCTTCGGGAGGAGATAACACTGCCACGTCATGAGAGCCCTTACTAAGGAATAAAATTCCTTATCATATATAGAATAGTTCAAAGTTGCTCCACTCAACTTCTCACTAAAATATGCTATTGGTCTCTTCTCCTGCATTAATACAGCACCAATTCCAATCCTTGAAGCATCACATTCCAATCTAAAAGCTTTGTCAAAATCAAGTAAGACCAGTAATGGAGCACAAGTGAGTTTTTCTTTTATCTCTTCAAAACTCCTCTAGGCCTTTTCACTCCAAATAAAAGGAACACTCTTCTTAGTCAGTTATGTGAGAGGACTGACAATACTATTGAAGTTTTGGACAAAGCATCGATAAAAGGATGCAAGCCCATGAAAACTTTTTACCTTAGTAACTGAAGTAGGTGTTGGCTATTCTTTGATCGCCCTCACTTTCTCCTCATCTCTCCTAACACTTAAACCTGACACAACAAAAACCAAAAATGTTACCTCAGTTTGGCAAAAGAAACACTTATGAATATTTGCAAATAGTTGTTGTGTCCTCAATACTGAAAATACTGCCCGAAGATGCTCCATATGTTGTTATAGGCCTTTGCTGTAGATCAGAATATCATCAAAATAAACAACAACAAATTTTCCCAGAAATTCTTTCAGTACATGGTTCATCAACCTCATAAAAGTACTAGGAGCATTACTCAAACCAAAGGGCATAACCAACCATTCATATAGTCCATGACATGTTTTAAAAGCGATCCTCCATTCATCCCCTTCCCTCATCCGAATCTGGTGATATCCTCTTTTAAGATCCACTTTGGAGAAAACCTGTGAACTATGCAGCTCATCCAACATATCATCAAGTCTAGGAATAGGATACCTATATTTAATGGTGATTTTGTTGATGGCTCTACTATTGATACACATTCTCCAAGTTCCGTCATTCTTGGGAACAAGAAGGGCGGGAACAGTGCATAGGCTAAGACTCTCTCTAACAAACCCCTATTCCACCAATTCATCTACCTGACGTTTCAATTCCTTAGCCTCCTCAGGATTTATGCGATATGCAGGTCAGTTTGGTAACACTGAACCAGGCATAAGATCAATAGCATGCTCTATCGCTCTCAAAGGTGGTAATCCTGCTAGCAAATCATCAGGAAAAATGTCAGTATACTCATTTAATACCTGAGAAACTGCTGGAGGTAGAGATTATGGTTCTCGTAACCTTAATACACATCTCAACTGAAGTAAGTATGTCGGAGCCTCTTCTGTGATTAGCCTCTCCATCTCACCCTATCCCATCAACAACACCTTTTCTCCTTTAGAATCATCATATGGCATCAAAGTCTTTTTAACCTCTGATGGTCGATTAATCTGTTGCTGGACATTATGGACCTCTGAAGGTGACATAGGATTTAGAATAACTCGTTTGCCCTCCTTTTGGAAAACATATGTATTCCTAAAGCCATCATGTAAGACCCTCATGTCATATAACCAAGGTCTGCCAAGCAAAATATGGGATGCACACATAGGCAAGATATCACATTCAATTTCATCACAATACATGTCCCCTATACTGAAGGGTACCCTAGCTCTTTGGGTAACATACAAACTTCCTTGATCATTAAGCCAATGTAGTTTATACGGTTTAGGATGTGGAATAGTTGAAAGCTTTAGCTTCGATACCAACGATGCAGCTACTACATTAGTACAACGACCACCATCTATTATAAGGACATACAAATTTCCTTGTATCCTACAAGAAGTGTGGAACAAGTTTTCCCTTTGTTCTTCCTCCTTATTAGCAAATGTACTTAATGTTCGTCGTAATATATTAGCATATTGAAGCATTTCACTAGACATTGTGGAATTCAAATTCAATCAACACATGAACAATATTTCCCACTTCTTTCAAAATCACGGTGTAACAAATTTTCTAAATTCCACAAGTTACTCCTTCACAAACAACTCCCATGGCAATAACACAAGCGGCAACAATAACAATTACACTTTCACTTCCACGATAACAATAATAAATGGCAACAACAACAAATATACTTCCACTTCCACGGCAAGGATATCAACATAACAAATATACTTCCACTTTTTACGGCAAGGATAACAAGATATACCACTTTCCACAAATGTAATCCGAAACTTAACAATAGGCAGCAACTCCAATTTGAATTTCAACCTCTTCACTAATTGCAAGCCTTCCTCAATTGGTAAGAAATGAATTTCAAATTCAAATAACACTCATTAACTCCCACAACTTAATGGATGTGTTTGAATTCAAATAGATTCCTTGCTAATCAACACAATGCAAATCTGTAAAATACACTTCCCAATTCAGAATTTGCACAATGGAATTACAACAACAAGCTTCACAACCTCCTCCACGCAACAAGCTAGTCACGGCAAGAAAATGGCAAGTTTTCAAGTTAAAAAAAATTTGTTGAATTAACAACACTTCTATTCTCCTTCTCGTCCATGAAAATAATCAATCACAAGAAGCTACAACAAACCTCCCAATCCAACTCCAACAAGCAGCAAATCAGATTTCAATCAAGGCAATTTCGGTTCAAATATGAAGAACCCTAATTGAAGATGATAATCACTAAATCAACCAACAATTAATCCCTTCTCTCAACTTATGCTCTGATGCCAAAAGATGATGTGCTCAAAACCGATACTCACAGAATGTATATAAAATAAAAGCGCAATAGCAGCAAGTGCACTGGTCGTATCAAGTAATAGAGTGGTGAAAAGTAAGGTTGTCGATCCCTCGAGGAACCAATAGAGTACTAGACCTATGGAAATTCTTATCAATATCTAGGTGATTAAAAAGAGGTTTTGAAATGTCTAAGCTAAAAATTTAACTTAAACCAAACAAGGAGAATTTTATGAAGAATCTATCAATTATGAACGAGCGAAATTAGAATTCACCCTAGATTCGTTAATCAAACTGCTACCATGTTATATCAACTAGTGGTTATAAGGTTATTCAAGTGAATTTAGAAAATCCTTTTTAGGGAAGTTAACCTTAATTCAATTAGTTGGCTTCCACGTCTCCAATTAACCAAGGAATCAAAATTATGTTCATACACCTCTCGATGCTACAAAAAACTAATGCCCTAAACCAATTAACCCTAATCCCTTAGTGATTAATTAACAAGAAACATTACATTGTGCCCTCCATGAACTCTAATTAAACCAATTATCGCAACTCTCGTATTGACAATCAGTCTAATTAAGAATTCCTAACAAATCCTAATCAACTCCCGTATCAAAAGGATTTCTAACAATTATAATCAAAGACCAATTATAATTGAAATCAAAGGAATTGCAATCATGAATAATCCTAATAATTCCTAATCATATAACATGGCTACAATTATCCTTTTAACATTCTAGGGTTTCATCCAATTTCCCAAGAAAAAGACTTAGCAATTTATGGAGATAAAGACATGATTATGATTCAAGGAGATTCGTGCAAAAGAAATCATATTCAATAGTTGGATCAAATACTTGAATTGCATATAAGAGATAAAGTTCAGAAATCACCAATTCAACAATACAAATAAAACCTTAATTGCAAGGAACTCCACAAATCCTTCACAAAGGATGATAATCTCCACTAAGATCATAAAGTTTTCTCCAAGATTTGATCTTCACAATTTTCCCTTAAAACTAGGTTAAAACTACTTTAAGAACAAGAATAATTGACCAAAAGATCCTCTACAAATCGACCTAGGACCTATATATATGTAAGGGGAAGTGAGGAGTTGCAATTAAAACAAGATTGGCCCAAGGCCTGCTCAAGGCTGGCTAAAGGCCGGCATCCTTCATTTAAGCCGACCATAAAGGCCGGCGGTATGGCCGGCGACTTTGAATGTCATTTTGCCATCCTTCAATCTTTTCATGCTTCAATTTGTATGCAATCTCTCCAAATTGATTAAGCTTTGAACTCAAAGTCCTCCAACATCTGAAATGTAAAAATAAACATGATTAAGTACCATTTCCTTGTGATTTCTCTAAAATCAATAATGAATACTTGCAAATTGCTTAATGAATTATGAGTAAAATATGCCTTTATCAACTCCCCCACACTTAAACTTTTTCTTGTCCTCAAGCAAAATAAAACCAAAAAGAAATCCATCCTAGAAAGTACAAAATTTTTCATTATCATACAAACTTGAACATCTGTCATCTCTACTTCCGACTCATTACTTTGTGATGCCCACCACTCAAACCAAATTGGGAATATGTGATTAGAGTACTATACTCAAAATTAACCAACTAATCTAGAGAAAACAAACTTTATTCCAAGCGTTTAACCTAAGAATTCTTATTCCAAAAGTAGATATTCAATCCTAAAGGAAAAACACCCATTTAAACTTCACTGGCAATTAGCAAGCATATGATCTTTCCCATCACTTCTTTAAACATGTCAACATAAAATGAAAGCATATGGTATCAATTCCTTTCCTAGATTTTCTCCCTTTTTATTATAAGTCCAATGTAACTTATTGATAAGCATTCACTAAAACTCTACTTTTCTCTCTCTCTCTCTCTCTCTCTCTCTCTCTCTCTCTCTCTCTCTCTCTCTCTCTCTCTCTCTCTCTCTCTCTCTCTCTCTCTCTCTCTCTCTCTCTTTTTACTATAAAATAAGTTCGTGTATTGAACTTTTGCTTCTCCGCCCTTATCGCTATAGTGAGATCACTGATTCGGCACATCCCGAGCTCATCACCCAAGTGACCAGGTTTTAAAGGGACCCCATCGAACTCTCCCTCACTCTAGCATTCAAGTTTGGATACTCTTAACTCAGTTACCTGAGTCATTAGAGTAAGGCAACTTATTTCATTTGAATGCTATATAGAATTAAGACTTTTTTATAAGGGATCACTAAGTGAGGAGTTTCCCTTACCTCTTTCATTAGATGTTGAAAAGCTTTCAAAGCAACTTTCAAGAAGATATACTAGCTAGTGAAGAGACCCGAAGTAGACCTGTTTATCTTTCACAAGAGGACTCAATAGACTCTTAAACTTCAAATTATAAGGCTAAAAACTAGGTAAATTTGATTTCTAAAGATTTTATTCATTAATTTTAACTAAGTACAAGAATCACAACAGTGGTGAGTAGGGCATAATAATGAGTTATTATTTTTAATAAATCATAAACAGATGCAAAAGGCTTTTTTTTTTTTTTTGGGTATAATCTCTAGATTTCCATCAAACGTTTTGAAAAAATTAGCCTAAAAATTGTCAGATAACTCAGGGACAAATACAGTTCAAGATAATGGAAGAGTATGATCATCAAAGTACAAAACAGGCAATACTCATCTCAACTTTAATACCTACATTCCCTTCCCCACACTTAAGAGTAAACAGTGTCCACACTGTCTCACATCAATGCAAATAACAAAATAGAAAGGAAATAAGACAAAAGGAACTGGTACTCCCTTGGTATAACATGTAGAAGCCATATTTAAATCCTATCAAAGTTGAACTTGGAGAGATTGGTCCTTGTGAGCATTCACTTTGCATTTTCCTAAAAACAATTAAAGGAAAACCAACGAAACACAATAAAGTAAACGTAAATATGGGCTGCCTCCCATAGAGCGCTTGTTTTATAATCATCAGCCTAACTATCAGGGTTTGTCATCTCAACTTAAATCAAGGAGTTTAAACAACTCCTCCAACACCATCGTCTTCAGATTAAGATTCCAAGCTTCCTTCCATGGTATGGTGCCCTTTTTTTTAGCTTCCACCAATGTTTTGTAGGTAGATATCAACAAACTTACTTGCCAGATGTCTGCCCTTGACCACCCCAGGATTTCCCTATGTTCATCCAACTGGCCTTGAATCTGCTGCTGCAATTCTCTTGTCATAGGCGCTGGATTAATGTGAGGCCATGGATTTCCTGAATTCAGACACTTATAATCAAACAATTGATTAGAAAAGTCATTGGGTTCAAGTGTCTGCATGGGCATTAGTGTTGGCACTGGTGGCTTCTCATAGTGGTCCATCTTCTCGAAAGCAACAACATTTTCAGTCTGGGGTACTTGCTCACAGCCTTTGTTTTCTTGCTCATCCCCATCCCCCCAATCATCTATCTCTTTCAAGACAGCTTCAAGAGTGGTTTGCCCTACATCTTCCTCCACATCATTGTTAGTAATTTCACCCTCAGCAGATATGTTAGAATACATTGCTTTCTCATTAGACAAAACATAGGATCAAACATATCAAATGTTACCTGGTCATCTAGTGCTCTAAGGGTGAGCTTACCTTGTCTTACATCAATTAGAGCTTGACTTGTGGCTAGGAATGGTCTACCCAGAATGAGTGGAATGTCCTTATCTTCTTCCACATCCAGTATGACAAAGTCCATTGGAAATATGAATTTATCGACCTTGACTAAGACATCCTCCACTGTACCCTTAGAAAACCTTGAGCTCTTATCAGCTAGCTGCATAGTGATTGGTCTCCTCTTGCACTTTTGTGGCTCTATTCCAAGCTTCCTAAAAACTGAAAGTGGCATTAAATTAATACTTGCACTAGAATCAATCAAAACATTCTCAAAATCAATATTACCAATGGTGCAAGGGATACTGAAACTTCCCTGATCTTTCAACTTTCTAGGTAGCTAAGCAAATTTCTTCTCTATGACAACTGAACTCTCACCAAGAAGCATTACTTTCTCAACAATCTCCATGGATCTTTTGTTAGAGAGCAGATCTTTCATGAATTTGGCATGGGATGGAATTTGCTTCAAGGACTAACCTAAATCGCTGATGAGCTAGGCCGATGAATCCTGTGGAAGAGCTAGCATGATGAAGACTATTTTTATTTATAATTATTTCCTTGGACTATTTATGTTGTAATCTTTCTTTTGGGATACTTTCATTTGCTTGTAATTGTCTTTTAGGACCAACTACCTTAAAAGTGGCATAGTTGTAATTTTGTAGACTTTTTAACCCTAAAGGGAGCAAGTATAAATACTTGCTTAAGTGGGGTTTTGGGAGGCCATTTTTTCAGATTTAGACATACACTTTACGTGAGAGAATTAGGGTTCTTCCTTAGTTCAATTTCTCTTATCAATTTCAATCCCAAGAATTGGAATTGTGGCAAGTGCAACAAGGGGAAATTGTGAGTTATATCAATTTCTTATTGTTGTGTTTCTTTTCATCTCTAGTGAGTCATATCTAGGGTTGGATTGAAGTCTTTTTGGTTAGATTTGATTGCATTTGTAATCAAATTATTATTGCATAATTGATTGGTTTTTAGCACTTGTTAATACCATCAATTTATCATTATACTTGTGGCGTGGAATTTCTTTGTTGCTAGGAGGACCACTATTTGAATTTGTGTATAATTGATTGGAATTCTCTTGGAATTTAAGTTGGTTAATTGATTCAATTGAGAATTATCATCTTTGTGGATTTTATCTCCTTGATTTTATCCTTTGATTCATCTACCATCAATTAGGGTTCACGCAAATTGTCTCTCTTATGAACCGAATTTGATCTTGTCTTTTGAGGTTTATATTTAGGTTGTTTTGATTGTGCTTAATCCCCTTTTAGGCACATCATCTTTTGGTATCAAAGCATCATCATACTTGGAATTAAGATTGATCACACCATTGTTTAAGAATTGGTTCATAAATAGTGAGGATTTGCACCATTTGATTACTAGTTTGATTGGCATTATTTGATTGTCTTTCAAATTAGTTTTGCATGTGCTTAATCTTGGTTTTAGGCACATCATCTTTTAGTATCAGAGCTTCAGGTTATGAGAAGGGATTGATTGCAATTTGAATTCGGAAGTTAGGAAATTGTTGAATAGTTCATTGATTTGAATTTGCTTGACGTGAAGCTTGAATTGTCTAATTGTGTTGTTGAGGAGTTGTAGTTGTTGCTTGTTGTTGTAGAGGTGGAGCAATTGTGAATCCTAATCATTTTGTTGTTGATGTGAGCTTGGAAGGAAAACTAAGAAGTGTATTTCCTAGTGTTTGATTGTGGAATTGGAAATACAATAATTTGTGATAAAAAGAGTAGTGTGACTTTTGTTGATTTCAGAATTGGGGAGAATATTTTACCATTTCCAGATTTGAAGTGTGTGGAAGGATAAGCATCCATTTGAAATTCAAATACCTTCTTTAAGTTTGAAGCAATTCGTTGAGTAGCATTGAATAAGTGTTATTTGAATTTGAATTGTTTTTTACCATTTGTGGAGAAGGTTGCATTTAGTGGAGTGATTTCAAATTTGAATTTTGTTGCTGCCATTGCTTGTGGTTTACGGTGTGAATTGGGATTGTGTAGTGACAAGGAAGTGTATACTTAGAAGTATTGTGTATGTTGTATTGGGGAGGTTGTGCACCGTGGTTGTTTTTGTGTAAAGTTGTGTTTGTAAAAATTTAGTGAAGTTGTGTGTTTAGTGTGAGTGGCGGTGTGACTTGTTATGTGTGTGAGTGTGTGTAGCGGTGTGAATTTGCGGAAGTTATGTGGAGTAAGTGCTGCACATTGAGGCTAAAGTGTGAGAGTGTCATGCATGGATAGCAAACCATGGAGGGGAAGAGTGGTGTTTCAATTGTGAAGTAGAATTGTGTAGTGTGTGCATTTTCGGAAATTGGAGAAATCACAATTATTATTTTCAGATTTCAAATCAGAATTGAAAGTGTACATTAAGAGGTCAATTTGAAATCTCAAATACACATTAATTCATAGTTAATTGTGTATCTTTTGAATTTGAAAAAGGCTCTTACCATTTGTGGAATATTGCAATTATTGAACTCATTTTGAATTTGAAATCTAAGTTGCCTTTGTTGTTGAAGTTGCGGTTTGATATTTGTGTGGAAGTGGGGAAAGTACACCGTGGCTTGAAGAGGAGTGTATGTAGTGTTGTGTTTTTGTAAACTTAGTGAAGGGTGTGTATATTTGGTGTTGATTATTGTTTGTGTCGTAAAGGTAATTGTTGCTAGTGGCATGAACATATTGGGACCGTGAGTAGAAGGGGAGTTGTGTGATGGTGAATTGAGTATTGTATATGTATTTAATTGCTGCCAATTGTGTATTTAAGTGGTGAGAAACCAAGGCAAGAAAAAGGAAAGTGAGTATTAGAATTTGAAATTCAAACAAGTCATTGAAGTGTGAAAGTAATTGAACTAGTTACTTAAATACTTGTAGTTGAATTTAATTCTATCTACTTGAAAGTAGTTGAGTATATTTCATTTGTAGCTTGGTTGTGTACTTGAACCTTGGAATTGTGAAGATAATTATTGTGTTGTTAGGTTTGAACACAATCATGTCTAGTGAAATGTTTCATTATGCTAATGTATTGCACTAGACATTGACTACATTTACTACTAAGGATGATGAACAAAGGGAAAACTTGTTCCATACTTCTTGTAGG
Organism: Laguncularia racemosa; assembly: GCA_037954665.1. Lineage (NCBI taxonomy): Eukaryota > Viridiplantae > Streptophyta > Magnoliopsida > Myrtales > Combretaceae > Laguncularia > Laguncularia racemosa. Next base: position 1,022,891 of record JBBMOL010000181.1, on the reverse strand, counting down.
GTATAAGGAAATTTATGTGTTCTTATAGTTAATGGTGGTAGTTGTATAAATGTAGTAGCAGCATCATTGGTATCAAAACTGAAACTTGCCACTACTCCATATCCTGAACCGTATAAATTTCATTGGCTTAGTGATTCGGGGAGTTTGCATGTGACCCAAAGAGCTAGGGTACCTTTCAGTGTAGGGGATAAATACTGTGATGAAATCGAGTGTGATATTCTACCTATGTGTACATCCTATATATTGCTTGGCAGGCTTTGGTTATATGACAGGAGGGTCTTACATGATGGCTTCAGGAATGCTTATGTATTCGAGAAGTAGGGAAAATGAATTATTCTAAATCTTATGTCGCCTTCAGAGGTTCAAAGGGTTCAGCAACAAATCAGTAGACCATTAGTAGGCCATGAGCAGTTAAACCAACCCTTAGAGCATAAAATTTGTTAGACATAGATGTGCCAATTGTTAGAGGATCCTGATAATCATAGTCAAATGAGCAGACTAACGGAAGACCAAACTGTTCAGGGATAATTATGTTCACATTCAGAGATACTAGAGGATCATGAGCAGTTGAGTAAACCATTAGAGGATTCTGAGGGTCAGAGTCAGATGAGTCTATCATCAGAGAGTCAGACTGTTCAGAGACAATTGTATTCACCTTCAGATGTTTTAGAAGGCAATGTGCAGTTGGGCCAACCATTAGAAGACCATGAAGATCAGCGATATACAGATGTGTTAGAAAAGGAGAAAACAGTTTCAGTGGAACGGGTTGATACAGGGGCGACTTTAGTGGATAATGGAGCATTATTTATGTTACAGATGAGATACATCCTAGAAATGGAGGAGAGAAAACAGTCACCACTTGTAGTATTTCAAATATTGGGATTGTTAGGAGAAAACAAAGTCTCTATTGCATTTGATCTACCAAATTTGAGGACAAGAGCCAAAAGATTTCAAATCTTGGCGATAATGGCCCATTTTGAGCACATCGACCCCAGAATTATTTGTTTACTAACCCATTTTCTCTTATTTATGTATTGTATATTTGAACAGGAATACTTATCATGCTTTACAGGGCGATGAACAAAATCACTTAAACTCAGCTTGTGGGTTATCCATGGACCGACCTAAATTGGCAATAAGCTGAGCCAACGAACCCTATGGAAGAGCTAGCATGATGAAGACTATTTTTATTTATAATTATTTCTTTGGACTATTTATGTTGTAATCTTTCTTTTAGGACACTTTCATTTGCTTGTAATTGTCTTTTAGGACTGGCTACCTTAAAAGTGGCATAGTTGTAATTTTGTAGACTTTTTAACCCTAAATGGAGCAAGTATAAATACTTGCTTAAGTAGGGTTTTGGGAAGCCATTTTTTCAGATTTAGACATACACTTTACGTGAGAGAATTAGGGTTCTTCCTTAGTTCAATTTCTCTTATCAATTTCAATCCCAAGAATTGGAATTGTGGCGAACGCAATAAGGGGAAATTATGAGTTATATAATTTTCTTATTGTTGTGTTTCTTTTCATCTCCAATGAGTCATATCTAAGGTTGGATTGAAGTCTTCTTGGTCATATTTGATTGCATTTGTAATCAAATTATTATTGCCTAATTGATTAGTTTCTAGCACTTGTTAATACCATCAATTTATCATTATACTTGTGGCGTGGAATTTCTTTGTTGCCAGGAGGATCACTATTTAAATTTGTGTATAATTGATTGGAATTATCTTAGAATTTAAGTTAGTTAATTGATTCAATTGAGAATTATCATCTTTGTGGATTTCATCTCCTTGATTTTATCATTTAATTCACCTTCCATCAATTAGGGTTCATGGAAATTGTCTCTCTTATGAACCAAATTTGATCTTGTCTTTTGAGGTTTATATTTGGGTTGTTTTGATTGTGCTTAATCCCCTTTTAGGCACATTATCTTTTGGTATCAGAGCATGATCATACTTGGAATTAGGATTGATCACACCATTGTTTAAAAATTAGTTCATAAATAGTGAGGATTTGTGCCATTTGATTACTAGTTTGATTGGCATTGTTTGATTGTCTTTCAAATTGGTTTTGCATGTGCTTAATCTTAGTTTTAGGCACATCACTCAATAAAGAAGGATTGTATTGTAGTGGATCCTAAGAAAGTAAAGGTAGTGGTAGATTAGCCAAGTCCTAAGATAGTGACTGCAATTAAAAGCTTTTTAGGATTAGTACGTTACTACCGGTGTTTTGTGGAGGGGTTTTCTAAAATAGACGCATTGTTGACTAGATTAACTAAGAAGAGAGTGAGGCTTGAATGGGATGAGCAATGTAAAGATAATTTTATCAAGCTAAAAGAAAGACTAATCTTAACATTTGTCTTGGCTTTACTAAAAAGTGGAAAGAAGTGTACAATATTCAATGATGCTTCTAATAAGGGTTTAGGATGTGTTATGCAAAATGGAAGGGTTATTGCTTATGCTTCTAAAAAATTAAAGCCTTATGAAAAGAATTATCCTACTCAAGATTTAGAGTTAACTATAGTAGTTCTAACATTAAAACTTTAGAGACACTATCTATATTGAGAAAAATGCAAGGTATTCACAGATCACAAAAGCTTGATATACCTCTTCACTCAGAAAGATTTAAATATGAGATAAAGGAGATAGCTAAAATTAATTACGGACTATGATTTGGAAATATAGTATTATCCAAGATAGGCAAATATAGTAGCAGATGCTCTTAGTAGAAAGAGGCAAAGTAACTTAGCTATATTGTTTACTTCGTAAAAGAAATTACTTGAAGAAAAGCAAAGGTTAGAATCGAAAGTGGTTAACCAAGAGGTAGGGATAAGACTCGCCAGTTTGCATATCCAGCCAAACACAGTAGATAGAATTAAAGCAACTTAGTTAGAAGATAAAAGTATGTTAGAAATTAAGTATAAGATGGAACAAAGGAAGGTACTTGAATTTAAGATTGATCGAGATGAAGTTTTGTTGTATGGAACTAGGTTATGGAACCAACTTATAAGACTATATGGAGTTCTAATGAGTATTTTGTTTAATAGGCATACCATATTGTAGGAAGATTTTGGAGGAGCCTACATAGAGCTTTAGGAACAATGTTAACATTCAGTACAACTTTCCATCCTTAGACAAATGGCTAATATGAGATGACTATACAGATTCTGGAGGATATGTTGAGAGCCTATGTACTAGATTTTGAAGGAAATTAGGAAGAACACTTTACCTTTAGTGGTGTTTACTTTTAACAAGAGCTACTAGGCTATGATTTAGATGGCCCTATATGAAGCCTTGTGTGGAAGAAATTGCAAATCACCCTTGCATTGGGATGAGGTTAGTGAAACATAAATTTTAGTTACTGAATTGGTTCATGAAGTAGTACATAAGGTAAATTTAATCAAATAGAGAATATAGTTAGCCTAAAGTTGATAGAAAAGCTACGTTAATAAGAGACGAAGACCTTTAGAATTCGAAGTTAAGGACCACGTGTTGTTGAAAACATTTCCAACTAAAGGTGTTACCAGATTTGGTTTGAGAAGAAAATTGAATCTATGATACATCGGTCCTTTTGAGGTTTTGGAAAAAATTGGTATCGCAACTTATAGGTTGGCCTTATCACCTAGATTGGTATGTTACATGATATTTTTCATGTATCCATGTTACAGAAGTTTGTACCTAACCTAGATTAAGTAACGACACTTGAATCTTTAGATGTGCAACCAAATCTCATTATAGTAGAAAGACCTATTTGGATTATGGACATTGAGGAGCAAATATTGAGATGGAGAGTAATCCCTTCTGTCAAGGTACAGTGGAGTAACTAAATAAAATGGGAAGCAACTTGAGAACTAAAAGAGGAGATGTAAAGAAAACATTTAGAACTCTTTTCAAATATAGGTAACTTTCAAAAAAGAAAGTTTTTGTAGGTGGGTAGGATGTAAAATACTGAAAATTTAAAATAAAATAATGTTTTTAAAAGAGGGGCATTAAGGTAATTATGAGTTTTAAGAAGATAACATTTTGGTTCTTTTTACCTCAGTCTATATAAACCCTTGCAAATCTAGTTTACTCTTTTCTTTTCTTCTACCTAAGAAATATCTTAATTCACCCCTTAAGTAAGCCTATATCTACAGACTTTCACCAATTCATTATTTAGCAACATGTAATCGTTCTTTTCATCATGAATTCGGTAAAGCTAAGCTAATAGTTTCTATTAATCTGTGTGCATTCTCTTGTAATAATGCTAGAGTAGCTAAAGTGTGGAACATTGCCACAATTAAGGGTTTATGGACATTTCAATTAAATGCTAAAGTTGCTAGATCAAATGCATTATGTCTTGTTGATTCAATATGAGAAAAGTAAGTATTTTAATCACACATGAATTCATTAAGTTATGTAGATTTAGTGGTGGATTTGGAATATTGAATTGATTGGTGAGTGTTGAGATAGAGAAGTGATAAAGGCATATTTTACTCATAATTCATTAAGCGATTTGCAAGTATTCATTATTGATTTTAGAGAAATCACAAGGAAATGGTACTTAATCATGTTTATTTTTACATTTCAGATGTTGGAGGACTTTGAGTTCAAAGCTTAATCAATTTGGAGAGATTGCATACAAATTGAAGCATGAAAAGATTGAAGGATGGCAAAGGAAAAAAAAGCAAAGCTGCCAGCCTTTATGGCCGGCTTAAATGAAGGCCGCCGGCCTTTATGGCCGGCTTAAATAAAGGCTGCCGGCCTTTGGCCAGCCCTGAGTCGGCCTTGGACCGATCTTGTTTTAATTGCATCTTCTCGCCTCCCCTTGCATATATATAGGTCTTAGGTCGATTTAGAGAAGAACTTTTATCAAATTTTCGTGTTCTTAGAGTAGTTTTAACCTAGTTTTAAGGGAGAATTGTGGAGATTAAATCTTGGAGAAAACTTTGTGATCTTGGTGGAGATTATCATCCTTTGTGAAGGATTTGTGGAGTTCCTTACAATTAAGGTATTATTTGTATTGTTGAATTGGTGATTTTTGAACTTTATTTCTTATATGCCATTCAAGCATTTGATCCAACCATTGAATATGATTTCTTTTGCACGAATCTCCTTGAATCATAATCATGTCTTTATCTCCATGAATTGCTAAGTCTTTTCCTTGGGAAATTGGATGAAACCCTAGAATGTTAAAAGGATAATTGTAGTCATGTTATATGATTAGGAATTATAAGGATTATTCATGATTGCAATTCCTTTGATTTCAATTATAATTGGTCTCTGATTATAATTGTTAGAAATCCTTTTGATACGGGAGTTGATTAGGATTTGTTAGGAATTCTTAATTAGATTGATTATCAATACGGGAGTTGCGATAATTGGTTTAATTAGAGTTTATGGAGGGCGCAATGCAATGTTTCCTGTTAATTAATCACTAAGGGATTAGGGTTAATTGATTTAGGGCATTAGTTGTTTGTAGCATCGGGAGGTGTATGAACATAATTTTGATTCCTTGGTTAATTGGAGATGCGGAAGCCGACTAATTGATTTAAGGTTAACATCCTTAAAAAGGATTTTCTAAACTCACTTGAATAACCTTATAACCACTAGTTGATATAACATGGTAGTAGTTTGATTAATGGATCTAGGGTGAATTCTAATTTCCCACGTTCATAATTGATAGATTCTTCATAAAATTCTCCTTGTTTACTTTAAGTTAAATTTTTAGCTTAGACATTTCAAAACCCCTTTTTAATCTCCTAGATATTGATAAGAATTGCCATAGGTCTAGTACTCTATTGGTTCCTCGAGGGATCGACAATCTTACTTTTCACCACTCTATTACTTGATACGACCAGTGCACTTGCTGCAATTTACGCTCCCATTTTATATATAGGTTCTGAGCATATCAAGAAGGATCAAATAGTGATAAACTTAGAGAAGTTCATAAGTTTCTAAGGAGTTGACAGCCAAGGAACATGGTCATGTATTTACCCATGAAAAAGTAAAGAGAATTTGGTGAGGTGGGTTATACATGGCTAAGTACACAGGTGTGTACCTACACGTGTTGAAGTACCTAACTAAGTAAGTACACAAGCATGCTGAAAGAGCATTTCATATAGTAAGGTACAAGGCCATGTTACATAGCCGTGTTCCTATCCGTGTTCTTTTACACGACACATACATATGTTAGGTTTTGTGACATTAAGAGGGAGGTGAGGGATCAACATAGGCTTAGAGTGTAGTGAGTATCATTGATAGGGTAGTTTAGTAGAAGGGTGTATGATGAGAGCCAAGTCAGAAGAAGAAATGTGGATCCTCTTTAAGTTCCGCCTAGATCGATCACAAGAAATCAAGCGAAACGATTCAAGGAAGCACTTAACGGGTTGATAAAGGTTGTCTATGAAGCCGGAAAGGATTGGAGCAATCATGAAGTTGGAACGGATTGGAACAACCATGGGAAGACCCTTGCTTTTATACAAGTCACACTAGACACGAGTTGAAGAGGGCGTGTACTTTCAAGGCACGGCCATGTCGGAATTCCAAGATTGCATAGAATCATACACGGCTAAAAGGCACGGCCGTATATGGAGACAAGCAAATCCACAGAAAGATACACGACCAGAAGTACACGGTCGTGTATGTGACCGGAATGTGCATAGAAAAGTACACGGTCAAAGTACACGGCCGTGTATACAGCCGTGTATGTTGCCAGAAGTTGTACAAAAAGGAACATGGCCAAAGTACACGGCCGTGTATCCCCTGCCGGCCAGCTTTTTCTGTTTCGTGTTTTTACGCAACTTATCTAAGCTACGTCGTTTTGGACTTGTTTTTCACGAATTGTAACCCTAGTATAAAAGCTCCTAGGGTTTAGAACAACTAAGAATTTTACATCTTTGAACATTAAACACTTTTGAGAGGCATCTCTCTTGGTTCTTCAAGAACTAAATCAAACTTATCAGATTAATTTTCGCGGCGTTCATCTCGACTTATCAATCGGTCTTTCATCCCGATTGAGGCGTCTTCATTTTTATACCAAGGTTCTTGTCTCGCTTATAGACAACGGGTCGCGGTTTCCACTTTAGGTGTTTGGGCATCTTAGGCAACGAATTTCCAAACGTATTGGTATTGGGTTTTGTCACGGGTTGGCGTAGTTCGTATCAGTTTGGTATCAGAGCTTAGGTTTGTCAAAACATCAAGTTCAGTTGAGGAAGGTAATATCAAAAACCCTAACTCCAATCGTTCATATCAATTATCGTATTCAATGTCGTAGTATTGATTGTCTTTTGATAGTGTAATATCGACTAGGCGATTGTTAAAAAAAAAAAAAGAGTAAAAATCACGACAAAAAAAAAAGAAGAGAAAAGAAAAGAAAAGAAGAACGTGATCAAGAGCAATAACCAAGACAAAAAAAAAATTCGGATAGAAAAATAGAGGAAAATTTACGAACCCTAGAGTTGTTTTGAATTCTAGGGAAGGAAATTGGTGTAGTTCGGGTTAGTTCCAAGAGAATTGAGAAGAGGAAATTGGCGAGTTGATATCATCATTATTTGTGAGAATACACGAGTGACTGTGTGATATCATCATTTAAGCGAAACACGTAAGGGAGTGTATCGTGAGGTTTAATTATATATATATTTGTGTTAGTACTAATCTTTTCTGTAGGGACTATGTCGAGACAACATTCTCCTGAAGGTGAGAGGGGAAGGTTTGATGCTAGGTTAGTGATTGAGGCGTTGAGGGGAGAGATGAAGAGGATGTTCCAAGAGGGAATGGAACAAATTCATGAGACGGTAGAGCAAAGACTAGAGCAATCCACAAACGTATTCCAAGGGCGTAAGAGGGAGAGTCGTTCTAGGAGAGTACCGAGGGGTGGAGATGAAATGTCGGATGATGATTTTTATGAGCCTTCTGTTGGGAGTTATAGAGGTTATAGTGGTCGGAATAGAGGAACTAGAGATTGGGAAGATAGAGGAGATAGGAATAGAGAGGATGATCAATTGAGTAGCATAAAGATGAAGATTCCTCCTTTCCAAGGAAAGAATGATTCCGAGGCGTACTTAGAGTGGGAGAAGAAGGTAGAGATGGTATTTGATTGTCACAACTATAGTGGGAGAAAGAAGGTAAAACTTACTGCCATTGAATTTTCGGATTACGCTATAGTATGGTGGGATCAACTAATGTTGAATAGGAGAAGTGGCGAGCCACCTATTGAGTCTTGGGAAGAGATGAAAAGAGTGATGAAGAAGCGGTTTGTGCCTACGTATTACTATCGTGAATTGCACAACAAGTTGCAAACTCTGAGGCAGGGAAGCCGAAGTGTAGATGAGTATTTCAAGGAGATGGAAGTCACTATGATTAGGGCGAATGTAGATGAGGATAGAGAGGCTACAATGGCTAGGTTTCTTGCTGGGTTGAATAGAGAAATCCAAAATGTGGTTGAATTGCAGCATTATGTAGAATTGGAGAATATGGTTCACATGGCTATAAAGGTTGAGAACCAGCACAAGAGGAAAGGTAGTAGTAATGCACGGTTTCCACAGGGTAATGGTTCATCCACTTAGAAGACCAACCAATGGAAGAAAGAAGAAAAGCCTTTACCCACCAAACCAAAAGGGGAACTGAGGCAAGCGGGTTCTACTCCTGGTAACTAAGGTAACCCTGATTCTTCTACTTCTAGAAATCGTGACATTAGATGTTTTAAATGCCAAGGTAGAGGCCATATTGCTAGTCAATGTCCAAATAGGCGTGTGATGATTTTGCGTGATGATGGAGAGTATGAGACTAATGGGGATAGTGAAGAAGATGATATGCCTCCATTAGAGGATGCTAGTGATGATGAGGAGCTTGCAATAGGAAGGCTAGTGGCAGTAGTGAAGCGAGCTTTGAATGTGCAGGTGAAGGAAGAAGAAGAGGTGCAAAGAGAGAATATATTCCATACTAGGTGTTATCTAGGAGATCACATTTGTAGTTTGATCATTGATGGAGGGAGTTACACCAATGTAGTGAGTAATTTTATTATTGAGAGGCTGGGGCTCAAAATTGTTAGACACCCTAGTCCATATAAATTGCAGTGGTTGAATGATAGTGGTGAGACTAAGGTGAGTAAGCAAGCATTGATTGGTTTTCACATTGGAAGGTATGAGGATGAGGTGTTATGTGATATAGTGCCAATGCAAGCATGTCATGTGTTGTTGGGGAGGCCATGGCAATTTGATAGGAAGGTTGTTCATGATGGCTTTTCTAACAAGTATACGCTTGTTCACCAAGGAAAAAGCTTTAATCTTAAACCGTTAACACCCAAATAAGTGTATGAGGACCAGTTGCAGCTACAACAGTCTTTTACAAAACATAAGGTGAGTGAAAAGCAGAGTGAGAGTGAGAGAGCAAAAGATAATGAGAAGAAAAAGGAATATAAGAGTTAAGATCAAAAGGAAAAGGAGAGGAAGGCTGGAAAGAGTGTGAGAGGCCAAGTTGAAGGGGAATCAACTTTGGTGGTGAGTGAAAAGGAGAGGGCAGCCTTGCAAAATGAGAGTTGTGTGGTAAGAGCAAGTGTAGTGAGGAGAGTGTTAGTGATGAAGCAACCTATGTTGTTGCTGGTTTTTAAGGAAACATGTTTAACTACTAATAACTTATCTAACTCTTTGCCTAGTGTGGTTGTGTCTTTTGTGCAGGACTTTGAAGATGTCTTCCCTGAAGAGATTCCAAAGGGATTACCACCTATTTGTAGTATTGAGCACCAGATTGACCTTGTACCCGGAGCATCGATTCCAAACAAACCAGCTTATAGGAGCAATCCGGAGGAGACAAATGAACTCCAAAGGCAGGTCGATGAACTAATGGAGAAGGGGTACGTGAGAGAGAGCATGAGTCCATGTGCGGTGCCTATGATTTTGGTGCCTAAGAAGGATAGGACATGGAGAATGTGTGTTGACTGCCGCGCCATCAACAACATTACGGTAAAGTATCGTCATCCTATTCCTTGTTTAGATGACTTCTTAGATTGGTTATATGAGTATAGTGCCATTCCTCATGAGCCATGGATAAACATTTCCATAGATTTTGTGTTAGGATTATCTAGGCCTAGGCATGGTCGAGATTCTAATTTTGTGGTTGTGGATAGGATTTTTAAAACGGTTCATTTCATTCCTTGTCATAAAACTGATGATGCTATACACATTGTTGATTTGTTCTTTAGAAAGGTAGTGCGTCCGCATGGTATACCTAGAGGCATTGTTAGTGATCGAGATGAGAAATTTTTAAGTCATTTTTGGAGAGTATTGTGGGAACAGTTGGGAACTAAACGGATGTTTTCAACTATCTGTCACCCACAAATTGATGGGCAAATTGATGTGGTTAACAGGACGTTAATTCAATTGTTAGCGGCAATCATAGAGAAGAACATTAGGACTTGGAAGGATTGTCTACCATTTGTGGAGTTTGCATATAACAGGGTTTTATATAGCACTACTCATTGTTCACCATTTGAGATTGTGTATGGTTTTAACCCATTGGTTCCTATTTATTTATTGCCATTGCCACTTAATAAGTCTGTGAGTTTTGATGCTGATTCTAAGGCAGATTTCATGAGAAAGCTACATGCACAGGTAAAGATTAGGATTGTAAAACAAAATGCCAGGGTCGCTTCAAGGGTGAACAAGGACAGGAGACCCAAGATTTTTCAGCCTAGAGATTAGGTTTGGGTGCATTTTCGCAAGGAGAGTTTTCCATTGCAGAGGAGATCTAAGTTAAACCCTAGGGAAGGCGGTCCATTTCCGATGCTTGAGAAAATCAATGATAATGCCTACAAGAAAAATTTACCAGGTGAGTATCTAGTAAGTGTCACATTTTATGTTACTGATTTGAGTCCATTTGATGCAGGCAATGATTTGAGGACAAATCCTTTTCAAGAGGAGGGGAATGATGAGATCCATGATGAGAGCCAAGCCGGAAGAAGAAATGTGGATCCTCTTGAAGTGCCGCCTAGACCGATCACAAGAAATCAAGCGAAACGATTCAAGGAAGCACTTAACGGGTTGATAAAGGTTGTCCATGAAGTCGGAAAGGATTGGAGCAATCATGAAGTTGGAATGGATTGGAACAACCATGGGAAGACCCTTGCTTTTATACAAGTCACACTGGATACGGGTTGAAGAGGGCGTGTACTTTCAAGGCACGGCCGTGTCGGAATTCCAAGATTGCACAAAATCATACACGGCTAGATACACGGCTAAAAGGCACGATCGTGTATGGAGACAAGCAAATCCATAGAAAGATACACGACCAGAAGTACATGGTCGTGTATGTGACCGGAATGTGCACAGAAAAGTACACAGTCAAAGTACACGATCGTGTACACGGCCGTGTATGTTGCCAGAAGTTGTATAGAAAGGTACACAGCCAAAATACACGGCCGTGTATCCCCTGCCGGCTAGCTTTTTCTGTTTCGTGTTTTTACGCAACTTATCTAAGCTACGTCGTTTTGGATTTGTTTTTCACGAATTGTAACCCTAGTATAAAAGGTCCTAGGGTTTAGAACAACTAAGAATTTTACATCTTTGAACATTAAACACTTTTGAGAGGAACCTCTCTTGGTTCTTCAAGAACTAAATCAAACTTATCGGATTAATTTCCGTGGCGTTCATCCCGACTTATCAATCGGTCTTTCATCCCGATTGTGGCGTCTTCATTTTTATACCAAGGTTCTTGTCTCGCTTATAGACAACGGGTCGCGGTTTCCACTTTAGGTGTTTGGGCGTCTTAGGCAACGAATTTTCGAACGTATTGGTATTGGGTTTCGTCACGGGTTGGCGTGGTTCGTATCAGTGTAGGTACGCTAAAGGTGGGTTTGGCTACCTATGAACAAATTGGTTAAGAACTGATGTTGCACTCCTAATGGTGGCTATGGTAGGCTAAAACCAATTGAGAAGGTTAGTCTTCATAATCATAAGGGGGACCATGGCAAAGTCAGATAAACCTCCCGTCCTGTGACAAATGGTATCCGAGCATAATGTTCTAAGCTTCATTAAGCCACCTAAATGCTACCCAAGAGCATTTTTGTTAAAATCACGATTTTACCTAGAATTGAATGATATAAAATCGATAGAATCGTATAAAATCGTATAGAATCGGTAAAATCGATAACTTATGGAATCGTGTATCTAAACTCATAATTATATCAAAATTTTATACTTAAATGATTTTTCTTCTGTTTTGATTATGAAAAACTTCATAAAATTGCAAACTCATAGAAACGTACAATTGACTCGTGATTTTAACAACCATGCCCAAGAGAAATAAAAATTGTGTGTGAGTAGCCTTGTTGACAAAGGGTTCGTGTGGGAGAAGGTTGAGAGGAGGGGCAACCACCAAAAGACATTGCTGCGAAAGGAGAGGTAACTATGTTGCGAGTTTAGTCTTTCGTATCAAGTGTAGCCTAAATAAATACAAAATAAAGAAACTGTAAGCCACCTTTGTGTTAGGTAACTCAATAAGAGGCTATGGAGACGAGTGAGGGTAAGAGATGAATGCCTATTAAAGCCTAGAGCCTTACCTAAGGTGATCTTGGGGTGGAGTTTGACAATGGGTAGAGAAAAGCAGTAATCAATTGGAGTATTATAGTAATATATTGCTTTACCATTAGGCAACTTAGGAAGAGAAGATCTTAGAGGACAAAAAGAAAGAGGAGAAGGTCTGTAGAAACTTGTAGTCTTGGTTAAAGAAGGCCTTAGAAGATTTTGTCAATGGGGAAAGATGGTAATCTATTGGAAAAGAGGTAGTGGCTGGAGATCAGTCTCATTACGAGAGTGTCATGAATTTAGGTGGAGAAGAATGTTACGATTTATGACGTCAAGAGGGAGGTAAGGGATTAACTTAGGCTTAGAGTGTAGTAAGTAACATCAGTAAGATAGTTTTTATTAGGCTGTGGGTACTTTAAAGACAAGTTTGGCCATCTGTGAACAAATTGGCTAGGAGGTGATAATGTTCTCTTAATGATGGCTATAGCAAGTTGAAACCGATTAAACAGGTTAGTCCTTACAATCTTAAGGGGTCGTGGCAATAGGCTCGAAATAAGTCATAGGAAAATAGGAAGGTAAGGCTAGCTTGTCATCTGGAATTGACGTAAAAGTATAAAATAAAAGACAGTTAAATGCCACATAAGATCTCTAGAAAAGGGTGAACCTCTCGTTCTATGAAACATGGTCGTGTTATCCAGGAACACTTCTTTCTTCCGTATATTTCAGTTTTATTTTAATTTTACGTCCGTATTACTTACAATAGAGCCTTTAGGAAGGGGGAAATAAACAACTAAATCTTAGTTGAGCTAGCTAGGGGATGTAAACCATGATGTGAAGTAGAGCTAAAAATAATTTGTTAATACATTACAAGTCTTGAGGTATTTGATAGTTGGAGACAAGTAGGAACTAAAATTGTTCTTTTAGGTACATGTTTACCATGCTTATTGGTTGTGCTTGTTAGTTATAATAAATAAATGAACTTAATGTAAATTTAGTAATTGACTTGCTTGTTTCTTATGTCTGGCTTAGCTTAGGAGTTGGAGGTGGCAAATCCCTATGGGGCATTTCATTGATTGATATGTGTTGTTGTCCCCTATGAAGTTGCATATCCACATGATTTTGGTAGATTGTATGGGTATTGGGGGTTAGAGGTGGTAGTTCCTAATACTAATAGAAAGTTGGGACTAGAAGTGGCAGTTCTCAACTTAGGTTTAAAACACTTAAAAAATATATAACAAACGATGTGGAAGGGTCATGAATGCCCCTATGTTGCTTGGTGATTAACAAAAAGATAATTAAGTGATTGCTTGTTAATTATCCACTGCATTATGCATGTGTGTTGCTTGTATTGTTGTGACATGCACATGTGGTTAGGTATTTATGTATTGGGTTTAGGCTCAACCCTCTTTTTTTTTTTTTTAGATGCAGGTGGTTATGAGAAGTATGTGAAATCTAATGAAGCTGGGGATATATATTATTATTACTAAGATGATGTTAATGTAGGATATTATTATTACTATTACAATGATAAATAGAAAAGGAGAAATAAAATTAGAAGATTATTTAACACGTTGTTAGAGATTTCCTAAATCACTTCGCTTTAGTTATTTGGGACATAATAGTAATTTAGTAGTGTTGTTCATGATGGTATTTACTTAAGGTGGTACATTGTTAACTTTAATTATAATGTGGCTGAAATGACTTATTTGTGAGTTATTTATTTAAATCATTAGAGTCACAATTAATTTAATATGAAGTGAAGTTGAACAGGTTGGAGTATAGGTGTAGCATAAGTCTTTGCATGTTGTTATCTAGTAATGACATGTAACCAGTTGTGATATCCTAGGTTTTGAAGCTTTATGATTTAACTGATTTCAAATATACTTTTGTATAAATGGAACACATTTTACAAAAGACGTAACAAACTTTGAGTAGAGAACTCAATAGCAAGCTGTATTTAAATTTCTCTCAGAGATGTATCATCGTTAAGACAAATAAATAAGAAAAAGGAATAACTCCTAATCACAATTCCAAAAATGGAAGATAAAATTGAAGGCAATATCAAGATATAGATCCAATCAATTTGATAACAATATATGAATGGATTTTGATCTATGATTGACACTAAAATTAGAACAAGAACCACCTTAATTAACACTAGGTATAACACACTGGTTATGAAAAGGAAGTCAACTTAGGGAATTGATATTACTTACAATTCACTAGGTTGCAAACTCACCACAATTCCAATTAGATTGAAATTGATAAGAGTCCTATGAAATCTTAGGACAAACCCTAATATCTCACGAAATTTTTGCAACAAATGTTAGGTGTATTCTCTCCTCAAAACCTTACTTAAGCAAGTATTTATACTTGCTCCCTTTAGGGTTAAAATGACTAGAAAATTATAACTATGCCACTATAGGGTGGCCGGTCCTAAAACATAAATTACAACCAAATAAAATATCCTAAAAACTTACAACATAAATAGTCCAAAGAAATAAATTACAAGTACAAAAGATAATAATCTTCAAAGAGTCGATGCATTGAGGCAATGTTGATTACAGCGAGCCATTGGATGGGAATCCGATGATGTCCCTAATTAACCAACAGTGAGGTTCATTTGGCATCTCATGAAGAAATATTGTTGTACCTATTAGATTATCATTCAAATATTTATTAGATAAATAAAATAAGTATGCATGTAAGTGATTTAGATCATCATCTAAATCAAGTTCCCTATCCATCTAGATCACTAGAAAGATTCCCATCATATCCTCGGGCCTTTGAAAAATTTGCCCTCAAATCTGGAGGGTCACTTCTTGGACTAAACCCGAATACCTCTGTCATCCTGTTTTCCCAATTACTAAATGAAACTGAAGTAGTCCTAACCTGCTCTTAGAATTTATACACCTCAGATGGAGACATAGGTACCAATACTATTTGAGACCCTCCCATTTGAAACATGTAGGTGTTTCTAAAGCCATCATGCATGACCTTTCAATCAAACATCCATGGCCTACCTAATAGTAAATGAAATGCACACATAGGGATCACATCACATAAGATCTCATCCCGATATTTCTTCCCAACAGTCACTGGCACCTTTGCCCTTTGTGTAACATGCATATTATCCCGATTATCCAACCAATGCAAGTTATAAGGGCTAGGATGTGAACTAGTAGATAATTGTAATTTGTCTACCAGTGTAGCAAATATAACATTCGTACAACTACCACTATCTATGATGAGTACACAAAGGTTACCTTTGATCTTACAAGAAGTGTGGAATATGTTCTCTCCCTATTTGTCCCTAGCATCAGGAGATAAAGTTAGAGCCCTACGCAACACATTAATGGGAAAATACTGTTTACCCGTGCCCTCCTCATGTGTTTCAGTAGTCTGATCAACATAATATTCCTACAGTGTTATAGACAGATTTGTAAGCTCAACTGGTTCCTTCTCATCCTCATCTTCCTCTCCAACACCCTCCATAACAGTCATGACCCTTTTATTAGGACACTGTACCACCATATGCCTAAATTCCATGCATTTAAAGCATTTAATTTGGCGCACTTTCCCATTAGTAGTTCCCAGTACAATCTACCTAACGCTTGATGCTATTACCTCTTTACCCTTTCCTGAGGTCATCTTCTCCCCGTCTGTGTTAGGGGTAGCTCTATCCACTACCCTCACTGACTCACTTACTACCTTTGGTCCTCCTGATTGACCATTAGCTCCCATGGGTCTGGTAGTAGTATTTGGCCTGCTATTTGGAACCCTGAATGAGTTGGATCACCTCTGTCTCTCCACTTTCAAGGTTAGCTGAATAGCCTCATCAAGTGTATTATACCTCTGTAGCTCAACTATACATGTTATCTCATATTTTAGCCCTAATATGAAGCGTGCTAGGGTTTGCTCTAGAGGCTCAATAGACCCACATCTAATCATTAGGGTTTCAAACTCCTGCATATAGTCATCGACTATCTTGCCTCCCTACCTCAAGGTCTAAAGACGCATAAACAGTTCATGCCTGTAGTGTTCATGAATAAATCTCTTTCTCATAACCCTCTTCATATCCCTCCATGTCTGTATTTCAGCCTCACCATCCCTATACCTGTTGATCACTAGATTCTTCCACCATAAGGTGACATACCCTATGAACTTAACAGCAGCCAGTCGAACTCTGATATTGTCATCTATCTCATAGCATTCAAAGAGACCCTCATCCTTATCCTCCCAGTCTAGATAATCATCAGCTGAACCCCTGCCATAAAAGAAAGGCATCTGCAGCTTTACATATTCCAATCCCCTAGGTGGCTTGAAATCCCTATTTGGGTAAGGATTAACCCTAAAGTTATTATCTCTCTCTTCCTTATAAGGGTAATGATCTCCCTCCATCCTTTTGCCTAAGTTTCCTCCTCCCTCTACTCCTTCTCTCTAGAGGTTTTGTGGAGCTACCCAAGGTGGTGCATGAGGGTTTACTACTAGTTATTGTGGTAATATCATCCTATCAATTCTGGTTGCTAATGTAGCAACAATAGTAGTAAGATCCTGAAGTTGTTCTTCCAAAGTCCTTCTACCTGTAGTGTTATGACCCTGACCTCCACCAACCTAACTATTAGCCTCATTGCCAATCCCCCCATTTACATTGTCATTTAACATGTTTGTGATTTTGATGACATACACTTTCACAAATTACAGCACAATCCTTTAATAACACCAATTCACAAGAAGACATTTAACAAACACACCAATATAATAAACCTACGTTGTAAGAACTTAAAACACATGGAGATAATTCTTAGTACTTCAAGTAAAGTTAAATAAATGAAGTACACATAATCACTTCTAAGTAGTTAAGAATTAAATTCAACCACAAGTGTTTAAGTAATGAGTTCAATTACTTTCACACTTTAATTGTTTTGTTTGAATTCAAATTTTACTACTCAACTTTCCTTTTCTTGCTTTGGTTTAATACTAATTAACTTCACAATAGGTAGCAACTCAATACATACACAAATACAAGCTTCACCACCACACAACTCTCTTTACTCATGGTTTTACCACCATTCACGCCACTAGCAACACTTCTTTATACAACACACACAACACCATGCCAAATGCACAGACCTTTTACTAACTTTACAAAATACAACACCACAAACATACACCTTCTGATGAAAGCCATGATGGGAGTCAAGCTAGAAGGTGGAATGTCGATCCTCTTGAAGTGCCACCTGGACCGATCACAAGAACTCGAGCGAAATGATTCAAGGAAGCACTTAACGGGCTGATAAAGGATATCCAAGAAGCTGGAAAAGAGTGGAGCAACCATGAGGATGACCTTGCATTTGTACAAGTCATTCAAGGAGATCAAAGCTGCCAGCCTTGACAACGTTGGCTTAAACGCTGCTGTCTTTGAACCGGCGTTGCAATTAGAGCACGATAGAGGGACTATGCCGGCCACTACGCCGCCAACGTATATACTCGGCGTACATCCTATGTCAGCTACTACGCCGCCGACTACTATGCCGACGTACAATGCCTGTTTGTTATTTTTCCGCAACTTTATTATGTTATGTCGTTTTGGGCTTTTTCCTTACGAGTTGTAAACCCTATTAAAAGCTGCTAGGGTTGGAAAACAGAACATAGAACTTACATACAACATTGAATAATACAATTTGAGAGAATTCCTCTCTTGGTTCTCTAAAGAACTTCTCTTGAACATATCGGATCTCTTCTGTAGCGTTCAAACCCGACTTATCAATCGGTCTTTCATCCCAATTATGGCGTCAACAGAATATACCAAGGTTCTTGCCTCACCTATGGGCAATGGGTCGCGATTCCACTTTGATTGTTTTGGCATCTTAGGTTGCAATTCCAAACGTATTGGTATAGGGTTTCGTCACACGTAGGCGTGGTTCGTATCAGTTTGTTATCAGAGCCTAGGTTTGTTAAACATTAGTTCGGTTTGAAGAAAGGTAACATCAAAACCCTAACTCCAATCGTTCATATCAAGTTTTGTATTACCATCGCTTCATACTCAAGTTCATAGTGTTAATTGTCTCTTGAGTAGTGTAGTTTCATTCTATCAATCTTGTTACAAAAAAAAAAAAAAGAAAGAAAAAGGAAAATTCAAGCCTGGAGAGTTTGTTCTTGAATTCTACAGAAGAATTTGGTGTAATTTGGATTAGTTCCAAGAGAATTGAGAAGAGGGATTGGTGAGTGATATCATCTTTGCTTGTGAGAATACACGAGTGATTGTGGGATATCCTTCTTTGAGTGAAACACGTGAGGGAGCAAATCGTGAGGTTTAATTCTATATATTTGTGTTAGTACTAACCTTTTATTACAGGAACTATGTCGAGGCAAAATTCTCCTGAAGGTGAGAGGGGGAGGTTTGATGCTAGGTTAGTGATTGAGGCGTTGAGGAGTGAGATGAAGAGAATGTTTTAGGAGGGAATGGAACAAATTCATGAAATGGTGGAGCAGAAACTAGAGCAATCTAAAAACGTCTTTCAAGGGTGTAAGAGGGAGAGTTGTTCTAAGAGAGGACAAAGGGGTGGAGATGAAAATTCTGATGATGAGTTTGATGAACCTTCTATCGGGAGTTATAGAGGTTATGGTGGTAGGAATAGAGGAACTAGGGATTGGGAAGATAGAGGAGATAGGAATAGAGAAGATAATCAATTGAGTAGTAAAAAGATGAAGATTCCTCCTTTCCAAGGGAAGAACAATCCCGAGGCATACTTAGAATGGGAGAAGAAGGTAGAGATGGTGTTTGATTGTCACAATTATAATGGGAGAAAGAAAGTGAAGCTTGTTGCCATTGAGTTTTCAGATTATGCCATAGTGTGGTGGGATCAACTGATGTTGAATAGGAGAAGGAATGGCGAACCACCCATTGAGTCTTGGGAAGAGATGAAGAGGGTGATGAAGAAGCGGTTTGTGCCTGCTTATTATTATCGTGAATTGCACAACAAATTGCAAACTCTTAAGCAGGGAAGCCGAAGTGTGGATGAGTATTTCAAGGAGATGGAGGTTACTATGATTCAAGCAAATGTTGAGGAGGATAAAGAGGCTACCATGGCGAGGTTTCTTACTAGGTTAAATAGAGAGATTCAAAATGTGGTAGAATTACAACATTATGTGGAATTGGAAGATGTGGTCTACATGGCTATAAAGGTTGAGAACCAACACAGGAGGAAAGGTAGTAGTACTGTACGGTTTCAACAGGGTGCTGGTTCATCTACTTGGAAGACTAACCATTGGAGGAAGGAAGAAAAGTCTTTACCTACCAAGCCAAAAGGAGAGTAGAAGCAAGGGGGGTCTACTCCTGGTAATCAAGGTAAACCTAATTCTTCTACTCCTAGAAATCGTGATATTAAATGTTTTAAATGCTAAGGAAGAGGCCATATTGCTAGTCAATGTCCGAATAGACGCGTTATGATTTTGCGCGATGATGGTGAGTATGAGATTGAGGGGGATAGTGAAGATGATGATATGCCTCCATTGGAGGATGCTAGTGATGACGAGGAGCCTGCAGCCAGGAAGTTAGTGGCAGTAGTGAAGCAAGCTTTAAATGTGCAGGTGAAGGAAGAAGAGGAGGTACAACGAGAGAATATCTTTCATACTAGATGTTATTTAGGTGAATATATTTGTAGTTTGATCATTGATGGGGGAAGTTGCACTAATGTAGTGAGTACATTCAGTGTTGAGAGGTTGGGGCTCAAGACCACTGAACACCCTAGCCCATATAAATTGCAGTGGCTGAATGATAGTGGCGAGACTAAGGTGAGTAAGCAAGCCTTAATTGCTTTTCGCATCGGTAGGTATGAGGATGAGGTATTATGCGATGTAGTGCTGATGTAGGTGTGTCATGTGTTGTTGGGGAGGCCATGGCAGTTTGACAAGAAGGTTGTTCATGATGGCTTTTCTAACAAGTATACACTTGTTCACCATGGTAAAAGCTATAATCTTAAACCCTTAACACCTAAACAGGTGTATGAGGATCAGTTGCAGTTACAACAATCTTTTGCAAAATATAAGGTGAGTGAAAAACAGAGGGAGATTGAGAGAGTAAAAGACATAGAAAAAGAAAAGGAACACAAAAGTCAATATCAAAAGGAAAAAGTGAGGAAGGCTGGAAAGAGTGTGATAGGCTAAGTTGAGGGGGGATCAACTTTAGTGGTGAGTGAAAAGGAGAGTGCAACCATGCAAAAGGAGAGTTGTGTGGCAAGAGCGAGTGTAGTGGGGAGAGCGCTAGTAATGAAGCAACCCATGTTGTTGCTGGTTTTTAAAGAAACTTGTTTGAATACTAACGAACTTCTTAACTCTTTGCCTAGTGTGGTTGTGTCTATTGTGCAGGACTTTGAAGATGTCTTCCCTGAGGAGATTCCAAAGGGGTTACCACCTATTCGTGGTATTGAGCACCAGATTGACCTTATACCCAGAGCATCTATTCCAAACAAGCTAGCTTATAGGAGCAATCCAGAGGAGACAAAGGAACTCTAAAGGCAAGTTACTGACTTGATGGAGAAGGGGTACGTGAGAGAAAGCATGAGCCCATGTATAGTGCCTGTGATTTTGGTGCCTAAGAAGGATGGGTCATGGAGAATGTATGTTAATTGCCGAGCTATCAACAACATCATGGTAAAGTATCATCATCCCATTCCTCGCTTAGATGACATGTTAGATGAGTTACATGGGTCTAGTGTCTTTTCTAAAATTGATCTGAAAAGTTGATATCACCAAATTAGAATGAAAGAAGGTGATGAATGGAAAAACCGCATTTAAGACAAAATATGGATTATATGAGTGGTTAGTAATGCCTTTCGATTTAACTAACGCACCTAGTACTTTCATGAGACTTATGAACCATGTTTTGAGGACTTTTATTGGAAAATTTTTGGTCGTCTATTTTGATGATATCCTCATTTACAACAAGAGTTTGGAAGACCATATAGTTCACTTGAGGGATGTTTTGGAAGTGCTTCGAAAGGAGCAATTATATGCTAACCTCAAAAAGTGCACTTTTTGCACAGACAAACTTGCGTTTCTTGTTTTTATTGTTAGTGCACAGGGAATGCAGGTTAATGAAGAGAAGATTCGTGTGATCCAAGAATGGCCTAGTCCAACTAATGTAAGTAATGCTCGGAGTTTCCATGGACTGGCGAGCTTTTATAGGAGGTTTGTGAAGGATTTCAGCACCATTGCAGCACCACTTATTGAAGTAATCAAGAAGAATGTGGGGTTCAGTTGGAGAGAGCAACAAGAGAAGGCCTTTCAAACGCTTAAAAATAAGCTGACTCATGCGCCACTACTTGCTTTACCTGATTTCTCTAAAACTTTTGAGATTAAGTGTGATGCTTCAGGAATAGGTATAGGAGTAGTTCTCATGCAAGAAAGGAGACCAATTGCATTCTTTAGTGAGAAGCTAAGTGGGGCAACCTTGAACTACCCTACTTATGACAAGGAGTTATATGTATTGGTTCGAGCTCTGGAAAATTGGCAACGTTATCTTTGGCCAAAAGAGTTCGTGATCTACACTGATAATGAATCCTTGAAGTACTTGAAGGGACAACATAAGCTGAACAAAAGGCATGCTCGTTAGGTGGAGTTTATCGAAACATTTCCCTATGTCATCCACTACAAGCAAGGTAAAGAAAATGTTGTTGCTGATGCACTTTCAAGAAGGTATGCTCTTATCTCTACTCTTAGTTCTAGACTGCTTGGTTTTGAGCATAGTAAAGAATTGTATGCTACTGATCGAGAATTTTGTGAAGAGTATGTTCGCTGTGAGAAGAGTGGTCATGGTAAATTTTATAAGCATGAGGGATTCTTGCTTAGGGAAAATAAACTTTGCATTCCCAATTATTCTTTAAGAGAGTTATTAGTGAGGGAGTCTCATGGAGGAGGATTAATGGGGCATTTTGGAGTAGCTAAAACTTTAGGGGTTTTATAGGAACACTTTTATTAGCCTCACATGAAGCGAGATGTTGAGAGGATTTGTGAGCGATGTGTCACTTGTAAACAAGCAAAATCTAGAGTCCAACCTCATGGACTTTATACCTCACTTCCCATTCCTCATGAGCCTTGGGTAAATATTTCCATGGATTTTGTGTTAGGATTACCCAGGTCTAAGTATGGTCGAGACTCTATTTTTGTAGTCGTGGATAGGTTTTCTAAGATGGCACATTTCATTCCTTGCCACAAAACAGATGATGCTTGCCATATTGCTAATTTGTTCTTTAGGGAAGTTGTGAGATTACATGGTATGCCTAGAACAATTGTATCGGATCGGGATGCTAAGTTTTTGAGCTACTTCTAGAAGACCCTGTGGGCTAAGTTAAGAACTAAGTTATTGTTCTCTACTACTTATCATCCGCAGACTGATGGTCAAACTGAGGTATTAAATCAAACTTTTATCTACTTTGTTAAGGGCTGTCATTAAAAAGAACATTAAAAGTTAGGAGGATTGTTTGCCGTATGTTGAATTTGCTTATAATCGCACAATGCATTCTGCTACTAAGTTTACTCCTTTTGAAATTGTGTATGGTTTTAATCCACTAACTCCTTTGGATTTATCACCTCTTCCTATTTCTGAGTATGTCAATCTAGATGGTAAGAAGAAAGCAGAATTTGTTAAACAGCTCCATGAGAAGGTGAGGCTTAACATTGAGCAGAGGACAGAACAGAATGTGAAACAAACCAACAAGGGTCGTCGATAAGCTATCTTTGAACCTGGAGACTGGGTTTGGGTTCACATGCACAAAGAGCGGTTTCCTGTGCAACGTCAATCTAAACTACTTCCTAGAGGCGATGGACCATTTCAAATTCTTGAGTGCATCAACGATAATGCCTACAAGTTAGATTTGCCAGGTTAGTATCAAGTAGGTGCTACTTTTAACGTTACTGATCTGAGTCCTTTTGATGTAGGCGATGATTTGAGGACAAATCCTTTTCAAGAGGAGGGAAATGATGAAAGCCATGATGGGAGTTAAGCTAGAAGGTGAAATGTGGATCCTCTTGAAGTGCCACCTTAACCGATCACAAGAACTGGAGCGAAATGATTCAAGGAAGCACTTAACGGGCTGATAAAGGATATCCAAGAAGCCGAAAAAGAGTGGAGCAACCATGAGGATGACCTTGCATTTGTACAAGTCATTCAAGGAGATCAAAGCTGCCGGCTTTGACAACGCTGCCGGCTTTGAACCGGTGTTGCAATTAGAGCGCGATAGAGGGACTACGCCGGCTACTATGCTGCCGGCGTATATACCAGACGTACATCCAACGCCGCCTACTATGTCGCCTACTACTACGCCGACGTACAATACCTGTTTGTTATTTTTCCGCAACTTTATTATGTTATGTCATTTTAGGCTTTTTTCTTACGAGTTGTAAACCCTATTAAAAGCTGCTAAGGTTGGAAAACAGAACATAGAACTTACATACAACATTGAATAATACAATTTGAGAGAATTCCTCTCTTGGTTCTCCAAAGAACTTCTCTTGAACTTATCGGATCTCTTCCATGTCGTTCAAACCCGACTTATCAATCGGTCTTTCGTCCCGATTGTAGCGTTAACAAAATATACCAAGGTTCTTGCGTCACCTATAGGCAATGGGTCGCGGTTCCACTTTGATTATTTTGGCATCTTGGGTTGCAATTCCAAACGTATTGGTATAGGGTTTCGTCACAAGTGGGCGTGGTTCGTATCACCTTCAAGTCACGGCGCACTTTTCCACTTCCACAACAAACCGCAATTTTCAACAATCAAGGCAGCTTAAATTCAAATTCAAATTGAGTTCGATAATTGCAATATTCCACAAATGGTAAGGAGTTATTTCAAATTCAAATGAATACATAATTACTCAATCACTTAATGTGTGTTTTGAAATTCAAATTGCTTCCTTAACTCACACCTCAATTCTGAAAATACAAATCTGAAGATTACAATTGCTACTCCTCAATTTCCGAAAATGCAATACAACAATGCACTCTTCTCCACTTGATCACAAATAATGAACAATCCTTACTCCTCACGGTCCACTTCAAGAACATTACATACTCACGACCAATTCTCAAGGAAGCCAAGAATGTTACAAGTACTCTAAGTTTACAAAAACTAACAACAATGATAGCACTTCAACAACACAATGAAATAACTCAACTCCACTTTACAATTTGGATCAAGGTGCTAACTTAACAACCCCTAATTTCCGAATTCAAAATCAATTAACCCCTTCTCAAAACCTCAAGATTTGATACCAAAAGATGATATGCTTAAAAGGGGATCTAAGCATTTGCAATCAAACTAATGGAACAACTCCTAATCACAATTCCAAAAACCGGATCAACTTTGATCAAATGGCGTGAACTTGAAAAATTGTTTATGTTCCGATTTATAGTTAAAATCAATCTTATACCAAATGATATAATGATCAATGGAATTAAGCTCTCCACATAAGATGAATAAGAATCCTAATCACCAACAACATAAATAAGGCCATGAACTCCTCTTCAACAATTCGGAAATGCACACAAACAGTGGAAGATAAAATTGAGGGCAATATCAAGATATAGATCCAATCAATTTGATAACAATATATGAATGGATTTTAATCTATGATTGACACCAAAATTAGAACAAGAACCACCTTAATTAACACTAGGTATAACACACTAGTTATGAAAAGGAAATCAACTTAGGGAATTAATATTACTCACAATTCACTAGGTTGCAAACTCACCACAATTCCAATTGGATTGAAATTAATAAGAGTCCTATGAAATCTTAGGACAAACCCTAATATCTCACGAAATTTTTGCAGCAAATGTCAAGTGTATTCTCTCCTCAAAACCTTACTTAAGCAAGTATTTATACTTGCTCCCTTCAGGGTTAAAATGACTAGAAAATTACAACTATACCACTATAGGGTGGCCTATCCTAAAACATAAATTACAAGCAAATAAAATGTCTTAAAAACTTACAACATAAATAGTCCAAAGAAATAAATTACAAGTACAAAAGATAATAATCTTCAAAGAGCCGATGCATCGAGGCAATGTTGATTATAGTGGGCCATTGGATAAGAATCCGATGATGTCCCTAATTGACCAACAATGAAGTTCATTTGGCATTCTATGAAGAAATATCATTGTACCTGTTAGATTATCATTCAAATATTTATTAGATAAAAAAACAAGTATGCATATAAGTGATTTGGATCATCACCTAAATTTAGTTCCCTATCCATCTAAATCGCCAAAAAGATTCCCATCATGTATCATCATTGAGACAAATAAATAGGAAAAAGGAACAACAAGGGGACACTTTTACCACCTCAACACTTAGTGCCTCTCTTTCTTCTTCTTCAACTTCTAGGAACTCAAACTTACTTAAAAGGTCTAAAGTTTCATTGATAATACCTCGCCAAGTAATCATTAGTCGTTGTTAATCATCATCTAGTTAACCGATCTATTGAAATAGTTGAATGAAAACACTTAAACATGAGAGAAAATTAAGAGAGAGATTAGGGTTTTATAGATTTTACTAGAGAGGAGTGAAGAGAAAAAAATAGACGTTTTGATTTTAAATCACATTCTAAAGTTTTCTTGGGGTTTTAGGTTGATAAGGTAACTTGATTTGTATCAAATAATTGAAGTAGAGTTAGTGTGACATTTTCACTAAGGGGATGGGCCGCTTGCCGGCTTAATAATTTCATTGTCGATCCTTCTATAGAGACATTCAATGGCAAGGCTTCCAAGTCATGCTTGATTGCTTTATGTTCATTGAGGAGGACTGCAATCATTTGTTCATTTGTTCATGTGTTGGTAAGACTTCAACCCATTTGAGGAACAATATCCATTAAAACCCTTTTTCTTATCACTTGTACTCTTACAACGTTGTATTCCATCGTTTTGCTACTTTCATGATGGTCTTTAGGAATTAGGCAATGCTAAAGAAAATTGTGCATAGTTATTTCATTTTTCATTCTTGAATTTGGTTTTTCTTCCTTTTCTTTAATAGGACAAGGAAGCGAATTAATTAAACAAATGGACACGATGCTTATAATCGCAGAAATGAATTGAAAATTAAACCAAGCAACAAATATATAAGAAACATTAATAAGAAAATAAATAAATATATATAGAGAGAGAGATCGATCAACTCTTGTACTTTTCCAGTCGAACAAAAGGAGAATATGTTGATGAAAACTCCCTCGTTAAATTTTTTATGTGGAGGAAATCTTGGTATTATTTATTTGCGTCTGATGCTTTTCTTCTAAAATTCACGCAATGCCAAGCAATTAAGACTCACGTTGTCTTCAATTTGACTCCAATGTAATATAGATTGTGACTCTGAGCAGTCCGTAACCCCTTTAGTGATGAATTTGAACTAACGAAGAAAATTTTTGGTCGATTTTATTTTACTTTATTTTTTAAGTGGTGAATGTGATGATAAGAGGCAAATGATGTATATAATTTAATAGCCTTAAACTACAAATGAACTTTTGATGGTCTCATATCATCAATGAATTTTTTATGGCCTCATATCATCGTGAAAGAAGGTATCACACCAATTTAAGAAATAATATTATTATTTAATAATGAGATTAAGTTCAAAACCTTAACAAGAAAACCTAATTATAAAAAAATAAGGACAAAAAAAAAACTTACAATATAAAAGTGATTTAACGGCTATTATTTAGCCACTTAAAAAGAAAGCTAATAAGAAAAGAAACTATTTATCAATATCCTACTTAAGAGGAAACAAATAAAAACTTAATAATAATTAAATGACACCCAATGTGAAATAAAATAATGTCTTAAATAATATAATTAAATATAAAAATCTTTATGCTATGTGGAACACTGATTTGAACTAATGCTGCATATTTATTGATGATCCTGATGAGGTTACCATCCAAAATTAGACTTAACCTAATGGCTAATCACGATCAATGTGAAATTTGTGCTCATATCCAACATAGGTGCTCTAAGTATGTTTGTGAACTGGCCATGTTCCAACTCCTCTGCTAATAGAAAGTGATAGAGCAAAGGACCAATCTTCTACTAGGTTTAAGACTTGAGTGAGGAGTTGATGGTATTAGAGAGGAGTTAGTGTGCACGAAAGGGCAGTTAGTTAGCATATTGAACGAGTTAGCTGAGACGAAGGAGCAATTAGCTAATACAAATGCAAGGTACAAGAGCTTAGAGAGTAGATGAAAATCATACAAGCCAATTTAATTTGCGAGAGATCATGGCTTGAGTTAATTCTCTTCCTCAATGGCCAAGAAACTGGATCCATCTCGGTAGTATATGCATTAAGTTAAAAAATGTATGTAAGTATTTGTTGGCCAGTAATGTTAAGGAGCAATCCTCTTCTAGATTTTGTCCAAATTAATTTTTAGTAGAGGGAGGAAACAAGAAATTAAATTCTCATTTAAATTATATTGTTCCTTTAGGACTTGAAGAAAAATATAAGCCATATATCTTAGATTTAAGACATTATGTTTCAAACCTAACACTCTATGTAGAACATGTGTTACTCAAATTTAGTTCTTGCGGGTGAGTGCCCTATTTATTTATTTTTCAATTCAATTATTTTTTTATATTATGAAAAAAAATTACTTATGAAATTAGATACTCAAAGTTTAAAGTTGCTAAATATAGTATTTAATTAAATTTTTATTTGTCAAATTTACTATATTTAGTGAAAGAATATAGTAAGTATAGTAGAAAATTTTATAAGCAAAGATCAATTGGATAAGATATTTAGCAATTTCAAATTTCAGATATAAAATTAAAGATACTAAATGTTTAAGTAGTGATTTTAACATTATCTCTAAACATTATAGGAGAAGCATTTTGTCTAAATACTTGTTCTCATACCAAATAAAATACAATTTATCTTGCTCTGTCCAATACTTCAACAAATGCTACCTTAACATTATTAAAACAATTTCTTATTAAATGCTTCATGCATATAAATCTCAATTTAATATATTTATCAAATGGAATTAATTTTTTCTTTATTTTTTTTCCCAATCTACTCAGGTTCTTCCAACGTAGATCATGCTATAGAAGATTTTTCAGCAAATTCATTCTCAAAACGGTCCATTTGTTGGATATTTTATGCTAATGCAAAGCAGCAAAAAGATGCCCCGGCTAAAACAAGAAAAATATCTGAGCGTTTTGGAAGCTTGCTTTAAGATATTTCATACGGATTTAGATAAGAAACTGTAGGGTTATAATTTCATGTCTCCATGTCATATATTTCCTAATACTTGTTTCTCTTCGACGTTTAGTTCGGTACAGCTAAAACGCCAAATTTGAGCAATATCGAATGGCTTCCACTTCCACTTCAACATCCTCCATTGTTCTTCACAAACAAAATGCTCATAAGTCTATCATGTCTTCATTTTTCTCCATGAAATTACTGCCGACTGGTCAGAATTTCATATTCACTTCCCGTAACTCAAGGAGAAAGAAGTACACATGCATAAAAGCTTCAAGCACTGCCGAGTACAATGAAATGGTGATAGATGATGAGGAGATGGATAAAATAAGGAGGCTCCAAAACGGGTCTGATGTTCGCGGGGTTGCTCTTGAAGGAGAGAGAGATCGAACGGTGGACCTTACACCACCAGCGGTGGATGCCATCGCAGAGAGCTTCGGGGAGTGGGTGATTTCTCAATTGGAGAGGGAGCTAGGGCGGCCAGTAGAAGATGTGAAAGTGTCCCTAGGGAGAGACCCAAGAATATCTGGATCTTCTCTTGGTGTAGCTGTTTTTGCAGGACTCGCTAGAGCTGGTTGCATGGTTTTCGACATGGGGCTTGCCACTACACCAGCATGTTTCATGAGCACGCTGTTACCTCCTTTCTCCTATGATGCTTCCATCATGGTAGTGTAAAACCAATCCTTAGCAATAGGGTTAGCAGTTGAAGATAAGTGAAGTAATAATGTAATTGGAGTGTGTGTTTTGTTTGTTGATGCAGATGACGGCGTCTCACTTGCCTTACTCTAGGAATGGCCTGAAATTCTTCACAAAGAAAGGAGGCCTCACGTCGACACAAGTTGAGGAAATTTGCGATAAAGCTGCCCGAAAATATGCGAATAGGCTTGCTAAAGTGTCCACCATGTTGAATGTTTGTATAACGAGAGTCGATTTCATGAGCGCTTATGCCAAGCATCTACGAGACATCATCAAGCAACGAGTTAATCATCCCACTCGCTACGACACTCCACTCGATGGATTTCAGGTTTCTTTTTCATCCCCTTTTGTCTGTTTCTTTACTTCTACATTTCTTCTCCTGCCATGTGCGTTCAATTATGTGTTTTACACATTCCCTAGCTCCCATATCGCCCTTATCCATCGCACATAGTTATTGACACGGATTATTTGGAAGAATCCAATTTGCTATCCATTTTGTATGGCTAATTTTTGCGCCAAGTCGAGAGAGAGATATGCAGCTTATTGTATCTTTAGAAACTTTTTTTTTTCTTTTTACGAGGAATAAAAAAAAATGCTTCTGACTATTTGTAATCTTTACATATGAAGTGAGGGTAAGATTAGATTATTTTTGCATACATACATATACATATATATATATATATATATGTTCATGTGTGTATTTTGACTATTTTCATAACAATTAAATAATTTTAAATTTAACAATTTATAATACAATTTTTTTTTTTAATTTTTGGGTTTACTCAGAGTGGCAAATTTATGCAAAATTGGGTAACATAAAGGGGTAATGAAAATAACTATCTCAAAATGAGAATTTTTTTTCCCAACCAAAATGAGATTAAATATAGCAAAATATGCGTATCACCAATATAGAAACAAAGGAAGAGACCTAACAAAAGTTGGATATGAAAAATTTCTTCAAAAGCAAAATCATATCACCTAAGGTAGATGAGGAGTGGGGATTAGGTCGTGGAGTCAATCATCAAATTTAAAAAAATTTCAAACTATGTAGGGTTGGTATTGGCACAAAAACTATCAACTCGAGTTTGACATAGCATGGTTATAAATAGGCTTTGGTAGGTAAATTTGATATGATCAATAAATGCATTATTACGTTTATAAACATGTCCACATTTGGATATAATACTTAAAACTAGTTCAAAAACTAGTGCTATAAACATGTTTAAGTTTGACTCAATAAGTCATTTAAAATTAAGATTTTTAATATTTATAATTTAATTTTATATTATATTATGTACTTACTTGAATTTCTTATCTGATATATGCCTCTACATACTCTCCCTATCAGCTATTGTTATTAATTACCTACTGTTGGTATTACTAGTTGCCATCGTTGGATCTCTTATCACCCTCATGCATTTTAAAACGAATGCTAGTAAAAGTGGCATTCTTATCTTTTGATTTTCTCTTGCACTCTAATTTCTAACATTTCAAGCTATAAAAAGCATGGTCTCATATATATATAGATAGAAGCAATTTCAAGCTTTATTTTTGTATTCAAACCCATACCTTGTTAAGACACCAACCCTCCTACGTGAAACTATTTAATATGTTAATGATGACCAAATTGGATGGATTAATCAATTTTCTTTAAATTAGTCATAATATGCTATATATTAACCAAAAGAGAAACCATGCCATAATTTTTATTTATCTTTTATTTAATATTAAGCCCATATACTGTAATCTCTGTTCAGTTTTTTGAGCATGAATTTTGTGTAATTGAACATTTCATTTGTAATAAAAGTTGGTGATTATGGAAAGCTCTGGCGCTAATGCATAATTCATTTTCATCGTTTAAATGCATTATTCATTTTTTTCGTTTATCTTTAAGAGAAAGAAATCAAAGAGCTATAACGAGAAATCTCTTTCTTTACACGTGAAGTCGACCATTACTGTCAATAGAAAATTGCAAGACATGAAACTAAACAAATATTGTAAAAGCTTTGTATCACATTTGATTTCCATTTTTATTGTCTGATAAACTTGACTCACAATATAATTATATATTTCAAAAATAAATTTTCGTGGTGGTTGATGTATATCTCTCCAAAAAGCTGCTTCTTGTATTTCTCTTCTTAGTGAATAGCATTCACCAGCTGATACCTAAATGGTTTCTAAATATTCCAATGTTTTCAAGCAGGATAAGTAATCCAAATATTTTTCCCAACAAATATGAAAGCATTGCGATTGGCCTTACGAGTCTTGTGACTTGCTGCAGATAATAGTAAACGCCGGAAATGGGTCAGGAGGCTTCTTCACGTGGGATGTATTGGACAAGCTCGGCGCAGACACCTTCGGTTCTCTGCATCTTAACCCTGACGGCATGTTCCCCAACCACATCCCAAATCCAGAGGACAAAACTGCCATGGCACTTACCCGAACGGCCGTGCTTGAAAACGCAGCTGACCTTGGGATTGTTTTCGACACGGATGTCGATCGTAGTGGAGTTGTTGATAACAAGGGCAATCCGATCAATGGTGACAAGCTCATTGCTTTGATGTCTGCCATTGTCCTTAAGGAGCATCCTGGAACCACCATTGTGACCGATGCTCGTACAAGCATGGCACTAACTAAGTTTATTACTGAAAGAGGAGGCCAACATTGCCTGTATAGGGTCGGTTACCGAAATGTCATTGGTAAGGGTGTGCAGCTTAACAAGGATGGCATTGAAACTCATTTGATGATGGAAACCTCAGGGCATGGTGCTCTGAAGGAGAATTATTTTCTGGATGATGGTAAGATGCAATGATTCTTTTATCAGGAGAATGTTCGTATACGTATATTTTCAAGAGGAAAGTGCAACTTTATCCCTTGATTTTGTTGCAAAAATATTTAATCGGAAAATAGGTTAGGTAGTCCAGAGGATTCATTGAGCTTTTAAGAAATTAGATACTTTGATTTATATAAAGCAAAATGGGTCTCATATTCGGGCTCATTATCCTATTTCTTAAAAAATTAATGGCAAAACTATCTATAAATGGATGGTTCTTGAACCGCTAAATTATACCTAAAATATAAATAAAGTTAGTTGTATCTAATGGAGTTAGGAATAAACATTCGAAATATTAATAACTCCATCAAACAAATTAAAATTTGAGGATAAATCTAGTGTTTCTCGAATTAATCGTTTAGATATGAAACTATATTCATCCTTTTTTTACTTTTGAGATCACGTTCCAAATAATCATGTGCTATTCTATTTTTGATAACTTCTACAGGAGCTTATATGGTGGTAAAAATCATAATCGAAATGGTGCGTATGAAGCTTGCTGGATCGGCCGAGGGAATCGGAAGTCTAATAGAAGATCTTGAAGAGCCATTTGAAGCCGTAGAACTAAGGATGAACGTTGTCTCGGAGCCCAGATATGCTAAAGCAAAAGCAGTAGAAGCAATCGAAACTTTTCGTGAGTACATAGAGGTATTAAATGAGAAATTACCTATCTAACTTCTCCGGCATATATACCAATTAAGTTACAAAAATATAATTAGTTCAGACATCGAGGAGATCCAACGTTTGGATGCTGATATTGTATAAACAGAAAATGCAATCTATGTACAAAAATAGTGGGCAAAGGGCTATATATATATATATTGCTATTAGTAGTTTGGAAAATATAATGGCACTTGTTAACTGAAACCAAATATATAAATATAAATGTAAAAATCAAAAGTGTAAGTAAGCTGAGGATGTGAGTAATGGAAAAATTGGGGCAGGATGGAAGGCTTGAAGGATGGGAGCTGGATTCATGTGGAGAGTGCTGGGTAAGCGACGGTTGCCTTGCGGACTCCAGTGAAACGCCAGCTGCAATTGACGCTCATATGTACAGGTACGAGACGGTCATTCTTTCTACAACCTATCATGAAAAACTAATAGTGAATTGCTTGATAAACGACTCTCCGGGAGCGACGGCATTTGGTGTGATTGTTTACTAGCGGTTGCGGCAATAATGAATATAAACAGATTCATGCTATAGTTTTGCTAAATAATTTAGATATATAGTAATTTTAAGAATTCCAACTAAATAGTAAGTAAAAATGTGTCTATAATATGAGCATACATGTATACTTATATATCTTATCTGGGAAACCAGCCGCACTTGCTTTTTCATTGGTCTTGTAGAGGGAGAGGGATGAAAGTTCAATCCTTTCACCCACTAGCCATCATGTTGGACGAAAGAGTCTATTGATGTTGGGGTCGATGGCTCTGTTTTAAACCATATAGATCTATTCCAATCATCTGTCTCCGAGAGATAAATTCCTAATAGCTTTTCCTTTTCTTTTCCCTTCGCTCTATCAAGAGTTGTTAATTTAAATGCTCTCTCTCTCTATGTATATGGCTGATAGATTTAATTACAACAGAGATGATTTACTTTCAAGCAGAAATAGAGGATAAATATTTCTTATAACAAATAGTGTAGGCTAAAGATGCTTTTTAACTACCTGTAGTATTTATGCTAGCTTTGTTAGAAAATACACATCTATTTGAATTCGTAGGAAAGCACGCATCATTCGTATACAGTACGTGTTGTAATATTTATCCACTATTTAAAGGACGAATATACATTGCTTGTCCATGCTATGAGATGTTGCGTTTATCTTTGTTCGAATCAGTCAAAACGTATTCCATTATAATCATCCCCATGATATAACAGTAGTCATGTAAATTGACTTTCCAATACTTTTCCAGGGCAAGAGCTTCAGATGAAGCACATGGATGCTATGGTTGGATACACATGAGGCAAAGTATTCACAATCCAAACATCGCGGTAAATATACAATCAAGGGTGGCCGGTGGATGCAAGATCATGGCAAGGGTTCTAAAGGATAGGTACACTTTCTCGCAGCCTAATCTAATAGTAACCACAGTGTAATTTATTTTGCCAACCACGACGACCACACTGAAGAGATTACTCAGATGCAAACATTAGTACATTCCTTTCAATTTGAATCTGACAATTTTAATTATCATAATGTTTAGGTTTCTTATAGCGGGCGGAATGGAGAAAATGCTTGACATAAGCCAAATCGAAAAGTACGTGGAAAGCTAAATTACAGAGAACAATAAGTATACGCGGAGCAAATTATTGTATATGTGTGTATATAATAATTATATACGTGTATATATTAGCATTTTACCAAGGTCCATTTTCGATCCATTCTGAGGATTTGGCTCTGCTTTCCTTTAATGAGGAGAAAACAGATTAAACTATATACTCGAGGATGTAATAGATTAAAGTAGTAAAAAAATCCCATGTTTTGTCGTGCTTGTAGTCAAATTTATTTGTTCCGTTCACTTTGTTAATCATACAGATACAAAATTGGAAAATGCATAGGGGAGATCATCAATAGTATGGTTCATTCGCGCGCGCGCGCGTGTGTGTACACGACTAGTTTTGGTATTATATCTTTCAAAATTAACTTTTGACCAATAAATTCACTCGGTTACTATTCAAGTTAAAAGCGTCTTTTTATCTCATATATGCTTGAAGTTTAATTCAAGTAAATCAGTAAATGTTTTTCAGTTTAACATTTTTTTTTTTACATTCATATATATCAAATTCTCCGCTTTAGTCAAATAGATTAAATTCCATCATATTCAGGTGAAGTTTTAACTTTCATATAGGATAGTTTTCATTTAGAACATATATTATATTTAATATCTTTTATTTTAAGCATAGGCATTGTGTCTACTTGTCCATCTAATATAAATAAAGGGTAAATGAAGACATTTGGTTTCACACCCTCTTAAAATTAATATCACTTGATATTAGAAAAACTTTATGTCCCTAGTTGTACTCCACCCAAGAAATTCAAAACTATCCAAGTCTCAAAATTAAATAATAATCTCATGGAACATTTTACACCTAATGTAGATGACTAAAATGAAATTTAGGCTTTAAACCTAACGGTAACCTAAATTTAACTCTTATAGCTAACTAATATGACCCAGTGAGTCAGATCCATTGAATTGAGATGGCTTAAAGAGATTTAGCATAATAGGCTTGAAAAAAAGATCATTAGAATGGTTAATTTGCTTTCAACATTTTTGAAGGAAGCTCATAAACTTAGAGAGGCTCTCTATGGGCTTAGATGTAAGAGGAGTCGATAAAGAATATGTCAAGAAGACTCATCTCAACCATTGACTATTAGTGCAATCCAATGGACATTGTTGACAATTAAACTCTATAAATATAGAAGAGCTCCTCCTCATTTGACATGACTAAAAGATAAGAGAAACAATTTTGTACAATCAAATTGATGCTCTAAAAGATAAAGGGAGCCTTCATTACTTTTCCATGAGAATAAAGGGGTTAATACTTTGTAATTCATCTACTTGTCACTTGTGTTGTTTGGGTTCTCTAAGATTACATGCTCCTCCTTACTTCTCTCTTCAAGTCATCTCATGTATTATTTCCACATTACTTCTCTAGATTACATGAAGAGCGTGACTCACACCACATTAGGGGTGGATATAGTTTGGTTAAATACAGTTTTATCTTAGAAACAAACTATATATTATGGTTTGATTTTTTTTTTAATCTGACCTAATTATGTGGTTTGGTTCACAATTTTTTCAAACTTAAAAAAAAGGTTTGGTTCATGATTCAAACCGCTGTTGCTATTTTATTAATTTAAATATAAGTTTAAATTATAATGATAACATTGGGATTCAAATGATACATAATTATTCACCAAAACACCCTACAATATTTGCTAATACATGCATATAATGATGAATCACAAATCCTATGATTTGGGCTCATGGTATATTTTGGACCATTCTTTATATGGGGTGACACATTGATGACCATGTTACTCATGCATATGTAATTTTAATATATAGAATATGTGTTACAAAATCAAGCTAACTTCTAAAAGGATAAGGCTTATGTCATTAATTAATTGTTAAAAAATTAAGTAGTGAAAAATTTTGTATTGATTATAAATGTAATATATTTGTTTGCTATTGTAGAAGTTGTTATAAAAGTAAATAGTTGCTAATTAATCATTAACTAAGAGTAATTAGTCATTAATATGTCATTAAATACAATTAGTGAGAAATTTTATGTTAATTGTAAATGTAATATGTTTATGTTTATGTGTTTTTTTATGAAAGTAGTTATAAAATTAAGTTATTATTAATTAACAGTTAATTAATAATAATTAGTCATTGGTATATCATTAATTAATCATCATAAAATTAATTACTAAAAAAAATTGGTATTGATTATACATGTAAGTTATTGTTAATTAAATATTAATTAACAGTAATTAGTCATTCATATGTAAGTAATTAATTGCTAGAAAATTAATCATTAAAAAATTTTGTATTGATTGCAAATGTAATATGTTTGTGTTTTTGTACAAGTAGTTGTAAAATTACGTTGTTGTTAATTAACCATTACTTAATAGTAATTAGTCGTTAATAAGATTAGTAACTTTCTTAAGAGAGTTAAAAATTATTCAAACTTCTTGGAAGTCTCTTACCTTAGTACATTGAATGGGTGGTCTCCAAATCATTGTTAGCTTTGGAGTTATATGTGGGGCTAATTGAGGGTATGAATTTTTATTATTTTAGTGGAATATTAAATGAGTTTGGTAGAAAGTTGGATGAGGAAAAATCAGATGAAAAGGTTTAAAGTGGCATGGGAAAAGGGAGGGGTTTTACTTAGGTAACTTAAGTTTTTTACTCTCCTTTTTATAATAGTTAAACTTTGTTGGTTTGTTATTTATTAAGGGTTTGTTTTTCCACACCTAAAGGGATAATATTTGGTAGACTTTAGAGTCATTAATGGCCTAGTATATCATAGGATAAGTTAGGGTAATTATATTTTAAGATAAGATAGGGTAAATGATGGCATGGTGGATAAGAACACATGTTATTTGTCCATATCCAAAGAAGAGGCTAAAATCGGTTGGGAAAAAGATGATTTCAAGTTAACTTGAAGTTATTTTCTTAGCTTTAACATGGTAATTTTAGGTTAATTTAGGATAGATTAGGATTAGTTGAGATGGAGTAAAATGAATGAAGACATGCATGGTAGATGTGTAGGGAAGTCCACATGAAGAGAGGGAAGTTTGAAAACGGTTTTGGTTGGTTCTTTTCTAACTATTTTCATGTCTTTTTCCTAATTAGACAAGGCATAATTACGATACAATAGGGTAGAATATAATAAGGATAAGACAAGGTAGGATAAGGTAAGAGAAATCATTGCAAAAATGGGGAAAAAAAAACACATGCCTATTGTTAGTTCTTTGGACTAGCTACCCTTTACCCCTTTCAATATCATTTTCCTTAATTAATTATGAAGATTCTCATATATGATAGTGTGAGATTTGATGAAGATGAGATATGATAAAGTTTGAAAAAGTTTAAGATTTGTGTTGAAAATTTTACTTAAAGATGATGCCATGAAGAGGAGTTACAACCTGTTTATCTTTAAGTGGTTTTCCATGTATTTTATGTGTCGATGAGGAATTAAAGTTGTAATAATAAATCATGAAAAGGATTAGTTAAAATAAATTAGGATTTGGGGGTGGTTTCAAACCTAACCGCTTATGAGACTTTAGGTCAAAGTTTAAAGACTTTCGATTTCAAGTTTGTTTTGTAATTGGATTTGTTGTTAATTTGGGTTTATTCTTGCTAATCTAGGTTTTAGGATGTTAATCCTTATGATTAGGATAAGATTGAATGGATTTAAAAAGGATTTGATTCAATTCAACACTTGTTTTCTTGAATCGTCTAATTATCCATCAAAAGTTGACTTTGGTCAAATTGGAGTAAACTTTAATTAATCATGTTTAAGTTTTTGATCTAATACTCTTGAAATACTTGGGGTTGGCTATTGGTCTTATAGATAAAATTTGATCAAATTCGAGTTTAGTTTACTAGATAAAATCTTAAGATGAAGACTAAATCCTTAGGTAAGGAGTTCAATAGTGCTTAAAGTAGTTGATGGTTTCTAACTGAAATTTTACCGAGTCAAATCCATTAGTTTCATAGGAAAAGGGCATCATATAAACCTGCAATGTCTTATCTTTCAAGTCTATTCTAAGTTTTATTAGGTCTTAGCTCTAATACTTTAAGTCTACTCAAGTCCTCTCGAGGGTGTTAATTAGAAAACTTAAGTTATTAAGTTAGGTAGAGTTAGTTAAATTTTATTCTAGCTAAGTTGACTTATGTCAAATTATAGTATATCGAATTATTTTCAGTCCCTAAACTAATCTCGGGTTCACTTGGAACCATATCTTAAACACATCTTCTTATTCAAGGTTTATTTGATAAAAGTTTCGTAATTGAAATTTCAGGGAGTTGCAAGTACACACATTGTGGCAACATACCTTAAGACTCCATTTAGATTGGTGGAGTCTTGCCCTGCTTTAACCTATTCTTGATCTCTTGAACACTAACATCTTTTGCTTGAACTGTTTTAATTCTATTCATTAAAGTTGGCTGGATGTGTAAGCTAGTCATCTTGATTCCAACTTCTTAAGTCAAAATCTCCAATTCTAACTTACATATATCATCTAGCAACTTTTGTTGTGAGGTGATTAAGGTAGCTAAATTACTTCGTTTCTTTTTGTTAAAGGCATCCACCACTACACTGGCCTATCCAAGATGGTACTAGATTTCAAGGTCATAATTCTTGATTAACTCCAACCGCCTCCTCTATCTCATATTGAGCTCCTTTTATATGAAGATGTACTTCAGACCCTTGTGGTTCGTAAAAATCTCTCATCTTTCCCCATACAAGTAGTGCCTCTATAGTTTTAATGCCAACACTATTGCTGCCAACTTTAAGTCATGGGTTAGATAATTTCTTTCATACATCTTCAAATAATGAGATGCATAAGCTATAACTTACCCATCTTGCATCAAAACACAACCTAGCCCCTCAACTAAAGCGTCACTATTGATTGTGAATTCTTCCCCACTCTTGGGTAATGCTAGTATTAGTGCTAACACTAGCTTCTCCTTAAGTTTCTAGAAACTAGCCCTATACTTATCATTCTAATTGAATTTCACCTTCTTTTGTGTTAGTGTAGTGAGGGGAGCTACTATCTTATAGAATCCCTCTACAAGTCATTTGCAGTAACTTGCTAAACCTAGGAAGCTTCTTACATCTATCACCATATTTGATCTAGTCCAATATACCATAGCTCTCACTTTCACTGGATCTACCGTGATTTCATCTTTGTTAACCACATTGTCTAAGAAAACCACTTGTTCAAGTTAGAATTCACATTTCTTGAAATTAACATACAGCTTCTCTACATACAATCTACATAGCACCAGTCTTAAATGCTCCTTATGTTCCTCCTTACTCTTAAAATAGATCAAAATATTATCTATAAAGATAATCACAACCTTATCTAAGAAATCTTTGAATACTTGATTCATCAAATCCATAAAGGCTGCAAAGCCATTTGTTAACCCAAAAGTCATTACCACATACTTATAGTGCCTACACCTCATTTTGAAAGTTTTCTTAGAACGTCATTCTCATTAATCCTCAATTGATGGTATTTTGATCTCAAGTTGATTTTAGAGAATATCTAAGTTCCCTACAATTGGTCAAATAGATCATCTATTCCAGGGAGAGAATACTTGTTTTTGATGGTGACATTGTTTAATTCTCTATAATCAATACATATTATCATGCTTTTATCTTTCTTTTTGACAAAGAGGATTGGTGCACCCCAAGGAGAAATATTAGGTCTTATGAACCCATTATCCTACAGGTCTTGCAACCATTTCCTTAACCGTTCTAACTCAATTGATGTTATCTTATATATCGATTTTGATATTAGGGTAGTACCTAGTACCAAGTTGATGTTAGACTCGATTTCTCTAACTAGGGGTAAACCAAGTAGATCTTCTGAAAAAAATCAGGAAAGTTTTTATTACTAATACCGTCTTTAATCTCAGTAACTCACTTGCTTCAACAATCACAGCAGTCAACACACTCTTTCCCCATAATTCATAAATAAGTAATCCTATTTGTCTCCGTACTTCTAGTTTAAACTTAAGAATCTCCTCTAGGCATATTGAGGTGTAACACTATATCATGACAATCTATGGTGGCATGATACTTTGACAACCAATTAACTATTAAGATTATGCCAAACTATATCATCTTTATCACCAATAGATTTATTGGCATTACTTTGCCCTTTATCTCTACCTTTACATTTCTACAGATTCTATTTAAAATCCTTTCAACTCCTAAAGGAGTGCTAACACTTAGATAATAATCCAAACATTTAAAAACCAAACCACAAACATGCACAAAGGAATTAAACACATAGGAATGAGTAGCACCAGTATCAAATAAGACATAGACCCTATAAGAGTGTATTTAAAGCATACTTATAATAATTTCCATATCTTGGAGGTCCTAATGCTGCTGTTGCTGGAGTGTAAATACTTTAGCTGGGACCTGTTGTTTAGGGCCTCTTACTTGTGATTTACTAGCCTACACCCTTGTTGGAGGTCTCATAGCCTATTGAACTGGAGTTATTTAATTCCCTGCTTGACCATCGGTATAGTTGACTACCTTGTCTCCCCTTTACTTACACCCATGACAAATGACTGATGAGATAGTTCTCTCATTGCAATTTCTACTTATATTACTTGGCTTCCTATAGGAGAAGCATGCACCCACATGCCATTTGTAGTCCCTCTACTCATAAGGTCTATAATATCTGGTACACGTAAATACAAGAGCTATTAGAGGAAGTGTTAGAGGCACTGGTTGGATCTATAGTAACTAGGGGCCTGTTCTGTAATACTTAGGGCCTCTTCTCCCTATCTTGAACCACTTTACTAGAAGCTGACCTCTTACCTAAAGCCACTCTATCTTATGGGCCAATTATTCCTTTATCTTTCTTTTTTTTTTTGGCACTATTTCATGAATTTAGCTTTGTCTATCACCTCAGTATAGGTGGATAGCTGAAAGGATTTGACTTTATGTAAGAGATTTGGCTTTCACCCCCTCACAAATCTCTTAGATCTAGACTCATCAACAATATATATCTCCTTAAGCAGGAACTTAATTAGGCAATTCAACTCCACATCGTGTATCTCTACGAACTTATTCTCCTATTTACAATTGTAGTATATAGCTTCCATCATGTCACGAATGCTGTTGGAGAAGTACTTTTGATAGAATAATTCTCAAAATCCTCTTTAGTCTACATATCCTCTTACCATCTCAGGTATCGAGACTCACTAACTTGCTATGGTTCCTTTCAACATAAATGTAACATAATTTACCTTCCTACCTTTTAGAACTCGAAAGGTAGCAAAGGTCTTTTCCATCTCCTGCATTCAGTATTCTACCTTTATGGGGTCATCAATCTTGGGGTTGAACTCTTTTGCCACCTGAACAAACTTATCTAAACTTATTGGTTCTTTAGCTACTTTGGTCTATCGAGCATTCTACATTTGTTATTGCTATGCTATTAACCCCCACCAAGTTGTTCATAGTCTCTAAGAGTTAGGCAATTTTGTCTACAACTTGTCTTCATCCCCTTTGTGGCTGCTAACCATGAAGATATCCTTTATCTGGGTTGCCTCAACTAGCACCTCTTGATAAACCTAGACTAGTGATTCTTCTTGAAAGCATTTTGCTTAGGGTGTGGAATAAAAGAGTAAACTAAAGAGTTAAGTAAGAATAATAAATAGCTAAAATACTAGTTATATATATGTATATATATATTATATATAATATATTCAAAAGGAAATTAAAGTAACCATTTAAAGAAAAAAACAAGTAAAACCACAAAATAAGTAAATAGCATAGAACATAATCGGACTTGGGAGTCTACTCACTCTCTTCACAATCTTGCCCTTCTACATATTTAATGCCTAATTTATCTAGGGATCACAATCTACTTTCTACTGATTGAAGCCTATCCCTATTGATCACCAACTAAGTTTCTAGAGATCCTCAAACCAAAGCTTCGATACCATTTAGATTGTAATGCTTTAAAACCTAAGATGCCACAACTTGCTACGTGTCCTTATAAAGAAAAGACACGTTAAGGCACTTGAACCTCTTAAGTCCACATAACCTGCAATATTTGTTATCCACAATTGCTGTAAACTAACTAACCTCAACAATGCATAGCTCAATTGAGTCCCAATTTACAATCTACAACTACTACTGGAATTATCTTAACACATTGACAATTAAATAAACTAGTAAGAATGTAAATGCTAAACCATTAATAAGGCAATTATCCCCTATGAGTAAAATAGTCTTCCAACAATATTTTAGGACTTTAAGTGACCTTTGATGGGAATCTACCATGCGATTCCAGCAGTAGGGAAACCTGACTTAGATGCATGAGCCTAAACATCCACATATGGCCAAATTTTATCTAATAATGTTTTATTTTGCACTTTAGCAGGTACATTTATCAGTTTTACAGGATGGTCAAATAATATGCACTAAGGATCAACTTGTGGGACATTCTTGGAGTCACATCTAACAGCCCACAAATTGTTCAATTTGAAGTGAAGAACTGGCCACTTGCAGACCATTTGTATTTGTAATTGTTGCTTATGAGAACTGGCCTTTTATTTTTTGCATTTGTAATTGTCCTTTGGAGAACCGACCACCTTAGTGGCAACTTTGTAATTTTTAGTACATTTTTACCCTAATTGGAGCAAGTATAAATACTTGCTAACTAGGGTTTTTAGGGAGCTTTTGACATTTTGAGAAAAAAAACATACACTTTATACCGTGAGGGTCCTTCCTTGTAAATAAAGATCTCTTATCAATTTTACTTGTGAAATTGTGGTGAGAATCAACAAGAGTAGATTGTGAGTCATATTGATCTTACTTTTGTTTTTCTTACAAATTGTATTCAGTGAGTAATATCTAGGTACAATTTGTGGATTACTTGTTCATTCACATGAATTAAGGTTATATATTTTCATATTTGATTATTTCAATTTGAAATTGAATCCTAGTTCAATTGCATGTTGTTCCATTGAAGATTACATACTTGTTTGTTCTTACATTCATTTAGTGTTCAAACTCATGAATTTGGATTCTAATTTGAAGTGATTTGACACACTATTTTGATTAAGGGATTTGGTTGTTCACGCTTAGTAATTGATGTGTTTGTTATCCAATTAGCAAAGCACATCATAATTTTTGGTATCAGAGCACGGTTTTGAGAAGGGGAATTACATGAACTTCAATTGAAATTAGGATTCTTGAATTTTACTTCTTGATCTAAATTGTTGAAGTGAAATTGTAGTAGTTGATTGTGGTTTTTGTTGCATTATAATTGTTGTTGTTGAAGTGGACATGGAAGCCTTGTAGTAGCCTTTGTGTTCTTGAACTTACCATGAGGAGAAGGGAAGTAGGAGCTGTGTATTCCTTTGTGCTTGTTTCGGAAATTGGGGATACATTTCTTTAGACAAAAGAAGAGTGAATTACTTGTTTATGGTTTCCGAAATTGAGGATTGTCATTTGTAATTTTCAGATTTGCCTTACATGGAGAATAGGAAATTATTTGAATTCAAACACATTCATTAAGT
Source organism: Laguncularia racemosa (assembly GCA_037954665.1). Taxonomy (NCBI): domain Eukaryota; kingdom Viridiplantae; phylum Streptophyta; class Magnoliopsida; order Myrtales; family Combretaceae; genus Laguncularia; species Laguncularia racemosa. The sequence continues at coordinate 978,826 of JBBMOL010000181.1, read as the reverse complement.
TTGAAGAAGTAATTGTGTAGTATTGATTGAATGCTATTTGAATTTTGAATTACTTCTTACCATTTGTGGAGGAGTTTCATTAAGAGTAGCATTTGAATTTGTTGTGACGTGAAGTGTAAGTGGAGTTATGTTTGAAGCTTGCATCGTAGTTGAGGTATGCGTGTGTGTAGCGAAGTGAGTTTGTGTTGTGGAGAGTGTTGCAATGTGTTGTGAGTTGTGTTATAAAGGGTGTTGCAATGTGTTGTGTTGTGGTAAAGGGTGCTACATATGGAGTGGGAGTGTGTATATGTGTCGTGATTAAAAGGGCAGTTATAGTGGTTAAAATTTGAATTAAAAAAAAAAAGAGAGCAAGCATTAAAGTGTGGGAGTTATTATGTATTGATGCTTGAATACTTGTTTAGTTGAATTCATTAACCTACTATTTAGAGAAGTGTTTATTTGTTACTTCTACTTGTCATTGCCATAATTGAAGTGTGGAAGTGTGTGAAGTTAAGTGGAGTTTTGTGTTTACTTTTGTAGGTTATTTGGTTGTTGTATGGTGGTTGAAGTGTAGTTGTAGTAAAAGGAGTATACTACATTGCTTTGAATTATCTTAGTAATTCGACAAATCAATTCCACAACTATGTCAAATGATAGTGTGAATGGGGGAATTAGCATTGAGGCCAATAGCCAAGTTGGTGGCGGATAAGGTCATCATAATGCAGGTAGAAGAACTTTGGAGGAATAGATTCAGGACCTCACCACCATTGTTGGTACATTAGCAACAAGAATAGATAGGATGACGATGCTATAATCACCAGTGGCGAATCCTTAGGCACCACCACCTAGAGTAGCTTCTCAGAACATTCACAGGGAGAGAGAAGAAGGAGGACATATGGGAAGGGAAGTGGAAGGAAATCATCATGCTCTTAAGGAGGAGAGAGATGATAATTTTAGGGCTAATCCATACTTGAACAAGGATTTTAGGCCGCCTAGGAGATTAGAATATGTGAAAATGTAGACGCCTTCATTTGATGGCAGGAGCTCAGTAGATGATTACCTGGATTGGGAGGATAAGGTTGAGAGCCTTTTTGAGTGTTATGAGATTGATGATAACACTAGGGTTTAACTTGCAACTGTGGAGTTCATAGGTTATGCCGCCTTATGGTGGAAGAATCTGGTGATTAGTAGGCGAAGGGATGGAGAGGCTGAAATACAAACTTAAAGAGATGTGAAATGGGTTCTGAGGAAAAGGTTCATTCCTGAGCACTATAGGTAGGAATTGTTTATGCATCTCTAAACATTGAGACATGGAGGCAAAATAGTGGATAACTATGTCCAGGAGTATGAGATGTTAATAATCAAATGTGGATCAATAGAACCTCCTGAGCAAACCTTAGTAAATTTTATGTCTGGGTTAAAATACGAGATAGCCTATGTTGTTGAGCTGCAAAGGTATAGTACACTTGATGAGGCTATACAGTTAGCCTTGAAAGTGGAAAGGTAGAGGCGATCTAATCTATTCCGGGTCATTAGTAACAAGCATAGTACTACTACTAAGCCCATGGGGGCTAATGGTCAGTTGAGTGGACCAAAAGGAGTAGGCGAACTTGCCAAGGCTATAGACAGAGTTATCCCTAGCACAGAAAAGGAGAAAAATGTTTCTAGGAAAGGCAAAGAGGTAGCTGGATTTGATACTAGGCAGATAGTACCAAGGTCAACCAGTGGGAAGATGCGCCGGATTAAATGTTTCAAATGCATTGGATTTAGACATATGGTTGCACAGTGTCCCAATAAAAGAGTAATGCTGTTATGGAGGGTACTGAGGAAGATGATGAGGTAGAAACTATCAAGCCTATAGATTTGTCCATGGCCTTGCAGGAGTATTATGATGATCAGAACGCTGAGACACATAAGGACAAAAAGGGTAAAAATTACTTACCTATTAATGCATTGCATAGGGTTTTGACTTTATCTCTAAATGCTAGGGACATATAAAGGGAGAACCTATTCCACACACCTTGTCGAATTCGAGGTAAACTATGTGTGGTTTTCATTGATGGTGGTAGTTGCACTAATGTCATATTTGCTGCATTAGTAGATAATTTACAACTAGCCACTAGCTCACATCATAGCCATTATAAATTGCATTAGTTGGATGACCGAGGTAGTCTACATGTTACACAACGGGCAAAGGTGCCAATCAGTATAGGAGAAAAATACAGTGATGAGATTATCTATGATGTGCTTCTTATGTGCGCCTTTCACTTATTGTTAGGTAGACCCTAGTTATTTGATAGAAAGGTGTTACATAACGGGTTTAGAAACACTTACATGTTTCAAAAGGATGGTACACGGATAGTCTTGGCTCCTATGTCTCCATTTGAGGTACGCTCTTTCCAAGAACAAATTAGAAACACCTCTGGCTCTTCCAGAAGTTGAGCTAACAAGCAAACACAAACACTGGGTTTCAGTCCAAGAGAAGACCCCTTAGATTTGAGGGCAAATCTTTCAAAGGCCTAAGGAGATGATGAGAATCCACCCTACGGTTCCAGTAGTGGGGAAACTTGACTTAGATGCATGAGCCCAAACATCCACATATGGCCAAATTTTATCTAATAATGTTTTATTTTGCACTTTAGCAGGTACATTTATCGGTTTTACAAGATGGCCAAATAATATGCACTAAGGATCAACTTGCAGGACATTCTTGGAGTCACATCCAATGGCCCATAAATTGTTTAATTTAAAGTGAAGAACCGGCCACTTGCAGACCATTTGTATTTGTAATTGTTGCTTATGAGAACCAACCTTTTTATTTTTGCATTTGTAATTGTCCTTTGAACAACTGGCCACCTTAGTGGCAACTTTGTAATTTTTAGTACATTTTTACCCTAATTGGAGCAAGTATAAATACTTGCTAACTAGGGCTTTTAGGGGGCTTTTGACATTTTGAGAAAAACATACACTTTGTGTCGTGAGGGTCCTTCCTTGCAAATAAAGATCTCTTATCAATTTCACTTGTAAAATTGTGACGAGAATCAACAAGAGTAGATTGTGAGTCATATCGATCTTACTTTTGTTTTTTTTTACAAATTGTGTTTAGTGAGTAATATCTAGGTACAATTTGTGGATTACTTGTTCATTTACGTGAATTAGGGTTATATATTTTCAGATTTGATTATTTCAATTTGAAATTGAATCTTAGTTCAATTGCATGTTGTTCCATTGAAGACCACATACTTGTTTGTTCTTACATTCATTTAGTGTTCAAACTCGTGAATTTGGATTCCAATTTGAAGTGATTTGACACGCCATTTTGATTGAGGGATTTGGTTGTTCATGCTTAGTAATTGATGTGTTTGTTATCCAATTAGCAAAGCACATCAAGCTCTCTCACCTAATTATCATAATTTTTGTAACACTTTACATTGTTCCCATCATGTACATAAGTTCCTAGATCCTTATCATATGAAGTGTATTTGTCCATATCTACAGCTAAAAAAAAATGGTCCCCAAAAGGTGAGCTATTGCCTAGCATGTATAATCTACGAACTGATGCCCATGATCAAGCATAATATAAATCACATGCACCAATGCAACAACAAAACAATCAAATAACAGGTTATTATCTTATTTAATCCTTAAACAATAAAAGGGTACTCATGACCTTATTGCTCCAAATATATATATAGATATAATACATAGTACGGTGTTGAGAACTACCACTATAGGTCTCAACACTCATGAGTTGCTAAATTTACCCAATCATTTCAATATGTAACTCCGTTAGGAGCATAGCTATATCTCGATCAATGGGTTCCTCCTAAGGTTTTACCACTATAGATCCTTAGGCTAAGCTAAGTACAATCGGTATACAACTTAATCAAATCCAATATACTCTTAATTCCACTTCCTTAACTAACATAACAAGTACAAGAAACATGCAAGATTACACATACCTAAAAGGGGGTGGTCTTAAACATGACTTGTCCTTACCTATCAATTACACTAGAATCTATCAAAATATAAAACAATTAATCTTAGTACTAGTCTAAAGTATCATCTAAGTTATCCAATTTTATTACTTAGTTGTTATTGGATCACTTCCATTACTTTAGTAAAGCTTTTAGAGTTGTACTAAGTGTTTAGGGCTAATGAAAAATAAGAAATAAGGAAAGAAATCAATTTAGGAGAGTTTTGAAGGAACACTGTTGTGTATTAGGCCATGTATAGGTCCATAAGTAGGGAACATAGTCTTGTACCCTTCTATACACTCTTGCCCCTTTATACGCCTAAGTACATGGGCCATATATTTAGCCGTGTACAAGTAAATAAGCAAGTGTATGGGCATGTACCTAGCCATGAATCTCCTAACTTATTTTTCTTTTGCTAAACAGCACGATTAAGTACATAGACATGTATCTAACTATGTACCCTCTTGTTTCAGTTTGGATTCTATTCCTAAATTTACTAATTTCAATATTCTTTAAACCCTAGATGCAATTTAACACCACTAAGTCTAAATTTAACTTGTTTATAGTCTTAAAACACTAAATTCAATTGAGATTAACAACTTATTTACTTTGATTGTTTCAATGATTGAAGTCTTGTTTAAAACCCTTGCTTTCATTGAGTTGGTCCACAATACAGTCTAAAGAAACCAACCTTAAATTGTATCACACACATGTAAATGATGAGAAGGAATGTTAATTGGTACTTATCATATGGGTTTTCATTAAGGTTTAGGATCTTAAGGGTTGCCTTTCTCTCCTAGGGTTTCTTCTCTACTTCTGGGGGCTATTGTATATAAAGTGTAAAAGAGTCAAAATGGGCAATATATAGTCCTTTTATACTCTCCTCAGGTAATGACCAATTTACCCTACCCCTATCTCCCTTATTAAGCCCTTTTTACTAATTTTTCCCTACCTTTATATAAATATATTTTTATATAATGTTATATCTATTATATATATATATATATTCTTAGGTCTTAGAATTGCAAAAGATATATTTGAATTAATTTAGAAAAGATTTTATAAGAAGATCTTGACCACTCTATAGGATATTCAAGTTCAAGCATATTAGATTTTATAGATAAGCACATTTGAATTAATCTATCAATGGCACTTGGATTAATTATCTTGAAGGATTGAAGATTATCAAGTTATATTCGGATAGAGGATTTGAGGATGTAATTTTTGAATCTAAAGAAGGTAAAGTTTTTCCAGCTTTTCTTCATTTTTTTAAGGAGCATATCTTCAACGGTCTAAAGAATTTTGCATCAAATCTTAGCTATAATCTCTCAAGTGAGCTTACTACTTCAAGTGAAGATGTAGCTTCACTTATGTTTATCTTAAAGTTTTGTTTTGATATAGTAGAACAATCAATGTTCCATTCCATATAAAGTTTTGCACCACAATTAATTTACTATATGTTCACTTAGAGGGAATGGCTATTCCATTTCCCTTTTATTCCATATATGCTATTATAGTGTTCACTTTATTGAATAGTAATTACCAATGAATTGCTATTACTAAAAATATTGAATAGGAATTTGTGTCTCCAACCCGTGAATTGCTATTTAAGGACTTATTTGCCATTGTTACCATATATACCCTATCATCGTAAGACATGTAAAGCATATGATGACTCTGAAAAGTGAAAAATAACAAGAATTTTAAAGGTATAATTGACAATTTATTTCTTATTCATTATTTATTTTTATATCAATTAAACAAAGTAATAGATATATAATAGTTATTATATATCTAGTCATTTTTTATTGAATTATAATTCAATCTCTTTTTATTTCATTTGGTGAAGTAAGCGAGCCATTAGTAACTAAAAGAGTTATATTAAAAAACATTTAAACTTTAAAGCAATTAATTCACCCCTATTAAATGCTAAACAAGACGAATAGTTTTATTTTCATGTAAACGCTAGAAATGGCATAAGTATAACAATACAAGAGGTAAATTATAAAATTTGATTTAGACAAATTATAGTTTTAAATGTGTAATTATACATTTTTTTTTTGATGATGTGGTATGGACGTAGGAAAATCTTTATTATCTTTATAATGTTTTTAAAGAATATAAATTTGTAAAATAATGTCAACGACTTATGTTGCAAGTAATATGGAAATAAAACAATAATGTTACCTTGTAATTTGGGCCAATGTCGAAGAATTACCTAAGTTTAGTATCAAAACATATTCTAACTTTGATATTAGTTTTATAAACATCTAGATAGATCACACAGTAGTTTGGAAAACTCAAGATAAACTAGCTTTTAACTCAAACTTTGCTCATCTTACCGGTTAGCTTCAATTACTTCAACGATTTTAATACTTTATTATAGAGATCCATGATGAGGGAGTATTTTCTTCAAGCATTTATCAGGCTTACACATGCAAAGTTAAATGTAAATCATTCAATCAAAGAGTCCATACCTTACAGGCGATTCTCAAGAATCACATAATTACAACACCTGACTTCAAGAGTAAAAGGAAAATCTGTTAGTATTTACCTCGATCAAGCTTAAGTGTTGTGGATGGACCTTGACCTCTATTGAAAACTATGCTAATAGTGCATTAATACGTTAAAAATAATAGTAAAATCAACAAAACCGTGTAAATACCTAGGTTTTAAACTTCTAAATTAGGGAAATTGCAGAGAAAAAACGCATGCTATAATATATAGGGGAAGTCCTTTTGTCAAGATTAAAGACTAGATAAGTGAAGCTTTGTCCAACTCCGTTTCAGGAGACTTCGATAAAGTACTGTCATCTGGATCTTCTCTTGTATCGGTTTCACACGCCATGTATAGATACACCAACTTCAGGGGCCCAATTTGTCCTAATATCACTGATTAAGATTCAATTGAAGCCAAATTACTCTAATGAGATTCGAATGTATGTGGTAATTTTCAATTCTTTTGCCTAAGGAGCTCAAAATATTCTTAGCTTTGGCCTTCTGTTCCTGGTTCTTGGACTTCAATTTTGTTAACTTTCACATAATCCATATAACAGAAGCCATACTTGAGGAACGAAAACACAAAAGATCCATTATTCTCGCTATTAATCCAAAAGCTTGTCCTTAACGAAATTGATATATCCAATTTTGTCAAAATCCTAGCTATGGAAGGTCTAGTCAATGAAGTTGTAGCTACTTGAATCAAAAGGCAAGCGTCATTGAAAACAAAATGGATTTATTGAAGAAATGAAGTTTTAGTTTCAGCAACGCAATCGAAATTGGCATAATGGGACAGTCAACATCTGATGAAAAATCTTTTGCCAATTTCATCAATCTTATAGAGAGTTTGTTTAATATATTGAACTGATGATTTTTCACGGATTCAATATCACCGTTATTACTGTTAATCGATGCATAATGACGATCGAACATTCGGTGAAACCCTATTAGTGTGGATAAACGTGCCTGATACCGAATATTTTCCTCTGGAATAATGAACTTAATAACCCAACGCTTCTTAGTACCCGTTGGTTTCACAGTACCAATAGATAAAGAAAGCAAGTTAGCATCTAGACGACTGATGCCAACAATCTTCTCTTTAGTTAGTGTATGCTTTATAATGACAAGGATTATTTTCACACCTGTTTACATATAATATTCTTCACTAACGCTTAATTAACTATTAAGATAGACATGGCTTACCCCAAGTACTCATTGTTGTTCGCTGGAGTATACTCTGCACTACTAACATTTATTATTCTTCGCTGGAATATTTCATACAGTACCAACAACTTATATTATCTTTTGTTATAGTGTAAAACATTTACTGATATATCCATTCGCTGCAAAAGATCATATGATATAAACCAATCAAAGTACGATTATAAAAGCTTATTTCTTTTGACTTACCATTTTTTCTAGGGATTATATTATATTTGACTGCCAATTTAATAACCAATTGAACTTTTTGAGCTCAGTAATACTACCTTTGCTAACTCGTTATTAACCATCTATCTAATTGGATTTTTATCACGTCTTAAACTCTCATTTTAATGTCGTTCTTCCATCTAAGATGCAACGTAAGTCATTTAAGGAGTGTGAGTGGCACTAAAGTCCATAAACACAATATCTTATTTTCATTAAACTAAAAAAAAAAATCAATATCTTACTTTCATTAAACTAAATTAAATCAAAATAGACAAAAGAAAAGAAAAAAAAATTGTTCATCATCATCAACAAGAGCAACCTAAAACCCAAACTCTTACCCCTGTCACTCTAAATTTACACAAATTAATATCATAAAAATCAAAACTTCAAAAAGCACATCAAATCCTGATCAATTAAAATATATATAAAAAAATCAAATTTAATTGAAAATTAAATACTAGTCTAGTGGGCACAGGTCCAGTAGTATGGCATGGATAACCATGGTTAGTAATTAGGTGGTTGGTATTGGTTCGAAAAGAGTGAATATCACCATTTGAGGAAAAAGATGAAACTTTAATTTAAAAGTTGAGGAAGAACCTTTCGTTTTATCTTTTGTTGGAAATTTTCTTTTTTTTTTTGTTAAGGATTGAAAATGTTAACGGTTGAAACATTATGTGGTTACAAGAAAAGGTTGTAATCCTGTTTAATTATTAGATATGGGTTTACACCAATTTTTAATCTTTATGTTGGAAATATTAGAAATTTTCTTGTGTTATTTTTTTTTCAGACAACTTTTCTATGGTCTTGTGACGATCTTGGATTATTTTCGGCCAGTGAGCTTAGACATAAACTAATCCAGCACACTTTGTGATCTCTAGTCAATCATGACATCATAGGACATTTTGTACGCTTTGAATGACATCATAGCATACGTCGTATCATTAATCTTGAAAAGTTCAATTAAGTAGATAAATTAATAACCTTAAATTTTAAATAATTAATTAAAATTTAGATATTAAACGTGATATTATTATTTTTTTTTTATAATAGAAGGTGAAAAGATAATTATCTATAAGAAAGTTAAAATTTGATTGATAGTAAATATACATGAACTTTTAATACTCATAATAATTAATTTAATAAATTATTACATAATATATTAAAAATAGTAAAATAAGTGTAATAAAAACTTACACAAATAATAATAATAATAAAAAAACCACCTAGTAGGGTCCCATGGGCCTTCCGGTCATGACTTGGCCACTCCCAAGCTGTAATGGAATCGTGATTAGGTAATGCGCCACCCCCCACCACCCGCCCGCCCCCATCCCCGGGCTCCCGGGCCGCTGGACTTCAAGATTCAAGAAGGTGAATTGCAAAGTGAAAGCAGCCACAATCACCTTCGCAAGAAAAGTTTTGTGCTTGTCTGAAATTGCTAAGCTCGAAAGAAACAAGTTAAAATGGCATATAAACTTTATGATTTATCTCATCAGACATGCGACTTGGACTTTTTCATGTTAGGACGTTGAAAGCATAATGACCGAATCTCCCCCGTTGTTGACTGCTTCGGGATTATAATTTCCTATGCCGGAATCCATATCCGCATCCATGAACTCAATAGTTCTAACTTCTAGATTTTATTCTTGATGTAGTGGTCTTTATTTGTTTCTTCATTTGCAAGACGTGGTCTGATCCATGAGGGGATTGAATGTGTAGCTGTTTCAAAAGGTTGTGTTCGGAGGAAATTAATAGAATAAGTAGTGTTTTTTTTTTTTTTTTTTTTCACTCGTCAATATGATAAGCTGGCAAATAATCGAAAAATACTCAGCGGAATAAAATATTCATATTTCTAGATTTAAAGCACAATATTAGCTTATCATCTCAGCTGTATACCCATTTGCGAAAAAAATTTAGACTGTCGACTCCTCTCCCGGGGTAGTGTCTAGTCACACCATGGTCTTGAGGTGATTTATCGTGGGTATGTAGAGCAGCCAACATGGTAAACTCCAAATGGTTTGTACTGTACCTTTTTTAAAATATATTCTTTAATTTAATATATTTAATAATAATATTTTATTAAATTAATTAATATAAGTTTATTATTATAACATTCTGAAACCTAAAATACCACAATCCCCTACGTGTTTTTATAGGGTAAAAACACGTTAATACTCTTAATTTAGCTAATACTCTATAGCTTATAATAACTATTAACCACCATTAAAATAATTTAGTTGGTATCTCTTATGATAATTTAAGTGAATCTCATTAGAATCCACAAATTGCTTCCACGATAATCTTGATACATCATCATAATAAAATCTAAAAATAGTTAATATTCTAACAATTAACTATCTTATCTTACTCCAATAGTAATCACCATATCAGCTATGTTAAGGACTTTGAATTTCCTTCCTCGCCTAGTTGTCATAGTAGTAATAGCATTTTACATCGCTCTCATTTTATGCATATGACCCTAGGTCCTCATCATAGGAAGTGTATTCATTTGTGCTTATAGCTAAAAAAATATAATTTTTGAAGGGTAAGCTAATTCTTAATACGTATAACTCACAAACATTTGTGCATGATCAAGTATAACTTAAATCACATACACTAATGCAACGATAAAATAGTCAAATAATAGATTATTATCTCATTTAGTCCACATACAATAAAGGGGTGCTCATGATCTCGCCACACCATATATAGGGTTCAATACATAGTATAGTATTGGGAATTATCATTACAAGCCCCAATACCATGAGTTCCTAAATCTATCGAATCATCTTAGTATGCAACTCTATAGAAGATATCGTCACATATCGATCAACGGGAGTCTCTTAAGGATCTGTTACTGTGGACCCCTAAGCCAAGTTAAACACAGCCAACAAACAACTTAAGCCAACCTGATGTTTCAGTTATTCTAATTCCCTAACTATCCTAACAAACATAAGTAACACATAAGATTACATGCACCTTGAAAGGGTGGTATTAAACACGACTCATCTAATAGTTACACTGAAATCTATCAAAATATAGAGTAATTGATCTTAGTACTACTCTAAAGTATTGTCCAAGTTATCTAATTTTTATCACTTAGTTGTTATTAGATCACTTCTCTTATTTTGGTAAAATTTATAGGATTGTACTAGGAGCTTAGGGTTAACAAAACTCGAATAACAAGAAAATAAATCACATTAAGAAATTTCTCAAGGTACATGACCGTGTTCATGAGCACGATAGGGTACATAGTTGTGTATTGTGGCCATATATCGTTTTGTACACTTTTCACTTGGTTGTGTCAAGTTATACTAGCATTTATTTGGCCATGAACCTCCCAACTCGTTCTTTTTCTTTTCTACATAACATAGGCAGTTGCACAAGTGTGTACCTGGTCGTGTACTCCACTATTCCATTATGAATCTTCTTTCCAATTTGCCAGATTCCAATTCCTTCAAACCCTAGGTGAAATTCATCACTACTAAACCTAATTATGCTTACCAAATTGAAACACTAATTTAGTTTAATTGAAAAACTTACCGTTTTGGATTGTTTCGATGATTGAAGTCCTACCTTGAACCTTTTCTCGCACTGGTTATTTTGTAGTGAAATATAATAAAATCAACCCTAATTCTTATCACTTGCATGTAAATGGTGATAAAGAATTATCGATTAGTTCACTATTGTGTGTACTTCATTGGATCGTAAGGGGTAGTAGTTGCCTTTTTATACTAGGGTTTTTCTTACTTTAGGGATACTATAGTGCAGAAAATGAAGAGGGATAGATTGACCAGTGTTTAATTGACCAGTGTTTAACCCTTTTATACCTATCTCATAAAATGACTAAATTTTCTCCTATTAAATCCTTATTACTTTTATTTATCCCGAGCCTTTTATTATTTTACCTTTAATATATTTTTCTCGGGTTTTACAATTACAAACTCACATGTGTTATAGTTTTTTGAAGGAATTTAGTGAATTACAGAATCCGATTGAAGGCTTTTAAAATATTGAAAATTCGAATAAATAATTATTAAATATTAAGGATAAAATATCTATATTTTACATCTATAAATAACTGCTAATTTAATAATGCATTTGTTGTAAGAAAAAATTATGGGACAATTGCAAGTATATTTTTTAAACTATTAATTAAGTATAAATAGATCTATAACTTTTAAATTGTGGTTTCATTTTTTTTATGACTTTTGAAAATACGTAAATAATCTCAAAACCATCGCTGAAGTCTAAAAAGTTATAGAATTTTAGTAGCAATTTGAGGGTTATTTACATATTTTTAAAAACCAAAGAGATGAAACAACACTTTGAAAGTTTAAATGGTTTATTGATAGTTAAACAATAATTTGAAGAGTGATTTTGCAATTTACTGAAAAAGAACAACAAAAAAGCCATCGTCACAGTAACTTACAAGGGTATTTTAGTGACTTTGCATAATTTTCTTTCGCTAAATGAGTTTTGTATAAGCAAAAATATTGCCTAGTTTTTGTTCTTCCTCATCTTATCGTTAGGGTTTCTCAAATGTATCACTATATGCACATTTACTAATGGGAGAAAGGACGCCTTTATATGAATGTATATTTATAAGAAAATTCAAATGCGCTCCAGCCTAAAACTATCGTTTAGTTTCCATAGACCTTAAAATCTCAAACCATACTTCGACTTGGTCATGGTTTATATATATATATTCCAAAAACTCTTAAAATATTACTATTTGTATTTTTTTTATTGATAGTTTTATGGTTTTATTAATGATTTTGAAGTATATACATATTTTTATATTTTATAAGTAGATGTGATGGAGGACATGTAAGCAGAAATAATTAAAGCAATGTAAACAATATATAAGGATGTAAAAAATTAAATAAGAAATATAATAAAGAATATTAAGAAATTCACCATAAGTAATAAAAAGATTTTTTTTAAATAAGAAAAAGGAAATTCAAAATCTGTTCGAAACTGTTTTTGATTCTGCATGTAAACTCTTACATCGATAAAGACAATCCTTCGTTGGGATCACAATATTCACTTTCAATTTGATCACTCTATGAAGGGAAAAGCCTCATCCAATGAACGAAAAGTGTCACATGAAGTTATGTTTTTCCTCTCTCTGTGTCTCTCTCTTCACCGAACACTGGCCTGATCGTATTGGACATTTGATTTCGATTGGGCTCCAGAACACGAGGCGCTTTGAATTGTTAAAGTTATCCGTTAATCTCCTGTAATGCCTCAAAACATAAACACGCAATAGGACCTGTCATATGTTCTTATTTTCTAAAACCATATAAAGGTTTAATTATTACTATTTTTTAAATACTCTCGCTTATATACTCCTGATAATAGTCATAAATCATCTATTGCGTAACATGGATTAATGAAATTTCCTATTCTCAATAATAAGCCATCAATAATTTTCTCAAATTAAATAGCAAAATCGATTAACACTCACTTACAATAAAAATCTAACATGTTTTTCCTTAGTCCATCCACTAATCATCGTAATAGACGTATTCTACATTCTCTTCATTCTTTTGATCTTGAGCTATTTTCTCTAGATTTTCAACATATCCTATGATCTCTCCTATAGTATTTATAACTAAAAAAAAAAAAATTCCCATGAGGGGTGAGCTAACACCCAGTACAATGCATACCTACACACACACATGCATGTCATGCCAGAAATAGTAACACATGCAAAATGCACCATAATATTCATTCACAATTTTATTTATCTTTCATAATCTTTAGTCGATACACAATCAAAACATAAACATCTTCACACATAATATTCCTAAACATCCTTTTACAATCCATCTACAAACAATATATACATCATTTTTTAGTCTCTTACCATACATAATAATAATATATATATGATAGTGGGTACTCCCCACTGTCCATGAGTTCATGAGTCCTTGCATATCTACTTGCCACAACCATGCATAATATATATATATATATATATATATATATATATATATATATATATATGACAGTGAGTACTCCCCATTATCCATGAGTTCATGAGTCATCGCACATTAACCTTCCACAACCATACATACATACATACATATATATATATGATAGTGGGTACTCCCCATTATCCATGAGTCCATGAGTCTACACTACAACTTTCACAATACACGTTACAACATTTCACATCACAACATTTCATAACACAACCTTTCACAAAAAGACCCAGATCATTTCGATACACGACTCCACTAAGGATAATGTCACATACCGATTATCGAGGTGCCACCCTAAGAACACCAACCCACATTCGATTTCTTGGACCCAGCAATTCACAATCACATGCACATTCAATCCGGTTCATTTATAATATCATTATACCTACATACAAAGTCTAATTTATCAAGCACAAGTAACAAACATAGTATACACATACCTAACTTTGTAAAACTTGGTTTGTTTTATACTTTTCTAGCTTTACAATTCTTTCAAACCTATACACGATTCAAATGGTTTGACTTTAGAATTATATTCCTATAAATATAAAAAAGATACTAAATGCATTTCAACTTAATATGGTTATGTTGGGAGTCGTATAGGGTAGTATACAACCGTGCCAAAGGCCATAAACATTTTTTTTTTCAACATGGTCTTGTCCCCTCCCCACCCCCCCCCCCCCTCTTTTTGTCATGTATTGATGAGATCCATGATAAGAGCCAAGCCGGAAGAAGAAATGTGGGTCCTCTTGAAGTGCCGCCTGGACCGATCACAAGAAATCGAGCGAAACGATTCAAGGAAGCACTTAACGGGTTGATAAGGGTTGTCCATGAAGCCGGAAAGGATTGGAGCAATCATGAAGTTGGAACGGATTGGAACAACCAAGGGAAGACCCTTGCTTTTATACAAGTCACACCGGACACGGGTTGAAGAGGGCGTGTATTTTCAAGGCACGACCGTGTAGGAATTCCAAGATTGCACAGAATCATACACGGCTAAAAGGCACGGCCGTGTATGGAGACAAGCAAATCCATAGAAAGATACACGACCAGAAGTACACGGTCGTGTATGTGACCGGAATGTGCACAGAAAAGTACACGGCCAAAGTATACGGTCATGTACATGGCCGTGTATCCCCTGCCGGTCAGCTTGTTCTGTTTTCGTGTTTTTACGCAACTTATCTAAGCTATGTCGTTTTGAACTTGTTTTTCACGAATTGTAACCCTAGTATAAAAGCTCCTAGGGTTTAGAACAACATAGAATTTACATCTTTGAACATTAAACATTTTTTAGAGGCACCTTTCTTGGTTCTTCAAGAACTAAATCGAACTTATCGGATTAATTTCCGTCGCGTTCATCCTAACTTATCAATCGGTCTTTCATCCCGATTGTGGCGTCTTCATTTAATACCAAGGTTCTTGTCTCGCTTATAAACAACGAGTCGCGGTTTCCACTTTAGGTGTTTGGGCGTCTTAGGCAACGAATTCCGAACGTATTGGTATTGGGTTTCATGACGGGTTGGCGTGGTTCGTATCAGTTTGGTATCAGAGCTTAGGTTTGTCAAAACATCAAGTTCGGTTGAGAAAGGTAATATAAAAAACCCTAACTCCAATCGTTCATATCAATTATCGTATTCAATTTCGTAGTATTGATTGTCTTTTGATGGTGTAATATCGACTAGGCAATTGTTTAAAAAAAAAAAAGAGTAAAAATCACGACAAAGAAAAAGAAGAGAAAAGAAAACAAAAGAAAAACGTGATCAAGAGCAACAACCAAGACAAAAAAAAAAAAATTCGGATAGAAAAATAGAGGAAAATTTACGAACCCTAGAGTTGTTTTGAATTCTACGAAAGGAAATTGGTGTAGTTCGGGTTAGTTCCAAGAGAATTGAGAAGAGGAAATTGGCGAGTTGATATCATCATTATTTGTGAGAATACACGAGTGATTGTGTGATATCATCATTTAAGCGAAACACGTAAGGGAGTGTATCGTGAGGTTTAATTTTATATATATTTGTGTTAGTACTAATCTTTTCTATAGGGACAATGTCGAGACAACATTCTCCTGAAGGTGAAAGGGAAAGGTTTGATGCTAGGTTAGTAATTGAGGCGTTGAGGGGTGAGATGAAGTGGATGTTCCAAGAGGGAATGGAACAAATTCATGAGACGGTAGAGCAAAAACTAGAGTAATCCACAAACGTATTCTAAGGGCGTAAGAGGGAGAGTCGTTCTAGGAGAGTACCGAGGGGTGGAGATGAAATGATGGATGATGACTTTGATGAGCCTTCTGTTGGGAGTTATAGAGGATATAGTGGTCGGAATAGAGGAACTAGAGATTGGGAAGATAGAGGAGATAGGAATAGAGAGGATGATCAATTAAGTAGCATAAAGATGAAGATTCCTCCTTTCCAAGGGAAGAATGATCTCGAGGCGTACTTAAAGTGGGAGAAAAAGGTAGAGATGGTGTTTGATTGTCACAACTATAGTAGGAGAAAGAAAGTAAAACTTGCTGCCATTGAGTTTTCGGATTATGCTATAGTGTGGTGGGATCAACTAAGGTTGAATAGGAGAAGGAGTGGCGAGCCACCTATTGAGTCTTGGGAAGAGATGAAAAGAGTGATGAAGAAGTGGTTTGTGCCTGCGTATTATTATCGTGAATTGCACAACAAATTGCAAACTCTTAGGCAGGGAAGCCGAAGTGTAGATGAGTATTTCAAGGAGATGGAATTCACTATGATTAGGGCGAATGTAGAGGAGGATAGAGAGGCTACAATGGCTAGGTTTCTTGCGGGGTTGAATAGAGAAATCCAAAATGTGGTTGAATTGCAGCATTATGTAGAATTGGAGGATATAGTTCACATGGCTATAAAGGTTGAGAACCAACACAAGAGGAGAGGTGGTAGTAATGCACGGTTTCCACAGGGTAATGGTTCATCCACTTGGAAGACCAACCAATGGAAGAAAGAAGAAAAGCCTTTACCCACCAAACCAAAAGGGGAGCTGAGGCAAGCGGGTTCTACTCCTGGTAACCAAGGTAACCCTGATTCTTTTACTTCTAGAAATCGTGACATTAGATGTTTTAAATGCCAAGGTAGAGGCCATATTGCTAGTCAATGTCCAAATAGGCGTGTGATGATTTTGCGGGATGATGGTGAGTATGAGACTGAGGGGGATAGTGAAGAAGAGGATATGCCTCCATTAAAGGATGCTAGTGATGATGAGGAGCCTGCAATGGGAAGGCTAGTGGCAGTAGTGAAGCGAGCATTGAATGTGCAGGTGAAGGAAGAAGAGGAGGTGCAAAGAGAGAATATATTTCATACTAGATGCTATCTAGGATATCACATTTGTAGTTTGATTATTGATGGAGGGAGTTGCACCAATGTAGTGAGTAATTTTATTGTTGAGAGGCTGGGGCTCAAAACTGTTAGACACCCTAGTCCATATAAATTGCAGTGGTTGAATGATAGTGGAGAGACTAAGGTGAGTAAGCAAGCTTTGATTGGTTTCCGCATTGGTAGGTATGAGGATGAGGTGTTATGTGATGTAGTGCCAATGCAAGCATGTCATGTGTTGTTGGGGAGGCTGTGGCAATTTGATTGGAAGGTTGTTCATGATGGTTTTTCTAACAAGTGTATGCTTGTTCACCAGGGGAAAAGCTTTAATCTTAAACCGTTAACACCCAAACAGGTGTATGAGGACCAGTTGCAGCTACAACAGTCTTTTGCAAAACATAAGGTGAGTGAAAAGCAGAGGGAGAGTGAGAGAGCAAAAGACAATGAGAAAGAAAAGGAATATAAAAGTCAAGATCAAAAGGAAAAAGAGAGGAAGGCTGGAAAGAGTGTGAGAGACCAAGTTGAAGGGGAATCAACTTTGGTGGTGAGTGAAAAGGAGAGGGCAGCCTTGCGAAAGGAGAGTTGTGTGGCAAGAGCGAGTGTAGTGAGGAGAGTGTTAGTGATGAAGCAACCTATGTTGTTGCTGGTTTTTAAGGAAACATGTCTTGATACTAACGAACTATCTAACTCTTTGCCTAGTGTAGTTGTGTCTATTGTGCAGGATTTTGAAAATGTCTTTCTGAAGGAACTCCAAAGGTAGGTAGATGAATTAATGGAGAAGGGATACGTGAGAGAAGGCATGAGTCCATGTGCAGTGCTTGTGATTTTGGTGCCTAAGAAGGATGGGACATGGAGAATGTGTGTTGACTGCCGCGCCATCAACAACCTTACCGTAAAGTATCGTCATCCTATTCCTTGTTTAGATGACTTTTTAGATTGGTTATATGAGTATAGTGTCATTCCTCGTGAGCCATGGATAAACATTTCCATAGATTTTTTGTTAGGATTATCTAGGCCTAGGCATGGTCGAGATTCTATTTTTGTGGTTGTGGATAGGATTTCTAAAATGGTTCATTTCATTCCTTGTCATAAAACTGATGATGTTATACACATTGTTGATTTGTTCTTTAGAAAGGTAGTGCGTCCGCATGGTATACCTAGAAGCATTGTTAGTGATCGAGATGAGAAATTTTTAAGTCATTTTTGGAGAGTATTGTGGGAAAAGTTGGGAACTAAACGGATGTTTTCAACTATCTGTCACCCATAAATTGATGGGCAAATTGATGTGGTTAACAGGACTTTAATTCAATTGTTAGGGGCAATCATAGAGAAGAATATTAGGACTTGGAAGGATTATCTACCATTTGTGGAGTTTGCATGTAATAGGGCTTTAAATAGCATTATTCATTGTTCACCATTTGAGATTGTGTTTGGTTTTAACCTACTGAATCCTAATTATTTATTGTCATTGCCACTTAACAAGTTTGTGAGTTTTGATGCTGATTCTAAGGCAGACTTCGTGAGAAAGCTATATGCACAAGTCAAGAGTAGGATTGAAAAACAAAATGCCAGGGTCGTTTCAAGGGTGAACAAGGGCAGGAGACCCATGATTTTTCAGCCTGGAGATTGGGTTTGGGTGCATTTTCGCAAGGAGAGGTTTCTATTGCAGAGGAAATCCAAGTTGAACCCTCGGGGAGACGATCCATTTCCGATGCTTGGGAGAATCAATGATAATGCATACAAGAAAGATTTACTAGGTGAGTATCAAGTAAGTGTCACGTTTAATGTTATTGATCTGAGTCCATTTGATGCAGGCAATGATTTGAGGATAAATCCTTTTCAAGAAGAGGGGAATGATGAGATCCATGATGAGAGCCAAGCCGGAAGAAGAAATGTGGATCCTCTTGAAGTGCCGCCTGGACCGATCATAAGAAATCGAGCGAAACGATTCAAGGAAGCACTTAACGGGTTGATAAAGGTTGTCCATGAAGCCGGAAAGGATTGGAGCAATCATGAAGTTGGAACGGATTGGAACAACCATGGGAAGACCCTTGCTTTTATACAAGTCACACCGGACACGGGTTGAAGAGGGCGTGTATTTTCAAGGCACGGCCGTGTAGGAATTCCAAGATTGCACAGAATCATACACGGCTAAAAGGCACGGCTATGTATAGAGACAAGAAAATCCACAGAAAGATACACGACCAGAAGTACACGGTCGTGTATGTGACCGGAATGTGCATAGAAAAGTACACGGTCATGTATACGGCCGTGTATCCCCTACCGGCCAGCTTGTTCTGTTTTCGTGTTTTTACGCAACTTATCTAAGCTACGTCGTTTTGGACTTGTTTTTCACGAATTGTAACCCTATTATAAAAGCTCCTAGGGTTTAGAACAATATAGAATTTACATCTTTGAACATTAAACACTTTTGAGAGGCACTGCTCTTGGTTCTTCAAGAACTAAATCGAACTTATCGGATTAATTTCCGTAGTGTTCATCCCGACTTATCAATCGGTCTTTCATCTCGATTGTGGCGTCTTCATTTTATACCAAGGTTCTTGTCTCGCTTATAGACAACGGGTCGCGGTTTCCACTTTAGGTGTTTGGGCGTCTTAGGCAACGAATTTCGAACGTATTGGTATTGGGTTTCGTCATGGGTTGGCGTGGTTCGTATCATGTATCTTTTTCCATTCACTAAGTCATTTTTTTTTTAACATGTCCTTTAACATGGTCATGTTGAGGGGTCATGTATTTCTCTATTCACTATTCATCAACACGACCTCAACACGGCCGTGTTGATAGATTATGTTGAATTTCTTTTTTTCAACACAATCTCAACACGGTCGTGTTGAGAGGCCGTGTATCTCTCTATTCACCTTTGATTTTTAACACCATCTTCAATACGGTTGTGTTAAGAGGCCGTATATCTCTTGGTTTACTTTTAGTTTTCAACACGATTGTATTTGGGGGCTGTGTATCTCACTGTACACCTCATAAATCAATCCCTTAGTTCGATTTCTATTCAATTTAACCTAATTGATCCATCTAACATAAAATATATAATGTAATATACTAGTAGATACACTTACTTGACCCAATTTGTTATCATGATGAGTGAATCGCTTCTTTTGTCCCTTGTGTATCACAGATTTGTTTAGATCTTAATCCGATAAGCTATTGGTGGGAAAAGGTTGTCTCCTTCTCTATAGATTTATGTGTCTTCTCCTTCTCTATGGATTTATGCATCATCTCCTTCTCTGTAGATTCACATAAGAAAGCTCTAGGGTTCTTTGAGAGGTAAATGGAGGAAATAGTGTTAACCCTAGGTAAAAGGAGCTTATATACCTAGGTCGCGAAATGACCATCCTGTCCCCTTTCATAATTCTTATTTCCCATATCATCCTTGGCAGATTTTTATTATTAATAATTACATACATAGATATATAAAATAATACTCAGGTATTTACATTCTCCCCCTCCTCATAAGAATTTTCGTTCTAAAAAATTACCTAGATCACTAAAGAGTTCTAGGTATCTTCTTCTCATCTCTTCTTCTAGTTCCTAGGTTACTTCTCTTTCGGTTTGATTGCTCCATTACACCTTGACATACTTGATAACCCATCTTCTCTGATGGGAAATTTTCCGACACCGCCTATGCTTTTAGAACTAGATTTAGCTGATGATCCAA
Source organism: Laguncularia racemosa (assembly GCA_037954665.1). NCBI lineage: Eukaryota > Viridiplantae > Streptophyta > Magnoliopsida > Myrtales > Combretaceae > Laguncularia > Laguncularia racemosa. The sequence goes on along the minus strand of JBBMOL010000181.1, from coordinate 957,934 downwards.
TCGCTCATATTTTACTTCATATCTTTTTATCTAATAAATATTTGAGAAATAATCTTACAGGTACAATAATAATTCTCCATGGGATGCCAATATGTCCTACACTAGTTGATGGCCACAAGACATCGTTAGATTTGCAATCAAAGGCCCGCTACGATTGTTTCCATTTCGAGGCATTGGCTCATGAAGAGTTATGATATTTTGTACTTTGTAATTGTTCTATGGACTATTTTATGTTGTATTTTCTTTTGGAACACTTTCATTTTGATTGTAATTTCCATTTAGGACTGGCCACCTTAAAAGTGGCATAGTTGTAATTTTGTTCATTTTCTAACCCTAAAGGGAGCAAGTATAAATACTTGCTTAAAGTAGGGTTTGAGGAGGCCAATTTTTCATAATAGAACATACACTTTACGTGAGGGAATTAGAGCTTTTCCTAGTTTAATTTCTCTTATCAATTTCAATCTTAAGAATTGGAATTGTGGCAAGTGCAACAAGGGAAAATTGTGAGTCATATCAATTTCTAATTATTGTGTTTTCTTTTCATCTCTAGTGGTCATATCTAGGGTTGGATTGAAGTCTTCTTGGTCAGATTTTTTATTGCTTTTGTAATCAAACCTTCATTACATAATTGATTGGTTTTTAGCACTTGTTAATTCCATCAATTTGTACTTGTTCTTGTGGTGTGGAGCTTCTTTGTTATAAGGAGGATCACGGTTTGATTTGTGTATTGTTGATTGAATTTCTCTTGGAATTAAGTTGGTTAATTGATTCAATTGAGGATTAACATCTTTGTGGATTTCACTTCCTTGATTTTATCATTTGATTCGTCATTCCTTAATTAGGGTTCACACAATTTTTGACCCCTTTGAACTGGTTTGATCTTGTGAATTGAAGTTGTTCATTTGGTTCATTTGCAAGTGCTTAATCTTGGTTTTTTAGGCACATCATTCTCAAAGTTTGATCTTTAGTATCCACAGTTCTAATGGGTCTCTCCACTATTGTGAGATTTGGCTGCACTTGCTGAGGTTTCAATGTAGTGATTTGATCTGGGTTTGGCACATATTTCCTTAGCATGGAAATGTGAAATACATTGTGTACTCCAGCCAGACTTAGTGGCAATGCTAGTTTATATGCTACTAATCTAATTTTCTCCAAGACTTCAAAGGGTCCCACATATCTAGGGTTTAATTTTCCCCTTAGTCCAAATCTTATCACTCCCTTCGTAGGTGAAATCTTTAACAACATATGATCTCCTACCTAAAACTCTAATGGGAGTCTTCTCTTGTCTACATATGACTTTTGGCGGCTTTGGGCTGACTGCATTCTTTGCTTGATTAACTTCACTTTGTTTACTGCATCTTGTACTAGATCAGGTCCCAATATTTGTTTCTCGCCCACCTCATCCTAATGTAACGATGATTGGCACTTTCCTTTATACAACACTTCATATGGTGCCATTTGGATGGTAGCTTGATAACTGTTGTTGTAGGTAAATTCCATTAAGGGTAAATATTCATCCCAATTTCCACCAAGGTCAAATGCATATGCCCTCAACATATGCTCTAATATTTGAATCACTTGCTCTGACTAACCATTTGTCTGTGGGTGAAAAGTCGCACTAAATTGTAGTTTTGTCCCCAAAGCTTTGTGCAGACTATTCCAAAACCTCCCTACAAATCTCGTATCTCTATCTGACACTATGGAGATTGGTATCCCATGTAACCTTACAATTTCTTTGATATAAATTTGTGCCAGCTCTTCTAGTTTATACCTAGTACCTATTGGTATGAAGTGTGCTGATTTTGTAAGTCGATCAACAATTACTGAAACTATGTCCAATTTAATCACCGATCGGGGTAGTGCTGTGACAAAGTCCATGGTCACATGTTCCCATTTCCATTCTGATATAGGTAAAGGTTATAACATACTAGCGGGTCTTTGATGTTCTATCTTGATCTGTTGGTAGGTTATACACTTAGATCCAGATTTCTTAATGTAGCATTTGGCTCCGAATACATGAAAATAGGAGATGTTAGGCTTTGTTCCTTTGTATAACTCATAAGCTATTTTCTGTGTCGAAGGTCTCACATAAATTCTGTTAATAATATAACATGAAGTAAAAGCAACTTCAACCCAAAAATATTGTACAATGCCACTTTCATTAAAAGACTACTAGTCATTTCTTGAATGATTCTATTTTTTCTTCTACTACTCCATTTTTTTGTGGAGTGTAAGGAGCGAAGAAATGATATATTATTCCATTTTTATCACAAAAGCTCATAAAACCTTCATTTTCAAATTCCTTACCATGATCAATTCTTAAACTGATAATGGAAAAACCTTTTTCATTTTGAACTTGTTTTGAAAATTTTTCAAAAACCCGAAATGCTTCACTTTTGTGTCTTAGGAAAAACACCCAAGTGAATATTGAAAAATCATCAACAATCACTAGACCATATTTGTTCCCACTATGACTCAAGGTACAAGTAGGACCAAACAAGTCTAAATGAAGAAGTTCTAAAGGATGTTTTGTAGAAATCATATTTTTTTATTTGTGTGATATTGAAACCATTTTGTTGTTTAAACAAGTATCACACTTAACATCACTTCTTATTGAGATTTTTGGCAAACCATTTACTAGATTTTTCTTTGAAAGATTTTCCAGTTGAGAAAAATTAACATGGCCAAGTTTTTTATGCTAGAGAAATACATTATCATTTAGAGTTAAAAAACAACTTCCAGTCTTTACTTTTGCAGGTTTAACCATGTAAACATTCTTTTTCTAAAAACCTTCAAAAATCTTTTCTCCATTTTGATTAAAATCATGTACTTTATTCTTACCAAAAATCATGTTGTATCCTTTGTCACACAGCTGGCTAATACTTAAAAGATTGTGTTTAAGACCTCTTACCAAAGATACATTCTCAATTGTAGCTAGGGGAAAACCTATAGTACCAGTAGCAATTATCTTTACTCTACTGTTGTCTCCAAATTTGACATATCCTCCATCTTTCCATTCTATTATTGTGAACAACAAAGCATCTCTAGTCATATGGCATAAGCACCCACTCTCAAGGAACCACGTTCCTTTAATCTTAACTTCATGTTCCTATAACCATAGAAGGAAGAATCAAACCTTCTTAGGAACTTAAACAAGTTTGGGTCCACCAAAACTCAAGCTCGTAGAATTTTTGTTTATTACTTGTTGTTTGCTGAGCTTGTTGTTCTTGTAGAAACAATATTTTTCAATGTCCTAACTTATTACAAAAGAAACAAGCATAAGTATTTGATCTTACCGGTCCCTTTCGATATTGGTTTAGATACCTCCTGTCAAACTATCTAACGGATTGTCTGAAGTACCATCTGACTGGATAATAATTATTCCGCTGATGGTATTGTTTGACATTCCTCTTTTCTTGTACAAAAGTTTTAGACTTCATGGAACTTTGAGCAAAGTTATTAGTTACTTTTTCTTTTCCTTTTACAAAAATAGTTGTCTTTTGTTTGATGATTCAGCTTGATCAAAACGTAACCCAATTTTTAAGTTACCAATTCTTTGAGAAGAAATTAACATTTGAAGCTTTTTATCACTTTCTAAAAATTTATGAAAAGTGGTACTCAAGCCTTTTGAAATAGCATTCATTCTTTCCTTTAATTCTTTAATTTTTGAACACAATTTAGAATTTTCTTTTTCTAAAACAGCTTAAGCAGCACATAAATTTTCATTATCTATATACAAAACTTCAATATCACACTTTAAAATGTCATTTTCATCAATTAATAGTTGGTTGGTTTGATATAAAACTTCTTTTTCTTTTTTCAAAATTTCAAATTTTTCATTTTCTTTAGAAAAACCTTTTAGAAGTTTTCTAACTTGCTTACTTAGGCTTTCAAACATTTCTTCTTCTTCAGAATCAGAAGTTACCTCAAATAGAGCCATAAGGCATAGGTTTGCTTCTTCTGTATTGTCAGATGCATCGTCTGATTCAGCATTTGACTCATCCAAGTCACTCCAAGTTGCCATTAGAGACTTCTATTTTACCTTGTATTTTTCAATTTTCTTTAGTAATACAGGACAGGCATACTTGATGTGTCTTGGTTTTTTACATTCGTAGCATATAAGCTCCTTCTTTTCTTTCTTCTCTTTCTTTTCTTCTTTTTCTTTGATCATTTTTTCTACATCATCTCTAAAAGGATCATTAGCATAACGTTGACTTCAGTTAGTACACTTACCTTTCTTCTTGAAGAACTTTGAGAGTTTTCTGGCCAATAGATTCACTTCTTCCTCTTCATCATCCTTGTCTAATTCATTGTTTGACAATGATCCTTTTTCAATAGATGCTTTAAACGCAATGACTTCCTTACTTTCTCCTGTTCTTGCTGATGTTTCAACTTGGACTCATGGTAAGAATCAAAATCCGTCAAGACCTATTATTAGGGCAAAAGCCAAAGGATTTCAAATCTTGGCGATGAGGGCCCATTTTAAGCACATCGACCCCGGAATTATTTGTTTACTAACCTCTTTTATCTTATTCATGTATTGTACATTCCAACAGGAACACTTATCATGCTTTATAGGGCAATGGACAAACTCACTCAGACTCAGCTTATGGGTTATCCATGGACCAACCTAAACCGGCAATGAGCTGGACTAACGAATCTTATGGAAGAGCTAGCATGATGAAGACTATTTTTATTTATAATTATTTCTTTTGACTATTTATGTTGTAATCTTTCTTTTGGGACACTTTCATTTGCTTGTAATTGTCTTTTAGGACCGGCCACCCTAAAAGTGGCATAGTTGTAATTTTGTGAACTCTTTAACCCTAAAGGGAGCAAGTATAAATACTTGCTTAAAGTAGGGTTTTAGGAAGCTAATTTTTAGATTAAACACATTCTCTTTACGTGAGAAAGCTTAGGGTTTCCCTAGTTCAAATTTCCTCTTATCAATTTCAATCCCAAGAGTTGAGATTGTGGCGAGTGTAACAATTGAAATTGTGAGTCATATCAATTCCTAATTGTTGTGGATTCTTTTCTTCTCTAGTGTGTAATATCTAAGGTTGGATCGAATCATTTCTTGGTCAAATTTAAGTTGTTTGATTCGAAATAGTGTACTTGTTTTGAGTACTTATCTTACTTGTTATTCACCATCAACAATTGCTATCATTTTAAACCGTGAATTGCATTTTTATAAGGGGGGATCTCGGAATTGATTTTATTGTTGATCTTAGATTTACATGGTAATTCAAGTGTAATTAGTGTGTTTTGAAGGTTTTGAATAATTGTGGTTGATTAATTCATTAGTTATTGAATTCAGATCTCCTTGCACTCCATTAGGAATCACGCAATTCCTAGCTTATTGAACCGGATTTGATTGAGTGCATTTAGGGTTGTTTTTTTTTTCCATTTGATTGTGCTTAATTCCCTTTTAGGAACATCATCTTTTTGGTATTAGACCATCATCATACTTGGAATTAAGATGGAACACATCTTAATTGAAGAATTGGTTACAAGTAGTGAGGATTTGCACCATTTGATTACTAGTTTGATTATCTTTCAAATTGGTTTTGTATGTGCTTAATCTTGGTTTTTAGGCACATCAACTCATAAGCTTGAAGCTTTTCTTGAAGTTCACTTAAGCTTAAAGTATCAAGATCATGAGCTTCCTCTATTGCATTAGTCTTTGAATCCCACGAACTCGGTGGAATTCTTAGAACTTTTCTCACTAGTTCACTGTCATCAAATTCTTTACTAAGTAAAGTAGGTTCATTAGTGATTAAAGTAAATCTATTAAAACCATTAGAAATACTTTCATCAGTTTTGAATCTGAATAGTTCATAGCCGTGCATAAGAGCACTTCTTCTGGTATCTTTGATCGTTGTTGCTCCTTCATAGATTTAACAAAGCTTGTCTTAAATTTCTTTAGTAGTTTTGCACGATGAAACCATTGCAAAAATAGATTGAGATATGCTAATTAAAATCATATTCTTAGTTGCATTGTTCATCTCAAGCTTCTTCTTCTCTTCATCATCAAGTTCATCTTTGCTATTGAGAACAGCTTGCTTGTCCCCATATTGGATAATTTGCCAAGAGGTGAAATCAGTAGCCTTAATGTATGTTTCCATCCTACACTTCCAATAAAGAAAATTAGTTCCATTGAAGAGAGGAATCCGATTTGAAGCAATAGTAATTGTGTTTTCCATTAGATTAAACTCTTAAAGAATAAAAAGATCTAGGCTCTGATACCAAATGTTGGTCCCGATTATGCAAACAAGAGGGGAGGGGTGAATTGTTTGCTTTTAACACTTTTTGAAAAACACTTAACAAAATTAACCTTAAAATTTCTTTACAAGAGAAAATTTTCTTTAAAACAATGTGAAGCTTTAATTAAATATTTTGCTTAAGGAGATTCACATGAATTAATATTGGATATGGATTATGATCAATTACATGCCATGTAAAATTACACAATTAATAAATAAAGTGCATAAGTAAAGGAGTCAAGAATTTTATAGAGTTTCCTCGTTTTGAGTACGTCTTCTCTTCCAGCTCCACTGCTAGGGATTTGGTTATCCACACCAGTCATTCTACTAAGTTAATGAAAGAAATTGCAAAAACCAATCAAATCTTGCTTTGTCTCATAAGCCTATCACTCTTGGCTAAACACAGTTCTACAAGATTATATGTAATCCTCTCAAATAGCTCTTAATCAAACTCAACAAAGAGTAAAGAGATTTTCAAAGTCAAGTTACAATGGAAACTCAAAGTATTAAGCTCATGAAAACATTAGATTTTAAATAAGAATTCTATATAAAATATCACTTGACTAAACGTCTGACTATTTAAGTATTGTCTGACTAAATCAGAACAATAGCTTTGATAGAAAAATTTCAACTCGAATTTTCTGAATAATTTTCTTGCTTTTTGATCTTTGTTTTTCTTGTCTCCTTGTCGTCTTTTTTCCTCTGAACATGTGGAAGATATATATAACTATTTCTTCAACGGATAAAAACAAACAAACATAATTTGACCATTTGAAAATTTCTGTTTGGAGCTTCATTATTCCTAATTTTCCAAGATATGTGATTTCAAATACTTCAACACCCTGAATGAATAGATCTTCTAACTTTGGTTCTTTTTCTATTGAAGTGAAGAAAAAAGATAATGAAGGCATTTGTTTCTCTAGGTGTTACAGAGATATCTTGAAGCAGATAAACTTGGAAAAACAAAAAATCTTTTCATGATATTGTGCGATATACTTTGAATAAAATCTCTTAATTTCTTAAATAGATATATCACATAATTTAGTTATAATTTAAACACATAAAATCAGGAGATTAGATATATATATAACTTTCCATGAGATCGGCAAGGAACATTGGAGATTTTGACAGTAAAATTTTTCTTTTGAAAAATATCTCCTTCTTATGATAATTTGAGAAAACATGTTATTACTTTCTGTATATTAAAAACCCTGAAAACCTAAGTTGATTTTAGACACATGGAAACTCTTTAAAACACAACTAAGTGAATAAAATGTGAATAGAATATAAAACCCATGTACTCGAGAAATCCTTTATGTAATGGATTAGATGTATTCCCAATTACATCTAATTTCAGTGGAGTTAGACCTTCATCAACACAACAACCATATTTCACGACAAATGAATTTAAGTTCCTGCATAAAACTGATTATCAACATAAAAGATCTCATATTGTTTGACTAAACATCAACTGTTTAACTAAGAATAAACTATTTGACCCAAGAAAATTTGTTCCACATCCATATACTAAAGGTATGCTCTTGTTATCATCAAAACTTAAAAGAAGAGAACTTAGTAAATTATAACCCTAAAAATTGCGTGAATGAGAAGGATAAACTAATTCCTCACTAGATATTACTCATTAGTTGGGAATAGGATGGATTCAACATTGTTGATATTACAAACCCTACTTAGCAAGTATTTATACTTGCTCTAATTAGGGTTAAAATGTCCAAAGATTTATGCCTATGCCACTAATGTGGCCGGTCCTAATTAAACTAAATACAAGAAAATCAACAATGTCCCAAAAATGATTACAAAGTGACCCGTTTAAAGATAAAATAACAAATACAAAGATGGTCTTCAAAGAGTTAGTTCTTTAAGTCAATTGAATTCATTATGGGCTATTGGATGTGAGTCCGATGATGTTCCCAATTTGATCAATAGTGTAGATTATTTGGCATCTTGTAAAGACTGATCGTTGTACCTACTATAATACAATTCAAACATTATTAGATAACGAAATAGATACATGTGAGCAATTTGGATCATACATCCAAATCAAGTTCCTTGACTATTGGGATTGCAGGGTAGATTCCCATCATCTCCTCGAGCCTCTAAAAGATTTGCCCTCAAATCTAGAGGGTCATTTCTTTGATTGAACCCAAATGCCTTTGTAGCCCTGTTTGCCCGATTGTTAGAAGAAACAGAAATAGTCTTGATTTACTCTTAGAAATTGTGCACCTTTGATCGAGAGATTGGTGTCAAAACTATTCAAGACCTTCCCTTCCGAAACATGTAAGTGTTTCTGAATCCGTCATGTAATACCTTCCTGTTAAACATCCAGGGTCTACCCAATAGCAAATGAAAGGCATACATAGGAATCACATCACAAAGGATCTCATCATGATATTTCTTTCCTACACTCACTGGCACCTTTGCCCTTTGTGTAACATGCATACTATCTGATTGTCCAACTAATGCAAATTATAAGGACTAGGATGCGGACTAGTGGTTAGTTGTAATTTATTTACTAATCCAGCAGATATGACATTAGTGTGACTACCACTATCAATGATTAGTACACAAAGGTTACCTCTGATCTTGCAAGAAGTGTAGAATATGTTCTCCCTTTATTTGTCCTTAGCCTTTAGAGATATAGTCAGAATCCTATGCAACACATTAATAGGTAAATACTGTTCACCTATGCCCTCCTCATGTGTCTTAGCATTTTGATCGTCATAGTACTCCTGCAATGCTATAGATAGGTCTATAGGCTCAACAGATTCTTTTTCCTCTTCTTTTTCTTCTCTGGTACCCTCTATAACTATCATGACTCTTTTATTAGGACACTATGCAACCATATGTCCAAATCCCATGCATTTAAAGCATTTCACTTGGCGCATTTTTCCACTAGTGGTTCCTGGTATAGTCTGCCTAACATCAGTGATAGGAATTAGACTCCTATAGGACCTATCACTAGGGCCTGAGTTAAGGGTTTCCATAACTTAGTTTTGAGAATCTTGCATGAGAAACCTAATCTTGAGGAAGCTATTCTATTTTCTACATTTCTACATTATAATTGTAGTACATTCTAGCAAGCTCACTTATTAGTCCTACAAGATACCAAATCACCTATACTATTTGTTGTTTAATTCAAAAGTACTTTGAAGATCGGCATCATGAAGACTCATTTCTTTTACATATTTCTCATTTGTATGGACTATTTTGTGTTGTATTTTCTTTTGAGATACTTTCATTTTGATTGTAATTTCCATCTAGGACCGGCCACCTTAAAAGTGGCATAGTTGTAAGTTTGTGCATTTTCTAACCCTAAAGGGAGCAAGTATAAATACTTGCTTATAGTAGGGTTTGAGGAAGGCCATATTTTTCATATTAGAACATCACATTTTCGTGAGAGAGCTTAGGGTTTCCCTAGTTCAATTTCGTCTTATCAATTTCAATCCCAAGAGTTGAGATTGTGGCGAGTGCAACAATTGAAATTGTGAGTCATATCAATTTCTAATTGTTGTGTTTTCTTTTTCTTCTCTAGTGTGTAATATCTAGGGTTGGATTAGAACATTTCTTGGTTAGATTTGAATTGGTATCAATTCGAAATAGTGTGTTTATTTTGAGTAATTATCATACTTGTGATTCACCATCAACAATTGTTTGTCATTTTTAACCGTAAATTGGATATTGTGGGAAGGGAGGTTTTCGGAATTGGTTCTTATTCATCTTGGTGTATTTCATGTGGAATTCATTTTTAATTATTGTATATTGAAGAGATTATCTTTGTGGAATTGTAATTGCAACAATTGAGCATTCGGAACTTATTGCATTTTCACTATGGATTCACGCAATTTCCTAGCTTGTTGAACCAGATTTGATCTTGTAAATTGAAGTTATTTCTTTAATTCATTTGTATGTGCTTAATCTTGGTTTTAGGCACATCAACTTTTTGGTATAAGAGCTATCATTCTTGGATATGCAATCTTCATACATGTTCATAGTTGTGGATTTAGAATTATAAAGATTGATGGTTTATGCAATTTGGAGGACTAGTTTGATTTCATTGTGTAATTGGTCTTTCAATTGGGTTTTGTGTGCTTGGGCTTGGTTTTGAGCACGTCAATCAGGTCCAATTACCTCTTTACCCTTCCTAAAAGTCATTTTCTCTCTATCTGTGCTGGGGGTAATTCTATCCACTACCCTGACTAGTTCACTTTCTCCCTTTGGCCCACCTAACTAACCATCAGCTCCCATGGGCCTAGTAATAGCATTGGGCCTACTACTAGTAACTCGGAATGGATTAGATCGTCTCTGCTTTTCCACTTTCAAGGATAATTGTATAGCCTCATCAAGTGTACTATATCTCTGGAGCTCAACTACACATGCGATCTCATATTTTAACCTAGATACAAAATGAGCTAGGGTTTGCTCTGGAGGCTCTACTGACCTACATCTAATCATCAAGGTTTCAAATTCCTACACATAATCATCTATTTTTTTGCCTTCCTGTCTCAAAGTTTAAAGACGCATAAACAGTTCCTACCTATAACGTTTAGGAATGAACCTCTTTCTCAAAACCCTTTTCATGTCTCTCTAGGTATGAATTTCAACCTCTCCATCCCTCTGCTTGCTGATCACCAAATTTTTCCACCACAAGGTGGCATACCCTATGAATTCAATAGTAGCAAGTTGAACTTGGGTGTTATCATCTATATCATAACATTTGAAAAGGCCCTCAACCTTATCCTCTCAATCCAGGTAATCATCTGCTAAACCCCTACCATCAAATGAAGGCATTTGTAGCTTCACACACTCCAAGCCCCTAAGTGGCCTAGAATCTCTTTTTGGGTAAGGATTGACCCCAAAGTTATCATCCCTCTCCTCCCTATAGGGATGATGATTTCTTTCCATTCTTCTTCCCATGTTTCCTCCTCCTATTACTCCCTCCCTCTGGATATTTTGTGGAGCTACTCTTGGTGATGCTTGAGGATTTGCCACTGGTGGTTGTGGCATTGTCATCTTGTCAATCCTTGTTGCTAGTGTAGCAACAATGGTAGTAAGGTCCTGAAGTTATTCTTCCAAGGTTCTTTTACCTGCAATATGATGACCCTATCCTCCACCAACCTGGCTATTAACCTCATTGCCGATCCCCCCGTTTACACTATCATTCGACATGCTTGTGGATGTGATTTGTTGAAGTATAATCTCAAAATTTGTAGCACACTCCCTTACACCACAACTCATACAAATACAACATCGCAACAAATTCAAATGATACCCCTTAATGCAACTTTCCCACAAATGGTAAGAATCATTTTCAAATTCAAATGAAATATGATCAATACTACTCAATAACTACTTTAAGTTAATGGATGTCTTTGAATTCAAATGATTTCCTTTTTTCCATCGAATATGAAAATTGTAAGTTGTACTCCTTTAATTTTGAAATTTCTTACAAAGATTCACTTCTCTTTTACCACAAATATTGTATTTCCAATTCCATAACAAACACTAGGAAATAAACTTCTTACTACAACAAACAACAAGTATAACACCACAACAACACAATCAAATACTTCAATTTCCACCTCAACACTTCGGATCAAGAAGTAAAAATTCAAGAACCTTAATTTCAAATGAAGATCACGAAATTCCCTTATAAAAAACCGATGCTTTGATACAAAAAAAGATGATGTGCCTCAAGAGTGAATCAAAGCACATAAAAACTAATTGAAAGACCAATTAAACCAATCTCCAAAATGGTGTGAAGAACAAATTTCCTAGTAACCCTAATTTGCATGAAACAACACGCTCCAAAAAGATGATGTGCTTAAATGACCAAAGCACATACACACAACAAATTGAAGCAATATCAATCAAGAACCAAGTTCACAAATGGTGTGAACCCTAATCCCTTACGAATCTGAATTTGTAAAACAAGTTGCTCAAAGATCCAACTACAAGTAAACAATTGCAATTGAGAATTCAATTACACAATACACAATCAAAAGGGTATAAAATCAAAATTGAATTATAACCCTAGAAATTATGTGAATGAGATAACAAGAAGGATAAACTAATTCCTCACCAAATATTACTCACTAGTTGGGAATTAGGATAGATTTGATGTCGTTGATATTACACATAACAAGGATTAAATCCCACTCACCACACTTCAATCAAGAAATGATAAGAGTTCACGTGAAAATGGACTAGACCCTCAAGGTTTTCAAGTCTAAAAATAATGTTCAAAAAGCTCCTTACAAACCTTACTTAGCAAGTTTTTATACTTTCTCCAATTAGGATTAAAATGTCCAAAGATCTATGCCTATGCTACTAATATGGTCGGTCTTAATTCAACCAAATACAAGTAAATCAATAATGTCCCAAAAATGATTACAAAGTGATCGATTCAAAGATAAAATAACAAATACAAAGTTGGTCTTTAAAGAGCTAGTTCTTCAAGTCAATTGAATTCATTGCAGTCCATTAGATGTGAGTCCAATGATGTTCCCAATTTAATCAATAGTGTATATTATTTGGCATCTTGTAAAGACTGATCACTGTACCTGCTATAATACAATTCAAACATTATTAGATAAGAAAATGGATACATGTGAGCAATTTGGATCATACATCCAAATCAAGTTCCCTAACTATCAGGATTGCAGGGTAGATTCCCATCAATTACGCCTAGTTTTCTAGATTAGTGAATTATCCCCCTTAGTTAATTTTATCATTATTTTACTTTGATGGTTCGTGATTGTTGTGATGTTTGATGATTTGGTGTGATTTTCACTTTGATTTCATAGATTTAGGCACATGAAAATTGGAGATTTTTACCATGATGTTCTTGAGTGCATATCATTTTCAAGTGACATGTGTGTTTAGGTCACTTCCTTGCATAAGTTGGTCCTATTAGTTTCTAGGATTGTGGGTTGTTGTTCTTCATTTGTTATTTTGTAAGTTTGCTCTTTAAGTTTTCAAGGTTTCAATTATTAGCATGTTATTTTGGAAATAAAATTGAGCACATGTATTTAAGGAAAATTTGGTGCATATGTGTCTTTTTCTTGATTTTTAGAACACGTGTGAGATGAGGAAAGTGCATCAGTCCTAAGTCTAGATTTAGGGTGAAGTGGTGCCATGATGGAGTTTATGTACAGTTGTGTGTGTTAGTTTTGGTGGTGTCACCATCAATCATTTAGAGTTGAGTGTATGGTTGGAAGTCTTGAGATAAGCCTTATCATTTAAAAGTTTAAATGGCTTAAGTAATTTTGAAAATAGCTTGTGGATGAAGACCTTAATGGTTGGCAAAGGAGTTGCAATTTTTGACCAATTTCTTACTATTTTTTACTAATTATATTTAGGATTTTAGTTAGTTTTATTTAGTTGGTTTTTTATTAGTTTAATTCCTCTTTAGTTGCTCTAACATATGGTTTTAGAAATGAATTAACTTTATGCTAAATCAAGTGAAATTATATCGGTAAGTTCTTAAAGCTTTTCAAGAGTTTAGGTGTTTTATTGATAGGAATCAAAATCCGACAAAACTTATCATTAGGGCAAGAGCCAAAGGATTTCAAATCTTAGCGATGAGGGCCCATTTTGAGCAAATCGACTCGAGAATTAGTTGTTTACTAACCTCTTTTCTCTTATTCATGTATTGTATATTCCAATAGGCACACTTATCATGCTTTATAGGGTGATGGACAAACTCACTAAGACTCAGCTTATGGGTTATCCATGAGCCGACCTAAACTAGCGAAGAGCTAGGCCGATGAATCCTATGGAAGAGCTAGCATGATGAAGACTATTTTTATTTGTAATTATTTATTTGGACTATTTATGTGTAAGCTTTTGGGAACTTTTTATTTTGTTGTAATTGAGTTTTAGGACTGATTTCCTAATTTAAATTGCTCTTATCAATTTCAAATCCCAATTTGAGGTTATGACGAGTGACTCCAAGGCTAATTTGTGAGTAATATCAAATTTACCTTGTTGTAATTTCCTTTCTTCTCTAGTTAGTAGTATCTAGGTTTGATTTGGAAGTGTACTGACTGAATTTTGATTACATTTGTAATCAAATTCTTGTTTCTTCAATTGATTGGTTTTAGCCTTTAAGTTTTAACCTTCAATTTAGCGTCATTTTGAACCGTGGATCACTTTGTTGGGAAAGTGGATCACGGAATTGGTTCTTGCTCTTTTGTGTGTAATTCATGTGGATTTATTTGTGATCATTGTTGTTTTGGAAGAATTTATCATTGTGGAATTGTTACTTGCAATTTAGAGCATTTGGATTTCATTACATTCCATTAGGGTTCACGCTAAACCTAGTAGAGTTGAACCGAAATTGAACAATTGAATTGGGGTTTATAAATTGCTCGAATTGCATGTGCTTAATCTTGGTTTTTGGCACATCATATTTGGTATTAGAGCATCATCATACTTGGAATTAAGATTGATCACACTGTTGTTTAAGAATTGGTTCATAAATATTGAGGAATTGTGCAATTGTTGAACTAGTTTGATTGACATTGCTTGATTGTCTTTCAAATTGGTTTTGCATGTGCTTAATCTTGGTCTTAAGCACATCATCTTTTGGTATCAGAGCTTGAGGTTGTGGGAAAGGATTGATTGCAATTTGAATTCGGAAGTTAGCGAATTGTTGAATAGCACATTGATTTGAGTTTGTTTGACGTGAAGCTTGAGTTCTTTAATTATGTTGTTGAGGAGTTGTAGTTGCTGCTTGTTGTTGTAGATGTGGAACAATTGTGAATCCTTATCATTTTGTTGTTGATGTGAACTTGGAAGGAAAAGTAAGAAGTGTATTTCCCAGTGTTTGATTGTGGAATTGTAAAAACAAAAATTTGTGGTAAAAAGAGAAGTGTGACTTTTGTTGATTTCAGAATTGGGGAGAAAAATTTACCATTTCCAAATTTGAAAGTATGTGGAAGGATAAGCATATATTTGAAATTCAAACACCTTCTTTAAGTTTGAAGCAATTCATTGAGTAGCATTAAATAAGTGTTATTCGAATTTGAATTGTTTTTACCATTTGTTGAGAAGGTTACATTTAGTGAAGTAAATTGAATTTAAATTTTGTTGCTGCCATTGCTTGTGGTTTACGGTGTGAATTGGAGTTGTGTAGTGGCAAGGAAATGTATACTTTGAAGTATTATGTGTGTGTTGTATTGGGGAGGTTGTTGCACCGTAGTTGTATGTGTGTAAATTGCGGTGAAAAAAGGAAAAAATTGAGCTGTTAGAGTTATGTTGTGTGTGTTGAATAGAAGGGACATTAGCACCGTGACTTGAAGGTGTATGTGTGTAGAGTTGTGTTTGTAAATTTTTGTGAAGGTTGTCTGCGTTTTGGTGTGAATTTGTGGAGTTATGTGGAGTAAGGTGCTGCACGTTGAGGCTAAAGTGTGAGTGTGTAGTGCACGAATAGCAAACTGTGAAAGGGAAGAGTGGTGTTTCAATTGTGAAGTGGAATTGTGTAGTGTGTTTTTTCGGAAAAGGTGGAGGAATTACAATTGTCATTTTCAGATTTGAAATTAGAATTGAAAGTGTACATTAAGAGGTCAATTTGAAATTTCAAATACACATTAAGTCATAGTTAATTGTGTATCATTTGAATTTGAAAAAGCCTCTTACCATTTGTGGAGTTGTGCACTTATTGAACTTCTTTTGATTTTGAAAGTGGGTTGCCTTTTTGTGTTGAAGTTGCGGTTTGATGTTTGTGTGAAAGTGAGGAAAGTGCACCTTGGCTTGAAGTAGTGTGTATGTAGTGTTGTATTTTTTTGTAAATTTAGTAAAAGATGTTAACATTTGGTGTTGGTTATTGTATATGTTGTCAAGCTACTTGTTGTTAGTGGCGTGAACATTGCTGAATCATGAGCAAAGGGGAAGTTGTGTGGCAGTGGATGGTGTGTTATGTATGTGTTTAATTGCTACTAATTGTATATTTAAGTGGTGAGAAGCTAAGGCAAGAATAAGAAAAGTTGAGCAGTAGAATTTAAAATTCAAACAAGTCAATAAAGTGTGAAAGTAATTGAACTAGTTACTTAAACACTTGTAGTTGAATTTAATTCTATCTACTTGAAAGTAGTTGAGTGTACTTCACTTGTAGCTTGGTTGTGTACTTGAACCGTGGAAGTGTGAAGATAATTATTGTGTTGTTGGGTTTGAACACAATCATGTCTAGTGAGATGTTTCATTATACTAATGTATTGTATCAAACATTGACTACTTTTACTACTAAGGATGATGAACAAAGGGAAAATTTGTTCCATACTTCTTGTAGGATACAAGGAATTTTATGTGTCCTTATAGTTGATGGTGGTAGTTGTACCAATGTGGTAGCTGATGAGAGCCATGATGGGAGCCAAGCCAGAAGATGGAATGTGGATCCTCTTGAAGTGCCCCCTAGATCGATCATAAGAACTCGAGCGAAACGATTCAAGGAAGCACTTAACTGGTTGATAAAGGATGTCCATGAAGCCGGAAAGGATTGGAGCAACCATGAGAATGCCTTTGCTCTTGTACAAGTCATAATGGATAAGGGTTGAAGGGGGTGTGTCTTTACAAGGCACGGCTGTGTAGGAGTCTGGAGGCTCCACAGAAACATACACGGTTCAAAGGCATGGCCGTGTATGGTGTCAAGAATATCTATAGAAACATACACGTCTAGAAAGGCACGACTGTGTATATGCTCTACACCGGCTCCAACGTCACCGGCCTTTAAGTCCTTGTTTTGTTATTTTTTCCGCAACTTAATGATGTTATGTCGTTTTGGGCTTTATTATTACAAGTTGTAAACCCTAATATAAATGTCTAGGGTTGAGAACAGAATACAATACAATAGAACATAAAAGTTTGAATAACACTTTTGAGAGAATTCCTCTCTTGGTTCTTTAAAGAACTTTCCTTGAACTTATCGGATTTTCTTCCGTGGCGTTCATCTCGACTTATCAATCGGTTTTTCATCCCGATTGTGGCGTCTACATAATATACCAAGGTTCTTGCCTCACTTATAGGCAAGGATTTGCGGTTTCCACTCGATTGTTTGGCATCTTGGATAGCAATTTTGAACGTATTGGTATTGGGTTTCGTCACAAGTGGGCGTAGTTCGTATTAGTTTGGTATCAGAGCCTAGGTTTGTTCAACATCAGTTCGGTTTGAGGAAGGTAACATCAAAACCCTAACTCCAATTGTTCATATCAAGTTCATATTGTTAATTGTCTATTGAAAAGTGTAGTGCCTCCTATTCAATTTTGTTACAAAAAAAAAAAATTCACGACAAAAAAAAAAAAGGAACGTGATCAAGAGCAAAAACAAAGGCAACAAAAGGAAAGAAAAAAGAGGAAAATTTCGAGCCTCTATAGTTGTTTTGAATTCTACGGAAGGGATTGGTATAGTTTGGGTTAGTTCCAAGAGAATTGAGAAGAGGAATTGGTGAGTTGATATCATCATTGCGTGAGAATACACGAGTGACTGTGTGATATCATCCTTAGAGAGAAACATGTAAGGGAGTGCATCGTGAGGCTTAATTATATATATTTGTGTTAGTACTAATCTTTTCTGCAAGAACTATGTTGAGGCAACATTCTCCTGAAGGTAAAAGGGGAAGGTTTGATGTTAGGTTAGTGATTGAGGCGTTGAGGGGTGAGATGAAGAGGATGTTTCAGGAGGGCATGGAACAAATTCATGAGATGGTGGAACAAAAACTAAAGCAATCTAAAAACGTCTTCTAAGGGCGTAAGAGGGAGAGTTGCTCTAGGAGAGTATAAAGGGGTGGAGATGAAATGTCTGATGATGAATTTGATGAACCTTCTATCAGGAGTTATAGAGGTTATAGTGATAGGAATAGAGGAACTAGGGATTGAGAAGATAGAGGAGATAGGAATAGAGAGGATAATCAACTGAGTAGTATAAAGATGAAGATTCCTCCTTTCCAATGGAAGAATGATCCCAAGGCGTACTTAGAGTAGGAGAAGAAGGTAGAGATGGTGTTTGATTGTCACAACTATAATGGGAGAAAGAAAGTGAAACTTGCTGCCATTGAATTTTCGGATTATGCCATAGTGTGGTGGAATCAACTGATGTTGAATCGAAGAAGGAATGGCGAACCACTTATTGAGTCTTGGGAAGAGATGAAGAGGGTGATGAAGAAGCGGTTTGTGCCTGCGTATTACTATCGTGAATTACATAACAAATTGCAAACTCTTAAGAAAGGAAGCCGAAGTGTGGATGAGTATTTCAAGGAGATGGAGGTTACTATGATTAGGGCAAATGTAGAGGAGGATAGAGAGGCTACCATGGCTAGGTTTCTTGCTGGATTGAATAGAGAAATTCAAAATGTTGTAGAACTGCAGCATTATATAGAATTGGAAGATATGGTTCATATGGCTATAAAGGTTAAAAACCAACATAAGAGGAAAGGCAGTAGTACTGTACAGTTTCAACAGGGTGCTGGTTCATCCACCTGGAAGACTAACTAATGGAAGAAGGAAGAAAAGCCTTTACCCACCAAACCGAAAGGAGAGTAGAGGCAAGCGAGTTCTACTCCTGGTAACCAAGGTAAACCTGATTCTTCTACTCCTAGAAATCGTGACATTCGATGTTTTAAATGCCAAGGTAGAGGCCATATTGCTAGTTAATGTCCGAATAGGCGTGTTATGATTCTGCGTGATGATGGTGAGTATGAGACTGAAGGAGATAGTGAAGAGGATGATATGCCTCCATTAGATGACGCTAGTGATGACGAGGAGCCTGCAGTAGGGAAGTTAGTGGCAGTAGTGAAGCGAGCTTTGAATGTGCAGGTGAAGGAAGAAGAGGAGGTGCAACGAGAGAATATCTTTCATACTAGATGTTATCTAGGTGATCATATTTGCAGTTTGATCATTGATGGAGGGAGTTGCACTAACGTGGTGAGTACTTTTATTGTCGAGAGGTTGGGACTCAAGACTACTAAACACCCTAGTCCATATAAATTGCAGTGGCTGAATGATAGTGGCGAGACTAAGGTGAGTAAGCAAGCCTTGATTGCTTTTCGCATCGGTAGGTATGAGGATGAGGTGTTATGCGATGTAGTGCCGATGCAGGCGTGTCATGTGTTGTTGAGGAGGCCATGGCAGTTTGATAGAAAGGTTGTTCATGATGGCTTTTCTAACAAGTATATGCTTGTTCACCGGGGGAAAAGCTTTAATCTTAAACCCTTAACACCTAAACAGGTATATGAGGATCAGTTGCAGCTACAACAGTCTTTTGCAAAATATAAGGTGAGTGAAAAATAGAGGGAGAGTGAGAGAGCAAAAGACAGCGAGAAAGAAAAGGAACACAAAAGTCGATATCAAAAGGAAAAAGAGAGGAAGGCTGGAAAGAGCGTGAGAGACCAAGTTGAAGGGGGATCAACTTTGGTGGTGAGTGAAAAAGAGAGTGTAGCCTTGCAAAAGGAGAGTTGTGTGGCAAGAGCGAGTGTAGTGAGGAGAGCGTTAGTGATGAAGCAACCTATGTTGTTACTGGTTTTTAAGGAAACTTGTTTGAATACTAACAAACTATTTGACTCTTTGCCTAGTGTGGTTGTGTCTATTATGCAGGACTTTGAAGATGTCTTCCCTGAGGAGATTCCAAAGGGTTTACCACCTATTCGTGGTATTGAGCACCAGATTGACCTTGTACCCGGAGCATCGATTCCAAACAAACCAGCTTATAAGAGCAATCCAGAGGAGACAAAGGAACTCCAAAGGCAGGTCAAGGAATTAATGGAGAAGGGGTACGTGAGAGAAAGCATGAGTCCATGTGCAGTGCCTGTGATTTTGGTACCTAAGAAGGATGGGTCATGGAGAATGTGTGTTGACTGCCACGGTAAAGTATCGTCATCCCATTCCTCGCTTAGATGACATGTTAGACGAGTCACATAGGTCTATTGTCTTTTCCAAAATTGATTTGAAAAGTGGATATCACCAAATTAGAATGAAAGAAGGTGATGAATGGAAAACTCCATTTAAGAAAAAATATGGATTGTATGAGTGGTTAGTAATGCCTTTCGGTTTAACTAATGCACCTAGTACCTTTATGAGACTTATGAACCATGTCTTGAGGGCTTTTATTGGCAAATTTGTGGTTGTCTATTTTGATGATATCCTCATTTACAACAAGAGTTTGGAAGACCATATATCTCACTTGAAGGATGTTTTAGAAGTGCTTCGAAAGGAGCAATTATATGCTAACCTCAAAAAGTGCACTTTTTGCATAGACAAACTTGTGTTTCTTGGTTTTATTGTTAGTGTACAGAGAATACAGGTTGATGAAGAAAAGATTCGTGTGATCCAAGAATGGCCTAGTCCAACTAATGTAAGTAATGTGCGGAGTTTCCATGGACTAGCGAGTTTTTACAGGAGGTTTGTGAAGGATTTCAGCACCATTGCAGCACCACTGAGGTAATCAAGAAGAACATAGGGTTCAGATGGGGAGAGCAATAAGAGAAGGCCTTTTAAACGCTTAAAAATAAGTTGACTCAAGGTGATACGAACCACGCCAACCCGTGACGAAACCCAATACCAATACGTTCGGAAATTCGTTGCCTAAGACGCCCAAACACCTAAAGTGGAAACCGCGACCCGTTGTCTATAAGAGAGACAAGAACCTTGGTATAAAAATGAAGACGCCACAATCGAGATGAAAGACCGATTGATAAGTCGGGATGAATGCCACGGAAATTAATCCGATAAGTTCGATTTAGTTCTTAAAGAACCAAGAGAGGTGCCTCTCAAAAGTGTTTAATGTTCAAAGATGTAAATTCTAAGTTGTTCTGAACCCTAGGAGCTTTTATACTAGGGTTACAATTCGTGAAAAACAAGTCCAAAACGACATAGCTTAGATAAGTTGCGTAAAAACACGAAAATAGAATAAGCTAGCCGGTAGGGGATACATGGCCGTGTACACGACCGTGTACTTTGGCCGTGTACTTTTCTGTGCACATTCCGGTCACATACACGACCGTGTACTTCTGGTCGTGTATCTTTCTGTGGATTTGCTTGTCTCCATACACGGCCATGCCTTTTAGCCGTGTATGATTCTGTGCAATCTTGGAATTCCTACATGGCCGTGCCTTGAACATACATGCCCTCTTCAACCTGTGTCCGGTGTGACTTGTGTAAAAGCAAGGGTCTTCCCATGGTTGTTCCAATCCGTTCCAACTTCATGATTGCTCCAATCCTTTCCGGCTTCATGGACAACCTTTATCAACCGGTTAAGTGCTTCCTTGAGTCGTTTCGCTCAACTTCTTGTGATCAGTCCAGGCGGCACTTCAAGAGGATCCACATTCCTTCTTCCGGCTTGACTCTCATCATGGATCTCATCATTCCCCTCCTCTTGAAAAGGATTTGTCCTCAAATCATTGCCTGCATTAAATGGACCCAGATCAGTAACATAAAATGTGACACTAAATGGATACTCACCTGGTAAATTTTTCTTGTAGGCATTATCATTGATTTTCTCAAGCATCGGAAATGGACCGTCTCCCCTAGGGTTCAACTTGGATCTCCTCTACAATGGAAAACTCTCTTTGCGAAAATGCACCCAAACCCAATCTCCAGGCTGAAATATCTTGGGTCTCCTGTCCTTGTTCACCCTTGAAGCGACCCTAGCATTTTGTTTTACAATCCTAATCTTTACCCGTGCATGTAGCTTTCTCACGAAATCTGCCTTAGAATCAGCATCAAAACTCACAGACTTGTTAAGTGGCAATGGCAATAAATAAATAGGAACCAATGGGTTAAAACCATACACAATCTTAAATGGTGAACATTGAGTAGTGCTATATAAAGCCCTGTTATATGCAAACTCCACAAATGGTAGATAATCCTTCCAAGTCCTAATGTTCTTCTCTATGATTGCCCCTAACAATTGAATTAAAGTCTTGTTAACCACATCAATTTGCCTATCAATTTGTGGGTGACAGATAGTTGAAAACATCCGTTTAGTTCCCAACTTTTCCCACAATACTCTCCAAAAATGACTCAAAAATTTCTCATCTCGATCACTAACAATGCTTCTAGGTATATTATGCGGACGCACTACCTTTCTAAAGAACAAATCAACAATGTGTATAGCATCATCAGTTTTATGACAAGGAATGAAATGAACCATTTTAGGAATCCTATCCACAACCACAAAAATATAATCTCGACCATGCCTAGGCCTAGATAATCTTAACACAAAATCTATGGAAATGTTTATCCATGGCTCACGAGGAATGACACTATACTCATATAACCAATCTAAGAAGTCATCTAAACAAGGAATGGGATGACGATACTTTACCGTAAGGTTGTTGATGGCGCGGCAATCAACACACATTCTTCAAGTCCCATCCTTCTTAGGCACCAAAATCACAGGCACTACACATGGACTCATGCCTTCTCTCACGTATCCCTTCTCCATTAACTCATCTACCTGCCTTTGGAGTTCCTTCGGAAAGACATTTTCAAAATCCTGCACAAGAGACACAACTACACTAGGCAAAGAGATAGATAAGTCATTAGTAGTCAAACATGTTTCCTTAAAAACCAACAACAACATAGGTTGCTTCATCACTAACGCTCTCCTCACTACACTCGCTCTTGCCACACAACTCTCCTTTTGCAAGGCTGCCCTCTCCTTTTCACTCACCACCAAAGTTGATCCCCCTTCAACTTGGCCTCTCACACTCTTTCCAGCCTTCCTCTCTTTTTCCTTTTGATCTTGACTTTTATATTCCTTTTCTTTCTCATTGTCTTTTGCTCTCTCACTCTCCCTCCGCTTTTCACTCACCTTATGTTTTGCAAAAGACTGTTGTAGCTGCAACTGGTCCTCATACACTTGTTTGGGTGTTAATGGTTTAAGATTAAAGCTTTTCCCCTGGTGAACAAGCGTATACTTGTTAGAAAAGCCATCATGAACAACCTTCCTATCAAATTGCCATGGCCTCCCCAACAACACATGACATGCTTGCATTGGCACTACATCACATAACACCTCATCCTCATATCTACCAATGCGAAACCCAGTCAAGGCTTGCTTACTCACCTTAGTCTCACCACTATCATTTAACCACTGCAATTTATATGGACTAGGGTGTCTAACAGTTTTGAGCCTCAGCCTCTCAACAATAAAGTTACTCACTACATTGGTGTAACTCCCTCCATCGATGATCAAACTACAGATGTGATCTCCTAGATAGCATCTAGTATGAAATATATTCTCTCTTTGCACCTCCTCTTCTTCCTTCACCTGCATATTCAAAGCTCGCTTCACTACTGCCACTAGCCTTCCCATTGCAGGCTCCTCATCATCACTAGCATCCTCTAATGGAGGCATATCATCTTCTTCACTATCCCCCTCAGTCTCATACTCCCCATCATCACGCAAAATCATCACACGCCTATTTGGACATTGACTAGCAATATGACCTCTACCTTGACATTTAAAACATCTAATGTCACAATTTCTAGAAGTAGAAGAATCAGGGTTACCTTGGTTACCAGGAGTAGAACCCACTTGCCTCAGCTCCCCTTTTGGTTTGGTGGGTAAAGGCTTTTCTTCCTTCTTCCATTGATTAGTCTTCCAAGTGGATGAACCATTACCCTGTTGAAACCGTGCATTACTACTACCTCTCCTCTTGTGCTGGTTCTCAACCTTTATAGCCATGTGAACCATATCCTCCAATTCTACATAATGCTGCAATTCAACCACATTTTGGATTTCTCTATTCATCCCCGCAAGAAACCTAGCCATTGTAGCCTCTCTATCCTCCTCTACATTCGCCCTAATCATAGTGACTTCCATCTCCTTGAAATACTCATCTACACTTCGGCTTCCCTGCCTCAGAGTTTGCAACTTGTTGTGCAATTCACGATAGTAATACGCAGGCACAAACCGTTTCTTCATCACTCTTTTCATCTCTTCCCAAGACTCAATTGGTGGCTCACCACTCTTTCTCCTATTCAACATTAGTTGATCCCACCACACTATAGCATAATCCGAAAATTCAATGGCAACAAGTTTTACCTTCTTTCTCCCACTATAGTTGTGACAATCAAATACCATCTCTACCTTCTTCTCCCACTCTAAGTACGCCTCGGGATCATTCTTCCCTTGGAAAGGAGGAATCTTTATCTTTATGCTACTCAATTGATCATCCTCTCTATTCCTATCTCCTTTATCTTCCCAATCTCTAGTTCCTTTATTCTGACCACTATAACGTCTATAACTCCCAACAGAAGGCTCATAAAAATCATCATCCGACATTTCATCTCCACCCCTCGGTACTCTCCTAGAATGACTCTCCCTCTTACGCCCTTGGAATACGTTTGTGGATTGCTCTAGTCTTTGCTCTACCGTCTCATGAATTTGTTCCATTCCTTCTTGGAACATCCTCTTCATTTCTCCCCTCAACGCCTCAATTACTAACCTAGCATCAAACCTTCCCCTCTCACCTTCAGGAGAATGTTGTCTCGACATAGTTCCTGCAGAAAAGATTAGTACTAACACAAATATATATATGATTAAACCTCACGATACACTCCCTTACGTGTTTCGCTCAAATGATGATATCACACAGTCACTCGTGCATTCTCACAAACAACGATGATATCAATTCTCTTGGAACTAACCCGAACTGCACCAATTTCCTTCCGTAGAATTCAAAACAACTCTAGGGTTCATAAATTTTCCTCTATTTTTCTATTCGAATTTTTTTTTTTGTCTTGGTTGTTGCTCTTGATCACGTTTTTCTTTTCTTTTCTTTTCTCTTCTTTTTTTTTTGTCATGATTTTCTCTTTTTTTTTTTTTGTAACAATCGCCTAGTCGATATTACACTATCAAAAGACAATCAATACTACGAAATTGAATACGATAATTGATATGAACGATTGGAGTTAGGGTTTTTGATATTACCTTCCTCAACCGAACTTGATGTTTTGACAAACCTAAGCTCTGATACCAAACTGATACGAACCACGCCAACTCATGACGAAACCCAATACCAATACGTTCGGAAATTCGTTGCCTAAGATGCCCAAACACCTAAAGTGGAAACCGCGACCCGTTGTCTATAAGCGAGACAAAAACCTTGGTATAAAAATGAAGACGCCACAATCGGGATGAAAGACCGATTGATAAGTCGGGATGAACGCCACAGAAATTAATCCGATAAGTTCGATTTAGTTCTTAAAGAACCAAGAGAGGTGCCTCTCAAAAGTGTTTAATGTTCAAAGATGTAAATTCTAAGTTGTTCTAAACCCTAGGAGCTTTTATACTAGGGTTACAATTCATGAAAAACAAGTCCAAAACGACGTAGCTTAGATACGTTGCATAAAAACACGAAAACAGAATAAGCTGGCCGGCAGGGGATACACGGCCGTGTACTTTGGCCGTGTACTTTTCTGTGCACATTCCGGTCACATACACGACCGTATACTTCTGGTCGTGTATCTTTTTGTGGATTTGCTTGTCTCCATACACGGCAGTGCCTTTTAGCCGTGTATCTAGCCTTGTATGATTCTGTGCAATCTTGGAATTCCTACACGGCCATGCCTTGAACATACACGCCCTCTTCAACCCGTGTCTGGTGTGACTTGTATAAAAGCAAGGGTCTTCCTATGGTTGTTCCAATCCGTTCCAACTTCATGATTGCTCCAATCCTTTCTGGCTTCATGGACAACCTTTATCAACCCGTTAAGTGCTTCCTTGAGTCGTTTCGCTCGACTTCTTATGATCGGTCTAGGCAGCACTTCAAGAGGATCTACATTCCTTCTTCCGGCTTGACTCTCATCATGGATCTCATCACAAGCGCCATTACTTGCTTTACCCGATTTCTCTAAAACGTTTGAAATTGAGTGTGATGCTTCAGGATTAGGTATTGGAGCAGTGCTCATGCAAGAGAGAAGACCAATTGCATTCTTTAGCGAGAAGCTAAGTGGGGCAACCTTGAACTACCCTACTTATGACAAGGAGTTATATGCATTGGTTCGAGCACTAGAGACTTGGCAACACTATCTTTGGCCAAAAGAGTTCGTGATCTACATTGATCATGAATCCTTGAAGTACTTGAAGGGATAACATAAGCTAAACAAAAGGCATGCTCGTTGGGTGGAGTTCATCGAAACATTTCCCTATGTCATCCACTACAAGCAAGGTAAAGAGAACGTCGTTGTTGATGCACTTTCTAGGAGGTATGCTCTTATCTCTACTCTTAGTTCTAGACTACTTGGTTTTGAGCACATTAAGGAATTGTATGCTGTTGATCGAGATTTTTGTGAAGAGTATGTGCATTGTGAGAAGAGTGGTCATGGTAAATTTTATAAACATGAAGGATTCTTGTTTAGGGAGAGTAAACTATTCATTCTAAATTGTTCTTTAAGAGAATTACTAGTGAGAGAGTCTCGTGGAGGAGGTTTAATGGGGCATTTTGGAGTAGCTAAAACTTTAGGGGTATTACAGGAACACTTCTATTGGCCTCACATGAAACGAAATGTCGAGAGGATTTGTGAGCGATGTGTCACGTGTAAGCAAGCAAAATCTAGAGTCCAACCTCATGGGCTTTATACCCCACTTCCCATTGCTCATGAGCCTTGGGTAGATATTTCCATGGATTTTGTGTTAGGATTACCCAGGTCTAAACATGGTCGAGATTCTATTTTTGTAGTTGTGGATAGATTTTCTAAGATGGCACATTTCATTCCTTGCCATAAAACAAATGATGCTTGCAATATTGCTAATTTGTTCTTTAGGGAAGTTGTGAGATTGCATGTATACCTAGAACAATCGTATCGGATAGAGATGCTAAGTTCTTGAGCTACTTCTGGAAGACCCTGTAGGCTAAGTTAGGAACTAAGCTATTGTTTTCTACTACTTGTCATCTACAGACTGATGGTCAAACTGAGGTAGTAAATCGAACTTTATCTACTTTGTTAATGGCAGTCATTAAAAAGAACATTAAAAGTTGGGAGGATTGCTTGCCGCATGTTGAATTTGCCTATAATCGCACAATGCATTCTACTACTAAGTTTACTCCTTTTGAAATTGTGTATGTTTTAATCCACTAACTCCTTTGGATTTATCACCTCTACCTATTTCTGAGTATGTTAATCTAGATGGCAAGAAGAAGGCAGAATTTGTTAAACAGATCCATGAGAAGGCAAGGCTAAACATTGAGCGAAGAATAGAGCAGTATGTGAAACAAGCCAACAAGGGTCGTCGACAAGCTGTCTTTGAACCTGGAGACTGGGTTTGGGTTCACATGCGCAAAGAGCGGTTTCTTGTGTAGCATCGATCTAAATTACTTCCTAGAGGCGATGGACCATTTCAAATTCTTGAGCGCATCAATGATAATGCATACAAGATAGATTTGCCAGGTGAGTATCAAGTAAGTGCTACGTTTAATGTTACTGATCTGAGTCCTTTTAATGTAGGCGACGATTTGAGGACAAATCCTTTTCAAGAGGAGGGGAATAATGAGAGCCATGATGGGAGCCAAGCCAGAAGATGGAATGTGGATCCTCTTGAAGTGACCCCTGGACCGATCACAAGAACTCGAGCGAAACGATTCAAGGAAGCACTTAACAGGTTGATAAAGGATGTCCATGAAGCCGGAAAGGATTAGAGCAACCATGAAGCCGGAAAGGATTAGAGCAACCATGAGAATGCCTTTAGTCTTGTACAAGTCATAATGGATAAGGGTTGAAGGGGGCGTGTCTTTACAAGGCACGACCGTGTAGGAGTCTGGAGGCTCCACAGAAACATACACGGTCGTATATACGGTTCAAAGGCACGGCCGTGTATGGTGTCAAGAATATCTATAGAAACATACACGTCTAGAAAGGCACGGCCATGTATATACTCTACGCCAGCTCCAATGCCACCGGCCTTCATTCCAACGCTGCCGGCCTTTAAGTCCCTGTTTTGTTATTTTTTCCGCAACTTAATGATGTTATGTCGTTTAGGGCTTTATTATTACGAGTTGTAAACCCTAATATAAATGTCTAGGGTTGAGAACAGAATACAATACAATAGAACATACAAGTTTGAATAACACTTTTGAGAGAATTCCTCTCTTGGTTCTTTAAAGAACTTTCCTTGAACTTATCGGATTTTCTTCCATGGCGTTCATCTCGACTTATCAATCGGTCTTTCATTCCGATTGTGGCGTCTACATAATATACCAAGGTTCTTGCCTCACTTATAGGCAACGGGTCGCGGTTTCCACTCGATTGTTTGACATCTTGGGTAGCAATTCCGAACGTATTGGTATTGGGTTTCGTCACACGTGGGCGTGGTTCGTATCAGTAGCAGCATCATTAGTATCAAAACTAAAACTTGCCACTACTCCATATCCTGAACCGTATAAATTGCATTGGCTTAGTGATCAGGGGAGTTTGCATGCGACCTAAAGAGCTAGGGTACCTTTTAGTGATAAGAATAAAAATCCGACAAGACCTATCATTAGGGCAAGAACTGAAGGATTTCGAATCTTGGCGATGAGGACCTATTTTGAGCAAATAGACCCTGGAATTATTCGTTTACTAACCTCTTTTATCTTATTCATGTATTTTATATTCCAATAGGAATACTTATCATGCTTTACAGGGCAATGGACAAACTCACTCAAACTCAGCTTGTGGGTTATCCATGGACCGACCTGAACCGGCGATGAGCTGGGCCGATGGATCCTATAGAAGACCGGCATATTGAAGAGCTTTTCTGTTATGTATTTTTCATTTTATGAACTATTTTTGGTTGTATTTGGTTTTGGGACACTTTTATTTCCTTGTAATTTTCATTTAGGGTTAGCCACCTTAAAAGTGGCAAACTTGTAATTTTGAGCACTTTTTAACCCTAAGAGTAGCAAGTATAAATACTTGCTTAAGAGAGGGTTTGAGAGGCTAATTTTGCAGAACAAACACTTCACATTTCGTGAGAGGGCTTAGGGTTTCCTAATTCCAAAATTCTCTTATCAATTTCAATCCCAAGAAGTTGGAATTGTGGTGAGTGCAACAAGGAGAAATCGTGAGTAATATCGATTCATCTTTGTTGTTGTTCATTTCTTCTCTAGTGAGTATCTAGGGTTGATTTGAATCTTTCTTGGACTTTTTAGTGATTGTAATTCGTGGATAATCATATTGTAAAGGTTGATTGTTCATTGAGATTGAATGCTTCTTAGTGATTGGCGTGAATTGGCATTATTGGAAGGATTTTAAGATCACGGTTTTGTGCTTGTCTTTATTGCTTCCTTTTGATTCGTGGATAATCATCTTGTAAAGGTTGATTGTTCATAGAGATTGAATGCTTCTTAGTGATTGGCGTGAATTAGCATTATTAGAAGGATTTTGAGATCACGGTTTTGTGCTTGTCTTTATTGCTTCCTTTTGATCTGATTTTACGTGAACTTCATGTTCTCTTGTGGTTATTTGGTTAATATTATCATTAGAGATTACAATTGAATCATTTGAACAACAATTTCATCAAAATCTACAAGGTGTGCACGTGAAATCGCCCTCAAGTGAACCGGTTTTGTGTTTTGTGAATTAAGGTGTTTTCCTTGATTCTTTTGATTGTGCTTAAGCTTGGAATTAGGCACATCATTTAGTATAGGGGATAAATACTGAGATGAAATCAAGTGTGATATTCTACCTATGTGTGCATCCCATATATTGCTTGGCAGGCCTTGGTTATATGACAGGAGGGTCTTATATGATGGCTTCATGAATACTTATGTATTCCAAAAGGAGGGAAAACGTATTATTCTGAATCCGATGTTACCTTTAGAGGTCCAAAAGATTCAGCAATAAATTCGTAGACCATCAAAGATTCCTGAGAATCACAACCATATGAACTAACCTTCAGAGGGCCACATTGTGTAGAAGTAGACATGCCAACCTTCAGAGGTTCCTGAGGCTCTTAGTTACATGAGCCAACATACAGAGGACAACATTTGTCAGACACAAATGTACTAACCATCAGAGGATCCTGAGGGTGAGAGTGATATGAGCAGATCACCAAGGGGCCAGAATGTTTAGAGACATTTGTGTCCACCTTCAGAGATTTCATAGGGCTATGAGCGGTTAAGCCAACCCTTAGAGGGCCACGGGGGTCAGTGACATATAGATGAGTTAGAAAAGGAGGAAACAAAATCAGTGGAATGGGTTGAGACAAGGGAGACCTTAGTGGATAATGGGTCATTATTTGTGTTGTAGATGAGATACATCCTAGAAATGGAGGAGAGAAAACAATCACCCCCTATGGTATTTCAAATATTGCAATTCTATAGTGATACTTCTTCAACTGAATTGCTAGTAGGAAACAAAGTCTCTACTGCATTTGATTTATTAGATTTGAGGACAAATCTTTTTGAGGGTCGTGGAGATGATAGGAATCAAAATCCGACAAAACCTATCACTAAGGTAAGAGCCAAAGGATTTCAAATCTTAGCGATAAGGGCCCATTTTAAGTAAATCGACCTAGGAATTATTTGTTTACTAACCTCTTTTCTCTTATTTATGCATTGTATATTCCATCAGGCACACTTATCATGCTTTACAGGGCGATGGGCAAACTCACTAAGACTCAACTTATGGGTTATCCATGGATCGACCTAAATCGGCGATAAGTTGGGCCGACGAATCCTATGGAAGAGCTAGCATGATGAAGACTATTTTTATTTGTAATTATTTCTTTGGACTATTTATGTGTAAGCTTTTGGGAAACTTTTTATTTTATTGTAATTGAGTTTTAGGACTGGCCACCCTAAAAGTGGCATAGTTGTAATTTTGTGGACTTTTTAACCCTAAAAGGAATAAGTATAAATACTTGTTTAAGTAGGTTTTTAGGGGAGTTAGCCAAATTTTCAGAAAAGAACAAACACTTTACATGTGAGGGTTAGGGTTTTCTTAATTCAAATTGCTCTTATCAATTTCAAATCCCAATTTGAAGTTGTGGCGAGTGGCTCCAAGGCTAATTTGTGAGTAATATCAAATTTACCTTATTGCAATTTCCTTTCTTCTCTAGTGAGTAGTATCTGGGGTTGATTTGGAGGTGTATTGACCGAATTTTGATTGCATTTGTAATCAAATTCTTGTTGCTTCAATTGATTGGTTTTAGCCTTTGAGTTTTAACCTTCAATTTGGCATCATTTTGAACCGGGGATCACTTTGTTAGGAAAGTGGATCACATAATTGGTTCTTGCTATTTTGTGTGTAATTCACGTGGATTTATTTGTGTTCATTGTTGTTGTGGAAGAATTTATCATTGTGGAATTATTACTTGCAATTTAGAGCATTTGGATTTCATTGCATTCCATTAGGGTTCACGCTAAACCTAGTAGAGTTGAATCGAAATTGAACAAGTGAATTGGGGTTTATAAATTGCTCCAATTGCATGTGCTTAATCTTGGTTTTAGGCACATCATATTTGGTATTAGAGCATCATCATACTTGGAATTAAGATTAATTATGCTATTGTTTAAGAATTGGTTCATAAATATTGAGTAATTGTGTAATTATTGAACTAGTTTGATTGACATTGTTTGATTGTCTTTCAAATTGGTTTTGCATGTGCTTAATCTTGGTTTTAGGCACATCATTTATTATATAAGGTTTTAATCAATTTAGATGAATTAAGAATTTCTTAATTATATTTTATAAGGTCAATCTATTTTTAACTTAGGTTGGATGTTTAAATTTTAGTAATCTTTCCCTTTAATAATTGCCTTAGTTTATTAGGTTAAAATATCTCTTAGGTAAGGATGTTGTGAACTTCTTAGTTAACTTGGTTGATTTGTGTTATTCCAAAACCTTATTTAAACTATTTTTAACTAAACGTATTCCTAACTTGTTATTAAATGATTTAGGGATATATATGTTTTCCATAAGTGTTATAGTCATTTCCACAAAGATTATGATTACTAGTAATTACTTTTCTTCTATTATCAATCTACAAAATTGAATAAAATAAGCAGAAAACAAATATCTATAAAAGTATACTTGGATATTGAATTCCCCTAAAATTAATAATGTAATTAACTAATCATTATTCAATTCTATTATTGTATTCTTATATTATGGGAATTCCTAAATTGATTTAACAGCTCTCTTGAGTCTACAAATTACTAACTCTGGGTTAATTAGTTGGAATCTCTTCTTAACTAAAACCCCTAGAATTGCATCACATTCAATCTACGGATTTAACTATTAGGTTTGACCCTAATCTAGAATATTTATGTTGTTCTATCATTGGGATTGCATGCAACTCCTTCAAATTATATTAGATCTATTCAAACATATAATCTCTTGATCTTCATGTATGAAATCAAACTTCAAACTAGTATACTAGATGTGCCTAAAATCCAAGATTAAGCACATGCAAAACCAATTTGAAAGACAATCAAACAATGTCAATCAAACTAGTTCAACAATTGCACAATTTCTCAATATTTATGAACCAATTCTTAAACAATGGCATGTTCAATCTTAATTCCAAGCACGATGATGCTCTGATACCAAATTATGATGTGCCTAAATTAGGGTTAAGAACATACAATTGGAACAAATAATCAACTTTAAATGCACTAAACCAATCTCAGTTCAATTGACTAAAAATTGCACGAATCCTAGTGAAGATGCAATGAGTTCCGAATGCTCAAAGTTGCAATTACAATTCCACAAAGATAATTTCCTCCAACATAACACTAATCATAAGTAAACCCACGTGAAAAATACACAAGAACAACTAAATTCACTTCTGTGATCCACTTTCCACACAAATTGATGCATGGTTCAATAGTGGTTAAATTGAAGGTTAAAAACCAAGGCTAAAAACCAATCAATTAAGCAATAATAATTTGATTACATGATAAGTCGCAAAATACCCTTATCTAAAGTAATGGAATTGTGCTTTATTGTTGAATTTTTAGATGATTTGTTGAAGAAAAGGGTGCTTAATGGAATGAATGTTAATTTCAGGATCTTCTAGAGTATTTTGGAGCTAAGGGAAGGAGTTTTAAAGAGTCAGAGCAAGTTTTGAAGGAATTGGATACATTACATGTGAAGAAAAAAATTATGGAAAGTACACAAGCAAGATACACGCCCATGTACTTTGCTTGTGTATCTAAGTTTTGCTTCTGTTCGATGACTTTTCAAATACACAACCAATGTACACTCCCATGTACTTGCTTGTGTATATTCACATAAGGACACTTAGAAGCAAGCATGAGATACACGAATGAGATACACTACTTGTGTATCCGGTCGTGTATATATCCAATCGGGGTACATGTATAAATAGACCTTCAGTTTGCCTTAGAAAAGGAGGTTACGAATTTTTCATTTTCTCTCACTCTCATAACAGCAAGGGAAAGAAGATTTTGTCGATTCCAAGGGAGATTAAAGATCCATGAAGAAAAAGATTTTATCTTTAAGGGTTATGACCATGAACTTTATCTATTCTTCTAGTAATTGTGTTTCTTTTGTCAAATTTATGGAGGAGTAGACCCTAGATCTAGATTTTATTTGAAACTTCTCTTTCATGTGATAAAGATTAGATCTTTAATGCAAAGTTGTTGACTTTCTTATGATTAATTGCATGCTCTTCAATTGTTTCTTAGATTCATAGATCCGGAATATAAATTTATGCGTGATATCATGTTAGTTAATTGAGAAATTGCTCATATGATTAGATCTAATGCAATTAATGAGATTTGATTGTTCGTCTAGAGATAGGAAACAAGAGTCTTCTGTTTACATTAATTATTTTGATGCGAATTC
Source organism: Laguncularia racemosa (assembly GCA_037954665.1). Classification (NCBI taxonomy): domain Eukaryota; kingdom Viridiplantae; phylum Streptophyta; class Magnoliopsida; order Myrtales; family Combretaceae; genus Laguncularia; species Laguncularia racemosa. The sequence goes on along the minus strand of JBBMOL010000181.1, from coordinate 923,865 downwards.
ATGTGCTTTATGCAATTCTAGGTTGCTATTAACTAAGGAGTGATCTTATTTAATAAACCTAGGATTAGATAGGTTAATATACTTGAGAAAGTAGTTAACTTGACTAGAGAATTCGACAGTATAAGAAGTCAATTATGACAATCTTCAGAAATCTAATGAATTACATGATAGAAAAGGAGTAGAATAAGATCTAGGTTGCTTTTGTTAACTGATAAATCTTCAGAACCATTGTTGTTAGTGAGTTGTTAGTTTTGAGATTAGAGTAATCAAGTTTTGAACAACATTATTAAGCGACGGTTAGATAATAGGAACGAAGTTAGTACTAGTAATTGGTGTATCTTTGAGGGATAACCTTGTGCTTACTTGCTATATTATGCTACGATAGGTGCACTTGCCTATTGCTTCGTAGTAGGATTAAGAACAAGAATTCAATTTATTAAAAATACGATTGGCAATGATCATTACAAATGCAATCAAATCTGACCAAGAAGACTTCAATCCAACCCTAGATATGACTCACTAGAGAAGAAAAGAAACACAACAAATAAGAAATTGATATAGCTCACAAGTTCTCCTTGTTGCACTCGCCATAATTCCAATTCTTAGGATTGAAATTGATAAGAGGAATTGAACTAAGGAAGAACCCTAATTCTCTCACAAAAATGTGAATTGTATATTCTAAAAAATTCTCCCCCAAAAACCCTACTTAAGCAAGTATTTATACTTGCTCCCTTTAGGGTTAAAAAGTTCACAAAATTAGAACTATGCCACTTTTAAGGTGGCCGGTCCTAAATAGTCCAAAGAAATAATTATAAATAAAAATATCCTTCATCATGCTAGTTCTTCCATAAGATTTGTCGGCCCAGCTCATCACCGGTTTAGGTCAGTCCATGGATAACCCACAAGCTGAGTCTTAGTGAGTTTGTCCATCGCCTTGTAAAGCATGATAAGTATGCCTGTTGGAATATACAATACATGAATAAAAGAAAAGAGGTTAGTAAACAAATAACTCTGGGGTCGATGTGCTCAAAAGGAGCCCTCATCGCCAAGATTTGAAATCCTTTGGCTCTTGCCCTAATGATAGGTCTTGACGGATTTTGATTCCTATCAATACTGGTAGTACCAATTTGAAAATAATAAAGTATACATAATTCAATCATAAGAATATCAATAACTGAATAATAAAAATTTCATGTTCATTTTAAGGTTTCATACCCGAGTGTAAACAAAAATTAACCTAACATAATATTAAAATTAAATGAAAAATATATAAAAATAATGCATGAAGAAGAACATCAATAATGTAATAATAATATTAAAAATTTATAACTACTCTAATGTTAACTCGAAAACTCTATATCTACTTTTTTTTTAATATCTTATTAGACTTTGCACATCATTTTGTAATGAAGTATTGTATCTTGAAAAGAAAAGTTGTATCTTCATAGAATGGAAAGTTGAATTTTCATAAAATAGGAAAGTTATCTTGAATAGGTAGGAAATTGCTTCTTCATGAAGGAGGAAACTTAGTTTCACTAGAAAGAAATTGAATCTTCTAAAGTAATCACACTTTAGGAAAGTAATTTTTAGCTTTTACTATTGATTTGCAAAGTGACATCTTCACTTAACATGGTCATAGCACAGTCGTACAAATGCCTATGTAACGTTTATTATGAATTTTCTTCAAAAATTGCAATTTTTAGTTTGACACGGTCTCTAATACAGCCATGTCAATGATTGTGTACTTCTGCATGGCTTCTAACATGGTCATGTGCTTAGTCATACAACTTGTCTTTCTCTATAAGCTCAATACGACCTATAGCAAGACTGTTGTTAACTATGCATGACCTCCTAATTCTATAAGTTTGACTTTTTTACTTCGATTTATGTGCAAATTATGTGAATTTGTTTCATTTTATCAAAAGTTACATTTCAAAGCCCTAAAATCAAAATAAAAGGCTAATTAAATGTAATATCCATCTAAAATATTTCAAAATTAAATCAAAAACTATATAAAAATTACAAATGATATGTGTTTTATAACACTTATCTAACATTGTGGTTGTATTTTTTCGTAGGGAGGAAAAAGAAGAAAGTTAAACTGAGTACTAGACTATAGTGGAGCTAATCTAAGCTAAGCAAATTGAACACAATGATCATTTTAAAAGCATGCAATTTGAAAAATATATTGAGAGTGAAGATGAGCAATGAGATTAATTGCGGATTTTAGTGAAGTTCTTAGTAGCAAATTGAGATTGCTTTAACAAATAAATGGTTAAGTTGTGTTTTAACAGTCCTTTGAAATCATCATTGCCATGCTATATAGATACCCTATTTCGTAGCTTGATGATATGTTAGATGAACTCTATGGTGCTCATATCATTTCAAAGATTGATCTAAGGAGTAGATATCTTCAAATACGCATGAGACCTAGAAATGAGTGGAAAATAGCATTTAAGACAAAGCATGGTCTCTATGAATGGATGGTCATGCCCTTTGGTCAAACCAATACAGATAGTACATTCATGAGGTTGATGAACCATGTACTAAGAGCCTTTATCAGAAAGTGTGTTGTTGTGTACTTTGACGACATTGTAGTGTATAGTCATGACTTGAGGACTCATGTTGAGCACTTGTGAGAGGTCCTAACCACTCTTTGAGTGAAATATGTGTTTGGAAACTTGAAGAAATGTTGCTTCTATCAAGATGAGGTTATATTTCTAAGGTTTGTTGTCAGAAATGGATACGAGCTATTCGTAACTAGCTAACCTTAAAGGATGTAGCTAACATGAGAACTTTTCATAGACTTTTATCCCTTTATTAACATTACATTTGAAGCTTCAGTACTATAGTAACACCTTTCACAAATCTGATTAAGAAGAATGTAGAGTTTAAATAGGGAGAGAAGGCTCAGTGACGTTTTCAAGAGATCAAGGAAAAACTGATAACATCTTGAGTACTAGTACACTCGGACTTTGAGAAAGTGTTTAAACTAAAGTGTGAAGTGTTAAGAGTAAAGATTGGAGCTGTGATGATGTAAGAAGTTTAACCTATTACTTACTGTAGTGAGAATCTTAGTGGAGCTTCCTTGAATTGTTCCGTGTATAGCAAAGAGTTCTATTCTTTAATCTAAGCCCTTATAATATAACAACACTATCTTTTGCCCTAAGAATTCTTCATCTATACTAACTATGAGTCCTTGAAATACCTTTGAACACAAAATAAGCTATCCAAGCACCAAGCTTAGTGGCTAGACTTCATGGAAGGTTTCTCTTATGTTGTGAAGTACAAGAAGGGGAAGCATAATGTAGTAGGTAATGTGCTCTCGTGAAGGTATGCCTTGATTACTACTCTATAGGCTAAGGTGTTGGGTTTTGAATTAATCAGTGAGTAGTATAAGCATGACCTTGACATGCCTTACTAATTGAATTGTAAACACATCCAAAAGTAACGTGATCAATAAAGTCCAATCAACAATGGTGTGATCAATAAATCACCAATGATCCCTAATTCACGAGAATTCAAGACTTGATGCTAAATTGAAATGAGACACAAAGCAATTGTATAAGTAGCAATGGATGGCAACAGAAATGAATTAGAATTCCACTCAAATTGAAGTGATTCAAATCTGAAATGGATGAACCCTAATTCATGTGGATAACAACAGGTAACCAACAAATTGCACCTAGCTATGATGTACTAAATATAATTTGAAAGCAACAAGAAAAATATTGATATTACTCACAATCTACTCAAGTTGATCTCGCCACAATTTCACTTGTGAAATTGATAAGAGACTTTTACAGGTAAGGATCTCCTTTACAACAAAGAAAGTGTCTAATTTCAAAAATGTTCAAAAGCCACCTCAAAACCCTAGTTAGCAAGTCTTTAATACTTGCTCCAATTAGGGTAAAAATAACACAAAATTACAAACAAGCCACTTAAGTGGCCGGTTCTAAAAGCAACAAATTACTAGTACAAATGATCTTCAAGTGGCTAGTTCTTCACTTTAATTGAACATACTGTGGTTCATTGGATGTGATTCTAAGAATGTCCCACAATTTGATCCTTAGTGTATGTTATTTGGCCATCCTATAAAAATAGATAAATGTACTTCCTAAAATGCAAATATAAAGCATTATTAGATAAAACATGGTAATATGTGGATTTCTGGACTCATGCATCCAATTTAGGTTTCCCCACTGTTGAAACCGTAGGGTTAATTCCCATCATCTTCTTAGGCCTTTGAAAGATTTGCCCTCAAATTTAAGGGGTCTTCTCTTGGACTAATACCCATTGTTTGTGTTTGCTTGTTGGCTTGAGGTATGGAAGAGCCAGTGGTGTTTCTAATCTATTCCCAAAAAGAGCGAACCTTAAATAGAGACATAGGAGTTAAGATAATCTGTGTACCATCCTTCTGAAACATGTAAGTGTTTCTGAACCAGTAATGTAACACCTTTCTATCAAATAACCACGGTCTACCTAACAATATAAGAAAGGCGCACATAGGAAGCACATCATAGATAATCACATCACTGTATCTATCCCCTATACTGAATGGCACCTTTGCCCTCTATGTCACATGCAAACTACCTCAGTTGTCCAACCAATGCAATTTATAAGGGTTTGGATGTGGGCTAGTGGCTAGTTGTAAATTATCTACTAATGTAGTAGATATGACATTAGTGCAACTACCACCATCAATGAAAAGCACACATAAGTTACCTCAAATCCAACAAGGTGTGTGGAATAGGTTCTCCCTCTATATGTCCTTAACATTTGGAGATAAGGTCATAACCCTGTGTAACACATTAATAGGTAAGTAATTTTCACCCTTTTTATCCTCATGTGTCTCAGCATTCTGATCATCATAATACTCCAGTAAGGCTAGGGATAAATCTGTAGGCTCGACAGCTTTTTCCTCATCATCTTCTTTATTGCCCTCCATAACAGTCATCACCCTTTTATTGGTACACTATGCAGCCATATGTCAAAATCCCATGCATTTGAAACATTTAATCTGGCACATCTTCCCACTGGTTGTCGCCGGTACTGTCTGCCTAAAATTAGATCCAATTACCTCTTTGCCTTTTCCAGAAACATTCTTCTCTTTATCAATGCTAGGGATAATTTTATCTACAACCTTGGCTTGTTTGCTTGCTCCCTTTGGTCCACCCATTTGACCATCTATCCCCATAGGTTTAGTATTAGTACCATATTTGTTACTAGTAGCTCATAATGGATTGGACCGTCTTTGCCTCTCCACTTTCAAGGCTAATTGTATAGCCTCATCAAGTGTACTATACCTTTGCAGCTCAACAACATAGGCAATTACATATTTCAACCCAGACACATATTGTGCTAGGGTTTACTTAGGAGGCTCGATTGATTTACATCTAATCATTAGCGTTTCAAACTCTTGTACGTAATCATCTACCGTTTACCTCCCTGCCTCAATATTTAGAGACGCATAAACAATTCCTACCTGTAATGCACAGGTATGAACCTTTTCCTTAGAACCCATTTCATGTCCCTCTAGGTATGTATTTTAGCCTCTCCATCCCTTCACCTGTTAATCACCAGATTCTTTCACCACAAGGCGGCATAACCTATGAATTCCACAAATGTAAGACGAACCTTGGTGTTATCATCAATTTAATAACACTTGAAAAGACCCTCAACTTTGTCTTCCTAATCCAGGTAATCATCTATTGAACCCCTACCATCAAATGAAGGCATCTGTAGTTTCACATACTCTAATCCCCGAGGTGGCTTGAAATCCCTGTGAGGGTATGGGTTAACCCCAAAATTATCATCTCTTTCTTCCCTAAGAGCATGAAATCTCCTTCCACTCTTCTTCCCATATTACCTCCAATTGCTCCTTCCTTTTGAACGTTTTGAGGAGCTACTCTAGGTAGAGGTGCCTGAGGATTTGCCACTGGTGGTTGTAGCATCGTCATCCTATCTATCCTTGTTGTTAATGTAGCAATAATGATGATAAGGTCTTGAAGTTGTTCCTCCAAAGTTCTTCTACCTACAGTTCGATCACCCTATCCACCACCAACTTGGCTATTAGCCTCATTGCCAATTCCCCCATTCACACTATCATTTGATATAGTTATGGACTTGATTTGTTGAATTACAAAGACAATTCAAAGCAATATAGTACACCTCACAATCACCCCTTCACAACCACCACACTTTAACATCACACAACAATCACTACAAAAGAAAACACAAAACTCCACTTAGGCTTCACACACCTATAGCACACTTGTAATCACAGCAACAATAAGTAGAAGCAATAATAAACACTTCTCTAAATGGTAAGTTAATGATTCCAACTAAGAAAAATGTGTTTAAAGCATCAATACATAATAACTTCCACACTTGGATGCTTGCTTTTGAAATTCAAAACTTAACCACTACAACACTCTTCACTACGGTACATACACACACATATAACTACGGTGTAGCAACCTTCCCACTACAACACACACAATACACCACGTTGCACCCTTCACTCACACAATCACTACACCACACGTACACACTCACTCACGGTGTAGCACACACACACTTTACCCCTCTTCCAATCATGGCAACAAGACAATTGCAACACTTAATGAAGCTTCTCCACGAATGGTAAGAAACAATTCTAAATATTCAAATTGTATTAAATCAACAATACACAATAACTGTTTAACTTAAATGATTCTTTTTGAACTCAAATACTTTCTAAATCCTCCACGCAAGAAGCAAATTTGGAAATGTAAATTGCACTCCTCAATTCCTGATGGGACGATCTGACCGTTCTAACAAGTTTAAACCTTTACTCAATCCTAGCTAACGATCAGTTCTCAGGCAAGTGTACCTATTGACTAGCAATATAGCATAGGAGTACAGGTATCGATCCCACGAAGACTTATAAGTACTAGTACTAACGATTCTCCTACTATCTAACTTCTCACTATTGACGATCTCAACTATCCTAATTATTACCTAAACCTGAAAGAAACAAATAAAATGAACAAAGTAAATGTAATCAAACACTCCCTTAATTAATTCAATGATATAAACATACCCTGCCCAAGATCCACCCCTGATTCTCATGCAGCTTCTATTCAATTCCAAACTATCCAATGATTAATACCCAATCTTTGATCTGCGGAGTTTCTTACACTAGATTAGAGTCTTTCTCAAGATCAATAATCTCTAATCTTAATTAGGCCAATTAAGATCTCTCTTCAATTAACATAACCAAGATTGCAATAGAATTCTAGGACTCTCAATTGAACCAGACCGCAATGACCTCGTTCAATACAGAAGACCTCCTATAACCTATCTCTAGGATTACAAGGGGTCTTTTTATTCATGCAAGATCTAGTCTATTACCAATTTCTCAATCTTAATAACGGAGATATAATTCCATCCTAATATTGCGCACATATCAAGATGAATAAACTATAATTGCAACATGAACAAACTCAAAGAATAGAATTAAATTATTGAACATCAACAATTCTATCACATGATACTCAGGGGTTTTTCAAGGGAACGGGTATGAAACAATTAGCTACTCATGAATCTAATAAGAAGAGCAAAACATAAAATAATTGAGTCCATAAAGAAAATTCGAACACGAAATATCTTGGCTTCCAATCCGAAACTATTCTGGCAACAGCTCCTAGCAGCAACTTCTCTTCTCTAGGGTTTCTCTCGTGCCGCCTCTCTTTTTTTCATTAGGGTTGTTCTATTTATACTTCTTGAGGCATGGCCAAGCATCTTCAACTGGAAAGATACGATTCTATCTTTCCTTTTCCAAGTGAATCTCGTCAAGTGAATAACAGTCGCCAGGCACGCCTAACGGCACGGCCAGATTTCAAACAGTGTCTCCCTCTGGTCGAAAATATGTAACTCCTCAATCTTGCTCAGTGTTTGGCACGGCTAGGAACACGGCTAGCAGCACTGGAAGCAACACGGCTAGAAGCACTTGTAGACTATAACCCGTGCCAAGTTCTGGAGCTTTCCACGTCTTCACAGCGTATGCCACGGCTTCAAACACACCCATATCACAAGCCGTGCTTCCTTTCCAAGTGACGCTTTCATCTTCAGATGTGCCCACGGTTCATGACACGGCCGTGGCTTTCCTTGTGTTGTCCATGAGTAACTTTAACTTGATCTTTTAAGCTTCAATTATGCTCCTTTTGTGATCTTTCTCCTTCTCTTTGGTATTATACCCTGAAACATATATTTATCTATTAAATACCGAATCCGCATTGAATTTATTCAAAAGATTATACAAATTCATTCTTAGTGCCCATGATTTACAAGGGTTAATTTACTCTTATCAAATTTCCCCACACTTAAGGTTTTGCTTGTCCTCAAGCAAACATGGATTAAGAAAACCCAAAGGACCAGTTCTCATAAGTTCCTGCAATCAAGAAGATATTTCAGCGTCATCGATTTCATGCTACACCTCAATCATTGATAATCTTTACTCAATCTTACCATTAGTTGTATACAAAATACAAATACTAAAATTCCCGAAACTAATCCAAGTGAATCAAACTTTTACCCTTATCATTTAAACTAAAATTCCTAGAGTCAGAATTGTCACAAGATCGATACTAGTAAAATAAAGTATACCATCCTTTTAACCACTGTTGTAAGCAACACAACAGGGACTAAAGGCATGTTGTATCCACTTGTCTCCTAGCTCTTCCTTTTCTGTTTCATCCAATTCTTAAGTTGATCTTAAGAGTTTACCAATGAAGCACTTAACTAAGTTAACCGACCCATGTAACAAACTTTCGATCGATAATCCCGAGTTCATTACTCGAGTTAACAGACGTTATTCCCTTAGCGTAGAAGGCGTCCCTCGGATTTACTTGTTCGAGTCTAGTTAACTCAATTACTTAATTAATTAAGACGGTTTCCATGGTCAGTAAGTCCCAGACCAGGCGATCTTAGGCTACTAGGTTTTAAAAATACCCCTTCGAACCTCTGCCATCTCAATCAATCAACTATCATTTTTATAAGCTCTTTTAAGTTCATTTTTCTCAAACTTTTCTCATGACCCTTGTAGCGAGCTTTCAGCCATTGATCCCAAGTTCGTCACCCGAGTCAATAGATGTTATTCCCTAAAAAAGGCATCCCTCAGGCTTAATTACTCGAGTCTATGAGGCCCACTTTTGAACTATTTATTTATTTATTTTTATTTTATTTTTTTAAATCACCAAGTTACAAGTATCATTTATGCCTTCACTCCAAGTTATATGGCTTACCTACTGGGCAAAAAGAAGGGCATACTAAACTCACTAGTGACCTTAATCCAATCTCACTTCCCGAAAGTAAAGGTTAAATGACAAGTAAGTTTACTTCACTTGGATTTCATCTTGTAATTTTAGCAACGTATCTCTAATACATAATAAGAGAATAAAAATTGTTAAAGATATTCTACAGAGGTATAAACAAATCTCAGCAGTTCTTGATTGTCAAAAGTCATCATCGATTATACCTTAATTAAGAGGAAATTACATTTTTGATTGCATAACCCTTGTATCCTAGTTTCGTACAAGTTTCGTTTTCCTAACCCCCTTCCCCACACTTATAATAGACATTGTCCCCAATGTCCTCATGAAAAGCATAAAGGGAAGCAAAGAATAAAAGCAAAAATAAAACAAAAGGAAAACGAAAAACTTCCCTGAATTCTCTTACAACGCAGATCGTTAACAGAAAGTCAAGCGACGAACAAGTAGAGTCATGAGAACCTCTGCTAAACGTAATGGGTCGGTATACTTTGAAAGCCTGTATCTCATAACAATAACAACAAAACAACAATGAAAACAAAACAAAACGAAAAAAACTCATAATCGACTGAACATAAAGCTAACTATCATCAACATTTTCTATTTCAAACATTAGTGGTTAGTCAGTTTTCCAGAATCATACAAATCAGGACAGTAAAAACAAAAGTAAGACGGCTATTCTATACAATGGTCCAAATCTCCCGGGTTCAACTTCCATCGATCCACTCGCGAGATCAGCTGCTGAAGTCATCATCTGCAGGTAATGGTACAGTGCCCGATCGGCGAGGAGAATCAGATCCAATCACCTCCATATTCTGCTGATTGCTCGCTTCAGCAGTCGCAACTACGGGACTTCCATGTCCGGCCATGAAAGCTGCACCCGAGGATTCTCCAACATGAAAACCGGTATCATAGGCACCACTCGAGTGACGATCTCCTCCAGAAACCACCCGAGTAGCTCGTGATGCGACGTCCTCATCGCTAGAGCCACCACATGGGGGAAGATCTACCCCCAATTTCTCACCAATACGGGATAAACAAGTGACTAAATAACTCTTTAAGCCCTTCACCCGTTTCGACTGCCTGGTTTGTTCTCTTTTGATTTCTTCCAAATCTACAGTCAATCTCTTTACCGAATTTGCAAGCTCCTGATTTGGTCTGGCCTGCTCTCGAGCTTGCTCTTGCTCCTCACCCTGCTCGGGTTCTATCTCTAGCTCTTGTTGGTCGGCAGACACATCTGGGATGTGAAACCTCCACCTCCGCAAAACACTTCCGGGGAGAGAGGTGCTCCTGCCACAACTATCCCTAGGAACCCGAGTTGGAAAAACACCATAGTTTTTCAGAATACAAGTAATCCAAGAGCCGACAAAAACCTTATGGTGCCCCAGATCGCATTGTTTTTTCAAACACCAAACAGCTGCTAATCCGACATTAACCCGGGTACCTGTAATCATACTCCACAGCTGATACAGGTCTGAAGCATTCACAACCCCTTGAGAATCACCTCTACCAGTTGTTGAGCGGGCCAGAATGTAATGGAGTACATGTACGGCAGGATCCCTTAAATGGCTCCCCTTTGATTTGGAAGGGTCATATCCACCGGTTCCCATACTATTCCACACTCCATGTTGCAGTAAGCCCCTAGGAAAGGCATCAGGAAGCTGCGCGAATTCATCGGAGTCGATAAACTCCTCGTCATAAATACCCAAACACTTGATAAAGTTTCTCATTTCAACACGGTGTTAACTCCCTTAGCAATAGAAGGAGACCACATTATCAAGTTGGGTATGCCGGCCAAAACTAAGTTTGAATGTAGCTACAAAATCATAACTTAGCGAAGAGTACACATCCTCCTCAATGCTCAGAAGTGCCTTCCAAGCGAGATCGTTCAAGAAATAATCAAATCGTTCCACTAACCCATACTTAGCTAGCACTTCCCAATAAACTACTACATTAGGCATAAATACACTTCTCTTCTTTCACAAATAATCTACTTCCAATTCTGAAAACACACAAGAAATGCACTTCCCTTCTTCCCCTTTTTCTCACGACAAGATGAAGATCATAAGGATTAACTAAGAAATTTCCACTTCCACTTCCGCAACAACAAGGTATAACACAACACAATCACAAGTAACCAATTCAATTTGACTTCAAAAATTCCAATTAAGAAATGAAAATTGAAGAACCCTAATTTCCAATTGAAGTTCATGCAAATCCCTTCTCCAAAACCTTTTGCTCTGATACCAAAAACTATGGTGTGCCTTACTAACTGAATTGCAAACACATCCAAAAATAACGTGATCAACAAAATCCAATCAATAATGGTGTGATCACTAAATCACCAATGATCCCTAATTCACGAGAATTCAAGACTTGATGCTAAATCGAAATCAGAAACAAAGCAATTGTATAAGTAGCAATGGATGATAATAGAAATGAATTAGAATTCCACTTAAATTGAAGTGATTCAAATCTGAAATGGATGAACCCTAATTCACGTGGATAACAACAGATAACCAACAAATTGCACCTAGATATGATGCGCTAAATAAAATTTGAAAACAACATGAGAAACATTGATATTACTCACAATCTACTCAAGTTGATCTCGCCACAATTTCTGATGAGATCCATGATGAGTGCCAAGCCGGAAGAAGAAATGTGGATCCTCTTGAAGTGCTGCCTGGACCGATCACAAGAAATCGAGCAAAACGATTCAAGGAAGCACTTAACGGGTTGATAAAGGTTGTCCATGAAGCCAGAAAGGATTGGAGCAATCATGAAGTTGGAACGGATTGGAACAACCATGGGAAGACCCTTGCTTTTGTACAAGTTATACTGGACACGGGATGAAGAGGGCATATATTTTAAAGGCACGGCCGTGTAGGAATCTCAAGATGGCACAGAATCATACACGGCCAGACACACGGCTAAAAGGCATGGCCGTGTATTGAGTCAAGCAAATCCCCAGGAAGGTACACGACCAGAAGTACACGGTCGTGTATGTGGCTGGAATGTGCATAGAAAAGTACACGGTCGTGTACACGGCCGTGTATGTTGCCAGAAGTTGCACAGAAAGGTACACGGCTAAAGTACATGGTCGTGTACACGGCCGTGTATCCCCTGCCAGCCAGCTTGTTCTGTTTTCACGTTTTTACGCCACTTATCTAAACTACGTCGTTTTGGACTTGTTTTACACGAATTGTAACCCTAGTATAAAAGCTCCTAGGGTTTAGAACAATGAAGAACATACATCTTTGAACATTAAACACTTTTGAGAGGCACCTCTCTTGGTTCTTCAAGAACTAAATCGAACTTATTGGATTGATTTCTGTGGCGTTCATCCCGACTTATCAATCAGTCTTTCATCCTGATTGTGGCGTCTTCGTTTTTATACCAAGGTTCTTGTCTCGCTTATAGACAACGGGTCGCGGTTTCCACTTTAGGTGTTTGGGCGTCTTAGGCAATGAATTTCCGAACGTATTGGTATTGGGTTTCGTCACGGGTTGGCATGGTTCGTATCAGTTTGGTATCAGAGCTTAGGTTTGTCAAAACATCAAGTTCAGTTGATGAAGGTAATATCAAAAACCCTAACCCCAATCGTTCATATCAATTATCGTATTCAATTTCGTAGTATTGATTGTCTTTTGATAGTGTAATATCGCCTAGCCGATTGTTAAAAAAAAAAATCACGACAAAAAAAAAAGAACAGAAAAGAACAGAAAAGAAAAACGTGATCAAGAGCAACAACCAAGACAAAAAAAAAAAAATTCGGATAGAAAAATAGAGGAAAATTTACGAACCCTAGAGTTGTGTTGAATTTTACGGAAGGAAATTGGTGTAGTTCGGGTTAGTTCCAAGAGAATTGAGAAGAGGAAATTGGCGAGTTGATATCATCATTATTTATGAGAATACACGAGTGACTATGTGATATCATCCTTTGAGCGAAACACGTAAGGGTGTGTATCGTGAGGTTTAATCATATATATATATTGTGTTAGTACTAATCTTTTCTGCAGGGACAATGTCAAGACAACATTCTCCTAAAGGTGAGCGGGGAAGGTTTGATGCTAGGGTAATAATTGAGGCGTTGAGGGGAGAAATGAAGAGGATGTTCCAAGAGGGAATGGAACAAATTCATGAGACGGTAGAGCAAAGACTAGAGCAATCCACAAATGTATTCCAAGGGCGTAAGAGGGAGAGTCGTTCTAGGAGAGTACCAAGTGGTGGAGATAAAATGTCGGATGATGATTTTTATGAGCCTTCTGTTGGGAGTTATAGAGGTTATAGCGGTCGGAATAGAGGAACTAGGGATTGGGAAGATAGAGGAGATAGGAAAAGAGAGAATATATTTCATACTAGATGTTATCTAGGAGATCACATTTGTAGTTTGATTATTGATGGGGGAAGTTGCACCAATGTAGTGAGTAATTTTATTGTTGAGAGGCCGGGGCTCAAAACTGTTAGACACCCTAGTCCATATAAATTGCAGTGGTTGAATGATAGTGGTGAGACTAAGGTGAGTAAGCAAGCCTTGATTGGGTTTCGCATTGGTAGGTATGAGGATGAGGTGTTATGTGATGTAGTGGCAATGCAAGCATGTCATGTGTTGTTGGGGAGACCATGGCAATTTGATAGGAAGGTTGTGCATGATGGCTTTTCTAACAAGTATACGCTTGTTCACTAAGGGAAGAGCTTTAATCTTAAACCGTTAACACCTAAGCAGGTGTATAAGGACCAGTTGTAGCTACAACAGTCGTTTGCAAAACACAAGGTGAGTGAAAAGCAGAGTGAGAGTGAGAGAGAAAAAGACAATGAGAAGAAAAAGGAATATAAAAGTCAGGATCAAAAGGAAAAGGAGAGGAAGGCTGGAAAGAGTGTGAGAGGCCAAGTTGAAGGGGGATCAACTTTGGTGGTGAGTGAAAAGGAGAGGGCAACCTTGCAAAAGGAGAGTTGTGTGGCAAGAGCGAGTGTAGTAAGGAGAGCGTTAGTGATGAGGCAACCTATGTTGTTTCTGTTTTTTAAAGAAACATGTTTGACTACTAACAAATTATCTAACTCTTTGTCTAGTGTGGTTGTGTCTCTTGTGCAGGACTTTGAAAATGTCTTTTCGAAGGAACTCCAAAGGCAGGTTAATGAATTAATGGAGAAGGGATATGTGAGAGAAGGCATGAGTCCATGTGTAGTGCTTGTGGTTTTGGTGCCTAAGAAGGATGGAACATGGAGAATGTGTGTTGATTCCATCAACAACATTACGGTAAAGTATCGTCATCCCATTCATCGCTTAGATGACTTCTTAGATTGGTTATATGAGTATAGTGTTATTCCTCATGAGCCTTGGATAGACATGTCCATAGATTTTGTGTTAGGATTATCTAGGCCTAAGCATAGTCGAGATTCTATTTTTGTGGTTGTGGATAGGATTTCTAAAATGGTTCATTTCTTTCCTTGTCATAAAACTAATGATGCTATACACATTGTTGAATTGTTCTTTAGAGAGGTAATGCGTTCGCAGGCTATACCTAGTAGCATTGTTAGTGATCGGGATGTAAAGATTTCGAGTCATTGTTGGAGAGTATTGTGGGAAAAGTGGGGAACTAAACTAATGTTTTTGACTATCCGTCACCCACAAACTGATGGGCAAATTGATGTGGTTAACAGGACTTTAATTCAATTGTTAGGGGAAATCATAGAGAAGAACATTAGGACTTGGAAGGATTGTCTATCATGTGTGGAGTTTGCATATAATAGGGCTTTACAGTGCACTATTCATTGTTGACCATTTGAGATTGTGTATGGTTTTAACCCATTGGTTCCTATTTATTTATTGCCATTGCAACTTAACAAGTTTGTGAGTTTTGAGGCTGATTCTAAGGTAGATTTCGTGAGAAAGCTATATGCACAAGTAAAGTTTAGGATTGTAAAACAAAATGCCAGGGTCACTTCAAGGGTGAACAAGGACAGGAGACCCAAGATTTTTCAGCCTGGAGATTGGGTTTGGGTGCATTTTCGCAAGGAGAGGGTTCTATTGCAGAGGAAATCCAAGTTGAACCCTAGGGGAGACGGTCCATTTCCGAGGCTTGAGAGAAGTAGTGATAATGCATACGAGAAATATTTATCAGGTGAGTATCCAGTAAGTGTCACATTTAATGTTACTGATCTAAGTCCCTTTGATGCAGGCAATGATTTGAGGACAAATCCTTTTCAAGAGGAGGGGAATGATGAGATCCATGATGAGTGCCAAGCCGGAAGAAGAAATGTGGATCCTCTTGAAGTGCCACCTGGACTGATCACAAGAAAACGAGCAAAACGATTCAAGGAAGCACTTAACGGGTTGATAAAGGTTGTCCATGAAGCCGGAAAGGATTGGAGCAATCATGAAGTTGGAACGGATTGGAACAACTATGGGAAGACTGATGGACGATCTGACCATTCTAAAAAGTTTAACCCTCTACTCAATCCTAACTCACGATCAGTTCTTAGGCAAGTGTACCTATCGACTAGCAGTATAGCATAGGAGTACAAGTATCGATCCCACGAAGACTTACAAGTACTAGTACTAACGATTCTCCTACTATCTAACTTCTCACTATTGATGATCTCAACTATCCTAATTATTGCTTAAACCTGAAAGAAAAAAAAAATGAACAAAGTAAATGTATTCAAACACTCCCTTAATTAATTCAATGATTTAAACATACCCTGCCCAAGATCCACCCCTAATTCTCATGTAGCTTTTACTCAATTCCACACTATCCAATGATTAATATCCAATCTCTGATCTGCGGAGTTTCTTACACTAGATTAGAGTCTTTCTCAAGATCAATAATCTCTAATCCTAATTAAGCCAATTAAGATCTCTCTTCAATTAACATAATCAAGATTGCATTAGAATCCTAGGACTCTCAATTGAACCAGACCACTATGTCCTTGTTCAATACAGAAAACCTCTTATAACCTATCTCTAGGATTACAAGGGGTCTTTGTATCCATGCAAGATCCACTCTATTAACAATTTCTCAATCTTAATAACAGAGATATAATTCCATCCTAATACTGCGCACATATCAAGATGAACAAACTATAATTTCAACATGAATAAACTCAAAGAGTAGAATTAATTATTGAACATCAACAATTATGTCGCATGACAATCAGGGGTTTCTCAAGGGAACGGGTATGAAACAATTAGCCACTCATGAATCTAATAAGAAGAGCAAAACAAAAAATACTTGAGTCCATAAAGAAAATTCAAACACGAAATATCTTGGCTTCCAATCCGAAACTATTCTGGCAACATCTTCTAGCAGCAGCTTCTCTTCTCTAGGGTTTCTCTTGTGCCGCCTCCCCTTTCTCTCATTAGGGTTGTTCTATTTATACTTCTTAAGGCATGGCCGAGCGTCTTCAGCTGGAAAAATACGATTGTATCTTTCCTTTTCCAAGTGAATCTCGTCAAGTGAATAACAGTCGCCTAGCACGCCTAACAGCATGGCCAGATTTCAAACCGTGTCTCCCTCTGGTCGAAAATATGTAATTCCTAAATCTTGCTCAGTGTTTGGCACGGCTAGGAACACGGCTAGCAGCACTGGTAGCAACACGACTAGAAGCACGGCTAGACTATAACCCGTGCCAAGTTCTGGAGCTTTCTACGTCTTCACAGCGTATGCCACGGCTTCAAACACACCCATATCACAAGTCGTGCTTCCTTTCCAAGTGACGCTTTCATCTTCAGATGAGCCCATGGTTCATGACACGGCCGTGGCTTTCCTTGTGCTGTCCATGAGTAACTTTAACTTGATCTTTTAAGCTTTAATTATGCTCATTTTGTGATCTTTCTCCTTCTCTTTGGTATTATACCTTGAAACATATATTTATCTGTTAAATGCCGAATCCGCATTGATTTTATTCAAAAGATTATACAAATTCATCATTAATGCCCATGATTTACAAGGGTTAATTTACTCTTATCAAATTTCCCCACACTTAAGGTTTTGCTTGTCCTCAAGCAAACATGGATTAAGAAAACCCAAAGGACCAATTCTCATAAGTTCCTGCAATCAAGAAGATATTTCAGCGTCATCGATTTCATGCTACACCTCAATCATTGATAATCTTTACTCAATCTTACCATTAGTTGTATAAAAAATACAAATACTAAAATTCCCAATGCTAATCCAAGTGAATCAAACTTTTACCCTTATCATTTAAACTAAAATTCCCAGAGTCAGAATTGTCACAAGATCGATACTAGTAAAATAAAGTATACCATCCTTTTAACCACTGTTGTAAGCAACACAACAGGGACTAAAGGCATGTTGTATCCACTTGTCTCTTAGCTCTTCCTTTTCTGTTTCATCCAATTCTTAAGTTGATCTTAAGAGTTTACCATTGAAGCACTTAACTAAGTTAACCGACCCATGTAACAAACTTTCGATCGATAATCCCGAGTTCATCACTCGAGTTAACAGACGTTATTCCCTCAACGTAGAAGGCATCCCTCGGATTTACTTGTTCGAGTCTAGTTAACTCAATTACTTAATTAATTAAGACGGTTTCCTTGGTCAGTAAGTCCCAAACCAGGCGATCTTAGGCTACTAGGTTTTAAAAATACCCCTTCGAACCTCTACCATCTCAATCAATCAACTATCATTTTTATATGCTCTTTTAAGTTCATTTTTCTCAGACTTTTCTCATGACCCTTGTATCGAGCTTTCAGCCATTGATCCCAAGTTTGTCACCCGAGTCAATAGATGTTATTCCCTAAAAAAGGCATCCCTTAGGCTTAATTACTCGAGTCTATGAGGCCTACTTCTGAACTATTTATTTATTTATTTATTTATTTATTTTTTATTTTTTTATTTTTTTATTTTTTTTTTAAATCACCAAGTTACAAGTATCATTTATGCCTTCACTCCAAGTTATATAGCTTACCTACTGGGTAAAAAGAAGGGCATACTAAACTCACTAGTGACCTTAATCCAATCTCACTTCCCGAAAGTAAAGGTTAAATGACAAGTAAGTTTACTTCACTTGGATTTCATCTTGTAATTTTAGCAACGTATCTCTAATACATAATAAGAGAATAAAAATTCTTAAAGATATTCTACAAAGGTATAAACAGATCTCAGCAGTTCTTGATTGTCAAAAGTCATCATCGATTATACCTTAATTAAGAGGAAATTACATTTTTGATTGCATAACCCTTGTATCCTAGTTTCGTTTTCCTAACCCCCTTCCCCACACTTATAATAGACATTGTCCCCAATGTCCTCATGAAATGCATAAAGGGAAGCAAAGAATAAAGGCAAAAATAAAACAAAAGGAAAACAAAAAACTTCCCTGAATTCTCTTACAATGCAGATCGTTAACAGAAAGTCAAGCGACGAACAAGTAGAGTCATGAGAACCTCTGCTAAACGTAACGGGTCAGTGTACTTTGAAAGCCTGTATCTCATAACAATAACAACAAAACAACAAAGAAAACAAAAAAAAAAAACGAAAGAAACTCATAATCGACTGAACATAAAGCTAACTATCATCAGCATTTTCTATTTCAAACATTAGTGGTTGGTCAGTTTTCCAGAATCATACAAATCAGGACAGTAAAAACAAAAGTAAGATGGCTACTCTATACAATGATCCAAATCTCCCGGGTTCAACTTCCATCGATCCACTTGCGAGATCAGCTGCTGAAGTCATCATCTAAAGGCAATGGTACAGTGCCCGATCGGCGAGGAGAATCAGATCCAATCACCTCTGTATTCTGCTGATTGCTCGCTTCAGCAGTCGCAACTACAGGACTTCCATGTTGTGCCATGAAAGCTGCACCCGAGGATTCTCCAACATGAAAACCGGTATCATATGCACCACTCGAGTGACGATCTCCTCCAGAAACCACCCGAGTAGCTTGTGATGCGACGTCCTCATCGCTAGAGCCACCACATGGGGAAAGATCTACCCCAAATTTCTCACCAATACGGGATAAACAAGTGACTAAATAACTCTTTAAGCCCTTCACCCGTTTCGACTGCCTGGCTTGTTCTCTTTTGATTTCTTCCAAATCTGCAGTCAATCTCTTTACCGAATCTGCAAGCTCCTGATTTGGTCCGGCCTGCTCTCGAGCTTGCTCTTGCTCCTCACCCTGCTCGGGTTCTATCTCTGGCTCTTGTTGGTCGGCAGACACATCTAGGATGTGAAACCTCCACCTCCGCAAAACACTCTCGGGGAGAGAGGTGCTCCTTCCACAACTGTCCCTGGGAGCCCGGGTTGGAAAAACACCGTAGTTTTTCAGAATACGAGTAATCTAAGAGCCGAGAAAAACCTTATGGTGCCCTAGATCGCATTGTTTTTTCAGACACCAAACAGCTGCTAATCCGACATTAACCCGAGTATCCGTAATCATACTCCACAGCTGGTACAAGTTCGAAGCATTCACAACCCATTGAGAATCACCTCTACCAGTGGTTGAGCGGGCCAGAATGTAATGGAGTACACGCACGGCAGGATCCCTTAAATGGCTCCCCTTTGATTTGGAAGGGTCATATCCATCGGTTCCCATACTATTCCACACTCCATGCTGCAGTAAGCCCCTAGGAAAGGCATTAGGAAGCTGCGCGAATTCATCGGAGTCGATAAACTCCTCGTCATAAATACCCAAGCACTTGATAAAGTCTCTCATTTCAACATGGTGATAACTCCCTTGGCAGTAGAAGGAGACCATGTTATCAAGTTGGGTATGCCGGCCAAAACTAAGCTTGAATGTAGCTACAAAATCATAGCTTAGCGAAGAGTACACGTCCTCCTCAATGCTCAGAAGTGCTTTCCAAGCGGGATCGTTCAAGAAATGATCAAATCGTTCCACTAACCCATACCTAGCTAGCACTTCCCAATTAACAACTACATTAGGCATAAATATCTTCTTTTCTCACACCATATCATACTTACCTTCGTCCTCGCTCCGCAAGTTAGGAGGGTAGCGTCGGGTGGACCTAGAGGAACCACCAGTTGAATGGGGTTGAGCATTTTTGCATGCCACGGTCTTAGTCCTAGGCATTTTGACTATTCCATGCTTGAGAAATCTCGACAGAGTGATGAATGACGTTTTGCAACAAAGAGGGAAGGAAAAAGAGCGAAAATGCAGAGAGAGGTGATGTGGGAATGAAGAGAGAAATGAAGGGAAAGGTGTTTTATGTCTGGAAACATGCGAACCCTAAATGGCTATTGACGGCACGACCTCAAACCTGGGCGTGTTACAAGCCGTGCCATCCACTGCTCTATATAAAAGAACATAAAAACGTCTTACCTTCTGGCACGGTTAGTGGCACGGCTTGTGATTTGGCCGTGCCTGTAACCGTGCTATGCACTGCTCTATATAAGAGAACTTTTTTTTTTTTTAAATCTCACCTCGTGACACGGCTTGTGGCACGTCTTGTGCCTTGGACGTGCCTGTAACCGTGCCATCCCCTAGACTGAAACACCTTTCACAAATGCTCGTACACTTTGGTGTGAATTAGACCATATCGTACCCTATTTGCAAAACTACCACTAACAAATGTAATGATGATGACAATAAAAAGAAAAGAAAAACTAACCTAGTAGATGCATGGGTTGCCTCCCAGCCAGCGCTTTTGTTTAACGTCGTTGGCTCGACCTAAAGAATAGAAAAAGGTCAGTTATGGATTCGACTAAGGGACAGCTCCGCTCTTTCTTCAAAGACTCCCTTGTCTCCTAAGTAATGTTTAAGTCTCTGTCCATTGACCTTAAAAATACCCTTTTCAGGGTGTTCTAACTCCACCGTACCATAAGGGAAAACGTTCTTTACCCGAAAAGGACCTGACCATTTTGATTTGAGTTTTCCCGGAAAAAGTTTGAACCTAGTGTTGAATAGCAATACCATATCTCCTTCCTCAAAGTGCTTGTGCTGGCGCAACCTGGCGTCATGATGTGCTTTGGCTCTCTCCTTGTAGAAACTAGCGTTGTCATATGCTGTAAGTCTTAACTCATCAAGCTCATTAATCTGCCTCTTCCTGTGAGCTCCCGACTTGTCAAGATCGAGGTTGAAAGTCTTGATTGCCCAGAACGCCCGATGCTGAATCTCAACCAGTAAGTGACACGCTTTCCCATACACTAACCGGAAAGGAGTTGTATCAAGTGGTGTTTTGTAGGCCGTCCTATAAGCCCATAATGCATCATCTAACCTGTCTGCCCAATCTCGCCTATGCTGGAGAGTTGATCTCATTAAGATGCGCTTTAGCTCTCTATTTGTCAACTCTACTTGCCCACTTGTCTGTGGATGATAAGGAGTGGTGAGACGGTGAGTCACTCCATATCTTTTCAAGACTTTTTCAATCTGAGAGTTGCAAAAATGTGTACCCCGATCACTAATTAGTGCTCGAGGCACCCCAAAACGGCAAAAGAGCTTCTTCAGGAACTTGACAACCACCTTAGCATCATTTGTTGGTAGAGCTTGTGCTTCAGCCCACTTAGACACATAATCCACTGCTACCAATATATACTTATTTCCATACGAAGGAGGAAATGGTCACATAAAATCATTACCCCATACATCAAATACCTCGCACTCCAGAATATATTGCTGTGGCATTTCGTCTCTTCTTGAAATGTTTCCATCTCTCTGACATCGATCGCATTGAGCTACAAAACTTTGGGCATCCTTAAATACTGACGGCCAATAAAAACCAGCTTCAAGTACTTTGTGGCCTGTCCTATTGGCACCATGGTGTCCTCCAGTGGGTCCACTATGGCAATGGTTCAAGATCTCCCATCCTTCCTCATGTGAGATACAACGCCTAAGCATTTGGTCTGAGCAATACCTGAACAAGTAAGGGTCTTCCCAATAGTAATACTTCAGGTCAGTAAAGAATTTCTTTTTCTGTTGCCTGAACATGTCTTGTGGAAGGACCCTAGCCACTAGATAGTTGGCCATGTCTGCAAACCATAGAGGCTCCAAACCACTAACCTTGTTTACAGAATACAAATTCTCCTAAGGGAATCTATCGTTAATATCTTCTTCCTTCAGCTGCTCCGCACATGAGTTCTCCAATCGGGATAGATGATCCGCTGCAAGGTTTTCTGCTCCCTTCTTGTCTCTGATCTCAAGGTTGAATTCTTGTAATAGGAGTATCCACCTGATGAGGCGGGGTTTGGCATCTGTCTTGGTCATTAAATATCTCAATGCAGAGTGGTCAGTATACACTATCACCTTAGAAAGAACAAGATAAGATCGGAATTTGTCAAAAGCAAACACTATTGCCAATAACTCCTTCTCAGTAGTGGTATAATTCTCTTGAGCCCCGGTTAGAGTTTTGCTGGCATAGTATATCGATTGGAAATACTTATCCTTTCTTTGACCCAGTACAGCTCCTATAGCATAGTCGCTGGCATCGCACATCAGGTCAAATGGTAGGTTCCAATCTGGAGCCACCATGATAGGAGCTTTGGTCAGTTTCTCCTTCAACGCCTCAAAGGCTTGGAGACATTCATCATTGAAATCAAAGGCTATGTTCTTCTCCAGAAACCTGGTGAGAGGACGAGCAATTTGGTAAAATCCTTAATGAACCGTCTATAGAATCCAGCATGTCCCAGAAAACTCCGAATAGCTTTAACCGAAGAGGGTGGAGGAAGTTTGGATATAGTATCAACCTTGGCGTTGTCTACTTCAATCCCCTGCTGAGATATTTTGTGTCCTAAGACAATACCTTCAGTCACCATGAAGTGACACTTCTCCCAATTCAAGACTAAGTTAGTTTCTTCACAACGTATGAGCACCCTTTCCAAATTCTGTAGGCAAGAATCAAATGAATCCCCAAACACGGAAAAGTCATCCATGAATACTTCCATAATATCTTCAACTAGATCTTCGAAAATCGCTAACATGCACCATTGAAAGGTGGCCGGTGCATTACATAATCCAAATGGCATCCTTCTGTAAGCAAATGTGCCATAGGGACATGTAAAGGTAGTTTTCTCTTGATCTTCAGGGGCAATCTGAATCTGGTAATATCCTGACATCCCATCAAGAAAACAGTAAAACATATGTCCAACGAGCTTCTCCAACATCTGATCGACAAAAGGTAAAGGAAAATGATCCTTACGAGTGGCTTCATTTAATTTGCGATAGTCAATGCATACTCGCCATCCCATCACTGTCCTCATTGGTATAAGCTCATTATTCTCATTCGGGACTACCGTCTTTCCCCCCTTCTTTGGCACCACCTGGACGGGGCTTACCCATGAACTATCAAAAATGGGATAAATTAGCCCAGCATCTAACAATTTGATTACCTCTTTCTTAACGACTTCTTTCATGTTTGGATTAAGTCGTCTTTGAGCTTGCACCACTGGTTTGAAATTGTCTTCCATCAGGATTTTGTGTGTGCAAAAAGATGGACTAACCCCTTGGATATTCGCGATTTTCCATGCCAAGGCACGCTTATGCTCCTTCAAGATCTTCAAGAGCTTTTCCTTCTGACCAATGGTTAGCCCGGCTGCAATGATGACCGGCAACTGAGAATCCTTCTCTAAGAAAGCATACTCCAGATAGTCAGGGAGTTGCTTCAGCTCCAAAATTGGAGGATCTCCAATAGAGGGCTTCAATCTAGTAACATCTCCTGCATCAATGTTCTCCCTTTCCAGTTTTATCCCAAGTTCATCCTTTCCATCAAGATGAGTCAACATTTCTTGTATTGCACAATCTTCTGTCTCTTCAATATTGCATGCTCTCAAACTGAACTCTAATGGATCCTTGCATAAGATATCTTCCACAACGGTATCAGTTACATCAATTGCATAACAAGTATCATCAGAATCTACCGATTTCTTCATCACAGCTGGGATTTGTATCACTAACTCGTCTCCCCCAATGCGCAGCACTAATCGGCCCTCAGCCACATCAATGATTGCTCGGGTTGTGGCTAAAAAGGGGCGTCCTAAGATCAGAGGAACTTCAGTGTCGACATCCATGTCCAGGATCACAAAATCAACCGAGAATATGAAAGTTTCTACTTTTACTAACACATCTTCAATAACGCCTCTAGGAAACTTCATTGATCGATCTGCCAATTGAAGGCTCATCCGTGTAGGCTTTGGCTCCCCTAATCTCAGCATTTGAAAAAGGGAATATGGCATCAGGTTTATACTAGCTCCCAAATCTGCTAATGCTTTTTCTACGGGTAAATTACCAATGAAACATGGTATGGTGAAACTCCCTGGATCTTTCAATTTCTTTGGAAGTTTGTTTAGTAAAATCGCAGAACAATTCGCACCAATTGTTGCAGTGGAGATCTCTTCCATCTTCTTCTTATTAGATAGTAAATCTTTCAAGAACTTGGCATATTAGGGTATTTGAGAAAGGGCTTCCACAAGTGGTAAGTTGATATGTAACTGTTTGAACACATCCAAAAACTTACCGAAATGTTCCCGATCCTTATCGTTCCGCAGCCTAGCAGGATATGGCAATGGGGGTTTATAGGGCTGGACGATGGGTGTCTTCTTAGCTTCCAAGTTTTTTGTTCTTTCCTCTATAATTCTACCCTTTTCTGCTTTATTAGTGGTTTCGCCTTTATCAACAGTCTCATTCCCCTTCCTACTAACAGGGGTTTCCCCACACTTGTCTGATTTCACTTCCTTTCCACTCCTAAGAGTTACTGCCTTCACGTGTTCCCTTGGGTTGGTCTCTGTATTTCCAGGCAGAGACCCTTGTGGTCGCTCAACAAGCGCTTTAGAGATCTGTCCCATCTGGTTTTCCAAGTTGTGGATTGAGGCTTCATGATTCCTTAGAGCGGCCTCAGTGGATTGATGGCATTGCTCCGACGCTTGAATGAACTTCGCAATCATATCCTCAAGGCTGGATTTCTTTTCTTAGAAGGGAGGTGGAGCTGGTCTTTGGAATCTTGGAGTAGGTGCATTACTCCTTTGAGATTGCTGATTACTCTAGGAGAAATTGGGATGATTGCGCCATCCTGGATTATATGTGTTGCTATAGGGATTGTTCTGTGATCTATTGGGATTTCCTACATACTCAACATGCTCTGTTACTTCAGACACCGCATTGTTGGAATGAGGTTCAATTGAGCAGTATTGGGATGATTGAGATACCGCCATCCCTTCAACTTTTGAAGCGAGCGCATCTACTTTTGCTGTAATTGATGTCATCAAGTCGACCTCATAAATGCCCGCTACCCTGTGCTTTTGTCTACCATGGCTCCATTGATGATTATTTTTGGCCATGTTCTCAAACAAACTCAACGACTCCTCCGACGTTTTCACATTCAAGTACCCCCAGCCGCAGCATCAATTGTCTGCCGAGTTGCATAGTCAAGTCCGTTATAGAAGGTGGAAACTTGCAGCCAATTAGGAATTTGGTGATGTGGACACCTCCTAAGAAGATCCTTAAATCTAATCCATGCTTCATGTAGGGGCTCGTGATCTAGTTGGGTGAATGATGTGATATCATTTCTTAACTTGGCAGTTTTTTATGGTGGGAAATAATAGTCCAGGAAAGTCTCCGCCATCTGGGTCCAAGTGGTGATGGAATCCCGGTTTAACGAACTAAACCACTGCCTTGCTTTCCCCCGGAGAGTAAAAGGAAAAAGTCGCAATTTCAGTGCTTCCTCAGATACTCCGTTTTGCTTGACAATTGCACAAATATCCAAGAACATCTGAATGTGCGCATGAGGATCGTCGTCAGACAAACCGTCAAACTGGCATTGGTTGTGAATCATATGCATTGTAGAGGCCTTGATTTCGAAGTTGTTGGCTTCTATTGCTGGTTGCACAATACACGACCCAGTGCTGCTCAGAGTAGCACGAACGTATTCAACCATCGTTCTTCGTTCATCCGCCATTAGCCCAATTTCTCTTAATCTCCTTCTAAAGGTTTGGTCAATTTCAGGATCAAAGTCAAGAAGCTTAGATGAAGAGCTCCTTGTCATAAACCGCGACAGACAAACTATGAACTTAATTTCCTCAACAGATTTGAATGAAAGCACGAATGAACTTAATGTAAATAACTTTAAACAAAAAAAATAAAAATAAAAATAAAAATAAATAAATAAATAAAATTATAGTTAAAGTAGTAAGTGTCAAGTTTTCCTAATATTGCAAGTCCCCGGCAACGGCGCCAAAAACTTGATGGATGATCTGACCGTTCTAACAAGTTTAACCCTCTACTCAATCCTAGCTCACGATCAGTTCTCAGGCAAGTGTACCTATCGACTAGCAGTATAGCATAGGAGTACAGGTATCGATCCCACGAAGACTTATAAGTACTAGTACTAACGATTCTCCTACTATCTAACTTCTCACTATTGATGATCTCAACTATCCTAATTATTGCTTAAACCTGAAAGAAACAAATAAAATGAACAAAGTAAATGTATTCAAACATTCCCTTAATTAATTCAATGATTTAAACATACCCTGCCCAAGATCCACCCCTAATTCTCATGTAGCTTTTACTCAATTCCACACTATCCAATGATTAATATCCAATCTCTGATCTGCGAAGTTTCTTACACTAGATTAGAGTCTTTCTCAAGATCAATAATCTCTAATCCTAATTAAGCCAATTAAGATCTCTCTTCAATTAACATAATCAAGATTGCATTAGAATCCTAGGACTCTCAATTGAACCAGACCGCTATGTCCTTGTTCAATACAGAAAACCTCTTATAACCTATCTCTAGGATTACAAGGGGTCTTTTTATCCATGCAAGATCCACTCTATTAACGATTTCTCAATCTTAATAACAGAGATATAATTCCATCCTAATACTGCACACATATCAAGATGAACAAACTATAATTGCAACATGAATAAACTCAAAGAGTAGAATTAATTATTGAACATCAACAATTATGTCGCATGACAATCAGGGGTTTCTCAAGGGAACGGGTATGAAACAATTAGCCACTCATGAATCTAATAAGAAGAGCAAAACATAAAATACTTGAGTCCATAAAGAAAATTCAAACACAAAATATCTTGGCTTCCAATCCGAAACTATTCTGGCAACATCTTCTAGCAGTAGCTTCTCTTCTCTAGGGTTTCTCTTGTGCCGCCTCCCCTTTCTCTCATTAAGGTTATTCTATTTATACTTCTTAAGGCATGGCCGAGCGTCTTCAGCTGGAAAGATACGATTGTATCTTTCCTTTTCCAAGTGAATCTCGTCAAGTGAATAACAGTCGCCTGGCACGCCTAACAGCACGGCCAGATTTCAAACCGTGTCTCCCTCTGGTCGAAAATATGTAATTCCTAAATCTTGCTCAGTGTTTGGCACAGCTAGCAGCACTGGTAGCAACACGGCTAGAAGCACGGCTAGACTATAACCCGTGCCAAGTTCTGGAGCTTTCCACGTCTTCACAGCGTATGCCACGGCTTCAAACACACCCATATCACAAGCCGTGCTTCCTTTCCAAGTGACGCTTTCATCTTTAGATGTGCCCACGATTCATGACACGGCCGTGGCTTTCCTTGTGTTGTCCATGAGTAACTTTAACTTGATCTTTTAAGCTTCAATTATGCTCCTTTTGTGATCTTTCTCCTTCTCTTTGGTATTATACCCAGAAACATATATTTATCTGTTAAATACCGAATCCGCATTGATTTTATTCAAAAGATTATACAAATTCATCATTAATGCCCATGATTTACAGGGGTTAATTTACTCTTATCAAAGACCCTTGCTTTTGTACAAGTTATACTGGACACGGGATGAAGAGGGCGTGTATTTTAAAGACACGACCGTGTAGGAATCTCAAGATTGCACAGAATCATACACGGCCAGACACATGGCTAAAAGGTACGGCCGTGTATTGAGTCAAGCAAATCCCCAGGAAGGTACATGACCAGAAGTACACGGTCGTGTATGTGGCCGGAATCTGCACAGAAAAGTACACGGCCAAAGTACACGGTCATGTACACGGCCGTGTATGTTGCCAAAAGTTGCACAGAACGGTACACGGCCAAAGTATACGGTCGTGTACACGGCCGTGTATCCCTTGCCGGCCAGCTTGTTCTGTTTTCGCGTTTTTACGCCACTTATCTAAACTATGTCGTTTTGGACTTGTTTTACATGAATTGTAACCCTAGTATAAAAGCTCTTAGGGTTTAGAACAATGAAGAACATACATCTTTGAACATTAAACACTTTTGAGAGGCACCTCTCTTGGTTCTTCAAGAACTAAATCGAACTTATCGGATTGATTTTCGTGGCGTTCATCCCGACTTATCAATCGGTCTTTCATCCCGATTGTGGCGTCTTCGTTTTTATACCAAGGTTCTTGTCTCGCTTATAGACAACGGGTCGCGGTTTCCACTTTAGGTGTTTGGGCGTCTTAGGCAACGAATTTCCGAAGGTATTGGTATTAGGTTTTGTCACGGGTTGGCGTGGTTCGTATCAATTTCACTTGTTAAATTGATAAGAGACTTTTGCAAGTAAGGATCTCCCTCGCGGCAAAGAATGTGTCTAATTTCAAAAATGTTCAAAAGCTACTTCAAAACCCTAGTTAGCAAGTATTTATATTTGCTCCAATTAGGGTAAAAATAACACAAAATTACAAACAAGCCACTTAAGTGGCCGATTCCAAAAGCAACAAATTACAAGTACAAATGATCTTTAAGTGGCTAGTTCTTCACTTCAATTGAACATATTGTGGATAGTTGGATGTAATTCCAAGAATGTCCTACAATTTGATCCTTAGTGTGTGTTATTTGGCCATACTGTAAAAACCGATAAATGTACCTACTAAAATGCAAAGATAAAGCAGTATTAGATAAAACATGGTAATATGTGGATTCTTGGGCTCAAGCATCGAATTTAAGTTTCCCCACTGCTGAAACCATAGTGTTGACTCCCATTAGACCCACATTTTGGTCCTATTGTAGCTAATTGTTCCCAAGGAAGAGTAGTCAAAAGATATTATATGAAAGATGGATATCTCTTCCTAAGAGGTTGATTATGTATACTAACCTATTCTGTTTGAGAATTGGTGGTGCGAGAAGCTCATAATGGGGGATTAGCTAGGCATTTTAGCAAAAAGAGGACATATGAGTTGCTTAGAGAACATTTCTTTTAGCCATGGATGATGAAAGATGTGTAGAAGGTGATTGAAAGATGTGCTAGATATCATAAAGCTAAGTACTGAGCCTAGCTTAGCTAACCTACGTCACCACTTGTACTAACTTGATCATGGTCTAACTTGAGCATAGGTTTTATGTTAGGATTGCCTAAGAAAACTAGAGGGAAGCATTCTATATTTGTGGTCATCACTCAGTTTAGCAAAATAACACATTTCTTTCCCTACCGTAAAACTAATGATGCCCTTCATATTGCTAAACTTTTCCTACAAGAGATAATTTAGTTGGATAGGATTCTAATGAACATCATGCCTGACCAAAACCCTAAGTTCGTGAGTAATTTCTAGAAGATATAGTGGCATCGACTTGGCACTAAGCACATCTTGCCATTCCTAAACTGATGGCTAAATCAAGATAGACAATAAGATATTAGGGGCTTTTGCTCCGAGCAACAATCAAGAAGAATCTTACTAATTAGGACTTGTGCCTACACATCATTGAGTTTACATACAATAGGTCGGCACATAGTACCATAGTTAAGTTCCCATTTGAGGTTATCAATGGGTAAAAATCTTCCTTTGCCTTTTGATCAACTGCCCCTATTGATCCTAAATGAGTAGAGTGTGAGCAAAATTATTGAGCTAGAGAAGTACAACAACTCCATCACAAGGTCTTCAAGCAAATTGAGAATGTTATAATAAAAGAATAATGGCAAAGTCATAGGCATCAAGTTGTGTGCTTTCAACCTAAAGATCTTGTGTGGATTCAAGTGAGGAAGGAGAGGTTTTTGAACTGGAGGATGAACAAGGTCACTCCCAAGGTAGGAAGACCATTCTAGGTACTCTAAAAGATTAATGAAAACACTTATAAGATTTACTTGAAGGGTTTGAAGTTTCAACCACATTTAATGTCATTGACTTGGGCTTATATGTCACTGATGACTAATAGGGAGACTAGTTCGATTTGAGGGAAAATCCTTTGCCACCCCTAGAACTTAATACATTTGGCCTATCACTCAAGCCTATGCTTAGGGATTGCAAAACTGAGCACAAAGGATTTTAAGCGGGCACCCACATGAAGATGAGTTATTTTTCTTTTAGAACCAAGGAGCTTCCCACTTTTCAGCTCATCTTAACTTCTTAGCTTCTTTACTCCTCCTACCTAAAGCCTTAGGCATTAAGACACTGTCCAACATGAGTAACATAGAAGAATTCATCACTAGATCATCAACCTGAAATAGCTCGGATTGACCTACCCCATCACCCACCAACTAACTTTGAAGTTGACACAACCATCATTTGACTTATTTGCCTCAAACACATCCCTTATCAGTTCAAATGAAGGTTGTACTAGTCCAACACAGTTTTGCCTTGTCTTTTCTACTAAAAATGCAATAAGTGTTTATTAGTCACATGTTTCTAATAGCTGATAGATGCACATGTGTCTATGAATATTCCTTTTGTCTCTTCACATTTTTACCCCTTCTATAATATTCTAGATAATATATTTTTTAGTGTGCTTATTTGGAATTTCAACTCTTAGTATTGTAACCCTAGAGGACTTACTTTAAACAGTGCCATTATGTAAGTTGCCTATCATCTTTCAAATATAGAAAATATTACTTTCCTCCATTTGTGAGTTTTACTCTCAAATATCACTCTTGTGAATCCATTTAGCAAGGATTATGGTGAGTAACCTTAGTCATAGCTCGTGAGTCATATCGAGTTTTGATTAGGTCGCTTGTTGCTTTTGCAGTGTATCATATCCACTCGAGTTACTCACATCTTAGCTTAATCCACTTATCCTACTTAGTTTTCTTCTATATTAAGGGGGACCCAGTTTGAAGTTAGCTATGTATTGAATGCTAAGCTCCTAGGCGTATTAGGTTTGAGATAAAAGCATTAAATTAACCATGTTTTTCAAAGATGCTCTAGTTAACACCTTAGTAGAAGGTTCTCCTAGAATAAATCTTTAAGGTGATCTTTATCAAATTTCTATTCTCTAAGGAGGTCTAGGTCATTAGATTGATTAATTGTTGTCTTTCCTAGAAACTTCTTTGTCAAGAGCTTTAAATTAATCATTATTAAAGTTAAACCTATCTAATTGAGCACATACAACATCAACATCATTATTTGTGTCTTCATAAGGCAAAACATCATCAAACATAACATGAATAGACTCTTCTACTACTAAAGTTCTCTAATTGTAAACTCTATAAACCTTATTTGAAAGAGAATAGTTAAGAATAATACCATCATCGGACTTGGAGCCAAATTTGCCAAGTTGCTCGTTCCTATTATTCAAGATGAAACATTTTATTCCAAAAGGGTGGAAATATGAAATGTTAAGTTGTTGCCTTTCCAAGGCTTATAAAGGGTTTTCTTTAGATTTGGTCTTACAAAGACACTATTTGAAATATAACAAGTAGTATGAACAGCTTTTGCACAAAAACATTTTGCTAAGTTGTTTTCACAAAGCATTGTTTGAGCCATTTCAATTAAAGTCCTATTTTTCCTTTCAACAATTCCATTTTATTGTGAAGTTATAGGTGTTAAAAAGGTGTGTTCTATAACATTTTGTTCACAAAAAATTTCCATTTCAAAATTTTCAAATTCTCCCTATTATCACTTCTAATTGTGGTAATTGTAAGGCCTAATTCATTTTAGACCAATTTATAATATTTAAATAACACGTGATTGGTTTCATTCTTATTTGAAAGAAAAAAAGTCTATCTGTATCTAGTGAAATCATCAATAATGACTAAGGTGCATTTCTTAGCACCTAAACTCATAGTTTGAGTTGGTTGGGATAAGTTCATATGTAACAGTTATAGTAAACTTGAAGTAGACGTAACATCATTAGACTTAAAAGAAATTTTTGTTTGCTTTCCTCATTGACATGCTTGACAAACCTTGTCTTTTTGAAAATCAATTTTTGGTGAACCTTTGATTAGGTCCTTTTTAACAAGTTTTGAGATAATTTCCATGTTAGCATGTCCTAACTTTCTATATCACAACCATCATTATATTGAGCTCGTCATGCCCTAACCTAAGGCCTAGAAGTTCTCACTAAAATCTATCATGGCACATGTGCACCCGTTACATGATAACCGTCTTACGAGTTAGAGATCATAAGACTCCAAGTAATAAATTAAACAATTATAGCTATTCATATTTTATAAAATCTTACAATGAGAATATAACTATGGATTCCATGCCCTATGGTCAACTAAGATCACAAAGAGTTGGAATCCCATACCAACTAGTAAAATGGAATAAAACCCTATGATAAGTACAAATTAACACTTGTATTTCTGATGAATTATAGTGGTATATGTAATAAATTGATGTTATTTTGAAGAGTTTTGATACTTAAAAGAAAAAAATATTTCAATTTCTGGACTGAGGACCTCTATTTTGAGAGAAGATATCAACTTGGATTGAGATCGGATAAGAAAACACGAAGAAAAATGCTTTTTGGAAGGAACATGGGAAGAGTACGACCGTGTAATTAAATTGCATGGCCGTGTGTCAAGGAAACATGCCTACAGAAGCACACACAGTTGAACACATGGTTGAAGGCACGACCGTGTGTTGAGCTTGGAAAATCTACAGAAGCACACACAGTCGAGTACACGGTCTAAGACACGGCCGCGTGTTATTTGAGTGGGTTTTATTAACACTATTCAAAGGCATGGCCGTGTATAAGCTGTGTGTCAAGACCGTGTGCTTGAAAAAAAATCAGCCGTTTCAGGAGATTTTTAGGCTTCCATGCATATATATATTCTCATTTTTCTAGAAGGCAAGGGGACACCGGAGGGAGATAGAAAAAAATAAGAAGGAAGACAAAATGCTTGGGAAGAATTCCGAGAGGAAAGCAACATCAACGGATTCATCTTCATCTTTTGAAGGGTTCATGCATAGGGGTTTTTCATTAAGTTGTATCTTGAAAACCATGAGTGGCTAGTTTATTTCATACTCGAACCTTACAAACTCTAATTGTCACATAACGTTGGACTGATTTTATAGTTAATGAATAGTGGAAATCTCTGAGTTTATTCATGTTATTCGTTGTGTTTTGTTAATTTGATGTATGGCCAACATTGAATTTGTAATGATTTCTTAGAAGATGATTGGAAAATCTCTTGCTTGAATAAATCTTACATGAATAAAGGAATTCGTATGTAATCTAAGGATAGAGAACATGAATTTTCCATATTATATTAAATTTGATAATTCGATCTAATTGAGGGTTCAAGAGTGTTAATGCAATTCTAATCAATTTTTGATAAAAGAGGAATCTTTATCAATGCGATTAGGGTTAGGAGCTAAT
This sequence comes from Laguncularia racemosa, assembly GCA_037954665.1. NCBI lineage: Eukaryota > Viridiplantae > Streptophyta > Magnoliopsida > Myrtales > Combretaceae > Laguncularia > Laguncularia racemosa. Next base: position 890,122 of record JBBMOL010000181.1, on the reverse strand, counting down.
GAATCTTGGAAGAACATCGGCTTAGTGATAGATACTCTGCGGTTCAAAGATAACCATTGTTTGTTAATTGATTTATAGAAAGGGTAAAGTTACATGATAATTAGAGGAGTAGTAAGGGTAGGGTATGTTCTTAAGTATTAAATTTAGTGATTTTAATTTATCGTGTTAGTTTTAATTGCTTTAGATTTTGTTAAGTGTTTTTAATTTAAGCTAAATCTCTCGAATTTGTGCAGTTAGATAGTTGGTTTAGAGTTATTATTGGTACTTGCCAATCCTTGAGGAAACGATACCTGAACACAATTCTATACTATTACAATCGATAGGTGCACTTGCTTTGTTGATCGTAATAGAGAGTCGTAGAAAAGGATTTTTTAAATTTGTGTGATTACGGTCAACACCAAGTTTTTGGCACCATTGCCGGGGATCGGTGATATTAAGAAAGCTCAACGCTGACTACTTTAACCATTTATTCTTTAGTATTTGTTGTGTTACATTCACTCTTTTGGAGGTAACTAATTTTCCCTTGATTTTCTTTGTAGTTTATGACAAGGAGCTCTTCGTCCAAACTTCTTGCATTTGACCTAGAGATTGAGCGGACATCTAGAAGAAGGTTGAGGAGTGCCTTTGAACAAGCTGAGGGAAATCTAGTTTTTGAAAATTAGCAATTAGGTGAAGAGGAATTGCAATTTAGTGAGGGTGAGAATTCAGTTGCAGCAATGGCAAATTAACATCGAACGATGGTTGATTATGCCGGACCTACATTGGATAGCACGGGATCTTGTATAGTCAGACTTGCAATAGACGCCAACAATTTTGAAGTCAAAGCCTCTACAATGAACATGATCCATAATCAATGCTAGTTCGATGGTTTAGCTGATGAGGATCCCCATGCTTACATCCAGATGTTTTTAGACATCTGTAAAACAGTTAAACAGAATGGAGTGACAGATGAAGCTTTGAAGTTGCGTCTTTTTCCTTTCACATTGAGGGGGAAAGCAAGGCAGTGGTTCAGTTCTTTAGATCGGAATTCTATCACAACCTGGGCCCAGTTGGTGGAAACATTCTTGGACTACTACTTCCCGCCTTCCAAAACTGCCAAACTGAGAAATGATATCTCGTCATTTACTCAGATGGATAATGAACCTCTTCATGAATCATGGCTAAGGTTTAAGGACTTACTTAGGCGGTGCCCACATCATCAGATGCCTGATTGGTTGTAGGTATCTACCTTCTATAGTGGGCTTGATTACCCGACTCAACAAACTATTGATGTTGCTGCCGATGGTACACTTAATGTGAAGACTTCTGAGGAATCGCTACAATTGTTTGAAAATATGGCGAAAAATAACCATCAGTGGGGTAATGGCAGGACAAAGCAAAGAGCAGCAGGGATCTATGAAGTTGAATTGATGACCACCCTTGTAGCAAAGGTTGATGCTCTAGCCAAAAAGGTTGATGGGATGGCAATATCTGAGCCACCCCAATATTTTCCAACTGATCAATCAACCGCATTAGTGTCTCATGATTATATGGAGCAAGTTGATTATGTTAGCAATCCTATGCGATCTCAGAACAACCCTTACAGCAATGCATATAATCTAGGCTAGTGCAATCACCCTAATTTTTCATGGAGTAATCCACCAATTCCTCGGGGTAATGCACCTGCACCTGGATTCCAAAGGCCTCCTCTACCACCTTTTACTGAAAAGAAGTCCAACCTGGAGGATATGATTTCCAAGTTCATTCAAACCTCAAAGCAGTGCCAGCAAGCAACAGATGCTGTTTTAAGAAATCATGAGGCTTCCATCTATAATTTGGAAAACCAGGTGGGTCAGATTGCAAAAATGTTATCAGAGAGACCACAAGGGTCCTTACCTGAGAACACGAAACCTAATCCAAGGGAGCAGGTGAAGGCGGTGACCTTTAGGAGTGGAAGGGAATTGCATTCTGACACTATAGGAGTGTCGGGGGTTGTCCAGGAAAAACGGGTTGAGGTCAGAGAAGACAAGGATGCTGAAAAGGATCAAGCCACTACACAGGGTAAGGATAAGGAGCTTGATAAGGAAGAAGATCTAGGAAAGGCCAAGACATCGACAGTTCAGCCTTATTTCACTAGACATTGTTGTGTTTAAATCCAACAATACAATAATAGTCCTTACACCTCCACGGCTCAAGTACGCAACTAAACCACAAATGAAGTACTCACACATAACTACTATTAAGTAGATAGAATTAAATTCAACTACAAGTGTTTAAGTAACTAGTTCAATTACTTTCACACTTTAATAACTTGTTTAAATTTTAAATTTTAAATTCTACTACTCAAATTTTCCTTATCCTTGCCTTGATTTCTCACTACTTAAATACATAATGGGCAACAAGGAAAATACACACACCACACACAATCCACCGCCACAAAAATCCCCTTATGCATACGGTGTAAAATGCTTCATTCCATAACTAACAATATCCTTTACAATATATCTAATAACCAATATCAAATGTACACAACCTCTACTAAATTAACAAAGATAACTCCAAAATTCACTCCTCAAGCCACGATACAATTTCACTTCTACAACTACAACCAAAACCGCAACTTCCAAGTAAGATAAGGTAGCCTACTTTCAAATTCAAAAGAAGTTCAATAAGTGCACAACTCCATAAATGGTAAGAGGCTTTTTCAAATTCAAATGATACACAATTAACTATGACTTAATGTGTATTTGAAATTTCAAACTAACCTCTTAATGTACACTTTCAATTTTGATTTCAAATCAGAAAATGACAATTGTGATTCCTCTACCTTTTCCAAAAAAAAAAAAACAAACACACACACTACACAATTCCACTTCACAATTGAAACAACACTTTTCCCTTCCACGGTTTGCTATTCATGCACTACACACTCACAACCAAAAACAAGGATTTCAGGAGTGTCCAATTCTCCAAGTAATCATCCACTCATCAACAAGACAACAAAATTCAACAATGACAACAACAAGATGCAAGTTTTTGCCAACAACTCGTTCTGTCCAAAATGCTACAACAACTAACCCTAACTTCCAAATTTAATTTGCAACCATTCCCTCCTCACAACCACAAGCTCTGATGCCAAATAATGATGTGCCTAAAACCAAGATTAAGCACATGTAATTGGAGCAATTTATAAACCACAAATGACTAGTCCAATTTCGGTTCAAAAATGCTAGAATTGCATGAACCCTATTAGAGTGCAAGTAGATTCGAATGCTATAACTTACAAATTAATAATCCACAATGATCAAATTCTTCAAAAAAAACACTAAACAAACTTGAATGCCACATGAATTAAAAAAAAAAACAACATGAACCAATTCGAGATCCCCTTTCCCAACAAAGTGATCTACGGTTCAAAATGATGCTATATTGAAGGTTAAAACTTAAAGGCTAAAACCAATCAATTGAAGTAACAAGAATTTGATTACAAATGCAATCAAAATTCAGTTAATACACTTCCAAATCAACCCTAGATACTACTCACTAGAGAAGAAAGGAAATTGCAACAAAGTAAATTTAATATTACTCACAAATTAACCTTGAAGCCACTCGCCACAACCTCAAATTGGGATTTGAAATTGATAATGGCAATTGAATTAGGAATAAACGCTAGCCCTCTCACATAAAAGTGAAGTTCTATTCTAAAAAATTCTTCCCTCAAAACCCTACTTAAGTAAGTATTTATACTTACTTCCTTTAGGGTTTAAAAGTACACAAAATTACAACTATGCCACTTTTAGGGTGGCCGATCCTAAAAAATAATTATAAGCAAATGAAAGTGTCCCAAAAAGATTTCAAAATAAATAGTCCAAGTAAATAAAAAATATATATATAAAAAATTAGTCTTCAAGATGCCAATCTTCAAAGTACTTTCAACATGAGTCCTGATGAGGATCTCGACTCACTCAAAAGTGTAGATGATTTGGCACCTTGTAGGACTGACAAATGAATCTATTGGAATGCATAACAAGTATACGATAAGAATGAAGAAATTAAGTTAGCTTCCTCAGGATTAGAATCCTCATGAAGGATTCTCATAACCAAGTTGTGTAGGCCCTTAGCTCAGGCCTTGGTGATAGGTCCTGTAGGAATCCAATTCCTATCAGAACATAAGAAAAATTAGTTTGTAAAAAAACTTTTTAATAAACTAAAATTTGCCTAATTTTGTTTTAGAAATAAAAAAAAATCTATAACTTTGTTGAGAAATGCCAAAATTTTAAAATTGAAAAGATTTCAAAGTATTAAATTCATATATAAAATTGTTTTTAGTAAAAAATAATTGATATTAACATTTTCATGGACAGAAATTTTTTAAAATTAATTTTTTAAAGATTAATGAATTACAAATATTTTTTTTGTACCAATATAAATAATAAACCAAAATTATACATTTAAAATTAATATGAAATTTTTCGTTTACATAATGTTGATCTTCTTTTCATAGTAATGGAAAAATTAACTACCGCATACTACGTATCATAAGATTTACATAAATCATGTCTAACACACTATAAACTAACAACAAACACTAGTATTTTTTTTTTAAAAAAAAAAAAGAAAACGAAAGGATTATGAAGAATCACAATAAAAGTTTTGTGAAATGGTGAAAACTAACATGATGTGCTTAAAACCAAGGTCTAAGCACACAAAACCAATTTGAAAGACACTTAGACAATGTCAATCATCCTAGTCAATGGCGTCAATTTTCAATGAATGTAACTAATTCTTCAAGTAGGATGTGATCAATATTGAAATGAACCAAGTATGTGCAGCTCCGATACAAAAAAGGATGATGTGCCTAAAAGGGGATTAAGCACAAGAAAAAACAATCTAACTAACAACCCCAAAAGACAAGGCTAATTTGGATTACTTTTAGGGCAATATTACACCATGAACCCTAAATGCAATCTTGGATCTGAATGTCAAAGTTCATAAAATGATTAACACAAAGAAGTATTTCTGAATGAAGATCACAAACTATACTTGAAAGGGCATGTGATTACCACTCAAAATCAACAAGAACAATAACCGTGATCCACCTTCTAAGAGGATTGATTTCATGGTTCAAGAAACGTGCACAATAGATGAATCGAAAACAAATATAAAAGGAACTCAATTAAGCACAATATTTTTGAATAATAAGGAATCAAATCTGACCAAGAGATGTTTCAATCTAACCCTAGATATGACACACTAGAGAAGAAAAGAAAACACAACAAATAGAAATTGATATAACTCACAATTTCTCTTTATTACACTCGCCACAATTCCAACTCTTAAGATTGAAAATGATAAGAGGGATTGAACTAGGATGAACCCTAAGTTCTCTCACGTAAAATGATGTGTGTATATTATGAAAATTCTCCCTCAAAACCCTACTTAAACAAGTATTTATATTTGCTCCCTTTAGGGTTAAAAAGTTCACAAAATTACAACTATGCCACTTTTAGGGTGGCTGGTCCTAAAAACATAATTACAAGCAAATGAAAAGTGTCCCAAAAACTTACAACATAAATAGTCAAAAGAAAATAAATTACAAGTAAAAATAGTCTTCAACATGCTAATTCTTCAATATGATTCATCAGCCCAACTCATCGCCGGTTTAGGTTGGTCCATGGATAACCCACAAGCTGAGTTTGAGTGAGTTTGTCCATCACCTTTTAAAGCATGATAAGTGTTCCTATTGGAATATACGATATATGAATAAGAGAAAAGAGGTTAGTAGACAAATAAGTCCAAGATCGATTTGCTCAAAATGGGCCCTCATTGCCAAGATTTGAAATCCTTAGATTCTTGCCCTAATGATAGGTTTTGTCGGATTTTGATTCCTACCATCTCCTCGAGCCTCAAAAAGATTTGTCCTCAAATCTAAAAAATCAAATGTAGTAGAGACTGTGTTTCCTCCTAGCAAGCCACCTGAAGAAGTATCACTATAGAATCCCAATATCTGAAATACCATAGGGGTCGATTGTTTTCTCTCCTCCATTTTTAGGATGTATCTCATCTCTAACACAAATAATGACCCATTATCCACTGAGGTCTCCCCTATCTCAACCCGTTCCACTGAAATTGTTTTCTCCTTTTCTAACTCATCTGTATGCCGTTGACCTTCATGGCCCTCTAATGGTTGGCTCAACCGCTCATAGCCCTCTGAATCCTCTAACGGTGTATACAAATGTCTCTAAACAGTTTAGCCCTCTGGTAATCTACTCATATCACTCTCACCCTCAGGATCTTCTGATGGTTAGTACATTTGTGTCTTACTAGTGTTGTCTTCTGTATGTTGGCTCATGTAACTAAGAGCCTTAGGAACCTCTAAAGGTTAGCATGTTTGCTTGGCACAATGAGGCCCTCTGAAGGTTGGTTTATGTGGTTGTGATTCTCAAGAATCTCTGATGGTCTACAGATCTGTTGCTGAACCTTTTGGACCTCTAAAGGCAACATCAAATTCAGAATAATACATTTTCCCTCCTTTTAGAATACATAAGTATTCCCGATGCCATCATGTAAGGCCATCATGTAAGACCCTCATGTCATATAACCAAAGCCTACCAAGTAATATATAGGATACACACATAGGTAGAATATCACACTCGATTTCATCACAGTATTTATCCCCTACACTAAAAGGTACCCTAGCTCTTTGGGTCACATGCAAACTCCCCTAATCACTAAGCTAATGTAATTTATACGATTCAGGATGTAGATTAGTAGCAAGTTTTATTTTCGATGCTAACAATGCTGCTACCACATTGGTACAACTACCACCATTAACTATAAGGACACATAAATTTCCTTGTACCCTACGAGAGTTATAGAACAAGTTTTTCCTTTGTTCATCATCCTCGATAGTAAATGTAGTCAATGTCCAGTGCAATACATTAGTATAATGAAACATCTCACTAGACATGATTGTGTTCAAACCCAACAACACAATAATTATCTTCACACTTCCACGGTTCAAGTATACAACTAAGCTACAAGTGAAGCACGCTCAACTACTTTCAAGTAGATAGAATTAAATTCAACTACAAGTGTTTAAGTAACTAGTTCAATTACTTTCACACTTTATTGACTTGTTTGAATTTTAAATTATACTACTCAACTTTCCTTATTCTTGCCTTGGCTTATCACCACTTAAATATACAATTGGCAGCAATTAAACACAAACACAACACACCATTCATCGCCACACAACTTCCCCTTTGCTCACAGTTCAACAAGGTTCACGCCGCTAACAACAAGTAGCTTAACAACACATACAACAACCAACACCAAATGTTAACACCTTTTACTAAATTTACAAAAAATACAACACTACATACACACTACTTCAAGCCACAGTGCACTTTCCTCACTTTCATACAAACATCAAACTGCAACTTCAACACAAAAGGTAGCCCAATTTCAAATTCAAAAGAAGTTCAATAAGTGCACAACTCCATAAATGGTAAGAGGCTTTTTCAAATTCAAATGATACACAATTAACTATGACTTAATGTGTATTTGAAATTTCAAATTGACCTCTTAATGTACACTTTCAATTCTGATTTCAAATCTGAAAATGACAGTTGTAATTCCTCCACCTTTTCTGAAAACACACACTACACAATTCCACTTCACAATTGAAACACCACTCTTCCCCTTCATGGTTTTCTATTCATGCACTACACACTCACACTTTAGCCTCAACGTGTAGCACCTTACTCTACACAACTCCACAAATTCACACCAAAACGCGCACAACCTTCACAAAATTTTACAAGCACAACTCTACACACATACACCTTCAAGTCACGGTGCCAATGTCCCTTCTATTCAACACACACAACACAACTCAAATTTGGAAATGCTCAATTACACCCTCTATTTCCGAAAACAAACAAGCAAATTTCACACTTCCTCTTTCTACACAATTGGAGATACTTCACACTTCCGAATTTAGGTTCAAAAATGCACTAACTCTCCTCTTCCCTTCACAATGAAATCAACAACATAGAAGCTTCAAAAAGTACTCAAAACTCACTCCAACAAGCAGCAAGTTCAACTTCCACTCAAGACAATCATGCCACTTCAAGTAATTACAACAACAATTTCAATTTACTCTCAATTTCGGAATTGAAGATGTAAGAACATAAACCCTAAATTTCCAAAATTCAAAATCAAATAAAGCTCCGATACCAAAAGGATGATGTCCTTAAAACCAAGGTCTAAGTACACAAAACCAATTTGAAAGACACTTAAACAATGTCATTCATCCTAGTCACTCAATGGCGTCAATTTTCAATGAATGTAACCAATTCTTCAATTAAGATGTGATCAATATTGAAATGAACCAAGTATGTGCAGCTCTGATACCAAAAAGGATGATGTGCCTAGAAGGGGATTAAGCACAAGCAAAAACAATCCAACTAACAACCTCAAAAGACAAGTCCAATTCGAATTACTTTTAGAGCAATATTGCACCGTGAACCCTAAATGCAATCTTGGATCTAAATGTTAAAGTTCATAAAATGATTAACACAAAGAAGTATTTCTCAATGAAGATCACAAACTATACTTGAAAGGTCACATGATTACCACTCAAAATCAACAAGAATAATAGCTGTGATCCACCTTCTAAGAGGATTGATTTCATGGTTCAAGAAACGTGCACAATAGATGAATCGAAAACAAATATAAAAGGAACTCAATTAAGCACAATATTTTTGAATAATAAGGAATCAAATCTGACCAAGAGATGTTTCAATCCAACTCTAGATATGACATACGAGAGAAGAAAAGAAAACACAAAAAATAGAAATTGATATAACTCATAATTTCTCTTTGTTACGCTCGCCACAATTCCAACTCTTGGGATTGAAATTTATAAGAGGGATTGAACTAGGATGAACCCTAAGTTCTCTCACGTAAAATGATGTGTGTATATAATGAAAATTCTCCTTCAAAACCCTACTTAAGCAAGTATTTATACTTGCTCCCTTTAAGATTAAAAAGTTCACAAAATTATAACTATGTCACTTTTAGGGTAGCCGGTTCTAAAAAAATAATTACAAGCAAATGAAAAGTGTTCCAAAAACTTACAGCATAAATAGTCAAAAGAAAATAAATTACAAGTAAAAATAGTCTTCAACATGCTAATTCTTCAATAGGATTCGTCGGCTCAGCTCATCGCTGATTTAGGTCGGTCCATGGATAACCCACAAGCTGAGTTTGAGTGAGTTTGTCCATCACCCTATAAAGCATGATAAGTGTTCATGTTGGAATATGTGATACATGAATAAGAGAAAAGAGGTTAGTAGACAAATGGTTCTTAGGTTGATTTGCTCAAAATGGGCCCTTTTTGCCAAGATTTGAAATCCTTTGGTTCTTGTCCTAATGATAGGTTTTGTTTGATTTTGATTCCTATCATAACATAATAAGAAAAAAACTTTATATTGGTGAAAAAATGTACCGAAATATAGCTTAATTGAGTTTTTTAAGGAAATGGGACAATCTCAGCGAACTCGTTCAACTCTTTGACTCTTCATAGATTCACAAGCTTTTCTTCTTCCTGTGAAAGAGAGAGAAACAAAAGGAGCAAAAGGGTTTGTAGGAGCAAAAATAAAAATGAATGTGTTCTATTTCTATGTTTATGTTATTTTATTGAAGTATTGTAGTGTATGTGACTTTATAAAAATAGGTTTGCATGACATGAATGTGTTATGTTTCTATGTTTATGTTATTATATTAAAGTACTGTAGTGTTTATGACTCTATAAAAATAGATTTGCATGCATGCTTTTGTTTTTAAAGTTTATAGGTTGTAGATTTGTAGTGCACAAGTAGATAATTATTGGATGGTGGATGTTAGATGAGATTATTAGATGATGGGAGACATTGGGATTAATTGTCTGCATCTAGTACAATTTGTACTAAAGGCATGGATGGGTCGTGCACCTTCAAGCAATTTAACTGAAGGAGCACATACGGTCCAAGCCTTTAGTTGAGTAAATTTTGGCTTAGCTGAAGGCGCACTCTAAGTCCACATTTACATTACCTATTTCAAGAATAAGTTTGCCAAGTATTTTATTTTGTAATTATTTACAAAAAAGATATTATTTTAGTGGATTTGTCAAAGTTATTGGAGAAAGTTTTGGTATTTGCACTTCTTCTTTTTTTCTATTTTTCCAAACTTTCAATCAAGCACCTAGTACTATGTAGTTGATAATTTCATTTATTTATTTATTTTGTTTAGCCTAAACTAAGTGTGTTGTCCCTACAAAATTCCAGTAGTTAAGAAGAATGGCTGGCGGTTCGATTGGGAGAAGTTAGGTGTTAGTGTAGGTGTTATATTTAAATTTGGACACATAGCTTTACATGTGTAAGTGTCCTTGTTCTATTTTGAGTAAAGTGATTCTTTTATAATGTTGCTATAGTGGACTATAATCCAACAGCTAATAATGTGCTTTAGTCGGTCCAGTAAGAGCAAACCATGTCTTTGCAAAAGATAATGCAACGGGGGTTGTTATCTCATGTTGTTCTTAATCCATTCCGACATTCATGCTTGGTAAGGCAAGGGTAAAGTGTTCACTATACGAGTCTCGGCCAATGTCTGATCCAACATACAAGGATCAGGTTTGTTTTTGCCATTTGCGTAATAAATAATGTTTGCTTAGGTTTAAGAATCAATGTTATTATATATGTATATAGTTTAATTATCAAGTATATTTAGTTAATCTCTTTATATTTTATATACAATCTTGATGTATATTATTATTAACTTTTCAGGCTAGGTAAGTCATCTTTCATATCTAGTTATATTTCGAAATTCAAATTTACAATTTCTACTACATAACAGGCCATATTAATAAAACTACATTTTTATCGAGATACTTTATTATGACAAATGAATTTTACGCATCACTTTTTCTAACTCTTGTGACCAAAATATAAGGTTCGAACTAAATCAAAGAACATCATTTAGAACCTTAGTTAGTAACTCGGAGTCAGGGTATCACCTAATATTCTAACTTTAAATCTTAGGTTACCGATTTAGGTGTAATAAGCAATTTTGCAAATTCTTCATAAATCTCATCAAGAAAACTTCCACTACTACCATAATTAGAGTTTGTCATCAAACTTAGATTTGATTCTTCTTCTTCTTCTTTTACTTCCTTTGATTCACTATCCAGCTCATTGAAGTTGCTTCAAGTTGCCATCATGGCCTTTTTCTTTTTCTTGAACTTCTCAAGCTCTTTGATGAGAAATGGACATTGTACTTGATATGTCCTAACTTCATGCATTTCTAGCCAATAGTCTCCTTTTTCTCTTCCTTTTCCTTTCACCTTATGCCTACATCAAATTTCCCTTTATTATCATTGAACTTCTTAAGTTAAAGGCTCTTTACCATTTTTTTAAAGACTTAGTTGACTTTTTTTTTTCTTACTTTCATATTCCTCTACATGAAACATGTCTACTTCATAGCACATCAATTTTCCTCTAAGCTCATCTAGAGATAATTTTGATAGAACAAATGCTTCTTCTATGGGTTGTCTTTTTTTTCTTTTCTTTTCCCTCTTCTTATTTTGCATCCCATGCCATAAGTAATTCTAAGAATTTCTAAGAAGATAAATGTCTACAATAATGCTATTAAAAGAAACAAATTCATCAATAATTTCTATAAATCTATTAAACACATCTTTAATATTTTTCAACTCGTTCTATCTTGAATAACTCATATTCATATTTCTACATTTGAATGTCACTTCTACTTTCTTTTTACTATACATGTTCCTTTAAGAGTCATAAAATTCTGTAATGTATTTCTTTAGCTATGGCACATGAAGAGTCTAAGTTAAATTTTGTAGTAGATGGTAACATTTAAAATTAAATGCTCGGCTCTTGAATTTAGAGTTTTTTCTTTTCTTTTCTTTTTAATTTTTTTTTCATGTCTTCTTTTGTAGCTATTGGTATTTGACTTCTACATTCTCTTACGACATAACTATCCATGCCTTGAAGTCGATAACTTGGAGACTTCAAAATAAGGAGCTCTTTTAATTTGGACATAAGCAATATTTTCTATCATTAGATCTTTGGCTCAAATGTATGCACTTTCAATAAAATGAGCATTTCTTCCGTATCGAATGGAAGTCCCAATCAAGAATGAGGCTTGAATTGATTACTTTCCCTCTCATTGGACTTAAAGAAAGTTATGGTAGTAAATCAATCAAACAAGCTAATAGACAAGAATACATTAAAGTGCATGAAAACAAAAGAGTAGGAAAGAAAAGAGTTTGAACAGAGATATAATAATTCTTATGATTTAATCCACTCTTCTAACTCTATAGAATCTAGTATCCAATTGGTTTTTCACTACAAAAATGCGAAAATCAATGTATAATCACAAGCTATAGCTAGTTATTACTCTATCTTTCTGCTTCTATACACTATAAAAGTTATATTAAAATTTCAAAAACTATCTCTCAAAGTTTGCCTCAAAGAATAGGAAACAACAATAAAAAAGTTCCTATCAAGTTTGCTGAAATACTAAGCTTTTAATTGAAGCAATCTACCTTCAGCTTTCTACTTTTAAGAATGATAAATCATTTGCAAAAAGAGATAGATCATGCATGATTTGCTTGATTAGAAAGGTTTATATATTGTTTGTTGCTTAGTGTAAAAATGAGAAATCTTTAGACTTTATATAGCTTTCTTCTTCTAATGTTCAAAACTAAAATAGTCTTCGAAAAGCCTCAGAAAATAGATGTTTGCTTGATTAGAAAGGTTTATATATTGTTTGTTGCTTAGTGTAAATACGAGAAATCTTTAGACTTTATATAGATTTCTTCTTCTAATGTTAAAAACTAAAATAGTCTTCGAAAAGCCTTAGAAAATAGATGTTAGTCTTCAAGATTGATTTTTGGTTTTTCTCTTACTTCATTTGATATATTTTGAGTAAGAGCCATTGCAAAAATGAAGCGAAATTATTTGATCTTGTTACTTTGGGTTTTGATTTCCATAAAATCTTAACTTAAGTTGAAACCCATGTTTGATGATGAACTTTATCTACACCTAAAGTTAGCTTGAAATGTGAAATTACAAAAGTTGGGTTTTAAATTAATACGATTAGTGATTTCTTCAAGAACACTTCCACAAAGAACTTATATTGATAATCTGATATGATCTAAAGCTTTGCTTGAATTTTTTGCGTGATTGGTTCCAAATATCTCTAACATATATATATATCACTTATCATGATAAAATTAGATTATAACTTCCATTCTTTGAATTTAAATCTCCAAAAATGTCTCCATAAGTATTATCAAAACTCGATTGTGTTGATGTGTCCTAAGCTATATTTGGATTTAAGTATCTCACTTTCTTTTGGAGGGGATGTCAACCTTAAAGTTTTTCAATAAATGAGAGAGTACAAGAAAAGAGGGGGATGTGCAGCCAAACCTCTTCTAAATTACAAAATCCTTGCAGTCTCCCTTTACAATTTAACCAACAAAAAAGAAAGAAAACCTATAAACAATGAGAAGACTCTTCCCACTAGCAAAACACCTATTAAAAATTGTCCGAGCTATAGGCGTTTAAAATAACACTACTTATAACTAGTGCAAACCTAAAAATTGTTTAGCAATCGGATAAAATAAGTACTAAAAGGAAAAATATTTAAAGGTTTCCACATGCATCCAAGCTTGTCCTCATAAAGTATCCTTTTAAACTCTCTATCTAGTCAAAATTCAAATGAATAAAAAACACTAGATGGTATCTCCCTAGCTTTCTTGACAAGTCAACTAGCTCCACTATTTCGTTCTCTCTAAACAGGATTGAGCTTGCCCTAAATTTCTTGCAATAAGATCCTTGTACAAGATATAATGTTTCAAATGACCCATCTAGCAATTATTGAAGAGAGCTACCTTGATATAACTAAGAGTTTGTTTTGATTAACACCTATTTATAGTTAAGTAGATTGCAAAACTCAAGGCCTTTGATGAAAGTAGTCAGTTCAATAGATTCAATGAACTTATGGTGTGATGTAAAACCAAAGGACCATAATATTTTTTTCTTTGTCATCCCTAAAAGCACCACCTCCACCACCACTACCATTGCTATCAATATTTAATTTTACTAAACCATGCTTATGTTAGTTCCAAGATTAAGAGTGATTTTTTTTTTTCCATTTGGTACTCTTGCTATTTTATTAAATAAGTCGACATCATTTAGAATTTGTTTCCTTGAGAGGGGATGCGCCTACCTAGATTAAGTAAGTCATCCATAATTTGCATAACAACAATCTTAAGGGGCTTGCGATTGCTTTTTTACTTCATGTTATTTCTTTTAGCCCAAAGATGCCTTAATGTTAAAATTGGCACAAAAACAAAAACATGGTTTTTGATATTTTCAAATTTACTTTGGTAAGACTGGCATAACATCAATGGATGTGATATTTGGAATGTATGAGATACACTTGATAAGAAAACATGTACAGTAGCTTCGCAATCCTTTAAACATAAAGGACACTGTGAAACAATAGATCACCTTAAGAACATAATTTTCCATTCATTGAGAATAAAAGAGCATAAAGCTCTCCACATGAAAAAAGAAATTTTTAAGAGAATGAACCTATTTCACTTCATCTAAGTATCTCACTTCATTTGCACGAAAATGTATAATAATCCTCTTTGAATATATTTGACCTCAACTTATATCTAACATTTGGAATATATTAAATTCATGGAAGATGAATGGATTAACAAACTTGTGAATAAAACAGTAGGTTTTATTTGTAAAATAATTTTCTATAAATGGCTTTGGTTTTATGGCAATTAAATTTAAGATTCATGACAATAAATTGGATAATTTTAGTGGGATAAGTGATTATAATAGCCTGTAAGATCATAGATTATACCTTAGAACCTACATGAAGAAACCTACATATGTATAAGTGAAGGAAATCAAGCATCTAGGTCAATTGAAAATCGGTCAACCAATTGGGAAATCTAATTATGGATTTAGATGACTGAGTGGGTTAGGAAGCTGCCTGGTTGACCACTTATTCTACTAACTCAATCTGGTCACTATAATGGACTAAAATGATGATTCTAAATTAATTAAAAATTTTCTTAAACCTTAAGATAATCTAAAGAACAATTTAAAATAAACTTAGGAGTGATTTATCAAAATTAATCAAATTATCAATTAAATTATAGAAATGTATTAAAGAATAGAGGTCAAGTTATTAAAGCTTATGGGAGAATATGGTGAAAATTTCATCTATAGATAAGTTTGGTGGTTATGTTAGGAGTAGTTGATGAATTTAAGTTATATTTAGTTGTTATTTGTAATAGTTTCTTATTGATTATGTGTGCGTCAATATCAATAACCCTTCTAGAATTGTGTACCATGGGTTGGATGAACACTGCCTATTGTGGAATGGGCATCTAAAATGAAGTGACTAGCAATTAGGCACTAAATCGCCACATTTAGATAGGTGAATAACTAATATGGTTAACTAGTATGATACGCACATAGTTTTTTACAAAGGTGTAAATGAATCATATTAGTAGCATGAGACACTATTATGGATGGTTACGATTGATTAGTTGCTTGATGGTTAACAGTACTGTTGAAACTAGTTTGAGGAGCTTCATGTTAGTGCTCGGATCAATTGATACATTATTAGTGAGATTTGATTTCAATGTGGGAGCCTGAGCATCCAAACCTCATAATCGCAAGGTTTTTGTGTTTGTGTTTGCTGTCTCCTCCTTAAACAACAGTTTAATTGCTACCGCATATGATGAGTAAATTGATTGTTGCATTTAATACTTAATTCATTTTTGGTTTGTCATGATTGTGCTTGTCATAGTTTGTTTAATTGTTGTGCATTTTATTCACCCCTTCTAAGGAGCTGTTTTCCAAGGTTAATATTCTCTTACCAAGTGACAAGGACATGCAATAAACTGACCACACTTTTGGGTTTAGGGAATGACAAGTATCACGCCACCCGTGGCATTATAGCCTAGGGAAATGTTGGTAGAAAATTAGTACTCATGGAAATCCAACAAATATGATGATTTAGAGCGCCTTCATTCATTAGTGATGATAATTTAAAGCTCCAATTTAGACTTGATCCATGTTACTAAGAGAGAGGAGGAGGCCCCATATATGTCTACGATAAGACGAGGGATAGATTGCAGAGCTTATTATTCAAGTTGGAACATAATAGCATTTTCACTCAAATGCAAGCCATGTAAAAATTTGTTGATTGTGACTCAAATCCTTCAGTGTTTCAAAATTATAAAAGTAACATGAAATAGGTGGTGGGGATGTTAATGGATGCATGTGAAAGCTACTAAATGAAATTGAACTATCCAATTCAAATATTAGTAATCATACTACTAGACCGTAAAAGTTTTAGCAACTAACCAACTTCTATGCAAGATGAAATGAAGCTTTTAGCTATTTTCATGAGCTTTCTATTTCGCCATGACTTGTTGCCGAGTTAATCTTGGAATTTTTTTGTTAGGTCTTTTGCTTTATTTATTTATTTATTTATTTTTCATATAATGATACTAGTAGTGTACAAAGGACACTTTGCGTCTCGTAAAATTTAATACACATATTCTGATTAGTAGTAAATCATCTCTCTCGGTAGTAGTCAGTAGATTTTTTTTCTTTTCGACGTCAGCGTTTCCACATAAATATATTCACATTTCTTACTCTTCTCTATATTATATTACATGTTGTTCATACACATTAAATTGCGCTAGTTTTCTAGGTACGCGCAACATTATCCATTGTTTTCTGCAATCCTAAAGATATATGGATTTCCCATACCTTTCTTTATTACCTGTTTTTATTGAAACCTACAAATTTTATAGGGAAAGTAGAAATGGAGAATCAAATATGTTTTATCCCGATAATAATGAAAAGTCGATGCCAAAGGATTGTAACAATGTTGGCTTTAGAACGTGAAATAAAAATCAAGCAAGTACTTAAGACTAGCTAGGGAATAGACCAATTCCAATTTGACAACATGAGTTCATGTCCAATCAAGTGGCAGTACAAAAGAAAATGACGAAAACGGGTAATTGTGCCTCGATCATTTAATTTATTAAATGCAATCGAAGTAAAAGCAAGGCGATTTTTATGTTTGAACAAGTGATGGCATTAATTAGATGTTGGGTGAAGAGTCCTGTCGGGGCGAGAGGTTTTAAGAAAAAGCGTGTTGGCGCCAGCATCGAGCGAGGTAGACAGGCATCCTCATTGAGAGAAATGTATGTATTTAAGTCAAAAGCAGACAAGGGACCTCTGGGAATAATCACCCAACAGCACAAGATAGAAGAGAGAGAAGAAGCGTAAAAACATATTCATTAATTTATGTTTTAATTAACTGTCCCCCACCACTTGCTATATAGTCCCTTCCCTAAACTCTATAGCTTATGCCAACTATAACAGATTTTTTTGACTGGACTACAAAGCCAAAATCAGTCTTACTCACATAAATATATTATATATATATATATATATATGTGGAAGTTTCGTTGTATATATTTATTTATATATGTATATATATATATTAATGTCAAAAGTCTTGACAACATTAATTAATATATATTAAGATTTGCAGTACTTTGGTTGTATAATTCGACGATATATTTTATGTAGTGAGGAGCATGGTGGCATTTATTAGGTGGTCAGATCTCCATAACGCAACACCAAAACATATTGATCTTCGTACGGTAGGAACCTATGCAAACCTAAAACCCTACTATAAACTATCTTCATTTACTAACGTCGTAAATTTACCATTCTGACGCGGTTTCCCTTGTTGGGTATTGTTAATGCAGATGAAGCAAAATAAATAAATCAAGTAATGGAATTAATAGCATCAAAGCTTTAGGATTTTAGACGTCCACCGCCTTTTTTTTATTACCCTAGCTAGCTAGGGGAGGAAGAAGAGGGAAATAGAGTTGAAACATATATTGGAGCTTACTTTCAGCAGGTTTTTATTATACATTGTAGTTAGATACGTGAATTTTGTCTATCCCAACTCAAATGGATTCTTAACTAAGCCTCCGTCTAGTCCCTTCCTTGATCTTTAATATGTATCTCCCTATGCGACTTCGACACTACCATTTTGTTTTGGTTTTTTTCATTTTTTGGATAAATTATAAAAAGGTGATTTTGTTCTTTCATAATTTAAAGAGGTGTTACAAATGAATAATCTATATACCGTTTTCTGTTAGACAACATCGTTAATCCTCAATTAAAAATAGCACATGATATGTAAATTGAACTTCAAAGTACACATAGCTTATTCAAAGACCCTAAACTAAATAAAACATTATACTTTCTTTGCTCTCAAATTCTAAATCAAGAAGTTGTTGGATGGGCTATTTTGTCTTGTTTAGTGGTTCTGATCAATGCATGCATGAGTTGGGTTTTATTGAAGGACATGTAAATATGACATATGGACGTGTATTATTGACTAAGGACCGAGGGTTGTCTAATAAAGAATAACACTCATTCATTCCTAAAGAGATAGAACATGGGTCTTTATATTGAAAAGGCATAAAAACATGGTTCACTTTTCATAAATCTTCTTTTTGCTGTAATCCCGGTGCACTTATTAATAAACTAGTAAAAAAATAATTCAATCTGTTGTGTTCCAAAAAAATCCTTTTCTGGTTGCTTTAATCTGTGCATAACAACTTCTTTGTGAACTGTACGTTTTGCTAATATTGTTAACTAATGCTTCACGAAGGAACTCGTTTACAAACCCCTGCAAATAATAACATCGGTTGCAAATATATACCAGTCAAAATGAGAATGCAACTTAAATGCACGAAACATGTCTTCATTATCTTAGCTAATGAAAGTGTGCGCCCACTCCCCCCGTTATCCTCTAATCAAGGTTCAAAAATTGATATTAAGAATATGTATAAATAACTACGGTTTTACGGTTTCACTGATGGTTGCCGGTTGGAAAGCAAGTGCATAATTTTAAACATTGTAGGAAGTTAAATGCATGTTTTTGAGGTTTAGAGGGTGTTCTCCGCCTAACTCATACTGTTTTTGAGACGTATCAAAAGTTCCAAGGAATAGGAGTATATATATATATATATATATATATATATATATATATATACAAACATAACACTTGGTCTCCAAGACTTATGACGAGTATTGGGTGCCCATTGGGCATTGAATGCCAACTTTTTCTTTCCCCCCTCCACTCGAAAGTTATACCGCGCTTGCACAGAAGAAACAATTATTGTTGTTTACCAGGCGAGCAGTAATTGCCAAAGGGTGCCCACATCTCTGGTAATTCAACAAAGGAAAAAAAGATGAACAGGAGTAATTGCACCCAATCAATAATCCAAACACGCAATGAATTTTAACGGAAGGCCAGATACAGGAAAAAAGAAAAAGCCGCATAAAAGTAGATTCAAATCAACGGCAACAGCATTAAAACATGCCTTCTCATATATATTGTGTATATAAATAAATATTTATCCTCTTTAATTCCTGTCCGGATCAGTAATGTACATAATGCTACAACTGCCCAGAGCAGAACCACATTTAAAGCTTGTCTGAAAAGGCTAAACTAAATTTAATTCATTCTAATTCCGAATGAAGAAAAAGAAAAGGAACAGATCCCTGATGATAACAGAACGACTTTACAGTCATTATCACTCAAGTTTAATTAAACCAGATACCTCTAGCTCTCTTGCGTTTACAATTAATTTAATTAACATACACATGACATATGATACCCATGATAGACATGACTTCAAGCAATTTACCTAGTTGTGGAGTGGATTTGGACCTGTGTGGACTATTCTTTTATCTTCTTCATATAATGTATCTGGATTGCCGTTGGGGTCTAGAGGCTGGCCCGGGCTGGGTGGCGCGTGGACGTTTACCTTCTCAAATGACCCAGACTTCCGTGGCGGCGAGTAATGGACTTGGACCGACCGTTCGCTCTTTTCGTTGACCGTTACCGTCACAAGCAAAACAAGCTCAGCTGATATAATTATGACCCATAAGAAGAAAACTAATGCACTTCTAGCTCTACCATGTCCTCTTGCTTTTGATGCTAGTTTTCTTTCGCCTTCGATAGAAACCGACATCATTTGACAAGATATACGACAATATAATGCGACCCGACGCACGTTACACTAGTGAGAAGCTCCGACAATAGAAGGAAAAAAGTGAGGGTCTTAGGCAAGATAAGCCTTCTTTGGGATGGAGTGGCGTGTAGCTAAAAAGGGTTTTTCGGGTGAGAGTTGGGATTATACTGTGATGGTTTTACGGAATAAGAGGGTGGAATAGAAAATAGTAAAACGAGAAAAGAGAAAGTTAGTGTATATGGTTTAGGTGAAGTTTTGGTCCTGATGTTAAGGGAGTAGTCACATGAGTAGCTAGCTTTAAGCTTGACCCTTGATTCCTGGAACCTTCTTATTATTTTCTTACTTGGCTTCTGAATCTTAGGGTTTTGTAACTTTTCGCCTCTCAAAACATTGCTTTGATTTCCGTTTTTCTCTTCTTGTTTTTTATTTAAGCTTTTCTTCTTTGTATATAACATGCACTAATAACAAAACTGCTTTGAGAATGGTGTCTTGTGGGTCTGTCCAGTATTAATAACCGTTGTCTCCGGACGTTATATGACCTATTCAAATTTTGTTGAAAAATATGGACTGTATTATTGTTTCATCATATGCACATGAAATAACGCGTGTACAAATAAAAGCGTTGGCATTGGTAGATAATCTTCGGTGAATGCATGACCGTACTTCTACTATGTTTCGTGCGGTCAGTCACATCACATCATATTTAAGCCTCACCTTCTAGTATTACTACGGTTGTCCCCTCTACATTGAATTTTTTATTTTTTTTCCCCCCAGTGATTTGCACATGCTATGTTATCAATCCAAAATATCAATAAAATAAGAAAAAGCACGTGGCAATGAGATAAGGCAGCATGGAGAAAAGATTTAATGATATTAACTAGTTTTTTTTTAAATAATTATTATTACTATTATGTGTTTAAATATTATTGATATTTATCTTCCACTCATTTAAATATATACTATATCAATACTAATGAATCATTTTTCTTGAGTATATATATATTTGTTGTATAACAGTCCGAAACCTAGGGCACTACGGCTTGTCATGTATTCTTGCTAGACAAAAACATATTAAAGTTCTTAATTCAATTCTAACATTATTTAATCTTGTACTTCCTATACACCACAATCATATATATCAAATACTTCCAACATGATATAAATACATTTTGTATAAACTTTCAACTCTTAAAGAAAATACCCTTAATACATTAATCCAAATCACTTAAAATACTTAATTATTCTAACTCTCAAAATTCTCAATTTCAATAGTAAGTCTCACTACTATTCCTATGTGTAGACACACCATCTTTATTTTTACTTTTTAAAAAAACAAAAAATTAGGATAAATGCAATTTGTTTACATTATATGATTGAAGCACAAGTCAATAGCCTATTGGAAAACACACACATGCAAATTTGAGGAGACTGGGATTTGATTCTCATTTTATGCAAAATGCGAACAAATGTTTTTTTTAACGAAAAAGTGAGAATAAACATATTTTAGTTGCATAAAATAATAAGGCACAAGTCAATAGCCTAATAGAAAGTATACGCACACAATTTCCCCCCAGACACAGATTTGAATCCTCGCTCGTGCAAACATGTAAAAGTTTTTTTCCTTGATAAAAAACCTAAGTTGAACCCATGATTTCAATTTTTTCTTTTATACCAAGAAAGGAGAAAAACGTGGGTTGAATCCACATTTTCTTCTTTCTATATTTTTTTGTTACAATGAAAAATGTGGGTTTAACCCACGTTTTCTTCTTTCTGCATTTTTTGTTATAGTGAAAAATGTGGGTTAAACCCATGTTGTCATTGTCTTCAACCTCCCATTGTCCACCATGGGAGAATTGAGTGGAGCTTGGAATTTTATTTCTTTCTTTTTTCTTAACAATTCAAACTTGATCATAGAATATGATTTAAGAAGTAAATGCTTTTGAAATCAAATTAAATAAGTGAAATAAAGACATTAAAATCACAAAAATGCATCTTTCATTAAAATCTCCAGCCTTCATCTTTTCTTCTCCCCCATGCATTTTAGCCCACATTAACCTATAAATAGAGCCCTATCTGATGTGCTCAAAACCAAGTCCAAGCACAATCAAATGACTCAAGAAAAACAATTCACAATCAATCACAAAAACCGGTCCAATGGGTTCACAAATCACGTGAAACCCCTATGACATTTGGATGGAAAATGTAGATCAAATGATGTAATTGCAATCCCTATTTGTAATCTTCACCAAGTGATAACAAATGGAAAGAGATCCACGTGAAAATCATATCAAAAAGGAAGTAACAAAACCGTGTTTTCCACTCTTCCTCCAATTCCAATTCACACCAACACTAAATTGAGATATAGTTCAAGTACTAAAGGAACAATCAATCTTAACAAGACAATTGTTCATGAATTACACTCACAAATAATTCCAAGAAACTTCAAATCCACCCTAGATATGACTCACTAGAGAAGAAATGAAAAACAACAAAGAAGAAATTGATATGACTCACAATTTTCTTTTGCCGCACTCGCCACAATTCCAATTCTTAGGTTGAAATTGATAAGAGATTTTGAACTAGGATGAACCCTAATTCCCACACGTGAAGTGCTATGTTTAATCTACAAAAATGGCCTCCTCAAACCCTACTATAAGCAAGTATTTATACTTGCTACTTCTAGGGTTAGAAAATAGTCAAAATTACAAGTTTGCCACTTTTAAGGTGGCTAATCCAAAATGAAAATTACAATCAAAATAAAAGTGTTCCAAAATGATTACAACATTAATAGTCCATGCAAATGGAAAATATATAAAAGAAATTGGTCTTGAAGATGCCGGTCTTCTATAGGATTCATCGGCCCAGCTCATCGTCGGTTCAAGTCGGTCCATAGATAACCCATAAGCTGAGTCTGAAGGAGTTTGTCCATAGCCCTATAAAATATGATAAGTGTGCCTGTTGGAAAACACCATACAAGAATAATAGAAAAGAGGTTAATTTATAAATAATTCCGGGGTCGATCTGCTCAAAATGGGCCCTCATCGCTAAAATTTGAATTCCTTTAGTTCTTGCCCTAATGATAGGTCTTGTCGGATTTTGATTCCTATCATCTCCTCGGGCCTAAAAAATATTTGTCCTCAAATCTGATAGATCAAATGCAGTAGAGACTTTGTTTTCTCCTAGCAATCCATCTGAAGAAATATCTCTGTAGAATCTCAATATCTGAAATACTACAGTAAGTGATTGTTTTTTCTCCCCCATTTTCAAGATGTATCTCATCTGCAACATAAATAAGGACTCATTGTCTACTGATGCCTCCCTTGTCTCAACATGTTCCATTGACTTTGTTCCCTCTTTTTCTAACTCATATGTATGGTGCTGATCCTCATAGCCCCCTAATGGTTGGCCCAACTGCTTACTACCCTCTGAAACCTCTGAAGGTGAACATAACTGTCTCTGAACAGTCTAGCTCTCTGATGGTCTGCTCGTCTGACTATGATCATCAGGATCCTCTAAAGGTTGGCACATCGTTGTTTGACAAATTTTATGCTCTAAGGGTTGGCTCGTGTTACTAGAGCCCTCAAGAACCTTTAAAGGTTGGCATACCCGCGTCTGCACAGTTTGGCCCTCTAAAGGTTTGATCATGTGGCTATGATCCTTACGAATCTGTGATGGTTGTTTTATCTGTCTTTGCATCTTCTAGACCTCTGATAGCGACATAGGGTTCAATACTATACGTTTACCATCCTTTTTGAACATATAAGTATTTCTATACCCATCATGTAATACCATCCTATCATACAACCATGGTCTACCAAGTAATATATGGGATGTACAAATAGGAAGAATATCACATTTAAGCTCATCACAGTACTTGTCCCCTATACTGAAAGGTACCCTAGCCCTTTGGGTCACACAAAGACCATCCTGATCATTCAACTAGTGTAATGTATAGGGTTTAGGATGTGGGATAGTTTCAAGTTTCAACTTCATTACTAATGATGCAGCTACAATATTAGTACAACTACCACCATCAATAGTAATTACGCACAAGTTTCCTTGTACCCTACAAGAAGTATGGAACAAGTTTTCTCTTTATCCCTCATCAATGGTTTGAAGGGAAGTCATGTCCCAATGTAATATGTTAGTAGACAAATACAACTCACTTGACATTTTTGCTTACTAATTTCAACAACCTCAATACACTTCACCATACCACGACAACACACCCTTACACGCCCCTACACACCCACAGTGCTCATAATCAACCAATACAAGAAATGCTTATTGTTACTTCAAGTAAAGTCAAGTGAAATAATTAAAGCACAATGAAACAATTCTTGGTACTTCAAGTAAAGTTAAATAAATGAAGTACACACACAACTACTTTCAAGTAGATAGAATTAAATTCAACTACTAGTGTTTAAGTAATTAGTTCAATTACTTTCACACTTTAATGACTTGTTTGAATTTTAAATTCTACTACTCAACTTTCCTTATCCTTGCTTTGGTTTCACACCAATTACTTCACAATGGGCAGCACCTCAACACATACAAAAATACACAACTTTACCACCACACTTCTCCCCTTTTACTCACGATTCCACACCAATCACGCCTCCAACAACAATGGTCTATACTACACACACCAAAGCCCACAACAAATTCACCTACTCTTTACTAAATTAAAAAATACAACCAAAACCGCAACTTCTACATAAGATAAGGCAACCCACTTTCAAATTCAAAAAGGAGTTCAATAAGTACACAATTTCATAAATGGTAAGAAGCTATTTCAAATTCAAATGACACACAATTAAACAATGACTTTAATGTGTGTTTTGAAATTTGAAATTGGCTTCTTAATTCACACTTCAAATCTGAATTCAAATCTGGAAATACAAGTGTTACTCCTCCACTTTTCCGAAAACAAAAGTACACAACACAAATCCACTTCACCAATTGAACACTACTCTCAATCCTTCATGGTTTGCTTCAAAATTTACTATACAATTACGGCCAATAATCAAAGGAAGCCAAGAGTGATGATAGGAATAAAAATCCGACAAGACCTATCATTAGTGCAAAAACTAAAAGATTTCAAAGCTTGGCGTTGAGGGCCCATTTTGAGCATATCGACCCCGGAATTATTTATATATTAACCTCTTTTCTATTATTCTTATATTGTGTTTTCCAACAGGCACACTTATCATATTTTATAGGGCGATGGACAAACTCCCTCAAACTCAGCTTATGGGTTATCCATGGATCGACCTGAACCGGCGATGAGTTGAGCCGATGGATCCTATAGAAGACCGACATCATGAAGACCATTTATTTTATATATTTCTTCTTTTATGAACTATTTTGGTTATATTTTGGTTTTGGGACACTTTTATTTCCTTGTAATTTTTATTTAGGGATAGCCACCTTAAAAGTGGCAAACTTGTAATTTTGAGCATTTTTTTAACCTTAGGAGTAGCAAGTATAAATACTTGCTTAAGAGAGGGTTTGAGGAGGCTTATCATTTTGCAGATTAAACACCTCCTTTCACGTGAGAATTAGGGTTCATACCTTGGTTCCAAACTCTTATCAATTTCAATCCCAAGAGTTGAAATTGTGGCGAGTGCAACATCTTGAAATTGTGAGTTATATCAATTTCATTTTGTTGTGATTTCTTTTCTTCTCTAGTGTGTCATATCTAGGGTTGAATTGAGATAGTTCTTAGTCAGAATTACTTGTTGTTATTCACGAATTCTTATGCTTATTTGAAGGAATTATCAAATTGATCCGATTCATCTTTAAGGATTTCCTTGATAACGTATTCTTCACTATTGGAAAAGGGATTGTTTTGTTACGGTTTTCTTTTGTCATTTGAGGTTTATTTGCGTGGATTATATGAAATTAAGAGGTTGTTAGAAGGTATTATCAGTGTGGTATTCTAATTATATCATTGGACATTTGGAATTCATCATATCTTCACTTGGTTCACGTTATTTTGCCCTTATTTTTGGATCCGATTTTACCTTGACTTGAGATAGTTTTTCTTAAGTCTTTTATATGTGCTTAATCTTGGTTTTAGGCACATCATCTTTTTGGTATCAGAGCACATGTTGAGAGAAGGTATTTGGTTTTATTTGATTTCGTGGAGTTAATCATCAATTAAGGTGATTTAGTGAAAACCGCAAATTGTGTTGTTGTTGTGGTTTTGAGGTTGCGAAATTACCTTAGCTTGGAATTTAATTTGCTGATTGTTGGAGTTGGATTGGGAAGGTTGTTGTATCATCTTGTGATTAATAATTTTCGTGGAACGAAGGAAGAATAGAAGTGTTGTTAATTCAACAATTGTTTGAGCTTGAAAAAATTACCTTGTTCTTGCCATGACTAGTTTTGGTGTGAAGGAGGTTGTGTAGCTTGTTGTTTTGATTTCCATTATGTAATTCTGAATTGGAGGAGTACAATTTGCAGATTACATTGAGTTTGGATTAGTAAGGAATTATTTGAATTCAAAACATATGCAATTAAGTTGTGGGAGTTAATTATTGGTATTTGAATTTGAATTCATTATTACCAATTGAGGAAGGCTTTCAATAAGTGAAGTGGATTGAATTTCAAATTGAAATTGTTGCCTATTTTGTTGTGAGTTGCGGTTAGAACTTGTGGGGAGTGAAGTATATTTTGTTATTATTGCCGTGGAATTAGAGTATATTTGTTGTTGTTTCCATTTCTTACTGTTGTCGTGGAGGTGGAGTGCCATTTGTTGTTGTTGCCGTGGGAGTTATTGGTGAAGTGAGTGCACCATGATTGAGGTGTGTGTACTGGTGTAAATTTGTGGAGTTGTGTGGATTAAAGGTGCTGCACATCAAGATCAATTGTAGGTGTGAAACCATGGCAAGAAAGGAAAGTTGAAGTAGTAGAATTTGAATTCAAAAACAAACATTAAAGTGTGAAAGTAATTGAACTTATTACTTCAACACTTGTGAGTTGAATTTAATTTCTTAACTACTTAGAAGTATTTATTTGTGCTTCACTTAGTCTAATATACTTGAAGTGATAAGAAGTATTTATTGCATTGGTGACTTGTTGCATCGTGGGTGTACAAGTGTGTGTGGTTATCCAAACTTGTTATTGTGACGTGGTGAAGTGAAGGGAGTATGCTACAATTCTTTTTTAGATTACATTTGTACTTCAGATAAATCGCATCCACAAACATGTCATATGATAGTGTGAATGGGTACATTGGCAATGAGGCCAATAACCAAGTGGGTGGCAGACTAGGTCGTCGAAATACAAGTGGAAGAACTCTAGATGAGCAACTTCAGGACCTTACCACAATTGTTACTACATTGGCAACAAGAATTGATAGGATGACATTACCACCACCACCTGTGGTAAACCTTCAGGCATCACCTAGAGTAAAGGGAGATTATCATGCTCTTAGGGAAGATAGAGATGATAATTTTGGGCTTAATCCATACCCGGATAGGGAATTTAGACCACCTCGAGGACCAGAGTATGCGAAGCTACAGATGCCTTCATTTGATGGCAGGGGTTCCACAGATGATTACCTAGACTGGGAAGACCAAGTTGAGGGTCTTTTCAAGTGTTATGAGATTGATGAAGACTCCAGGGTACACCTTGCAGCTATAGAATTCACAGGGCATGCCGCTTTGTGGTGGGAAAATATGGTGATCAGTAGGTAAAGGGATGGAGAGACCGAAATACACACTTGGAGAGACATGAAACGAGTTTTGAGGAATAGATTTGTACCGAAACACTATAGGCATGAGCTATTTATGCGTCTCCAGACTCTGAGACAGGGGGGTAAAACAGTGAATGACTACGCACAGGAGTTTGAGACACTAGTGATCAGATGTGGATCAGTTGAACCTCCTGAACAAACCCTAGCACGTTTTGTACCTAGGTTGAAGTATGAGATAGCTTGTGTAGTTGAGCTTCAGAGATATAGTACACTTGATGAGGTTATACAGTTAGCCTTGAAAGTGGAAAGACAGAGACAATCCTATTCATTCCAGGATACTAGGAGTAGACTACCAGGGAACCAAACTGTTCAGGGTCAGTTATGTTCTCCTTCAGAGATACCAGAGGTTCACGAGCAGTTGAGTGCACCATTGGAGTATTCTGGGGATCGGAGTCAGATGAGTCTACCATTAGAGGGCCAAAATGTTTAGAGACAGTTGTGTTCACCTTCAGAGGTCTCAGAGGACAATGAGCAGTTGGGCCAACCATTAGAAGACCATGAAGATCAGCGACATACAGATGAGTTAGAAAAGGAGGATACAATATCAGTGAAATGGGTTGAGATAGGGGACACCTCAATGAACAATGGGTCATTATTTGTGTTGCAGATGAGATACATCCTAGAAATGGAGGAGAGAAGACAATCACCACCTGTGGTATTTCAGATTTTGGGATTCTGCAGTGATATTTCTTCAGATGGTTTGCTAGGAGGAAACGAAGTCTCTACTGCATTTGATCTACCAGATTTGAGGACAAATCTTTTTGAGGCCCGAGGAGATGATAGGAATAAAAATCCGACAAGACCTATCATTACTGCAAAAACTAAAGGATTTCAAATCTTGGCGTTAAGGGCCCATTTTGAGCATATCGATCTCGGAATTATTTATATATTAACCTCTTTTCTATTATTCTTGTATTGTGTTTTCCAACAGGCACACTTATCATATTTTATAGGGCGATGGACAAACTCCCTCAGACTCAGCTTGTGGGTTATCCATGGACCGACCGGAACCGGCGATGAGCTAAGCCGATGGATCCTATAGAAGACTGACATCATGAAGACCATTTATTTTATATATTTCTTCTTTTATGAACTATTTTGGTTATATTTTGGTTTTGGGACACTTTTATTTCCTTGTAATTTTCATTTAGGGATAGCCACCTTAAAAGTGGCAAACTTGTAATTTTGAGCATTTTTTAACCCTAGGAGTAGCAAGTATAAATACTTGCTTAAGAGTGGGTTTGAGGAGGCTTATCATTTTGCAGATTAAACACCTCCTTTCACGTGAGAATTAGGGTTCATACCTTGGTTCCAAACTCTTATCAATTTCAACCCCAAGAGTTGAAATTGTGGCGAATGCAACATCTTGAAATTGTGAGTTATATCAATTTCATTTTGTTGTGATTTCTTTTCTTCTCTAGTGTGTCATATCTAGGGTTGAATTGAGATAGTTCTTAGTCAGAATTACTTGTTGTTATTCACGAATTCTTATGCTTATTTGAAGGAATTATTAAATTGATCCGATTCATCTTTAAGGATTTCCTTGATAACGTATTCTTCACTATTGGAAAAGGGATTGTTTTGTTACGGTTTTCTTTTGTCATTTGAGGTTTATTTGCGTGGATTATATGAAATTAAGAGGTTGTTAGAAGGTATTATCAGTGTGGTATTCTAATTATATCATTGGACATTTGGAATTCATCATATCTTCACTTGGTTCACGTCATTTTGCCCTTATTTTTTGATCCAATTTTGCCTTGACTTGAGATAGTTTTTCTTAAGTCTTTTATATGTGCTTAATCTTGGTTTTAGGCACATCAATTCAAGCCTCCAAGTGTACAACAACTAAACAACAAGATAATACTTCCACAACAAAATTGGAATAGGTCAATCTTCATGCTAACAAATTGGATCAACTCCCACGGCAACAACACAAAATTACACGCCACTTCCATGGCAATAATAACAAACAGCAACAACAACAAATACACTCCACTTCCATGGCAATGATAACAAGATATACTCCACTTTCCACAAGTTTTAATCCGCAACTTAACAAATAGGCAGCAATTCAAAATTGAATTTCAACCTCTTCACTAATTGCAATCCTTCCTCAATTGGTAAGAAATGAATTTCAAATTCAAATAACACTCATTAACTCCCACAACTTAATTAATGTATTTGAATTCAAATAGATTCCTTACTATTCAACACAATACAAATCTGTAAAATATACTTCCCCAATTCCGAATTTTCACAATGGATTAACAACAACAAACTCCACAAGCTCCTTCAAGCAACAAGCTAATCACAGTATGAATAGGCAAGTTTTCAAGTTCAAAAATGTTGAATTAACAACACTTCTACTCTCCTTCCCTTCCACGAAAATGATCAACCACAAGAAGCTACAACAATCCCTTCAATCCAACTCCAACAAGTAGCAAATCAAAATTTCAATCAAGACAATTTTCGCAAGTCAAGGTCACTACACACAATTTCGGTTCAATAATGAAGAACCCTAATTGAAAATGATAATCACGAAATCAACCAACACTTTATCCCTTCTCTCAACTTGTGCTCTGATACCAAAAGATGATGTGCTCAAAACCAAGTCTAAGCACAATCAAATGACTCAAGAAAAACAATTCACAATCAATCACAAAAACCGGTCCAATGGGTTCACAAATCACGTGAAACCCCTATGAAATTTGGATGGAAAATGTAGATCAAATAATGTAATTGCAATCCCTATTTGTAATCTTCACCAAGTGACAACAAAGGGAAAGAGATCCACGTGAAAATCAGATCAAAAAGGAAGCAAGAAAACCATGATTTCCACTCTTCCTGCGATTCCAATTCACGCCAACACTAAATTGAGATATAGTTCAAGTACTAAAGGAACAATCAATCTTAATAAGACAATTGTTCATGAATTATACTCACAAATAATTCCAAGAAAATTCAAATCCACCCAAGATATGACTCACTAGAGAAGAAATGAAAAACAACAAAGAAGAAATCGATATGACTCACAATTTCCCCTTGTCGCACTCACCACAATTCCAATTCTTGGGTTGAAATTGATAAGAGATTTTGAATTAGGATGAACCCTAATTCCCACATGTGAAGTTCTATGTTTAATCTACAAAAATGGCCTCCTCAAACCCTACTATAAGCAAGTATTTATACTTGCTACTCCTAGGATTAGAAAATGGTCAAAATTACAAGTTTGCCACTTTTAAGGTGGCTAGTCCTAAATGAAAATTATAATCAAAATAAAAGTGTTCCAAAATGATTACAACATAAATAGTCCATGCAAATGGAAAAAATATAAAAGAAATTGGTCTTCAAGATGCCAGTCTTCTATAGGATTTATTGGCCCAGCTCATCGTTGGTTCAAGTCGGTCCATGGATAACCTACAAGTTAAGTCTGAGTGAGTTTGTCCTGTTGGAAAAAACAATACAAGAATAATAGAAAAGAAGTTAATTTATAAATAATTCCGGGGTCGATCTGCTCAAAATGGACCTTCATCGCCAAAATTCGAATTCCTTTAGTTCTTGCCCTAATGATAGGTCTTGTCGAATTTTGATTCCTATCACTATCCTACTTAAATAGCTCTAGGAAATGATTAATCCAAAGTCCAAATTGTCCTTTTTTTTATTTCAATTTACCGAAAAAGCTCTCTCTCTCTCTCTCTATATTTCCCATCGTAACTTACCCACCACGACCAACTCCAACCACCTTACTAGCTATGTGAAAACGACCAACACCCTACCAAACTTTGATAGCCATTAAAGATTGTTGGTGAAGCTCCATCCACCATCCTTAGATTCATCGTTATAGGACTCGACACCAACTCCAATGATTCAACCCAAGTACATAATTTTTTTTTTTATCTTTCATGCTTTTAGAGATATTTAGATTAAAAAAAATTAGTTATTTTATAAATATATATATGTATATATATATAAAAGCTTAACTTAAAAAAAAAAATTAATTATTTATATTTCTAAGACATTTTAGTTTTTTTTTTAATTATTTATTTTATGTTTTTTTAAAGACATTTTATCCTTAAAAATTTATTTCTTTTTTATCTAAAAAAATATATTTTAGATTTAAAGAAAAATAACCTATGTGAACTACGATTAGTCTAAACTTGGATATCAGGTACATAGGCACCTTCGGGGAGACCTCATTTGTAAATATTTTTTTTTTCTTTCTTTCCTTTTCTTCTTAATTTTTTATTTTTCTCAAATAAAAAAGAAATTTCACTTAGAAAGTTAAAAAGTGCTAATCGTAAGGTTTTAATAAGATAACTCCCAAATTCCAATTTTTTTTATATTAATTTTTTTTTATGTAGACTAGTAGTCAAATTTAGACTAATCCACTCAATTAGTCTTAATTTAACACTTTTCCCAATCTCAATCGGGCGGTGACTCCTTTTTCTCTTTTTATTTTTTTGTTTAAAAAATTAATCTTGGTTGAGGATTTACATTAAAAGAGTGAAGGGTTTGACATAAATCGGATTAGGAAAAATTGAAAAAATCAGGTTCCATAAGATGGCAACTCCACTAGGGACCTCTAAGTTGGCTAGCTACTTAAACTTTCCAAAAATATAATTTATTTTTTAGAATTGTTCATTCAAGTTTTTACTTTTAGATTTTTTTTTTTTGTAAATAGATGAATGACTATTGTTTATGTAGCATTTAGGGCTTAATTGTTGAAGGTGTTGCTTTTTTCTTTTTTCTTTCATCCTTGTATGTTAGATATGGTCAAACTCAGGTTGTCTTTGGACCTTAGGAGGAGAGCCATTGTGTAAGCTTTGGGTGTTGTGGAGCAACTCAAGGTTGATTAAGCTACCTTACTCAAGTTTTGATGAGACTTATGAACCATTTCTTTGAAAATGAGTGAGGCCATAGAACTTAAAGCCCTATAGAACCCACCTGATTGCATTCATG
This sequence comes from Laguncularia racemosa, assembly GCA_037954665.1. Taxonomy (NCBI): domain Eukaryota; kingdom Viridiplantae; phylum Streptophyta; class Magnoliopsida; order Myrtales; family Combretaceae; genus Laguncularia; species Laguncularia racemosa. The sequence continues at coordinate 857,240 of JBBMOL010000181.1, read as the reverse complement.
AACCCTTTAAGTTGGCAAATAAACATAATGTGGCAAGCTAAAAAAGAAAAAAAAAATGATTGCAACTTTAATGGAGTCATTTTCCCATTTGTTTGTAATTTGTAAAATTATTGTTGTAAATTCTTTATAACAAATATATTTTCTTGTAAATAGTATAGTCATGATGTATTTACTTTTGTCAATTTTTGTAGCAATGGCAAGCTCATCTCACTTACAAGCTCTTCTCAAGGAAATCCATATTCATAAGCCCTTAGAGTCAAAGGCAGTACTTAATCGATGGATCCGATCCTTCAACCAAAGTCAATAAGAGATCATTGATAATTTCCATAAAACTCCAAATTCTAGGGAGATTTTAAGCTCTTTTAAGTTGATAATTAATAAAAAATCATCCAAAATTGATGCTTAATCAAGGAATATGTTGCTTTCAGGTGTAATGAAGATCATTGAAAGAAATTGAGAAGAAAACAACAAAGAGAAAAAAAGAAGAGTATCTCCCCTACTTGCCACGCCCCCATATCAGGGGCGTATGAATCAGACCACCACCACACCCTCATATCAAGGGCGTATGGAAGAGAAATCAGGAATAGAAGCTACCACACCCCTTGCCAAGGGGCGTGGCAGGGGGTGTATGGGACCAAAAGTGAAAGACAAAGCCACCATACCCCTGATATGGGGGTGTGCCAGCTTTAAAGGATGACCCGAGACCACCATGCCCCTTGCCACGAAGCGTGGTGAGGGGCGTATGGAGTCACGACCTACTTTCTCTGACTTTTTCTTTTTTCTCTCCTCCAACCCTAACACACACACACACACACACACACATATATACATATGAAAAAAAAGGGGGGAACGATAGAGTTAGGGTTTTAGACTTCATTTTCTCTTCATTTTCATATCTTTTTCCTTAGTTTTCTACTCAACAATCCAAGGAGATTCAAGCAAGGCATTCAAGATTCACTATATTCGGGTTGTAATCATGAACTCTAGTTTCCCTTCATGTATTTGTTCTATCATTGTTAGATTTATGTAAGAGTAAACCATAGACCAAGATCTCATTTGAACTATTTTGTCATATGATGAAGATATGATTTAATTGAAGTTTTATTGATGTTCTTTTGTTCCATTACATATGCTTCATATTTATCTTAGATTCATATATTCAGAATATGAGTTTATGCTTAATATCATTTAAGTTGATTGAGAAATCGCTTTTATGATCAGACCTATGTTTTGGATGAGATTTGCTCGTGTTTCTAGAGATAGAATATCGAAAATCTTCTATTAAACATTCATTCAATTAGGGTTTATAGGCTTCATGCGGTTCTAGATTGCCATTGATTGAGGAGAGATCCTAATTGATAAATCTAGGATTATATAAGTTAATATACTTGAGAAAGTAATTATCTTACTTCTTGGAACTTGACAGCTTAAGAACTCAGAAATGTCGATCCTTAGCTTCTAATGATTCATGTGACAATATAGGTATATAATGAGATCTAGGTTGCTTTGTTATCGAATTAAATCTTATGTTGTTGAAGTAGTTTTAGTTAAAAGTTTAGATTGTTAACTATTTTTAGTCTTTAATACACTTCATCTTAATTTGACCGTTAGATAATAGGGAAAGAGCTAGTACTAGTAATTAGTTGGTGTGCTCAAAACCACTTTGAAACAAAATCAAATGATTTAAATAAAACAAGTCTCAGGTCAATCACAAACCAGTCCACTAAGGAGACAATTCATCTGAATACCTTGGAGATTTAGATGGAAAATGTAGATCAAATGATGTAATTATAATCCCTATTTGTAACATTCACCAAGTAACCACAAAAAGGATTGAAAACCACATGGAAATCAGATCAAAGAAAGCAATAAAATTGTGAAATCCACTTCCCCCCTTCAATCCCAAATTCACGCCAATCACTAAATGATATATATAATTCAAGTACTCAAAGAACAATCAATCTTACAAGATTGTTGTCCACGAAATACAACCACAAATATGTCCAAGAAAGATTCAAATCTACCCTAGATATGACTCACTAGAGAAGAAATGAACATACAACAAAGATGGAATCGAAATGACTCACAATTCCCCTTCGTTGCACTAGCCACAATTCCAATTCTTGGGTTGAAATTGATAAGAGTTTTGAACTAAGGATGAACCCTAATTCCACACGTGAATGTGTATGATTCTAATATGCAAAAATGGCCTCCTCAAACCCTCTCTTAAGCAAGTATTTATACTTGCTACTCCTTGGGTTAGAAAGTGGTCAAAATTACAAGTTTGCAACTTTTAAGGTGGCTAGTCCTAAATGAAAATTACAAGGAAATAAAAGTGTCCCAAAACCAAATACAACCAAAAATAGTTCATAAAACAATTACAAGGTACAAAATAACATAAGTCTTCATGAACCAATGCCTCGAAATAGAAAACAATTGCAACGGGTCTTTGATTGTCATCCTGAATATGCTCTGTGTCCGTCAACTGTTGTAGGACATATTGGCATCCCATGGAGAATTATCATTGTACCTGTAAGATTATTCTCAAATATTTATTAGAATAAAAGGCATAAAGTAAAAATATGAGCGATTTGGATCATCATCCAAATCGAGTTCTGAAAATGTTGATGGTGACAGAAATTTTCCCATCATCTCCTCGAGCTTCTGAAAGATTTGCCCTCAAATCTAGAGGATCAGCTGTGGAACTGAACCTTAATATCTCTATTGTCCTACTCTTCCGGCTATCAATGGTAGTGGATGGATTTCTGATCTGTTCCTGAAACCCCTGGACCTTAGATGGAGTCATCGGCAATAGAACTATACGTGACTCGCCCATGCTGAACATGTAAATATTTTCAAACCCATCATGTAACACCCGTCGATCATACAACCAAGGCCGACCCAATAGTAAATGGAATGCATGCATAGGGACTATATCACACAGGATCTCATCATGATAATTCTACCCGACATTCATAGAAACCTTTGCCCTAAGGGTAACATGCATACTACCTCTATTATCCAACCAATGCAAGTGATAAGGACTAGAATGTGGGATAGTAGACAATTGTAATTTGCCTACCAGCGCAACAGATATAACATTCGTGCAACTACCACTATCGATGATGAGTACATAAAGGTTACCTCTGATTCTGCAAGAGGTGTGAAATATGTTCTCCCTCTGAATATCACTAGTATTAGGAGATATAGATAAAGCCCTGCATAACACATTAAGAGGTAGATATTTTCCTCCTGTATGCTCCTCAGGTGCGTCTGCAGTCTGATCATCATAATATTCCTATAGTGCTGTTGGTAGATCTGTAGGTTCAATCTGATCATGATCATCCTCAATATCCTCCCCAGTGTCTTCCATAACAATCATCACCCTCTTATTTGGACACTGTGCTGCCATATGCCCAAATCCCATGCATTTAAAGCATTTTATCTAGCGCGCCTTCCCACTAGTAGATCCAGGAACAGTCTGCCTCGCATTTGGAGCCATTACCTCTTTACCCTTCCTAGTGGGTAAATTTTCTCTCATAATAGTGGGGGTAATCTTGTCCACTACCTTCACTGCCCCACCTACCGCCTTTATTCCCCCTGATCGACCATTAGCTGATATGGGTCTAATAATAATACTGGGCCTACTGCTCGGAGCCCTAAATTAGTTGGACCTCCTTTGTTTCTCTACTTTTAAGGCCAACTAAATAGCCTCATTAAGTGTACTATAGCGCTGCAGTTCAACAACACACACTATTTCATATTTAGACCTAAGACAAAACGTGCTACAGTTTGTTCTAGATGCTCAACGGACCCACACCTAATCATAAGGGTCTCAAACTCCTACACATAATCATCTACTGTTTTGCCTCCTTGCCTCAATGTCTGCAGTCGCATAAATAGTTCCTGTTTATAGTACTCAGGAATGAACCTTTTCCCCAATAATCTTTTCATATCCCTCTAGGTCTAAACCTTAGCCTCTCCATCCCAACGCCTGCTGATAATCAGATTCTTCCACCAAAGTGCAGCGTAGCCAACAAACTCGATAGCAGCCAATCGGACCCTGGTACTGTCATCGATCTCATAACATTCAAAGAGACCTTCGACCTTGTCCTCCCAATCTAAATATTCATCTGCTGATCCCTTGCCATCATAAGATGGCATTTGTAGTTTCACATATTCTAAGCCCCGAGGTGGCCTGGAATCCCTATTCTGATTTAGGTTTGCCCCAAAATTATCATCACTTTCTTCCCTGTATAGAAGATGCTCCTCACCCATCCTTCTATTCAAATTCCCATCTCCCATTACTCTATCTTGATGAGGATTCTGTGGAGCTACTCGAGGTGGTGCCGGTTGGTTTACCACTGGTGGTTGTGGTAATGTCATTCTGTCAATTCTAGTTGCCAGTATAGCAACTATGGTAGTAAGATCCTGGAGTTGTTCTTCCAAAGTTCTCCTACCTGCCACATTAAGACCCTGACCTCCACCAACCTGACTATTGGCTTCATCACCAATTCCCCCATTCACGCTGTCATTCGACATAGTTGTAGACCCCATGTACTGATCTTCAAAAAAAAATTTGAAGCAAGGACACTCACCCCACAACTGCACTTCCCTTAACACCACACAATAGCAACTACAAAAAAAGAAAACAAACAAACCCACTTACTTCACAAGTATGTTATTACAACTCACGTGTAGTAATCTTCTCCACAACACGGTGCAACAAATTTTAATTTCCACAAGTCACTCCCACGGCAACACACAAGTGACAACAACAATAAATATGCTTCACTTCCACGGCAACAACACAAGTAGCAATAACAAAAAGTATGCTTCCACTTTCTATGGCAAGGATGACAACAAAACAAATATGCCACTTTCCACAAATGTAATCCAAATATCCACAATAGGCAACAACTCCAATTTGAATTTCAAACCACTTCACTAATTGCAAGCCTTCCTTAATTAGTAAGTAATGAACTTTAAATTCAAATAGCACTCATTAACTCCCACAACTTAATGGAATGTGTTTGAATTCAAATAGATTCCTTACTACTCAACTCAATGCAAATCTATAAATTCCACTTCTCCAATTCAGAATTACACAATGGAAATCACAACAACAAACTTCACAACCTCTCTCACGCCATAACTAGTCACAGCAAGAAATTGGTGAGTTTTCAAGTTCAAAAATTGTTGAATTAATCAACACTTCTATGCTTCTTCCCTTCCATGAAAATTATTAATCACAAGAAGATACAACAACCTTCCAAATCCAACTCCAACAAACAGCAAATTAAAATTCCAATCAAGGTAATTTCCGCAAACTCAAAGCCACACAACAACACAATTTGCGGTTTAAATGGAATACCCTAATTGAAGATGAATATCATGAAATCAAACAACAATCAATCCCCTCTCTCAACATGTGCTTTGATACCAAAAGATGATGTGCTCAAAACCACTTTGAAACACAATCAAATGATTCAAATAAAACAAGTCTCAAGTCAATCACAAACCGGTCCACTAAGGAGATAATTCACGTGAACACCTTGGAGATTTAGATGGAAAATGTAGATCAAATGATGTAATTATAATCCCTATTTGTAACATTCACCAAGTAACCACAAAAAGGATTGAACACCACATGGAAATCAGATCAAAGAAAGTAATAAAACCATGAAATCCACTTCCCCCCTTCAATCCCAAATTTACACCAATCACTAAATCATATATATAATTCAAGTACTCAAAGAACAATCAATCTTACAAGATTGTTGTCCATGAAATACAACCACAAATATGTCCAAGAAAGATTCAAATCTACCCTAGATATGACTCACTAGAGAAGAAATGAACATACAACAAAGATGGAATCGATATGACTCACAATTCCCCTTCGTTGCAGTCGCCACAATTCCAATTCTTAAGTTAAAATTGATAAGAGTTTTGAACTAAGGATGAACCCTAATTCCACACGTGAAAGTGTATGATTCTAATATGCAAAAATGGCCTCCTCAAACCCTCTCTTAAGCAAGTATTTATACTTGCTACTCCTTGGGTTAGAAAGTGGTCAAAATTATAAGTTTGCTACTTTTAAGGTGGCTAGTCCTAAATGAAAATTACAAGGAAATAAAAGTGTCCCAAAACCAAATACAACCAAAAATAGTTCATAAAAAAATTACAAGGTACAAAATAACATAATTCTTCATGAACTAATGCCTCGGAATAGAAAACAATCGCAGTGGGTCTTTGATTATCATCCTGAATATGTTCTATGTCCATAAACTATTGTAGGACATATTGGCATCTCATGGAGAATTATCATTGTACCTGTAAGATTATTCTCAAATATTTATTAGAATAAAAGGCATAAACTAAAAATATGAGCGATTTAGTTCATCATCCAAATTGAGTTCTGAAAATGTCGGCGGTGCTAGAAATTTTCCCATCATTAGTAATCTTCTCTCTGTGGGATGACCCTGCACTTAGCACTATATTACGTCCACGGTAGGTACACTTGCCTATTACAATGTAGTTAGAATTAGGAACAGGCATTATAAATATTAAAACTATGGTTGGCAATGATCAATCATTCAAGATAAGATTGAACCAATTCTCTTAATATAGAAAGTCTTTGTAAACATCACTTTAGTCAAGGTCTTAGTTCATTTCTGGGATCTAGAAGCTATCACCTTTTGTTTAGGTCCCCATCAACTAAGCCTAACAATGGAAGCATAGACTTAACTACTTAAGGCTCCATCTAGCACTGAAAACATGTATATCCTAGATCTTGAAGTGGGGCCTATAAAAATCTTCAGTAAATTGCTGGGGATTCATAAAGTTGAAGTTAAGAAGGTCTTAGCAAACTATAATGGGAATTGCATTAAGACCGATGATCTATTGACATGGTTTTTAGCTCAATCAAGTTACCATGAAAAGTGGCCTACATTTTGCATAGATTTTGAACCATGGCAACAGCAACAGATTCATGCATTCATTCTAATGGCATTAAGACTATATTATTTCTAAATGGGATTTTTCATATCCACTTTAGGATCGCGAAAATAGTGACCCAATTTTTGGAAGGAAAATCTTATATCCCCACATTCCTCACTAAGCAAATTAGATCACTCAATCACCTGAAGAAAAAAAGATGTGGGGATTTAAAAACGAACATGGCATTAATTATGACATGGTTCATTAGCCATATGCGATGCTACAGACTTGAATTTATTCAAGGGGCCTTTGCACAACAGATTGGCCTTACTAATTCCTTTGCCTCCAGAACCACTTTGGTAGAAGATATTCCTACCTACTACTAGATTGACATCTTATAAGAATTTTGTGCTAGAGATGTATTATGGGTAGCTAAATGGAATTTTTGTACTAGGATGGTGCATACTTGTAAAAATTATGAGGTAGTTTCCTTGATTGGACTTAATCGGTGTACCGGTTACTACCTAACTGCTCTAATACATCAACTAGGACCTATGCATGACATAGTCCACAAACCTTCACTAAAACCCATCACACTTGATTTCCATAATCCTTACATGATAGTAGTTGACAAGATAGCTAAACTATCAATGATCAAAACCCTATGGGAGACTCGAATAACAAGCCCTACTATTGACATAGGGAGCCTAAGGGGGGAATTAGGTAAATATCGAGCAACCAAAGAGCATATTTTTTACTAACTTAAAAAGATAGGTGAAAAACAATGTAGTGCCCTAGTTATACTCCAACCTACACCAGCAAATCCCACTCTTGAAATGAAGACATACATGGAAGAAGTGTAAGCAGGAATGTAAGTCCATATGGAAAACATGGAAAGAAAAGGGGACATTTGGAAGAATCGATATAAAGAATCCAACTAATGAGTTAAAACTCTTGAAGCCCAGCTAAGAAAAGCTAGGCAAAAGATAAAAGAACTAGAATCTCCTACAGAAGAGAGAATAGAAAAATGATCATGTCATCGCAAGAAGAAGAAGATTTAAATTTTAGAAGTTTTTGTAATTTCTTTTCAAATAATGTAATCAAACTCCAAAGCTGTAGTATTAATAAAAATTCTATTTTGCCACATTATGGTTTATTTGCTAACCCCATATTCGCATCCACTTGACACATGCATCCAAAGAATTTTTTTTCTTTTTTTTTATATTAACAACTTTGCTAGTGTTGATTTAATCTAGGTTTCAAGATAGTGCCTAAGCAATTGAACCCCACAAGAAGTCCATACTACACTCATTCCAGAGCTAAAATGTCAAGCAACAGCAATAGCAATACTAGTGACAACACTGTTGACAAAAGAATGGTTTCATTGAAACAAGTTGTGTATAATCTCAACAATTAAGTTAAATTTCTATTGGAAAGTTTGACTCTCCTTCAATCAACCTAACCAGTCAAGAAGGCTATTTAAGAGGGCAAAATGGAAAAGTAGTTGAGATTTCATCCCCCAAAAATGTGGAAATCAACTCCAGGTTTAACCTAACATTTATGGAGTCAAAACTAAGAATGCAAACCTCATATAATCCTAAAGATCTATAAAGGCAATTCGAGGAAAGATAGAAAGAAAATTTTTCCAACAATTAGCTGAAAAGGTGAAGTCTCTGGAAGGTTTAGATGGATATAAGCAAACTAGTATCACTGACTTAACAAATTTTGATGCCACTACTTATAATGAAATTTTTGAAGGTACTAGAGTTTGAGAAATATGATGGCAATAGATGTCTAAAGAAGTACACTAGACTGTATGTTTGGAAAATGGGCAAGTATGTATAGTATGACCAATTAATGGTGCAGGCTTTCTAAGATAGTCTTACAAGACTTACTCTATCTTGGTATGCACAATTAGACCTCAATCAAATCAATAATTGGGAAAAGTTAGCCTAGGCTTTCTATGAGCAATACAAATTCAATATTAAAGTTACTCATTTTAAATGGGATGTAAGGATTATCCATAAGAAACATAATGAATCCTTCAAAGAATATGATTAGTAATGGAGGGCTTAAGTTACAAGGGTCATTCCCTTAATCTCTAAGACAGAGTTGACATCCATATTTATTAATGTATTGGAGAGACCCTATTTCACCCACCTGGTTGCTAAACATCTTCATGTTTTGCAAAAGTGGTAGCTATAGGATGCAAGGTCGAAAATGCCATCACCTCTGGAAAGTTACCAATCAATGAAGCCCCTAAGACAACATCATTTAAGCCATTAAATAATATCAAAGGAAAAGAAGCCACAATCAACATGGTTAATTCTAGTAGAAACAACAAACCAACCCCTCACTTTTCCTTCTAAACACCAAACCCAACCATAAACATTTCAATCCAAACACAACCAAGTAATCAACCTTAAATCAACAAACCTTCCAAATAATTCACTTGAATTCTAGTCCCCTTAAGCCAAGTCTTTGCTAGCCTCAAGGCTAGTAATCTCATCATTTTTTAAATTCCCAATGAGAAATATAGGCTAAGGTCCTATGACTCCAGTCTCAAATGTGAATCTTATATGGGGTAGGTAAGACATTCTATAGATAGATGCTAGAAACTTAAGAATAAAATCTGGGATCTGATTGATGTAGGAGTAATGTAACTAGATTTCATTGAGCCACTCACTCCTAATGTCAACAATAACCCACTTCCCAATCATGGTCCTACCATTAGCATAATCACTTTAGAAGCACTTGAACTAAAAATTGATTTAGATAGGTTATCGACATAGCAGGTAGCATGGAAATGACAACAAGCCGACTTCCAACTACCACTCAATCTAAAAAACAGACCACAAGCCAAGTCAACCTATCCATCAATTATTATTGGAAGGTAAGATCCAATCATCCTACGCTCAGGAAATGTTGATTCCTAAGCCATACAAGTCAACAACTAAAAAGGAGTTTGAAAAAAGATGCCATGTAGGTGATCCTACAGTTGGTTTATTAGGATAATATTTAAAGTAGTTCAATTATTTTGTTGACTATTCTATTTAACTGCCAATTTATGAAGAACCTACCCCAAGTGGTTAGGGTTTTGATTTCGAGGATGAAGATAATCCCCAAATTGAGAAGGATAATGATCAAACAATTAACATGGTAGAATCTAACTTTAAACCAATGATCCTAAAATGTTACAAAGAACTTGAACAAGAGCGAAAAGTCCCAAAAGATAAGAAATATACTTTCCATGTTCCCTTAGCAATTGAAAGCTATAAAGCTACCCCATTTAATTATGCGACGGTTAATCAAGAGAAACCCTCGAGAATTATCATTAGAGGAATCACTCGATTAGGAAGGGGCTATAGCCTAGAAGAAGTGGCCATGAAAAAACCTTAAGCTAGTGAATCAAGCAGCAAAGTTATAAAGCTAATAGTAAAAGAAGAAAAAGGGCTATCAATTTTTTCAAAGATGATTAAGTCTAGTGAGTATAAAATGATGGAACAATTATCGAAAACCCTAAACCCAAATCTCCTTTATGGGTCTTCTACTCTCTTATGAGCCTTACAATGAAGCCTTATTTAGAACATTAGGGGAAGTTAAACTGTCATAGAGAATGATGCAGAATCGGATTCGAATTCCTTCACACAAATCAAATCGTCAATAATAATCAAATGTCACAAATTTTTAGGTTTTTTTGGATTTTGGTACTAACGAATAAAATCAAGATATGGATAAAATTATCAATCTATAGATGCCAAGATTGATAAAATTAAACTGATTTGCAATCAAATCATAGAACGATAGAGACCACATTCTATAAATCAATCACTATGGTTAAAGAATTCCAAGAATTCAATAACGATGCTCACTACAAATTCTAAAGAACCAAGAATTTGATAAGAACAACAAGAATAAAGAGAAAAATCAATTCCCAATATTCACAAATCTCCAAAGAAGATTCACACCGCTCAAACGGTCTCTATTTTACAACCAAAATAACATTCTCCCTCGTAAAACCCTAAGGACGCCTATTTATATCATCCTAAAAAATTTGTGCGAAACCATTCAAGGCCGGCTTAAGGCCAGCGGCCTAAATACATAGGCCGGCACCCAAAGGCCGGCGGCCTTCATTTAGGCCAGCTCCAAGGCTGGCGGCCTTGAAGCTAACTCGACCGGCTTAAGGCTGGCTGAACTTCGCCTTGGGTCTTCCCGACGCTTATGTCCTCCTTTTTTAGACCCGCACTGCCACCTAAAGCTCGGATTGACTTTGTTTTCTTTGGCGCTCATATCTTAGCTCTTGGAATCATATCATTCCCTCTATGTTGAAAAAGATTCGACCTCGAATCTGAATCGTCCATCCTACTAGGCTACATAAACAGACTCCTCTTTCCCTTGGGCTTCTTAAGGTAAATCAGCCTTGTTTGTTGTACTTCAATTGGACTCATAGGAAGAAGCTTGTATGCCTTATCCTGTTGCTAAATGGTATACTCATTGGTGTATCCATCATACTTGGCTCTGAGGTCATACTGCCAAGGTCTTCTAAGGATCAAATGTGTAGCTTCCATGGGAGCTACATCACAAACAATTTCGTCAGTATAATCACCAATAAGCAATGGAACACAAACTTGTTTGTGTACATGAACAGCTCCTTATGGACTCAACCAATGAAGTGCATAAGGTCTTGGATGCTGCTCCACCTGTAAACCCAACTTAGTAACCCAGCTTGCTGAAGCAACATTAGTGCAACTGCCTGTGTCAACCACAATCAATTAAGTCTTCCCCTGCACCATGCCTTGGATATGAAATAAATTGGCTCTCTGATTAGGAACAGCTTCATCCTACTTAACCATTAGCAAGTCTCCCTGTACTGGACTCGCTATAATGTCTTCATCTTCCTCTTCTGCCTCAGTACTCTTCTGTTCTTCTTCCTCACTCTCAACTTTGTCCCCCTTGATGACCATAACCCTTTTATTAGGACATTGAGAAGCAATATGGCCAAGTCCTAAACATTTAAAACATTTGATATCCCTGCTCCTCTTTTGTTGTGTTTGGTCAACAGCCTCACTAGCGACTGTCTTTCCCTTTTCCTTCCTTTCCTTCTCCCTCTTACCATCATCTGACTTATGGTGTTGATATGATTTCTGATCCCGCTTGCACTGATGCCGCTCAACCCGATTGGTTAATTTAATCACATCCTCAAGAGTCTGATAATGTTGGAGTTCCACTACACTGGCAATGTCCATCTTCAACCCATTGATAAAAAGAGCTATGGATTCATCTAATGATTCCCTAATATCACATCTTGCCACTAGTGTCTCAAACTCCTTCACATACTCTTCTATGCTCTTCTTACCCTGCCTCAAGGATTGCAAATCCATCAGCATCTCTTGTTTATAGTAATCTGGCACAAATCTACGTCTCATCAACCTTTTCATCAATGCCCATGAACGCACTTTCTCCTCATCCGCCCTACGTCTCTCAGTTTGTAGTTTGTCCCACCACAGACTAGCATATTCAGAAAATGCTAGAGATGCCATTTTCACCTTCATGCGCTCATCCCACTCATAGTAGTTAAACACCTTCTCAACCCGTGGCACCTAGTCTAGGAATTCCTCTGGTTTACTACTACCAGGGAAAGGTGGAATTTTCAGCTTGATGTTTTCAATCCCCTTACGCCTATCAACATTATTTCCTCTCCTACTCCTTCCACTACTAGCATCAGATTCACTACTAGAGTGTCTCCTCCTAATTTCTGCACCACTATGGCTTCTTCTATCCCTAACCTCTAATCTCTCCATAATCAATCTAAGATTTTCTTGGATTTGATTGAACTCAGCCCTAGTCACAACCTCACCCCCATTATCAGCATCATTCCTATTGTTGTTGTTTTAAACACTTCCTTGTGACATCTCTACCCTTCAATAGTCAGCAATAGAAACTCACCAACAACCCAATTCTCAACAACAGCCCCAAACACTAATTCACAGCAATTCAACACCCAACAACTAAATTCAGCAAAACCCCAATTCTCAACTACAGCCCAATCACCAATTCACAGCAATACAATTCACAAAATAAATTTCCAAGTTTCCCAACCAACAGCAGTATTGAATTAAAACTACAATTGAGTTGAGATTCAACAGCCTTACCGATTTAACCCACGATCTAATCGAATCCTTCGCTCTAAATCCTTACAAATCTAACCTTCGCTCTGAATCCTTACGATCCTAACCTTTGCTCTGAATCCTTACGAACCCAACCTTTGCTCTGATACCAAATGATGCGGAATCGGATTCGAATTCCTTCACACAAACCAAATCGTCAATAACAATCAAATGTCAGAAATTTTTAGGTTTTTCTGGATTTTGGTACTAACGAATAAAATCAAGATATGGATAAAATTATCAATCTATAGATGCCAAGATTGATAAAATTAAACTGATTTGCAATCAAATCATAGAACGATAGAGACCACGTTCTATAAATCAATCACTATGGTTAAAGAATTCTAAGAATTTAATAACGATGCTTGCCACAAATTCTAAAGAACCAAGAATTTGATAAGAACAACAAAAATAAAGAGAAAAATCAATTCCCAATATTCACAAATCTCCAAAGAAGATTCACACCGCTTAAAGTGTCTCTGTTTTACAACCAAAATAACATTCTCACTTGAAAAACCCTAAGGACGCCTATTTATATCATCCTAAAAAATTTGTGCGAAACCTAGCCGGCGGCCTAAATACATAGGCCGGCACCCAAAGGCCAGTGGCCTTCATTTAGGCCAGCTCCAAGGCTGGCAGCCATGAAGCTAACTCGGCCGGCCTTTATTTAAGGTCGGCTTAAGGCTAGCTGAACTTCGACTTGGGTCTTCCTGACGCTTATGTCCTCCTTTTTTGGACCCCGCACTGCCACCTAAAGCTTGAATTGACTTTGTTTTCTTTGGCGCTCGTATCTTAGCTCTTGGAATAGTATCAGAGAATGTCTATTGAAAAATTAGGACACATTGATGACGATCAACTAGCATAAAAAAGGAAGGAGCCAAAACCTCATGATCTATTACATGGTATTGGAGGCCCGATGACCCGAGCTAGAGCTAAAAGGATGAACAAAGCTCTACAAGGACTAGTCATGGACTTGTAAGCCAGGGAATCAAGTTACATAGAAGAAAACATACATGTGTTAACTTGATTCACGTGACCATAGAGGGATGAAATAATTTAGGAACATTAAATATTTGCATGGACCGTTACACTAGAGGATACATTCAGTTTTATTAATGTTTATTTTATTTGTTGATTTGTTATTTATGTTATTTAGTTGCCTACTTGGTGACATAAGGATAAGGATAAAATAGGCAACTTAGGATTTCCATGTTGTAGGGTTTTTTTTTTTCCATATTGTATGCGTGCTATATACGCCGTACAAGGGGACCGACCAAAGAAACTTGAATTTTATATGAAAAACACATCCTTGTCGTGGGAAACAACAAAAATCCTTTTTTTTCTTTTGTAAAAGAACTTTTCTATAGAATTCTTAATTGAATTACTAGGAATACCTCTTGATAACTTAGGTTTCAGTCAATAGGTTTAATTGGGGTCTAGTTACACATCGCTTATTCAAGACAATTCTCGGGGTAATTGAAACCAACTAGCATCGTCGGGGTTCTAAGTTTAATATACCTAGGGTTTCATGCATCACACATTGTCAATTCCATTTTTGCCATTGATCAGATATCCTTTTCAACGAAAGAATTGAGGGAAGAAGGTAATCAACACCTTAAAACCACTTTTCATATTGGTGAAATGCAACAACATGATTGTTTAATGTGCCTAAACCCACTTTGAAGCACAATCAAAAGACTCAAGAAAACAATCTCAAATCAATCACAAAATCGGTCCACCTAGTAAGCAATTCTCGTGACACCTTTGAAGATTTGATGGAAATTGTTGTTCAAATGATTTAATTGTAATCTCTAATGATAGCATTAACTAAATAACCACAAGAGAAGATGAAGTTCACGTAAAATCAGATAAAAAGGAAGCAATAAACCAATGAAATCCACTTTCCCTTTCAATCACTAGTTCACGCCAACAATAACAAGGAAGTATGAAATCCAAGTGCTCAGTGAAACAATCAATCTTACAAGATTGATGTTTATGAAAATAGAATCACAATTAGATCCAAGAAAGATCCAAATCTACCCTAGATATGATTCACTAGAGAAGAAATGAACATACAACAAAATTGAATTGATATGACTCACAATTCGCCTTCGTTGCACTCACCACAATTCCAATTCTTAGGTTGAAATTGATAAGAGTTTGGAACTAAGGAAAGAACCCTAATTCACACGTGAAATGTCCTCTCAAATCTGTAAAAATTTGCCCCCTCAAACCCTCTCTTAAGTAAGTATTTATACTTGCTACTCCTAGGTTTAAAAAGTGGTCAAAATTACAAGTTTACCACTTTTAAGGTAGCTAACCCTAAATGAAAATTACAAGGAAATAAAAGTGTCCAAAAACCAAAATAGTTCATAAGATAATTACAACATACAAAATAACATAAGTCTTCATGATCCAATGTCTCGGAATAGAAAACAATCGCAGCGGGTCTTTGATTGTCATCCTGAAAAACGTTCTGTGTCCAACAGAAGTTGTAGGACATATTGGCATCCTATGGAGAATTATCATTGTACCTGTAAGATTATTCTCAAATATTTATTAGAAATAAAGACATAAGGTAAAATATGGGCAATTTGGATCATCATCCAAATTGGGTTCTGAAAAGGTCAATAGTGTTAGAAATTTTCCCATCATCTCCTCGGGCTTCTGAAAGATTTACCCTCAAATCTAGAGGATCAGTTGTGGAACTGGACCCTAATATCTCTATTGTCCTGCTCTTCCGGCTAACAATGGCAGTGGATGGATTTCTGATCTGTTCTTGAAACCCCTGGACCTTGGATGGAGTCATCGGTAATAGAACTATGCGTGCCTCGCCCATGCTGAACATGTAGGTATTTTCAAACCCATCATGTATCACCCGTCGATCATATAACCAAGGCCGATCCAACAGTAAATGGAATGCATGCATAGGGACTATATCACACAAGATCTCATCATGATAATTCTGCCCGACATTCATAGGAACCTTTGCCCTAAAGGTAACATGCATACTACCTCTATTATCCAGCCAATGCAAGTGATAAGGACTAAGATGTGGGATAGTAGACAGTTGTAATTCGTCTACCAGTGCAGCAGATATAACATTCGTGCAACTACCACTATCGATGATGAGTACACAAAGGTTACCTCTGATTCTATAAGAGGTGTGAAATATGTTCTCCCTCTGAATATTACTGGTATCAGGAGATATAGATAAAGCCCTGCGTAACACATTAAGGGATAGATATTTTTCTCCTGTATGCTCCTCAGGCGCATCTGCAGTCTGATCATCATAATATTCCTGCAGTGTTGTTGGTAGATCTGCAGGTTCAATCTAACCATGATCATCCTCAATATCCTCCCCAGTGTCTTCCATAACATTCATCACCCTCTTATTTGGACACCGTGCTGCCATATGCCCAAATCCCATGCATTTAAAGCATTTTATCTAGCACGCTTTCCCATTAGTAGATCCGGGAACACTGCCTTGTTTTTGGGGCCATGACCTTTTTACCCTTCCTAGTGGGTAAATTTTCTCTCATAATAGTTGGGGTAGTAGTGTCCACTACCTTTACTCTCTCACCTACTGCCTTTGTTCCCCCTGATCGACTGTCAGCTGATATGGGTCTATTAACAATACTGGGCCTACTGCTTGGAGCCCTAAAGAAATTGGACCTCCTTTGTCTCTCTACTTTTAAGGCCAACTGAATAGCCTCATCAAGTGTATTATAGCGCTGCAGTTCAACAATACATGCTATTTCATATTTTAGACCTTAGACAAAATGTGCTACAGTTTGTTCTGGAGGCTCAACGGACCCACACCTAATCATAAGGGTCTCAAACTCCTGCACATAATCATCCACTATTTTGCCTCCCTGGCTTAATGTTTGCAGTCGCATAAATAGCTCCTGTTTGTAGTGCTCAGGAATGAACCTTTTTCCTCAGTAATCTTTTCATGTCCCTCCAGGTTTGTACCTCAGCCTCTCTATCCCGATGCCTGCTGATAATCAGATTCTTCCACCAGAGTGCAGCGTACCCTATAAACTCAATAACAACCAATCGAACCCTGGTACTATCATCGATCTCATAACATTTAAAGAGACCTTCGACCTTGTCCTCCCAGTTTAAGTATTCATCTATTGATCCCTTGCCATCATAGGATGGCATCTGTAGTTTTACATATTCCAAACCTTGAGGTGGCCTGAAATCCCTATTCTGATTTGGGTTTGCCCCAAAATTATCATCCCTTTCTTCCCTGTATGGAAGATGCCCCTCACCCATCCTTCTATTCAAATTCCCATCTCCCATTACTCTATCTCGATGAGGATTTTTTGAGCTACTCGAGGTGGTGCCGGCTGGTTTACCACTGGTGGTTGTGGTAATGTCATTCTGTCAACTCTAGTTGCCAGTGTAGCAACTATGGTAGTAAGATCCTAGAGTTGTTCTTCTAAAGTTCTCTTACTTGCCACATTACGACCCTAACCTCCACCAACCTAACTATTGGCTTCATCACCAATTCTCCCATTCACACTATCATTCGACATAGTTGTAGACTCCCGTATACTGATCCTTAAAACAATTCGAATCAAGGGCACACACTCCACTACTACACTTCCCTTAACTCCACACAATAGCAACTACAAAAAGACAAACAAACAAACCCACTTAACTATACAATCATGTTATTGCAACTTACATGTAGTACTCTTCTCCACAACACGTCAGAACAACACGGTGCAACAAATTTAACTTCCACAAGCTACTCCCATGGCAACACACAAGTGACAATAACAATAAATTTGATTCACTTCCACGGCAACAACACAAGTGGCAATAATAACAAATATGCTTCCACTTTCCACAGCAAAGGATGACAACAAAAACAAATATGTCACTTTCGACAAATGTATTCCGAATTCCTCAATAGGCAGCAACTTCAATTTAAAATTCAAACCACTTCACTAATTGCAAGCCTTCTTCAATTGGTAAGTAATGAATTCAAATTCAAATAGCACTCATTAACTCCCACAACTTAATGGAATGTGTTTGAATTCAAATAGATTGCTTACTAATCAAACTCAATGAAAATTTGTAAATTGCACTTCTCCAATTCAGAATTACACAATGGAAGTCACAACAACAACCTATACATCCTCCTTCACGCCACAACAAGTCGCGGCAAGAATTGGTAAGTTTTCAAGTTCAAAAGTTGTTGAATTAAACAACACTTCTATGCTTCTGCCCTTCCACGAAAATTATTGATCATAAGATGATACAACAACCTTCCCAATCTAACTCCAACAAACAGCAAATTAAATTCCAAGCCATGGTAATTTCACAAGCTCAAAACCACAAAAACAACACAATTTGCGGTTTCAATTGATCAACCCTAATTGAAGATTAATTTCACGAAATCAAATACAATCAATCCCTTCTCTCAACATGTGCTCTGATACCAAAAAGATGATGTGCCTAAACTCACTTGGAAGAACAATCAAAAGACTCAAGAAAACAACCTCAAATCAATCACAAAACCGGTCCACCTAGTAAGCAATTCTCGTGACACTTTTGAAGATTTGATGGAAATTGTTGTTCAAATGATTCAATTGTAATATCTAATGATAGCATTAACCAAATAACCACAAGAGAAGATGAAGTTCACATAAAATCAGATCAAAAGGAAGCAATAAACCAATGAAATCCACTTTCCCTTTCAATCACTAGTTCACGCCAACAATAACAAAGAAGTATGAAATCCAAGTGCTCAATGAAACAATCAATCTTACAAGATTGATGTTTATGAAAATAGAATCACAATTAGATCCAAGAAAGATCCAAATCTACCCTAGATATGACTCACTAGAGAAGAAATGAACATATAACAAAATTGAATTGATATGACTCACAATTCGCCTTCGTTGCACTCGCTACAATTCCAATTCTTGGGTTAAAATTCATAAGAGTTTGGAACTAAGGAAAGAACCCTAATTCACACGTGAAATGTCCTCTCAAATCTGTAAAACTTTGCTCCTTTAAACCCTCTCTTAAGCAAGTATTTATACTTGCTACTCCTAGGGTTAAAAAGTGGTCAAAACTACAAGTTTGCCACTTTTAAGGTGGCTAACCCTAAATGAAAATTACAAGGAAATAAAGATGTCCCAAAACCAAAATACAACCAAAATAGTTCATAAAACAATTACAAGATACAAAATAACATAAGTCTTCATGATCTAATGTTTCGGAATAGAAAACAATTTCCGCGGGTGATGTGCATAAACACACTTGAAAGCACATTCAAAAGACTTAAGAAAGGCTTTCTCAAGTCAAGGCAAAATCGGATCCACAAAGGGCACTTTTCAAATGAACACTAATGATGAAATGATGAAATTCAAACCTCCAATGATATAATTAGAATACCACAATGAAAATGCCTTCTAACAACACTTTAATTTCATGTAATCCACGCAAATAAAACCTCAATTTGACAAAGAGAAACCGTAACAAAATAATCCCTTTTCCAATAGTGAAGAATACGTTATCAAGGGAAATCCTCAAAGATGAACCGGATCAATTTGATAATTCCTTCAAATAAGTACAAGAATTCATGAATAACAACAAGTAATTCTGACCAAGAACTATCTCAATTCAACCCTAGATAAGACACACTAGAGAAGAAATGAAATCACAACAAAATGAAATTGATATAACTCACAATTTCAAGATGTTGCACTCGCCACAATTTCAACTCTTGGGATTGAAATTGATAAGAGTTTGGAATTAAGGTATGAACCCTAATTCTCACGTGAAAGGAAGTGTATAATCTACAAAATGATCAGCCTCTCAAACCTTCTCTTAAGCAAGTATTTATACTTGCTACTCCTAGGGTTAAAAAGTGCTCAAAATTACAAGTTTGCCACTTTTAAGGTGGCTATCTCTAAATGAAAATTACAAGGAAATAAAAGTGTCCCAAAACCAAAATACAACCAAAATAGTTCAATAAACAATTACAAGATACAAAATAACATAAGTCTTCATGATCCAATGCCTTAGAATAGCGAACAATCGCAGCGGGTCTTTGATTGTTATCCTGAAAAATGTTCGGTGTCCAACTGAAATTGTAGGACATTTTGGCATCCCATGGAGAATTATAATTGTACCTGTAAGATTATTCTCAAATTTTATTAGAAATAAAGACATAAGGTAAAATATAAGCAATTTGGATAATCATCCAAATTGGGTTCTGAAGAGGTTGGCAGTGTCAGAAATTTTCCCATCAGCGGGTCTTTGATTGTCATCCTGAAAAACGTTCTGTGTCCAACAGGAGTTGTAGGACATATTGGCATCCCATGGAGAATTATCATTGTACCTGTAAGATTATTCTCAAATATTTATTAGAAATAAATACATAAGGTAAAATATGAGCAATTTGGATCATAATCCAAATTGGGTTCTGAAAAGGTAAAGTCCTCACCCCACCCTTAACATATGCTCTCTAGCTACTCTTAACTTGCAAGGTGTTGATGTATCTAACATTAAACTAGGTTCTAGTAGAGTAAAGGCTTTTGATGGATCAAGAAGGGAAATTGTAAGGGAAATGAGCTTGATGGTAGAAATCAACCTACATATATTTGGAATCCCTTTCCAAATCCTAGACATACCAAGGTCCTCCAACTTACTTTTTGGGAGGCCTTGGATCTACACAGTGCAGGCCATTCTTACTAGCCTCCACCAGAAGGTTAAATTCATTTCTAATGGTCAAATCATCATTATCCTAGGTGAACAAGATTATGCCATTTATAAAGAAACGACCATACCTTACATAGGAGAAGAAGGCCCAAATGACCTCACACTCCAGCTATTCGATGAGGTGTAAGTGATTACCAGTTCCAAGATACGGGGACATAAAAAGGTACAATTTAAAGAAGGTTAAATAGAGACATTTGGATTTGGATATGTTCCTAATCTAGAAGAAAAGTTTCAGATGAGGTTCAAGTAAGGAAAAAGGGAAGAGAGACTATAAAATGCTTCGATGAATTTTCCACGAATCCAAAATACATTCACCTATACGATTAGTGTTGAGACACCAGTATCTACAAGAGAAGACAACTTCGATGATCTTACAATCAAGCAGCAGTAAGAACCAATGGGTATATCCCATAGCTCCAAATCACTCCAAAATTGGTTCTCTTTTCCTTTAAATAGCAATAAGTTTGCTTTAAAGTAAGAGTGGGCCATGATTTAATATTTGTTGAGTTTTGTTTTCCCTCTTTTTCTCAATAAGTGTAACCTACATAAATAAAATCAGTGAAGTCTTGAATCGTTTTCTCAATGTCATTCCATCTTTTTCCTTCTACTTATTCATTTCCTTTCTTTATACATTTATCCAAATCCATTGATGAAAATCAGGGATATCACGCATCCGTAGAGGGTAAAAATATTAGTATCACCTCTGACCCTACTAGGTTAGTTGTTAGGGATGATATTGATAACCATAAAGTAATTCAAGAGAACTGGTAAAGATATGAACATGGTAAGATTTACAATGATGAGTTAATTGACACAGTCAACCTAGGATATAGGAATATTAAGATTGGGGGCAATCTTAATGATGTACAAAAAGGAAAGTTCACTAAGCTATTATCTAAATACCTTAATGTATTCACAAGGTCTTATGAAGATATGCTAAGACTTGACCCATCAATCGTAGTTCATAAGCTACCCACACAAGAAAACATCAAACCTAAGAAACAAAAATTAAGGCGATTTCAACCTAATATTTTACTAAAAATCAAAGAAGAAATCAAGAAATTGTTAGAGGTTGGACTTATTGAGGTGTCAAATTATCTTAAATGGGTAGCTAACATTGTCCTAGTAATAAAGAAAAATGGGAAAGTATGCATATGTGTAGATTTTCAAGATCTGAATCAAGCAACACTAAAAGATAACTTCCCTTTACCCCACATGGATATCTTGGTAGATAATATGGTTAGAAACCATCTTTCTCATTATGGATGGTTTCTCAGGGTATAACCAAATCAAGATGTTAGAAGAAAATAAGACCAAGACAACCTTCATCACAACTTAGGGCACCTTTTGTTATAAAGTTATGTCCTTCGGTTATAAAAATGCTAAGGCAACATATCAAAGAGCGTTGATTACATTATTTCATGATATGATGCACCAAGAAATTTAGTTGCATTTTGATGACTTAATTGCTAAATCCAAAGAAGGGGAAGACAATGCAGACACTTTGAAAATGTTGTTTGAATGGTTAAGGAAGTACCAACTTAAACTTAACCTAGAAAATTGCACTTTTGGAGTTACCTCTAGAAAATTACTAGGTTTTATAATCAACTAAAAGGGCATTGAGGTGGACCCAAATAAGGTCAAAGTAATATTAGAAATGCCAACTTCACATACACTTAAAGAAGTCAAAGGACTACTTGGGCCTTTGAATTACATTGCTCAATTCATCTTACAACTCATAAATAAATGTCACCCCTTATTCAAGTTACTAATTAAAAATGCTGTCATAGAGTGGAATGAAGAATGTGAAGAAGTTTTCATGGAAATCAAGCTATATCTCATGAATTATTTTATATTAGTGACTTCTAAACTTGGCAAGTCATTCATCTTGTACCTAACAATACTACTTGAATCTATAGGGCGTATGCTTGGCTAGAAGGATGAAAGGGGAAGGGAACAAGAGTAAGAAATTTACTGAAGGGGAATAAAATTACTCTAAAGTAGAAAGGATATGTTGTGCATTAGTTTAGGTCATCCATCAACTTAAACAATACACACTCTACTATTTAGTTGAGTTATTAACAAGATATGATCCCTTGAAGTATTTAGCAAACAAACCAACCCTAGTTGGTAAGATTTCTAAATGGAAAATGTTATTATCTAAGTTTGACATCACCTAAATGAACTAGAGTTCAGTTAAAGGTCAAGCTATAGATGATCAATTAGCTAAACATCCACTTAAAGGAACTTCCAAAATCACAAGCTAATTCCCATATGAAGATATATTGGTGATTGAAAATGATCCTAACTCTGAAAAAGAAAACATTCTCAAATGTAAACTATACTTTGATGGAGCAGCTAATGTATTTAACTATGGAATAGGAGTAGTGCTAGTGTCACTTGAAGGTAACAAATTCCCTATAGCAATGAGCCTCATGTTTCCATATTCCAACAACATTACACAATATAAAGCATGCATTTTAGGTCTAAAAATGGCCTTGGATATGGTAAATTCATAAATTAGAAGTGTATGGGGACTCCTTACTTATGATTTGTCAAACTCGAGGAGAATATAAGATGAAATATCCAAAATTGGTGCTTTATCACCAAGCACTTGTCATGATTAATAGCGAAGTTTGGAGAGATCACATTCACATACATACCATGGATGCAAAATCAATTTGCTAATGCTTTAGCTATATTTGCATCTTTGACTCAAATAATAGAAGGGGTAGAAATCCAACCTTTCAAGATTGAGATTGAAGATCTATTGAAGAAATGCAAGACAATAATTTTTGGTACCATGACATCAAGATCCTACTTCAACAAGAAAGGTATCCAGAAAAGGTTGATAAGAAAGACAAAAAAATGCTTAGAAGATTGGTGAGTCATTTTTTGCTAAGTAAGTCTAAGCAATATAAGGGAATCATTTGATAGCACATTATTGTGATGTATGGCTATGAAAGAAGCAAACACCCTTATGATAGAGGTATATGAAGGAATATGTTGTCCTCATATGAACAGCTACATGTTAGCTAAGAAAATCATGAAATTGGGTTATTACTGGTTGACTATGGAAGCTGACTGCATCAAACATGTAAGATATTATCATTTATGTCAAATTTATGCCAACAAAATAAATGCCCTTCCATAAGAACTTTATACACTTTCTTTAACATGGCCATTCACTATATGGGGTTTAGACATAATTGAACTAATTAACCCAAAAGCATCCATTGGTCACCAATTCATACTGGTGGCAATCGACTATTTTACCAAATGGGTTGAAGTTTCCTCATATACCAATGTCACCAAAGAAATAGTGCTCTAATTCATCAAAAGGGACATTATTGCCCGATATGGATCTCGTGAGTCAATTATTACAAATAATGGCACGAACCTCAACAACAAGCTCATGATGGAATTATGCCAACATTTTGGGATCAATCACAAGAACTCCACTCCATTTTGACCACAAATGAAGGGAGCTATAGAAGTGGTCAATAAAATATCAAATGGATTATTGAAAAAATGGATATTACTCACAAAGATTGGCATACGATGTTACCATTTGCACTCATGGCCTATTGAACCTCCATAAAAACATCAATAGGTCTTACCCCTTACCCTTTAGTATATGGTACCAAAGCGGTATTACCGATTGAAGTTGAGATTCCATCACTTAGCGTTTTATCAGAAACACAACTAGATGAAGCTAATTAGGTGAAAACGTGAGTTAACCAATTGAGCCTAATTGATGAAAAGAGGTTAACAACATTATGCCATGACCAATGTCACTAAAAAATAATGGCTAAAGCCTTTAATAAAATAGTGCAACCTCCAAGTTTTTAGGAAGGTGAATTAGTTTTAAAAGTGATCCTCCCAAATGTATAAGATTCTAGAGGGAAGTTTACTCCCAATTATGAGGGGCCATATTTTGTAAAAAGAGTGTTGTTTGGAGGGGCATTAATTTTGTCATGCATGGATGGTTTTGATTTCAAGTACCTTGTAAATTCTGATGTAGTTGAAATTTATTATCCTTGATGAATCTATGGAATCTTGCTTGAGTTTATTGAAAATATCATTTGTCTCTTTGTGGTCTAATTTTTACCATCTACGTGTAAAGTGGATATCTTCATTGATCATCAAATTGATTATCTCTCTCTTCATTGATAAGTTTCTTTCTCCTTTACTCCTGTTTTGCCTTAAACACCCAAATATGATGGAAGTTATGAGGAATTGTGAGGAATAAAAAAAATGCTAAATAATGAAACTCTTCAAATACTCTCTCATGGTTTCACCTTTTTCGAAAAGGAGTTTTATTTGCTATTTTAGGTTAAAGTCCAAATAATGGGAGCATAGATAAATTTGAGCAAAATGAATTTGAAGAGTTAAAATTTTAAAATGAAAGTGAATATCACACAAGCATGGTTCGTCCAACAATGGAAGGACTTGATTCAAGATGGAGACAAGTAAATGGGTGCATTGAACTTCAAGGAAGAGGGATCAATGTTTAGGCACTATTTACAAAACCAAGTAAATTCTTCACTATTAAAAATACAACATGCATGATTTGTGAAATTCATCTTTCTTTAGGGTTGCTAATCTTTAATAGATGCTTTTCCATAAAAATTAGTCAGCCTATAAGGGAACTATCCTAACATTTGTCTTTTAGGGTACCTAATTCATAAAGATGTTTTCTAGTACATAATAGTTAACCCATAAGGTACTATCTTAGACATCTCTTGCCAGTTCATTGAAATATTTCTATAGCTATTTAGAGTAAACTAATAGGCAAACATGGTGTATCTCTTTGGCCTTTGCACTAAAGTTTTCCTCAAACTTCACCACAATGAGGGGCAGCTATAGACACACCATTTTTACTCCATCATTATTTTTATTTTTTTTAAATAATTAGGATAAATGCAATTTATTTGCATTATATGATTGAGACATAAGCTAGCGGTCTGCTAGAAAACACACACACAAATTTCAAGATATCAAGGTTTGATTCTCCATTCAAACAAAACACACACAAATTTTTTTTCTTAATGGAAAAGTGGGAATAAATGCAATTTAGTTGCATAAAATATTAAGGCATAAGCCAATGACCTAATAAAAAGTACACACATGCAATTTTCCCTTAGACATAAGTTCGAATCCTTGCTCACGCAAATGCGTGAGAGTTCCTTTCTTTGGTAAAAAATGTAGGTTGAGCCTACAATTTAAATTTTTTTCTTTTATATTGACAAAGGAGAAAAATATAGGTTGAACCCATGTTTTCTACTGCATTTTTTGTTACAATGAAAAACGTGGGTTGAACCTACGTTTTCACCGTATTTAACCTCCTACTATCCACTATGGGAGAATTGCGTGGAGCTTGAAAAAAAAATTTCTTTCTTTTTTCTTAATAATTCAAACATATAGAAGATTAAATGACATGATTCATGAAGAAAATGCTTCTAAAATCAAATTAAATAAGTGAAAAAAAAGACATTGAAATCACAAAAACGTATCTTCCATTAAAATCTCTAACCTTTGACTTTTCTTCTCCCCCAAGCAGTTTAACTAGCATTAGCTTATAAAAAGAGCCCCATCTTGCTTAAATTGTTTTAGGAAATGATTAATCCAAAGTCTAAACAATCCTTTTTTTTTTATTTCAATTTACTATCAAAGCTTTCTCTCTCTCTCTCTCTCTCTATTTTCCCATTGCAACTTACCCACTACAACTAGTTCTGACCACCGTGTTGGCTATGTGAGAACAACCAACACCCTACTACACTCCAACAACCATCTAAGATCACTGTTGAAGCTTTGTTTGCCATCCCTAGATTCATCATTGCGAGACTTGACACTAACTTTGACTATCCAACCTAGGTACGTAATTTTTTTTTATCTTTCTTTTTTTTGAGATATTTAGATGAAAAAAATCTTTCTGTTTTTTCTTTTTAAGTAATTTTAATAATTTTTTAAAAAACACTTTAGATAAAAAAATTACTTTTTTATAAAAAACAATTTAGTTACTTTATATGTGTGTATATATATATATTTAAGAGTTTAGATTTAAAAAAACTTTTAAATTTTTTTAATTATTTTATAGTTTTAAGACGTTTTAGTTTTTTTTTTTAAATTATTTATTATATACTTTTTAAGACATTTTAGCCTAAAAAGTTTATTTGTTTTTTTATCTAAAAAATATATTTTAGATATATATAAAAAAGAATAACCCATGTGAACTATGGTTGTTCTGATCCTTGATACAAGATATGTAGGCACTTTTGGGGCAACCTCATTTGCAAGTAATTTTTTTTTTTTCTTTCTTTCCTTCTTAATTTTTTATTTTTGTTGAAAAAAATAAATTTAACTTGAAAAGTTAAAAAGTGATAACAATAAGATTTTAATAAGATAACCCTCGAATTCCAAAATTTTTTGTATTAATTTTTTTTTATGTAAACTAGTAGTCAAATTAAGACTAATCTACTCAATTAGTCTTGATTTAACACTTTTTTCCAATTTCAATCTAGTGATGACTTTTTTTTTTTTTAAAAAAAAAGAAATTATAATCTTAGTCGAGGATCTACATTAAATGAGTGTAGAGTTTAATGTAAATTTAAGTAAGAAAAAATGGAAAAATCAGGCTAAACACTATGCTTCAACTGATCAGTTCTCAATTAATCCCCATAATAATAATGTAAGTCTTCCTCCTTCTCCTATACATTCAAACCTAACTCCTCTTCATGAGCAACATTTCCCTTTATATCTACATCTAAAAAAAATAATCCCCGAGGGTGAGTTAACGCTTAGTACAAATAACTAGCACACACATATGCATGATAAAGAAAGAACTTAAATCACATACACTTATGCAAACATTATACATCATACAAGAATTTCATGTTTTACTTAAGTCCACATAACAATAATGGGGTACTCATGACCCCATCAAACACACTTAAACACTTAGTCCTTAACCCAATGTTGGGAATTACCACTATGGGTCCCAACACCCATGAATCTCTAAGTCTTAAACCTTAAATCTTAATCAACCCAAATCATTTCTAAGCACGATTTCACTAGGGACAACATCACATAAGGATCATTGGGGTGCCCCCCTCAAGATCTACCACTATATGCCCTTAGGCTGAGCTAAGAACATACAACAAGCACTTAACCACTTAAACTAGTCCATCCAACTTAATTCAATTTAATACAAACTTAATAAACACAAAAAACAATCAAAGTTACATGTACTTAGAGTCTTAGTCTTAAGCATGCCTGTTCTTGGACTTAAAGTTAGTTAGTAATCTATCAAAACACTAGTGATTCCTTCTTAATATTAGTCTAAGAATAATCTAAGTTTCTTAATTCTCTTCACATAACCATTTTATGATTCTTTCTCTTACATTATATTTTTAAGCCATGTATTTTAGCATAGTTAGATACACAGTTGTGTATTGTGGCTATATATCTTTCTATGTGTTTTGCATTTATGGTATGCCCAGATACACAGTTGTGTAGTTGGCTATGTACCTTTCTATGGATTTCCATAATTTACAATGCCTAAGTGGACAAAGCATGTACTTCAGCCATGTACCTTTTTGTACATGATAAGTGTTCTAGCATAAGTAAGTACATGAGCATGTACTTGACTATGTACCATGCTGTTCTTTATGAACCTTATTTTCTCTTTTTCAATTCATTTCAATTTATGAATTTTTGTGTTCCAAAGTCTAATTGTATCCTAATTTTGGTTAATTCTACTACATTGTACAGTTTGATATACTTACTTATCAATTTTGTGATTTGAATCCCTTAGTCACTTGATTTAGTGCTCGTTCCACCTCTTCCTTAATTCGAATTCTATTGAACCAAGTAATAGAGTTTGTTAAATTCCTCAATTCTAACATTAGATATAATAATTTGACCATTGAAATTCATACTTGATGGAATCGACTCGGTCCTTCCTATAGTTTGCTAGGTCACCTTTGTATTCTAGAAAGTGTTCCTTTAGGTTTTTACTACGCAAATGATAAAAGAAAGGGGAACTAGGTTAACTTTGTAACGATCTAAAAATTTAAATATATATATATATATATATTAAAATAAGGAGAACCACAAGTATTCCTAGGCTAGGGTAGTAAAGATAACACTTTTTGTGAATCTAAAATTTTAAGAAAATTTAACAACGGAAATTAAATCACTTTAATATATTAATTTATTAAAATATGATGGGAATTTATAACAAACAATTAAGAGTAACATTAAAATGTTGATATTATTATAATAATCTAAGCATGAGAAAAACCTTATAATAATTAATAATTAGTTTTGAAATGCATATGTAAAAAAAAAAAAAAACACAGAACCGCAAAATCAAATATGCATTGTCTTGTTTCAACCCTTCCCTCCCATGGCAAATTAGAGCAACACATCAGCAATCGAATCAAGTCGCCCTCCATCACATTGGCTACTCTATGTCATGTCGCTTGTTCGTGCTATCCCCATCCCCTGCTTCTCTTCCTTCCTTCTTTCTTCTTCTAGCTATTGCATCATCCTTCCTCACCACCCTAGACACAACTTTACTTTTTCTTCCCTTCTTCGTCATTCCTTCCTCCTTTCGACCTTCTTCTTCTCGTCTTCTTTTTACACTAGTCAGATTCCCTCTCCCCCCATATGACCTCACAATCCCAAACCCTCACATTCCCAGTCTCTCTTCTCCCTATGAAGCCCTTCCCATGTTCTTCCATCTTCTTTTCTCACTTTTCCTTATCTGGTGAAGCGATCATCCAACATTCTAGGCGAGAGTACTAGTAGTGTTCCAAGCGAAAGTTCCAACCGAAGCTTGACCGACTAAATGCATTGAAGAACATATGCTACGAACCACCTTCTACTTCACCTTTGTCTTCATCTTCCTCTTCACTAATTTAAACAACCCCTCAAACTTTGTTCACATCACCAGATATATCATAAGCCAAAACCTTGTTCAACTCCATAATTTCATCTTCAAAAATCCCGACTTAACCTTAACTTCCATAACTCTCTCTTCTGATCTTATGCCTTAATCTCGTCTCTCCATGATTTAATCTCTCTCCTTAACTACATGGTTAAAACCCACCTTGTGTTTTTGCTAGAAAGATCAACTTATCATATATTCCTTGTCTAAGCCTATAAAGAGCCTAATAGCACCCTCTCCCCTATCCATTAGGTTCTCAACTCGATGGTCTAAAATGGGGTTATTCCCCATAAAGTGACTACTAATATTGCAGTTCGTTCACTATGTTTATCAAGTTATGAAGATCATGCTATTGAATTGGTAAAGGAGCTATCTTCAAAGCATTCGGTACCTTATACTTTCACTTACAATTTCATGGTTAAGCATATGTGTAATAATGAGAACTTAAGGGAGGTTGTTGTGGTTTATAAGAAAATGAAAGAGGAAGGTGTTGAACCAGATCTTGTTACTTATAATACCTTGATTTATGGGTTTTCGAAAGCTGGGAGAGTCAAGGATGCTAAGAAGTATTTAGATATAATGGTTGAGGTGGGTCATTTTCTAGATGTAGTAACATACACTTCCCTAATGAATGGTATGTGTAGGGAAGAGGATGCACTGAAAGCTGTCTAGTTGTTACAAGGGATGGAGTGGAAGAGTTATGCTCCTAATGTTTGCACGTATAATACTTTAATTCATGGTCTATATAAGTCAAGGTTGTTAGGTAAGGCAATTGAATTGTATGAAGTGATAAAATCAAATGGTAAGAAGTTGGAGAAAACTTCATATGTTACCTTGTGAGGTGTCTTTATAGAAATGGTAAGGTTGCTAAGGCATACGAAGTTCTCTCCAATCCAAAGGAACATGATGATGAAGAACAATGAATCAAATTCAAACTGGAATGCAAACCCCGAGTCCCCGCTTAATTCAAGCGAGTCGTTGTCATTGAATGCAATTCATAAAGGCTTAAAACGGTTAAGACCATCAAGTCAAGGGAGTGATAAAAGGCAAAAGGATCCCCTATTCCTAGCGCAGTTTAAGAATACATTAAGGCTGAAGCTAGCTTCAAGGGATTTGGATTCTACATCCCTAGTGATTGAGGGTAATAGGCACCTAGCAGAGACCCATTGGTCATTGGCAAATACGCAGTGTCGTATGTGCAAGGCATTCAAGGAGACATCTTGATGGAAAAGGGAGTAAACGCCTCCATGGATAGCTTCAAGCTTCTACTTGTTGTAAGCATTTTACGACTTACGATTTGGATAACTAGAAGGGCCTAAATCGGTTTATGTTTGACGCTAAGGTGAGTGTACAAGACTTAGCATATACCTACCAACCTCCTTTTTAGAAATGCATACAAGAAGGGAGAGTAGGCATGGCCAATAGAGGGGGAAACGACTGAGGCCGAGAGAGCTCACAAATGAAAGAAAATGAGGAGGAGGACTCTTCCTAAAGGCACCTCAAAGTATTAGGCTGCTTGGATTATGAATGATTCAAATGAGGATTTGCAAGGTGATGACAATGATGATGATGATGATGGTATGGTATTGGAAGAAGGGGAAAGTAATATTGATGTTCAAGAGGGTGGTGATAATTTATTGTTTGATGATGACCAAGTGTCCTTGAAATTAAAGGACTGTGATGAGGAAATTGATGATGACTTCAAGAGAAGCTATCAAATACAAGAGCTCCTTGGATGCACCTAACCAAATCTAGAAGAATGAAGGTGGTAAGTCCCCCTCCTAAGGTGCTGATGCTAACATTCCTTAGGCCATTTCTACTGTTGGGTTAATAGGAAGTCGTGATAATGGTCAATGAGGTAAGGGTAGAGGAGGAAGAGAATAAGGAGAAAGGGAGAAGAAAAGTTGGAAGATGGAGAAAGTGGGAATCGAAGATGAAAAAGGGTGAGGAAAAGAGAAGAAGAGCTGGGAGATGAAGTCAAAAGGGTATTGATCCTATGTATGTATGTAGGTGAAACTTGTGTGTACGTGTGTGTATGACATTATTACGATGGAGGTGGGCATGTGTATGTATAATGGATGGCCGGTGTGTGTGTAGTGATGGAAGTGTGAGTGGGGTTAGAGACTGGTAGAGAGGATGGGAAGCCCTATTAGTGGAGATGTCAACAAAGGAGAGAAGAAAGAAGGTGATACAAAACCTTTAGCGATTGCTAATCCTACGGTTTATCCTACAAGTAGTTCATTGGAAGATATTAAAGACAAATTAATAAATGAAAGGTTCAAAGTTACTTAATGTAAAGGAGAGGCGAATTCTAGAATTCCAAAAAGGAGAATAATAAGGGAAAAGAGAGAAGAAGGAATGGAATGGTGAAGCCGAGGAGGAAAAAGGGAATTTCATGAAGAAAGCAAGTGTGTTTGTGTGTGAAATTGAATAGGAAAAGAGGTGTCATCGATGCAGTAGTGGTGGCTCGAGCAGCTTGATCAAGTAATCAAGTGATAAAAGGAAGTCCTAGAAGTATATATGTACCATCGGTGAACTGATTGTGTATGTGAGTGTGGAGAAAGGCATTTGGGAGTTTGAGAAGAGATAGGAGTTAATGGGAGATCGAGAAATCCAATGGGAATTTCGTGGAGTCCCTATAGCTAATCCTTTGATACTATGTTCAGAGAAGGGACCACACGTCGGAATCACTTAATGATAATTAGGACTATGATGACCATGAACAAGTGAGTGGAAAACTTTATGATATGCTACAATGTTATGTTAAATGTAGATATGCTCTGTGTATGTGAATTCACTTACTTGGCTGTGATTGTAAATGGGTTGTGGATATTATTATTCTCAAGGTATATAGTGGGATTAAATGAGTTTGGAAAAGAAGTTACGAAGAAATTAGTAGTTAGATAAGTTATAGATGAACACTGTCTAAATAATGTAGAGGACAAACTAGGCTAAAGGTTTAGACATCACTATCTTAATGATAGTCCTTTGCACCATTTTGCTAGTACTATTACTATAGGCCTAATACCGTAATCCAACATTATTTTCTTCAAACTAAACTAAAGTACATAAACCTAACTTTTCCTACTATAGCTACTATATATGTATGCATAACTAGAATAAATTATATATATATCATTATATATACATATAAGAATCTACTTTTGAATACGTATATATGCTTGGATAAAATTATTTTCCTATTATATTTACAGAATATACTTATGCTTATAACTATACAAATCATAAGTGCAAATTTTTATTCTGTAAACTTAACAATTATATTTTCTTGCCCCTCTTAAGCATGTGAGGGGAGGCACCTAGCAATTGTATCCTTTAGTTAAAAATATGTTTATAAATATAAATATCTATATATATATATTTATATACGTAGGTACTTGAGGACTTGAATGGAATATGAATGTGGCTACCTTGTTTGGCTCTTGAATACGTGAATTGAGCAGTTGAGAGGTGCGATGAAACAAGGGTGTCAAAGAATGAGAATTGTAAATCAATCCTAAGTGATTAAGTGCAAATTTTTATTCTGTAAACTTAACAATTATATTTTCTTGCCCCTCTTAAGCATGTGAGGGGAGGCACCTAGCAATTGTATCCTTTAGTTAAAAATATGTTTATAAATATAAATATCTATATATATATATTTATATACGTAGGTACTTGAGGACTTGAATGGAATATGAATGTGGCTACCTTGTTTGGCTCTTGAATACGTGAATTGAGCAGTTGAGAGGTGCGATGAAACAAGGGTGTCAAAGAATGAGAATTGTAAATCAATCCTAAGTGATTGATTTGACGTGATGTGCCTAAATGGGAATTAAGCACAAGCAAAAACAATCCAAATAACAACCCCAAAAGATAAGACTGATTCGATTCACTTTTAGAGCAAAATTGGACCGTAAACCCTAAATGAAATCTTTGATCCGAATGTTATATTTCATGAAATGATTGACACGGTGAAGTATTCCTCAATGAAGGTCACAAATTATACTTGAAAAGCCACGTGATTACTACATAAAATCAACAAGAACAATAACCGTAATCCACCTTCTACAATAATTACTTTCACGGTTCAACAACGTGCAAAATGGAGAAATAGAAATCATGTATAAAGTAACTTAATTAAGCACAACAATTCGAATAATAATGAATCAAATCTGACCAAGAAAGTTTCAATCTAACCCTGGATATTACATACTAGAGAAGGAAAGGAAACACAACAATTCGAAATTGATATAACTCACAATTTCAATTGTTGCATTTGCCACAATCTCAACTCTTGGGATTGAAATTGATAAGAGGGATTGAACTAGGATGAACCCTAAGTTCTCTCATGAAATATCAAGTGTTTATAATATAAAAATTGGCCCTCCTCAAAATCCTACTTAAGCAAGTATTTATACTTGCTCCCTTTAGGGTTAGAAAGTCCGCAAAATTACAACTATGCCACTTTTAAGGTGACCGGTCCTAAATGAAAATTACAAACAAATGAAAGTGTCCCAAAAGAAAATTACAACATAGAATGGTCCAATAACAATTACAAAGTACAAAAATAATATAAATCTTCAAGAGCTAATGCTTCGAAGTGAAATCAATCACAGCGGGCCTTTGGATGCAAATCTGATGATGTCCCATGGCCATCAACTAATGTAAGTCATTTGGTATCCCATGGAGAAATATTATTGTATTTGAAATATTATTACTCAAATATTTATTAGATAAAATAAATAGAGTGAAATATGAGTGATTTGGATTATCATCCAAATCGAGTTCTAAGAGCATCTATGGTGCCGGAAAATTTCCCATCATGACGTTTAAGTGAAATGACACAAAGGTGTCAAGGGATGAGAAGCATAAATCGAACCCGAGTGGTTGATTTAACATTAGATGAGATTGAGCTGTATTACACTATTATTGATTTGGTCTTATATTATGACTTATGTTAAAATTTTCTTAATTAGGATTTTGTGTTTGACTTGACCGATTCCAGTTGGTCGGTAATATGCCTAGTATCCAATTACAATCACACAAATGCTAATTGGATAATCAACTAAACACAAATCATAAAATGGCGTGATCCCACTTCTACATGAACCCTAATTGCAAAATCCACTTTGATTGAATACATAATTACAATGAACTTAATTGGAATTCTAAAACCAATCAAATAAACAACACAATTGATTCCGATTTCCAAAACAAATGGCGTGAATCTAGGCTTGAAAATTGAACCCTAATTGGCATGAATAAAGAACAACATAAAGTAGCTAATTCCTTACTAGATATTACACACTAGTTGCAATTAGGATCAACTTGTAATTTGTTGATATTACTCACAACAAATCCAAGTCCACTCGCCACAATCTTATAGAAGAATTGATAAGAGTCTTTTGTGAAAAAAGGAAGTACCCTTTCACGTGAATAGGCAGCTGAAATATATGTTCAAAAAGTCCCTCTCTAACCTTACTTTGTAAGTATTTATACTTGCTCTAAATAGGGCAAATTTAACAAGACAAAATTACAAGTAAAAAGCAACAAGTGTGACCAGTTTTTCACTAAACAAAATTACAAGTAAAACCCTCACAAGTAGCTGGCTTCTTGTACCTCCATGG
Source organism: Laguncularia racemosa (assembly GCA_037954665.1). Classification (NCBI taxonomy): domain Eukaryota; kingdom Viridiplantae; phylum Streptophyta; class Magnoliopsida; order Myrtales; family Combretaceae; genus Laguncularia; species Laguncularia racemosa. Next base: position 821,802 of record JBBMOL010000181.1, on the reverse strand, counting down.
AACATTATTGGACTAGTTCTTCTTTTATTTATGTAGGTTCATGAATAACCCACAAACTGAGCATTAGTGAATCTACCCACTGTCCTATAAAAACCAACAAATGTACTTGCTGGAATGTACAACAAATAAATAATGGAAAAGAAGATACTAAACAAATATTCTTAGGGTTTGATTGTTCAAAGAGGACCCTCATAGCCAAATTTTATAACCCTTTGGCTCTTGCCCTAGTGATAGGTCCTATGGGGTATATGATGCCTATCAATCAGTCTGATCTTTCTTATCATATTTAGGACATGTAATGTTTGATGTTTCTTATTGTAATGAAGGTGAATGTAAGGTGTAATTGTTTTGTTTGTGGGATTGACTTGGTTCCTATTGGTTATTCATGGAATTTTATGTCTTAAATGTTTGATAGTTACTTTATCATTTTGAATGTGGATTGATTTGTAATTATATGTTGTTTAATCACCTTGAATCAATTAACTGAAGGATTGGACATAATTTAGAATTAGACATGCATTTACACGAGACATTGCATGAAATTGAAGGCCATCATTGCTATAGGGCTCACCGAAAGTAATAAGAGGATTACTGTACCGTCATGTACGAACTAAGTTACTAGGAGATTGTCGTACCTTGACGGTTCCGAGTTCGGCCGATCCTGGAGGGTGTTGCTCAATGCATGAGGCATAGGAGCTCTCAGTGTATGAGAACACTTGACTTGATGATATCAAAGTTTAGAAGATATTTAAATGATGTGCCTAAAGGGGGGTCAAGCACAATCAACTAAAAGGGATGAATTGTCAATGATCATCCACGCCACAAACAAAGGAAAAACCTTAATTTCCAAATGAAATCCGAAATGTTGATGAATCAAAATATATATATAGAACAACGATGGCTAGATAGAAAATGAAATGAGATTCCAATTCAATTCGAATTACTCCAAATCTGAAATTTAGAACCCTAATTTCAAAAGAACAAGAACAACATAAAAGGAACTAATTCCTCACCAGATATGATGCACTAATTTGGAGTTAGGATCAACTTGTAATTTGTTGATATAACACACAACAAATCCAAGCCAACTCGCCACAATTTCACTAAGGAAATTGATAAGAGCAAATGCTTGAAAGAGGCACTCTCTCTTACGGCACAAAGGGGGTGTTTTCTCTAATGTTCAAAAAGCTCCCTAAAAAACCTAATTTGCAAGTATTTATACTTGCACCATTTAGGGTTAAAATGACAAGAAAATCACAACTATGCCACTATAAGGTGGCCGGTCCTAAAGGCAAAATTACAACCAAATAAAATGTCCCAAAAGCTTACAAAATAAATGGTTCAAACATAAATTACAAATACAGAAAATAATCTTCAGCAAGCTAGCTTCATAATGGAATTCGTCGGCTCAACTCATCGCCGGTTCAGGTCGGTCCATAGATAACCCACAAGCTGAGTCTTAGTGAGTTTGTCCATCACCTTGTGAAGCCAAATAAGCATACCTGTTGGAATATACAATTCATGAATAAGATAAAAGAGGTTAGATAATAATTAACTCCAAGGTTAATCAGCTCGAAATGGGTCCTCATCGCCAAGATTCGAAATCCATCAATTTTTGTCCTAATGATAGGTCTTGTCGGATTTTGATTCCCATCATCTCCTTGGACCTCAAAAAGATTTGATCTCAAATCTTGTAGCTCAAATGCAACAGAGACTCCGTTTTCCAAAAGCAATCCATCTAAAGGAGTATCTCTACAGAATCCCAATATCTGAAATACCATAGTAGATGATTGTTTTCTTTCCTCCATTTCTTGGATGTATTTCTTCTGTAACAAAAACAAGGACTCATTATCTACTGATGTTTCCTCTGTCTCAACCCATTCCATCAAGTTTGTTTCCTCTTTTTCTGACTCATCTATATGATGTTGATCCCCAGGGTTTTCTAATGGTTGACCCAACTGATCATTATCCTCTGAAACCTCTAAAGGTTGGCACAATGGTGTTTGACATCTTTCATCTGTGGAACCCTTATCATCAAGTGAAGGCATTTGTAGCTCTACACACTTTAAGCCTCTAGGTGGTCTAAATTCCATTTCTGGGAATGGTTTAAGCCCAAAATTATCATCTCTATCTTCTCTAAGAGCATGATAATCTCCCTGTACTCTAGGTGGCTCCTAAAGGTGTACCACTGGTGGTGGTGGCAATGTCATCCTATCAATCCTTGTTGCTAATGTAGTAACAAGTTTTCTAAGGTCCCGAAGTTGTTCATCTAAGGTCCTCCCACCTGCAACATTAGAACCCTGACCTCCACCAATTCGACTATATGCTACATCACTCATTCCTCCATTCACACTATTAATAGACATTTTAGTGGATGCAATCTATTTGATGTACCAATGTAATGTCTAGTAATTGTAGCACACTTGCTTCACAAAAACAATTCACGCCAAAACCAACTCACTCCGCCACTTATACACTTTACACACAACACACTAAATTTACACAACAAGAATATGTTGCAACCCTTCACTTCCAAGGTAGGAACAAACAACAACTAACTAATAGGCTTCTTTAAATTGCAACAACAACAAGAAACGGCAACAACAACTATACACTTCCACATACACGGCAACAATTTTTACAAGTGACACCCTTAATGCAACCTTGCCACAAATGGTAAGAATCAATTTCAAATTCAAATGAAATATAATCAATACCACTCTTAACTACTTGAAGTAAATGGATGTGTTTCAATTCAAATTATTTCCTCTTCTTCCACGTAAATTCAAATCTGGAAATTATACACTTCCACTTCCAATTTGCACACACAACACCATATATATTCCTACACACTCACGGTGCACTATATCCACTTCAACACAATTTTCCAACCGAAATTAACACAACAAAGGCAGCATCTAAATTTGAAAATCAATCCACTTCACTAATTGCAACTCCTCCACATTTGGTAAGATGCAAATTTTCAAATTCAAACAAGCACAATTAACTCCTTCACTCTTAATGCTTGTTTTGAAATCAAATAGCTTCCTTTCTTACACACTAATCAAATTTGGAAATTGCAAATATCCTCCACAATTCCGAATTCAACAATGCAAAAACAAACACAATTCCCTTCCTACACAATTTGCACTTCCGAAATTGCACTACCTTCCTCTCCTTCACGGTGAAGTCAAGACAAAAAAATTACAACAAGATATCCACTTCTACAACAACAAGTTTCAACTTCCCAAGTGAGATACTCACGCCAATTAGTACTAATACAAACAATTCAATTAATCCTCAAATTCAACAAGGATCAATCACGTAAACATCAAGGTAACAACAACAAAAATTACATTCACTTTGTTCCGAATTTCCACTCCCTTGCAATTCGATTCACAATGGTAATACCAAAAACTTTCAATTCCCAAACTTCAATCAACAAAAACCCTTCTCATAAACCTTCAATTAACTCACGGAAAGATGGAAACAAAGGACAATCCTAATTGCAACAATCCCTCCTCTTAACCATAAGCAACTCACGGCAATAGGAAGATATCAATATAAGGATCAAAATCACAAATTCAACAATCCCTCCTCTTAAACCTTAAGCTTTGATACCAAAAGATGATGTGCCTAAAACCAAGATTAAGCACATACAAAACCAATTTGAAAGACAATCAAACAATGTCAATCAAACTAGTCTCAATCTCATGAATAATGGCATCAATTTCCAATGTTTATAATCGATTCTTCAATTAGGATTTGTTCAATCTTTAATCCAAATATGATATAGCTCTGATACCAAAAGATGATGTGCCTAAAGGGGGGTCAAGCACAATCAACTAAAAGGGATGAATTGTCAATGATCATCCACGCCACAAACAAAGGAAAAACCTTAATTTCCAAATGAAATCCGAAATGTTGATGAATCAAAATATATATAGAGAACAACGATGGCTAGATAGAAAATGAAATGAGATTCCAATTCAATTCGAATTACTCCAAATCTGAAATTTAGAACCCTAATTTCAAAAGAACAAGAACAACATAAAAGGAACTAATTCCTCACCAGATATGACGCACTAGTTTGGAGTTAGGATCAACTTGTAATTTGTTGATATAACACACAACAAATCCAAGCCAACTCGCCACAATTTCACTAAGGAAATTGATAAGAGAAAATGCTTGAAAGAGGCACTCTCTCTCACGGCACAAAGGGGGTGTTTTCTCTAATGTTCAAAAAGCTCCCTAAAAAACCTAATTTGCAAGTATTTATACTTGCACCCTTTAGGGTTAAAATGACAAGAAAATCACAACTATGCCACTATAAGGTGGCCGGTCCTAAAGGCAAAATTACAACCAAATAAAATGTCCCAAAAGCTTACAAAATAAATGGTTCAAACATAAATTACAAATACAGAAAATAATCTTCAGCAAGCTAGCTTCATAATGGAATTCGTCGGCTCAACTCATCGCCGGTTCAGGTCGGTCCATAGATAACCCACAAGCTGAGTCTTAGTGAGTTTGTCCATCGCCTTGTGAAGCCAAATAAGCATACCTGTTGGAATATACAATTCATGAATAAGATAAAAGAGGTTAGATAATAATTAACTCCAAGGTTGATCAGCTCGAAATGGGCCCTCATCGCCAAGATTCGAAATCCATCAATTTTTGTCCTAATGATAGGTCTTGTCGGATTTTGATTCCCATCATTAAATTATCAAAGAGATAAGATAATTAAACTGGGTAATGAGACCGAGCATTGACGGTGGCTTTGGAATCCTTAACCCAAGGTCAAAGGGGGGGGGGTGTAAACCCTAAACTTCACATCAGTTATCGGAAGACCGCGTGAGATGTTGCATTCATATGGGTGTTCATATATAGCATATGATTTGATAACTTAATTTGAAATTTCTTGTGTATGTAGCATTGAGAGTATTGCACTCCCATTCATTGAGTTGTAGTGTGCTCACCCCTCTACAGACCGTTTTGCAGGTAAAGATTATGAAAGCTTGGGATGGGATAAGATGTGAAGTGTCAAGTGTTTTTGGAAGCTAAGAACGATAAAGTAAGAATTGTGAATGTTAGACTATTTAGATGAAATGTTACTTTTAGGACCTTGATGTAAAATTTGAATTTTTAAGACTTAGGGTTTAATTCCATTTATTGATTGGTAAGGGATTCCGACTCTCTATAATCTTGGTTGACCATGGGACATGGAATCTATAGTTATATTTTTATGGTATGATTATATGTAATATGATTAGTCATAAATGTAATTAATTATTTAGAGTCTTACGATCTCTGACCCGTAAAACAATTATCATTTAACGGGTGCATATGTGTCATGATAATTTTTTGTGGAAACTTCTAGGCCCCCTTTGGGGTGTGATAAACTTGGGCTTATATATCCCATTGAGGAAATGACCAAATTACCCCCAAGTCCTTATGAAAATCATACCTCTGACCTTGGCTTTATTTTACAATAAATATAAAATAAATTATATTTTTTGGGTATTTATATTCACCCCCCTTATAAAGACTTTTGTTTTCCAAAGTTACCTAATTTTGGAATAGTTCTAAATATTTCTTCCTCATCTCCTCTTTTAATTCCCACATCACTTCCCGTTTAGTCTAATTTGTCCATTATACCTTAATGTAAGAAATCACTCTCTGTTTTAGCACTTATTCCTTAATGTCCACAATCTTGATTGATCTTTCCATAAAGGATAGTTTAACTGTCCATTTAAGGGCTTCAAAGCCACTATTTGATCTGAGGTGTATACAAACTTCCTTAACATCGATACATAGAAAACATCATGTACCTTAGCTAAACTTAGTGGGAGAGCTAACTTTTAGGCCATAGTACGCACTCTTTTCAAAATTTCAAATGGGCCTACATATCTCGGGTTTATCATCCCTCTCAACTCAAACTTAATCAACCTTTTTTTTAAAAAAAAAACTCAACAAAACTTTATCTCCTACTTGAAATTCTAAGGGGCATTTTCTCTTATTTAGATAGCTCTTTTGTTGGGACTGAGGTGTTTTTATTCTCTACCTTATCAATTTCACCATGTCCATAGCCTCTTAAATCAATTCCGGTCTAACCATCTACCTTTCTCCCACTTCATCTAGTGTAACAAGGTTTTGCATCTTCTTCTATATAGAGCCTCATATGGAGCCATTTAGATGGTTGCTTGATAGCTATTGTTATAGGCAAACTCAACCATAGGTATGTGCTCATTCTAGTTACCTTTAAAAACTAATGCATAGGCTTTAAGCAAATCTTCTAGAATTTGGATGGTCCTCTTGGGTTGCCCATCCGTTTAAGGGTATAATGTAGTGTTAAATTGTAGTTTTGTGCCTAAAGCTTTATGTAAGTTATTCCAAAATCTACTTACAAACCTTGTATCTCTATTAGAGGTTATGTTTACTTGCACTTTATGTAGTCTTACTACCTCTTGAATATATATCTAAGCTAGTTTCTCTAGTTTGTATCCCACTCTAATAGGTAGAAAATGAGCAAACTTAGTTAGTTGGTTTACAATTAACTAAATTGCATCTTGCTTCTCTTTAGTATTCGAGAAGGTCGTAACAAAGTCCATTATCACATGCTCCCATTTCCACTTTAGTACTAGAAGAGGCTATAATTCTCTAGTCAACTTTTGATGATCAATTTTGATCTGCTGGTAAGTCAAACATCTTGCTACATATTTAACTATCTCCCTTTTCATGTTCATCCACCAATAGCGACTCTTCAAGTCATTATACATTTTAGTGCTCCCAAGATGGATTGTATAATCTGAGTAAGATGCTTCTTCAATTATTTCCTTCTTCAATTCCACATCCCCTAGCACGCATATTATTGTTCTATATCTTAAGATCCCCTCTATGTCTATATTGAATTCAAGAGCCTTGTTGATGTGCTTCACTTGTTTATTGTAATTAAACAATAACAAACAAAGAATTATACAACAAACCACAAGATGCGTGATTTCAACAAACTCACTAAAATCCCTAAAACTCAAGGGGCTTCCATGGAAATGAGGATACGCTTCACTAGTAATTGTAATATATATAAAAGATGTGATATGCCTAAATGGGATTTAAGCACAATCAAATGGAATAAAAATCCAACCCTAAATGCAATCCCTAATTCTGAATCAACAATTGGAGAATTTGCGTGATTCCAAAAGATATAAATGGATTCGGAATCAATAAACAATGAACTAATCCAATTACAAAGAATCAAATCCTCAATATATACTAATCAAGCTTGAATCATCACGTGAATTTCAAGATTGAGCAGCAAAATAAAACTATGATTCTCCTCTTTAGAATTAGGCATTCCACGTGAACAATGATAGGCAAATGTTGATGAATAACACTATGATAAGTAACTCAACAAACTCAATATATCTCGAAATGATTATGAAACAAATCTGACCAAGAACTATCTCAATTTACCCCTAGATATTACACACTAGAGAAGAAAAGAAATCACAACAAAATGAAATTGATATTACTCACAATTTCAAGTGTTGCACTCACCACAATTTCAACTCTTGGGATTGAAATTGATAAGAGTCTAATGACAATTAGGAAGAACCGTAATCCTCACGAAAAGTGTACGTTCAAATATGAAAAATGGCCTCCTCAAAACCCTACTTAAGCAAGTATTTATACTTGCTCCCTTTAGGGTTAAAAAGTCCACAAAATTACAACTATACCACTTTTAAGGTGGTCGGTCCTAAAAGACAATTACAAGTAAATAAAAGTGTCCCAAAAGAAATATTACAACGTAAATAGTCCAAATAAATAATTATAAATAAAAATAGTCTTCATCATGCTAGCTCTTCCATAGGATTCGTCGACTTAACTCATCGCCAGTTTAGGTCGATCCATGGATAACCTACAAGTTGAGTCTGAGTGAGTTTGTCCATTGCCCTATAAAGCATGATAAGTATTCCTATTGGAATATACAATACATGAATAAGAGAAAAGAGGTTAGTAAACAAATAATTCCAGGGTCGATGTGCTCAAAATGGGCCCTCATCGCTAAGATTTGAAATCCTTTGGCTCTTAGCCTATTGATAGGTCTTGATGGATTTCGATTCCTATCATCTCCTTAGGCTTCTGAAAGATTTGCCCTCAAATCTAGAGGATCATTTTTGAAATTGAGCCCTGACATCCCTATTGGTCTGCTCTGTTTGCTATCAAATGTGGTGGGAGTAGTTCTGATATGTTCCTAAAACTGATGTACCTTAGATGGAGTCATAGGTGACAGTACTATGTGAGACTCGCCCATACTGAACATGTAGGTGTTTCTAAATCCATCATGTAACTCCTGCTGATCAAATAACTAAGGTCTACTTAACAGCAAGGAATGCATGCATAGGAATCACACCACATAGGATCTCATCATGATATTTCTACTCAACACTCACAGGTACCTTCGCCTTTAGTGTAACATACATACTACCTTGATTATCCAACCAATGCAAGTTATAAGGGCTAGGATGTGGGCTAGTAGACAAATGCAATTTATCTACCAGTGCAGTAGATATAAAATTTGTACAACTACCACTATCAGCAGATACAAGGGTGACTTTAGTGGAAAAGATGATGTGCCTAAAACCAAGATCTAAGCATATACAAATGAACTAAAGGAACAACTTCAACTCTCAAAAGCAAAACCGGTTCAAAAGGGTAAAAATTACGTGAATCCTAATGAAGATACAATGAGATCTGAACACTCAATGATGCAATTACAATTCCACAAGGATAATTTCTTCCAACATAACCCTAATCACATGTAAATCCACGTGAATAATATACAAGATCAACAATTTCTCAACTCTAGGAACCCTTTTCTAATAGATGCAAATCACGGTTCAAATTGAGTACAATTGATAGTAAACAACAAATGCTCAATACCAATTAACTAAAAAATAACAACTTGATTACAAATGTAATCAAATGATACCAAGAAGCTTTCAATCCAGCCCTAGATATGACTCACTAGAGATGAAAAGAAACACAACAACAAGAGATTGATATTACTCACAATTTCAAGTGTTGCACTCGCCACAATTTCAACTCTTAGGATTGAAATTGGTGAGAGTCTAATGACAATTAGGAGAACCCTAATCCTCACGCAAAAGTGTATACTCAAATTTAAAAAATGGCCTCCTCAAAACCCTACTTAAGCAAGTATTTATACTTGCTCCCTTTAAGGTTAAAAAGTCCACAAAATTACAACTATGCCACTTTTAAGGTGGTCAGTCCTAAAAGACAATTATAAGCAAATGAAAGTATCCCAAAAGAAATATTACAACATAAATAGTCCAAAGAAATAATTATAAATAAAAATAGTCTTCATCATGCTAGCTCTTCCATAGGATTCGTCGACCTAGCTCATCGCCAGTTTAGTTTAGTCCATGGATAACCCACAAGTTGAGTCTGAGCGAGTTTGTCCATTACCATGTAAAGCAAAATAAGTATTCCTATTGGAATATAAAATACATGAATAAGAGAAAAGAAGTTAGTAAACAAATAATTCCGGGGTCGATGTGCTCAAAATGGGCCCTCATCGCCAAGATTTGAAATCCTTTGGCTCTTGGCCTATTGATAGGTCTTGACGGATTTTGATTCCTATCATCTCCTTGGGCCTCAAAAAGATTTGTCCTCAAATCTAAAAAATCAAATGTAGTAGAGACTCTGTTTCTTCATAGCAAGCCACCTGAAGAAGTATCACTATAGAATCCCAATATTTGAAATACCACAAGGGGTGATTGTTTTCTCTCTTTCATTTCTAGGATGTATCTCATTTGCAACATAAATAATGATCAATTATTCACTGAGGTCTTCCCTATCTCAACCCATTTCACTGATATTGTTTCCTCCTTTTCTAACTCATCTGTATGGCGCTGATCCTCATAGCCTTCTAATGGTTGGCCCAACTGCTTACTACCCTTTGAAACCTTTGAAAGTAAATATAATTGTCTTTGAACAGTTTGACTCTCTGATGATGGGTTCATCGAACTCTGACCCTCAAAATCCTCCAATGGTTTACTCAATTGCTCATGAGCCTCTAGTACCTCTAAAGGTGAGCACAATTGCCCCTGAACAGTTTGGTCCTCTAGTAGTTTGCTTATCTGACTATGATCATTAAGATCTTCTAATGGTGGGCACATCTGTATCTGACAAATTTTGTGCTCTAAGGGTTGGCTTAACTGCTTATGGCCCTCTGATGGTCTACTGATTTGTTGTTGAACCCTTTGAACCTCTGAAGGCAACATCGGATTCAAAATAATTCGTTTTTCCTCTTTTTGGAATACATAAGTATTCTTGAAGCCATCATGTAAGACCTTCCTATCATATAACCAAGGCCTGCAAAGCAATATGTGGGATGTACACATAGGAATAATATCACATTTAAGTTCATCACAGTACTTATCCCCTATAATAAAGGGTACCCTAGCCCTTTGGGTCACACAAAGACCATTCTGATCATTCAACCAATGCAATTTATACGGTTCAGGATGTAAAGTAGTAGTAAGTTTTAGTTTTGATACTAACGATGCTACTACCACATTGGTACAACTATCACCATCAACTATAAGGAAACATAAATTTCCTTGTATCCTACAAGAGGTATGGAACAAGTTTTCCCTTTGTTCTTTATCCTTAGTAGCAAATGTAGTCAATGTTTGGTGCAATACATTAGTATAATGAAACAACTCACTAGACATGATTGTTTTCAAACCTAACAACACAATAATTATCCTCACACTTCCACGTTCAAGTACACAACCAAGCTATAAGTGAAGTACACTTAACTACTTTCAAGTAGATAGAATTAAATTCAATTACAAATGTTTAAGTAACTAGTTCAATTACTTTCACACTTTAATGACTTGTTTGAATTTTAAATTTTACTACTCAAAACCTTCCTTTCTTGTTAAGGTTTCATATTATAATAAATCACAAATTGCAGTACCTTAACACAAGCACAAATGCACAACTCCACCGTCACAAAACTCCCTTGCTCACGGTTCAAGATGCTTCACGCCACTATTAACAATGTCCTTCAGAACACATACAATAACCAATATCAAATGTACACAACCTCTACTAAATTAACAAGAATATAAATCCAAATACACTCCTCAAGCCATGGAATAATTCACTTCCACAAAATACAACCAAAACTACAACTTCAACATAAGATAAGGTAGCTCATTTCAAATTCAAAAAGAAGTTCAATAAGTGCACAACTCCACAAATGGTAAGAGGCCTTTTCAAATTCAAATGATACACAATTAACTATGACTTAATGTGTATTTGAGATTTCAAAATGAACTCTTAATGTAAACTTTCAATTCTAATTTCAAATATGAAAATAATAATTATGATTCCTCCAATTTCCAAAAATGCACACACTACACAATTCTACTTCACAATTGAAACACCACTCTTCCCCTTCACGGTTTGCTATCCATGCACTACTGATAGAGCCATTTTATACTCAATCTGTATAGTATAAATTGTGTTAAATTATTATTGATTTTATAGAAATCATAAGGAAATGGTACTTTAATTCTATCATCGTGATAAATCAGGTTAAATGGAGTCAAGGATGCCAATTCAAGTATTTTAGAGAAGTCATCTACAACTTGGATCAAGACAAGAAATTACACCACCGGAGGAAGCACGGTTTGAGGCACGGCCAAGGTTCAAACCGTGTTACACACTGGACAAGAAGGCGAACATGAGGACTTTGAACAGAGAGAGACACGGCTTAAGGCATGGCCGTAGTGGAACCCGTGGGATAAACCGTGCTTGAAGCCGTGGTGGAAGATAGATGTGCCAAGGAGAAGAAAGTGTGGAACATCAACCAGATGAAGACACGGCTTGAACTCTAGCCATGGGTGTAACCGTGCTACACACTGGACACAGATGAAGACTTGAAGATTATGCACAGACGAAGGCACGGCTTGAAATCTGGCCGTGTGTTTAACCGTGGTTCACACCGGGCGCGGTTGAAGACTTGAAGAATATGCACAGAGGATGGCACGGCTTAACCCACGGCCGTGGGGTGGGGCGTGTCAGGCAGACGTATCTTCACTTCTCAAAATCTACTTGAAAAAGGAAAGATATTTTCGTATCTTACTAGCAAAAGATTACATGCTATCCATCTAATAGTATAAATAGAGCCAACCCTAGAGGGTTAGGACAACTTTTGATCTCTGAATCTTGGATCTTGAAGAAGGAAACGTGGAGGCAGAGCAAGCAACCAGGTTCATTATGTTTCTATCTTTTATTTTCGTTTTATTGATGAACATGTGTAGCTAAGCTACTTTTCTAGCCAAAGGGTCATAGATGTTTAATTCTCCACGAATTGTGAGGTCTAATTGACTTGTATTTATTCTATTCTTTGCTTTCGGGTATTCATATATCTTCTAATCGTTTTGTCATTATTATCTTTGTTGATTAGTATGAATAGAGCTCTTCTACTCAATTAGCAAGTTAATATATTGTCAACTAGCACGTCAAATCCGTAATTGTTTGATTGTTCTAGTCTTAGTGACACAATAACATGTTTGGTTATAAAAGAGATTATCGAATTCATGTTATGGAGGTGTGTGATCATGTTTAAATAGGTTATCTTATAATCTACTGGCATGAATTGGTGGTCTCTCTAGATTTTAATGCTATTAATAGATTAAATCCTAAGCGCTTGTCTAAGGGTTGTTTAATCAATAAGAGAAATAATTCAAAGCGCTTGTCTGAGGTTATCGAGGAAGTAAGGAGAGATAGGTTGTTAGAGCTTGTTAATAACCATAACCAATTTATCTAGAACAAGAATAGAGAACATTTGCATCAATGATCAATTCCTAGAATTAAACCATCTTGATTCCTTTGGCTAGGCTTTTACCAATATCTGATTTTCTTACCTTGTTTTATTTTATTTGATTCACAAACAAAACCCCTCCATTTTCCTTTTTCTTATTGTTCTCTTTGAATAGAAATATCTTTACCAATCCCTGTAGATTCGACCCTACTCACCACTATATGCAAATCATATAATGGTCTAGGAGTAGGTTTTATTTTTGTTGGATTCGACACCCATCAAATTTTGGCACCGCTGCCGGGGATTGGTGTCAAATTTATTTCTATTCTTGTATGACTCGTTCTTCTCAAATAGGTGAACTAACTTATAATCCGGAGATTGAGAAGACTCTAAAGAGGTTGCGACAAGAAGCTAGATCATCCCCCGGACCGAACTTAGTATCGGACTTGTCTGATTCATCCCTTGATTCTGAAAAAGAGGACGACATGGCAAATCTCGAGAGAACCTTAAGGGAGTTGGCTGCACCGGATGTGAATCAACAACCACTTTGTATTCACTACCCCGAACTAGCCGTGGAATTCGAATTGAAATCTGGGTTGATACATCTGCTACCTACATTTCATGGTCTTGAGAATGAAGATCCTCATAAGCATTTGAAAGAGTTTCATATAGTGTGTTCTAGTATGAGGCCACAAGGAATAACTGACGATCAAATCAAGTTACGTGCTTTTCCATTTTCTTTAAGTACTAAAGCTAAAGATTGGTTGTTTTATTTGCCTCCAGGTTCTATCACCACTTGGACAGATATGGTAAGGCTCTTCTTGGACAAATTCTTCCCCGCATCCAGAGCCACTGGTATAAGAAGAGAAATTTGTGGTATAAAACAAAGGGACACCGAGACTCTTCATGAGTATTGAGAAAGGTTTAAGCAACTGTGTGCAAGCTGCCCACAACATGGGATATCCGAACAACTCCTCATCCAATATCTCTACGAAGGCCTACTTCCGATGGAAAGAAAGATGATGGATGCTGCAAGTGGAGGCGCCATAGTAAACAAAACCCCTGGTCAAGCTAGGGAATTGATCTCCATTATGGCTGCCAATTCGCAACAATTTGGGTATAGGCATGATGCATCTTCAAGGAAGGTAAATGAGGTAAATGTGTCTAACCTTGAACATCAAATTTCTAATCTTACCTCCCTTGTGCAGCAGCTAGCTCTTGGAAATACCCAACAGGTGAAAGCTTGTGGAATTTGTGCTGCTCCTAGTCATCCGACCGACATGTGTCCCATATTGCAAGATGACAACCATGAACACGCCAATGCTGTAGGCGGATTCCCAGGACAGCCACAAAGGAAATATGATCCCTATTCAAACACTTACAATCCCGGATGGAGGGATCATCCTAACTTCCGATATGGCAATAACCCTCAACATGTCCAACAATTCCAGCCAAAGCCATCACACCACGTACCCCAAGCTCCTTCCACTTCAGGTATGCCCCTTGAGGATATTGTTAAGTCTCTAGCTGTGAATACCAAACAATTTCAGGAGGAAACAAAGCAAAGCATTCAAAACTTGGAGCATCAGGTAAGCCAACTTGCTTCAGCTATCAATAGGTTAGAAACTCAAGGTAAGTTACCTTCTCAAACTATTACAAACCCGAAGCAAAGCGTTAATGCAATTACCTTGAGAAGTGGAACAGAATTGCAGGGATCAAATAAGAAAGGAAATCCGTCTAATCTTGAGGAAGAGACCAAGAAAGAGACTTCGACTCCGAGCCAGCAGGGCGACCAGATTAGCAAGTCTCTAGATGAGCCATCGAAGGTCACATTGATACCACCTCCTTTCCCCTCCAGATTAGCGAAATCCAAGAAGGAAGCGGAAGAAAAAGAGATTCTGGAAACGTTTCGTAAAGTCGAGGTAAATATTCCTTTACTTGATGCAATTAAGCAAATACCTCGCTATGCTAGATTCCTCAAGGACTTGTGCACTAACAAAAGGAAGCTGAAAGGCAATGAAAAGATTAGTGTGAGTGAAAATGTTTCAGCTATTATTCAGAAGAAGCTTCCTCCTAAATGTAAGGACCCAGGTATGTTCGCCATTCCTTGCAAAATAGGTAGTCTTGGAATCGCTAAAGCCATGTGTGATCTAGGAGCTTCTATCAATGTCATGCCTTTGTCTGTTTATCAACGTTTAAATGTTGGTCCTTTAAAGGAAACGGGTATTATTGTTCAACTTGCTGATAGGTCCAATGTTTATCCTGAGGGAGATCTAGAGGATGTTTTAGTTCAAGTCAATGGGTTGGTTTTTCCTGCTGATTTTTATGTGCTTGACATGGATGATAGTGATTCTCATACTTCATCACTGATATTATTAGGGCGACCATTCCTTAAGACTTCTAAAACGAAAATTGATGTAAATGATGGCACCCTCACTATGGAATTTGATGGTGAAGTAATTAGATTTAACATTTATGATGCCATGAAACACCCTAACGATATCTCTCCTGTTTTTGTTGCGGATATTATTAACCCATTACCACAGGCACCAAGGCTGGAATCCAAATCCTTATCCGAATATTTAGCCAGGAACGTCTAGCCAAAGACGTTAAAGAAAGGCGCTTCATGGGAGGCAACCCATTTAAAAAAAAAAAAAAAGTTTTGTTTTGCATTAGTTTTGGTTTGTTTTAGTTTTGTTTTGTTTTAGTTTAGTTTGTTTTGATTTTAGTGTAGTTTTGAACTCTTTGGATCGGCTGTAGCAAGGATACATATCATTAGATGACACTTTCCAGAGCTTAAAGGGAGCACTCCAATACCAGGGAAGTACCAATATTTCCTTTCTCTTATTCTCTAATGTCCTTTATGTTGTTAATTCCTCTTCAATTGTGCTAAATTAGGAACAGTGAGGACACTGTTCAAGCTAAGTGTGGGGGAGAGGATAATAAAATATAGAGAATAGAGAACTAACTTATACTCTGAATGTTTGTCCTTAAGCAATTTTAAGCCAAATTTTTTCAAAATTATCATGAAATCTAGAGATTGTACTAAATGTTGTAATAAGCATCTACAAAATGTGAAATTGACTTGTTCAAATGTTTTACTCATCCACTGCTGTGATTAGAATACATGGTTAAAATTAAGTAGTGAAATCTTTAAAAAACAAATTTACCTTGTATTTAGCTTTAGAATTGGAAGTCTAAGAGTAGGTCGAGTCCTTAAGTGAAAAATAAACAAGTTTACTTCTAGGTTATATTAGCTACTATATACTCTTTGAAAAAAAAAATCAAAAATCAAAATCAAGCATAGCCATTACTCTAATGATTCAAGTAATTGAGTTAAAAGTATTCAAACTTGAATGTTAGCGTGAGGAAGAGTCCGTAGGGGTATCTCAAAACCGGTCACTTGAGTGATGAGCTCGGGATGTGCCGACTCAATGAACTCACTATAATGATAAGGGCGAAAAAAAGGCGAAAGTTCATGAAAAGAAGCGGGCAAAAACCCGTCAAAACAGATGCTTAAATAAATCAAAAAAACATGAATGTAAACATTCATTGAATAAAACAAGACTAGAAAAGGGAGAAAATCTATGGAAAGAGTTGATACTATATGCTTTTACTTTATGTTGCAAGGATTATATGTTTGCTAATGTCCAATGAAGTTTAATTGGGTGTTTTTCCTTAGTGGATTAAGTATTTACTTTTGGAATAAAAATTCTTTTGCTAAACATGAGGATTAAAGTTTGTTTTGTTTAGATTAGCTATTGAATTTTGTCCATAGTAATTTGATCACAGGAAACCAGTTTGGTTGAAGTAGTAGACATTAAATTACAAGTCATGAATTACAAATGAATAGATGCTTGGAATGATGAAAAGAAAGTTTGTATAATCTATGATAGATTTCTCAATTGATTTGATGCAATTGCTTGAGGACAAGCAAGAGTTTAAGTGTGGGGGAATTTGATAGAGCCATTTTATACTCAATCTGTATAGTATAAATTGTGTTAAATTATTATTGATTTTATAGAAATCATAAGGAAATGGTACTTTAATTCTATCATCGTGATAAATCAGGTTAAATGGAGTCAAGGATGCCAATTCAAGTATTTTAGAGAAGTCATCTACAACTTGGATCAAGACAAGAAATTACACCACCGGAGGAAGCACGGTTTGAGGCACGGCCAAGGTTCAAACCGTGTTACACACTGGACAAGAAGGCGAACATGAGGACTTTGAACAGAGAGAGACACGGCTTAAGGCATGGCCGTGGTGGAACCCGTGGGATAAACCGTGCTTGAAGCCGTGGTGGAAGATAGATGTGCCAAGGAGAAGAAAGTGTGGAACATCAACCAGATGAAGACACGGCTTGAACTCTAGCCGTGGGTGTAACCGTGCTACACATTGGACACGGATGAAGACTTGAAGATTATGCACAGACGAAGGCACGGCTTGAAATCTGGCCGTGTGTTTAACCGTGGTTCACACCGGGCGCGGTTGAAGACTTGAAGAATATGCACAGAGGATGGCACGGCTTAACCCACGGCCGTGGGGTGGGGCGTGCCAGGCAGACGTATCTTCAGTTCTCGAAATCTACTTGAAAAAGGAAAGATATTTTCGTATCTTACTAGCAAAAGATTACATGCTATCCATCTAATAGTATAAATAGAGCCAACCCTAGAGGGTTAGGACAACTTTTGATCTCGGAATCTTGGATCTTGAAGAAGGAAACGTGGAGGCAGAGCAAGCAACCGGGTTCATTATGTTTCTATCTTTTATTTTCGTTTTATTGATGAACATGTGTAGCTAAGCTACTTTTCTAGCCAAAGGGTCATAGATGTTTAATTCTCCACGAATTGTGAGGTCTAATTGACTTGTATTTATTCTATTCTTTGCTTTCGGGTATTCATATATCTTCTAATCGTTTTGTCATTATTATCTTTGTTGATTGGTATGAATAGAGCTCTTCTACTCAATTAGCAAGTTAATATATTGTCAACTAGCACGTCAAATCCGTAATTGTTTGATTGTTCTAGTCTTAGTGACACAATAACATGTTTGGTTATAAAAAAGATGATCGAATTCATGTTATGGAGGTGTGTGATCATGTTTAAATAGGTTATCTTATAATCTACTGGCATGAATTGGTGGTCTCTCTAGATCTTAATGCTATTGATAGATTAAATCCTAAGCGCTTGTCTAAGGGTTGTTTAATCAATAAGAGAAATAATTCAAAGCGCTTGTCTGAGGTTATCGAGGAAGTAAGGAGAGATAGGTTGTTAGAGCTTGTTAATAACCATAACCAATTTATCTAGAACAAGAATAGAGAACATTTGCATCGATGATCAATTCCTAGAATTAAACCATCTTGATTCCCTTGGCTAGGCTTTTACCAATATCTGATTTTCTTACCTTGTTTTATTTTATTTGATTCACAAACAAACCCCTCCCCCCCCCCCCCCCCATTTTCCTTTTTCTTATTGTTCTCTTTGAATAGAAATATCTTTACCAATCCCTGTGGATTCGACCCTACTCACCACTATATGCAAATCATATAATTGTCTAGGAGTAGGTTTTATTTTTGTTGGATTCGACACCCATCAACTACACTCTCACACTTTAGCCTCAATTTGCAACACCTTACTCCACACAACTTCTACAAATTCACACCACTTTACAACACCTCAAGTACAACACTCTCACACCATCACTCACACAATACACACACGATGTACTAAATTCAAACAATAACAACAACAACACTCATGGTGCAACACCTTCTTCTCACCACAGGCAGCACAAACTTCATCAATTCACTACTCTTCCTCAAGGCAAGTTCAAGGACAACACGTTACAAATTCCTCACTTTAAACACAATTCCAAACTGCAACTTATATAAAATGCAGCAATTTAAATTTGAAAATTAAATCACTTCACTAATTGCAACTCTTCCGCATTTGGTAAGAAGTAATTTTCAAATTCAAACAAACACACATTAACTCCTTCACTCTTAATGCTTGTTTTGAAAATCAAATAACTTCCATTTATTCCCACACTACTCAAATCTAGAAATTGCAAATTGTTCTCCCCAATTCCGAATTCACAAAGGTCACTCTTCTTTTTTCACCACAAAATATTGTATTTCCAATTCCACAATCAAACACTAGGACATAAAATTCTCACTCCCCTCCCTTCATGGAAAATTCAATAACAAAGAAGCTACAATAAGATATCCACTTTGCCACACACAACACTACAACACACGGTAAAGATTTTCAAAACAGCACTCTTTTAGCCTTCAAATTTCACTTCCCTCAAATGATGACAATGATGATTTCCCTTAAACCAATCATGGTCAACTTAAAGATACAAATAATATGGTAAGTACTCTACGTCTACAACAATTAACAATAAGGAAATCTCTTCAACAACACAATTGAAATAATTAAATTCTTCAATGTACAATTTTTGGATCCAGGTAATAAGAACCCTAAATTTTCGAATTCTAAATTGCAAATCCCTCCTCTTAAACCTCAAGCTTTGATACCAAAAGATGATGTGCCTAAAACCAAGGTCTAAGCACATGCAAATGAAACAAAGGAACAACTTCAACTCTCAAAAGCAAAATCAGTTCAAAAGGGTAAAAATTGCATAAATCCTAGTGAAGATACAATGAGATCAGAATACTCAATGATGCAATTACAATTCCACAAGGATAATTTCTTCCAACATAACCGTAATCACATGTAAATCCACATGAATAATATACAAGATCAACAATTTCTCAACTTTAAGAACCCATTTCTAATAGATGCAAATCACGGTTCAAATTGAGTACAATTGATAGTAAACAACAAATGCTTAATACCAATTAACTAAGAAATAATAACTTGATTACAAATGTAATCAAATGATACCAAGAAGCTTTCAATCCAACCCTAGATATGACTCACTAGAGATGAAAGAAACACAATAACAAGAGATTGATATTACTCACAATTTCAAGTGTTGCACTCGCCACAATTTCAACTCTTGGGATTGAAATTGATGAGAGTCTAATGATAATTAGGGGAACCTTAATCCTCACGCAAAAGAGTATACTCAAATTTGAAAAATGGCCTCCTCGAAACCTACTTAAGCAAGTATTTATACTTGCTCCCTTTAGGGTTAAAAAGTCCACAAAATTACAACTATGCCACTTTTAAGGTGGCCGGTACTAAAAGACAATTATAAGAAAATGAAAGTGTCCCAAAAGAAATATTACAACATAAATAGTCCAAAGAAATAATTATAAATAAAAATAGTCTTCATCATGCTAGCTTTTCCATAGGATTCATCGGCCCATCTCATCGCCGGTTTAGGTCGGTTCATGGATAACCCACAAGTTGAGTCTGAGTGAGTTTGTCTATTGCCCTGTAAAGCATGATAAGTATTCCTATTGGAATATACAATACATGAATAAGAGAAAAGAGGTTAGTAAATAAATAATTTCAGGGTCGATGTGCTCAAAATGGGCCCTCATCGCCAAGATTTGAAATCCTTTAGCTCTTAGCCTATTGATAGGTCTTGATGGATTTTGATTCCTATCAAGATGGCACAAATAAGAACCAATTCCAATCAATTGAGGCATGACCCTAAATTGAAAATTGGAACCCTAAATGGTGTGTTCAAGAACAAGTAACCAATTCTAATCATATACTAGATATAACACACTAGCAACAATTGAAAACAACTTAAGAAATATTGATGTTACTCACAATAATCCTTAAGCCACTCGCCACAATTCCAAGAATGAAATTGATAATAGTATGAGACATGAAAGGGGGTAGCTTTCCATGACACAAAATTTCATATTTGTGAAATGTTCAAAAGTCCCTTACAAACCCTACTTAGCAAGTATTTATACTTACTCCAATTAGGGTTAAAATGTCCAAAAAATTACATATATACCACTAAGTGGCTGGTTCTAATCAACAAAATACAAACAAATAAAAAATGTCTCAAAAATGATTACAAAGTGACCGGTTCAATAATAAAATGACAAGTGCAAAGATGGTCTTTAAAGAGTCGGTTCTTCAAGTCAAGCGAGTAATTTATTGATTCAATTCATCTTCGATTTATGTCAGTCCATGAATAACCCACAAGCTAAGTTTTAGTAAGTTTGCCCATCGCCCTGTAAAACCTAACAAGTATGCCTGTTAGAGTGTACAGCAAATAAGTAATAGAAAAGAAGTTAGTATATAAAGATTTCCGAGGTCGATTTGTTCAAAGAGGACTCTGATCACCAAATTTTGTAATCCTTTAGCTCTTGCCCTAGTGATAAGTCTTGTAGGATTTTGATTCCTATCACTTACCCTGTTCCATCTTGCTCTTGATCTCTTAGATATCCTTATCCTGTATCTAAGCGGTCTTAATTATGTCTACTAACGTTAGTTGTATGCATAAAGTAGCCATTTCGCTCCTACTTCTTAAGCTAAAACATCTAACTCTAACTTATGCATGTCATCTAACAACTCCTACTATGAAATGATGAGAGTGGCAACATTACCCTATTTCTTCCTGCTAAGGGCATCTGCCACCACATTAGCTTTTCCTAGATAGTATTGGATTTCCATATCATAATCTTTGATCAATTTCAACCATCTCCACTACCTAATGTTTAGCTCCTTTTGTGTGAAGATGTATTTTGGGCTCTTGTGGCCAGTAATGAACTTGTATCTCTCTCCATATAAATAGTGCCACCATAGTTTCAAGGCTAGTACTACTACCGCCAACTTTAAGTCATGAGTCGGGTAATTTTTCTCATAAGGCTTTAGTTACCAGGATGCATATGCTATCATTTACCCACCTTGCATTAATATACATCCTAGCCCTTAGGCTGAGGCATCACCATTTACAGTAAATTCTTCCTGTTAAGTTCTCTAATTTAGTTTTGATGTTAACAAAAGAGGAATAGTGTGTAACGTATGTTTGAGCTTGTCAGAAGTTGTTTCAAAAGATAGTATGTAATTTTTGTAATTTTTCTAAATTGAACAAGGAGACAGAAGCTTGTTCAGAACCTTCAAAAGTGTTATATCGATTATTTTTGTTCTGACAGAAGGTGCTTCAGAAGTTGTGTAGTGTATCCATAGTTCTCGTGATAATCTTTCAAAAGAACTTTCAGAACCTTTATAATAGGAGAACAGTTGACAGGTTTGTTTCAGAAGCACTTTCAGAACCTTCATAATAGGAGGACAGTTAACAGGTTTGCTTCAGAAGCACTTTCAGAACCTTCCATGTCTATCACGAATTTTCTCCAAATTTCGCTCTAATTTTTGTATCAATGGTTTTTAATAAATTTCAAGGCTTAGCTCCATGTGTCAAGTATATTTGGGTAATATACTTGATGTGTTTTACTAAAGTTGGATTTTATATCATGGGGTTTTTTAATTTACATAAACTTTTACAAGATTTTATTCAAAGATTTCATTTTATGATAAAGTGAGATCATATAAGATTTACAAGTTTTATCAAGATTTAAATCTAGATATTTATGCTATATTTTGGGAGATCCAGCAGTTACAAAGATCAGGATAAGAAATATGGTTGTTATATGAAGATATGGTTCCACAATATGAGGGATATCTTCAACAAACTTGATTCAAGAAATATCTCCAAAGAAGATCTCGGTCAAACTGATTTATCCAAGCTTATCCTCATCAAAGATATCACGGAATGCAGATCCTCTCCAACAGAATCAACTTATTTTTGAAATACAAAATTTCAAAAAATAAAAAAGCTTGGCACATGGAACTCCAAGTAACTGTTATGTTCTCTTCATAAAAGGAGTGTTCAATTCAAAAAAAAAGGAAGAAGAGAGAACGTTCTTCTGTGAGAAAAAAAAAACACACGGAAAAGAAAAGGCTCATACATCTTCAAGCAAGAAATTTTACATATACATGTGATCTATTTTATAGAGGAAATTTGATATTCCTCATTGTCATTGTAATTCCTTTTGTGTATAAGGAATTGATAGTTGTTTCATCACTGTAGTTTGAGTGATTAGCTTAGTGAAGAAGCTAGAAAGACTCAATAGTGAGACTTCGCCTTGAAGAGGCTTATATTGTATACTTTCAATTTGTTTGATATAGTGAAACATAACTGGTATAGACAACCGGGACCCTAGCGTGGAGCTGGAAGAGAGGACTGACGCTCGAGGCGGAACCTCTATAAATCTCTGAGCATTCTATTCTTCTCTACTCATTTTGTTTACTGCACATTATTGTTCTTCATTATTGTTATTCACATGATTTTATTAGTTAAGAGTTTTTGAATGATTTGCAAAAAAGTGAAACTTTAAGTAATTAATCAATTCACCCCCCCTCTTGATTAATCTAATTGGGACTAACAATTGGTATCAGAGCAGGACTCATCTATTTTGAGTGATCCAAAATGGTTGAAAATAATGTTGCAATTAATCGAGCTCCTTACTTTGATGGCTCAAACTTCTCATACTGGAAGATGCGTATGGAAACTTACATTAAAGTTAATGATTATGATTCATGGCAAGTCATTTCACTTAGAGACAATGTGATCACCTTGAACGGAAATTTTACCTTGTCAGATTCGGCGAAGAAAATTATTGAGAAGAACAACAAAGCGAAAAATTTATTATTGATTACTATTGCTCTATCAGAGTTCTATTTGATATCATCGTGTGCAAGTGCAAAGGAGATTTGGGGTATCCTATCCAATACATATGAAGGGACTGATACCATCAAGGAAACCAAGATAAATGCTTTAATTCAACAGTATGAATTATTTAAGTTTAAGTCTAATGAAGATGTCAAAGATGCTTTTAACAGGTTTACAGCTATTACAAATGAGCTTGCATCACTTGGAAAGAAACTTCCAGATCCAGATTTTGTGAGGAAAATGTTGAGGATATTGCCACCATCTTGGGATGCAAAGAAAACTGCTATAGAGGAAGCTCAAGACCTAAACAAGCTAACTCTCAACCAATCAAGAGAAAAGCTCATGGCATATGAGTCACACATAAAAACCACGCAAAGAGGAGAAGACGGCACCAAAGGAATTGCGTTTAAAGTCAAGGAAATAAAGCAAAATGAGACTGAAACGGATGATAGCGACGATGAGAAAGAAGAGGACATCAGTCTTCTAGCACGTAGACTCAACAGGCTGCTTAAGAAGCAAAGAGCTAAGAAGTTTAATGTGTTCAAGAAAAGTACTGAATATACACATAATGATGCAAGAAAAGCTTACAAGGAGAAAGAAAAGAAGAAAGAAAAAAGGGAGATTCAATGTTATGAATGCAAAAGGCCAAGACACATCAAATATGAATGTCTAACACTGATCAAGAAAATGGAAAATTATAAAAAGAAGAGTCGTGCAATGCTAGCAACGTGGAGTGATTTAGAGGACACAGAAACAAATTCAGAAGATTCAGAAGAAGAAGAGGATGAGGCAAATCTTTGTCTAATGGCTAGTTCTGAGGTACACTCTGAATCTGATGAAGATGTAACTGATACTGACATGCTAGTAGAAATGAGTAAGCTATTGAAGGCACTAAAAAGGGCTGATATAAAATTAGCTAAGTATGAAAACGAAATAAAAGCTCTTAAGAATGAAAAGGAAGCAGTAAAGCAAACAAATACGTTACTTGTGGATGAAAATGATATCCTAAAACAAGAAAACGAATCCATGCATGTGAGTATTGAAAATTAAGAATAGAAAATCATCTACTTGAACTAGAAACAAGTGACATGAAGGTAAAAATTGATGATCTATCTAATTCATTGAAAACTACCTTTAAGAAATTTGATGAAAGTGACAAGAAATTGACCATGTTAATTTATTCACAAAGAGTCTCAAATGAAAAACATGGATTAGGATATGAGCATGGTTCAAGCTCAAAATCGAATCAAAATACAGTTTTTGTTAAGGCTAAACAAGTCTTAAGTGATGAATCCAACAGCAAAAAGTACATTTTGAATACAAATAATGTTAAAAGAGGAAATACCAGAGAATTTTACAGAAGTTATTTTGACAAGAAGTATCCACACAATGGGTACTACAGAAGCAATACCAGAAGGTATAATAGAAGTTATACAAACTAGAATTTCAAGAAACAGGTAAATGACAGGTATAGGAATGCTAATTCTTATGCATGTTTCTTTTGTAATAAATTTGGTCATATTGAGAAATTTTGCTATTGTAAGAGAAATAAGCTCAGTAGTTAACAAGTAAATTGAAGAAATCAAATGAGCTTATCTTTTAAAGGGCCCAAACTCGCTTAGGTTCCTAAAAGGACTTAATTCTTTTGTATTTATACAGGAACATGGTATTTGGATAGTGGATGTTCTAGACATATGACTGGAGATGCTTCAGTGTTCAATAGCATAACTTGGGAAGAAAAAGGGTATGTAAAGTTTGGAGATGATAGTAGAGGTAAAATAATTTCCACTGGAACGATTGGTATGCCTACTTTTCTCATTGAAAATGTATATCTTGTGCAAGGTTTACAACATAATCTACTTAGTATTAGTCAGTTATGTGATAAAGGATATAGAATGGTTTTTTATCAAGACAAGTGCTATGCTTTTAATGAAAATGATGAAAGATTATTTGAAGGAATTAGGAAAAGAAATATCTATCTCATAAAACCAGCTGAAATTGATAATGTTTGTTGTTTAATTTCCTTGAATGATCATGTTTTTGCTTGGCATAAACGACTAGGACATGTTAATTTTAATCATTTAGAAAAATTATCTAAAAAGGATATTATTAAAGGATTACCTAAGATAAATATTAAACAAGATCTGAAATGTGATACTTGCTTAAAGAATAAAATGGTTTCTGTCTCTTATAAAAGTAAAAATGTAATTTAAACTAAGAGACCACTTGAATTATTGCATCTTGATCTTTTTGGACCTACTACAGTCTTAAGCATGGGTGAAAGCAAATATGGACTTGTTATTGTTGATGATTTTTCAAGATACACTTGAGTTATATTCTTGCGACACAAAAGAGATACCTTTGATTCTTTTCAAAAATTTGCAAAACAAATACAAAATGAAAAGGGAGTTTCCATTATTAGTCTTTGAACTGATGATGGAACAGAATTTCAAAATGCAAGTTTTTTAAATTTTTGTGAAGAACATGGTATATCTCATAATTTCTTAGCTCCATACACTCCTCAACAAAATGGAGTAGTGGAACGCAAGAATAGAACTTTACAAGAGATGACTAGATCTATGTTAAATGAAAGTGAAATTGCTAAGTATTTTTGGGCAGAAGCAGTTTCTACAGCTTGCTATATCATCAATAGAGTTTTCATTCGACCTATGACATCAAAGACTGCTTATGAGATATTTCGAGGTAAGAAACCTAACGTTTCATATTTTCATATATTTGGATCTAAATGCTTTGTGAAAAAGAATCCTCTCAACCTTGGTAAGTTTGATGAAAGATCTGAAGAAGCTATTTTCTTAGGATATTCTCTAAATAGTCGTGCTTATCGTGTTTTCAATAAATCATCAAAAACTATTGAAGAATCAATAAATGTTAAATTTATTGAGGATTTAAAGGATGTTGATTCTGATGAAGAAAATGACTCCAATTCTAAAGCAGATGTTAGTTCAGAACCTAAGTCAGAAGCACTTGCTGTTAACATTCGAGGATCTGGTCATCTAGAACCTATTTCAGAGGTAAATGTAGAAGGTACTTCAGAAGTTGTAAGATCTGAACAAGAGGCTTCTAAAACCTGGAGGTATAAGTCTGCACATCCTTCTGATCAAATAATAGGTAATGTTCAATCTGGGGTTAAAACAAGAGCTAATTTACAAAATCTTGAAAATCATTTTGTGTTGTTGATAGGAATAAAAATCCAACAAGACCTATCATTAGGGCAAGAACTAAAGGATTTCAAATCTTGGCGTTGAGGGCCCATTTTGAGCAGATCGACCCCAGAATTATTTATATATTAACATCTTTTCTATTATTCTTGTATTATGTTTTCCAACAGGCACACTTATCATATTCTATAGGGCAATGGACAAATTCCCTTAGACTCAGCTTGTGGGTTATCTATGGACCGACCTGAACCGGCGATGAGCTGAGCTGATGGATCCTATAGAAGACCGGCATCATGAAGACCATTCATTTTATATATTTCTTCTTTTATGAACAATTTTAGTTGTATTTTAGTTTTGGGACACTTTTATTTCCTTGTAATTTTCATTTAGGGTTAGCCACCTTAAAAGTGGCAAACTTGTAATTTTGAGCACTTTTTAACCCTAGGAGTAGCAAGTATAAATACTTGCTTAAGAGAGGGTTTGAGGGGGCTTATTTTTGTAGAATATACTCTTCCTTTCACGTGAGAATTAGGCTTAAGAGAGGGTTTGAGGGGGCTTATTTTTGCAGAATATACTCTTCCTTTCACGTGAGAATTAGGGTTCATACCTTGGTTCCAAACTCTTATCAATTTCAATCCCAAGAGTTGAAATTGTGGCGAGTGCAACATCTTGAAATTGTGAGTTATATCAATTTCATTTTGTTGTGATTTCTTTTCTTTTCTAGTGTGTCATATCTAGGGTTGAATTGAGATATTTCTTGGTCAGAAATACACCTTATTGTACACGAATTCTTGTGCTTATTTGAAGTATTTATCAATTATATTTGGTTCATCATTGAAAATTTCCCTAGGAAACGTGTTCTTCACTATTTGAAAGGGATTATTTTTGTCACAGTTTTCTTTTGTCATATTGTGGATTATTTGCGTGGATTATATAAGATTAGGGTGTTATTAGAAGGTATTATCAGTGTGGTATTCTAATTATATCATTGGACATTTGGATTTCATCATATCTTCACTTGGTTCACGTCATTTTGCCCTTTTTTTGGATCCGATTTTGCCTTGACTTGAGATAGTTTTTCTTAAGTCTTTTGAATGTGCTTTCAAGAGTGTTTAGGCACATCATCTTTTTGGTATCAGAGCACATGTTGAGAGAAGGGAATTGGTTTCATTTGATTTCGTGGAGTTGATCATCCATTAGGGTTAATTTAGTGAAAACCACAATTGTATTGATTGTTGTGGTTTTGAGCTTGTGAAATTACCTTGTCTTGGAGTTTATTTTTCTGTTTGTTGGAGTTGGTTTGGGAAGGTTGTTGCATCATTTTGTGATCACTAATTTTCGTGGAAGGGCAGAAGTATCAAGTGTTGTTTAATTCAACAATTTTTGGAACTTGCAAAACTTACCAAAATCCTCGCCGTGGCTTGTTGTGGCGTGGAGGAAGATGTGTAGTTTGTTACTTTGAATTCCATTGTGTAATTCTGAATTGGTGGAGTACAATTTGCAGATTGCATTGAGTTTTGATTAGTAAGGAATTATTTGAATTCAAAACATATGCAATTAAGTTGTGGGAGTTAATGATTGCTATTTGAATTTGAATTCATTGTTACCAATTGAGGAAGGCTTGCAATTAGTGTTGTGAATCCTTGTGCAATTCGGAATTGGAGCATTTGAAAATTCCAGATTTGAAGTGTGTGGAAGGATAAGCATCCATTTGAAATTCAAATACCTTCTTTAAGTTTGAGAGCAATTCATTGAGTAGCATTGAATAAGTGTTATTTGAATTTGAATTGTTTTTTACCATTTGTGGAGAAGGTTGCATTTAATGGAGTGATTTCAAATTTGAATTTTGTTGCTGCCATTGCTTGTGGTTTATGGTGTGAATGGGAGTTGTGTAGTGGCAAGGACGTGTACACCTTGAAGTATTGTATGTAAGAGTGTTTAAAAAAAAAAAAAGTTACAACGTGTAGTAGTGTTGTAGTGATTTGTTGCACCGTGTAGGAGTGAGGTGTGTGTGGTGGTGTAAATTTGTGGAGTTGTGTGGAGTAAGGTGCTGCACATTAAGATAAAGTGTGAGTGTGAACCGTGGCAAGAATAAGGAAAGTGAGTAGTAGAATTTAAAATTCAAACAAGTCATTAAATGTGTGAAAGTAATTGAACTAGTTACTTAAACACTTGTTGTTGAATTAATTCTAACTACTTGAAAGTAGTTGAGTATACTTCATTTGTGGTTTGGTTGTGTACTTGAACCTTGGAAGTGTGAAGATAATTATTGTATTGTTGGATTTGAGTACAATCATGTCTAGTGAAATGTTTCATTATGCTAACATATTGCATCGGGACATGACTTCTTTTCAAACCAATGATGAGGGACAAAGAGAAAACTTGTTCCATACTTCTTGTAGGGTACAAGGAAACTTGTGTGCAATTATTATTGATGGTGGTAGTTGTACTAATGTTGTAGCTACATCATTAGTATCGAAGTTGAAACTTGAAACTATCCCACATCCTAAACCCTATACATTACATTGGTTGAATGATCATGATAGTCTTTGTGTGACCCAAAGGGCTAGGGTACCCTTCAATATAGGGGACAAATACTATGATGAGCTTGCATGTGATATTCTTCCTCTTTGTGCATCCCATATATTACTTGGTAGACCATGGTTATATGACAGGATGGTATTACATGATGTGTATAGAAATACTTATATGTTTAAAAAGGATGGTAAACGTATAGTATTGAACCTTATGTCACCATCAGAGGTCCAAGAGATGCAAAGACAAATAAAACAACCATCACAGGTTCGTGAGGGTCATTACCACATGATCAAACCTTCAGAGGATCCTGATGATCATAGTCAGACGAGCAGACTACTAGAGAGCTAAAATGTACAGAGACAGTTGTGCTCACCTTCAGAGGTCTCAGAGGAAAATGAGCAGTTGGGTCAACCATTAGAAGAGTTAGAAAAAGAGGAAACAATATCATTGAAATGGGTTGAGATTAGGGACACCTCAGTGGATAATGGGTCTTTATTTGTGTTGCAAAAGAGATACATCTTGGAAATGGAGGAGAGAAAACAATCACCACCTGTAGTATTTCAGATATTGGGATTCTGCAGAGATACTTCTTCAGATGGATTGCTAGGAGAAAACAAAGTCTCTATTGCATTTCATCTACCAGATTTGAGGACAAATCTTTTTGAGGCTCGAGGAGATGATAGGAATAAAAATCCAACAAGACCTATCATTAGGGCAAGAACTAAAGGATTTCAAATCTTGGCGTTAAGGGCCCATTTTGAGCAGATCGACCCCGGAATTATTTATATATTAACATCTTTTCTATTATTCTTGTATTGTGTTTTCCAATAGGCACACTTATCATATTCTATAGGGCAATGGACAAACTCCCTTAGACTCGGCTTGTGGGTTATCCATGGACCGACCTGAACTAGCGATGAGCTGAGCCGATGGATCCTATAGAAGACCGGCATCATGAAGACCATTCATTTTATATATTTCTTCTTTTATGAACTATTTTAGTTGTATTTTAGTTTTGGAACACTTTTATTTCCTTGTAATTTTCATTTAGGGTTAGCCACCTTAAAAGTGGCAAACTTGTAATTTTGAGCACTTTTTAACCCTAGGAGTAGCAAGTATAAATACTTGCTTAAGAGAGGGTTTGAGGGGGCTTATTTTTGCAGAATATACTCTTCCTTTCACGTGAGAATTAGGGTTCATACCTTGGTTCCAAACTCTTATCAATTTCAATCCCAAGAGTTGAAATTGTGGCGAGTGCAACATCTTGAAATTGTGAGTTATATCAATTTCATTTTGTTGTAATTTCTTTTCTTCTCTAGTGTGTCATATCTAGGGTTGAATTGAGATATTTCTTGGTCAGAAATACACCTTATTGTACACGAATTCTTGTGCTTATTTGAAGTATTTATCAATTATATTTGGTTCATCATTGAAAATTTCCCTAGGAAACGTGTTCTTCACTATTTGAAATGGATTATTTTTGTCACGGTTTTCTTTTGTCATATTGTGGATTATTTGCGTGGATTATATAAGATTAGGGTGTTATTAGAAGGTATTATCAGTGTGGTATTCTAATTATATCATTGGACATTTGGATTTCATCATATCTTCACTTGGTTCACGTCATTTTGCCCTTTTTTTTGATCCGATTTTGCCTTGACTTGAGATAGTTTTTCTTAAGTCTTTTGAATGTGCTTTCAAGAGTGTTTAGGCACATCAGTTGTTATCCGAAATTGAACCTAGTAATATGGAAGAAGCTTTAAGTGATGATAATTGGATCATCTCTATGCAAGAAGAATTAAATCAATTTCAAAGAAATAATGTATGGAACTTAGTTCCTAGACCTAGAGGAAAGTCTATAATTGGAACTAAATGGGTGTTTAAAAATAAATTAGATGAAGATGGCAAAATTATAAGAAATAAAGCAAGATTAGTAGCTAAAGGTTATTCACAAGAAGAAGGAATAGATTTTGATGAAACATATGCACCTGTTGCTAGATTAGAAGCAATACGGTTGATGCTTGCATATGCATCTTATAAGGATTTTAAAGTTTTTCAAATGGATGTAAAAAGTGCATTTTTAAATGGTTTTATAAAAGAAGAAGTTTATGTGTAACAACCACCTAGTTTTGAAGATCCTTTCAAATCAGACTATGTTTTTTAATTAAATAAAGCACTATATGGTTTGAAACAAGCTCTAAGAGCTTGGTTTGAAAGATTGAGTATGTTTTTTATCTCTAAAGGTTTTCATAGAGGAAACGTTGACACTACTTTATTCTTGAAAACTTTTAATAATGATATCTTGGTTGTACAAATATATGTGGATGATATTATCTTTGGATCTACTAAAGAATTGTTGTGTCAAGAATTTGCTGAGACCATGTAGGCAGAATTTGAAATGTCAATGATGGGAGAATTGACATTCTTTTTGGGGCTTCAAATAAAACAAACAAAAGAAGGAATCTTTGTTCATCAAGAAAAATATACAAAACAAATATTGAAGAAATTTGGTTATGATGGCTGCAAAAAGGTTACAACACCTATGAGTACTTCAACAAGGTTAGATTCTAACTCAAATTGACAGAAGGTAAGTGAGAAACTATATAAGAGCCTTATAGGTTCTTTATTGTACTTGACTGCATCAAGACCTGATATTTTGTTTAATGTGTGTTTGTGTGCTAGATTTCAAGCTGCACCAATAGAAATTCATTTATCAGCTGTAAAGCGTATTTCAAATACCTAGTTAATACTTCAAATTTAGGTATCTAGTATCCTAAAAATCAAATTTTTGATTTAATAGGATATTCTGATGCAGATTATGCTGGTTGTAAAATTGATAGAAAAAGGCACATCTGGTACTTATCAATTCCTAGGTGATAAATTAAATTCTTTGTCTTCTAAAAAACAAAATTCTATTGCTCTATCCACAGCTGAAGCTGAATATGTTTCTATTGGTAATTGTTGTGCACAAGTTTTATGGATAAAACAACAATTGAATGATTATGGAATAAATTTTAAAACTGTGCCAATTAAATGTAACAACATGAGTGCAATAAATTTGACAAAAAATCCAGTACATCATTCTAGGTCAAAGCACATAGAAATTAGACATCATTTTATTAGAGATCATGTGTATAATGGAGATATAAATGTTGAATTTGTGCCAACCGGTAATCAATTTGCAGACATTTTTACTAAACCTCTTAAAAAGGTAAAATTTGAATTTATTAGAAATGAATTAGGAATTTGTAACCCTTTTTGATTTTTTTTTTCCCTCGAAACCTTCAATATTTGAAAATCTTTATTCATATAATATATATATATTTCTTTTTCTCTAATTTTTCCTATCTTCGCAATCTGCTTTTTTTCTCTCTCTCTATTTTCCTTCTCTCTCATTGTGAATCCAATAGCGCCTAAATCTTCAGAATGTCTCAAACAAAAATCCTTCAAAACAAAATCCTCCAGCAAGCCTTTAGTGATTCAAGATGAATCTTCAGATTCTTCGGAAAAACATCAAGAACCTTCAATAGAGGAGAATTCGAGTTCCCCTGACTCCGAATCTATCATAGGTTCCAAGAAAATTTCCAAAAGAAAACGGGTTGCATCGTCTTCAAAAGGGAAAGAAAAGGTTACTCGAGAAACCTCTCCACCCAAGAAAACAGCCAAGAAGCAAACAAAACAAAGGAATGTACCGAGTCTGAAACCCTCAATTTCAAAATCTCTTTGAAGGAAGAAAAACGAGGTATGTTCTTATAGTTTTGTGGATTTTAATTTCTTTACAAGTAATGGATTTTACTGGAATGAACTTTTAAAACCCATAGGATGTATGGAACTTTGCTCTACTCAAGTTCTAGTTTATGGCGAGTGTGTGAAAGAATTTTATGGAAGTTTAAGTCTTTCGGAAGGGAATGTTGATACGAAATCGGTTTGCTCGAATTCCTAACTGATATGAACCACGCCGACGTGTGACGAAACCCAATACCAATACGTTAAGAATTCGCTACCTAAGATGCTAAACACACTCAAGTGGAAACCGCGACCCGTTGTCTATAAGCGAGACAAGAACCTTGGTATAATATGAAGACGCCACAATCGGGATGAAAGACCGATTGATAAGTCGAGATGAACGCCACGGAAGAAAAATCCAATAAGTTCTAGATTAGTTCTTTAAAGAACAAGAGAGGAATTCTCTCAAAAGTGTTTTTCAAACTTTAATGTTGTATGTTCTATATTCTATATGTTCTAAACCCTAGGAGCTTTATATTACGGTTTACAATTCGTAACAATAAAGCCCCAAAACGACATCACTTCAATAAGTTGCGTAAAAATAACAAAACAAGACATGAAGGCCGGTAGCGTAGGAATGAAGGCTAGCGGCCTTAGAGCCAGCGTTGGAGAAGTACACAACCGGCGTTGGAGATGTACACGACCGTGTACTTTTAGTCGTGTATCTTTCTGTGGAAATCTTGACAATGTACATGACCGTGTACTTCTAATCGTATATCTTTCTGTAGAAACCTTGACAACATACACGACCGTATACTTCTAGTCGTGTATCTTTCTGTGGAAATTCTTAACACCATACACGGCCGTGCCTTTGAACCGTATATATGACCATGTATGATTCTATGTAACCTCTACACTCCTACACGGCCGTGCCTTGTAAAGACACGCCCTCTTCAACCCGTATACGTTATGACTTGTACAAGAGCAAGGGCATTCCCATGGTTATTCCAATCCTTTCCAACTTCACGATTGCTCCAATCTTTTCCGACTTCATGGACATCCTTTATCAACCCGTTAAGTGCTTCCTGGAATCGTTTTGCTCGAGTTCTTGTGATAGGTCCAGGTGGCACTTCAAGAGGATCCACATTCCATCTTCTGGCTTGGCTCCCATCATGGTTCTCATCATTCCCCTCCTCTTGAAAAGGATTTGTCCTTAAATCATCGCCTACATCAAAAGGACTCAAATCAGTAACATTAAATGTAGCACTTACTTGATACTCACTTGGTAAATCTATCTTGTATGCATTATCATTGATGTGCTCAAGAATTTGAAATGGTCCATCGCCTTTAGGAAGTAGTTTAGATCGACGCTGCACAGGAAACCACTCTTTGCGCATGTGAACCCAAACCCAGTCTCCAGGTTCAAAGACAGCTTGTCGGCAACCCTTGTTGGCTTGTTTCACATACTGCTATGTTCTTCGCTCAATGTTTAGCCTTGCCTTCTCATGGATCTGTTTAACAAATTCTGCTTTCTTCTTGCCATCTAGATTAACATACTCAGAAATAGGCAAAGATGATAAATCTAAAGGAGTTAGTGGATTAAAACCATACACAATTTCGAAAGGAGTAAACTTAGTAGCAGAATGCATTGTGCGATTATAGGCAAATTCAACATGCGGCAAACAATCCTCCTAACTTTTAATGTTCTTTTCAATGACAGCCGTCATCAAAGTAGATAAAGTTTAATTTACTACCTCAGTTTGACCATTAGTCTGTGGATGACAAGTAGTAGAAAACAATAACTTAGTTCCTAACTTAGCCCACAATGTCTTCCAGAAGTAGCTCAAGAACTTAGCATCTCTATCCGATACGATTGTTCTAGGCATACCATGTAATCTCACAACTTCCTTAAAGAACAAATTAGCAATATTGCAAGCATCATCTGTTTTGTGACAAGGAATGAAATGTGCCATTTTAGAGAATCTATCCACGACTACAAAAATAGAATCTCGACCATGTCTAAACCTGGGTAATCCTAACACAAAATCCATGGAAATATCTACCCAAGGCTCATGAGGAATGGGAAGTGGGGTATAAAGCCCTTGAGGTTGGACTCTAGAGTTTGCTTGCTTACACATGACACATCGCTTACAAATCCACTCAACATCTCGTTTCATGTGAGGCCAATAGAAGTGTTCCTGTAATACCCCTAAGGTTTTAGCTACTCCAAAATGTCCCATTAAACCTCCTCCATGAGACTCCCTCACTAGTAATTCTCTTAAAGAACAAATTGGAATGTATAGTTTACTCTCCCTAAACAAAAATCCTTCATGTTTATAAAATTTACCATGCCCACTCTTCTCACAATGCACATACTCCTCACAAAAATCTCAATTAGCGGCATATAATTCCTTAATGTGCTTAAAACCAAGCAATCTAGAACTAAGAGTAGAGATAAGAGCATACCTTCTAGAAAGTGCATCAGCAACGGCATTCTCTTTACCTTGCTTGTAGTGGATGACATAGGGAAATGTTTCGATGAACTCCACCCAATGAGCATGCCTTTTGTTTAGCTTGTGTTGTCCTTTCAAGTACTTCAAAGATTCATGGTCAGTGTGGATCACGAACTCTTTTGGCCAAAGATAGTGTTGCCAAGTCTCTAGTGCTCGAACCAAGGCATATAACTCCTTGTCATAAGTAGGGTAGTTCAAGGTTGCCCCACTTAGCTTCTCGCTAAAGAATGCAATTGGTCTTCTCTCTTGCATGAGCACTGCTCCAATACCTAATCCTAAAGCATCACACTCAATTTCAAACATTTTAGCGAAATTAGGTAAAGCAAGTAATGGCGCCTGAGTTAGCTTATTTTTAAGCGTCTGAAAGGCCTTCTCTTGTTGCTCTCCCCATCTGAACCCCATGTTCTTCTTAATTACCTTAGTAAGTGGTGCTGCAATGGTACTGAAATCCTTCACAAACCTCCTATAAAAGCTCGCTAGTGCATGGAAACTCCGCACATTACCTACATTAGTTGGACTAGGCCATTCTTGGATCGCACGAATCTTTTCTTCATCAACCTATATCCCCTGTGCACTAACAACAAAACCAAGAAACACAAGTTTGTCTGTGCAAAAAGTGCACTTCTTGAGGTTAGCATATAATTGCTCCTTTCGAAGCGCTTCTAAAACATCCCTCAAGTGAGATATATGGTCCTCCAAACTCTTGCTGTAAATGAGGATATCATCAAAATGGACAACCACAAATTTGCCAATAAAAGTCCTCAAAACATGGTTCATAAGTCTCATAAAAGTACTAGGTGCGTTAGTTAACCCGAAAGGCATTACTAACCACTCATACAATCCATATTTTGTCTTAAATGCGGTTTTCCATTCATTACCTTCTTTCATTCTAATTTGGTGATATCCGCTTTTCAGATCAATTTTGGAAAAGACATTAGACCCATGTAACTCATTTAACATGTCATCTAAGCGAGGAATGGGATGACGATACTTTACCGTGATGTTGTTGATGGCGCGGCAGTCAACACACATTCTCCATGACCCATCCTTCTTAGGCACTAAAATCACAGGCACTGCACATGGACTCATGCTTTCTCTCACGTACCCCTTCTCCATTAATTCATCGACCTGCCTTTGGAGTTCCTTTGTCTCCTCTGGATTGCTCCTATAAGCCGGTTTGTTTGGTATCGATGCTCCGGGTACTAGGTCAATCTGGTGCTCAATACCACGAATAGGTGGTAATCCCTTTGGAATCTCCTCAGGGAAGACATCTTCAAAGTCCTGCACAATAGACACAACCATACTAGGCAAAGAATTAAATAGTTCGTTAGTATTCAAACAAGTTTCCTTAAAAACCAGCAACAACATAGGTTGCTTCATCACTAATGCTCTCCACACTACACTCGCTCTTGCCACACAACTCTCCTTTTGCAAGGCTGCACTCTCCTTTTCACTCACCACCAAAGTTGATTCCCCTTCAACTTGGTCTCTCACACTCTTTCCAGCATTCCTCTCTTTTTCCTTTTGATATCGACTTTTGTGTTCCTTTTCTTTCTCGCTGTCTTTTGCTCTCTCACTCTCCCTTTGTTTTTCACTCACCTTATATTTTGCAAAAGACTGTTGTAGCTGCAACTGATCCTCATACACCTGTTTAGGTGTTAAGGGTTTAAGATTAAAGCTTTTCCCTAGGTGAACAAGCGTATACTTGTTAGAAAAGCCATCATGAACAACCTTCCAATCAAATTGCCATGGCCTCCCCAACAACACATGACACGCTTGCATTAGCACTACATCGCATAACACCTCATCCTCATACCTACCAATGCAAAAAGCAATCAAGGCTTGCTTACTCACCTTAGTCTCGCCACTATCATTCAGCCACTGCAATTTATATGGACTAGGGTGTTTAGTAGTCTTGAGTCCCAACCTCTTAACAATAAAATTACTCACCACATTAGTGCAACTTCCTCCATCAATGATCACACTGCAAATATGATCACCTAGATAACATCAAGTATGAAAGATATTCTCTCTTTACACCTCCTCTTTTTCCTTCACCTGCACATTCAAAGCTCTCTTCACCACTGCCACTAACTTCCCTATTGCAGGCTCCTCATCATCACTAGTGTCCTCTAATGGAGGCATATCATCCTCTTCACTATCCCCCTTAGTCTCATACTCACCATCATCACACAGAATCATAACACGCCTATTCGGACATTGACTAGCAATATGGCCTCTACCATGGCATTTAAAACATCTAATTTCATGATTTCTAGGAGTAGAAGAATCAAGTTTACCTTGGTTACCAGGGGTAGAACCCGCTTGCCTCTGCTCTTCTTTTGGTTTGGTGGGTAAAGGCTTTTCTTCCTTCTTCCATTGGTTAGTCTTCCAGGCGGATTGAACCAACATCCTGTTGAAACCGTGTAGTACTACTACCTTTCCTCCTGTGTTGGTTCTCAACCTTTATAGCCATATGAACCATATCTTCCAATTCTACATAATGCTGCAATTCCACGACATTTTGAATTTCTCTATTCAATTCAGCAAGAAACCTAGCCATGGTAGCTTCTCTATCCTCCTCTACATTCGCCCTAATCATAGTAACTTCCATCTCCTTGAAATACTCATCCACACTTCGGCTTCCCTGCTTAAGAGTTTGCAATTTGTTGTGTAATTCATGATAGTAATATGCAGGCACAAACCACTTCTTCATCTCTTCCCACGACTCAATAGGTGGTTCGCCATTCCTTCTTCGATTCAACATTAGTTGATCCCACCACACTATGGCATAATCCGAAAATTCAATGGCAGCAAGTTTCACTTTCTTTCTCCCACTATAGTTGTGACAATCAAAACACCATCTTTACCTTCTTCTCCCACTCTAAGTACGCCTCGGGATCATTCTTCCCTTGGAAAGGAGGAATCTTCATCTTTATACTACTCAGTTGATTATTCTCTCTATTCCTACCACTATAACCTCTATAACTCCCGATAGAAGGTTCATCAAATTCATCATCAGACATTCCATCTCCACCCTTTTATACTCTCCTAGAAAAACTCTCCCTCTTACGCCTTGGAAGATGTTTTTAGATTGCTCTAGTCTTTGTTCCACCGTCTCATGAATTTGTTCCATTCCCTCCTGAAACATTCTCTTCATCTCACCCCTCAACGCCTCAATCACTAACTTAGCATCAAACCTTCCCCTCTCACATTCAGGAGAATGTTGCCTCGACATAGTTCCTGCAGAAAAGATTAGTACTAACACAAATATATATAATTAAGCCTCACGATACACTCCCTTACGTGTTTCGCTCAAAGGATGATATCACATAGTCACTCGTGTATTCTCACAAGAAATGACGATATCAACTCACCAATTGCTCTTCTCAATTCTCTTGGAACTAACCCAAACTAACACCAATTCCCTTCTGTAGAATTCAAAACAACTCTAGGGCTCGAAATTTTTTCCTCTTTTTCTTTCAGATTTTTTTTTTTGTCGCCTTTGTTTGTTGCTCCTGATCACGTTCCTTTTTTTTATCATGATTCTTCCTTTTTTTTGTCGTAACAAAATTGAATAGTAAGTACTACACTTCAATAGACAATTAACACTATGAAATTGTTTATGAACGATTGGAGTTAAGGTTTTGATGTTACCTTCCAAACCGAACTGATGGTTTAACAAACCTAGGCTCTGATACCAAAACTGATACGAAATCGGTTTGCTCAGATTCCTAACTGATACGAACCATGCCAACGTGTGACGAAACCTGATAGGAATAAAAATCCGACAAGACCTATCATTAGGGCAAGAATGAAGGATTTCAAATCTTGACGTTGAGGGCCCATTTTGAGCAGATTGACCCCGAAATTATTTATATATTAACCTCTTTTCTATTATTGTTGTATTGTGTATTCCAATAGGCACACTTATCATATTCTATAGGGCAATGGACAAACCCCCTCAGACTCAGCTTGTGGGTTATCCATGGACCGACCTAAACCGATGATGAGCTGGGCCGATGGATCCTATAGAAGACCGACATCTTGAAGACCATTTCTTTTATATATTTATTCTTTTATGAACTATTTTGGTTGTATTTTGATTTTGGGACACTTTTATTTCCATGTAATTTTCATTTAGGGTAGCCACCTTAAAAGTGGCAAACTTGTAATTTTGGCACTTTTTAACCCTAGAAGTAGCAAGAAATAAATACTTGCTTAAGAGAGGGTTTGAGGAGGCTTAATTTTGCAGAAAAACACTTCACATTTTCGTGAGAGGGCTTAGGGTTTCCTAAATTCCAAAATTCTCTATCAATTTCAATCCCAAGAAGTGGAATTGTGGCGAGTGCAATAAAGGAGAAATCGTGAGTAATATCGATTCATCTTTGTTGATGTTCATTCTTCTCTAGTGAGTCATATCTAGGGTAGATTTGAATCTTTCTTGGACTTATTGGTTATTGTAATTCGTGGACATCAATCTTGTAAGATTGATTGTTCTTTTAGTTATTGAATTCACATCATTTTTAGTGCATTGTGACGTGGATTTGGTATTGAAATGGGAAGTGGAATTCACGGTTTGTGTTGCTTCATTTTGATCTAATTTCCACGTGATTCTCAAGCCTTATTGTGGTTATTGGTTAAATTATCATTAGAGATTACAATTATATCATTTGATCATCATTTTTCCATCAAATCTTCACGTGAAATCACCCTCAATTGAACCGGTTGTGTTTTGTGAATTAAGGTGTTTTTCCTTGATTCTTTTGATTGTGCTTAAGTGGAATTAGGCACATCATATTTTGGTATCAGAGCTCTTGTTGAGAGAAGGGAATTGGTTGTATTCAATTTCGTGGAAGTGATCAACAATTAGGGTTGATCAAGTGAAAAAAAAAACCGCAATTGTGTAGTTATTGTTGTTGTAGTTGTTTTAGATTGCGAAATTGTGTTGGATTGGGATTTGATTTGCTAATTTGGAGTTGATTTGGGGAAAGGGTTATTAATCACTTTGTGGACACTAATTCACGTGGAAGAGCAGAACTACAAGGTGAAGTTACTTTAGCAAATTGTTTTGAAATTGTGAAACTTACCAAATTGTTGCCGTGAAGTAGCTTGTGGCATGTGGAGTTGTGAAGTTTGTTGTCTTTGAATCCATTGTGTAATTCTGAATTTGTGAAGTATAATTTGCAGATTACATTAAGTTTGATTAGTAAGGAATTATTTGAATTCAAATCATATGCAATTAAGTTGTGGGAGTTAATGATTGCTATTTGAATTTGAATTCATTGTTACCAATTGAGGAAGGCTTGCAATAAGTGAAAATTATTTGAATTTCAAATTGAAAGTTGCTGCCTATAGTGGGATTCAGAATTTATTTTGAGAAAGCTACTTATTAATCTTTTGTCTTCATTATTTTCCATAGAAGTTGAAGACTACTTGTAATCAATATTCACCTTGTTGTTGCCGTGGAAGTGATACATCTTAATTGTTGTTGTTGTTGTTTGTGTTTTTGTCGTGGAGTTATGGTGGAGTGAGTGCACCGTGATTGAAGTGTGTGTTGGTGATGTAAATTTGTGGATTTATGTGGATTAAAGGTGCTGCACATTAAGATTCATTGTGGGTGTAAAACTTTAGCGAAAAAGGAAAGTGAGTAATAGAATTTCAAATTCAAACAACTCATTAAATGTGTGAAAGTAACTGAACTAGTTACTAAACACTTGTTGTTGAATTTAATTCTATCTACTTGGAAGTAGTTGAGTGTACTTTATTTGTGGTTTGGTTGTGTACTTGAACCTTGGAAGTGTGAAGATAATTATCGTATTGTTGGATTTTAGTACAATCATGTCTAGTGAAATGTTTCATTATGCTAACATATTGCATCGGGACATGACTTCTTTTCAAACCATTGATGAGGGACAAAGAGAAAACTTGTTCCATACTTCTGTAGGGTACAATAGAAACTTGTGCGCAATTATTATTGATGGCGGTAGTTGTACTAAATGTTGTAGCTGCATCATTAGTATCGAAGTTGAAACTTGAAACTATCCCACATCCAAAACCCAATACATTACATTGGTTGAATGATCAAGATGGTCTTTGTGTTAACCCAAAGGCTAGGTACCCTTCAGTATAGGGGATAGGTACTATGATGAGCTTGAATGTTGATATTCTTCCTCTTTGTGCATCCCATATATTACTTGGTAGACCATGGTTGTATGACATGATGGTAACATGATGGGTATAGAAATACTTAATGTTTAAAAAGGATAGTAAACGTATAGTAATTGAACCCTATGTCACCATCAGAGGTCCAGGAGATGCAAAACAGATAAAACAACCATCACAGAATCTTGAGGATCATAGCCACATGATCAAACAGCAGAGGACCAAACTGTGCAATGCAGACACCGATGTGCCAACCTTCATAGGACTATAATGATCATAGTCAGACAGCACAGACCACCAGAGAGCCAAACTGTTCAGAGACAGTTATGTTCACCATCAGAGGTTTAGAGGGTATGAGCAGTTGGTCCAACCATTAGAGAGACCATAAGGATCAGCAACATACAGATGAGTTAGAAAAATAGGAAACAGTTTCAGTGGAACAGGTTGATACAGGGGTAACTTTAGTGGATAATGGTCATTATTTGTGTTGCAGAGAGAAACAACCTGGAAACGGAGGAGAGAAGACAATCCACCACCTGTAGTATTTCAGATATTAGGATTCGCAGAGATATTTCTTCAGGTGACGTGCTAAGGAGGAAACAACGTCTCTACTACATTTGATCTACTAGATTTGAGGACAAATCTTTTTGAGGCCCGAGGAAATGATAGAATAAAAATCCGACAAGACCTATCATTAGGGCAAGAACTGAAGTTTTCAAATCTTGACGTTGAGGCCCATTTTGAGCAGATTGACCCCGAAATTAATTTATATATTAACCTCTTTTCTATTATTGTTGTATTGTGTATTCCAACAGCACACTTATCATATTCTAATAGGCAATGGACAAACCCCTCAGACTCAGCTTGTGGGTTAATCCATGGACCGACCTAAACCGATGATGAGCTGGGCCGATGGATCCTATAGAAGAACCGACATCTTGAAGACCATTCTTTTATATATTTATTCTTTTATGAACTATTTGGTTGTATTTTGGGTTTTGGACACTTTTATTCCAGTAATTTCATCATTAGGGTTAGCCACCTTAAAAGTGGCCAAACTTGTAATTTTTGAGCACTTTTAACCCTAGAAGTAGCAAGTATAAATACTGCTTAAGAGAGGGTTTGAGGGAGCTTATTTTTGCATAACATACACCTCTCTTTTTCACGTGTGAATTAGGGTTCATACCTTGGTTCCAACTCTTATCAATTTCAATTCCAAGACTGAATTGTGGCGAGTGCAACATCTTGAAATTGTGGATTTTTATCAATTTCATTTTGTTGTGATTTCTTTTCTTCTCTAGTGATGGTTGTACTAGGGTTGATTTGAGATAGTTCTTGGTCAGATTTACATCTTATTGTACACGAATTCTTGTGTTTATTGAAGTACTTATCATTTGATTTGGGATCATCATTGAAGTTACACTGAAAACGTGATTTTCACCATTGGGAAAGGAATCTTACTTTATGGGTTTTCTTTGTCAAATTGAGGCATAAATTTGAGTGGATTATATGACATTAGAGTGTTATTATAAAGGCATTTTCTTTGGGGTATTCTGATTATTTATTAGTTGATTGAATTTCATCATTTCAACATTAGGGTTCAATTGAAAGTGCCATTTTTTGGATCCCGATTTTGCCTAGACTTGAGATATCTTTTCTTAAGTCTTTTGGATGTGTTTTAAAGTGTGATTAGGCACCTCATCTTTTGGTATCAGAGCTATATCATATTTGGATTAAGATTCAAAACACATCATAATTGAGAAATTAGTTAAATTCATTGGAAATGACGGCATTGTTCATGTGATTGAGACTAGTTTGATTGACATTGTTGGATTGTCCTTTCAATTGATTTTTATATGTGCTTAATCTTGGATTGAGCACATCAAAACCCAATACCAATACGTTCGGAATTCGCTACCTAAGATGCCAACACACTCGAGTGGAAACCGCGACCGTTTATAAGCGAGACAAGAACCTTGGATAATATGAAGATGCCACAATCGGGATGAAAGACCGATTGATAATCGAGATGAACGCCACGGAAGAAAAATCCATAAGTTCTAGATTAGTTCTTTAAAGTACCAAGAGAGAATTCTCTCAAAGTGTTTTTCAAACTTAATGTTGTATGTTCTATATTCTATATGTTTCTAAACCCTAGGAGTTTTATATTAGGGTTTACAATTCGTAACAATAAAGCCCCAAAACGACATCACTTCATAAGTTGCGTAAAAATAACAAAACAAGACATGAAGGCTGGCGGCCTTGGAGCTGGTGTTGGAGATGTACACGACCGCGGTTGGAGATGTACACGACCGTGTACTTCTAGTCGTGTATCTTTCTGGTGAAATCTTGACAATGTACACGACCGTGACTTTTAGTCGTGTATCTTTCTCTGGAAATCTTGACAACATACACGACCGTTGTACTTCTAGTTGTGTATCTTTCTATGGAAATTTCTTGACACTCATACACGGCCATGCCTTTGAACCGTGTATACGACTGTGTATGATTTTGTGTAACCTCCAGACTCCTACACGGCCGTGCTTTGTAAAGACACGCCCTCTTCAAAACCCGTATCCGTTATGACTTGTACAAGAGCAAGGCATTCCCATGGTTGTTCTAATCCTTTCCAACTTCAATGATTGCTCCAATCTTTTCCGACTTCAGTGGACATCCTTTATCAACCCATTAAGTGCTTCCTTGAATCGTTTTCTCGAGTTCTTGTGATAGGTCCAGGTGGCACTTCAAGAGGATCCACATTCCATCTTCTGGCTTGGCTCCCATCATGGTTCTCATCAAATGTTTTAGTTTCCAAGGTATGTGAGCAAGACCTTACAATTTCTAGGGCAGATGTAATTAAATGTCTACACTTACATGATATAAATGATGATGTAGAAAATTACAAACATGCTAGGAATGATCTGTTTTCTGCTATAAATGGAGGCTTA
Source organism: Laguncularia racemosa (assembly GCA_037954665.1). Lineage (NCBI taxonomy): Eukaryota > Viridiplantae > Streptophyta > Magnoliopsida > Myrtales > Combretaceae > Laguncularia > Laguncularia racemosa. The sequence goes on along the minus strand of JBBMOL010000181.1, from coordinate 777,206 downwards.
TAAATGGATTATGGAAAAGAAGCAATGGTTATTGATTTCGAGTTGTTTCCTCGAATCATACACAAGATTATTGTTGAATGTATATAGTTCAAGGAAGAGCAGTTCTACTTCAATGTCCATAGAACATGCTCAAATTATCTATTGCGATGATTAATAGAAAGAATGTAAAATGGCTTCTAAGTCATTGATCAAATATGGAGAAATAAAGAAAGTTTGGTATTTAGGAATGTACTCATGCGGTTGTTTGTGTTTAAAGGGATATGTTTTGCCTACCAGCTCTTTTGAACCTATTAAGTTAAAGAGGATAGGTAAAGAAGTTTTTCATAATATGTCGATCTTTGTTAAGGATTGTTTGTGGTATGCGAATGATGGTGCACATTTTGTCCATCAAAGGCATATGAAAGAATTGTTCCTTTGGAACTTCTTCAATACCTGTTCAAGAAGGAGGTTCAGAACTAAATAGTTTTGGAACAGATTATAGGAAGCAACCATATGCTGATGAGGCTGGGAAGAGTGGAACAAAAGAAGCTATTTCCAATGTTGATCTATGAACAAATGAAGAATGTTATGCGAGAAGCTTTGAAACATGAGCTATCAAATTTAGTTAAGACAGCTTTGACAGATGAAATTTCAATTCTTCAACGGTCTGATCTTAGGAGACTAGAAGCAATAGAGTTACAAGTTAAACAAACTTTGATATTCTTTCTGATATCAAGAAAAATTCTAAGAAAATGCTTACTCATCTCCATCCTATAGAATTCTCTATGATGAGTTTAGTGTGAGAGTCAAGCAAGATTTATCTAACAATGTGATTGCTTTGACAAGTTTGTCTCTCAAGTGAGGAAGATAGGAGATTCAGTCACTAACTCCTTCAAGACTTTGGACTCCAAGACAGATAAAACATTCTAATCTGTCACAAGTCTTCATGGTGAAATCAAGTTGTTCTATCCACCAATTTCCAGATTATGTTCGCTCTGGCGCATATCATCGACTTGGATACTTCACCAGAAAAATCTTCCTCTACCAAACCTTCCACCACTTCTTCTACCTCTCGAGTCACAAGATCCAAAAATCTTAGTTTTTAATCTTAATTTTTGTTTTAAAATCAAGTTGTAAAAGACTCTTTTATCTTTTATGCATCGATTTAAGGGGGAGTTATCCCTTTGATGTTAACAAAAAGGGGAGAAATGATTCTATTGTGCTTTATGAGTGCTTAAGATCAATGTGTATCGTGCTATGAGTGCTTATGATCAATGTGTTTAGATTAATGCTGCTTACTATTGTGCTTATGAATGCGTTTATAATTATTCTATTGTGTTTATGATGCTTTTCTATTATATGAAATATATGTTTGCTTGAACATGAAAGTTGTTTCTATTTTGTTTATCTAATGGTGTTTTGTTATCATCAAAAAGGGGAGAATGTTAAGTCTCTCTAATTTAGTTTTGATGTAACAAAAGAGGAATAATTATAAAGTATGTTTGAGGCTTGTCAAAGTTGTTTTAGAAGATAGTACGTAATTATCATAATTTTTCTAAATTGAACAAGGAGACAGAAGCTTGTCAGAACCCCTTTCAAAAGTGTTATATCGACTTATTTTTGTTTGATAGAAGGTGTTTCAGAAGTTGTGCAGTGTATCCGTCAGTTCTCATGAGAATCTTTCAGAAAACTTCAGAACCTTTACAAATAGTAATGAACAGTTGATAGGTTTGTTTCAAAAGCACTTTCAGAACCTTCATAACAGGAGGATAGTTAACAGGTTGTTTCAGAAGCACTTTCAGAACCTTCCATGTCCTGTCACGAATTTTCTCCAGATTTCGCTCTAATTTTGTATCAATGGTTTTATAAATTTCAAGGCCTAGCTCCACGTGTCAAGTATATTTGGGTAATATACTTGATGTGTTTTTTTCTAAAGTTGGATTTTATATCATGGGGTTTCTTAATTTACATAAAGTTTTACAAGATTTTATTCAAAGATTTCATTTATGATAAAGTGAGATCATATATAGATTTACAAGTTTATCAAGATTTAAATCAGATATTTATGCTATATTTTGGGAGATCCAGCATTTACAAAGATAACGATAAGAAATATGATTGTTACATGAAGATATGGTTCCTTAATATGAGGGATATCTTCAACAAACTTGATTCAAGAAATATCTCCAAAGAAGATATGGGTCAAACTGATTTATCCAAGCTTATCCTCATCAAAGATATCACGGAATGTAGATCCTCTCCAACAGAATCAACTTTATTTTGAAATACAAAATTTCAAAAAAAAAAAAAGCTTGTCACGTGGAACTCCAAGTAACCGTTATGTCTCTTCTTCATATAAAAGGAGTGTTCAATTCAAAAAAAAAAGAAGAAGAGAGAACGTTTTCTGTGAGAAAAAAAAAAAACACACGGAAAAGAAAGGCTCATACATCTTCAAGCAGAAAATTTTACATATACATTGTGATCTATTTTATAGAGGAAATTTGATATTCCTCATTGTCATTGTAATTCCTTTTGTGTATAAGGAATTGATAGTTGTTTCATCACTGTAGTTGAGTGATTAGCTTAGTGAAGAAGCTAGAAAGACTCAGCAGTGAGACTTTGCCTTAAAGAGGCATATATTGTACACTTTCAATTTGTTGTTATAGTGAAACACAACCGGGACCCCACGCTGGAGCTGGAAGAGAGGACTGACGCTCGAGGCGGAACCTCTATAAATCTCTAAGCATTCTATTCTTTACTATTTTGTTTACTGCACATTATTGTTATTCACATGATTTTATTAGTCAAGAGTTTTTTGAATGATTTGCAAAAAAGTGAAAACTTTAATTAATTAATCAATTCACCCCCCTCTTGATTAATCTAATTGGGACTAAACACTTCCCACTTTTGGGTAATGCTAAAACTTGTGCAAACGCATGCTTCTCCTTAAGCATTTGGAAATTGGCTTCACATTTATCATCCCTCAACAAACCTTCTATAATATCCTACTAGACTTAGGAAGCTTTTATATTTGTCACTATCTTTGCTCTGTGCCAATCCACTATATCTCTCACCTTTTCTAGGTCTATAGATATTCCATCCTTGTTAACTATATGACTTAAAAATTTGCCTACTATAGTTAGAATTTACATTTATTGAATTTGGCATTTAGTCTTTCTTCTTGTAACCTGTATAATACCATTCTCAAGTGCTCTTCATGGTCTTCATTATTTTGAGCATATCAGGATATCATCTATGAAGACGATTACAAATTTATTTTGGAAGTCCCTAAATACTCTATTCATCAAGTCCATAAATGCTACAAGCGCATTGGTCAATCGGAAGGGCATCACCAAAATTCAAAGTGCCTATATTAGGTCCTAAACGTCATCTTCTATGTGTCCTCTTCCTTAATTCTTAATTGATGGTTTCCTGATCTTGAGTCTATTTTAGAGAACACCTAAGCTCCTTATAACTGGTCAAATAGGTCATCTATCTTAGGAAGTGAATACTTGTTCTTAATAGTGACCCAATTCAACTCTCTATAGTCTATGCAAGCCTTATGCTTCTATCCTTTTTCTTGACAAAAGAACTGATACACCCTAGAGAGATACATTAGGTCTTATGAAACCCTTATCCTATAGCTTCTATAACTGCATCTTCAACTCTTCTAATTCAATTGGCACCATCTTATATACCGATTTTGATATTGGATCAACACCCTCTACCAAATCAATATTGAATTCTATCTCCTTGGTTAGGGGTAAACCAGCAAGGTCTTCTGGAAACACGTTTGGAAATTCTTATTATAGGCACCACTTCTAGTTTTGTTTCTTCACTAGCTTCAGTAGTTATAGCTACTAGCATATTCCTTTCCCATAACTCATAAGTGGGTAATCTAGTAAATTTTTTGAGCTTCTAACTTATACTCAAAGTAATCTTCCTAAGGAATGTTGAACTGTACCACCATGTTATGACAATTAATAGTGGTATGGTATTCTGATAACCAATTGACTTCCAGTGAATCCCTAAAAAAGTAGGCCATTTCTAATAACAAAATTAATTAGGATAGTTGTTTAGATCTCAATAAAAGTAGAAAGTAATACCCCGATTTTTTTTTATACTTTTAAATAATTATGATTCCTATCTATATTTTACAATTAAGCCTCAAATATTATTAGCGACATAAAGTTAGTCTTGAAACTTTATGTAACAAAATTTTCTTTTAGTCAATTTAAGATTCCTTTAAAATTTTTTATATACATTTTTTCTTTTTTTTTTTTTGAGATGTAAACAATTAGTTTGTCTAAGGAACTTTCTAACTAACTTCCCCAAGAAAGCCACCTTAAAGTTAACTTCTTAAAGAAAGATATTTCACTAACTACTTAGGGAACCTTACTGATTAACTTCTTAAGTAAGACATAAAAAGAAACTTAGCAAAGAAGTATAACTTCTCAAGGAAGTGATCTTGATAAACTTGATGACAAAGTTTCTCAAGGAAAACCAAAACTTCTACTAGTTAGTACCAACTCATTACACTTCCATCAATTCTAAATCGAGCTATTAGATGATAGCAAGATCCTTATCCAAACTAGAATATCTTATGGAATACAAAAAGAAGTATGAATATTGGATAGATTTAGCCTTGAAATCAAAATCAAAGATAAAATATTCTAGCATAAATGTCATCCATGATTTTTAAGGATTTTGTAGGTACGATTTATAGAAATCCTATTAGATAAGCAACTACACCTAGAATTTATCTCCAAATGAACCCTAGCAAGGTCTAGAGCTAGAGGAGAATCGAATTCTAAAAGTTGACCAAAGTAAACTTGGTCAAATTAAAAGTCAACTTGAGTCAATTGACTTTACCTGACTCACTGACTTAAGTCTTCCATTCGATAGTCCCAAAAAGACTTCAATAGACTTAAAGCATTAGAGATAAAGACCCAAGTTGACTTCAGGAAGACTTGGTAAATAAGACACCAAGGATTCATATGATACTCTTTTTCGATGGAATTAATGAGTTTAGCTTAGTAAAAGTTTAATTGAAAACCTTCAACTATACTAATTTCTATTAAACTCCCTATTTGAGAGTTCAATCTTATTATCGATATTTCACATAGTAGACTAAGCTCTAATTTTGTCAAATTTCATATGTAGCACCAGTACCAAACATTGCTTGAGTATTAGATCTAAAAACCTAAACTCGATTGACTAAAGTCTACTCCCATTTGACTTAAGTTAACCATCGATGAACAATTAGACAACTCATGAAGACTTGCATTGACTTGAGTCTAAACTACTTCCTAGAGGCGATGGGACATTTATGGGACATTTTGGAGTAGCTAAAACCTTAGGGGTATTGCAGGAACACTTTTATTAGCCCCACATGAAACAAGATGTTGAGAGGATTTGTGAGCGATGTGTCATGTGTAAGCAAGCAAAATCTAGAGTCCAACCTCAAGGGCTTTATACCCCACTTCCCATTCCTCATGAGCCTTAGGTAGATATTTCCATGGATTTTGTGTTAGGATTACCCAGGTCTAGACATGGTCGAGATTCTATTTTTGTAGTTGTGGATAGATTCTTTAAGATGGCACATTTCATTCCTTGTCACAAAACAAATGATGCTTGCAATATTGCTAATTTGTTCTTTAGGGAAGTTGTGAGATTACATGGTATGCTTAGAACAGTTGTATCGGATAGAGATGCTAAGTTCTTAAGCTACTTCTGGAAGACCTTGTAGGCTAAGTTAGGAACTAAGTTATTGTTTTCTACTACTTGTCACCCACAGACTGATGGTCAAACTGAGGTAGTAAATCGAACTTTATCTACTTTGTTGAGGGCTGTCATTAAGAAGAACATTAAAAGTTGGGAGGATTGTTTGCCGCATGTTGAATTTTCCTATAATCGTACAATGCATTCTGCTACTAAGTTTACTCCTTTTGAAATTGTGTATGGTTTGAATCCACTACTCCTTTGGATTTATCACCTTTGCCTATTTTGAGTATGTTAATATAGATGGAAAGAAGAAAGCAGAATTTGTTAAACAGATCCATGAGAAGGCAAGGCTAAACATTGAGTGAAGAATAGAGCAGTATGTGAAACAAGCCAACAAGGGTCGTTGACAAGCTATCTTTGAACCTGGAGACTGGGTTTGGGTTCACATGCGTAAAGAGCGGTTTCCTATGCAGCGTCGATCTAAACTACTTCCTAGAGGCGATGGACCATTTCAAATCCTTGAGCGCATCAATGATAATGCATACAAGATAGATTTACCCGGTGATTATCAAGTAAGTGCTACATTTAATGTTATTGATTTTGAGTCCTTTTGATGAAGGCGATGATTTGAGGACAAATCCTTTTCAAGAGGAGGGGAATGATGAGAGCCATGATGGGAGCCAAGCTTGAAGATGGAATGTGGATCCTCTTAAAGTGCCACCTGGACCAATCACAAGAAATCGAGCGAAACGATTCAAGGAAGCACTTAACGGGTTGATAAAGGATGTCCACGAAGCCGGAAAGGATTGGAGCACTCATGAAGTTGGAAAGGATTGGAACAACCATGGAAATGCCCTTGCTCTTGTACAAGTCATACCGGATACGGGGTGAAGAGGGCGTGTCATTACAAGGCACGGCCGTGTAGGAGTCTAGAGGTTACACAGAATCATACACGATCGTATACACGGTTCAAAGGCACGGCCGTGTATGGTGTCAAGAATTTCCACAGAAAGATACACGACTAGAAGTACACGGTCGTGTATGTTGTCAAGAATTTCCACAGAATTATACACGGCCAAAGTATACGGCCGTGTATCTCTCCGACGCCGGCCTTCATGTCTTGTTTTGTTATTTTTACACACTTATTGAAGTGATGTCTTTTTGGGCCTTTATTGTTATGAATTGTAAACCCTAATATAAAGCTCCTAGGGTTTAGAACATTTAGAAGATAAAACATACAACATTAAAGTTTGAAAAACACTTTTGAGAGAATTCCACTCTTGGTTCTTTAAAGAACTAATCTAGAACTTATCGGATTTTTCTTCCGTGGCGTTTATCCCGACTTATCAGTCGGTCTTTCATCCCGATTGTGGCATCTTCATATTATATCAAGGTTCTTGTCTTGTTTATAGACAACGGGTCATGGTTTCCACTTGAGTGTGTTTGGCATCTTAGGTAGCGAATTCCGAACATATTGGTATTAGGTTTCGTCACACGTTGGCATGGTTCGTATTAGTTAGGAATCCGAGCAAACCGATTTCGTATCATGAGCCCCCAAAAATAGATTAGAAATCCCTTCTTCATGTGAAACACCACCATGTAAACCCATCTAACATGTCACCATTCAATTCACCCCTTCCTATCTTAATTTAATTTAATATAAAATATCCTAAATTACCATGATTAAAGTAGATTGGGGACCTGGAAATATCATTGAAAAATTAGAATTTTAGGGTCTTATAAACAAGACGAAAATTACATCTAAGTCTCACCTCCAAAAACACCTTGTTACTTAACCTTGTTTCACCCCTTGTTTGAAGCCGTCTTACATAATCTTAACCTAATCAAAATCAGCCCAAAATTTGTCATGACTAAGCTAAGGAGGTCAACTAAAAATAAATAACAAATTAGCCCAAGAAACTACCTAGAAGCTACCAAAGGCTGCCCTCCTCTTTCGACCATGTCAACACCATGTGATTTTATCAATATGACATCATCTACCTTATCTTATCCTATATCATTAATACCCTAACTTATCCTATAAGATATTAGGAAAATTGTGACTCTAAAACCTGCCCAATATTGTCCCCTTAGGCATGAAAAATCAGAACAAAAAATTAATTACAAAGTAACAAAACTTAATTACTATAAAGGGGGATGTAAGGAGGCTAACCTACCTAGGTAAAGCCCTCCATTTCTCATGCCACTTTGAGCCCCCTATTCTCTAATTTCTACTCATCCAAATCTCCACCAAAGACACCCAATATTCCTCTAAGAATTGAAAAAATTTCATCCATAATTAGTTATGTTTACATCTCCAAAACTGACAAGAGTTTCGGAACCACCAACACCATGCATTAAGGTAAGAACTTCCAAGAAGATTGAGTTATCTTTAACTCTCTTAAGGAAGCTACTAATCTTACCTATTTTCTATATTATAGGACCTTTAATTTAGGTATTCAAGGGGTTTTCATCAAATTAAGGTAATTCCTGCTTAACCCAAGTTGCTTTCATAGCATACTCTTCATCTACATACACTAATATCACCTATTTATGAAAGTTGTAGGTTCCAATTGTAATTCCACTTCAAGCAAACCTTATCCCCATAAGACTACTCTATTTCTCTTTCATTTAGATTATTTTCTAGTGTTTAGATATATTTCAAACCCCAAATAAATACAAATGTTCAAAGAAAGGATGTTAAGACCCTAATTTCGAATCTTGAAGACTTATGATCATCTATAACTATTTTTTACCTATTAAACATCCATGAACATATTTTTGGACATTCATGGACATATTCTTGACATATTTTGGACATATATTCGTGGACATTTTATTGGAAATTTATGAACATATTCTTAGACATGTTAATGGACATACTCATGGACATATACCCTGGACATACATTTGCCCTATCATGGCATCATTTGAGAACAAGACTTACCATGACGAGAACCTAAGCGTGAACTTTGACAACAGACTAATTTGTAAACAAAGGACCGTGAACTTGGACTTGAGGCCTTAGGCCTAAACTATTAAGAATCTAAATAATTAAAAGATACCCCAAAAGACTCTAATAAGACTTGGGGTTTATATTGGGATACTAGAATAGTATATTTTAGTTGTAGTTATTCTTATATGTATTTTCTCTTATGTCTAATTGTTTAGGTTTTTTAGATGAACCTCAGTCTCTACCAAGGATTACTACAATCCTTAAGTCAAGCCTAAGTGAGGGAGTTTAGATGATCTACTATTTGCTTGTTGCTTGCTAATTGCTTGATGTTCTTGTGATTGCCATTGATTGTTTGGAATGACTGATTGGCTTGCATGCTCTCATCCGTGTGGTCACCTTATTAATTAGTAAATTTAAATTCTTGGCCAAAATAATCGGATTACTCATCGCATATCTATGATTTAACAGGTACATAGAAAAGGAATGAAGAGTGTTCAACCTTTGCTAAAAAAATTTTAAACATGTTGAAGCTTTTTGAAAAATTTTAAGTCCAGTGCTTTTTTTTGTAAAGGTTATATCAAAAGCATGTGCTCTTGAGGTTGCTTGTGAAGTCCAAAAAAATTATATAAACAATTAAAGGAAATAAATAGAATAATAAATTTTTCGAAATGTAATTTTCAAACGATATTTAGTTAAATTAAAAAATTAATTTAAATTATAAATCTAGGAAATTTAAATGCAAAGTTAGAGTTAAAATTTATTTTCGGAATAATCAAATTAACCTAGATGTAAAATTTTGTAATAAATTATTAAAGATATAATTTTTAAACGTATTTTCGTATACATGCGGAATGTTAAAATAGGGGTATTTTTAAAATAAAATATAATTATAATATAATATATAAATATACATATAAATATATATACATTATTGTTAAAAAAAAATGTCCCATCCCCTTTATTTTCTTTCTTTTCCTTTCTTTTCTTATCTTATCTCTCATTCCCACCCCACCCCACCCCCCCCCCCCCCCCCCACCCCTACCCCAACCGGCCCCCCTGCTCCCTCTCTTTCTCTTTCTTCCTTTTCCTTTCTTTCCTTTTCTTCTTCCTTCCTTTTCTTTTTCTCTTCTTCTTCCTTTCTTCTTCTACTAGGATCGACGCCTTTGATCATTCCCACTCTTATTGGTGAGACTTTACTATTTAGATTTCCTCACGTTTGCTAATCAACGAATCGCCCTGATATGAGAAGAAACCCCAACAACAACGACATAGCAACAAGGAACGATGCCAGCAACCGCGATCTCAACAGTGACAATAACAGCAACTACCTGGATAGCCCTCGACAATAACAGCGACGGCAACTATGGCCTTCAACAGCAGCAATGATGGCCTCTAACAACAATGGCAACAGTGGTGGATGGTTGAATGTGTGAGTGTACGAGAGAGGGGACGATCACAACGACAACGGCGGCCATAACAATGAGCTCGACAATAGCAACAGCTGCAACGATGACCGGAATGACGGCAACGACTCCGACGATAACCTTAACTACAATGACAACAGTAGCAACAACAAATGGCGACCCAGTAACGACGGCCACCACAACGGTAGCATTAACATTAGTGACAGCGGCTTGGCGACATGTTGCCTCGTCTCCTTTCTCGACGACAGCAAACGATGATGATGATAGCGACTATAGCGATGAATAGCAATAGCGACCCCACTCCCGGTGGCAGGGAGGCTGCAAAGACCGACAACAACTTCGGCGGCAATAGTAACAAGACAGCAATGATAACCACGACCACAATTGTGGTGCAATAGCCACACCGGCAGCCACGACGACTGCCACAGTAGCACTAACACAGGGACGATAGTGACAACAGTGGTAGTATCTTCCAAGTCATGTCTGTCTCGTCTCCTTCCTTGATGACGGAGGCGATGGCGGCAACTGCGACTAGAGGAGGAAAAGAAAATGAGGAAGGAAGAGAAGGACCCGAGGTGCGTGGTGTGTGCAGGGGAGAACAACAACAGCAATGGCGGCAATCCAACAGCAGTAGTGAGCTGTTGCGATGGGAAGAGGAAGAGAAGAATATGTGTATGTGTGTGAATGGAAGTGTGTGGTGTATATGGCGGTGGATAATGTGTGTAAGGATACGTGTATGCAGGTGAAGGTTGTGTGTTTGTGTGAGTGTGTGGAGGAAGGATGTGTGTGTGGTAATGTACATGAACGAGGAGGTGTATGTGAGTGTGTGCGTGAATGAAAATTCGTACGTGTTTGTATGTAGTGAAGAATGATGTGTGTATGGTAAAGGGTATGTTTGTATATGCATGAGGATGTGTGTGCGCATGTGAAGGAAGTGGGGGGTGTGAGAGTTTGTGGATGAGCGCGAATGGAGGCTATGTACGTATGTGCGTGTGAGTGTGTGTGGTTGTGTGCAGCTATGTGCATGGATGAGAAAGATGCATGTGTATGTGTGGATGATGGTGTAGGATGTACGGGAGTGCATGTATGTGGAGGAAGGTGCATATGTGTGTGTGGGAATGAAGATGTGTATGTGTATGTGCATGAATGAGGATGTGTATACGAATATGTATGTATGAGGATGCATATGGTGTGTGTGTATGCGTGCATGTAAATGAGGAGGTGATGTAGTGTATGCGGAATGTGTGTGTGTGAATGAAGTGGGTATGTGAGTATGTGTGGTTGAGGATGTATGATGTGTATAAAGATGTATGTATGCGTATGTGTGTAGGTGTATGGAAGGTGTAGGGTGTGTGGTTCTAGTGTGTATATGAATGGTGTGTGGAGTATGTAGCATGTGTGTATATGTATGGAAGATATGTGGTGTGTGAGTATGTATATATGTATAAGGAAGGAGTGGTGTATGTGGGTATGTATGTATGTGTGAGAAATAGAATGTAATGTATGAACATGTGTGTGTAAGTGATGTGCCTAATCACACTTTAAAGCACATTCAAAAGACTTAAGAAAAGATATCTCAAGTCTAGGCAAAATCGGATCCCAAAAATGGCACTTTTCTAGTGAACCCTAATGTTGAAATGATGAAATTCAACCTACTAATGATATAATCTGAATACCACAATGGAAATGGCTTCTAATAACACTTCTAATATCATATAATCCACGAAAATCAAGCCTCAATTTGACAAAGAAAACCGTGAAGGAAGATCCCTTTTCTAAATGGTGAAATTCACGCTAGCAAAGAAATCCTTAATGATGAATTGAATCAACTTGATAATTCTTTCAAATAATCAAATGAATTCGTGTACAATAAGATGTAAATCTGACCAAGAACTATCTCTAATCAACCCTAGATACAACACACTAGAGAGGAAAAGAAATCACAACAAGTAGGAATTGATATGACTCACAAATTCCAATTGTTGCACTCGCCACAATTTCAAGTCTTGGAATTGAAATTGATAAGAGTTGGAACCAAGGTATGAACCCTAATTCACACGTGAAAAGAGAGTGTATGTTCTGCAAAAATAAGCTCCCTAAACCCTCTCTTAAGCAAGTATTTATACTTGCTACTTCTAGGGTTAAAAAGTGCTCAAAATTACAAGTTTGCCACTTTTAAGGTGGCTAACCCTAAATGAAAGTTACATGGAAATAAAAGTGTCCCAAAACCAAAATACAACCAAAATAGTTCAATAAACATTTACAAGATACAAAATAACATAAATCTTCATGATCCAATGCCTCAGAATAGAGAACAATCGCAGCGGGCCTTTGATTGTTACCCAGAAAAATGTCTTCTGTCCAACTGAAGTTGTAGGACATTTTGGCATCCCATGGAGATATATAATTGTACCTGTAAGATTATTCTCAAAGTTTATTAGAAATAAAAACATAAGATAAAAGATGAGCAATTTGGTCAATCATCCAGATTGGGTTCTGAAAAGGTTGACAGTGCCAGAATTTTTCCCATCATCTCCTCGGGCTTCTGAAAGATTTGCCCTCAAATCTAGAGGATCAATTGTGGAATTGAACCCTAGGATCTCTGTTGTTCTGCTTCCCCGACTAACCATGGTAGTGGACGGCTGCCTGACCTCTTTCTGAAAACTCTCGACCTCAGATGGAGTCATTGGTAATAGGATTATGCGTGTCTCGCCCATGCTAAACATGTAGGTATTTTTAAACCCATCATGTATCACCCGTCGATCATACAACCAGGGCCGACCCAACAGCAAATGGAATGCATGCATAGGAACTATATCACAAAGGATCTCATCATGATAATCCTGCCCGACACTCACTGGAACCTTTGCCCTAAGGGTAACATGCATACTACCTCTATTATCCAGCCAATGCAAATGATAAGGACTAGGATGAGGTATAGTAGACAGTTGAAATTTGTCTACTAGTGCAGCAGATATAACATTTGTGCAACTACCACTATCAATGATGAGTACACAAAGGTTACCTCTGATTCTGCAAGAGGTATGAAATATGTTCTCCCTCTGAATATCACTGACATCAGGAGATGTGGACAAAATCCTGCGTAATACATTGAGGGATAGATATTTTCCTCCAGTATGCTCCTCAGGTGCATTTGCATTCTGATCATCATAATATTCCTGCAATACTGTTGGTAAATCTGTAGGCTCAATCTGTTCATGGTCATCCTCAGTATCCTCTCCAATGTCTTCCATAATAGTCATCACCCTCTTATTTGGACACTGTGCAGCCATATGCCCAAATCCCATGCATTTAAAACATTTAATCTGGCGTGCTTTCCCACTAGTAGATCCGGGAACAATCTGCCTCGTTTCTGGTGCCATGACCTCTTTACCCTTCCTAGTGGGTAAGTTTTCCCTGATGATGGTTGGGGTAGTAGTGTCCACTGTCTTGACTCCCTCACCAACCGCCTTTGCTCCCCCTGATCGACTGTCGGCTGATATGGGTCTATTAGTAGTTTGGGCCTGCTGCTAGGAGCCCTAAAGAAGTTGGACCTCCTCTGTCTCTCTACTTTTAAGGCCAACTGAATAGCCTCATCAAGTGTGGTGTAGCGCTGTAGCTCAAAAATACACGCTATCTCATATTTTAAACCTGAGACAAATCGTGCTATAGTTTGTTCCGGAGGCTCAACAGACCCACACCTAATCATAAGGGTCTCAAATTCCTGCACATAATCATCCACCGTTTTTCCCCCCTGCCTCAAAATTTGCAGTCGCATAAACAGCTCCTGTTTGTAGTGCTCAGGAATGAACCTCTTCCTTAACAACCTCTTCATATCCCTCTAGGTCTGAACCTCAGCCTCTCCATCCCGACGCCTATTGATGATTAGATTCTTCCACCAAAGTGCAGCATACCCTACAAATTCAACTGCAGCCAATCTGACCCTGGTATTGTCGTCAATCTCATAACATTCGAAAAGACCTTCGACCTTATCCTCCCAGTCCAGGTACTCATCTGCTGATCCCTTACCATCATAGGATGGCATCTGTAGTTTCACATATTCCAAACCCCGAGGTGGCCTGAAATCCCTATTCTGATTTAGGTTGACTCCAAAATTGTCATCTCTCTCTTCCACTACTCTGTTTCGATGAGGGTTTTGTGGAGCTACTCGAGGTGGTGCCGGTTGGTTTACCACTGGTGGTTGTGGTAAAGTCATCCTATCAACTCTAGTTGCTAGTGTAGCAACCATAGTAGTAAGCTCCTAAAGTTGTTCCTCCAGAGTTCTTCTGCCTGCTACATTACGTCCATGTCCTCCACCAACCTGGCTATTGGCTTCTTCACCCAATCCCCCATTCACACTATCATTAGACATATTTGTAGATCCTTGTATATTGTTTCTCAAAATGATATGATTCAAGGATATACACTTCCACTACAATACTTCCTTAAACTTCACACAATGGTAACTACAAAAGACAAACAACAAACCCACTTAATGTTACAATTTATAATTGCAACTCATGTGTAATACTCTCCTCCACAACAAGCCACAAGTACACGATGCAGCAAAATTAATTTCCACAAGTTTACTCCATGGCAACACACAAGCAACAACTACAATTAATATGTAATACTTCCACGGCAACAACCAAGTGAACAATGAATACAAGTAATCTTCAACTCCCACGGCAAATAATGAAGACAAGAGATTAATAAGTAGCTTTCCAAAATGAATTCCGAATCCCACTATAGGCAGCAACTTACAATTTGAATTTCAAATAACTTCACTTATTGCAAGCCTTCCTCAATTGGTAACAATGAATTCAAATTCAAATAGCAATCATTAACTCCCACAACTTAATTGCATATATTTTGAATTCAAATAATTCCTTGCTAATCAATACTCAATGTAATCTGCAAATTGTACTCCTCCAATTCAGAATTACACAATGGAAATCAAAAACAACAAACTTCACAACTCCACACGCCATAAGCTACACGGCAACAATTGGTAAGTTTCACAATTTCAAACAATTTGCTAAGGTAATTCCACCTTGTACTTCTGCTCTTCCACGTGAATTAGTATCCACAAAGTGATATAATAACCTTCCCAAATCAACTCCAATAATCAGCAAATTAAATCCCAATCCAAAACAATTTCACAATCTCAAACTACAACAACAAAAACAACTACACAATTGCGTTTTTTCCACTTGATCAACCCTAATTGTTGATCACTTCCACGAAATTAATACAACCAATTCCCTTCTCTCAACAAGAGCTCTGATACCAAAAAGATGATGTGCCTAATCACACTTTAAAGCACATTCAAAAGACTTAAGAAAAGATATCTCAAGTCTAGGCAAAATCGGATCCCAAAAATTGCACTTTTCTAGTGAACCCTAATGTTGAAATGATGAAATTCAACCTACTAATGATATAATCTGAATACTACAATGGAAATGGCTTCTAATAACACTTCTAATATCATATAATCCACGAAAAGCAAGCCTCAATTTGACAAAGAAAACCGTGAAGGAAGATCCCTTTTCTAAATGGTGAAATTCACGCTAGCAAAGAAATCCTTAATGATGAATTGAATCAACTTGATAATTCTTTCAAATAATCAAATGAATTCGTGTACAATAAGATGTAAATCTGACCAAGAACTATCTCTAATCAACCCTAGATACAACACACTAGAGAGGAAAAGAAATCACAACAAGTAGGAATTGATATGACTCACAAATTCCAATTGTTGCACTCGCCACAATTTCAAGTCTTGGAATTGAAATTGATAAGAGTTGGAACCAAGGTATGAACCCTAATTCACACGTGAAAAGAGAGTGTATTTTCTGCAAAAATAAGCTCCCTAAACCCTCTCTTAAGCAAGTATTTATACTTGCTACTTCTAGGGTTAAAAAGTGCTCAAAATTACAAGTTTGCCACTTTTAAGGTGGCTAACCCTAAATGAAAGTTACATGGAAATAAAAGTGTCCCAAAACCAAAATACAACCAAAATAGTTCAATAAACATTTACAAGATACAAAATAACATAAATCTTCGTGATCCAATGCCTCAGAATAGAGAACAATCGCAGCGGGCCTTTGATTGTTACCCAGAAAAATGTCTTGTGTCCAATTGAAGTTGTAGGACATTTTGGCATCCCATGGAGATATATAATTGTACCTGTAAGATTATTCTCAAAGTTTATTAGAAATAAAAACATAAGATAAAAGATGAGCAATTTGGTCAATCATCCAGATTGGGTTCTGAAAAGGTTGACAGTGCCAGAATTTTTCCCATCAGTAAGTGTGGAAGTTAAGGATGATGTGTGGGGGATATGTATGTATGAGTATGAGATGATGTGTGGAGTGTGAATATGTATGTGTGAGGATAGAAGGTGAATGTGGTGTGTGCAAAGTATGTGGGTGTATGTATTGATGATGTAAGGTGTATATGGAGTATGTGAGTAAGTGTATGAGATGATGTATGGTGTGGGTATGCGAGTATGAATATGGGAAGTGTGTAATGTGTGTAGAGTATGTGGGTAAGTATGTATTGGTGGTGTGAAGTATATGCAGGGCATGTGTATATATGTGTGTGATAGTGGTGTGGAAGGTGAAAGAAGTAGGTGTGTATGTATGTATAGGTGCATGTATGGTGTGTGAAGTGTGTAAGTAAATGGATAAGAATATGTGTATGTTGGTGTGCATGTGGTGTGTGGGAAAGGTTGGTGTATGTATGGTAATGGAAGCGATGATTCGTAGGAAGATGTTAGAGATAATTAGATAAATGAAAGGTTCAAAGATGCTTCATGGATAAGAGAAGTGTTTATGATGGTGTAGATGGTGAAGGGAGTAATTCAAGCAACATCTAAGATAATGGCCTGAGAGATATTGGGAATGAAATGGACTTCACAATGGAGTGTTCAAAGGATGTTGAGAAAGATCATTCTTGGCCAAATACCCTAATGCAAGATCTTCAGTTATCCTTTCCAAACATATCTTGCATATGTGGAAGAAGGAATTCCAAATTTAGCAGGTCAAAGACATTCAATTGCTTAACTTCCACACAAGGAAAGCAGACAATCGATCATAGCAACTTGGGGTGTTGGAAGCACAGATTCGAAGAAAGTTCAACATTCAAATCTTGTTCGCCTAAAGTTCCATAAGGACGAAACTTTACACCTTGTCATCAACCACAAGATGAGCAGAGCACACATATCGGGTGCTAGAAGACTACTAAATTCAGGTGGAGATGTGGCTTTATGATTGGGTTAAGGAAGCATCATAGAAGGATACTAACATCAAGAGGAACACGAAGGAGTTACCACTGGAATTGCTCAACTCCGGCTAGGACTACGACAACCTTAAACAAGTGAGTGGGAAACTTAATGATATGCTACTATGTTATGTTGTATGTTGAATGTTATGCATGTGAATTTGCTATTTGTTGTGTTGCTATTTGATATGATTGTTGTTGAGTTAAGTCATAGTAGGGATTGAGGAGTTAGGGAGAAAGTCATAAAGGCTATAGAGGAATGGATGGTCTGAGGGTTTAGGTGTCATTACGTTAATGATAGCACCTAGCACCATATTGCTAGTGTTATAACCATAAGCCTAACCCATGTTTTACAAATTGTTTTCTTCCAAATCAAACCAAAATATAGAAACTTTGATGAGATCCATGATGAGAGCCAAGCCGGAAGAAGAAATGTGGATCCTCTTGAAGTGCCGCCTGGACCGATCACAAGAAATCAAGCGAAACGATTCAATGAAGCACTTAACGGGTTGATAAAGGTTGTCCATGAAGCTGGAAAGGATTGGAGCAATCATGAAGTTGGAACGGATTGGAACAACCATGGGAAGACCCTTACTTTTATACAAGTCACACGGGACACGGGTTGAAGAGGGCGTGTATGTTCAAGGCACGGCCGTGTAGGAATTCCAAGATTGCACAGAATCATACACAGCTCGATACACGGCTAAAAGGCACGGCCGTGTATGGAGACAAGCAAATCCACAGAAAGATACACGACCAGAAGTACACGGTCGTGTATGTGACCGGAATGTGCATAGAAAAGTACACGACCAAAGTACACGGTCGTGTACACGGCCGTGTATCCCCTGCCGGCCAGCTTGTTCTGTTTTCGTGTTTTTACACAACTTATCTAAGCTACGTCTTTTTGGACTTGTTTTTCACAAATTGTAACCCTAGTATAAAAGCTCCTAGTGTTTAGAACAACTAAGAATTTACATCTTTGAACATTAAACACTTTTGAGAGGCACCTCTCTTGGTTCTTCAAGAACTAAATCGAACTTATTGGATTAATTTCCGTGGCGTTCATCCCGACTTATCAATCGGTCTTTCATCCCCGATTGTGGTGTCTTCACATTATACCAAGGTTCTTGTCTCGCTTATAGACAACGGGTCGCGGTTTCCACTTTAGGTGTTTGGACGTCTTAGGCAACGAATTCCGAACATATTGGTATTGGGTTTTGTCACGGGTTGGCGTGGTTCGTATCAATT
The DNA here is from genome assembly GCA_037954665.1 of Laguncularia racemosa. Lineage (NCBI taxonomy): Eukaryota > Viridiplantae > Streptophyta > Magnoliopsida > Myrtales > Combretaceae > Laguncularia > Laguncularia racemosa. The sequence goes on along the minus strand of JBBMOL010000181.1, from coordinate 758,591 downwards.
TGGTATCGGAGCTTAGGTTTGTCGAAACATCAGTTCAGTTTAAGGAAGGTAATATCAAAACCCTAACTCCAATCGTTCATATCCATTGTTAGCATTCAATTTCATAATATTAATTGTCTTTTGACAGTGTAGTATCTACTAGTCGATTGTTAAAAAAAAAAAAAAGACTAAAAATCACGAAAAAAAAAGAAGAGAAAAGAAAAGAAAGACAAGAGAAACGTGATCAAAAGAAAAAACAGAGAAAAAAAAAATCGGATAGAAAAATAAAAAATAAAAAATTTACAAACCCTAGATTTGTTTTGAATTCAACGGAAAGGAATTAGTGTAGTTTGGGTTAGTTCCAAGAGAATTGAGAAGAGGAATTGGCGAGTTGATATCATCGTTGTTTGTGAGAATACACGAGTGACTGTGTGATATCATCATTTGAGCGAAACACGTAAGGGAGTGTATCAAGAGGTTTAATTTTATATATATTTGTGTTAGTACTAATCTTTTCTGCAGGGACAATGTCAAGACAACATTCTCTTGAAGGTGAGAGGGGAAGGTTTGATGCTAGGTTAGTAATTGAGGCGTTGAGGGGTGAGATGAAGAGGATGTTCCAAGAGGGAATGGAACAAATTCATAAAACGGTAGAGCAAAGACTAGAGCAATCCACAAACGTACTCCAAGGGCATAAGAGGGAGAGTCGTTCTAGAAGAGCACCGAGGGGTGGAGATAAAATGTCGGATGATGACTTTGATGAGCCTTCTATCGGGAGTTATAGAGGATATAGTAGTCGGAATAGAGGAACTAGGGATTGGGAAGATAGAGGAGATAGGAATAGAGAGGATGATCAATTAAGTAGCATAAAGATGAAGATTCCTCCTTTCCAAGGGAAGAATGATCCCGAGGCGTAGTTAGAGTGGGAGAAAAAGGTGGAGATGGTGTTTGATTGTCACAACTATAGTGGGAGAAAGAAAGTAAAACTTGCTGCCATTGAGTTTTCGGATTATGCTATAGTGTGGTGGGATCAACTAATGTTGAATAGGAGGAGGAGTGGCGAGCCACCTATTGAGTCTTGGGAAGAGATGAAAAGAGTGATGAAGAAGCGGTTTGTGCCTGTGTATTACTATCGTGAATTGCACAACAAGTTGCAAACTCTGAGGCAGGGAAGCCGAAGTGTAGATGAATATTTCAAGGAGATGGAAGTCACTATGATTAGGGCAAATGTAGAGGAGGATAGAGAGGCTACAATGGCTAGGTTTCTTGCTGGGTTGAATAGAGAAATCCAAAATGTGGTTGAATTACAGCATTATGTAGAATTGGAGGATATGGTTCACATGGCTATAAAGGTTGAGAACCAGCACAAGAGGAAAGGTAGTAGTAATGTACGGTTTCTATAGGGTAATGGTTCATCCACTTAGAAGACCAACCAATGGAACAAAAGAAGAAAAGCCTTTACCCACCAAACCAAAAGGGGAGCTGAGGCAAGCGGGTTCTACTCCTGGTAATCAAGGTAACCCTAAATCTTCTACTTCTAGAAATCGTGACATTAGATGTTTTAAATGTCAAGGTAGAGGCCATATTGCTAGTCAATGTCCAAATAAGCATGTGATGATTTTGCATGATGATGGGGAGTATGAGACTGAGGGGGATAGTGAAGAAGATGATATGCCTCCATTAGAGGATGCTAGTGATGATGAGGAGCCTGCAATGGGAAGGCTAGTGGCAGTAGTGAAGCGAGCTTTGAATGTGCAGGTGAAGGAAGAAGAAGAGGTGCAAAGAGAGAATATATTTCATACTAGATGTTATCTAGGATATCATATTTGCAGCTTGATCATTGATGGAGGGAGTTGCACCAATGTAGTGAGTAATTTTATTGTTGAGAGGCTGGGGCTCAAAACTGTTAGACACCCTAGTCCATATAAATTGCAGTGGTTGAATGATAGTGGTGAGACTAAGGTGAGTAAGCAAGCCTTGATTGGTTTTCACATTGGAAGGTATGAGGATGAGGTGTTATGTGATGTAGTGCCAATGCAAGCATGTCATGTGTTGTTGGGGAGGCCATGGCAATTTGATAGGAAGGTTGTTCATGATGGCTTTTCTAACAAGTATACGCTTGTTCACCAAGGGAAAAGCTTTAATCTTAAATCGTTAACACCCAAACAAGTGTATGAGGGCCAGTTACAGCTACAACAATCTTTTACAAAACATAAGGTGAGTGAAAAGCAGAGGGAAAGTGAGAGAGCAAAAGATAATGAGAAAGAAAAGGAATATAAAAGTCAAGATCAAAAGGAAAAAGAGAGGAAGGCTGGAAAGAGTGTGAGAGGCCAAGTTGATGGGGAATCAACTTTGGTGGTGAGTGAAAAGGAGAGGGCAGCCTTGCAAAAGGAGAGTTGTGTGGCAAGAGCGAGTGTAGTGAGGAGAGCGTTAGTGATGAAGCAACCTATGTTGTTGCTGGGTTTTAAGGAAACATGTCTTAATACTAACGAACTATCTAACTCTTTGCCTAGTGTGGTTGTGTCTATTGTGCAGGATTTTGAAAATGTCTTTCCGAAGGAACTCCAAAGGCAGGTAGATGAGTTAATGGAGAAGGGATATGTGAGAGAAGGCATGAGTCCATGTGCAGTGCCTATGATTTTGGTGCCTAAGAAGGATGGGACATGGAGAATGTGTGTTGACTGCCACGCCATTAACAACTTTACGGTAAAGTATCGTCATCCCATTCCTTGTTTAGATGACTTCTTAGATTAGTTATATGAGTATAGTGTCATTCCTCGTGAGCCATGGATAAACATTTCCATAGATTTTGTGTTAGGATTATCTAGGCCGAGGCATGGTCGAGATTCTAATTTTGTGGTTGTGGATAAGATTTTTAAAACGGTTCACTTCATTCCTTGTCATAAAACTGATGATGCTATACACATTGTTGATTTGTTCTTTAAAAAGGTAGTGCGTCCGCATGGTATACCTAGAAGCATTGTTAGTGATTGAGATGAGAAATTTTTGAGTTATTTTTGGAAAGTATTGTGGAAAAAGTTAGGAACTAAACGGCTGTTTTCGACTATCTATCACCCACAAACTGATGGGCAAATTGAGGTGGTTAACAGGACTTTAATTCAATTGTTAGGGGCAATCATAGAGAAGAACATTAGGACTTGGAAGGATTACCTACCATTTGTGGAGTTTGCATGTAATAAGGCTTTAAATAGCATTATTCATTGTTCACCATTTGAGATTGTGTTTGGTTTTAACCCACTAAATCCTAATTATTTATTGTCATTGCCACTTAACAAGCTTGTGAGTTTTGATGCTGATTCTAAGGAAGATTTCGTGAGAAAGCTACATGCACAGGTAAAGAGTAGGACTGAAAAAAAAATGCCAGGGTCACTTCAAGAGTGAATAAGGGCAGGAAACCCAAGATTTTTCAGCCTGGAGATTGGGTTTGGGTGCATTTTCTCAAGGAGAGGTTTCCATTGCAGAGGAGATCCAAGTTGAACCCTCGGGGAGACGGTCCATTTCCGATGCTTAAGAAAATCAATGACAATGCCTACAAGAAAAATTTACCAGGTGTGTATCCAGTAAGTGTCACATTTTATGTTACTGATCTAAGTCCATTTGATGCAGGCAATGATTTGAGGACAAATCCTTTTCAAGAGGAGGGGAATGATGAGATCCATGATGGGAGCCAAGTCGGAAGAAGAAATGTGGATCCTCTTGAAGTGCCGCCTGGACCGATCACAAGAAATCAAGCGAAACGATTCAAGGAAGCACTTAACGGGTTGATAAAGGTTGTCCATGAAGCCGGAAAGGATTGGAGCAATCTTGAAGTTGGAACGGATTGGAACAACCATGGGAAGACCCTTGCTTTTATACAAGTCACACTGGACACGGGTTGAAGAGGGCGTGTATGTTCAAGGCACGGCCGTGTAGGAATTCCAAGATTGCACAGAATGATACACGGCTAGATACACGGCTAAAAGGCACGGCCGTGTATGGAGACAAGCAAATCCATAGAAAGATACACGACCAGAAGTACACGGTCGTGTATGTGACCAAAATGTGCACAGAAAAGTACACGGCCAAAGTACACGGTCGTGTACACGGCCGTGTATCCCCTGTCGGCCAGCTTATTCTGTTTTCGTGTTTTTACGCAACTTATCTAAGCTACGTCGTTTTGGACTTGTTTTTCACGAATTGTAACCCTGGTATAAAAGCTCCTAGGGTTTAGAACAACTAAGAATTTACATCTTTGAACATTAAACACTTTTGAGAGGTACCTCTCTTGGTTCTTCAAGAACTAAATCGAACTTATCGGATTAATTTCTGTGGCGTTCATCCCGACTTATCAATCGGTCTTTCATCCCCGATTGTGGCGTCTTCACATTATACCAAGGTTCTTGTCTCGCTTATAGACAACGGGTCGCGGTTTCCACTTTAGGTGTTTGGGCGTCTTAGGCAACGAATTTCGAACGTATTGGTATTAGGTTTCGTCACGGGTTGGCGTGGTTCGTATCAAACTTAGCTTTTCCTTCTATAGCTACCGAATAGGTATGCTTAGTTGGAATAGGGTACATAGATATCATTATGTATACATGTCAAGGTTGGTTCTTGAATGTGTATACATATACTTAGATAAATTTATTTTCATATTATATTTACAAAATATACTCATGAACCCCATCATACTCAATCATGAGTGCAACCTTGGCTTTTATAACTCAAGGACCATATTTTCTTACCCTCTTAAGTGCGTAAGGGGAGATGTCTAGTCAAGTGTCTTCAATTAAAGACATATTGAGCACATACCTATATGTGTGAATACATATATATATATATATATATCATATGCAAATGTCTTGAGGACATTGAAAGAGAAAATGAGACGACCTTTCTGGCTCTCGAAAGTGTGAGAATGATAAAGCACTTGAGAAGTGCGATGGCACAGAGGTGTCAAGGATGATTAATGTAAATCAACCCTGAGTAGTTGGTTTGACATGTGAGATAAATGACATAGAGGTGTCAAAAATGATTGTAAGCCAACCTGAGTGGTCCGGCATTTGAGAGAAAGGGCACGGAGGTGCTAGACATGATGATTGTAAGTCAACCCGAGTGGTTTGAAATTTAAAAGAAATGGCATAGAGAGGTGCCAAGATAATTTAACCCATTGTAAAACTGGATAGGTTTATGTTCACGAAGATTTGGGTTCAATGTCGATTTTGTGTGATAACCCATGCATAGTTCTTACTTGTGATGAGTGAAATGGAATGTTTAATGTTTACTTCTGTGATATGATTGATTGTGATGGTAAATGTTGTTTGATCACCGTAAATCAATTAATTAAGGGAGTTGACCTGATTAAAAACCTAACATGCATTTCTACGAGACATTGCATGAGATTGAAAACCATCACTGTCATAGGATGCATCGGAAGTGATCAAGAGGATTGCTGTTCCGCTAAGTGCGAACTAAGTGATTAGGGGATTGTCGCACCTTGATGGTTCCAAGTCTGGCCTATCCTTGAGGGTTTTGATCCATCTGGTTTAAGAGAGGCATAAGAGCGTTCACTGTTGAGTTAATAAAATGTCCTCATTAACAAGTGATCATATGAATAAACTGGGTAATGACCTAGGCCCTAATGGTGGCTTCGGAATCCCCAACCCAAGGTTAAGGGGGGCATAAACCCTAGACATCACGTCAGTTACCGAAAGATCATGTGAGATGTTGCATTCATATGGTTGTTCATGCATAGCATATGTTTAATATTTTAAATTGAATTTGCTTGCTTGTGTACATAACATAAGTTTAATAACTTGAGGTGAGTTTGCTTGTGTGTATACGTAGCATTGAAAGTGTTACCATCTCAGTCACTGAGCTATAGTGTGCTCACTCCCTCACAACTTTTTGTAGGTAACGATAGCGAAAGTGCGAGATGGGATATGATGTGAAGTATCGAAGGTTTCTAGAAGACTAGAATGACAAAGTAAGAATTATAGATGATAGATTGTTTAGATGAAATGTTAGGACCCCAACGTAAATAGAATTTGAAATTGAGAACCTAGAGATTATCTTATTTTATTGATTCGTAGGGGATACCGATTCTTTGTGATCATGGTTGACCGTGGGGTATGGGATCCATAGTTGTATTTTATTATCTATTTATATGTACTATAACTTGTTGTAGATGTAATTATTTACTTAGAGTCTTATGATCTCTGACTCGTAAGACGATTATCATGCAACGGGTGCACACGTGCCATGATAATTTTAGTAGAGGCTTCTAGGCCCCCTTTCGAGGCGTGACACTACTGTTTATAAAATCTCAGTGTTGCCGATGGTAATTTTATCAAAATTGATTTTGTTGGAGGCAAAGTATTTGGGACAACTCTTGTTTATGGCCTATGAGGCATTATTAACTATTTGATTATAGGTTGATGCCCTGATGAGAGATCACCATATTTGGCCGTAGAGGTGTTATTATTTGATTAAGGGTGAATGGCCAGATGTGGAATTCATTACGACTGGCCCTTAGGGCATTTTTGTTCTCTGTAATGGGTAAGTGTTGAGTTTATTTAGGGGATCATGCCCTCAAATAGCCTCTTAGGTAAGGTAAAGTGCTCCATGCAGGTAAGTATGGACGTCAATCAAAGTATAGACGATGTAAATCTATACCTTTCATGGTTCTGAACTCCCATTAAAGTGTTGCATGCATTCATTTTGTATGTAGATATATTTCATGATGTGCTAATTAATGCTGGATAAGTTACTTGAATGGAAGTAGTGATGGGCAAACTCACTGAGCCATAGTTTGCTCACCGCCTGATGGGTGTCGAATCTAATAAAAATAAAAACCTACTCCTAGACAATTATATGATTTGTGTATAGTAGTGAGTAGGGTCGTATCCACAGGGATTGGTTAAATATATTTCTATTAAAAGAGAATAGAGAGGAAAAGAAGAATGGGGGGTTTTGTTTGTGAATCAAAATAATACTGAAATCAGATAATAAAATTTGAATAATGATAAAAGCCTAGCCAAAGGAATCAAGATAGTTTAATTCTAGGAATTGATCATCGATGCAAATATTTTTCTATCCTTTATCCAAGATAAACTGGTTATGGTTATTAACAAGCTCTAATAACCTATCTCTCCTTACTTTCTTGATAATCAAAACATGCTCTTCGATTATTTCTCTTATTGATTAGACAACCCTAAACAAGCTCTTAGGATTTAATCTATCAATAGCATTACAAACAAGAGAGACTACCAATTCATGCCAACAGATTATAAGATAACCTATTTAAACAAGATCATATATCTCCATAACATAAATTTGACTATCTATTTTATAATCAAACATGTTATTGTGTCACCGAAACTAGAACTATCAAACAATTACGGGTTTGACGTACTAGTTGACAGTATATTATCTTGCTAATTGAGTAGAAGAGCTCTAATTCATACCAATCAACAAAGATAACATTGACAAAACTTCCAGAAGATATATAAATATCCGAAAACAAAGAATAGAATAAAGGTAAATCAATTAGATCTCACAATTCGTGAAGAATTAAACTTCAATGATCCTTTGGCTAGAAAATCTACTTAGCTACACATGTTCATTCTCAAAACGAAAATTAAAAGTGAAAACATGAAAAAGTCTTTGTTTCCGGTCTCCCTTGCTCTGCCTCTCCTTCTTCCTTCTTGTCCAAAAAGCTCCTTTCTCCTCTAGGGTTGGTTCTATTTATACTGTTAAGGGAATGGCAGAGGATCTTCAGCTAGCAAGATACGAATATATCTTTCCTTTTCCAAGTAAATATCGAGAAGTGAATAACGTACGCCTGGACGCCCACCAACACGGCCAGATTTCGAACCGTGCTTCCCTCTGGTCAATAATCCACATTTCCTCATCCTTGTTCAGTGTATAGCACGGCTTCCACCACGGCTAGATCACAAACCGTGCCTCCTTCTGTTAGTTCTTCAAGACAGATACACGGTCGTGTACTTCAACCGTGTATGTTTCTATTGATTCCAAACCAAGTACACGGCCGTGTACTTCAAATACATGCCTATGTACTTTCCTCCGGCGGTGTAAATCCTTGTCTTTGATCGAAATTGTAAATGACTTCTCTAAATCACTTGAATTAGCACTCTTGACTCCATTAAACCTAATTTATCACCATAATAAAATTAAGTACCATTTCCTTATGATTTCTATAAAATCAATAATAAATTAACACAATTCATACTATAAAGATTGAGTATAAAATGGCTCTATCAAATTCCCCCACACTTAAAATCTTGCTTGTCCTCAAGCAATTGAATCAACTCAATTGAGAAATCCGTCATAGATTATACGAAATTTCTTTTCATCAATTCAAGCATCTATTCTTTTATAATTCACAACTTGTAATTTTAATGTCTACTGCTCCAACCAAACTGGTTTCCTGTGATTAAATTACCATAGACAAAATTTAATAGCTAATCTAAACAAAACAAACTTTAATCCTCATGTTTAGCAAAAGAACTTTCATTCCAAAAGTAAATACTTAATCCAATAAGGAAAAACACCCAATTAAACTTCATTGAATATTAGCAAATATATAATCTTTGCAACTCAAAGTAAAAGCATATGGTATCTACTTTTTTCCCTAGATTTTCTCCCTTTTTTATTATAAGTCTTATTTCATTCAATGAATTTTTACATTTATGTTCTTTTGATTTAATCAAGCATCTATTTTGACGGGTTTTTGCCCGCTTCTTTTCATGAAATTTCGCCTTTTCTGCCCTTATCGTTATAGTGAGTTCATTGAGTCAGCAACATCCCGAGCTCGTCACTCAAGTGACCGGGTTTTAAGATACCCCTACGGACTCTTCCTCACTCTAACATTCAAGTTCGAATACTCTTAACTCAATTATTTGAATCATTGGAGTAATGGCTATGCTTGATTCTCTTTTTTTTTTTTTTTCAATTATTGCTAGAGTAATAATAGTTATCCGGTTTAAAGGGTTACTAAGGAAAAAGTTTCTTCAACATCTTTCACTAAGTGTTATCATTGTTTCAAAAACAACTTCAAAGAGTATACAGTAACTAATATAACCTAGAAGTAAACTTGTTTATTTTTCACTTAAGAACTAGACTTACTCTTAAACTTCCAATTCTAAAGCTAAATACAAGGTAAATTTGTTTCTTAAAGATTTCACTACTTAATTTTAACTAAGTATTCTAATCACAGCAGTAGGTGAGTAAAACACTTGAATAAGTCAATTTCACATTTTGTAGATGCTTATTACAACATTTAGTACAATCTCCAGATTTCATAAAATTTTTTTGAAAATTTTGGCTTAAAATTGCTTAAGGATAAACATTCAAAGTATGAGTCAATTCTCCATCCTCTATATTTATTATCCTCTCCCCCCCCCCCCCCCCACTTAGTTTGAACAATGTCCGCACTGTTCCTAATTCAACACAATTAAAGAGGAATTAACAGTATAAGGAACATTAGAGAATAAGAGAAAAGGAATACTGGTACTTCCCTGGTATAAAGTGTAAAGTGATTAGAGTTCTCCCCTTAAGCACTAGAGAGTGTCATCTGATGATATGTATCCTTGCTGCAGCTAATCAAAAGAAAAATCAAAACAAAACTAAAATAAAATAAATTGATTTTTTTTTTTTTTGACATGGGTTGCCTCCTATGGAGCGCCTTTCTTTAACGTCTTTGCCTAGACGTTCCTGTAATTAATCACAATACTCGGGGTAAGTTAAACTGGTTTCTTCAATATTACATACTTGAAATCCTTCATAAAAAGGTTTCAAGCGATGACCATTGACTTTGAAGTTCTTACCAGTTTCAAGACCGGCGATCTCAACTGCACCATGTGAAAATATGTTAGTGATAACAAAAGGAACAACCTAACGTGATCGTAGTTTTCCAGAAAACAACTTCAATCGAGAATGATAAAGTAATACTTTTCTACTTACAGAAAAATTCTTTCGGGAAATCATTTGATCATGAAAATCCTTTGTTTTTTCCTTGTAGATTTTAGTACTCTCATAAGCTTCTCTTCGAATTTCCTCAAGTTCTTGTAATTGAAGTTTTCTATGCTCACCAACCTCATTCATTTGCATGTTACATTGTTTTACAGCCCAGTACGCCCTATGTTCCAACTCCACAGGGAGGTGACATGGTTTGCCAAATATCAAACGGTAAGGAGACATACCTATAGGGGTTTTGTAAGCTATCCGGTAGGCCCATAATGCATCTTCAAGTCTTGTGCTCCAATCCTTCCTGCTTGGATTGACGGTTTTTTCCAGAATAGACTTGATTTCTCGATTTGAGACTTCTGCCAATCTATTGGTTTGAGGGTGGTATGCGATGGAAGTGCGATGAGTGACCTTGTACTTTTTAAGTAGAGTTTCCACTACTCTATTACAAAAGTGTGTGCCACAATCACTGATAAGAGCCTTTGGTGTCCCGAACCTAGCAAAAATATGAGATTTAACAAAATCCACAACAACTTTGGCATCATTAGTTCGGGTCGCTTTGGCTTCCATCCACTTTGAGACATAATCCACAGCAAGAAGGATGTAAACATTATCGAAAGAAAGAGGAAAAGGACCCATGAAGTCAATACCCCATATATCAAATATTTCACAAGCAAGAATAGGGGTAAGTGGCATTTGGTCTCTATGTCTTAAGTTGCCAACTTTTTGACATCGCTCACAAGACTTACAAAACATAAAAGAATCACGAAACAATGTAGGCCAAAACAAACTGCACCCTAACACTTTTTGAGTTGTCCTCTTAGGTCCAAAATGTCCACCACATGCATATGAGTGACAAAATTGCAAGACAAAAGAAATATCGTCTTGAGAAATACACCTTTTAATGATTTGATCAGCACAATGTTTCCACAAATACAGATCATCCCATACATAGTACTTAGCATCACTTTTAATTTTATCTTTTTGAGCCCTAGACAAATCACTTGGTAGTGTCTTAGTAACCAAATAGTTGACAATATCAACATACCACGGAATTGTCTTTTGAATAGAAAAGAGATGCTCATCTGGAAAATCATCTTGTATTGGTATTGACCCGTCACTGATAAGTATTCTACTGAGGTGGTCGACAACTAAGTTTTCAGAGCCTTTCCTATCGCGTATTTCCATATCAAACTCTTGTAGTAAGAGTATCCATCGAATAAGTCTTGGTTTCGCCTCCTTCGCGAGAAGGTATTTGAGAGCTGCATGATCAGAGTAAACAATTACCTTAGTACCAAGTAAATATGATCTGAATTTTTCTAATGCAAAAACAACAGCTAAGAGTTCTTTTTCTGTTGTGGAATAGTTGCATTAAGCACTATCCAATGTTCTGGAAGCGTAATAAATGACATGAGAAGCTCTTCCAACTCTTTGGCCAAGAACAGCTCCAACTGCATAATTGCTCGCATCACACATAATTTCAAAGGGAAGGTTCCAGTCAGGTGGTTGGATGATTAGAGCAGAAGTTAACTTATCCCCCAATGTGTCAAAAGCATGCTTGCAGGTATCAAATAGGAAATAGATACACCGGTATCAAATAGTACATAAGTATTGTAGGTGTATACTCAAAGCATACCTATAATGGTGTCCATATTTAAAATGTCCTGGTGCTATTGTTGCTTAATAGTAAATACTCTAGTGGGAACCATTTGCCTAGGCCCCCCTGCTTGTGGTCTACCAACTTGTTCCCTCGTTGGTGGTCTTACTACTTATGGAGTTGGGACTGCTTGCTTTCCTACTTGCCCCTAAGGATAGTCAACTCCCTTATATCCCTTCTGTTTGCATAGATGACAGAATATTAGGGAGATTGACCTCTCATTGCAATACCTGCTAATGTGTCTTGTCTTTCCAGAAGAGAAGCATACGCCCTCTAACCATTTGCATTTCCTTAATTCATGAGGGCCATAGCACCTAGTTCATCTGATAGTAGGTGCTATTGCAGGAAAGTGCCTAAGGCACTAGTTTAATTTGTAAAGGAGGGGTTGTAACACTCTATGATCAGTTTTGGAACATTTGGAGTCTCTTGCCCTTATCTTGCCCCATCTCACTAAAGGTGAGTCTCTTACCCAAGACAATCCTTACTTTGTGGCTCCTTTGTTCTTTTATCCTTCTCTTGCTCTATTCTAGGTATTTAGCCTTATTAACCACTTCAGCATACGTGTTTAGCTAAAAGGCCCCAACCTCATGTTGGAGATCTTGCTTTAATCCCCTAAAAAATCTTCTAGCTCTAGATTTGTCATCAACACGGACATTCTCGAGTAGGAACTGAGTTAGATAGTTCAATTTTACCTCATAATCTTCCATTGTCCTATTCCTCTATTCACAGTTGTAACATTTATTCTCCATTTTATCTCTAGAGTTGCTAAGGAAGTACATCTGATAAAATAGTTCCCTAAATATGACGTGCTTTAATTCCCAAATACAAGCACATAATACAAGTGAAGAATCAATTACACAATTAGTACTCAAAATGGCCTGATGAACTTGATTCCAAATACGTAAATACCAAATGGATGTAAGAATAAACAAGTATGTGATCTTTAATGGAAGAACACGTAATTGAATTAGGATTCAATTACAAATTGAAATAATCAAATTAGAAAAATATAACCTTAATTCACATGAATGAATAAGTAACCACAAATTATACCTAGATATTACTCACTAAACACAATTTATTAAACAACAAAAGTAAAATTGATATGACTTACAATCTACTCTTTTTTATTCTCACCATAATTTCACAAAGAAATTGATAAGAGATCTTTGATTGTAAAGGATGAGCCCTCACGACCAAAGTGTATGTTTTTCTCAAAAATATCAAAAAGCTCCTTAAAAACCTTAATTAGCAAGTATTTATACTTGATCTAATTAGGGTAAAAATGTACTAAAAATTACAAGGATGCCATTAAGTGGCCGGTTCCCATAAGCAACTATTACATATACAAATGGTCTTCAAGTAGCCGGTTCTTCATTTCAATTGAACAATTTGTTAGACTAGTTCTTCTTTGGTTTATGTAGGTCCATGAATAACTCATAAGTTAAGCTTTAGCGAGTTTATCCATCGCGCTATAAAAACCGACAAGTATACGTGTTAGAATGCACAACAAATAAGTAATAGAAAAGAAGTTATTATACAAATATTTTTAGGGTTTGATTGTTCAAAGAGGACCTTCATCACCAAATTTTGTAACCCTTTAGCTCTTGCCTTAGTGATAGGTCCTGTAGGATTTAATTCATACCAAAATACCATCTAATTCATGCACTCCCCTATTAGTCTAGGAACTGACACCTACCATTTTGCTGTAGTTTCCTTTAGCATAAATGCAACATAGTTAACCTTTTTTTCTTCAAGTATCTGGAAAACATTAATTGTATTCTTAATCTCATAAACCTAATCCTCAGCCTCAATCGAGTGATTCATCTTAGGGTTGATTTCCTTTACCACCTTGATGAACCTATCAAAGTTGATTGGTTTATTTGCATTTTTGTTCTATGGGATGTGGTGGACTTGATGTTGCTGTATCAATAACCCCACTAAGTTGTTCACCATCTACAACTGTTGGGCAATCTATTCTGCTATCTAACCTTAGATGTTTTCCTCATTTGAGTTTTCACGTCCAGCACCCCTTCTTGAGCCTCATCCAGAGATTCTTCTTAGAGGTATTTGCTTGAGAAGAGACAACTAGATAAAGTTTAAAAGATAGTGCCAATCAATGTTAGTGTCAATATGTGCCAGTATATACATATATACCTCTACACATAATTGTATACATATACATGACTAACTTAGTAATTGAAAAATGGCAATTAAAATAATAATATAATAAAGTAAATTGCTAAATAAAATAATTATCTCATAATTTCACCCACTCTCTTCATATCTCACTATCCAATAGATTAATTGCTGAATTCCTCTAAGGATCATATTTTACTTTCTACTATTAGAAACTTATACCTAATGATCATCACTTAGTTTCTAGGATCATCAAAACTAAGCTTTATAGATCAAAACCTAAGCTTTATAAATCAAAACCTAAGCTCTAACAAATCATTAAACCTATGCTCATAAGACTCATACACCTGTGCTCTGATACCATTTAAACTGTAACTCCCCAAAACCCAAGAGCGCTACGACTTGCCACATGTCCTAACCAAACAAGGACACATTAAGGCTCTTAACCTTATTGTAATACCACTTAATCTATAGTTAAATATAGTTCCTATAAACCACAATCATAAGCATCGATGGTATCGAAACTAAAACTTGCTATTACTCCACATCCTGAACCGTATACATTGCATTGGCTTAATGATCAAGGGCGTTTGTATGTAACCCAAAGAGCTAGGGTACCATTCAGTGTAGGGGATAAATACTTTGATGAGATTGAGTGTGATATTGTGCCTATGTGTACATCCCATATATTGCTTGGCAGGCCTTGGTTATATGACAGGAGGGTTTTACATGATGGCTTCAGGAATACTTATGTATTCCAGAAGGAGGGAAAACGAATTATTCTGAATCCGATATCGCCTTTAGAGGTTCAAAGGGTTCAGCAACAAATCAGTAGACCATCAGTGGGCCATGAGCAGTCGAACAAACCTTTAGAGCACAAAATTTGTCAAACACAGATGTGCCAACCTTCAGAGGATCCTGATGATCATAGTCAGACGAGCAGACCAACAGAGAGCCAGACTGTTCAGAGACAGTTATGTTCACCTTCAGATGTTTTAGAGGGTAATGAGCAGTTGGGCCAACCATTAGAAGACCATGAGGATCAGCAACATACAGATGAGTTAGAAAAAGAGGAAACAGTTTCAGTGGAACAGGTTGATGCAGGGGTAACTTTAGTGGATAATGGGTCATTATTTGTGTTGCAAAAGAGATACATCCTGGAAATGGAGGAGAGAAGACAATCACCACCTATAGTGTTTCAGATATTGGGATTCTGCAGAGATATTTCTTCAGGTGACTTGCTAGGAGGAAACAAAGTCTCTACTACATTTGATCTACTAGATTTGAGGACAAATCTTTTTGAGGCCCGAGGAGATGATAGGAATAAAAATCCGACAAGACCTATCATTAGGGCAAGAACCAAAGGAATTCAAATCTTGGTGTTGAGGGCCTATTTTGAGCAGATCGACCCCGGAATTATTTATATATTAACCTCTTTTCTATTATTCTTGTATTGTGTTTTCCAACTGGCACACTTATCATATTCTATAGGGCAATGGACAAACTCCCTCAAACTCAGCTTGTGGGTTATCCATGAACCGACCTGAACCGGCGATCAGTTGAGCCGATGGATCCTATAGAAGACCGGCATCATGAAGACCATTTATTTTATATATTTCTTCTTTTATGAACTATTTTAGTTGTATTTTGGTTTTGGGACACTTTTATTTCCTTGTAATTTTAATTTAGAGATAGCTACCTTAAAAGTGGCAAACTTGCAATTTTGAGCACTTTTTAACCCTAGGAGTAACAAGTATAAATACTTGCTTAAGAGAGGGTTTGAGGAGGCTTATTTTTTCAGATTATACACCTCTTTTCACATGAGAATTAGGGTTCATACCTTAGTTCCAAACTCTTATCAATTTCAATCCCAAGAGTTGAAATTGTAGCGAGTGCAACATCTTGAAATTGTAAGTTATATCAATTTCATTTTGTTGTGATTTCATTTCTTCTCTAGTGTGTCATATCTAGGGTTGAATTGAGATAGTTCTTGGTCAGAATTACTTGTTGTTATTCACGAATTCTTGTACTTATTTGAAGGAATTATCAAATTGATCCGATTCATCTTTGAGGATTTCCCTTGATAACGTGTTCTTCACTATTGGAAAAGGGATTATTTTGTTACGGTTTCTCTTTGTCAAATTGAGGTTTTATTTGCGTGGATTACATGAAATTAAAGTGTTGTTAGAAGGCATTTTCATTGTGGTATTCTAATTATATCATTGGAGGTTTGAATTTCATCATTTCATCATTAGTGTTCATTTGAAAAGTGTCCTTTGTGGATCCGATTTTGCCTTGACTTGAGATAGCCTTTCTTAAGTCTTTTGAATGTGCTTTCAAGTGTGCTTAGGCACATCAATTTAAAAAAAAAAAGAATCTAACTGATTTGGGACCAGTCTTAGGTTGCTTATTGGAACCCTATAGGATTTAGGATGGTTAGCGGGTACTTCATGAAAAAACTTATAGGGTTTGGGATAAGTAACAAAATTGCTAAACCTAGCCCAAACCTGTCTCGCTAACATCCCTAATCTTTTGCATTTGTCACCATATTATTATGTTTATGATGTCATCATCATCATCATTATTATTATTACAACAATTATTTGTAATTTAGTACCTTAAATTATTATGTTTATCCTTTCCTCTTCTCTCCCACCTATAGTGAGATTTCTATCATCTTGATTATGGGGGCAAATTACAAATGAAGGATCAACATTTGGGGTCAAATCTAAATAAAAGATCAAACTTCCAAATAGTTAAAATAAATAATCAATATTATGATAAATGACTAAAATAAATTATCAATGTTATGTTAAGTGGTTTAAATAAAGTATTATGTTATTATCCTATAAACTTGCTATGTTAGCTTAAATAGTGTAATAACTATGCCATTATGAAATCCTCTATTTAAACTATTTAATATAGTATTGATCATATATTTTGACCCCTCAAAAGTTTGATTCTTTATTTAAAGTTAACGTTAAATGCTAATATCCTCACTTATAATTTTCTCCTTGATTATGTCACGGATGAGATTTAGCCACAAGCCTCCATTTCCAAAGTCCTTAATTCTACTTCAATCCTTTTAAGTTCTTTAATCAAATGACATTGCTACGCAATCAACGTAAACCCCACCAGGTTAATTATAGAGCAAATTGATAACATTGCTCTTTTCTTTTCTATGTTATGGTAATAATATTTAACGCCCTAGAACTCAAGATGCTATGACCTACCACATGTCTCTATAGGGTCAGCACACGTTAAGGCTCTTAACTCTACTCCTTACCACAAAATTTGTGTTCCTATTAACTACAATCAAGATAACTTGATGGGAATCTACTCTACGGTCCTAGCAGTAGGGGAACCTGATTTAGATGTATGATCCAAGACATCCACATATGTTCATTTTCTTTATCTAATAATTTTTTATTTTTTGCACCATAGCAAGTACATTGATCAGTCTTTACGAGATGGCTATAGCATGCACTAATGATCAAATTGGGAACATCCTTAGACTCACATCCAACAGTCCGCAATGTGCTCAATTGACTTGAAGAACCGGTCATTTGAAGACCATCTTTTGTACTTATATTTTCATTATTGAACCGGCATAAATACTTGCTAACTAGGGTTTGTAGGGGACTTTTTAACATTTTGAAAAAAATCAAACACTTTCTGGTGAGGAGAGTCTTTGCTAGCAAATCTCATCTCTTATCAATTTCATGTGTGGAATTGTAGCGAGATTGGCTTAAGAATTTGTGAGTAATATCAAATTTCTTAAGTTGATTCCAATTATTACTAGTGTGTCATATCTAGTGAGTGACTGGATTTGTTCTTGTTTTGTTCATATTTCATGCTGATTAGGGATTCCTTTCCAATCTAAGGTTCAAGCCATTTTAGTTGGAAATTAGACTCTATTGTGTTGTTCGTTTGTTTTATTTCGGAAATACAATTGATTGTCATTGTAAATTGCGTGAATATCATTTGAACTTTAGGGTTTAAGTGCTTGTTGGTGTCACGCATTTTGTGGAATTGGTTTGGTGTTCTTGCAATCAAATTGTAGGCACATCATCCTTTTGGTATCAAAGCATTGGTTTTGAGAAGGGATTTTGTGATTATTGATTTGGGGAATTAGGGTTCTTGAATTTTTACTTATCAATTCGAAGTGTTAAGGTGGAATTGAAGCACTTGATTTCGGTTTTGTTGAGTCATATTTGTTGATTATTGAAGTAGAAGTGGAGATCTTGTTGTAGTTCCTTTGTTCTTGAATTTGCCATGAAGGGGAGGTAAGTAGGAAGTGCATTTCTTGTGTCATTTTCAGAATTGAGGGTACCTCATTTGTGAAGAGAAGAGAAGTGTAATTCTTGCATGATTGTTTCGGAATTAGGGAGTGCAATTTTCAATTTCCAGATTTGAATTTGTGTAGAGAATAGGGAAATTATTTGAATTCAAACACATCCATTAAACTTGAAGAATTTATTGAGTGGTATTAATTACATTTCATTTGAATTTGAAATTGATTCTTACCATTTGTGGGAAAGTTGCATTAAGGGTGTTAATTTGAATTGTTGCTGTGTTTGTATGTGTATGTGTGGCGGTATAAGGGAGTATTGAATTGGTGGAGTTTGTGTTGTATGTACTAAGTTGAAGGGTGCTGCACCATCTGTGAGGTGTTGTGCATGTAGTGGTGATTGAAAGTGCATTGTGTGAGTGTGTAATGTGCGTGGCGATGTGAATTATTGTGGGTTGAAGTGAGTGCACCATATGTATGTGTAGTGTGTGTGGTGGTGTGATTATGACGTGGTGTAGTGTTGTGAGTTTGTTGTGAGTAGGTGTTGAGTGATAAAAAAAATTATTATTCAAAATCATGTCAAATGATAGTGTGAATGGTAGGATTAGCAATGAGGCTAATTGTCAGGTTGGAGGAGGTCAAGGGCGTCGTGCTGTAGGTGGAAGAACATTAGAAGAATAGTTGCAGGATCTTACCACTATTATTGCTACATTAGCAACACGGGTGGATCAGATGATGATGCCACAACCACCAATGGCCAACCCTCAAGCACCCCCACCTCGGGTAGCCCATCAAAATGCTCACATGGAAGGAGTTATTGGAGGAAATAGAGGTAGGAGAATGGAGGGAGATTATCATGCTCTTAGGGAAGAAAGAGATGATAATTTTGAGAATGAGCCTAACCTAAACCGGGAATTCAGACCACCTCGGGGATTAGAATATGTAAAATTGCATATGCCTTCATTTGATGGTAGGGGTTCTGCAGATGATTATATAAATTGGGAGGATAAGGTTGAGGGCTTGTTCGAGTGCTATGAGATTGATGATCACACTCAGGTTCATCTTGCAACTGTGGAATTCACAAGCTATGCCGCCTTATGGTGGAAAAATCTTGTGATTAGTAGACGAAGAGATGGTGAGGCTGATATACATACTTGGCGGGAAATGAAATGGGTATTGCAAAAATGGTTTATACCTGAGCATTACAAGCAGGAGCTATTTATGCGTCTCCAAACACTGAGGCAAGGAAGCAAAATAGTTGATGAGTATGTACAAGAGTTCGAGACATTAATGATTAGAAGAAGGTCAGTTGAACCTCCTAAACAAACCCTAGCATGATTTGTGTTAGGGTTAAAGTATAAAATTGCCTACATCATGGAGCTCCAGAGTTATAACACACTTGATGAGGCTATCTAGCTAGCCTTGAAAGTAGAGAGACAAAGGCGATCCAACCCTTTTCAAGCAACGAGCAATAGGTATGGAACTTCTACCAAAACTCATGGGTCAAATGGTCAAATAGGAGAAAAAAAAAAAGGTACAGGGGGAAATGATAAGACTATAGACAAGAATACTTCTAATACTAATAAGGAGAGGGAAATTTCAAGAAAAGGAAAAGAGATTGTTGGAGCTAATTTCAAGTAGATAGTGCTAGGGACAACCAGTGGAAAGATGCATCAAATAAAGTGTTTCAAATGCATGGGTTTTGGACACATGGCTACTCAGTGTCCCAACAAAAGAGTTATGACTGTCATGGAAGGAAATAGTGAAGATGGTCAAAAATAAGCGGTTGAGCCTATAGACTTGTCAATAGTACTACAGGAGTACTATGATGATCCTGATGCTGAGACACATGAAGATAAGGGAAATGATAAATATTTGTCTGTTAATGTGTTACCCAAGGTCATGACTATATCTCCACACATTAGGGACATATAAAGGGAGAACCTATTCTATATGCCTTGTCAGGTTTGAGGTAACTTGTGTGTTCTTTTCATTAATGGTGGTAGTTGAACTAATGTCATAATTGTTGCATTAGTAAATAGATTGAAACTAGTCACTAGTCTACATCCACATCCTTATAAATTACATTGGCTAAATGAACGGGGTAGTTTGCATGTTACACGAAGGGTTAAGGTGCCATTTAGCATAGGAGATAGATACAATGATGAAATTGTCTTTGATGTTCTTCCTATGTGTGCCTTTCATATACTACTAGGTAGGCCTTGGTTGTTTCATAGGAAGGTGCTACATGATGGGTTTAGAAACACTTACATGTTTCAAAAAGATGGTGCATGGGTTGTCTAGACTCCTATGTCTCTAACCAAGGTACACACATTCTAAGAACAGATCAACAAAACTAATGGCTACTCAAAACTTCAGGGCAACAAGCACATGCAAATAAGGGATTTCAATCCAAGAAAAGACCCTTTAGATTTGAGGATAAATCTTTTAGAGGCCCAAGGAGAAGATGGGAATCAAGCCAAGTCAACAACTGGACCTATTATTGAACAAAACCCAAAGTCATTAACCTAGTGTCTTTATTTACTTTATATATTTGTTTTGCATTTTATCAGGTACATCTATCGGTTTTTACAAGACGGTGAGTAAATACACTAATGCTCGGTTTGTAGGTTATTCATGGACCTACATAAATCAAATGAAGTACCGGTCCTACATTGATGAGATCCATGATGAGAGCCAAGCCGGTAGAAGAAATGTGGATCCTCTTGAAGTGCCGCCTGGACCGATCACAAGAAATCAAGCGAAACGATTCAAGGAAGCACTTAACGGGTTGATAAAGGTTGTCCATGAAGCCGAAAAGGATTGGAGAAATCATGAAGTTGGAACAGATTGGAACAACCATGGGAAGACCCTTGCTTTTATACAAGTCACACTGGACACGGGTTGAAGAGGGCGTGTACTTTCAAGGCACGGTCGTGTAGGAATTCCAAGATTGCACAGAATCATACACAGCTAAAAGGCACGGCCATGTATGGAGACAAGCAAATCCACAGAAAGATACACGACCAGAAGTACACGGTCGTATATGTGGCTGGAATGTGCACAGAAAAGTACACGGCCAAAGTACACGGTTGTGTACACAGCCGTGTATCCCCTACCGGCCAGCTTTTTCTGTTTTCGTGTTTTTACACAACTTATCTAAGCTACGTCATTTTGGACTTGTTTTTCACAAATTGTAACCCTAGTATAAAAGCTCCTAGGGTTTAGAATAACTAAGAATTTACATCTTTGAACATTAAAAACTTTTGAGAGGCACCTCTCTTGGTTCTTCAAGAACTAACTAGAACTTATCGGATTAATTTCTGTGGCGTTCATCCCGACTTATCAATCGGTCTTTCATCCCGATTGTGGCATCTTCACATTATACCAAGGTTCTTGTCTCGCTTATAGACAACGGGTCGCGGTTTCCACTTTAGGTGTTTGGGCGTCTTAGGCAACGAATTCCGAACGTATTGGTATTGGGTTTCGTCACGGGTTAGCGTGGTTTGTATCAGTTTGGTATCAGAGCTTAGGTTTGTCAAAACATCAAGTTCGATTGAGGAAGGTAATATCAAAAACCCTAACTCCAATCGTTCATATCAATTATCGTATTCAATTTCGTAGTATTGATTATCTTTTGATAGTGCAATATCGACTAGGCGATTGTTAAAAAAAAAAAGAGTAAAAATCACGACAAAAAAAAAAAGATGAGAAAAGAAAAGAAAAGAAAAACGTGATCAAGAGCAACAACCAAAAAAAAATTCGGATAGAAAAAAATAGAGGAAAATTTACGAACCCTAGAGTTGTTTTGAATTCTACGGAAGGAAATTGGTGTAGTTCGGGTTAGTTCCAAGAGAATTGAGAAGAGGAAATTGGCGAGTTGATATCATCATTATTTGTGAGAATACATGAGTGACTGTGTGATTTCATCAT
This sequence comes from Laguncularia racemosa, assembly GCA_037954665.1. Classification (NCBI taxonomy): domain Eukaryota; kingdom Viridiplantae; phylum Streptophyta; class Magnoliopsida; order Myrtales; family Combretaceae; genus Laguncularia; species Laguncularia racemosa. The sequence goes on along the minus strand of JBBMOL010000181.1, from coordinate 736,608 downwards.
TTGAGCAAAACACGTAAGGGAATGTATCGTGAGGTTTAATTATATATATATTTGTGTTAGTACTAACCTTTTCTGTAGGGACTATGTTGAGACAACTTTCTCCTGAAGGTGAGAGGGGAAGGTTTGATGCTAGGTTAGTAATTGAAGCGTTGAGGGGTGAAATGAAGAGGATATTCTAAGAGGGAATGGAAAAAATTCATGAGACGGTAGAGCAAAGACTAAAGCAATCCACAAACATATTCCAAGGGCGTAAGAGGGAGAGTCATTCTAGGAGAGTACCGAGAGGTGGAGATGAAATGACGGATGATGACTTTGATGAGCCTTATGTTGGGAGTTATAGAGGATATAGTGGTCGGAATAGAGGAACTAGAGATTGGGAAGATAGAGGAGATAGGAATAGAGAGGATGATCAATGGAGTAGCATAAAGATGAAGATTCCTCCTTTCCAAGGGAAGAATGATCCCGAGGCGTACTTAGAATGGGAGAAAAAGGTAGAGATAGTATTTGATTGTCACAACTATAGTGGGAGAAAGAAGGTAAAACTTGCTGCCATTGAATTTTTAGATTATACTATAGTGTGGTGGGATCAACTAATGTTGAATAGGAGAAGGAGTGGTGAGCCACCTATTGAGTCTTGGGAAGAGATGAAAAGAGTGATGAAGAAGCGGTTTGTGCCTGCGTATTAATATCGTGAATTGCACAACAAGTTGCAAACTCTGAGGCAGGGAAGCCGAAGTGTAGATGAGTATTTCAAGGAGATGGAAGTCACTATGATTAGGGCGAATGTAGAGGAGGATAGAGAGGCTACAATGGCTAGGTTTCTTGCTAGGTTGAATAGAGAAATCCAAAATGTGGTTGAATTGCAACATTATGTAGAATTGGAGGATATGGTTCACATGGCTATAAAGGTTGAGAACCAACATAAGCGAAAGGGTAGTAGTAATGTCGGTTTCCACAGGGTAATGGTTCATCCACTTGGAAGACCAACCAATGGAGGAAAGAAGAAAAGCCTTTACCCACCAAACCAAAAGAGGAGTTGAGGCAAGCGGGTTCTACTTCTGGTAACCAAGGTAACCCTGATTCTTCTACTTCTAGAAATCATGACATTAGACGCTTTAAATGTCAAGGTAGAGGCCATATTGCTAGTCAATGCCCAAATAGGCGTGTGATGATTTTGCGTGATGATGGAGAGTATGAGACTGAGGGGGATAGTGAAGAAGATGGTATGCCTCCATTAGAGGATGCTAGTGATGATGAAGAGCCTGCAATGGGAAGGCTAGTGGCAGTAGTGAAGCGAGCTTTGAATGTGCAGGTGAAGGAAGAAGAAGGGGTGCAAAGAGAGAATATATTTCATACTAGATGTTATCTAGGAGATCACATTTGTAGTTTGATCATTGATGGAGGAAGTTGCACCAATGTAGTGAGCAATTTTATTGTTGAGAGGCTGGGACTCAAAACTGTTAGACACCCTAGTCCATATAAATTGCAGTGGTTGAATGATAGTGGTGAGACTAAGGTGAGTAAGCAAGCCTTGATTGGTTTTCGCATTGGAAGGTATGAGGATGAGGTGTTATGTGATGTAGTGCCAATGCAAGCATGTCATGTGTTGTTGGGGAGGCCATGGCAATTTGATAGGAAGGTTGTTCATGATGGCTTTTCTAACAAGTATACGCTTGTTCACTAAGGGAAAAGCTTTAATCTTAAACCGTTAACACCCAAACAAGTGTATGAGGACCAATTGCAGCTACAACAGTCTTTTGCGAAACATAAGGTGAGTGAAAAGCAGAGTGAGAGTGAGAGAGCAAAAGACAATGAGAAAGAAAAGGAATATAAAAGTCAAGATCAAAAGGAAAAAGAGAGGAAGGCTGGGAAGAGTGTGAGAGGCCAAGTTGAAGGGGAATCAACTTTGGTGGTGAGTGAAAAGGAGAGGGCAGCCTTACAAAAGAAGAGTTGTGTGGTAAGAGCGGGTGTAGTGAGGAGAGCGTTAGTGATGAAGCAACTTATGTTGTTGCTGGTTTTTAAGGAAACAAGTTTGACTACTAACGACTTATCTAACTCTTTGCTTAGTGTGGTTGTGTCTCTAGTGCAGGACTTTGAAGATGTCTTCCCTAAAGAGATTCCAAAGGGATTACCACCTATTCGTGGTATTGAGCACCAGATTAACCTTGTACCCGGAGCATCGATTCCAAACAAACCAGCTTATAGGAGTAATCCGGAGGAGACAAAGGAACTCTAAAGGTAGGTCGATGAACTAATGGAGAAGGGGTACGTGAGAGAGAGCTTGAGTCCATGTGCAGTGCCTGTGATTTTGGTGCCTAAGAAAGATGGGACATGGAGAATGTGTGTTAACTGCCGTGCCATCAACAACATTACGGTAAAGTATCGTTATCCCATTCCTCGCTTAGATGACATGTTAGATGAGTTACATGGGTCTAGTGTCTTTTCCAAAATTGATTTGAAAAGTGGATATCACCAAATTAGAATGAAAGAAGGTGATGAATGGAAAACTGCATTTAAGACAAAATATGGATTGTATGAGTGGTTAATAATGCCTTTCGGTTTAACTAATGCACCTAGTACTTTTATGAGACTTATGAACCATGTTTTGAGGACTTTTATTGGAAAATTTGTGGTCATCTATTTTGATGATATTCTTATTTACAGCAAGAGTTTGGAAGATCATATGTCTCACTTGAGGGATGTTTTAGAAGTGCTTCGAAAGGAACAATTATATGCTAACCTCAAGAAGTGCACTTTTTGCACAGACAAACTTGTGTTTCTTGGTTTTGTTGTTAGTGCACAGGGAATACAGGTTGACGAAGAAAAGGTTCGTGCGATCCAAGAATGGCCTATTCCAACCAATGTAAGTAATGTGCGGAGTTTCCATGGACTAGCGAGTTTTTACAGGAGATTTGTGAAGGATTTCAGCACCATTACAGCACCACTTACTGAGGTAATTAAGAAGAACGTGGGGTTCGGCTGGGGAGAGCAACAAGAGAAGGCCTTTCAGACGCTTAAACATAAGCTGACTCAGGCGCCATTACTTGCTTTACCTAACTTTGCTAAAACGTTTGAAATTGAGTGTGATGCTTCAGGATTAGGTATTGGAGCAGTGCTTATGCAGGAGAGAAGACCGATTGCATTCTTTAGCGAGAAGCTAAGTGGGGTAACCTTGAATTACCTACTTACGACAAGGAGCTATATGCATTGGTTCGAGCCCTAGAGACGTGGCAACATTACCTTTGGCCGAAAGAGTTCGTGATCCACACTGATCATGAATCCTTGAAGTACTTGAAGGGGCAACACAAGCAGAATAAAAGGCATGCTCGTTGGGTGGAGTTCATCAAAACATTTCCATATGTTATCCACTACAAGCAAGGTAAAGAGAATGTCGTTGCTGATGCACTATCTAGAAGGTATACTCTTATCTCTACTCTTAGTTCTAGACTGCTTGGTTTTGAGCACATTAAGGAGTTATATGCTGCTGATCGAGATTTTTGTGAGGAGTATGTGTATTGTGAGAAGAGTGGGCATGGAAAATTTTTTAAACATGAAGGATTCTTGTTTAGGGAGAGTAAACTGTGCATTCCAATTTGTTCCTTAAGAGAATTACTAGTAAGGGAGTCTCATGGAGGAGGGTTAATGGGACACTTTGGCGTAGCTAAAACATTAAAGGTATTGCAGGAACACTTCTATTGGCCTCACATGAAACGAGATGTTGAGAGGATTTGTGAGCGATGTGTCACGTGTAGGCAAGCGAAATCTAGAGTCCAACCTCAAGGGCTTTACACCCCACTTCTCATTCCTCATGAGTCGTGGGTAGATATTTCTATGGACTTTGTGTTAGGATTACCCAGGTCTAGACATGGTCGAGATTCTATTTTTGTAGTTGTTGATAGATTCTCTAAAATGGCACATTTCATTCCTTGTCACAAAACGGATGATGCTTGTAATATTGCTAGTTTATCCTTAGGGAAGTTGTGCGATTGCATGGTATGCCTAGAACAATTGTATCAAATAGGGATGCTAAGTTCTTAAGCTACTTTTGGAAGACCTTGTGGGCTAAGTTAGGAACTAAGTTATTGTTTTCTACTACTTGTCATCCACAGACTGACGGTCAAACTGAGGTAGTGAATCGAACTTTATCTACTTTGTTGCGGGCTATAATTAAAAAGAATATTAAGAGTTGGGAGGATTGTTTGCCACATGTTGAATTTGCTTATAACCGTATAGTGCATTCTGCTACTAAATTTTCTCCTTTTGAAATTATGTATGGTTTTAATCCACTAACTCCTTTGGATTTATCACCTTTGCCTATTTCTGAGTATGTTAATTTAGATGGCACGAAGAAGGCCAAATTTGTTAAACAGATCCACGAGAAGGCAAGGCTGAACATTGAGCGACGAACGGAGCAGTATGTGAAACAAGCCAACAAGGGTCGTCGACAAGCTGTTTTTGAACCTGGTGATTGGGTTTGGGTTCACATGCGCAAAGAGCGGTTTCCCGTGCAGCGTCGATCTAAACTACTTCCTAGAGGCGATGGACCATTTCAAGTTCTTGAGCGCATCAACGACAATGCATACAAGATAGATTTGCCTGGTGAGTATCAAGTAAGTGCCACATTTAATGTTACTGATCTGAGTCCATTTGATGCAAACAATGATTTGAGGACAAATCCATTTCAAGAGGAGGGGAATGATGAGATCCATGATGAGAGCCAAGCCGGTAGAAGAAATGTGGATCCTCTTGAAGTGCCGCCTGGACCGATCACAAGAAATCAAGCGAAACGATTCAATGAAGCACTTAACGAGTTGATAAAGGTTGTCCATGAAGCCGGAAACAATTGGAGCAATCATGAAGTTGGAACGAATTGGAACAACCATGGGAAGACCCTTGCTTTTATACAAGTCACACCGGACACAGGTTGAAGAGGGCGTGTACTTTCAAGGCACGGTCGTGTAGGAATTCCAAGATTGCACAGAATCATACACGGCTAAAAGGCACGGCCGTGTATGGAGACAAGCAAATCCACAGAAAGATACACGACCAGAATTACACGGTCGTGTATGTGGCCGGAATGTGCATAGAAAAGTACACGGCCAAAGTACACGGTCGTGTACACGGCCGTGTACCCCCTGCCGGCTAGCTTTTTCTGTTTTTGTGTTTTTACGTAACTTATCTAAGCTACGTCGTTTTGGACTTGTTTTTCACGAATTGTAACCCTAGTATAAAAGCTTCTAGGGTTTAGAACAACTAAGAATTTATATCTTTGAACATTAAACACTTTTGAGAGACACCTCTCTTGGTTCTTCAAGAACTAACTAGAACTTATCGGATTAATTTCCGTGGCATTCATCCCGACTTATCAATCGGTCTTTCATCCCGATTGTGGCGTCTTCACATTATACCAAGGTTCTTGTCTCGTTTATAGACAACGGGTTGCGGTTTCCACTTTAGGTGTTTGGGCGTCTTAGGCAACGAATTCCGAACGTATTGGTATTGGGTTTCGTCACGGGTTGGCGTGGTTCGTATCATACATTGCTCCATGGAGGTAAAAGAAACCAGCCACATATGTTGATAGGAATCAAAATCCGACAAGACCTATCATTAGGGCAAGAACTAAAGGATTTCGAATCTTGGCGATAAGGGCCCATTTTGAGCAAATTGACCTTGGAATTATTTGTTTACTAACCTCTTTTATCTTATTCATGTATTATATATTCCAACAGGCACACTTATCATATTTTACAAGGTAATGGACAAACTCACTAAGACTCAACTTGTGGGTTATTCATAGACCGACCTAAACCAGCGATGAGTTAGCCCGACGAATCCTATGGAAGAGCTAGCATGATGGAGACTGTTTTTATTTGTAATTATTTCTTTGGAGTATTTATGTGTAAGATTTTGGAACACTTTTTATTTGGTTGTAATTGAGTTTTAGGACTAAAAGTGGCATAGTTGTAATTTTGTGGACTTTTTAACCCTAAAGGGAGTAAGTATAAATACTTGCTTAAAGTAGGGCTTTGGGAGGCCATTTTTCATATTAGACACCTTCACTTTACGTGAGAGAGCTTAGGGTTTTCCCTAGTTCAATTTCCTCTTATCAATTTCAATCCCAAGAATTGAGATTGTGGCGAGTGCAACACTTGAAATTGTGAGTCATATCAATTTCATTTTGTTGTGATTTCTTTTCTTCTCTAGTGTGTAATATCTAGGGTTGAATTGGAAGTTTCTTGGTCAGATTTGATTGCATTTGTAATCAAATTATTATTACTTAATTAATTGGTTCTTAGCATTTGTTATCACCATCAAATTTTGCTTCATCTTATGGCGTGAATTGGCTCTTGTTGGAAAGGTTGATTTCAGAGTTGTTCTTGTTAATCTTATGTATTATTCAAGTGTTTGTCAAGTATATTTTATGATCTTCATTGGGGAAAACATCATTGTGATATTCATTTCATGAATTATAGCAATCGGTCCACCTAATTCATTTAGGGTTCACACAATTTTTGTGCCCTTTGAACCGGTTTTGATCTTGTGAATTGAAGTTGTTCCTTTGGTTCATTTGCATGTGCATAGACCTTGGTTTTTGAGCACATCATATGTTGTTTTTATTTGTATTTTCTTTTGTCAAATTTGCCCCATTCAGAACAAGTATAAATACTTGTAAAGTAGGGTTTGTAAGGGACTTTTTGAACATCAAAAATCTAACTTTTATACCGTAGGAGAGCTCCTTCCTCACACATTTTTTACTCTTATCAATTTCACTTTGAAATTGTGGTGATTTGGCTTAAGGATCATTATGAGTTATATCAATACTTCTTAAGTTGCTTCCAATTATTATTAATGTGTTATATCTAGTGTGTAATTGGATTTGTTTTATTTGTTCTTGTTTACGCCAAATGAGGGTTCTTGCTATTGCTAGGTTTCACGCCAATTGTGGAAGTTAGATTAAATTATTCCTTTTTTATTTGATTGGTACTGAAATTCAATTGAAGCACATCAACCTGTGAGTGAAATTTTGTTTGAGTGACACACAAGTGACCATCACCATCTTTTGAGTGCAAGCACGAAAGGGAGCATTTGTGAGGACTTTTTTTTATTATTTTATTTCTAACATTGCTTCCTTGCAGTAATGTCGAACAATAGTGAAAGTAACAATGTGGTTAATGTTAATGAGGCTAGGTATCGTAAGGCTCAAAAGTTACACTTTAGAAAAATGAGTGAAGCTTTTATGGCTATTAATGAGAAGTTAGAGCATATAGACTTAAGATTGATGGAGGTTGAGAGAGGTACGCCGAGCCATAATGAAGGAAATAGAGTAGGTAGGAACTATGCGTCTCCCATTGTTGATGTGGGGGATGTGGATGATGGTTATGTAGAGGAAGATGATAAGGTTAGTGCTGTTTTTGGTGTAACTAGAGGTAGAATAGGAGGTTAAGGTGTAGGTGGAGGAAGTAGAAGAGTATAGGAGAATCCTTACCTTAGTAGGATCTAGGATAATGATGATTATGCAAATAAGAGTCTGGGTAGTATTTAATTGAAAATTCCTCAACTTTAGAGGCTTATTTATAGTGGGAAAAGAGAGTTGAGCTTATATTTAACTGTCATCAATGTAGTGAAGAGAAGAAGGTAAACTTGGTAGTTACACAATTTCAAGATTATGCTATAGCCTGGTGGGATCAATTGGTAAGGAGTAAGAGGAAGAACTTAGAGCATCCTATTAATAATTAGTATGATCTCAAGCCTACCATGAGGAAACGATTTGTTCCTAGACATTATCATTGGGAATTGATGCAAAGGCTTTAGGTTCTTAGGCAAGGTAATAGGAGTGTGGAGGACTACTACAAGGAGATGGAGATTATCATTACTAGGGTTGATATGCGGGAGGATGTGGAGGCCACTATGGCATGTTTTTTGAATGGGTTGAATAAGGAGATAGTAGATAAGGTGGAGCTATATCAATATGCAGAGTTAGAAGACACAGTGTATCTTGCCATCAAGATAGAGAAGCAACTCCAAGGAAGAAGGTCAAACAGGTATGTTTCCAAACCTTACTCCAATACTAATTCTACTCAGAAGGGGTATGGAAAAAGTGATGTTAAGAGTGGAAGTAAAACTATCTCTGATATTACAAAAGGGAAGATAGGTGTGGTTTCAATTGAGAAGCCTAAAACTAAAGAACAAAAGAGGAAGAATAGAGATATTAAATGCTGGAAGTGTTAGGAGGTAGGCCATATTAGCAAGGATTGTCCTAATAGGAGAACTATGGTGATGAGGAATGCCGAAGTAGTTACTGATGAGGAGGATAATAATGAGGGTGATAATGATGACATGCCTGAAGTGGAGAGTTGTAGTGAAGGGAGCATAGAGGAACCAGTTAGAGGAGATGTACTAGTAGCTAGGCGTGCTCTTAACACCAATTGAAAGAAGATTGCTATGAGGACCATGTGAAAATCTGTCTCATACTAAGCGCCATGTTAAGGGCAAGGTGTATAGTGTGATTGTTGATGGCGGAAGTCGACTAATGTAGTAAGTACACTATTGCTTAACAGGTTGGGGTTGTCTACTAAAACACACCCTAAACCATATAAACTTCAGTAGCTTAATGATTGTGGTGAGGTTAAGGTAAAAGGACAAGCCCTTGTTTCTTTTACCATTGGCAAGTATAATAATGAAGTGCTTTATGATGTCGTCCCTATGCATGCTAGTGATATACTACTTTGTAGGCCATGGCAATTTGACAGAAAAACAAAGCATGATGGGTACCTCAATAGGTATTCATTTACCAAAGATGGGTAAAAGATAACTTTGACACCACTTTCCTCAAAGGAAGTATATGAGGAACAATGTAGAATGGAAAGGTTGAGAGTTGAGGCCAAAGGAAAAGAAGCGGGTAAAAAGAGTGCTTTAGAGAGTGAAAAGAAAATGAGTGAGATCAAAAAGAGTGGGAAGAGTGAGAAAAATGAGAAGGAGGGAAAAGAAAAAGGAAAGCAGCATCAGCTTGGAGAGAAAATAATGAGGAATGTGAGCTTAATAGCTAGGTCAAGCAAGGTTAGGTAGGCTTTGAATTCCAATAGGCCTATATTTGTACTTTTGTACAAAGGGTCTTGTTTGGAAACTAACGACCTTAACTCATCTGTGCCTAGTGTGTTATCTAATTTGTTATAGGAATTGGAAAACTTGTTTCCATAAGAGATGCTTAATGGATTACCACCTATCAAAGGCATAGAACACTAGTTAGACTTCATTCTTGGAGCTACCATACCCAATAAGCCAACATACCGAATGAATCCAAGTGAGGCGAATGAGATCCAAAAACAGATGGATCAGTTGCAAGCTAAGTGGTATGTGAGGGAAAGTCTCAGTCCTTGTTCTGTTCCTGTGATACTTATGCCAAAGAAGAATGGGACTTAGTGAATGTATGTAGACTATAAAGCCATTAACAAAATCATTATAAAGTATCGTCATCCTATTCCTAGGTTAGATGATATGTTAGATAAATTATATGGTTCTTACTTGTTTGCTAAGATTGATTTGAAATCTAGTTACTATCAAATTCACATGAAAGTTGGAGATGAATGGAAAACTACATTTAAGACTAAATATGGATTATATGAGTGGCTTGTTATGTCGTTTGGTCTTACTAATGTACCTAGCACTTTTATGCATTTTATAAATCATGTGCTGTGGGAATACTTAGGTAAATTTGTAGTGGTTTATTTTAATGATATTCTAAGTGTTTAGATGATCATATTTTGCATGTGCGATTGGTACTGGAAAAACTTAGAGAGGAAAAGTTGCATGCTAATCGTAAGAAGTGTAGTTTTTGCATGGATAAGGTTAATTTTCTAGGTTTTATAATATCTAGTCTAGGAGTTGATGTTGATGACGAGAAGGTTAGAGCTATTAGGGAGTGGCCTAGACCTAAGAATGTGAGTGAGATGAGGAGTTTTCATGGTCTTGCTAGATTCTATAGAAGAGTCATTAGGAATTTCAGCACCATAGCCGCACCTTTGAATGAATTAGTTAAAAAAAATGTTGGATTTGTTTAGGGTGATGCACAAGAACATGCTTACAATGAACTTAAGGATAAATTGTGTAATGCACCATTACTTGCTTTACCTGACTTTGCTAAAACATTTGAAATTAAATGTGATGCTAGTGGCATAGGAATTGGAGTTGTTTTGATGTAAGATCAAAAGCCACTAATGTATTTCAATGAGAAGTTGAGTGGAGCAGCTTTAAAGTATCCAACATATGATAAGGAACTATATGCCTTAGTGCGAGATTTGCAGACATGGCAGCATTATCTTTGGCCCAAAGAGTTTATGGTGTACACTGACCATGAGAGCTTGAAACATTTGAAGGGTCAAGATAAGCTGAATAAAAGGCATGCTAAGTGGGTAAAATTCATTGAGACATTTCCATATGTGATCAAGTATAAGCAAGGTAAAGAAAATGTGATTACTGATGCGTTGTCAAGAAGGTACGCTTTACTTAACTCACTTAGCACTTCATTGCTAGGTTTTGAGTTTGTGAAAGAGTTATATCCAAATGATGCTGATTTTTGTGAAATTTATACTACTTGTGCTAATGGGGCTAGATTAAATGATTTATATGTGTCTAGTAGATTTCTGTTTAAGAGGAATAGATTGTGCATTCCTAAGAGTTCTATGAAGGAATTGTTAGTTAAGGAGGCACACGGAGGAAGCTTAATGGGGCATTTTAGGGTGAATAAAACCTATGATATTCTATGTGAACATTTCTATTAGCTTGGAATGAGACATGATGTGCATAGAGTGTGTGAATATTACATTACATGTAGTGAACCTAAGTCTAGATTGAAGCCACATGGGTTATATAAACCATTACCTATTCCTAATGAACCTTAGACTGATTTGTCTATGGACTTTGTGATTGGATTGCCTAGAACTAGGGTAGTGATAGTATCTTTGTTGTGGTTAATCAATTTAGTAAAATGGTTCATTTTATTCCTTATCATAAAACCGATGATGCTAAGTTAATTGCTTATTTGTTCTTCAAAGAGATTGTGCGTTTGCATGGCATACCTAAAGGCATTGTTAGTGATAAGGATGTTAAATTTCTGTGTCACTTTTGGAGAGTGTTGTGGGGAAAGTTGGGAGCAAAACTATTATTTTCAACTACCAATCACCCACAAATTGATGGAAAAATTGAGGTGGTTAATAGAACTTTGATCACTTTGTTGAGGGAAATCATTGAGAAGAACATTAAGATGTGGGAAGATTGTTTACCATTTATGAAGTTTGCTTACAATAGGACTATTCATAGCACCACTCATTGTTCTCCATTTGAAATTGTTTATGGTTTTAATCTACTTACTCCTATTGCCTTATTACCATTACCACCTAACAACTTTGTAAGTGTTGATGCTAGTTCAAAAGAAAATTTTGTGAGGAAATTACACAAACAGGTGAAGGAGATGATTGAAAGATAGAATGCTAAGGTAGCTTCTCATGTGAATAAGGGAAAAAGGCTCATGGTGTTTTAACCAGGAGAATGGGTGTGGGTGCATTTTTGCAAAGAGTGATTTCTCCTTCAAAGGAAGTATAAGCTAAACCTAAGAGGAGATGGTTCATTTCAGATCCTTGAGAAGATCAATGATAATGCATACAAAGTGGACTTGCCAAGTGAGTATAACGTTAATGCTACATTCAATGTTGTTGATCTGAGTCCTTTTTATGTACGTGATGCTTTTGATTTGAGGACGAATCCTTTTAAAGAGAAGGGAAATGTTATGGAGGAACTAATGGACTAAGCTTAAGAGATGTCAAGTCATGAAGATTAAGGAGGCATGGATGCAACTCAAGAGATTTCGAGTTCGATTAGCATGCTTCAAGTACCTATAACAAGATCTCGAGCTAAGAAGATACAACAAGCTTTGATTATTCATCTATAAAGTTGGTGAGAATGGCTAGTGAAGAACTTCAAGAATATCAAAGCTTAAGGACAATTGCAACTCAAGTTCATTACAACTTAGTGCAAGTTAAAGTGGAGTTTCCAAGCATTGTGAAGGCCACCAGTGTTGGAGCTTGAAGGCTACCTGCGTTAGAGCTTGAAGGCTGCCGGTGTGGAGGTGAAAGCCACTAGTGTAGAGAAGGAGGCCACCGGCCTTTGGCTGACATTAAAATCAAGGCTGGGTGGCGTTGAATCAAAGCCACCAGCCTATAATCAATGTGGGACCAGCTTTCTTTTAATTTGTGTTTTGTTAATTTATGTTTGTAACTTGTGTTTTCATTAGGTTTTTGTGTGGAAGGCTATATAAATACTCCTTAGCTGCATTTTAGAGGAATTTTTTATTTGTTTTAAAATCACAAAAGCCATTACTTATTCCTTGTGTTCTTGTATAGGATACATTTGTTAGAAACATTCAAGAGACATTGATCGCCTTTCTTGTGGAGTGTTCTACGATTAGAGCAAGCTTTTTTATTCTAATTTCTTGATCATTAACTAAGAGAAACCTAATTTTAGTCCATCTTAGGGATTGAACTAAATTGACTACGAGGATTTTCGCGTTACTACTATGAAGGTTCATAATAATCAAAAGGGTTCTCAAGCGTATTCATGGAGGTTCTGTATCAAACCTCTTCCCCTATTCATAGTGATAATTTTCATCTTTCATCATGTCACGAATGCTACTGGGGAAATACTTTTGGTAAAATAGCTCTTTGAATCCCCTCCAATCCTCACATCCCCTTGCTAGCTTGGAAACTAATGCCCACTAACTTGCTGCTATCCTCTTCAACATGAATGCAGCATAGTTTACCTTCCTATCTTCTAGAACTCAAAAGGCAATAAAGGTCTTCTCCATTTCTTGCATCCAATTCTCTACTTCTATTGAGTCATCAACTCTAGGGTTGAACTCCTTTACCACTCAAATAAACCTATCCAAACTTATTAACTCTTCTATAGCTTTATTGTTAGGCATTCTATACTTGTTATTACTGTGTTAACAACCCCACTAGGTTATTCACAATTTCCAGAAGTTGGGTAGTCTGGTTTGTAACTTGACCTTGTCCCCCTTGTGGTTGCTAACCACGAGGATTCCCTTCATTTAGGTTGCCATGCCCAGCACCTTTTAATGATCCTGTCCTAGTATTCTTCTTGGAGACATACTTTTTGAAATGAGATAGACAAATAGACCTAAGATTTAGTGTCAGTTTAAAAGTTAATGCTGTTATACACTTGTATAGACATATATATATATATATATATATGAATAAAATAGAAATTAAAAGAATTGCAAATAAGATAATAATTAATGTAAAATATACTATTGAACCAAGCAATCAACCTATAATTTCACCAACTCTCTTTATATCTCACTATCCTATAGATTCAATGCCTAATTCATCTAAAAATCAGAACTTACTTTCTATTGTTTGAAACCTAAACCTATTGATCATTACTTAGTTTCTAAGGTCATTAAACCTAAACTCCGATAGCACTTAAGTTGTAATACCCCGAAACCCAGGATGTTATAACCCGCCATGTGTCCCTATAGGGTAAGGATATGTTAAGGCTCTTAATTATAATTTTTGTCACAAAATCTGTGTTTCTTGTTAATCACAATCAAGATAACATTTAACGATATAACAAATGACTCAATCAAATCCCATTCTCAATCTGCATACTTCTTCAAGAGCTCTTAATACATCAATTCAAAATACTCTTGATATCATTTATTCTAAATACTATAATCCTCTATAATCCAAATAAGTCCCATTACTATTTCAATGGCTTCAAAGGTAAATTTTCACTTAATCACCGTAGTAATAAAAGAAATCTACGTCATCCCCTTCTTGCACATTTGACCCTAAGTCCTCGTCATGGGTAGCATATTCATCTATGCTTGCAAATAAATATATATATATATATATTTCCTCGAGAGATAAGCTAATGCGGAGTACGCATAACCTACAAACACATATGTATGAACAAGCATAAATTAAGCCACATGCATCAATGCAAACATCAAACATCATACAATAGGTTATTATTTCATTTAGTCCACATAACAACAATGGGGTACTCATGACCCCGCCAAATCATATATAGATACTTAATACATAGTACAGTATTGGGAACTGCCACTACAAGCCCTAACACCCATAAGTCCTTAAAACTACTCAAATTATTTCCATGTACGACTCCACTAGGGATAGCATCACACAAAGATCATTGAGGTGCCCCCTAAGCATCTACCATTGCAGGTCCCTTAGCTGAGCTAAGCATAAGCAATAACTAACTCAATTTAATCCATTATAAGTTATTCCAATTTACAACTATCCTAATAATCACAAGAAACAACAAAGGTTACACATACCTAAAAATGTAGTCTTAAGCACAACTTTTCCTTGTCTAATAGTTAGATGTAATATGTCAAAATGTCAATAATTCACTCTTAGTACTAGTCTTGGAATAACCTAAGTTACTCAATTATGTTCACTTAATTGTTATAGGATTACTTCTCTTTCTCTATTGGAATTTCTAAGGTTATACTAAGTATTTAGTTTGTTTGGAAATTTGATTAGGTAGAAAATAAATCGAGTAACGCAATGTCTTTAAGTACAAGGTCGTGCATTAGGCCATGTACTTTAGCAAGGTTGGATACGTGGCAATGTATTGTGGTCGTGTATCTTTTTATATATTTTGGCATTTTAACACGCCTAAATGTACAGTCATGTATTTAGTTATGTACTTTTTTGTGGATTTCAATAATTTGACATGCCCAAGTACACGGGCATGTCTTTTGTCCACATATTGTACACAATGTGTATTTCTACACAGGTAGTTACACAGGCATGTACCTAATTGTGTACTATGCTATTTCACAAGAACTACTTTTCCTCTTCTTTAAATCATTTCTTAGTATAATTTCTATGATCTTAAGTCTAATTGGATCCTAAATTTTGTTAATCCTAATACATTATGCGGGTTGATGTATTTACTTGTCTCAATCTGTAATTTAAACCCTCAATCACTTGATTCTTATGCTCATTCTAATCCATTCCTTGATCCAAATTTTATCAATCATGTTATAAAAGTTTGTTTAATCCAAAATTCCATCATCAAAAATAATGATGTGCTCAAAACCAAGTTCAAGCACAATCAAATGACTCAAGAAAACAAGTCACAATTCAATCACAAAAACCGGTTCAATGTGGATGAACAATTCACGTGAAACCCTTTAAGATTTGATGGAAAAATGAAGATCAAATGATGTAATTACAATCCCTACTTGTAATCTTCACCAAATAACAACAAAGAGAGATTAGATCCACGTGAAATCAGAACAAGATTATAGCATCAAAACCGTGAATTCCACTTCCCCTTCAATTCAAATGCACGGCAACACCAAATGATATATATATAATTCAAGTACTAAAAGAACGATCAATCTTAACAAGTCAATTGTTTATGAATTACACTCACAATAGTCTAAGAAAGATTCAAATCCACCCTAGATATGACTCACTAGAGAAGAAATGAAAAACAACAAAGATGAAATCGATATGACTCACAATTCCCCTTTGTCGCACTCGCCATAATTCCAACTCTTGGGTTGAAATTGATAAGAGGTTTTGAACTAAGGATGAACCCTAACTCCACACGTGAAGTGCTAGGTTTAATCTCCAAAAAATGGCCTCCTCAAACCCTACTACAAGCAAGTATTTATACTTGCTACTCCTAAGGTTAGAAAATGGTCAAAATTACAAGTTTGCCACTTTTAAGGTAGCTAGTCCTAAATGAAAATTACAATCAAAATAAAAGTGTTCCAAAATTATTACAACATAAATAGTCCATGCAAATGAAAAATATATTAAAGAAATTGGTCTTCAAGATGCTGGTCTTCTATAGGATTCATCGGCCCAACTCATCGTCGGTTTAGGTCGGTTCATGGATAACCCACAAGCTGAGTCTAAGGGAGTTTGTCCATTGCCCTATAAAATATGATAAGTGTACTTGTTGGAAAACACAATACAAGAATAATAGAAAAGAGTTTAATTTATAAATAATTCTAGGGTCGATCTGCTCAAAATGGGCCCTCATCGCCAAAATTCAAATTCCTTTAGTTCTTGCCCTAATGATAGGTCTTGTCAGATTTTGATTCTTATCATCTCCTTGGGCCTCAAAAAGATTTGTCCTCAAATCTGATAGATCAAATGCAATAGAGACTTTGTTTTCTCCTAGCAATCCATCTGAAGAAGCATCTCTGCAGAATCCCAACATCTGAAATACCACAGTAGGTGATTGTTTTTTCTCCCCCATTTCCAAGATGTATCTCATCTGCAACATAAATAAGGACTCATTGTCTACTGATGCCTCCCCTGTCTCAACACGTTCCATTGATTTTGTTCCCTCTTTTTCTAACTCATCTATATGGTGTTGATCCTCATAGCCCCCTAATGGTTAGCCCAACTACTCACTACCCTCTGAAACCTCTAAAGGTGAACATAACTGTCTCTGAACAGTCTGGCTCTCTGGTGGTCTGCTCGTCTAACTATGATCATCAGGATCCTCTGAAGGTTAGGACATCGGTGTTTGACAAATTTTATGCTCTGTAAATCTATTTCAACTCTTATAATTGGAGATGATTAAGTCAATTTTTGAGATAATTGGGAGTGAAAATATAAGATTATGATGCTTAATTGATTTATATTTCATGTTCAGGTGTGGAAAAGGATGATTTGATGAAAAGTATTTAAATTCAAGACAAATTGGAGATAAAAGCAAGTAAAAAGGGAATGCTTTGAAGTTAAGGAAGTCAGACGGTTTTACAAACGGCCGTGTGAAGGAATCAAGAGACTACACGGTTTGGATACACGCCCGTGTATCCGACCGTGTATCAGCGTGGAAGAAGAGTTTTCAGGACAGACCAGTACACGGTTGGAATACACACCCATGTAATCAACCGTGTATGAAGAACAAAGAAGACAGAGGAATACACGGCTATTACAAACGGTCGTGTGGGATATACACGCCCAGAGTTCACTGATTTAGAGAGATACATGGTTTATATACACGCCCGTGTACTATGACCGTATGTCTATCGAAGGAAAGATATCTTCAAATCGATTTTAAATCTTCCGTCCATATTTAAAGGATATCTCCTACACGCTAGAGAGGAAGCTACCCTAGGTATAAATAGTCGTCTTGAGAGAGAGGAGAGAGGATGAAGGAGAGTTTCAAAAGAGGAGACCAAAGGGATAGAAAAGAAAAGATGAAAGGATGAGAAAGAAAGAAGACGACACTGAAGGACTCATGCACAGGGGTTTTCTCTTTCTTTTTCATTCTATTTCATTGAGTTATATCTTGAAAATCCTTAGTGGCTAGTAGTTTCATTCCCGAACCTTATGAATTCTAATTGTCATGTAATATGGGATTGATTGCATAGTTAATGAAATTGGAATTCTCTGAATTTATTCATGTTGTTCGTGTAGTGTTGCTAATTTGATGTATGGCCAACATTGAGTTTGCATTGATTTCTTAGAAGATGATTGGGAAATCTCTTGTTTGAATAGATCTTACATGAATAAAGGAATTCGTATGTAATCTAGGGATAGAGAACGTGAATTTTCCGTATTAGGTTAAATTAGATAATTTGATCTAATTGAGGGTTCAAGAGTGTTAATGCAATTCTAATTGATTTTGACAGAAGAGGGATCTTTATCAAAGCGATTAGGGTTAGGAGCTAATGATTCTGCGAAGAACATTAGCTTATTATTAGATACTCCGCGGTTTAGAGATAACCATTGCTTGTTAACTAGTTTATTGAAAGGGGAAAGTTACATGACAATTAGAGGAGTAGTAAGGGTAAGGTATATTCTTAGTTATCATATTAATAATCAAGTTATAGTATTATTTTTAATTGCTAAAGGTTTTGTTAAGTATTCTTAATTTAATCTGAAACCTCTCGAATTTGTGCGGTTAGATAGTTGGTTTAGAGTTAGTATTAGTACTTGCTAATCCTTGAGGAGACAATACCTGAACTCAACTCTATACTATTATAATCGATAGGTGCACTTGCCTACTTGATCGTAACAGAGAGTCATAGAAAGGGATTTTTAATTTGAGTGATTGCGATTCAATCAACAAGAAGGAATCAGGAGACTACACGGTTCGGATACACGCCCGTGTATCCGACCGTGTATCAGCGTGGAAGAAGAGTTTTCAGGGCAGACCAGTACACGGTTGGAATACACACCCGTGTAATCAACCGTGTATGAAGAACAAAGAAGACAGAGGAATACACGGCTATTACAAACGGTTGTGTGCGATATACACGCCTAGAGTTCACTGATTTAGAGAGATACACGGTTTATATACACGCCCGTGTAGTATGACCGTGTGTCTATCGAAGGAAAGATATCTTCAAATCGATTTTAAATCTTTCGTCCATATTTGAAGGATATCTCCTACACGCTAGAGAGGAAGCTACCCTAGGTATAAATAGTCGTCTTGAGAGAGAGGAGAGAGGATGAAGGAAAGTTTCAAAAGAGGAGGCCAAGAGGCCGAAAGGCCGAGGAGGCCAAGGAGGCCAAAGGGACAGAAAAGAAAAGATGAAAGGATGAGAAAGGAAGAAGACGACACTGAAGGACTCATGCACAGGGGTTTTCTCTTTCTTTTTCATTCTATTTCATTGAGTTATATCTTGAAAATCCTTAGTGGCTAGTTGTTTCATTCCCGAACCTTATGAATTCTAATTGTCATGTAATATGGGATTAATTGCATAGTTAATGAATATTGGAATTCTCTGAATTTATTCATGTTGTTCGTGTAGTGTTGCTAATTTGATGTATGGCCAACATTGAGTTTGCATTGATTTCTTAGAAGATGATTGGGAAATCTCTTGTTTGAATAGATCTTACATGAATAAAGGAATTCGTATGTAATCTAGGGATAGAGAACGTGAATTTTCCGTATTAGGTTAAATTAGATAATTTGATCTAATTGAGGGTTCAAAAGTGTTAATGCAATTCTAATTGATTTTGATAGAAGAGGGATCTTTATCAAAGCGATTAGGGTTAGGAGCTAATGATTCTGAGAAGAACATTAGCTTAGTGTTAGATACTCCGCAGTTTAGAGATAACCATTGCTTGTTAACTAGTCTATTGAAAGGGCAAAGTTACATGACAATTTGATAGGAATAAAAATCCGACAAGACCTATCATTAGGGCAAGAACTGAAGGGTTTCAAATCTTGGCGTTGAGGGCCCATTTTGAGCAGATTGACCCCGGAATTATTTATATATTAACCTCTTTTCTATTATTTTTGTATTGTGTATTCCAACAGGCACACTTATCATATTCTATAGGGCAATGGACAAACTCCCTCAGACTCAGCTTGTGGGTTATCCATGGACCGACCTGAACCGGCGATGAGCTGGGCCGATGGATCCTATAGAAGAACGGCATCTTGAAGACCATTTCTTTTATATATTTATTCTTTTATGAACTATTTTGGTTGTATTTTTGTTTTGGGACACTTTATTTCCATGTAATTTTCATTTAGGGCTAGCCACCTTAAAAGTGGCAAACTTGTAATTTTGAGCACTTTTTAACCCTAGAAGTAGCAAGTATAAATACTTGCTTAAGAGAGGGTTTAGGAGGCTAATTTTGCAGAACAAACACTTCACATTTCGTGAGAGGGCTTAGGGTTTTCCTAATTCCAAATTCTCTTATCAATTTCAATCCCAATAAGTTGAAATTATGGCGAGTGCAACATCTTGAAATTGTGAGTTATATCAATTTCATTTTGTTGTCATTTCTTTTCTTCTCTAGTGTGTCATATCTAGGGTTGAATTGAGATATTTCTTGGTCAGAAGGGAATTGGATGTATTAAATTTCGTGGAAGTGATCAACAATTAGGGTTGATCAAGTGGAAAAAACGCAATTGTGTAGTTGTTGTTGTTGTTGTTGTTTGAGATTGCGGAATTGTTTTGGATTGGGATTTAATTTGCTGATTATTGGAGTTGATTTGGGAAGGTTATTATATCACTTGTGGATGCTAATTCACGTGGAAGAGCAGAAGTACAAAGTGAAATTACCTTAGCAAATTGTTTGAAATTATGAAACTTACCAATTGTTGCCGTGTAGCTTGTGGCGTGTGGAGTTGTGAAGTTTGTTGTTTGAATTCCATTGAGTAATTCTGAATTTGTGAAGTTAAATTTGCAGATTACATTAAGTTTGGTTAGTAAGGAATTATTTGAATTCAAACACATGCAATTAAGTTGTAGGAGTTAATGATTGCTATTTGAATTTGAATTCATTACTTACCAATTGAAGAAGGCTTGCAATAAGTGAATTTATTTGAATTTCAAATTGAAAGTTGCTGCCTATAGTGGGATTTGGAGTTCATTTTGGGAAAGCTACTTATTAATCTTTTGTCTTCATTATTTGCCATGGAAGTTGAAGACTACTTGTAATCAATATTCACCTTGTTGTTTCCGTGGAAGTGATACATCTTAATTGTTGTTGTTGTTTGTGTTGTTGCCGTGGAGTTATTGGTGGAGTGAGTGCACCATGATTGAAGGTGTGTGTGGTGATGTAAATTTGTGGATTTATGTGGATTAAAGGTGCTGCACATTAAGATTCATTGTGGGTGTCAAACTTTAGCAAAAAAGGAAAGCGAGTAATAGAATTTCAAATTCAAACAACTCATTAAATGTGTGAAAGTAATTGAACTAGTTACTTAAACACTTGTTGTTGAATTTAATTCTATCTACTTGGAAGTAGTTGAGTGTACTTTATTTGTGGTTTGTTTGTGTACTTGAACCTTGGAAGTGTGAAGATAATTATTGTATTGTTGGATTTTAATACAATCATGTCTAGTGAAATGTTTCATTATGCTAACATATTGCATCAGGACATGACTTCTTTTCAAACCATTGATGAGGGACAAAGAGAAAACTTGTTCCATACTTCTTGTAGGGTACAAGGAAACTTGTGCGCAGTTATTATTGATGGCGGTAGTTGTACTAATGTTGTAGCTACATCATTAGTATCAAAGTTGAAACTTGAAACTATCCCACATCCTAAACCCTATACATTACATTGGTTGAATGATCAAGATGGTCTTTGTGTAACCCAAAGGGCTAGGGTACCCTTTAGTATAGGAGACAAGTACTATGATGAGCTTGAATGTGATATTCTTCCTCTTTGTGCATCCCATATATTACTTGGTAGACCATGGTTGTATCACAGGATGGTATTACATGATGGGTATAGAAATACTTATATGTTTAAAAAGGATAGTAAACGTATAGTATTGAACCCTATGTCACCATCAGAGGTCCAGGAGATGAAAAAACAGATAAAACAACCATCACAAAATCTTGAGGATCATAGCCACATGATCAAACCATCAGAGGACCAAACTGTGCAGATGCCGACACCGATGTGCCAACCTTTAGAGGATCCTGATGATCATAGTCAGACGAGTAGACCACCAGAGAGCCAAACTGTTCAGAGACAGTTATGTTCACCATCAGAGGTTTTAGAGGGTAATGAGCAGTTGGTCCAACCATTAGAAGACCATGAGGATCAGCAACATACAGATGAGTTAGAAAAAGAGGAAACAGTTTCAGTGGAACAGGTTGGTACAGGGGTAACTTTAGTGGATAATGGGTCAGTATTTGTGTTGCAGAAGAGATACATCCTGGAAATGGAGGAGAGAAGACAATCACCACCTGTAGTATTTCAGATATTGGGATTCCACAGAGATCTTTATTCAGGTGACTTGCTAGGAGGAAACAAAGTCTCTACTGTCGAGTCTAATTTTTGAATTCCCATTCCTAATCCGATCTAAACTAAACCCTATGCTCATCTAATCTAGATCCTCGACTTGGGTTAGGAATTTCGTTTGATTTTTGGAGTCGCCACCCAACTGTTGTTGGGAAAATTGAATTAAGACTAAAGGAGCGGATTAGTCTTAATTTGGACTACTAGTCATCGTTATTTTCTCTTCTCGTTTTTGTGAGAAGAGAAAAAGGGAAAACCAGAGTTTCTAAGTTCGGGGGCTAACCTATTAAAACCTTTACGGTTACCACCTAATCTCCCAAAATTGTTTATCTTTAGAAATGTGTTTCATTTGTGTTTCTGTTACTTTTTATTATGTTTGAGAATTTATTTTGAGAAAATGATTTTTCTTTATTTTAGGGGTTGACCCGAATTGGTGCCTACGTACCTGCTACTCAGGATCAAACAAGCCGTAGTTCGCTTTTCTGAAAACCTTTAGATTTGTTGATGAATTTTAATTTTTGCAAACTCTTTTGATTTATGTTCTTAACATTTTTGGGATTTTTCTAAAACTTCTGAGCCTAAACTTTGAATTTGATTTTTTTTGAAAATGATTTTGAGGGAAAACATCAATTTTGAGTTTATTTGGAGAAAATGGTTTTTTTTTAAGTGCTAAACTTATTTTTTGTAATTTTTTGAATTTTTTTTTTTATGAATCTTTACGATTTTTGTGATTTTTATGAGTTTTTTATGATTTTTATAATTTTTTATTTTTGTTGAAAATTTCATCCTAAGTTTACTTTCTATCCTATTTTGAAATTTATTATTATTTTCCTAATATTTTTATTGTTTTTTTTTCTACATTTTTATTACTATTTTTATTTTATTTTTCCTTCTCTATTTTTTCTATTTTCTACATTATTAAATTCTAGGAAAATATAATTTTTACATTTTCCTATTTATTGAAAATATAAACAAATAAATAAATAAATGGCTAACAAAATAATAATAATAAATAAATAAATTCAGAATAATCAAATAAACAAAATAAATAAAATAAATAATAATAAAAAATCTGGAAAATCCGACTTACCTGGATCTGGGTCGCTACGCGGGTCGGGTCGGTCGGGTCAAATCGGGTCGGATCGGATCGGGTCGGATCTGTCGGAGACGGCGGCGGGGTTGGCTCGTTCACGGCGTTCCGGCGGTCGTTTGCGGCGGGTGAAGTGTCGAATCCTAGCTTCTTGAGGGTGCTGAATCCGATGGTGGTGGCGGTTTACTCCCAGATCGCCTCCTAGCGGTTGCTCCAACTCCGATCGATGGTCTCGGCTCCAAGCTTCTCCGGCGTACTCCGATTCACTCCTTTCTCTCTCTTTCTCTCACTTTTTCTTCGTGTTTCTTCGTGCTCTGGCTTCCTCCTGTTCTCCTCTATTTATAGGCACCTCGAACTCCTCTTGGATAAGCTCGAATCGGCCGATTTAGATAAACCCATATTTTTCCGTTTCTTAGATTCGATTTTATCCCGGCGATTTGATGTTAATCTCTTGTGTTCCTTTGGTTTATCAGATGGATTTGGCCTTATCTCGACTTTAATCTAGAAGATTAATAAGAAAACGGCCGATTTCGCCTTCGTCGGACTTCTGTCGGATTTTTTCCTCCGGCTGGGCTCGCGAAGAAGACGATCACGCGCGACGCGCGTGATTTCCCTCGGCCAATCACATGCTGCCACGTGGCAGCTCCAGGGAAAAGAACGAAAAATTTTTGCCGAGCGCCTGCGGGGGGATTCGAACTCGCGACCTTCAGCCTTCACACGGTTCCCATGCGCACACACGAGCCAGCTGAGCTGGCCCAATTTCCCGATTTTATTTACATCGCAAATTGTACATATGCGATGCAATTTTTTTTATTTTTTTGTATTTTTTGAAATTTCAAAAATTTGTAAAAATTATTTATTATTCATTATTGCTATTTCTAAAATCATTTTTCAAAATTGAAGTGTTTTCCTATTTATTTTCATTTTTTTGAATATTTTTATTATTTATGCTAAATTAAGGAAAAATTGGGAAAAATTAGGAAAAATTGAAAATGGATTATTATTGAAAATTATTGATTCCTAGGGCAAAAATGGGGTGTTTACATCTACTGCATTTGATCTACTAGATTTGAGGACAAATCTTTTTGAGGCCTGAGGAAATGATAGGAATACAAATCCGACAAGACCTATCGTTAGGGCAAGAACTGAAGGGTTTCAAATCTTGGCGTTGAGGGCCCATTTTGAGCAGATTGACCCCGGAATTATTTATATATTAACCCCTTTTCTATTATTGTTGTATTGTGTATTCCAACAGGCACACTTATCATATTTTATAGAGCAATGGACAAACTCCCTCAGACTCAGCTTGTGGGTTATCCATGGACCGACCTGAACCGGCGATGAGCTGGGCCGATGGATCCTATAGAAGAACGGCATCTTGAAGACCATTTCTTTTATATATTTATTCTTTTATGAACTATTTTGGTTGTATTTTAGTTTTGGGACACTTTTATTTCCATGTAATTTTCATTTAGGGCTAGCCACCTTAAAAGTGGCAAACTTGTAATTTTGAGCACTTTTTAACCCTAGAAGTAGCAAGTATAAATACTTGCTTAAGAGAGGGTTTAGGGGGCTTATTTTGCAGAAAAAACACTTCACATTTCGTAAGAGGGCTTAGGGTTTTCCTAATTCCAAATTCTCTTATCAATTTCAATCCCAATAAGTTGAAATTGTGGCGAGTGCAACATCTTGAAATTGTGAGTCATATCAATTTCATTTTGTTGTGATTTCTTTTCTTCTCTAGTGTGTCATATCTAGGGTTGAATTGAGATATTTCTTGGTCAGATATCCTTGTTGTTATTCACGAATTCTTGTGATTATTTGAAGGAATTATCATATTGATCCAATTCATCTTTAAGGATTTCCTTGATAACGTGATTTTCACCATTGGAAAGGGATTGTTTTGTTACGATTTTCTTTTGTCATATTGTGGATAATTTGCATGGATTATATAAGATTAGGGTGTTATTAGAAGGTATTATCAGTGTGGTATTCTAATTATATCATTGGACATTTGGATTTCATCATATCTTCACTTGGTTCACGTCATTTTGCCCTTTTTTTGGATCCGATTTTGCCTTGACTTGAGATAGTTTTTCTTAAGTCTTTTGAATGTGCTTTCAAGAGTTTTTAGGCACATCACAATTAGAGGAGTAGTAAGGGTAGGGTATATTCTTAGTTATCAGATTAATAATCAAGTTATAGTATTATTTTTAATTGCTAAAGGTTTTGTTAAGTATTCTTAATTTAATCTGAAACCTCTCGAATTTGTGCGGTTAGATAGTTGGTTTAGAGTTAGTATTAGTACTTGCTGATCCTTGAGGAGACGATACCCGAACTCAACTCTATACTATTATAATCGATAGGTGCACTTGCCTACTTGATCGTAACAGAGAGTCATAGAAAGGGATTTTTAATTTGAGTGATTGCGATTCAATCAACAAGTTTTTGGCGCCGTTGCCGAGGATCGGCAATATTAAGAAAGCTCAATGCTAACTACTTTAACCAATGCATTTCTTTAGGTAAGCTTTTATTTCTTTAATCCATTCAATTACTCTTTATTTCATTTCAGAGATTCTGTTAGATGGGTGGAGTACATGACTTTAGTCATGAGAAGGTCGGGGATATTACATGTTCGGATTTCTTTTCAAGAACTCCTGGTCCTGTGCACATGAATGCTATTGAATGGAGTGCTTCTGCAAAAGTGGATGCTAGATGCACGATTCTGATATCAATCCAGGGGAGTCTTGTTTCTCTTTTCCTTTTATTTCCATTCTCTTCCCTCTTTCGTGTACTTTGTGGGCAGACATTGGGGACAATGTCTGATTTTAAGTGTGGGAAAGGGAATAGAAAGAACAGAAAGATATCACAAGAGCAATGAACTTACGGACTTTTAAATGCTCAATTTCCCTTGTTTAAGTAACATTTGGAAGCTTAATGATGATGAGAAATAGTTGCTCAGGAAACATAAAATTCCACTTGTATAGGCAGCTATTTCATGGAAAATTTTTCGAATTTTGCATTATTCTCTTATTTTGTATTCTCTTTACCTTTTTAGAGTTATAGTATGGTATCCATGTGAGGGAGACTTACTTGTTATTTAGGCTTTCATTTCAGAATTAGGATTTGATTTTGCGATCTTGAATGAAGGAACAAGTGATACTTATAGCTTGGTGACTTTCCTTTACAAAAATAATGGAATAGAACACAAATTGGGAGTAATTTGATGAATTTAAAAAAAAATGATGATGAACAATAACAAATAGTTCAGAAGTGGATCTCATTGACTCGAGTAATTAAGTCCGAGGGGTGCCCTTTCTGGGGAATAACATCTATTGACTTGGGTGATGAACTCGGGATCATTGGCTGAAAGCTCGCTACAAGGTTTATGAGTAAAATCCAAGAAAACTGAACTAAATGAGGCTTTAAATTAGAATATTTGGATTCGAGTGGTAGAGGTTCGAAGGGGTATCTTAAAACCTAGTAGCCTAAGATCGTCTGGTCTGGGACTTACTGGCCAAGGAAACCGCTCTTATTCACTAAAAGAAAGGAATTGATTAGTTAATTCAACCCAAACAAGTAAATCCGAGGGACGCCCTCTATGCTTGAGGGGATAACGTCTGTTAACTTGGGTGACGAGCCCGGGATTATCGATTAAAAGTTAGTTACATGGGTTAATTGATTAAGAAAAGGTACTAAAAGGTTGAACTCCCAATCCAAAAAGGGGAAAAAGATCCAGGAAATAAGTGGATGTATATGCCTGAGTTCTATGATTGTAAGTCTGATCTTAACCTTGAGATTTTTGGTTAAATGATAAAGGGTAAAAGTTTCACTTACTTGGATTAATACTGGAAATCTACTATTGGTATTTTGAATACAAGTGCTTAATAAGATTGAGTGATAAGAAAGGCGAATTGTGGAAAATGGTGGCTATCCTGGTATAAAGTGGGGTTAATGATTGAATTTCTTCATGAGTTTTAAGAATTCTGAGAATTGAGACTTCCATATGTGTAATTTGCTTAAGGACAAGCAAATGCTTAAGTGTGGGGAAATTTGATAAATCTATTTTAACTCTTATAATTGGAGATGATTAAGTCAATTTTTGAGATAATTGGGAGTGAAAATATAAGATTATGATGCTTAATTGATTTATATTTCATGTTTAGGTGTGGAAAAGGATGATTTGATGAAAAGTATTTAAATTCAAGAAGAATTGGAGATAAAAGCAAGTAAAATGGGAATGCTTTGAAGTTAAGGAAGTCACACGGTTTTACAAATGGCCGTGTGAAGGAATCAGGAGACTACACGGTTCGGATACACGCCCGTGTATCCGACCGTATATCAGCATGGAAGAAGAGTTTTCAGGACAGACCAGTACACGGTTGGAATACACACCCGTGTAATCAACCGTGTATGAAGAACAAAGAAGACAGAGGAATACACGGCTATTACAAACGGTCGTGTGGGATATACACGCCCAGAGTTCACTGATTTAGAGAGATACACGGTTTATATACACGCCCGTGTAGTATGACCGTGTGTCTATCGAAGGAAAGATATCTTCAAATCGATTTTAAATCTTTCGTCCATATTTGAAGGATATCTCCTACACGCCAGAGAGGAAGCTACCCTAGGTATAAATAGTCGTCTTGAGAGAGAGGAGAGAGGACGAAGGAGAGTTTCAAAAGAGGAGGCCAAGAGGCCGAAAGGCCGAGGAGGTCGAGGAGGCCAAAGGGACAGAAAAGAAAAGATGAAAGGATGAGAAAGGAAGAAGACGACACTGAAGGACTCATGCACAGGGGTTTTCTCTTTCTTTTTCATTCTATTTCATTGAGTTATATCTTGAAAATCCTTAGTGGCTAGTTGTTTCATTCCCGAACCTTATGAATTCTAATTGTCATGTAACATGGGATTGATTGCATAGTTAATGAATATTGGAATTCTCTGAATTTATTCATGTTGTTCGTGTAGTGTTGCTAATTTGATGTATGGCCAACATTGAGTTTGCATTGATTTCTTAGAAGATGATTGGGAAATCTCTTGTTTGAATAGATCTTACATGAATAAAGGAATTAGTATGTAATCTAGGGATAGAGAACGTGAATTTTCCGTATTAGGTTAAATTAGATAATTTGATCTAATTGAGGGTTCAAGAGTGTTAATGCAATTCTAATTGATTTTGATAGAAGAGGGATCTTTATCAAAGCGATTAGGGTTAGGAGCTAATGATTCTGCGAAGAACATTAGCTTAGTGTTAGATACTCCATGGTTTAGAGATAACCATTGCTTGTTAACTAGTTTATTGAAAGGGCAAAGTTACATGACAATTAGAGGAGTAGTAAGGGTAGGGTATATTCTTAGTTATCAGATTAATAATCAAGTTATAGTATTATTTTTAATTGCTAAAGGTTTTGTTAAGTATTCTTAATTTAATCTGAAACCTCTCGAATTTGTGCGGTTAAATAGTCGGTTTAGAGTTAGTATTAGTACTTGTTGATCCTTGAGGAGACGATACCCGAACTCAACTCTATACTATTATAATCGATAGGTGCACTTGCCTACTTAATCGTAACAGAGAGTCATAGAAAGGGATTTTTAATTTGAGTGATTGCGATTCAATCAACATGCTCTAAGGGTTGGCTCGTGTCACTAGAGCCCTCAAGAACCTTTGAAGGTTGGCATACCTGCGTCTACACAGTTTGGCCCTGTGAAGGTTTGATCATGTGGCTATGATCCTCACGAATCTGTGATGGTTGTTTATCTGTCTTTGCATCTTCTGGACCTCTGATGGCAACATAGGGTTCAATACTATACGTTTACCATCCTTTTTGAACATATAAGTATTTCTATACCCATCATGTAATACCATCCTGTCATACAACCATGGTCTACTAAGTAATATATGGGATGTACAAATAGGAAGAATATCACATTCAAGCTCATCACAGTACTTGTCCCCTATACTGAAAGGTACCCTAGCCCTTTAGGTCACACAAAGACCATCCTGATCATTCAACCAGTGTAATGTATAGGGTTTTGGATGTGGGATAGTTTGAAGTTTCAACTTCGATACTAATGATGTAGCTACAACATCAGTACAACTACCACCATCAATAATAATTACACACAAGTTTCCTTGTACCCTACAAGAAGTATGGAACAAGTTTTCTCTTTGTCCCTCATCAATGGTTTGAAAGGAAGTCATATCCCGATGCAATATGTTAGTAGATAAATACAACTCACTTGACATTTTTACTTACTAATTTCAACAACCTCAATACACTTCACCACACCACGGCAACACACCCTTACACGCCCCTACACACCCACGGTGCTCACAATCAACCAATACAAGAAATGCTTATTATTACTTCAAGTAAAGTCAAGTGAAATAATTGAAGCACAATGAAATAATTCTTGGTACTTCAAGTAAAGTGATACGAACCATGCCAACCCGTGACGAAACCTAATACCAATACGTTCGGAAATTTGTTACCTAAGACGCCCAAACACCTAAAGTGGAAACCGCGACCCGTTGTCTATAAGCGAGATAAGAACCTTGGTATAATGTGAAGACGCCATAATCGGGGATGAAAGACCAATTGATAAGTCGAAATGAACGCCACGGAAATCAATCTGATAAGTTCAAATTAGTTCTTGAAGAACCAAGAGAGGTGCCTCTCAAAAGTGTTTAATGTTCAAAGATGTATATTCTATGTTGTTCTAAACCCTAGGAGCTTTTATACTAGGGTTACAATTCGTGAAAAACAAGTCCAAAACGACGTAGCTTAGATAAGTTGCGTAAAAACAAGAAAACAGAAAAAGTTGGCTGGTAGGGGATACACGGCCGTGTACACGACCGTGTACTTTTCTGTGCACATTCCGGTCACATACACAACCGTGTACTTCTGGTCGTGTATCTTTCTGTGGATTTGCTTGCCTCCATACACGGCCGTGCCTTTTAGCCGTGTGTCTAGCCATGTATGATTCTATGCAATCTTGGAATTCCTACACGGCCGTGCCTTGAAAGTACACGCCCTCTTCAACCCGTGTCCAGTGTGACTTGTATAAGAGCAAGGGTCTTCCCATGGTTGTTCCAATCCATTCCAACTTCATGATTGCTCCAATCCTTTCCGGCTTCATGGATAACCTTTTTCAA
Organism: Laguncularia racemosa; assembly: GCA_037954665.1. Classification (NCBI taxonomy): domain Eukaryota; kingdom Viridiplantae; phylum Streptophyta; class Magnoliopsida; order Myrtales; family Combretaceae; genus Laguncularia; species Laguncularia racemosa. The sequence continues at coordinate 706,571 of JBBMOL010000181.1, read as the reverse complement.
CCCGTTAAGTTCTTCCTTGAATCGTTTCGCTTGATTTCTTGTGATCGGTCCAGGCGGCATTTCAAGAGGATCGACATTTCTTCTTCCACCTGGGCTCTCATCATGGATCTCATCATTCCCCTCCTCTTGAAAAGGATTTGTCCTCAAATCATTGCCTGCATCAAATGGACTCAGATTAGTAATATTAAACGTGACACTTACTGGAGACTCACCTGGGAAATCTTTCTTGTATGCATTATCATTGATTCTCTCAAGCATCGGAAATGGACCGTCTTCCCTAGGGTTCAACTTGGATCTCCTCTGCAATGGAAAACTCTCCTTGCGAAAATGCACCCAAACCCAATCTCCAGGCTGAAAAATCTTGGGTCTCCTGTCCTTGTTCACCCTTGAAGCGACCCTGGCATTTTGTTTTACAATCCTAATCTTTACCTGTGCATGTAGCTTTCTCACGAAATCTACCGTAGAATCAGCATCAAAACTCACAGACTTGTTAAGTGGCAATGGCAATAAATAAACAGGAACCAATGGGTTAAAACCATACACAATCTCAAATGGTGAACAATAAGTAGTGCTATATAAAACCCTGTTATATGCAAACTCCACAAATGGTAGACAATCCTTCCAAGTCCTAATGTTCTTCTCTATGATTGCCCCTAACAATTGAATTAAAGTCATGTTAACCACATCAATTTGCCCATCAATTTGTAGGTGACAAATAGTTGAAAACATCCGTTTAGTTCCTAACTTTTCCCACAATACTCTCCAAAAATGACTCAAAAATTTCTCATCTCGATCACTAACAATGCTTCTAGGTATACCATGCAGACGCACTACCTTTCTAAAGAACAAATCAACAATGTGTATAGCATCACCAGTTTTATGACAAGGAATGAAATGAACCGTTTTAAAAATCCTATCCACGACCACAAAATTAGAATCTCGACCATGCCTAGGCCTAGATAATCCTAACACAAAATCTATGGAAATGTTTATCTATGGCTCACGAGGAATGACACTATACTCATATAACCAATCTAAGAAGTCATCTAAACAAGGAATAGGATACCAAACTGATATAAATGCAGTTTTCCATTCATCACCTTCTTTCATTCTAATTTGGTGATATCCACTTTTCAAATCAATTTTGGAAAAGACACTAGACCCATGTAACTCATCTAACATATCATCTAAGCGAGGAATGGGATGACGATACTTTACCGTAATGTTGTTGATGGCGCGGCAGTCAACACACATTCTCCATGTCCCATCCTTCTTAGGCACCAAAATCACAGGCACTGCACATGGACTCATGCTCTCTCTCACATACCCCTTCTCCATTAGTTCATCGACCTGCCTTTGGAGTTCCTTTGTCTCCTCCGGATTGCTCCTATAAGCTGGTTTGTTTGGAATCGATGCTCCGGGTATAAGGTCAATCTGGTGCTCAATACCACGAATAGGTGGTAATCCCTTTGGAATCTCTTCAGGGAAGACATCTTCAAAGTCTTGCACAAGAGACACAACCACACTAAGCAAAGAGTTAGATAAGTCGTTAGTAGTCAAACATCTTTCCTTAAAAACCAGCAACAACATAGGTTGCTTCATCACTAACGCTCTCCTCACTACACTCGCTCTTGCCACACAGCTCTCCTTTTGCAAGGCTGCCCTCTCCTTTTCACTCACCACCAAAGTTGATTCCCCTTCAACTTGGCCTCTCACACTCTTTCCAGCCTTCCTCTCCTTTTCCTTTTGATCTTGACTCTTATATTCCTTTTTCTTCTCATTGTCTTTTGCTCTCTCACTCTCACTCTACTTTTCACTCACCTTATGTTTTGCAAAAGACTGTTGTAGCTGCAACTGGTCCTCATACACCTGCTTAGGTGTTAACGGTTTAAGATTAAAGCTTTTCCCTTGGTGAACAAGCGTATACTTGTTAGAAAAGCCATCATGAACAACCTTCCTATCAAATTTCCATGGCCTCCCCAACAACACATAACATGCTTGCATTGGCACTACATCGCATAACACCTCATCCTCATATCTACCAATGTGAAAACCAATCAAGGCTTGCTTACTCACCTTAGTCTCACCACTATCATTCAACCACTGCAATTTATATGGACTAGGGTGTCTAACAGTTTTGAGCCCCAGCCTTTCAACAATAAAATTGCTCACTACATTGGTGCAACTTCCCCTATCAATAATCAAACTACAAATGTGATCTCCTAGATAACATCTAGTATGAAATATATTCTCTCTTTGCACCTCCTCTTCTTCCTTCACCTTCACATTCAAAGCTCGCTTCACTACTGCCACTAGCCTTCCCATTGCAGGCTCCTCATCATCACTAGCATCCTCTAATGGAGGCATATCATCTTCTTCGCTATCCCCCTCAGTCTCATACTCTCCATCATCACGCAAAATCATCACACGCCTATTTGGACATTGACTAGCAATATGGCCTCTGCCTTGACATTTAAAACATCTAATGTCACGATTTCTAGAAGTAGAAGAATCAGGGTTACCTTGGTTACCAGGAGTAGAACTCGCTTGCCTCAGCTCTCCTTTTGATTTGGTGGGTAAAGGCTTTTCTTCCTTCTTCCATTGATTAGTCTTCTAAGTGGATGAACCATTACCCTGTTGAAACCGTACATTACTACTACCTTTCCTCTTGTGCTAGTTCTCAACCTTTATAGCCATGTGAACCATATCCTCCAATTCTACATAATGCTGCAATTCAACCACATTTTGGATTTCTCTATTCAACCCCGCAAGAAACCTAGCCATTGTAGCCTCTCTATCCTCCTCTACATTTGCCCTAATCATAGTGACTTCTATCTCCTTGAAATACTCATCTACACTTTGGCTTCCCTGCCTCAGAGTTTGCAACTTGTTGTGCAATTCACGATAGTAATACGCAGGCACAAACTGCCTCTTCATCACTCTTTTCATCTCTTCCCAAGACTCAATAGGTGGCTCGCCACTCCTTCTCCTATTCAACATTAGTTGATCCCACCACACTATAGCATAATCCGAAAACTCAATGGCAGCAAGTTTTACCTTCTTTCTCCCACTATAGTTGTGACAATCAAATACCTTCTCTACCTTCTTCTCCCACTCTAAGTATGCCTCAGGATCATTCTTCCCTTGGAAAGGGGGAATCTTCATCTTTATGCTACTCAATTGATCATCCTCTCTATTCCTATCTCCTCTATCTTCCCAATCTCTAGTTCCTCTATTCCGACCACTATAACCTCTATAACTCCCAACAGAAGGCTCATAAAAATCATCATCCGACATTTCATCTCCACCCCTCGGTACTTTCCTAGAACGACTCTCCCTCTTACGCCCTTGGAATACGTTTGTGGATTGCTCTAGTCTTTGCTCTACCATCTCATGAATTTGTTCCATTCCCTCTTGGATCATCCTCTTCATTTCTCCCCTCAATGCCTCAATTACTAACCTAGCATCAAACCTTCCCCTCTCACCTTCCGGAGAATGTTGTCTCGACATAGTTCCTGCAGAAAAGATTAGTACTAACACAAATGTATATATAATTAAACCTCACGATACACTCCCTTACGTGTTTCGCTCAAATGATGATATCACACAGTCACTCGTGTATGCTCACAAACAACGATGATATCAGCTCGCCAATTTCCTCGTCTCAATTCTCTTGAAACTAACCCGAACTACACCAATTTCCTTCCGTAGAATTCAAAACAACTCTAGGGTTCGTAAATTTTCCTCTATTTTTCTATCCGAACTTTTTTTTTTTTGTCTCTGTTTTTTTTCTTTTGATCACGTTTCTCTTTCTTTTCTTTTCTCTTCTTTTTTTTGTCGTGATTTTTACTCTTTTTTTTTTAACAATCGCCTAGTCGATATTATACTATCAAAAGACAATCAATACTACAAAATTGAATACGATAATTGATATGAACGATTGGAGTTAGGGTTTTTGATATTACATTCCTCAACCGAACTTGATGTTTTGACAAACCTAAGCTCTGATACCAAACTGATACGAACCACACCAATCCGTGACGAAACCCAATACCAATACGTTCGGAAATTCATTACCTAAGACGCCCAAACACCTAAAGTGGAAACCGCGACCCGTTGTCTATAAGCAAGAAAAGAACCTTGGTATAATGTGAAGACGCCACAATCGGGGATGAAAGACCGATTGATAAGTCGGGATGAACGCTACGGAAATCAATCCGATAAGTTCAAATTAGTTCTTGAAGAACCAAGAGAGGTGCCTCTCAAAAGTGTTTAATGTTCAAAGATGTATATTATATGTTGTTCTAAACCCTAGGAGCTTTTATACTAGGGTTACAATTCGTGAAAAACAAGTCTAAAACGACGTAGCTTAGATAAGTTGCGTAAAAACAAGAAAACAGAAAAAGCTGGTCTGCAGGGGATACACGGCCGTGTACACGACCGTGTACTTTGGCCGTATACTTTTCTGTGCACATTCCGGTCACATACACGACCGTGTACTTCTAGTCGTGTATCTTTCTGTGGATTTGCTTGTCTCCATACACGGCCGTGCCTTTTAGCCGTGTGTCTAGCCATGTATGATTCTGTGCAATCTTGGAATTCCTACACAGCCGTGCCTTGAAAGTACACGCCCTCTTCAACCCGTGTCCGGTGTGACTTGTATAAGAGCAAGGGTCTTCCCATGGTTGTTCCAATCTGTTCCAACTTCATGATTGCTCCAATCCTTTCTGGCTTCATGGATAACCTTTTTCAACCCATTAAGTGCTTCCTTGAATCGTTTCGCTTGATTTCTTGTGATCGGTCCAGGCGGCACTTCAAGAGGATCGACATTTCTTCTTCCGACTTGGCTCTCATCATAAAGTTAAATAAATGAAGTACACACACAACTACTTTCAAGTAGATAGAATTAAATTCAACTACTAGTGTTTAAGTAATTAGTTCAATTACTTTCACACTTTAATGACTTGTTTGAATTTTAAATTCTACTACTCTACTTTCCTTATCCTTGCTTTGGTTTCACACCAATTACTTCACAATGGGCAGCACCTCCACACATACAAAAATACACAACTTTACCACCACACTTCTCCCCTTTTACTCACGGTTCCACACCAATCACACCTTGAACAACAATGGTCTATACTACACATACTAAATGCACCTACTCTTCACTAAATTCAAAATACAACCAAAACCACAATTTCTACATAAGATAAGGCAACCGACTTTCAAATTCAAAAAGGAGTTCAATAAGTACACAATTCCATAAATGGTAAGAAGCTATTTCAAATTCAAATGACACACAATTAAACAATGACTTTAATGTGTGTTTTGAAATTTCAAATTGGCTTCTTTATTCACACTTCAAATCTGAATTCAAATATGGAAATACAAGTGTTACTCCTCCACTTTTCTGAAAACAAAAGTACACAACACAAATCCACTTCACCAACTGAACACTACTCTCAATCCTTCACGGTTTGCTTCAAAATTTACTATACAATCACGGCCAATAATCAAAGGAAGCCAAAAGTGTTCAAGCCTCCAAGTGTACAACAACTAAACAACAAGATAATACTTCCACAATAAAATTGGAATAGGTCAATCTTCACGCCAACAAATTAGATTAACTCCCACGTCAACAACACCAAATTGCACTCCACTTCCATGGCAATAATAACAAATGGCAACAACAACAAATACACTCCACTTCCACGGCAATGATAACAAGATATACTCCACTTTCCACAAGTTTTAATCCGTAACTTAACAAATAGGCAGTAATTCAAATTTAAATTTCAACCTCTTCACTAATTGCAATCCTTCTTCAAATTGGTAAGAAATGAATTTCAAATTCAAATAACACTCATTAACTCCCACAACTTAATTGATGTGTTTGAATTCAAATAGATTCCTTACTATTCAACACAATGCAAATCTGTAAAATACACTTCCTCAATTCTGAATTTGCACAATGGATTCACAACAACAAACTCCACAAGCTCCTTCAAGCAACAAGTTAATCACGGCACGAATAGGCAAGTTTTCAAATTCGAAAATGTTGAATCAACAACACTTCTACTCTCCTTCCCTTCCAAGAAAATGATCAACCACAAGAAGCTACAACAATCCCTCCAATCCAACTTCAATAAGCAGCAAATCGGAATTTCGATCAAGACAATTTTCACAACTCAAAATCACTACACACAATTTCGGTTCAAAAATGAAAAACCCTAATTGAAAGTGATAATCACGAAATCAACCAACACTTAATCCCTTCTCTCAACTTGTGCTCTAATACCAAAAGATGATGTGCTCAAAACCAAGTTCAAGCACAATCAAATGACTCAAGAAAACAAGTCACAATTCAATCACAAAAACTGGTTCAATGTGGATGAACAATTCACGTGAAACCCTTTAAGATTTGATGGAAAAATGAAGATCAAATGATGTAATTGCAATCCCTACTTGTAATCTTCACCAAATAACAACAAAGAGAGATTAGATCCACGTGAAATCAGAATAAGATTGTAGCATCAAAACCGTGAATTCCACTTTCCCTTCAATTCAAATGCACGCCAACACCAAATGATATATATATAATTCAAGTACTAAAAGAATGATCAATCTTAACAAGTCAATTGTTCATGAATTACATTCACAATAGTTCCAAGAAAGATTCAAATCCACCCTAGATATGACTCAGTAGAGAAGAAATGAAAAACAACAAAGATGAAATCGATATGACTCACAATTCCCCTTTGTCGCACTCGCCACAATTCCAATTCTTGGGTTGAAATTGATAAGAGGTTTTGAACTAAGGATGAACCCTAATTCCACACATGAAGTGCTAGGTTTAATCTACAAAAAATGACCTCCTCAAACCCTACTATAAGCAAGTATTTATACTTGCTACTCCTAGGGTTAGAAAATGGTCAAAATTACAAGTACATTGATAGTTCTTCATGGGATGCCAAATGACTCCCATTTTTTATCATGTAGGGACATCATCAAATTCTCATCTAATGGCCCGCTATAATCAATATCGCCTCGATGCATTGGCTCTTTAAGGATTCTTATTATTTTATATTTGTAATTATTTCCTTTGACTATTTATGTGTAAGCTTTTGGGACACTTTTATCTTATTGTAATTGTGTTTTTAGGACTGGCTACCCTAAAGTGGCATAGTTGTAATTTTGTGGACATTTTAACCCTAAAGGGAGCATGTATAAATATTTGTTTAAGTAGGGTTTTGAGGGGGCTTAGAAAATTTTCAGAACATATACTTCATGTGTGAGGGTTAGGGTTTTCCTAAATCCAAATTGCTCTTATCAATTTCAATCCCAAAAATTGAAATTGTGGCGAATGGCTTCAAAGTGAATTATGAGTAATATCAATTCTCTTTGTTGTAATTTTCCTTTTCATCACTAGTGAGTTATATCTATGGTTTATTAGGATTGTTCTTGGTCAGATTTTGATTTCATTTGTAATCACTTTATCATGTTATAAGATTGATTGGTTTTGACATTAGTTCTAACCAACAATTTTACCACCTTTTGAACCGTAAATTGGCCTTGTTGGGAAGGAGGATCACGGCTTGGTTCTTGTTGTTTGTGTTTAGTAATCTCGTGGGATTTTTAGTATGTTTAGTGATTTCAATTGAGGAATTCATCATTGTGATTTTTATTATCTTGAAATATAGCATTCGGATCATCTTGCAACAATTAGGGTTCACGCAAAATTTGTTCCAATTTTGATCCTATTTTGATCTTGTGTTTTGGAGTTGTTGAATTGGTTCATTTGCATGTGCTTAAACCCCCTTTTAGGCACAACATCTTTTGGTATCAGAGCTGAACATATTTGGATCATTTCAATCTTGTTCATGTGGTCATGTGGAATTGGTTACAAGCAGTGAGATTTGATGCCATTGTTCATGCAATTGGAACCTAGTTTGATTAACATTGTTTGTTTGTCTTTCAAATTGGTTTTGCATGTACTTAATCTTGGTTTTAGGAACATCAAGAATTATATAACTTGACCATGAAATAATTAAATTACCCGTGTCTTTATAATAATTACATGTTTAACTTTGGCTTTATATTTTAATAAATATTAGATGATTTTATTTTTCCGAATGTTCACATAATGTTTAGGTTTTATCCCCTCCACTCTCAATTGAATGCGACTGCTATTGGGTTAATTATATAATAAATTTTTTGCAATCAAATATTATAAAACATATTAATATATTCTTTTCTTCTTTTTATCAAATATTTTAGTATTATCTATCTTTAAGCGACTACAAAAGTTGTCCCTCTCTTACTTTGTTCTATTTGATCTTTTTTCACTAAGAAGGCACATATAGTTGACATATATGATCATATTTATGTGTTTGCTAGTGATTTTTTTTTTTAATAATGTTATTAACAAGTCCCTTAAGGGCACACAACATTTTCTTTTGAAAATTTTATTGGGAGTTGAAAACATGTTTTGCAATTTTACAGAGTATTTGAAACATCCTAAAAATTTGTAATTTTTTTAAAAAATAATCTTATGTGTTGATAAAATATGTATGTATATGTATACATATACCCATAATCACATACATGCTTATGTAATTTTTTTTGTAAAGAGGATTAGACATTTCACCTATGTTATGGTTCCCTATAAACCGAACTTGGTGTTAAAATCAATAATTATAACTTCCAAATAAAATAGGGAGAATTAAATTATACAACCTAAAATATGAAACTGGGAATCAATAATATAATCATCAATAATACAACTAAGAAAATATGCTTAATGACATTCAAAAGCTACCATAATATAGGGACAAACTTAAAACTCATTATAAATATAATCATTAGCCTCTCTCACAACTTGTTTCAATAAAAAAATCATTTACTACACCAAGAAAGAGATAAGGGCATGCTATCCAAATAAGTTTTGAAACCCTTAATCTTCTAAATTCTAAATTTTGGTGTATTCTGGTGCAAGAAAAAATGCTTACACCCATGGTAATCAAAATTGCAACTACTATTATAACTTATAAAATCAATAAAAATATATAGAATCGTACAAAACCAATAGATTGAAAACTTGTATAATCGTATACCTAAATTTATAATTCTATCAAGAGTTTACGCCTAAACTATTTTGCATCTATTTTAACTAAGAAAAATCTCATAAAATTGTAAACTTGTAAATTTGTATAGTTAACTCGCGATTTTAATAACTCTACTTACACCTATTCAGCCATTAAAGTGGGAAGTTTATTGTGAGGCAAATTTTTTATCACCTCTAATGTCTAGTGGTGGCATACCTCAAATAAGATGGCATGTAAGAGACCTCCTTTGGAACCCTAGTCACATACCATGACCAAGTAGGTCCCCATTAGGGTGCTTGAGGTCTTAATGGTTAGGAAAGCTTGCATGGAGTGCGTAAATGTGATCTAAGAGGTTGTTATTAGTGTGCTTCACTCTATCATTGTCTAGAGAGGATATGAGGTGTTGATCCCTACCTTTGTTAAGGCCTCATAAGCTAAAAACCACACATGATGGGTATAGGAGCCCTCGCAAACATCACCTATGGCCATAACAAGATCCAATCGAGTCTAAGTTGCTCTAGGAAACCAAAAAGTGATCAAGTTTGTGATGATGTAATTTTGCATGAATTAATCCAAGACATCATATAAAGAGATACAATAGTTCATGGTTAATCTAGATTGTGGAGATCTTTTCTAGAATGTTGGGTGACTTAAAGAATATAATTAAGTATTCCAAGAGTCTATACTTAGTTGCAGCATGACCAAAATGGATGGGACTTTGAGGATCACATGTAATTATGGGAAATGTTGGGATTAAGGACAACATTGGAGATGCCAATGAATTCAAGGTCAAAAGCATTTGCAATTGATTAATTTATTTAGAATCAAAATAGATCAAAAGATTAAGGTATTTATATTGATTGTGATATTAGAGTTAGAATTGATCAAAAGATCAAGATTTTCTTGAAAACTGGGAAATTAATTAAACAAAAATTGAGTAACAATACTCATTTAGGCTTATGTCACTTCAAGATAGTGCTAAGGTTATAAGTCTAAAGAAAGGGCTTGTTTCCTTAAAGTTTTATTTTAAGCCATATGATTTAAAGCCCATGTACATATGACTTGCAACTTTGATTAAATATGCAAGATTGAATATACATGCCGTGGATGACGAATTTGAGTAATCCATTTATCTCATTTAATGGCTTACATTCCATCTACTATTTTGAGTGTGTAAGAAAATACACATAGACTGACTCTTTAAGTGACACACATGAACTCACTTTCTATGTGACAATGTCCTCCATGAATATTCTAGAAGAAGACGAATTACCATGTGCATTGGATCAACAACCTACGTGTAGAGCCATCTGAACCCCTCCTATACATTTATTTGTGTCAATTTTCTCATTATCCTCATATTTAACTACTTATTGATTTCAAGATCAAGTGTATAGGTATAATGATTCATAACCTTCTAAATCACCTAAAAACTAATCCCAATTGCTGTGTCATGCGAGTGTACGATGGATTTCACATCCGGAATCTCTAATCCCCATCTACATAGATTGATTCTAATTAATAGAATTGAACCCAATCTCCGAGTGTATGTGTGCGTACCTCTCAATGTTTTGGGTGTTTTGGTGATGCGAGGTTTAGGTTCTTGTTCTTGGCAACATTGGTGGTGAAAGAGAGTGGCACAAAGGGTGTCAAAGTGGTGGTGTATGCAGTCTGTCGTGAAGTGAGTGCTTGGTGCTAGTGCCATGAGTGTACGTTGTTGGAGACCAATTTTGCGATTCCGAACACGTCATGACGCTAGTCCTCCATGTGGTCAAAATATGATCCAGATCACTATAAGTTTATTTTTGTGATATTGTCCTTGACGAGTTAACTTTATGTATTTAGTTGTCTAAGATGTTAATGTAATATTGATGCTTAGTTCATCCTACTACATAGAGTTCCCTAATTGAGGGATAGTAGACATCTCCGTATCTTCTCTGGTTACAAAGAGGGTCAAAATGAGATCCACATTAAGCATTTTCACACATGGCTGCGCATGATTATTCATTTGCACGCGAACGGAGACATTATCGGATTGCAGGGAAACTTGATCCAGATAAATATGATATACGCGGGCTATAGACCATTATGTTTTAGCACTTAACCGTGCACCTATAACAGTACAGGAATCTTATAAACTATGTGTCCAATCTAATTTTAAATTTTTCATTTATGTTCCTAATCCGATTCACATTGGATCCTATGCTCATCCAATATAAACCTTCAACTTAAACTAGGAATCCTATTATTTATTTGGAGTCATCACCAAACTGGAATTGGGAAAAATTATTAAATTAAAATTAATTGAGCGGATTAATTCTAATCTAGACAACTAGTCAACGAAATCTCCTCTTTTTATTTTTAGAAAAGAAAAAAAAAAAAACCAGAGATTCTCTACTCGGAGGCTATCCTATTAAAACCCTAAAGTTATCACCTTACCCTTTTGAAATCTGAATAATATTCTGATATCTTTAAAAATTACACTAATAACGATTTGGAAAATTATTTTTTTATTCTTTTTAGAGTTGCCCCATAAGAGTACCTACGTATCCGCTATTCAAGATCAAACAAATCGTAGTTCGCTTTTTATAAAACTTTAGTGAATTAGTTTAAGTTTTAATTATGAAAACACCTCGAGTTTACGTTTGTTATCATTTTTAAGATTTTAAAAGAAATTCTAAACTTAAACTTTAATATATTTTTTTTCTTTTTAGAAAAACAATGATTTAAGGAAAACCAATTCTAGATTTATTCTTAAAAAAAAAAGAATTTTCTAAGTGATAAAATAATTCATTATTTATTAATCTATCTTTATTTAATCTTGATTTTCATTTTTTTTTTACTTTTTTATATTATATTAGACATATTTATTTACTTATCACAAATCTAAACCCTAATTAAAATCTAAAAAAATACTTCTTCATTTTTTATTTTCGGACTATTAAAAATAAAAAAATTCTTTATTTCTAATAAAATAACTAAATAAATGGATAATTAAAGTAAATAAATACAAATGAATAAAATAAAAAATAATAAAATTAACTAACCCGGATGCGGATTGCGGATCGGATCAGGTCGGTCGAGTTAGATCGGTTGGGTCGAGTCACGGCAGTCGGAGACTCCTCATTAGCAGCGATCCGGTGGCTTTCGAAGGCAGTTGAAGACTGCTTCTAAGCTTTCCGAGGGTAGGTAATCCAACTGTGGTGGTGGATTTCTTCAAAAACTCCTCTAGGTGGTGGTTCGTAGCTTAGTCGGCGGTCACGGCTGGGAGGAACTCTGGCGAGCTTTGAAACCTCTAATTTTTCACTCTTTTCTTTCTTTAGGCACCAGAAATTGAGCTGGATAAGCTCAGGTTTCCCTTCAATAGGCTCAAATTGTATCCACAGTTAAAACCTATCTCCTATTTGCTCTAGATTCATGTAAATCTTTGACTTTGTTACTATTTGTGTTAATTGGATGATGTCTATCTTTTTTTTTGTTAAAGATTCGTTGGATTTGTGCAAAAAATCGTATCAAAACGACCAGATTTCATTTTTTCCCGCGGCCGACAATTGTTTCAAATAGAGGTTGAAGACGATCACGCTCCCAACACGTGTGCTCTCTCCATCTAATCAAAATTTGACATGTGTCTTAGGCAAGGAAAAAAATTACAAAAAGCAAATTTGCTTCCCCCACGTTTCAAACCCTTGACTAAGCACCACACCCCCCCCCCCCCCCCCCCCCCCCACCCCCCCACACGCGCGCGCTAAAGCCGAAGCCTAAACCAGCTGGGCTAGCCCACTTTCTTGTTTTTTCATTAATCACAAATTATACATATGCGTTGTAATTTTTATTATTTTTATATTATTTTGAAATTCAAAAAATTTGTAAAAATTATTTAACATCTTTTATTATTATTTCTATCATCATTTTCTAAAATTAGTATATTTTTCCTATTTATTTTATTTTTTCAATGTTTTTCCTTTATTTTTGAAAAATAGAAAATAAATAAATGAAAAATTGAAAAATTGAATATTATTTATGATTAAAGGGCAAAAATGAGGTGTTTACAGTTGCCTCTCTTTGTAGTAAAGTTTGAAAAACTTAACTACAAAGACGACAAAAACGCCATTTTTGGCCAATAGACTGAATGGATAATGCCATAATTGTCTGGTTATCTGAACTTAGTTCTAGTAGGAAAAATGCTCCATGAGCTAATGATCCCATGAATGCTTTGTAATGATTAATACTGCTTGGGGAGTGATCTTAAACAATCTAACAACTAGAAGTAAGATATCATATAGAAAAGTGCTCTATGGGCTAACTAATCGATGATGGGAAACATCTTAGAGATTGTTTAGGAATGTGTTATTGTGAGTGAACTAACTGATAATAGGAAGTATCATACAGGACTAGCGACTGTAAAGAAGAGATTATTTATGGAAGCGCTCTTATAAGCTAGCCACCTGATAACAGAAAGCGTCTTGCTAGACTAATGATTGTTGAAGAAGAAATGTTCTAGAAGAGTACTCTTATGAGCTGACTAATCGATTATAGGAAGCGTCTCATTTAGACTCACAACCCTAAAAAGAAATTATCTAGAAAAGTGCTCTTATGAGCTGACTAATCGATGATAGGAAGCGTCTCATTTAGACTCGCAATCCTAAATGGAAATCATCTAGAAAAGTGCTCTTATGAACTGACTAATCGATGATAGGAAGCATCTCATTTAGACTCTCAACCTTAAAAAGAAATTATCTAGAAAAGTGCTCTTATGAGCTAACTATCATTTAAACTTGCAATCCTAAAAGGAAATTATCTAGAAAAGTGCTCTTATGAGCTGACTAATCGATAATAGGAAGCATCTCATTTAGACTCGCAACCCTAAAAAGAAATTATCGAAAAAAATGCTCTTATGAGCTGACTAATCGATGATAGGAAGTGTCTTATTTAGACTCACAATCCTAAAAGGATATTATCTAGAAAAATGCTCTTATGAGCTGACTAATCAATGATAGGAAGCGTCTCATTTAAACTTGCAATCTTAAAAGGAAATTATCTAGAAAAGTACTCTTATGAGCTGACTAATCGATGATAGGAAGCTTCTTATTTAGACTCGCAACCTTAAAAAGAAATTATCCAGAAAAGTGCTCTTATGAGCTGACTAATCGATGGTAGGAAGCATCTCATTTAGACTCGCAATCCTAAAAGGAAATTATCTAGAAAAGTGCTCTTATGAGCTAACTAATCAATGATAAGAAGCGTCTCATTTAAACTCGCAATCCTAAAAGGAAATTATCTAGAAAAGTGCTCTATTGAGCTGACTAATCGATGATAGGAAGCATCTCATTTAGACTCGCAACCTTAAAAGGAAATTATCTAGAAAAGTACTGTTATGAGCTGACTGATCAATGATAGGAAGTGTCTCATTTAGACTCGCAATCCTAAAAGGAAATTATCTAGAAAAGTGCTTTATTGAGCTGACTAATCGATGATAGGAAGCGTCTCATTTAGACTCGTAACCTTAAAAAGAAATTATCTACAAATGTGCTCTTATGAGCTAACTAATCGATAGTGTATCTTCGGACTTACAATCCTAAGAAAGTTTAGGAAAGTGCCCCATTATGGGTTATCTCTAAGGAAGTATATCTAGGAGAGTGCCCCATTGTGGGCTGACTAACCGACAAAAATATCCGGATATATCTTAGCAAACTAGCATTTCCAAAAACGCTTCTGGTGAACTAGTTAAATGATAATAAGAGGTTTTCTAAAAAAATGCTCTTATGAGCTGACTAATCAAAAATAGGAAGCATCTCACTAGACTAGCAACCATGAAGGAGAAAATTTAGGAAAGTGCCCCATTATGGGCTAACTAACTGATAACAAATTCCTAAGTGAGAATCTTATTTTTCTAATAATAGTCAAGAGTTTATGATGACTTAAAACTTTTGCACAAATGATAACTAAAGCTTTTCTAAAAATCTTCAAGACAATTGCTCTTTTAAACTTAAGAATAAGGTGACAAGGTATTAAAGTATTTTCTAGCAAACTTTGAAATTTTTCTTTTTCTTCTCAAAAAAATCTAAAAGAATTTATTTATTTATTAATTTTTAATTATTTTTTTTAACATTGCTAGTAAGTAAAGAGTTTGACAAAGTTCCCAAAAATTCAAATAAAGGGTAGGCCTCCCCTACTATTCAATAATCACTTACTCTTTTACCTCATTTTACTTGGAGGGTTTGGTTTAATCTTGAAAAAGTGGTGTCTTAGCTTAATCAATCACCTCTTGAGGAGTTTCTTACGATTAAGACTCATATCTTCTTCTTGGGGGGCATCAATATTTAAAATTTGGGCCAAACAACACTAATGAGGAATGACTTTAAATTCCCTCATTCTCTTTGGAAATAGATATCCCATTCTCAATTGGTTTAATCTAAGTGGACTTCCTTACAATCTCTCGATTTAGATGTCACCTTGACTTTTATTCCAAAAATTATGGTCTTTTTTATAAGTAATACGCTTTGATCAATCTGTTAGGCCTTTTTGAGACTTGTAATAAAATATAGGCTCTTGGTTATTGGTTTCAGAAAAGTATTAATGTTAAGGTCTAGTTTGAAAGAATCATCATTTTAACCTGGGTTTATAAGTCAAGAAACCTTGAGAAAAAACTAGAATAGTACTTACCGTAGCAGTTTTTGCTTAAGATAAATTATTTTCAATGATTTAGAGAAGTCTTCAAAGAAAGGTGATATATTTTTTTAGCTATAATGTTTAGGTTCTTATATTTAACCTTAGGTATTTTCAAGTATTGTTGGGCTTTTTTATTGTGTATAAGTTTAACTACATTCTTGGGCTTTTCTCTTTTCTTTTTCTTTTTCCATTTTTTTTTTCCTTTTCTCTTAAGCCCAATAGTGATCATCTCTTGTGGGTCATGTGTTTTTTTTTTTTTTCAAAATGTAGACTTTTCTTCATCAAAAGAAATAAATTATCCACAGCAAAAATTACCCTTGAATTATTGTAACTATGGCAAGCACTATTTAGTTAATTCCTTTTTTCTTGATTGATGTCATTATCTTCTTAATCATCCCACTATAGGGTAGTTCAAGACATGGCTAAATTTTGAAACTCTTTTTTTATATAAGCTCAAATGGGGTTGGCAAAGGATTATTGTGTTTAGGTTAGCAAAAATGAATGCCTAACATTATTTTGAGTAATGTATCAAATTCAAGATAGACCCCCTTTAAGGAATGAGTCAAAAACCTCACATTAATAACACTTAACTCTCAAGTGTTTAAGGGTTAGTGTTTGGGATGTGGTTTGCCTCTTGTCATCCTAAACCACTCGAAAAAAATGAGATATCCTTCCATTTTACCCAATTTGCCCATATTCACCATGTCTCACGATGTCTTTGAGAGTTATGTGCCCCTATCAAGTGATTTAGTCTTAACTTGACTCTCTTGAGAAGCTAGTTAGGATAGTCTTCTTTATGCCCTCATTGGTAATTGACCATAGCCACTTTGAAAAAGTGCCTCAAAATTAATCGTCTTTGTGTCTATTTTATATAACTCTTGATAGAGAGAAAGCTCAAGTGTAACCCTCAGGATTGGAGAGAGTTTAAATGTTTTGTGTTTCGAGGCTAAATCAACATATGAGGAGACCTTTTGAAGTGAATGGGGTCTTTCAAATTGAGATCAGGTTATAGAGGTCTTTGGCTTTATGTTCAGAGTAAGTGACTATGAGCCTTAGGTTGAGTTAACTATTTAAAAGCAACTTTTAGGACCTTGAAAGGATCTCTTATTGTTAGCAACTCTTCAATTTTCTTGGCTTTTTTTTCTTTATTGTTATTATTTTTAGTAAATATGCAAACAAGATGCTCACACAAATGCAAAAGAAAAGGGGCTAGCATTTGATTAATGATATAATACTGAAATTTTATTAATATCGCAAACTTAGAGTTCAGTACTTTGAAAACATAAAAAGAAAAGAAACAATATTGGTCTAACTTTCTAATTCCTAGACTTCTTCTTCTTCGGCTGCATGTTCGTCAGTTCTCCATCAATGATAGCTTCTAATTCTCTAACTTTCGCCTGAGTCTTCTCCAGTTGAGCTTCCAGGGCTTTGTTTCTTTGGTTAGACTCTTTAAACCTGCTTTTCCAGATAACCTTTTTGTAGTCTGCAGCTTCAAAGTAGACTTCCATCCGAGCTCTAACCTTTTTCATGTAGGCCTTTAGTTCTAGACCTATGTTGTTTGGCGCAGGTTGAGTGATATCCGAGACTTAGTGCGCCCTTTCTCTCGTCTGGTATAGTTAGCTGATCACGAAATCTCTTATGGCTCGATGCTTGCTTACTTCACCATCCAGGTCTCTAAGGTTTACATTAAGGCTCTCAATCTGGGCCTCCCATAAGGCTTTGACCTCTGCCAGCTTATCAATCTTCTCAGCTACTAGCAGACTTAGATCTTAGTATTTGAACGTGATTCCCTCCAACGATGGCATGTAAACTATGTCTTGGATAGTACCAAACTGATGGACCATCGAGTTTGGATGATAACCTGTGCACCCACTGATACCGATCAACGGAACTACCTGAAAGTTCCTAAATGTTAGGATGACCTTATCGCAACAGCTCCATTTAGCAGTCCAAAGGATTCCGTTAGCACTGAAACCTTTGAGTATTTCTACCCAACTATGGCTGGTAAGATCATTGGGTAGCTTTATCCTCTCTTTACAGGAATCCACAAGGTCTACCTGTTAGGCTAGAGATTTTTGGACTATGTTCAACTTGAAACATTTGAGATGGCTCACAAACCAGATCAAGATGAGGTTAATGTTTGAGAGGAGGATTCCATGGCCTTTCTTCTTGACAAAATTCATATTTCATATCTGTTCAACCAGTAGAGCCGGGACATAAGACTTCCTTTCCAAGAATTGAGCTACTAGCTCTACGACTCTATAGTAGATATGAAAGATCCTAGTAGGGAAGAGTATGGTTGCAAATGTTGAAAGAATAAACCCTTCTCTATTTATAACTCTTGGGATCCTCGCACAGGATGTCCTTTCTGTTTCCATCATCACTCCTAGCTATGAATCAGGCTTCCAATTCATCCATTCGGATGCAATATCCATTGCTATTTCCCAATGCCTTGTTAATTGCTATTTTGCGAATGCCCATGAGTTTACTGAAATATCAGCTAGCCCAGCTTCAAGATCTAGCACATATACCCCGTTAGTAAGTGATGGGGCCTGCAGAAGTTAGGTATATTCTTCTAAGGTTGGTGTGATCTCATGCTGCCCAATAAAGAAAGCTGCGGGCTTAATTTCCTAGAGGTGTAAGATAGCTCGAATCAAAGGCAGGTTGATTTCCATTCTCATTAATGAGAGAATGGGCCCTATCTTTCCCTAGATGAAGGCCTGTTCCTTAGGGTCGTACAAGGTAAACCAATGGTCCAATACTAGTCTTAGATCCAAAGGTTTACAGACTCGGATTTCCTTACGGAGGAGAAAATCAATTGTGGGACTGGCCATCTATCATGATTATAACAAAAATTTCTAATTACACATGAAATCTTTTACAAAGCACCATTGATTCTGTTATAGGTAAATATATCTAAACTCCAGAAAATGAATAAATGAATTATATCATTAATCATTTGCTAGCCCATGACTTCATATATGCAGTTAGGTGGGTTCTAACAGGTCTCCAAGCTCTATGGGCTCCCGTATTCTCGAAGAAATAGATCTCAAGTCATATCGAAGCATTAGGTAGGGTAGCCTAATCAGCCCCGAATGGTGATCATATCACTTCGCCCGGAACCCCTAGGGTCCTAAGATAACCTAAGTCTGACCATATCTAATCACATGACATGCATGCATGAAGACTCAACAATAATAAAAGATAAAAAATTAAATTTCATCAAATCCCTAAAAGAAAAGGTTAGTACCAATAATATTTTATAGTGTAAACATTAAAAGATATCTAGAAATGGTTATTTCAAAAGGTTCAAGTGGCTAACTTGCTGTTATACTCCCTAATGGAGTCACCATCCTATCAAGTCTAATTTTAAATTTTTCATTTATGTTCCTAATTCGATTCATATTGGATCCTATGCTCATCCAATATAAATCCTCGACTTGAACTAGGAATCTTATTATTTATTTGGAGTCGCCACCCAACTGGAGTTGGGAAAAATTATTGAATTAGAATTAATTGAGCGGATTAATTCTAATCTAGACAATTAGTCGACGAAATCTCCTCTTTTTATTTTTAGAAAAGAAAAAAAAAAGAAGAAGAAAGAAAAACCAGAGATTCTCAACTCAGAGGCTATTCTATTAAAACCCTAAAGTTA
Source organism: Laguncularia racemosa (assembly GCA_037954665.1). NCBI lineage: Eukaryota > Viridiplantae > Streptophyta > Magnoliopsida > Myrtales > Combretaceae > Laguncularia > Laguncularia racemosa. The sequence goes on along the minus strand of JBBMOL010000181.1, from coordinate 687,140 downwards.
TCACCTCACCCTTCTGAAATCTGAGTCATATTCTGATATCTTTAAAAATTACACTAATAACGATTTGGAAAATGATTTTTTTATTCTTTTTAGAGTTGCCTCATAAGGGTGCTTACGTACCCGCTATTCAGGATTAAACAAGTCATAGTTCGCTTTTTATAAAACTTTAATGGATTAGTTTAAGTTTTAATTATGAAAACACCTCAGGTTTATGTTTGTTATCATTTTTAAGATTTTAAAAGAAATTCTAAACTTAAACTTTATAATATTTTTTTTCTTTTCAAAAAAACATTGATTTAAGGAAAACCAATTTTGGATTTATTCTGAAAAAAAAAAAAGAATTTTCTAAGTGATAAAATAATTCATTATTTATTAATCTATCTTTATTTAATCTTGATTTTCATTATTTTTTAATTTTTTATTTTTATATTATATTAGACATATTTATTTACTTATCATAAATCTAAACCTATTTAAGATAAAAAAATACTTCCTTTTTTATTTTCGAATTATTAAAAATAAAAAATTCTTTATTTCTAATAAAATAAGTAAATAAATGGATAATTAAAGTAAATAAATAAAAATGAATAAAATAAAAAAATAAATAAAATTAACTAATTTGGATGCGAATCGTGGGTCGGATCAGGTCGGTCGAGTCCGGTCATGACTGTTGAAGACTCCCCGTCGACGGCATTCCGGTGACTTTCAAAGGCGGTTGAGGGCTGCTTCTAAGCTTTCCAAGGGTAGGTAATCCAACTATGGTGGTGGATTTTTTCAAAAACTCCTCCAGGCGGAGGTTCATAGCTTGGTCAGCGATCGCAGCTAGGAGGAACTCCGGCAAGCTTCGATACCTCTGATTTTTTACTCTTTTCTCACTTTTGATCCGTGATTTAGCTTCCCCTCATCGTGCTCTATTTATAGGCACCAAAATCGAGCTAGATAAGCTCAAATTTCCCTCTGATAGGCTTATATTGTATCCACTGTTAAAATCCATCTCTGATTTGCTCTAAATTCGTGTAAATCTTTGATTTTGTTACGATTTGTATTAATTGGATGATATTTATCTTATTTTTATTAATGATTCGTTGGATTTGTACAAAAAATCATATCAAAACGACCGGATTTCGTTTTTTCCCGCGGTCAGCGATTGTTTCGAACAAAGGTTGAAGACGATTACATGCCCGACGTGTGCGCTCCCTACGCTTCTAAGTGCCTATGTATCTATTATTTGGAATTAGATCGACCATAGTTCCTTTTTTTTTTCTTAATGAAAACTTTAGTGTATAAGTTAATTTTATTTGTGAGTTAATTTTATTTATGAAAACTTTAGTGTGCGTCTATGTATCTACTATACTGGTTGAATGTCACTCATCTTAGAATATTTCCTAAAGTTGAATAGTATCTTCATAAATGAAGAAATAATGCTCTAATAAGCAGGAATTACATCTTTACAAAGTAGGAAACTTGGTTTTTTAGAAAGGAAATTAAATCTTCATGATGAATTATTTTCCAAGAAAGTAAAATTTAACTTGAGTATTTGATTTGAAAATTAAAATCTCTACCTGACATGATCATGACAAGGTCATGCAAAATGTTCGTGTAACTCTCATCTAGAAATTACTCAAAAATCTTCAAAAATTGGCTTCAAGATGCCCTTTGATATGAGTGTGTTACTAACTGTGTACTTTGGCATGGCTACTCCTTCAAGTCTTTTGCTTCCTCTAAGTTAGCACGACCTCTAGTATGGTTGTGTTATTGACCATCTTTAACCTCATAATTCCATAACTTTGACATTTTTGCTTCAATCCACCTACAAATTACACGACTTTGTTTCATTTTATAAAAAGTTACATTTAAAAGCCTTAAAATCATAATAAAAGCTAATTAAGTGTAATATCTATTCAAAATATTATAAAATTAAAACACTTATCAAATTTTCTCATACTTAAGCCTTTGCTTATTCTCAAGTAAAGATAATCATCAAAGATCAAGGACAAAATTAATATACCAATTACTTTACTATGGACAATAATCTCTAAATTTGTACTTGAACAAATTGCATTCATAAAAGGCTACAAATCCTTAAACATATTCCTTACCTAATCATATCCATGAAATATTAAAGTTTATTATGACATTTAGACAAAGATTTATAAACCTAAAATCATACTAAATATCATCAAATCAAGAAAAGGTTTTTTCAAAGTTTTGTCCCCTTAGCTAAAATGTATACTTCCTCTTTTTCATCCCTCTAAATGTCATGATGCCAATTTTAATGGGCTTTTCTCTTAACTCGTGTAGTGAACTTTAAGTCAATGATCTCAATAACATGTAACTTTAATTTATAAAGATTTCATAATTCAAATCTAATTAAGTATTATAGAAGAATTAATGAAAAGGCAAGAATAATGTCATGGATTTGAAAACAAAAACCATAAAATCACCAAAATTGTGAATGCAATTTATTTAATATGCACTACTAAAAGCAATTAATTATCATATAGTAATTCTTGGTAAAGTTTTAAAAAAGCTTTTTGTGTTATTCTTCTCCTTACACTTATAATTGTATGTTATCCCCAATGTACACAATAAAACACAAGAATAATCATGAGAAACAAAATAATTAGTTAGGGAAGAGAAATAAGGAAAAAAAGTACTTTATGGATTTTTGAAGAATTGATGAAAATCTTGAAGCCAAGTTTCTTAATTTAAGAAGCATAGTTCCTTGCACAAAAGAAGAACGTGACAATATAAAAGAAATAAAAGTGAAAAAAAAAAAAGAGAAGAAAATAACAACACCTAATTACCGTAATTAATTACATGAGTCTTTACATTATTATAAACAAAAAATAGAAAACTGCAAATTAGGTCTCAAGCCTCTTTCCCGTCATCATCATCCATTAAGTCAATAGGGTCATACACATAATCATCGTTGAACACTATAGGAGGCAAAATTTGGATCCCACTATATACAGACAAGAGTTCTACACATGTCTCAATCCAATCCACCTTCATCTCCATCCTCCTAAATTTTCTCCTAAACTCTACAATACTCATCTTGTGTGTGCTGCATAGTCCCCTGTATACTCATCATCTAGTGCATCATGCATGTGATGCTAACAACATTATCAAAATGAGTTGTGGATCAGCTACTTGGAGTTGATGGTGTGGCAGTATAGCATAATCCTCTTCCTCCTTTTATCTCGCTATAGGTGGTGCAATTAAGGCATCTCAAGCTATCATCCCCATGGCCTTTTGATGACTTGGCTCTAATAGGAATCATCTGTTAGCCAGTTTACATAGGGAGTATTTTATCAAATATGCTTACTTGCCTAATCACTCTCGCAATATATGGGCCAACACAGATCAAACCGACTTGTGAATCATGAGACTGATGTCTAAGAAAACCAGCTAGGGCGACCCCCAAATGAATGGGTCATCTCTCAATCATGCTATGCAAATAATATATGTTAGTAGCACTTACAACCCCAAAACTATGTCCTCTCCCACTATGTGTATTAGTAACTAACCAATGGAAATACCTATGGGCCGAGTTACGTAGTGTGTATACCTTAGATTGTTTCCGTGTGTAAAGGACCTCGGTATTGATCTAATGCTAGTAGCTACTCTTTGTGAGTCCCCAAAGCATGTCAATAGCAATGTAGAATATTCCTTGGTACGAGTAAATGCCTCATCATATAAGCCCTTTAGAATTGGAAACCATGTCACGCTTATGTGATATATGTTGTTGTTAACTCGAAACTGGATCCCATCATCATCATTCCAAGAGGTAGGGTCCTGGGCCAATTTGAAAGTCAATAGGAACTCATGGGCTAGCTTGACATAGGCCAATTCCTGAATGCTATAGAGTTTGCCCCAACGCCCAAAACTAATCAAGCCCCTAACTTGATCCACTAACCTAACTTGCTCTAGATTGTTCTAGTCTGTATAGCTAGACTAATGGAAAAGGCCTACTCTTACTGGTATCAGATCACTTCTTACAAGCAAAGCTATGGAATCTCAGCATTAGGTGTGTAGCGGTGTAACTTAGCTATTATGAGCTCATGCTAGTGGCCTTAACGTGCTGCTTCTTCTAGGTACATTTAAGAGGCATGATATCTACATAAACATGAAAAAAAATTGTCTCTTAAGTAAAGTGTAACATAAAAACCTCTCCTTATACACATCATGCTATGTAATAGTAGTACCAAGCATACATTGGAAAATAAGCACTCAATTACTAACAAATAGCATTCTTACTTCATGAACATGCTCCTAGAAAATTGCAACAACTAAGGACTAGCAGCTTATAACAACAACAACAGCTCATTATAACCTCACAGTTTCAAATTCGCAGATCCAGTAACATAATCATGAAATCCTACCCCTAAACGGCATAATCCTATTAAGAAAGTCAATAAAAAAAAAAAAAGATTTTTAACAACTTCAACCAAGGATTTAGTAGGAACAAGCAATTTCCAACAAGAACAATCATAAAATTTGTAACTTTTTAATTTTGGAGAGAAGGAAGCAAAAACATACCTAATATGGGTTTATAATCTAAGAAAAAGCATGGGAAAGTGCTCAGGCATGGTTGTGCGTGCTTGAGGAAAAGTGTGTGCATGAGAAGAAGTGAAGAAATGAGGACAAGGGAATGAAGAAAACTTAAATTTAAAGTGCACAAAAGATGACATGGCCACCAATATGGGTGTGTACTCGAGCATGTTGCTCTTTGATACAATCAAACTCATGGTTAGTGGGTCGACACGACCATTAGCATGGCCATGCAAGTGGGTGTATCAATTTATTTTGTATTGGGCATGGCCATTGGCACGAGCATGCCAATTGGTCATATATCTTTTTGTGCATTTTAGTACTTAGCACGAGTATGTCACTTTCTCGTTTTTTTATTAATAGCAAATTATACATATGCATTACAATTTTTATTATTTTTATATTATTTTAAAATTCAAAAAAATTGTAAAATTATTTAACATCTTTTATTATTATTTATATCATCATTTTCTAAAATTGGTATATTTTTCCTATTTATTTTATTTTTTTCAATATTTTTCCTTTATTTTTACAAAATAAAAAATAAATAAATATTATTTATAATTAAAGAACAAAAATGAGGTATTTACACTATGATTAGTACCGGAAAAGAAACCTATCGATCCCCCTTATAAGCCACTTATTCTTGAAACTTTTCTCTTCCTTTGTTTTTTTTCTTTTTTTTCCCCCAACCCCTTAAGAAAGGGTATTCATATAAATTAATAGAGAAACGTAATAAGCCACCAGTAATTCTCATGCTCTCCTACGAAGCAGAAAATTTAATCAGAAAAGCAAAAATTAGCTTAGAGATCGTCATTGCTTCTAGACAAAACCTAATACCACCAAACCACAAGGAAGCAAGCATTTCGAGGATGTGTTTAGGATACCTGGAGTTTTTACTCGATCCAGGTCAAAGTGTAATAGAAAGCAAATCTACAAATAAGCAGCAGAATCTTTTCTTCTTCTTTTTTTTCTGTTGCAATTCATGGAACTATAGACAACAAAACTAACAGAAAAGCATCTTTTAAGTTCCCCGGTCTTTATTAAGCCACCATTTTTATTTCTGGTTGCACCTTTTACAGGAGTACCCATGCACAGCTCCCTGCATTGTACTGCTAGCAATTAGCCAATTTAGATGCAAGCCGCTCTGCGCTTAAAATCTATACGTAATTAAAAGGATGAGACAATGCACCAGTCAGCAATGTGAAACATCTATTATTAAAAATCTTTACGTAATTAAATTTGTTTATTTCCCCTTATGTAGTAACCAATACTGCGGTATCAGACAAGCTTATTGCATGTTTAAATTACCTACATTTCCTAAAGGGCATGCAGACAGAGGTTTATTTCGTAGCATATGAAACATGTTTGAGGATCCATGCAGTAGCTCCCTATGTTGTAGAGATGGTGTTCCATCAAGATACATAGAGCGGCTCCGGCTGAACCTTTCTTCTAATCCTGAAATGTAACGGGAAAAATTAAAATATCAGAGACAATTCTGGTAACAAGAAATAGAATTTTCTTGTGTTATTTTATAGCATGAAATTAATTTAAAAAAATGTAAAATGACAGTAAATTGTTCAAAAGGGTTCTTTTATATATATTTAGTTCTGATGCCCTCTAAAGTGCATACTGCAATCCATAAATAGAAAGATGACTGTGGAATAGAAGATTTTGAGAAGAATTTCCATTTAACTAGCAGATAGAAGATAACTTGGTTGATTTGTTTATATAAATGGATAGAGCATTTCAGATCAATGAGAAGAGCACCAAGAATTTTCAAAAGGAAGTTCAAAAAGACACTAAGACTAAGGCAGGGAATCAACAAAGCAGACAAATCATCTCGAGGAAAGAAAACTTCGAAGAGTGCACAATTGTGATCATGATAAATATTAAATGACTTCAAGAATTGTCAAGGTACTAACAAGTACAAATTCACTAGAAACACTTCTAAGCAGCAAATTCACTAGAAACACTACTAAGCAGAATTATCTTTGATACCATCCATTGATGGCAGGCTATGATCAAATGGATCTGTCAAAAAAGAAAAAAGTGAAGAGACGAGTGCCAAAGACATGAATCAATCAGCATAAAGAATTAAAGATTTAGATCTAAAAGAGGAGAACAATGCAGAGGATTCAACAGTAACAGCAATCGGGCCTTCATCCATAACGTGTGCTAGTGATAATAATTTCTTTGCACTGCCTATGATCAAATGCCAAATTTTATGATGCATTTGTTTTGCACAAAACATTTTCAAGATATTTTTAATGTCTGCTACAATCTAATTGACATAGATGAATTTATAGGCCAGCAATTCAGCTGCAGCTAAAAGAACTATATGTTATTTTTGGAGTCTAACTCTTCTGATTGTCAAGTTAACCACCCACCAGCAACCCACCACCCCAACCCCAGGATTTTTTTTTTTTTTTTTGGCCTGGGTTGTTTTTGTTTTTTATGTGGGGGGTTTTGGGGCCTTACTAGCAAGAGCAATAGCAGCTAGGAACCCTACATGCAAGGACATCAACATTTACAAAATAAGTTTTCACAGCACCATACAATCATTGAGGCAAGGCAAGGGGATCTCAGTGAGGTGCATACCTCCTTGCACCTCCACATAGTGGCATCAAAGTGCTTGACTTGCATGCATCATCAATATGCGCAAAAAAAGTTAACTTTTTATGCATTTAAATATTATGATACATTTAATGTATTATAACTTTTGCTTTAGTTATGACATGTATTTAACTTTTGAAAATGCCCTGGTGTGAAACACGTAGTCTGACCCTGACTAAATTTAAAAAGAAAAATCAATTCTTCCTAAAGTTTAACTTAAGCATTTTGAATAATGTAAATGTAAGTTAATTGTTCGAAATGATAGTGTGGAAGTATATATGTTAATCATTTGTGCCTTGCATTAATGAGGCATGCACTTTTTTTGTGCCTCATGCCACCAGTGATTTTTAGGCCTAACACCTCAAGTGTGTTTTCTGCTCTGACAACCTTGGTTTAGATTAGAACTCAACTGAGATACAATGGAAAACAACCCACTTATTTGAGCATTGGAGAACCAGATAAATTCACACATGCAATTATAAGGGTGCATAATTCTCAAACAAGAGGACTACAAGCCAATATGGCAGAGAAATAGATTGGGCTATTTAGTAGTTTCCATGAAATTTCATGTTATTTAAGTATGTATCCAAGTCTCCACATAAAACTTTGCCAATCTTACAGCCATGACAACGGAAACTTACCCTTGAACTATGACATATCAAAAGACCATAAGATCTAAAGCGATCCAACTCATCCATGATGCATGTAACTTATAAACAGCATTCTTGAGCTTTATATTTCCATGGGAATGAACCCAAAGATCAAAATATCCCATTTATGGTTCAATCCACGATTGAAAAGGCCTGTTCCCAAAAAATAAGAGTCTTCATCCTTCTCAAAATGTCACCTTTACCAAACTTGCCTTCAATATATGCTATATTGACTCAATTGGCGAAATCCTTCCTCCAATTTCTCCACGCTCTCTTTTCTCATTCAATCTTACCTTCCTTTTGAAAATTAATAGAAAAGAGTGGGAAGAACTAAGATTGTTATTGGGATAGCTACCATTAAAGCCTTCTTAGGAGCACCTAACAACGTAAAATACAAATTGTAGAAATGTCTCTCCTACATGCATGAAAATTCTTTGTTCTGCCAACCACCTTGCAATTGGTTAAGTTCATTTCTAGTGTGCTTTAGTTGTACAAAAAAATTTGGATCTGCAAACCAAAATCCTTATTAACAAAGAACTTCAATCTTACCAGTTTCCTTCTGCCCACTTGCACCCATCAGTATCCACAACATGCAAACTATATGCATGCCTTGATTTTGATGACTGATTTTCAAAACTAGAGTATAAAAGAACAAAAGCGAAGTTAGACAAATGAACTACTGGAACATGGTTGACAACTCAAGGAATCGGCCACATGACAAACTAACCTTTGATGGATAAGATCACCATGAATCACAACCAAGGATCCTGCTTTAACTTCAATAGGGACAAAATCCTTCTTGTCGTAAGGTGGGGAAGGCAGATCAAAATAAACACCTTCCTCACCTCTCATGAATCGCCTCACAAGGCCATCTGCACAGAGTGGAGGACAATGTAAATCAAATGACAATATTATTAAAACTCCATGCTGATGGTTTCAGTGAATGATGTAATGAACTAAAATAGAAGAGAAAGAAATACCTTTATGAGAACCAGGAATTGCCCAGAGGCAACCATTTATTAATGTTGCATCTTCTAAAGCCAGCCATAGCCCTGTACAAGTAGTTGGCTCGGTGTAAAGAAATGAGTTATCTTGGTGAGGCACAACTTCACCTCCAATACCTGGTTGCTGCAAGTGAGATTGTGTGTGAACAAATAGAACAAAGGAAAAAAGCAATATCTCAAAGGAACTAATTTGAATTTTGCATATTTATGATGAATTCCAATCACATTAAACCAAAGTGGAATGTCCTATTAATGCACTGAAAAAGAAAAGAGAGACACGATGCACTACAATCAGAGATTGTTGAAGATTCTAGTTTATGTGCAATCGTACATATTTGGAATAACCATTATAATGGCAGCCACAGTAATCAAATAGTACAATCAATATAATTAGCATTTAACCCTGCTTTCTGCAGAAGGGTAACTTACTTAGCTTATGAAAGGATACTATAAATAATGGGTCATGTCTTGCTTGTACACACATTTGGGTATTAATCAATATTCGATTGATTGATCTGAGGCTATTGGCAGAAAAGGATTTGTCTAAGTCACTTTGTTTCATTTTGTCCAAGTTTCTTCTTTTTTTCGTCTAAAGTCCATGAATCATTTAAAAGTCTAGTTTCAAGAGAACCATCTTGATGCATGTTTTGACACATGGCATTACACACCGGTGCATGTCAATGTCATAAGCTAAAGTTCCCCAAATCATGATAATATTTGGAACATTGCTTCATGACAAACCACTAAGAAATTACGTTACCTTAAATATGTACATCGACTGAATCACAACTGGCCTTCGGTAGCCTAATGACATCAACAAGCCCGAAACTTTATCTGAGCAGGAGAAATTTCTGAATGTTGGATCAAGCTCATGGAGCGCTGCAAAGACAGTTGTTTAAGCTGTGAAAATATAAATACAACAAAAGCAAACCACTAACAAATATCCACTAGCACTAATGAAAAGGGAAAATTGGCATTCTGTGTTCTTAAAATTTTTCTATTTACCATGTCCAACTTTGTTGATGGACAAGTGCTTCGGTTGCCTCAAATTTCCATCTTCCCTAAATGCTTTTTCTGCAAAAAAAAAAAAAAAAAAAAAGAAGGACTGCTAAGCATTACACAGGAAAGAATAACCATGCCCATGTTAAAAAGGAAAAGCAACATATTTTTATCCACAAGCGAACAGAATCAGAAGATAAAACTACTTTTTTCTGCAGCGGGGTCATGGATAGTGAAAGGAAATGAAACATATTCAATTTTTACGTATTCCAAGATTCCACTGTTTTATTCTTCCTCAAGATTAAAGATAGGGATCTTTGGAATCCCATTAGCAATCAATCAAAATCACTTAAAAAATGAAAGAACTTTATTACTTCATTCTTCATAAAGTGCTCCAAGTTCATTCTTCATTTTTTTTTTGTTCACCAAAAGACCAGTCTAACAAGGAGCAAACGAACAGCATCACAATTTACTTCAGACAACACCAAGATAAATCCAATCAAACACTTAAAAATGCTTTTGATAGCAGGCATATTTACAATCAACCAAAATATGAATTACTAAAGAATTAATTAACCCAAAAGATAAAAGGAGACATCAATACCTTCGAAAAAGAAGGAGATTTTTTCAGCGCTCTCGTAGAAATAATCATCAGTGTGCTGCTGCTGCCAAAAACCGAGAAAAAGGAGTAACACATAAATAAATAAAGAACTTAATTGATGAGTTTTCACCAAACCCCAAAGGATTATGTCAAAATTGAACCTGAGATTTGGTGGAGAAAATTGAGGCGGTGGAGCAATCAAAAGTGTCAAGTAGTTGGTCCATTCTCTTCATCATGCACTCCATTTCCTCAGAATTAGCAAAGGATTCAATCACCAGATAACCTGTTTCGCATTACCAGGTGTCAATCATCTATGAGTTCAACCTTAACAATTTTGTCCTCCTTTTTATTCTTTTGTTTTATAAGAAAGGAATAGGATTGTTACCTTGAGAATTGAAGAAGTCAAGTTGGTCAGAAGTGAGATTTCCGGTGACTCCCATCGAGAAGAAAGTTGAAAAGGCGTTGGTCAATTTGTGAACTGTGAACTGTGAAATGAGATCTCTGTTATCGTCTTAGCAATAGAGTTTAAAACTAGTATAGCTCGAGGATAAACTTAGTTTCCTCGTAACCCGAGACGAAATATACATGGTTTACGGCTGCCGCTTCAACCCCTAGAAAAAAAAAAAAAGGAAATAAAAATAAATGCATTTCCACCTTGTGCTTGGAAATATTGAAAGAATGGTGATACGTAGCTAGCAATTAAAATAGTTAACCGAGTTCAACACTTTAATTTAATTGGCCAAGATAAAGAGTGACAAGACACTTAGCAATTGAAACTTGGCCACATCATTTCGGTAGCTTCATTCGATACGTTTTTTCGTAATAATAGCGAGTGGCAAACCTCTGTGGTAGAATATTCACTTGTATTGTGCTCAATGGGATAAATCCTAGACAACTATTGAGATTAAAGATAGACTCTAATTATAAATTTTTTTAAAGTTGCTCATATAAGATAGGATCCTAGATAAGTATGAGTTTTCTTATTATATATTAATCCTAAAATCTATATACTAAGAAATATAAATAATAAATTTTAAAGTATCGTTATAAAAAATTATTAAATAATAATAAAAATATATAGTAAATGATAATACTATTTTTTTTATCAATAGATGTTTTAGTAAAATTTATATATATATATAGGAGTTTAAACTCATTAGTTAATATCTTAAATGGCTAAACTAGCATTGTCTCTTTGACTTTATGTTTTCAAAAAAAAATTTGTTATTTCCCATTTTCCTCTTGAACTTTATATTTTTTATTATTTCCTCTTTTTTTTTTCCTATTTGTTAAGTAATAAAATCACATAAACTTGAAATAATAAAGATAAAAAAATTACGTTTTTAATTTTACAAGTTTCATAGGTTTTGTATACAAAAAACTTGTAAGATCACACACACACACACACATATATATATATACAATATAAACTTGAAATTTGGAAGAAGAATAACAAAATTTATGTGTTTCATGATATATCATGTACCTTATAGGTTTTATAAAATATAGTATATCAATTGGTTACAAGGTGTTATAGGATAGGATATAGCATACTAATTGGTTACGAGGTATTATAAGATAGGTTTTGACTATAAAACTTAGGAACATATATCTTATAAAATAAGATACAGATATAGCCTCATACCCTATCAATCCTATACCTGCTCATCTCTATTTCATACCTTTTAATAAACATTTTTTTGTTTATAAGGAAAAATAGCATATGAGAGTATCAACATTTAGAGTCAAGTTTAAATAAAGTATCAAACTTCCAAGTAGTTAAAATAAAAAATCAAGTTATGTAAGTAATTTAAATAAAGAATCGAGCTTATTGAACTTTTAAATGGTTAAAATAGATTATCAATATTGTGATAAGTGATTTAAATAATACTTAGTCCTCTATTTTGACAATTTAAAAGTTTAACCATTTATTTGAACCACTTACATAACATTGATTCTCTTTTAATCACTTGAAAGTTCAATCCTCTATTTAACTTTGACTAGAAACTTTGATCTTTTTATATGTATTTTTTCTATTTTTATAAGGGGTAAATTTATTATTATGTCTCATTTCCAACTATTTGCACTATTTCTATCTAACTCTTGAGGGAGAATAGAAAAGATTTCAAAGTGGAAGCTTTTCCATTCATTTGCACTCTTTAACTTTAGGCATTTCTATTTTTAATAGTTTTTAAGTATTTCTATTTTTGACAACTTTGAGCTTGTCATCATTTGTATGCCCTAGGGCAATAAGACAGATTATTCATTTAGTATTATCAAATTTTGGAGCCATCTTTGCTCTATTTCTATCCAAATTCTCAAATTTCATATAATTGTCGAATTTGGATACAAAATATTTAGGAATTCTCATAATCAATTAATATTTAAATATTACACTATTAGTATTCGTAAAATTAATGATTTGTGATATAAATTTGATTTAATTGCACACTATATGCCGTGTTAGAAAGAATCGAAGCTTGTGTATGTGTGCATATATGGATATGAAAATAAATATTCAAAACATTTGTTGGCAAGGTGATATTCAAATACTATACCTAATGATGCAATTTTCTTTCTACGAATGGGGAATGGCGAAGAAGGGAAGGTGCAGCTCCTAAATGCATCCTCAATATTTAAAGGAAAAAGCCGCCGCCATGAAAATGTTTACCCGTGACATGTCTTCTACTTTATGGGAAATATATGTGAGCGTCAGGTAGCCTTTCGCATTTGGATCAAATACAATCAAAATAATTTTGTGTAAGAAATTTCTCTTTATGTACATGGAGTTCCTACTAGAGTGATAAGGGCATAACTCGACGTAATATATCATTATAAAAAATAAAAGGGGGGATTTATTCGTAATCTTGTAGAGATTTGCTCCTCCGTGTACATTCTTATATATTTGAAGCAAGTCCGAGAAAATAAGGGCCATTCTAGACATATTTGGATCATTGAAAATTTCAATTTAATGAGAAAATTTTGAGGAAAGTAGCTTATAGTAAGGTGAATTTGGTCCCAATGAAGGTGGTGCGAATCGCAAAACTATTAATCTTTTTGCAAATTCTGTATATGAATTTATTGGTTCATCTCAACAAATCAAAACCGAAAAAATCAACTACAATGATTAATGCAAAGCTGACACATTGAAGACAATTCAATGAGATGGATAGTTCACATGCATCAAATAAAAAAGAAGAAGTGGTCTACAAAAAGGAAGTGTAGTATCATAAAAGATCTATTTAACGTATTGCTTTAAATACAAAAACACTTTGGTAAGCCTAAAGTAATACATGCAATTAAATGATGTTATGAGCTCACATACTAAAATATATATAATATATAAATTTACAACTCTAGCTGTAGGTTCATACGTTATGATCTATTAAAAAATAAATTAATAAGTTATGAGTGAGCACTTGCCAATTGTGTTGCTACCTTATAGCACATGTGCGTGTAAAAACCCTATAGGGGGCCTAGTAGAATTGCTCGAGAGTTGACATATCTTGTGTGCACCCGCAATATAAAAATCACTTTGCAAGTCAAAGATTACAAAACTCTAATTTAATAATTATTCCTCACCATAACCGATAATACATATAATTAATTATTATGAAAATAATTATAGAAATCAATACATTACGATTTACTAGAATAGCAAAGAATTGATATTCTCTACCAAATAGTAAAACCAAGTAATCTCAACATTTAAGAACATTGGTTTGAAAAAGTATTGGAAAATGACAGTTCCAAAAATAAATAGCTTTACAAATTCTTATTCACTTATCTTAAACTATTGAGTATCTTCTAATTCTCCATCTATCCATTAGGCCCAAGTCTAAAACACTCATCACTTTGATCCTAGCCTATTTCCCAACTTTAGGATACCCTGCAAGACAAACTATTGGGGGGTAAGTAACCCATGGCTTAGTGGGTTCACTCATCACTACTACTATTCAAACAAGTTATCAAACATTAATTAGTACATTATGAAATCTATCTACATACGAAATGAAAGCACGCGTGATGAATGCAAGCAACACATTCATAGGAGTCCAAAACCATAAAAGGTATAGATTTGTGTCATCTATACTTCGATTGACCTCAATACTTACCCGCATAGAGCACCTCACCTTACCAAGCAGGCTATCTAAGGGCACAATCCCCTTAACAAACTCAATGCTTACCCAACGCTGAAAATAAAAATACCCTACGGGCCAATCACAGTGAATTCCATGCTGGGCCATTCACTATCAATCAAATACTCAATAATGCCTCTACAGCCAAATTAGGTGATCCCTCATCAAAGCATCAACCTGCAATCAAACTATTAACAATGCCTCACAGGCCTTAAATAAGAGTTATCCCAATTGCTTAGCCTCCAATGAAATCAATTTTAATAAAATTGCCATTGACAACACTGAGTTTTATAAATAGTAGCTTCTAAGAGCACACGCTGGGCTTTTGATATAACAATTACGAAAACAGTTTTAAAAGACTTAAAAGATTTCAAAAAGCTTCAACATGTTTCAAAAATTTTTGGCAAAGGTTGAACACTCTTCATTCCTTCTTGTGTACCTATTGAATCATAGACATGCAATGAGTAATCTAGCTATTTTAGCCAAGAATTTAAGTTTATCAATTAATAAGGTGATTGCACATATGAGAGCATACAAGGCAATCAATCATTCCAAACAATCAATAGTAATCAACAAACATCACATAATTAGCAAGCAACAAGCAGATAGCAGATCATTTAAACTCTCTCACCTAGGCTTGACTTAAGAATTATAATAATCCTCAAGTGAAGATTGGGGATCTTCTAAAAACCTTAAATAAATAGACATAAAATAAATACATATAAGAATAACTACTACTAAAATATACTATTTTAATATCTCGATCTAAACGTTATATCTTATTAGAGTCTTTTAGAGTTAAGTCATTCATTTCGGAATCAGTTTGTTGTCAAGGTCTCCGCTTAGGTCTTCATCACGGTAAATCCTATTTTCAAATGATATCATGATAAGGCAAATATATGTCCAAGGTATATGTCCATGAATATCTAAGAATATGTTCAAAATATGTCAAGAATATGTCCATAAATGTTCAATAGGTTAAAAATGGTCATAGATTGTCATAAGTCCTCAAAGTTTGGAAATAAAGCCTTAACATCATTTCTTTGAACTTTTGTAAATATTCAAGGTTCATATTGAGGAACTTAATGCCTTGATAAAATTCATTAAGCTATCCTTGAGAGATGTTCTACTACATAATTGAGGAAAAGATGGTGGAAAGATATTACATTTTTAAAGATGAGGATTCTTGGAGTAGAATGATTTATGAGATCCTACAACTTTTGGAAATACAAAGTATAGTATATTGTCTAAGAGCTATATTATGAAGATAATTAAGGTGAATCGGATTACCTTTCTTGGATGGAAATCCTTTGAATACCTATAATAAAGACCCTATAATATAAGAAATAGCTAGAGTTAACATTTTGTTCAAGAAATTCACTAAAAGTTTCACCAATCTTCTAAGAAGTTTCTTACCTTTGTTCTTGGAATAGATAGCCCTTGGAATTTCCTATGATAAGGATCCTATAACATAAAGATTAGCTAGAATTAGCAACAAACTTCTAGAAATTAACTAGAAGACTTACAAACTTCAAGGAAATTAAAGTTTCTTACCTAAATGCATGGATTTGGCGATCTCGAAACTTTTGTCGGTTTTGGAGATGCAAATGAAGTTAACTATGAATGAAAATTTCTAACTTCTTAGAGGAATATTAGATGTATTTGGTGGAAAGTTAGATGAGGAAAAATCAGAGAATAAGGGTCTTAAAATGGCATGGGAGATGTGGTGTTTTACATAGGTAGGTTAGCCTCTTTACACCCCCTTTTATAGTATTTAGGTTTTGTTATTTTGTAATTAATTTTGTTATTCTAATATCTTATACGATAAGTTAGGGTATTTATAACTTAAGATAAGATAGGGTTAATGATGATATATGGATAAAATCTCATGTGTTGACATAGTCAAAAGAGGAGGTAGAATTTTGATAGGTTCCAGGTAGTTTATTAAGCTAATTTTTTATCCATTTGCAGTTAACTTCCTTAGCTTAATAATGGTAAATTTTTGGTTAATTTTGATTAATTTAAGATTAGGTAAGACGGCCTTAAATAGGGGATGAAGTAAGGTTAAGTAACATGGTGTTTTTGGAGATGAGATTTGCATGCAATTTTTCTTTATTTAACCAACTCTAAAACTCTAATTTTTCCATGATATTTGTAGGTCTTTGTCCTATTTTAATCAAGTTAATTTAGGGTAGTTTAGATTAGGTCAAATTAAGATAAGATCGGGTGAATTGGATGGTGACATGTTTGGTATAGTTGCTTGGAGTGTCCACATGAAGAAGTGGATTACAATATGTTTTAGGGGCTCATCTTTATGAATTTTTCCATGCCCTTTTTTGAGTAAACAAGGTATAATTAAGGTATAATGTGGTGTAATTTGGGTAAGATTTAATAAAGATAAGATAAGATAAATTAAGATAAGTAAACCTTTGCAAAAATTGGAAAAATCACATGAGACTTTCTTACATGGTTGAACCAGTCACCTCATGGCAATAATTTTGATTCAATTTTTGGAGATTAGATAATATTATTATGGAAAAATTAGTTAGTGAAGGATAAGAATGATGAGGGATCATTTTCCATAAGAAAGGATAAGATAAGGGATTGATTTTTCAAAGCTTGATGGAGAAGTTGTCCTTAATGTGATGTCTTTGGGAAGGAGCTCCAACTATTCTATTTTGTGTGGATTTTCTAGTATTTTGTGTGTTATTGAGTAATTACATGTGTAATAATGAATTAGAAAAATTTTGATTAAAATAAGTTGAGATTTGGGGATGATTTCATACTTAATTGCTTAGAAGACTTTATGGCAAAGTTTAAGGAACTTCTGATTTCAATTTTGTTTTATAATTGGCTTTGTTATTAATTTATGTTTATTTTTTCTGATCTAAGTTTTAGGATGTTAATCCTTATTATTAAGATAAGATTGGATAGATTTGGAAAAGAATTAACTAAAGTCAAGATAGATCTTCTTGTGTTGTATAATTGCTTATAGAAAGTTGACTTAAGTTAAATTGGAGTATACTTTAATCAACCGAGTTCGGGTTTTTAAATCTAATATTCAAGGAATATTTTGGGCTAAGTACTGGTCCTATAGATGAAATTTGACTAAATTCGAGTTTAGGCTACTAGGTGAAAAATAAAAAATAAAATCTAATTATCGAGTAAGGAGTGTAGTGGAAATTAGTACAATTGATGGTTTTCAACTAAACTTTGCAAAGTTAAATTTATTAATTCTATCAGAAAAGGGTATCATCTAAATCCTTGGTGTTTTATTTACTAAGTCTTCTCTAAGTCAATTTAGGCTCCATTGCTTTAAGTCTACTCAAGTCTTCTCAGAAGTGTTAAATGGAAGACTTAAGTTAGTGAGTTGTGTAAAGTCAATTGACTCAAGTTGATTTTTATTTAACTAAGTTGACTTAGGTCAACTTATAAAATATTGAGTCTTCTATATTGGTGTATTATTTACCAAGTCTTCTCTAAGTCAACTTGGGTCTTAGCTCCATTACTTTAAGTCTACTCAAGTCTTCCCAAAGGTGTCAAATGGAAGACTTAAGTTAGTGAGTTGGGTAGAGTCAATTGACTTAAGTTGACTGTTATTTGATTAAGTTGACTTAGGTCAACTTATAAAATATTAAGTCTTTTGTAGCTTCTAGACCTTACTCAAGTTCATTTGAAGCTAAATTTTAGGTGTATTTCCTTATATAATAGGATTTTTAAAAATACTACCTACGAGAATTCTTAAGAATTACATATAACGTTTAGGCTAGAATTTGTGATCTTTGATTTTGATTATCAGGTTAAATCTATCAGGTATTCATACTTGTTTTCTTTTTCTATAAGATATTCTAGTTAAAATAAGGATTTTGCTATCATCTAATAACTTGATTTGGGATTGAATGGAAGTGTAAGAAATTGGTACTAACTATTGAAATTTTGGTTGTGGAATTTAACTTTGATTTGCATGCTTAGATTACTAAGATTCATCTCACAAGTTTGAGATTAGTTGGGTCTACTTGATATTGTGGGCAATTCAACTCACATCTTCACTAAAAAGCTTTAAGTCAACTCGAGAACTTACTTTGGTCAACTCGAATTTTTATAATGGTAGACTCAAGTCAACTCAAGTCTTGCCTTATCTAATATGGAAATAACTCAAGTCAATTATTGATTTACTAAGTCAAGTCTAGTATCTTAAGCTTATTTGACTATTTCAAGATAAAATTTTCTAGATTTAGGAACTAATTGATCTCAAAGGTTTTTGTGAGATGAGAAGATTTATTGAGAGATTGATTTGGTAGTTTTTTATGAGAAGCTTTATGAAACTTTGCTATTAAATTTATCAAGATGACTTCCTTGAGAAGTTAAATTAGTATACTTTTTAACTAAGTTTCTTTTGATATCTTACTTGAAAAATTAATCAAGTAAGCTTCTTTAAGAAATTGGTGAAATAGCCTTCTTTAAAAAGTTAACTTTGAGATAGCTTTCTTGGGAACTTAGGTAGAAAAGCTCCTCAGATAAGCTAATTATTTACATCTCTTAAAAAAAGAAAAATTTATATATAGATATTTAAAAGAATCTTAAATTGACTAAATAAAACTCCTGTTACATAAAGATTGAAAATTAACCTTACATAGTTAATAATCTTTGATGCCTAATTGTAAAGTATAGACAGAAATGTAATTATTTGAGAAAAAAATTATGGTACTATATTTTACTTTATTAATTCTATGATAAAAAAATGTCTTAATTCTATAGGGTTTCATCGTGCATCAAGCCATGACTTAGCTATTCATAATATATAATTGATGTCCAAAATACTTAAAACTTTATCCAAGAATTTCGGTCAATGAGCAAAATTTTGAAGGTTGAATTTGTCTTATTAAAATATTGGGCTTAACTCATTCGAATAGGAGATAGGGCTTAAGGAGTCTAGTTAGGAATTGGAATTACTTAAGGAGAATTAGTTTGGTAAACTTGGAATAGGGATCGTTGGACCGGTCTATCTGTATCCAACTTTTCTCAAGCAGGCTCTTACACTTATAGATAAAGGCTACTAGCTTTAGGTTTTTTGCAAGCTCATTAAGATAACCTTGTAATGAGAATACTTCATCTCATCTATCAATTACTATGATAATTCAACAAATGTCATTAGATCCAAGAGTTTATAAATATTCAGTAATTTTCTTCATTTGACATAATTTCCACTACAAGAAAATTAACATTTAAAGATAGGAATTTCTATCTCTAAAAATAGTAATTTTATCACCCAAAAAAAAAAAACCCTTTAGAGATAGAATTTCCATCACAAATTTATGTTGCAAAAATCATCATTACTAACTCTATTTAGTGACGAATTATATATCTGTCATAAATCTATGACAAAAAAATTTGTCTCAATTCTATAGAAACAATTTTTTTAACAAAATAGAATTAAAGACAAAAAATTCCATTGCCAATCAATCAAATGCAATTAAATTATTTTAATTAAAAATGTGATAACCCAATTAGAGCACCCACACTATGGTAATTTCACTTACATATTAAATCTCTTATTAATTATCCATTATTAGCACATTTATATTATATTTAATTGAAATTTCCTAGGGGATCACCCATCTTGGTAGTATTCTTTTCTAGGCACACTTAACTTCTAAGTTTAGTATAACCCATAACCACAACATTGATCAAAGTTTTTGTGATTAAAGTTATATTTTCTTATATATAACTAATAATGCCCAATAAAATATCTAACTTCTAATAAATTATATATAGTAATGATATAACATTTTATCTTATTATTTAAAAATATTATTTATTATATTATTTATATTATATAAATTTATATATAATAAAACCGAAATATATAAGCCCAATCATTTAATACTTTATAAATACATTACATGATATAAATATATCAAATAACATATAATTTAAAAAATTATAATATATATATTAATTAATTACTTTTAGAGACAGAATTAATTTGCTACTTAAAGTTAAGGTCATTATAAAAATGAATTTAGTGATAGATTTTCAACAGTTTTTTTAAGTATATGTATAGTGTTAAATTTTAATATTCATCGTTATAGTATTTGAGACGAAAATTTTTCATCTCTAAAAGATAAGCTTATAATTTTGACATTTTGAGATGGATTCGCAACATAATTTGAAAATAATTATTATGCTAATTTTTTTTCTATAATAGAATCAGAGAGAGAATTGCAATAGAATTAAATTCTTTGCAAATACATTGGTAATTTGTCTCTTATTCCATTGCAATAACTAATAAAATTGTAAAAAATATGTTTCTTTTTTCATATAGTCATAAATCCATCATAGATTAATACTTTTAGAAATAGATTTTTTCTATTGTAAAATTTTTGTCTCTAAAGTGATGTGCCTAAAACCAAGATTAAGCACATGCAATTGGAACAAATTATAAACCTCAAGGCACTTGTTCAATCTCGATTCAAAACTACTAGAATTTACATGAACCCTAATGGAGAGCAATGAAATTCGAATGCTCTAACTTTCAAATTAACAATTCCACAATGATAAAATCCTTCAATCAACACTAAACACAAATAATGTCACATGAATTACATAACAAACAACAAGAACCAATTCAAAGATCCACTTTCCCAACAAAGTGATCTACGATTCAAATGAGGATAAGTTAAAGGTTAAAACTTAGGGACTAAAACTAATCAATTGTAGCAACAAGAAATTGATTACAAATGCAATCAAATTCGGTCAATAAAGCATCTAAATCAACCCTAGATACAACTCACTAGTGATGAAAAGGAAATTGCAACAAGGAAAAATTGATATTACTCACAAATTAGCCTTGAAGCCACTCACCACAACCTCAAATTGGGATTTAAAATTGATAAGAGCAATTTGAATTAGGAAAACCTTAACCCTTACACGTAAAGTTTTTGTTCTTTTATGAAAATTTGGCTAACTCCTCAAAACCCTACTTAAGCAAGTATTTATACTTGCTCCCTTTAAGGTTAAAAAGTCCACAAAATTACAACTATGCCACTTTTCGGGTGGCCGATCCTAAAAGACAATTACAAGCAAATGAAAGTGTCCCAAAAGAAAGATTACAACATAAATAGTCTAAAGAAACAATTACAAATACAAAAATAATAAAAATCCTCAAAGAGCTAATGTATCGAGGAGATGTCAATCACAACGAGTCATTGGATGAGAATCTAATGATGTCCCTTTACAATCATTAAATGAAAGTCATTTGGCATCCCGTAGAGAAAAATTATTGTATCTGTAAGATTATTACTCAAATATTTATTAAATAAAAGAAATAAGGGTAAAATATGAGTGATTTGGATCATCATTCAAATCAAGTTTTGTAACTATTTAGGTTGCCGAAAAAATTCCCATCATAAAGCCTTGTTTTATGGTGTCCAAATATTAGAGATACATTGTTCCATTGTGAATTATTTACTCTTAGGGATCAAACAAGCATATTAGCAAAGAATAATCTCAATTACTAAAAAATTGCAAGGTTGATGCCCTGAGGTCTCTTTGTCCCCCTTTTCTATCACTTGTGCATTCGAGACTTCTAAGATTGTTTATTCCTCCTCCTTACCATTCTTTCCCTAGTCACTCATCACATGCCATTTTTATATCATTTATCTAAAGTCAAGTGTAGTGCGATACTTAAGTGATACTCATGTGACCACTTCAATGCGATACTTAGTGAAAACCCCTCATCTGCATGAGTTATTATTGAAGACAAAGTGACCACATCATTTGCATCAATATTTCACAATTTTTATTAGCCTAGACATAATTTTTGTTTTAAAATATGCTATAACATCATATTAAACTTAGGTCCCTACCAAACCTCTAGTTTGAGGCCCTTATATATTGTAGAAAGGTTTTTAGCTTTTATAGGTTTTTTTATTAGATCCTAGATTCTCCACCTTTGGTTTTTCTCCACTTAAGTTTGGTTTGATAAATCAAAGGTCTTTAGCTTTTATAGGGTTTTTTTTTTTTTTTTTTGAGATCCTAGATCCTCCTCCTTTGGTTTTTCTCTCCTTAAGTTTGGTTTGACAAATCAAAGGTCTTTAGCTTTTTTTTTTTTTTTTTGTTGAAATAATCGCATTTGATAACTAAACTTTGAGTTTCAATTAAGTATCTAAATTTTTTTATATCCAAGGTAACTCCATGAATCGCCATTAGATGACATGGTCTTTATAATGAATCATTGAGTGACATGTCTTATTATATATTAAAAGAAGATTTTAAAAGCCAACTCATCATCATGTGACATTTTAGACTAAGAAGTATATGACGTGTATTATTGTCAAAAGGATAAAAAATTAATTTCCAACACAACTCTGGAAAGAAACATCTTTTCAATTAATTTAATTCACCAAACAAAATAGAATGTATGATTTAATTCCCCTTTTTTTTAATCCACAGAAATCAACATTGCACACCCATTTTCTTCGTCGTCTTTTTTCTTTCAAACATTCTTTTAAAAAAAAAAAAAAAATCATCGTCTTCTACCTTCTTCGCAATTGACAAGCGACCACCACCATGAAAACAAGCAAGCAGCTTAGAATTTCTCACAATTATTCCATATATTGCACTTTACAAGCAAGACTTTCGTGTTCAATACACTTTGAAATAAAAATCTAAATAAATTTCCTCACAAAGGTCCAAGGTAGAGCAATAGATATCTCCATTGAAGCCCAAAATGAGAACTTTTCTTGTTGTTCCTAAAACTATAATTGCAGGAAG
This sequence comes from Laguncularia racemosa, assembly GCA_037954665.1. Classification (NCBI taxonomy): domain Eukaryota; kingdom Viridiplantae; phylum Streptophyta; class Magnoliopsida; order Myrtales; family Combretaceae; genus Laguncularia; species Laguncularia racemosa. The sequence continues at coordinate 663,802 of JBBMOL010000181.1, read as the reverse complement.
CTATCCACCCATCCATAAAGACTCCAGTGGAATTTACAATTAAGTTGGCTACCAATTACAAAAGCAAACACTACCACTCGTTTTGGTTAAGGAAACACTTTTTATCTTCAAAATCTGGACTAGATGACAGTTTTGATAATGGGTCTTGTGATAGGGGAGTGAAAACAAAAGAAGATGAAAAAGAAGAAGGAAAAGTTAGATGGGAAACCAATTTTTTATGGTAATTTAGGTTTTATGTGTAGTTTAAATTCATCAAAGAAATAGCTTTCAACTTTAAAATTTGAGCTTTATGATAAGTAAAGCATAGATTTGGATAGAGGGTTTAATGAAGAAAGTGAATGTTTTCAGGAGAAATTAAATGGCAATGAACACAAGAAACGGCCATCTGAAAAGATCCAGATTTTAATGTTGATTTTCCTAACGTTTTCCTTTTTCATGCGTTGCTTTTGTGCAATGGCAAGATATTGTAGCCCTTGGATTAATTCCAACAGTGTTCGTTTATTTTATTTTGTTTATCCCCTATAATAAGTGACAATGTATGTACTTTTTCACTCCAATTTTTTTACCACAAGTTACACTCTTCTAAAAATAAATTTTTGTTGCTCATTATTTATTTATTTTTTATTATTATCATTTAAATAATATTGAAAAAATATTTAAGGAATTAGTTTAATAGTAACAACAACATTAGCCCTATAAAACTTAAAAAGGAAAAGTGCTAAGCAACTTTTTTGAAGAGATTAGGTAGAGAAGTTTTAATTCGAAATCGAAGAATCTATTATGAGTTAGGCAGTCAAGCGAATCAACAAAAACAAAGAATTCGTGTCTCTTCTGAATTGCTATAAGACGTGGGCGGCAGGATTCGAACCTGCGCGGGCAGAGCCCACATGATTTCTAGTCATGCCCGATAACCACTCCGGCACGCCCACACTTGTAGCCTTTTTCTAGTTTTTTTATTCATCAAATGTCCATGTAGAATGACCAAATTGAGTTTTTGCTTTGGAATGCTTTCTGTTGAAATATACGTATAAGTTACATACTTTATATGTATAAAGTAAAACTTCATAACCCAATTTATCAAAAAATAAATAATAAATAAGAAAAGAAAAAAGAAAAAGAAAAATTACAATTGAGCATAGGGACAATCATCAAAATCTATCGCATATTGAAAGTTATTGAACAAGCAACAGATCTAGAAGTAGGTTTTGGTTTTAAGATTCAAAAACGTACTTCCAAGAAATAGAGTAGATGAAATAATCTTTTACATGCCATGGAGAGTGCTTGGAACTTATATCCATGCACCATAAGTTCCAAGATACTCAATACATTACATGTAGGATACACTATACCTCATCAAACATCACTAATAAATAAAATTAAGTTTTTTCTATAGAAATGTATAAGTTACTTGATCCATATTAAACTACCAAATCAATGGCAAAAAATTATTTGCTCTCTTGATAGTTAACTCTTTTAAACAATGTAGAAACAAAACCTTATAATGATTGTAAAGGGTTATTTCGATACTTGGGTTGAAGCCTAATTTAAAGCCATGGATCAGTTTATTGAGCTAATAACAGAATATGAGAAATCAACTTCAATAAGGGATGTCCTAAAGAGATATGATTTGATAAGCTTATAATAGGAATTGCTGGATCAATTTTCCTAGTCTTGACCTTACTTGGTTGTCTCACTCGCAAAAATTGGGCTCAAAGAAGTTCTTTTGAGTCCATTTAGGCTTCATATAGTCTTAATACGCCTTAGGTTTAGTATGATAAAGAAGCAAGCTTTTTCATATGAGACAACCCAAATCAAAGTGGAAGATAATAAGATAATAGAAAAGAATTTAAATAAACAAATTAAAAAGAACACTTTAGAATTAATAAATTTACGATGCAGACATTAAAGCTTAGATAAGATATTTAACGATTTACAAAATTTTGAGCTTATTAAAAATACTCTTAAGGATAGTTTAATTAAGTAGCAACTTTAAATTTATTATTTAACAAATCCAAACTCTTCCAGGATAATCTAAGAAAGTATATTATCATATCAACTCTCATGAAAATCATTATATGGTTGTTATACATAAATATGATAGTTAAATGTTAACAAGAGATAATCTCATTTGTTGTTGGTGTTGCTATTTATATAAGATTATATTATATTATATCATTATAATGGGCATTTTCATTATTAAATTAATTATTATAGTTTTCTACTGATTCTTTAATTCTTTTCTCTCTGCAATTCACCTTCTGACTCTCACTCGTTCTTCCTCATTTCGTTATTCTTTTGTAGCAAACTCACGCTCACACACTCTCTCTCCTCTCTGTTTTCAAATAAACCTTTTATTCCCTCTCTCATTCTGAGTCTCATCAAACGCGCACACTGCCTCTCTCTCTCTCTCCCCGTAATTTCATGTTCCATTCACACATTCTCTCTCCAATCCTCAATCTCATAAACTCTGTTTCATCGGAAGCTTGACGCTCATGCACGATTTCTCTCTCGGTTACTCTAGCAAATTTGATCAGAAGCTTTCATTTGAGTTCGTTCAGAAATTTTTCCAGCGAGATTTTGTTTTCCGGATGGACCAGCTACTCCGTTAGATTTTCCATCCAATGTTTGAGTGTTATCTATTTCTCCGGTAGGATAGTTGAAATAACGGAACTCAATGACGAATCTCTTATCCGTTGTTGTGAGCTGCGGTCGAAGATAGAAGGACGACTAAAGCTCCGCTTGATCACTCCGGCGAGTTTTCTCGAGCAATTATACGGGAAATAAGAGATGTTGTGCATATCTTCGATCTTACTTTTTTATTCCGGTCGTTCTTCTAGCCGTATCGTACCACTCCGTTTTTTATTCATATTGCATCTTGTTTCCATGTTTTGCGATCGACTCCAGTAACACGGGAAGAATTAATTGGAGTTGTTAAAGAAGAGGAGTGGCTTGAGCTCACTTCGGAAGCTCGTCAGGGGCAGTAGTGCACCAGCATTCAGCTGAGGTAAGCAATCACCAAACTCCATAGTTGTTGAGGTAGAAGGTCGAGTCGTTCTTTATTGTTGAAGAAGAAGAAGGTGATTTGTTTTCCCTGTCGAATGAATCGAAAAGATGATGACGTGGTGATTCGTTTTTAATTCGACTGGCTATTGTTATGTATGTCATATTATTTGAAGTTAAGTTTAGTTACTTTATTAACTTAACATAAATTTTAAGATATATTAGCTTTAGGATAAGCTTAAGTAACATAATGTAATTAAGAATATATTTATTTAAGTATAGATAGAGTTTGATAATTATATTGAATTCGCAGCATTTTATGTTGAATTGTGAACTGGATCTTAGTTCCAATAGGGACATGGGGTTGTCATTTGTATTAATTCAATTTCCATTTGCGTTATGACAAGGTAGGACTCTGTCATCTGTAAGTTACTTTTAGCACTATTATAATAGTTAATATTGTTCTACTTATCAAAAGGTAATCAAGTTAATAAGTTATCTAAACTTAAGATACGACTTGTCTAACTAATTAATTGCTAGTTGATTAGTTGATTATATAAATATACTTATGTTCTTTTTTGACATATGCTTAGGTTCAATACATACGTATGGTATATATAATGTACTTAAAAATGTATTATATTTTAGTTTCTCCTAACATATAGTATGGTGAATATATTAATAAACATGTAGTTAATAAAGTATCTAATAAGTAATGTTAAGGATTAAATTATGCAATTTATCTTATATGCAACAATTAGTTATTACATTTTTTATAATATATTATGCTTAATTATTACAACTATATTGAACTTAGAACAATAAGTAATATTCAATATGCAAGTTTAACTAATGAACAATAGGTACTCTTCATTGGAGATCTCTATCAAGATACGAGTTCTAAAGTTGGTTTATCTTTACGTTTGAGTTCAAAAATGGTTTATCTTCTTGGCTTGTGATTGCAAGGATTTGCAAGTATGTGGCAGTCACTGCGTATTGCTTGTTTCTTAGGTAGTAAATTAAAATGGACTTAAGTAAAACTTAGTTAAGTATCTATTTGCTTGCTTGTGCTTTGATCATTTCAAATCAATGGGTGACACCGTTGGACTAGGTTTATGGCTACGGTCATAAATACTAGGATGATACGGTAGATTAGGTGCTTAGGCCACTATAGGTGGTGTAATGGGGTAGTTGATAGGAAGGAACCCGCATCTGGTACAGACAGTAAAAATAGGAAGAAGCAATAGTAAGTGTTATACAGAATTGTAGACCTCATGTATAATACATTATATGTGGAACATGATCGCTGGAGGTAGATTCAAGCGGTGATCTTCGTATGAGACTACTAGATATATATTGTTGGCGGACATGAATTTGGTCGTTTATGTCAACTCCCAATTGTGCTACAGTGGATTAGACCCCTTATTCCTTGTCATGTTGAGGAGTCATGAGCAACTTTAGTTTTTGGGATGCTAGAAGTGTACTGTTTGTTTAGGTTTAAATGTTTCATTAGAATTAGGCATGTATGCAAGTGGTACAGTATGCATTTGTGTGATTACTATTCTGCGAAGTTCCCCGCGACTCATGCTTTTTACCATTACAGGTGTTCTATCAATTGGTGATTTGGATTCAATTCTTAGCTAAGCTTTAGGATGACGCTAGCTAGAGTGATCCATCATTTAGTTTCAACTTTACTAGCATGTATATTGAAATTGAAATATTAATTAGATGATTTAATGGTCTTAGTGATCTTTTGTGTTTTACTTTATTAGAAAACATGGTAGACTATCATAATCTTTTAGGTTTTGGGTTGTGACATCATATGAATAATGGGCTAGGTCTTAAAAAGGTTAAAAGGAGTTAGTTCTACCTAAGCTTAAGCTTGTAGATTTTATATAAAAAAGAAAAAGAAAAAAAGAGGAGGCTTCAATCTTAGCCATCCATTATTAGGAAAGATCCAATGATACTCATTAATGATTCATTTAATCTATCCATCTTTACTTTAACTAACAATCCAGCTTAAAGGCCAAAATCTATATGTAGGAACCTACTCCTTCTCATTTGCAACATTCAAAGCATAGGCTAGCTTCTAATAAGTGTCAGAAGACCCTTAATTATAATACTTATTAGTTATAATTTTATATGGATTTCATGTGATTTGTGAAGAAAAGGGTACTTATATGATTAAATTTTAATTTCAGACATCAATAGAGACAAAAGAAAGGTTTAAGGATGATATAAGCAAAGGCGAGGTGAAATTTGGTGAAAAATGAAGAAAATTGATTTTTAGATCAGCACAATCCATGCAGACGCTAGTGCTGGATGAAAAAAAAAAGACCAGTAGCTATACCAAAGTGTGCCCCAAGTTCAGCATAGCCTGTGCTGATGCTAGTAACGAGAATACAAGTTTGTTTCTTTTCAACCCTGCCTCGAGCACGGCCGTGCTCGAGGCCGTGATGAATTGAGTAGTGAAGATAACATATTTCGAAGTCAGCATGGCCTCAAGCATTGCTGTGCTGACGCCTATACTAAACCATATTTTCGCAGAACTATAAATAGACGCCTTGTTTTATTTTAGAGGAGATTTTTTTCTTCTAGCTCTATTATGAAAACCCTAGGAGAGCATTATTACGAATTTCAAGAGGAGAATTGTTCGAACATCATTGGAGATCACAAAACAACATAGGGGATTACTCTTTTTATCATGAATCAATTTTACTTCTCTAGATTCTTTGTTTTTATTGAAAACTCCATGAAGGAGTAATTCTTTATATCTTTCATCTTATGAAACCCTAACTCATGTGTTAGAACATTGATTGGTTAATGAATTGTTTATATCTTTGCATCTATTCATGTGTTTCCATTGTTCTTATGATTGATTTATGCACGCGAATTGATTGTATGTCTGATTTTTATTAGATTGAAAGAAGTTTCATCTAGTAAATTAGATCTTCATGAATAGAAAGATTACATGTTTTGCCTAAAAGTAGGAAACCATTGATTTTCTACAATTAATCGGAATTTGTGAACTTAATGAAATCTTGTATGACGGTAGTGAGGGAAAGGTCTCCATTATCTTGTACATGATTAAGAATTGATTAACTTGAGGGAGTAATTAATTTTACTTGAGAATTCCTATAGTGCAAAGTGTAAATTGATTCGTTAATCGATATCTTATTTTAAGAATTTAAGGGTTATGGTGGAACAAGATGAGGGTATATTTTGTGATTGAATACATTTTAAAGACAATATCATTTAATTCTAGAGTTATTAGGAATTTTTAATTGTTAATTTAATTCATAAGTTTCACATCATAAATTAGACTAGATAGTAGAAAAAGGTAATACTAGTACTTTTTTTTCTAAATCCTAGAGGACGACACTTGTTAAATCTATATTATGGTCGATAGGTACTTTGCCTAGCTCAATAGTAGATTTTATTGGTTATAAATTTAAAACTTAAAACGATCGGTTAAATTCGAGTGCATCAAGTTTTTAGTGCTGTTATCGAGGGTCTGGCAAGGTAATATTAGGAAAAACCGTAGTATCTACTACTTTAGTCATTCTTCTTATTTGTTTTATCTATTTCTCTTCTCTCCATCTTTTTAAAAGTTCTAATTCACACTTGGTTGCCTTTTGCAGTGTATGACAAGAAATCTTCCCTCTAACATTCTTAATCTAGATCCTGAGATTGAGAGAACACTCCGCCAACTTCGAAGGAACATAGCTGCCGAGCCTTCTGGGTAGTCAGTTAGTGAGGAGGGAGAATGTGATATAGTAGTGGTAACAGAGGTTAAAGAAGAAGAGCTAATAGAGCAACTTCCTGATAGTTTTGAGTCAGAGTCATCTACAAAGAGTGAGGCAAAGGTACAAGAAGTAATGGTTGAGGATCCACTAAAGACAAACATTGAGTATGCAAGGCCCACACTGGACGACACAGGCCCAACCATTGTTAAGCCTCCCATTGGGGCTAATAATTTTGAGATTAAGAGTGTGATGATTCAACTTCTACAACAATACTATCAGTTCGATGGATTACCTGATGAAGACCCCCATGCTCGCATTCAGACATTCTTGGAGATTTGTGAAACTTTCAAGAACAATGGGGTTGGAAAATGAAACAATGCGTACAAGATTGTTCCCTTTTTCATTAAGAGGGAAGGTTAAGACATGGCTTCAGTCATTGGGTCCCGAGGCTTTAACTACATGGGATAACACAGTAAAGGAGTTTCTGGACAATTATTTTCCACCATGCAAGACCGCTAAGCTTCGGAATGACATCTTTTTCTTTCACTCAACAAGTTCACGAAACGATATATGATGCTTGGTAGAGATGGACAAAGTTGTTGAGAAAGTGTCCACATTACCGGTTACCTACATGGATGCAAGTTCAAACATTTTTTAATGGGTTAAATTCGGCTACACCTCACTTGGTAGATGTCGCTGTTGGCAGTACATTGAATATTAAGACTCCGGAGGAATCATTGAAGCTATTCGCTGATATGGCAAGAAACAATTACCAGTAAGGCTGTGGCAAGAATAAGCAAAAAGCGATAGGAATGTATGAAGTAGATGTCATGACTACTTTGGTAGCAAAGATGGAAGCTTTAAGCCAACAAGTTGCAACTTTCAAGAATCCTCAAGGACTACAACAACAACATTAGATGGGAGATCCTGAGGAGGGTGTGAATATTTTTTAGCAATATGAGCAAGTAGATTATCTTGGGAATTCAAATAGACAGCATTATAATCAATATGGTAACACCTACCATCCGGGGATGAGAAACCATCTAAATCTGTCTTGTGGAAACCAGGACTATCGAAGAGCTAATCTACCACCACCAGGGTATTCGAAGCAACAGCCGCCACTTTATCAGCCTTTATCGCTTCCTTCAGCGCAACCACCTCAATAAGAAAAGAAAGGTAACTTGGAAGATATTCCGAGTCAATTCATCTAGAGCTCTGATGTAAGACATTCTAATCAAAAGGCCTCAATTCACAATCTTGAGAAGCAAATTAGCCAATTGGCTAAGATGATGTTTGAGAGACAACCTAGCTTTCTTCCCAGTAACACGGAAAACAATCCAAGGGAACATGTGAAAGCCATTACATTGAGAAGCGGGAAAGAGTTATCATTTAAATAGTGGCATGAAAAGAAGCAAGAGGATAATCAACCTATTAAAAAGGAGAAGAGAACTCCCGAGGAAACACATCCTCAGAGGAGATCACCTCCAACTGTCAAAGAATATGTACAAAAAATCCCTTATCCAGCTTGCCTCAACCAGAGCAAAGACAAGGAGTAGTTTGGTAAATTCCTTGATCTATTTAAACGACTACACATTAACATTCCATTTGTAGAGGCACTTTTGCAAATGCCGAAATATGCTAAGTTCCTAAAGGGACTTCTATCTAATAAGCGGAAGTTGGAGGATGCGTCTATTGTAGAAGTTGATGCAAATTACTCATCTATCATTCAAAATAAACTTCCTCTAAAGCTAAACAATCCAAGAAGTTTCACAATTCCGTGCATCGTAGGTGATACGTCAGTTAATAAAGCCCTAGCTGATCTTAGGGCCAACATTAATTTAATGCTATACTCCTTTTTTAAGAAGTTGGGACTTTCTGACCTAACACCGGCTAACATGGGTTTACAACTTATAGACTACTCTGTGAAGATTCTCAAGGGGATAATCGAGGATGTCTTGGTAAAGGTAGGGAATTTCATCGACCCCATTGACTTTGTAGTTCTAAAAATGGATGAGGATGGGGAAATCCCTTTGATACTTGGGAGACCATTCCTAACCACTGCTAAGGAAATGGTTGATGTGGAAGGAGGTAATCTTACTTTGAGAATCGATGATGAAGAGTTGGTAATCCAAATTGTTGTTACTATGAAACACACTATGTGCATTGATGACTCTTGTTACTCTATTGATGTTGTTGATATGTTAGTAAATGAGCAAATGAAGGAATTTTTAAACAAAGATGAGTTAGAGCTACGCTTGACATTGGAAGAGAAGAAGGATGTAGATAACCTAAAGGTTGCGCTACTCATTGAGCAACTTAATGCTTCAGAAGGTGTTATACCTTAGCATGGGTTTGAAAAGTTGAGAACAAAAAATGAGGCGAGACTTAAAACTTATATAGAAGAGTTTCCGGTGTTGGAGTTGAAACAATTACTAGAGTATCTGGAATATGATTTCCTTGTAGAAGACTCCAACCTGTCGGTTATTATAGCTTCAGATTTATCTCAAGAGTTGAAAGACAAATTACTCAAGGTCCTGAGAGCACATAAGCGAGCCATCACTTGGAAAATATCTAATATAAAAGGTATCAACCCCTTCTTCTATACTCATTAAAATTTTATTAGAAGAAAGATTTAAGCATGTAGTGCAACCATAGAGACAGCTAAATCCTAATATGAAGGAAGTAATTAAGAAGGAGGTGATTAAACTTCTTGACACTGGACTTATTTACCCTATATCAGATAGTGGCTGGGTTAGTCTAACGCAAGTGGTGCCGAAGAAGGGAGGGATTACTGTTGTCCCTAATGAAAAGAATGAGCTCATTCCCATGTGAACTGTCACTAGGTGGCAGGTGTGCATCGACTATCAGAAATTGAATGATGTCACTAAAAAAGATCACTTTCCTCTCCCTTTTGTTGATCAAATGTTGGAAAGGTTAGCTGGACACATGCATTATTGCTACTTAGATGAGATGTTCGGCTACTTTTAGATACCTATTGCTCCGAAGGACTAGGAGAAAACCACATTCACATGCCCTTACGGCACATATGCCTATAGGAGGATGCCATTCGAGTTATGTAATGCACCGGCTACATTTTAACAGTGTATGTTAGCTATATTTGAAGATCTGGTAGAGAAAATCATGGAAGTCTTCATGGATGATTTCTCTGTTTTTGGAGACTCTTTTACATATTACTTAGAGAATCACATGAAAGTACTCATTCGGTGTGAGGAGACAAACCTTGTGCTTAATTGGGAGAAGTGCCACTTAATGTGTAAGGAGGGCATAGTACTTGTTCATAAAGTGTCTCATCAAGGGACTGAAGTCGATCGAGCTAAAATTGATGTGATCGAAAAACTCCCTCCACCAAACTTGGTTAAAGGCATAAGAAGTTTTCTGGGTCATGCTAGTTTCTACAGGCGTTTCATAAAGGACTTTTCCAAGATAGCCCGTCCTTTAACCAAGTTATTGGAAAAAGATATCCTGTTTAATTTCACTTCCGAATGCCAACATACATTTGATGCACTCAAGGAGAGGTTGAGGAATGCCCCCATTATGTATGATGCAAGCGACTATGCGGTTGGAGCAGTACTTGGACAAAGGCAAGATAAGCATTTTTAGCCTATTTACTACGCCAGCAAGACACTTAACAACGCTTAAGCGGATTATACTACTATAGAAAAGGAGATGTTAGCTGTAGTATTTGCATTCAATAAGTTCCGTCCTTACTTGATCTTGTCTAAGGTCATTATATACACTAATCATTTTGCCCTTAGATTTTTGTTAAACAAGGTAGATGCAAAATCTAAGCTCATTAGGTGGATTTTGCTCTTACAAGAGTTTGATTTAGAGATCCGTGATAAAAGGGGGATAGAGCATTTGGCGGCTGATCATCTCTCAAGACTTGAGAACCTAAGTTTGGAGGAACTTAGGGAGGAGGACATTGATGATTCCTTCTTGGAAGAGAAATTATATGCAGTTTTCCAACTCATGACTCTCGAGACTCTATGGTTCATAGATCTTGCCAATTATTTAGTAGGAAAAATTCTCCCTGAAGGCCTTGATCATATTGCTAAAAGGAAGTTCTTTTTAGAGCTTAAACATTATCATTGGGAGGATCCCTTCCTTTTTTAGATATGTGGGAATCAAGTCATAAGATGATGTGTTTCATATGAGGAAAGATGAAAAATTTTAAACGACTGTCATTTTGGCCCCATCAGTGGTCATTACTCAGCCAATTGGATAGCGTATAAGGTTATTTATGCCGGTTTTTATTGGCCTACCATTTTTAAGGATGCTCATCATCTTTATACCACATGCGATTGATGTCAACGAATAGGGAACATATCTAAGAGAGATGAGATGCCCTAAAACTTCATTTTGGCTTGCAAAATTTTCGATTTATGGGGTATTGATTTGTCGGCCCATTCCCTGCTTCTTATGGGAACAAGTATATATTAGTGGTGGTAGACTACGTGTCCAAGTGGGTTAAGGCACAAGCTTTACTTACTAATGATGCTAGAGTTGTTGTAAAGTTCCTTAAGAGGCTGTTTGCACGATTTGGAGCCCCAAAAGCAATCATAAGTGATAGGGGAACCTACTTTTGTAATACTCAGATGGAGAAGATTTTGAGGAAAATGGAGTTACTCACCGTTTAGCTATACCTTATCATCTTCAGACTAGTGGATAGGTGGAAGTCTCCAATCATAAGCTGAAACGAATCCTAGAAAAGACATTGCAGCATCAGAGAAGAGATTGAGCGGAAAAGCTTGATAATGCCTTGTGGGCACACTAAGCTGCCTATAAAACACCTTTGGAGACCACTTCCTATAGATTAGTGTAAGGGAAATCACGCCACCTTCCGATGGAAATCAAGCACAAAGCGTACTAGGCAATCGGTTTGGTCAATTTTGACCTTAGTGCTGCTGGTTTGAAAGGAGATTTTAGTTTAATGAGTTAGATGAGTGGAGAAGAGAAGCATACAAGAATACGAAGATATATAAGGAGCGAACCAAGAAATACCATGACAAGCATATCCGCTATCTAAGGGAGTTTAAGAAAGGGGACCGAGTGCTGTTGTTTAATTCTCAATTGAGACTTTTGCTAGGAAAACTGAAATCCAGATGGTTTGGTCCATTTGTAGTCAAGAATGTTTTTCCTCATGGTACAGTAGAACTTGAACACCCAAATCATGATGATTTCAAGGTCAATGGTCACAGATTGAAGTTATATCTCGGAGATGAAGTAGCATTTGAAGATAGGAAGGATTTGGATCTCCAACTGCCAGAGACTTAGCTGAAGAACATAAAGAGCGTTAAGCCAACGACGTTAAACAAGTGCGCTTTTTGGGAGGCAACTCATGTCTAACTTAGGTATGTAGCAGTCCTTTTGTTTTCTTTTTGTTGTCACTATCCTAAGTCTATTATTTTTTAAAATTTCTAGATCTTAAGGGGAGTTTCTAAGCTTATTTAAAGAGAGTAAGAGTAATTCCTAAGTGTGAGGAAGCGCCAATGACAAGTAAGGAAGTTGAATGATAATCACTAAGTGCACTTGGTAAGTCTTTCTCAACGTTCATTTACACGTTTAGAGGTGCATGATGATCGCAGTTGTTGTTTATTGGCTTGGGCAAGTCTTATTTTTCCTCCATGTGCTTTTCAAAGTCTGTAATACCTTGAGCACAATCAGTGCTCAAGGCTATGCACAACTAAAAGAGGTTCCGTGGAATTTTCTTAGTTAACACGACCATGAGCATGGCTATGCTGAAGCCAGGGCTAACTCTATCAGACATTCTATGGAATTTTTGAAGTCAGCACGGCCACGAGCATGGTCGTGCTGCAGCTAAGGCTGCATATATTACACATTCTGTGGAATTTTAGAAGTCAGCACAGCCTCAAGCATTGCCATGTTGCGGCTAGGGCAGACTTGCCCTATAAAACACCGCCTTTTTTGCCTCTTTTGAGGGTCTACACAGCCCTAAGCGTGGCCGTGTAGCAGCCCGTGTTGATAACCCACACACACACACACACATATATATATATATATAATTTCTCTCTCTCTTCCTTCACTCTCTAAATCGTTAAAGGAAATCTTCCCTTACTCTCTCAACTTTCTTCTTCTTCTAACACTTTACATTCACACACTACATAATTCTTTCACTCCATTCGTCTCACGGCCACATTTAAGTAAGTTTTTCTTCCTTTTTCTTCTTCTTTCTTTTAAATCAACTTTCATGAACTCACATACTCGGCTGATTTTGCATGATTCATCATGCATGTCTGACATTTATATGATGATTGTGGATGCACTTATTTATATATGGCATATTCTTCTTCCTTTATGTGTGAGTACATTCTTGTAAGTGTTTTATGTACGATAGTGTCATATTATGCTCAATTTCTTTTCACATTGCTAGGGCTCTTGATCGATGCTTGTTGAAATTTTTGGGGCTTTTGTGATCTTTATGTCATTAAAGGCTGTTGAAGTCTTGGGATGTGAATGAATTGAATTTTTATTGCTAATGACGCCACATTGCCATGTCTAGGGTTCTTGAGTTTCCACAAATTGGGGTTTTTGAAAAATCATTGGATATGGAAGGAAATTTTGGTGTTTCTGAAGGATTGTTGTGTGAAAAATCTGTTTTTGATTTTAGCACAGCATTATGTACAACCAATTTCCAGTGCCCATGCTAATTTGAATTTCTACTGTTCATATTTCAACCTCACCTCCAACACGGCCATGCTGAAGGCCGTGCTGAACTGCATGACTCTATCCTTCAATTTATTTTCCTATTTTGATGCTTTTCTTGTTCTACATCAATTTTCCCTAGTTTGTTTGAGACTAAAGCATCCATGTGTGTCATGATTAAGCATCTCTCATTTGTAAATGCATGTCTATCCCTTAAGTTATCATATTGTTATTTCTTTGCAACTTTTCTTTATAGAGATGAGGTATAAGAGAACTTACATGAAGAATGCCCCCCCACCTGCTTCTACTTCACAAGCCTCAAACTCTAAGAAGAGGCCCTAGGTTCAACAACCTCCACTAGAGCCCATCAATATTCGGCCTAAACTCTTTGAGGATGCTTGGAGCAAGGAGAGAAGAAAAAGGCTTGAGAACCTCACCTTTGGGAACAATCAATATTTGGACTGGAAAGTGCTTAGAGAATATGGAATTGAAGATAGAATTTGCCAACTGTTAAATGTAGGTCCTTGGGCCACCTTCGTTAAGTTCCACGAATCGGCTTATAGAGAAATCACTCTGGAATTTCTCACCACCTTAAAGCTCACAAATCAAACGATGAGGTTTCAAGCCTATGGCAAAGAGCACACTCTTCATCCTTCCAAGGTTGGCTTTTATATGGGGTTATACTTGTTGGTTGAAAGTAACACCTGGGATTTCTAGCAATTGAAGAACGAATGGCCTAAAGGGGTGACATCTCAATCATATTGGGTGTAGCTGTGTGATTATGTAGAGTGCGAAAACCCTCCCCCTTGCTATCAACCTTTCAAATCGAAGGGCTCCTACATGATCAATGTAGATATGCAAGTCCTTCACCACATTTTTGGCTCACACCATCGGGTCTAGAAAAAGCAACCTTGGAGTCAATAAAACTTTTGAAATATTTCAGATGTATAATAACCATTTAAGAATTAATGTGGGGCTAGAAGTTGCCAAATATTTCCATAAGTAGGCTACAGATCCTAGGGCAAAGGGAATTCACTATGGAGGATATATCACTAAGTTTTTGAAGGGCCATCACAATTTTCAGGATCCTGGTTCAGCTGATCCAGGCATCCCCTCCACCACAATTACTAATGGGCCATTCCGGTTATAGGGGTTGGTAAAGCTGATTGATTAGCCTTCTTCGGCTAGATATTCCACCCCACCTAGAGGAGTTTCTTCTCTATACACTAAATCTACTTCCCGACCTCCCACTCCTGAAAGTGAAATCCAGCAATTGAAGCGAGAATTTCAAGAAGAAAGGAAGTTACACCAGCAAGAACGAAAGAAGAATAAGTTCTTTCGCGTGGTTGTCTGGTGCTTCTTGGAGAGGCTTACTGGCTGTTTCTCTTCTCCACCAACCAATCTACCTACATATGAGTCTTCTCCAGAGCAAACTTCATCTGGAAACAATGCTCCTGAGCCATCCAGGAGAGTTGAGAAGGCTCCCATGGCTACTAAGTCCTCTAGTTCCGACGAAGAGGAAAGTGATGAAGAAGAAACAGAAGAGGAAGAGGGTGAAGAGCAAACTAATTAGGTTGAAGATGATGAGGAAGACAGTGATGAAGATGAAGAAGATGATGAAGACAACGACGAGGAAGAGGATTGATTGACTTGATTGATTAATGTTGTTGTTGTGTACTTTGTTTTTACATGAGACTTTTACTGCTTTTTCTTTTGTTATAGTCTTACATATTGATTGAGATCCCTATTCAGGGAAGACTCTAGATCTATTGGGTGACTTCACTAGTTATCTAGACTAGGATAGTCTAACTTTTCTTTTTACCCTTAATTTCTTCTTCTTCTTCTTTTTTCTAGTATGATGCAGCACAAACTTTGGGTACCTAGCTCCAGTGATGACATGCCATTACTGTTTTGCTTTATACTTGACCTTAAACTCTACATGCAACCGTCTACATATAAAAACCGAGGAAGTTCTTAGTGTCCTTTTTCTTTCAGTTATTTTTCCTTTTGTTTTTCCTTTTCCCTTTTGTGTGCTTGACTTAGGAAGACATTAGGGACAATGTCTTGAATAAGTGTGGGGAAGGGGTATAAGGAACGAAGAAAATTAAGAGATTTGGGTCCTGCTTTACTTATGTTATCTATGTACTATCTTATTAAATTTCCCCCATTTACAAGTTTGCAATTGAGTTTGAATGTTGAATTAAAAGGTGAGATCCTTGAAATTGTGCTCATATAAGTCAATGATTCTGTGTTCCTTAGTCGCCTATTGTTGGACTTGGTATACTTAGTTAGAATTTCAAGATGAAATCTAAGTGGGTTAATCTCACTTGCTATTTAATTATTGACTCTAGAGTTGTGAAATAGATAGAAGTCCTTAGTTTAAAGTTAAATGGTTGTATTTTTAAGCTTATTTGTTAATATATTTACCTTTTAAAAACTTTGAGAGTTGTTCTAACTTTTTGTGAAAGGTGTATATGAAATCTATCACTTGGTGATTTCTCTTAAGTAATCTCTTTGAAAATTAATTAATTAATGTGTTAATTGAGCAATAATATGAAAAGCTTAGTCAGTATGGGCGGGCTTTGGTCCCTTAAAAGAGCAAAGTCTGACTCTACTGCTGACTAGTTAATCAATTAAAGAAATAATAAGATACTACTCCAATGACTTGGGTTCTCCAAGTTAAGAGTATCTTTATGAATCCCTAAAGTTAGGATAACGAAGGTTCGATGAGGTCCCTTTAAAACCAGGTCACCTAAGGTCGTCTGGCCTAGGATCGGCCGACCAATGATATTATAATAACAAGATGAGATACAAAAAAGGGCAAAATTCAATAGATCTTGTAACTTGAATAATTAAGTCCATAGGGATACCTTCAATCGAGGGATAACGTTTGTTAACTTAGGTGACGAGCCCGGGATTACCAACTGAACATTCGTTACATAGGTTGCAAGATCTTAAATAGTTAAAACAAAAAAAACTCGAATTTTTTTTTGAGAGGTTTAACAAAAAGAGGAAGATAATCCAGGGGAAGGATGAATGACATATAATTTCACTTGAGGTTGCTGTGCTTAGAAGAGGTAGTTGAACAGTTTATATATTTTCTAGTAAGTGGTGAGATATGACCAAGCCACTTTTGCTTTGTTTGACTTTCTTCGTAACTTGGGAAGCATTTCTTAAATGGTAAAGCTAATAGTTTAACTTAGATTAATTTGTAAACTCTAATTTTTTTTATGCTAGGTACGTATACAATCATAGTAGGTTTGAGTAGTAGGCACTAATGAATCTCTAAGATTGGATTAAATAGAGGATGTTACTTGTGATTTAAAGTTTAACAATGAGTACAATTTATGAGAGGAGATCTATTTTTTCCTTATTTTGTTTGCTTGAAGACAAGCAAATGATTAAGTGTAGGAAAATTTGATAAGTGTCAAAAGACCCTTAATTCTAATATTTATTAGTTATAATTTTATATGGATTGCATGTGATTTGTGAAGAAAAGGGTACTTATATGATTAAATTTTAATTCCAAACGTCAATGGAGACAAAAGAAAGATTTAAGGATGATATGAGCAAAGACGAGGTGAAATTTGGCAAAAAATGAAGAAAATTGATTTTTAGTTCAGCACAACCTTCAACATAACCCATGCAGATACTAGTGTTGGATAAAAAAAATGACCAATAGCTATACCAAAGTGTGCCTCAAGTTCAGTACAACTTGTGTTGATGCTAATAACAAGAATACAAGTTTTTTTCTTTTCAGCCCTGCCTTGAGCACGGCCATGCTGGAAGCTATGCTGAACTGGGCAGTGAAGATAACGTGTTTTGAAGTCAACACAGCCTCCAACATGGTCGTGCTAACGCTCATGCTGAGCCCTATTTTCGCAGAACTATAAATAAATGCCTTATTTTATTTTAGAGAAGATTTTTTTCTTCTGGCTCCATTCTGAAAACCCTAGGAGAGCATTATTACAAACTTCAAGAGGAGAATTGTCCGAACATCATTGGAGATCACAAAACAACACAAGGGATTACTTTTTCTATCAGGAATCAATTTTACTTCTTTAAATTCTCTGTTTTTATTGAAAACTTCATGGAGGAGTAATTCTTTATATCTTTCATCTTGTGAAACCCTAACTCATGTGTTAAAACATTAATTGATTAATGAATTGTTTATATCTTTGCATCTATTCATGTGTTTTCATTGTTCTTGTGATTGATTTATGCACACGAATTGATTGCATGTCTGATTTTTATTAGATTAAAAGAGCTTTCGTCTAGTAAATTAAATCTTCATGAATAGAGAGATTACATGTTTTGTCTAGAGGTAGGAAAACATTGATTTTCTACAATTAATCGGAATTTGTGAACTTAATGAAATCTTGCATGACAATAGTGAGGGAGAGGTCTATCTTGTGCATGATTAAGAATTGATTAACTTGATGGAGTAATTGATTTTACTTGAGAATTCCTACAATGCAAACTGTAAATTGATTCGTTAATTGATATCTTATTTTAAGAATTTAAGGGTTAGGGTGGAACAAGATGAGGGGTTTATTTTGTGATTGAATACATTTTTAAGATAATATCATTTAATTCTAGGGTTATTAGGAATTGTTAATTATTAATTTAATTCATAAGTTCCACATCATAAATTAAACTAGATAGTAGAAAAATGTAATACTAGTACTTGCTTTCTAGATACAAGAGGACAACACATGTTAAATCTATACTATAGTCGATAGGTACACTACTTAGCTTGATAGTAGATTTTATTAGTTATAAATTTAAAACTTAAAACAATCGGTTCAATTCAAGTGCATCAGCTTCATACAAACACTAATACTTTGCCTGAATTGCTTTGTAGATGACTAATCACCAAAAAGTCACTAAGTGTAAGTTAAGGATGAATTAAAAACTATATCTTCAATTTACTAACACACACATGCTTTGAGAATCCAAGCTGGCTTATTCCTCCTTTCACATTTCTCTTTAAGATGGGAGGTTCATGATCTGGTATATGCTCGCATACCTACCCATATAACCATACACAGCTAAGTACATGACCATATACTCGGACGTGTAGAATGATGGAAGTGTACAAAAGGGCATACGACCACAATACACGGTCGTGTTCCCTACTGTTCTTGTGTACACTGTTTACTACACGACCGTATACCTTGAGAACCTTTTTGATTCATTTTCTTTCCTATTTTCTTGTTTGCTTCAACCCTAAGCCCTAACCTAACTCTAAAATCTCTATCAAAGGTAAGGAAGGTGATCTACTAATAACTAGGTAACAAAATTGGCTGACTTAGATGATATTCTAAGCTAGTACTGAGGTCAACTATATTGTTCTTTGTTGGGTTTTAGTACAACTATTAAGCATGGACCAGTTGCGTTTGATACCGCGCTTTCAGGTATGTGTAATCTTATTTGTTGCTTGTGTTTGTTAGGATAGTTAAGAAACTGGAATAATTGGTATATTAAACTTGATTAAGTTATTTGCTGGTTGTGCTTGGCTCAGCTTGAGGACTTGTAATGGTAAAACCTTAGGGATCACCTGCTAATCAGTATGTGGTGATGTCTCCTATGGAGTTGCATATTGAGATGATTCAATGGATTTAGGGACTTATGGGTGCTAGGGTCTATCGTGGTAATTCCTAACATCGTATTATGTATTATATTTATATAAGATTACTTATCTTTCTCCATTAGAAATTCTAAGGTTTTACTAGGTGTTTAGATTGCATGGAAATTGAAATAGGTAGAAATTAAATCAAATAAAACAATGTTTGTAGGTATACAATCGTACATTAGGCTGTGTACTTTAGCACAGTTAGGTACACAGCTGTGTATTATAGTTGTGTACCTTTTTATATATTTTGTCATTTTAGCATGCCTAGGTACATAATTGTGTAGTTGGTTATGTATCTTTCTATGAATTTCTATTATTTAATACACCCAAGTATGTGGTGTGCACTTTGTTTATGTACCTTTCCATACATAATGCATATTTCTATATGGGTAGGTACATAGGTGCATTCTTGACTATGTACTACATTGCTCTATACGAACTACTTTTCCTCTTTTTCAATTCATTCATCAACCTAATTTTTATGATCCTAAGTCTAATTGGATCTTGAATTTTGTTAATTTTAATATATTATGTGAATTAATGTACTTACTTATCTCAATCCATTATTTAAACCCTTAATCGCTTGATTTTGTGCTCATTCTGCCTCATTCCTTGATCCGAATTTTATCAATCATATTATAAAAATTTGCTTAATTCACGATTCCATCATTAGAACAATAACTTGATTATTGAAATGCCTTACCTAATGAAATCAAATTCATCCCTGTGGTTGTTCGCTAGGTCGCCTTATGGGTCCTTGAGAGTATCTCTTTGTCTACTACTGTGCAAATGATGAAAAGAAGTCTCTAAGTGAAATGAAGTTTATATATCCCAACTATGAAAAGACCAAATTGTCCTTGTGTCTTTATAATAATTACATATTTGTGCTTAGCTCATATAATAATAATAATATTTAAATAATATATATTAAATGTGTATTTTATAGTTAATATCATTTTAAATGTAATGAAAGAAAATAATAATAATTATTTTATATTTTATTTTTTAAAAATAAATTTTATAATTTTATTTTTATCCATCAATTCTGCCAACCGAACATATTAAAAAGGTTCACTCTTTTAAGAGTTGCATTCCTTCTTACATAGTCATATCTTTTGATCATATTTACATAATTTTTTAATGATCAGAATGAAAGAGGCACACCCATGATTGAAGATCAGTCTCCAAGAGTCGTATACGGAAGAAAAAAGAGTATTGTGCACGGCTTGCCCTATCAACAAGAGATGTGTTATGATGTTAGCATTCTATATGGCCACAGACAAGGATTCACAGAGGTGTGATTACACTTGGTTTGAAACTTTGCACTTCTTTGAACTTATATTTTCTTAACTACTATCGAGACACCTTTTGAAAAAGAATCTATGCAATGATAGTGCAGTGGCCCTACAAGACAAAATAGTGGAAGGTCATTATTGCAGAATTTGCCATAGGTCCCAAAATCAACTCAGAGCGTGAGCTTGCTTATTCATTTGGTGATTGACAGCCTTTTATAACCGCAAAAGAAGGTCAATAAATGTGTTCTGGTGATGTCCGTGATTATAACCATGGAGTGAAAGGAAAGAATGCTGTGTGGTCCGAACATTGTCAACCATACTTGAGAGAAGGGATACTTCTTTCCGTTTCTGGTACGGGACAACAAACTGGTGGAGAAAAAGAAGAGATAGGTCTTTTGTGCTGGGGTTGATATAGTATGGAATGATATCTATTCCGATAAAGTCGGTGCTATCATCTTTGGTGGGGAAGTTATCTTTTATTTAATGAAATATAGCATGGGATTCGACTCAATGATAAAGTCACACGGTTGGTAGGAATCATGAGTGATCATCAATTCATGGTGTGTAATGGAATTTGAATGAATGACCTTATCTTCATCCTCTTTGATTCATTTTCTTCCCCTTGGTTTTGGCATTGTTTTCATGCTATTTGTGTAAATGGATTTGCAGAAAATGATATTAAAGGTGTGCAATTACAGGTATATATATATAACTCTCTTGTAAATTTTACTAGCTAGCGATTCACTATAAAATTAAACATCCTTATCTTATATTATTTAGTTTTACTAAACAAAAGTGAAAAAAAAAAAGATTCACTTTCCCAATAAATGAATTCCTTTTCCTAACCTTTTATTATGAAAATAAGTGAATTTTCAGTTTTCTCCTTTGCCTTAATCATTATGAGGTGTAAAAAGTATAATAATGATAATTTCATAACTCAAGTTTAAAACTAAAGCATATCAAATGGTCTACATTAGATATCATTTTCAGATATCAAAATTTTAAATCGATACAAGCTAGACATAGTATAGATATAATACCTCTAACAAATAATCTAAAAAAGAAAAAAAGTAATGAAGTCCTAAAAACCATTTGGATAATATTGCTCAAACTTAGGATAGCATATAACTAGCTCTTTAATGATTCAATCGTATAAATTATAGAGAGCTAAAATGGATTTTGGATTTCAAATCTAGTATTAGCACCTTGAACTTGACTCTTTGAGTTAAATGGTAGGACCAAGGAAGTCAGGTTCATGGGCTTTGGATGATTTAGAAGATTTGGCATAATAGGTTAAGAATAGGATCATTGGATTAGTTTGTTCACTCCCATTCTTTCTTAGATAGGCTTATGCATTTAAGGAGGCATTCTAAGGGTTTGGATTTAAGAGGAACGCATGGAGGAATCCATCAAAATGAGGGCTCATCTTGATTGTCAATTACCTGTGTAATCTAATATACATCGTTAACAACTAGATTCTATAAATATTCAAGAGGTCCTCCATGTTTAGGATGATTAAGAAAATGGTGAAATGGCATCATGTTGTCAAACTACTACTTCAAAAGATCAAGTAAGGCTTAGAATGAAGACCGAGTTACTTTTCCACAAGAATAATGGGGTCAATGCTCTATGGCTCCTCTATTTATCACTTATGCCTTTAAACTCCCTAAAATAACCTATTTCTCTTCCCTATATCTCTCTTTAGGTCATCTCCATAATTCCATGTCACTTCTCTAAGATCATGTAAAGTGTGAGGCTTACACTACATGTATGTGACCATTTTCAACTAGATTTTCTCATCTACAAAAAATATAGGCATTGAGGAATAACATTTTAGTTTTTCTTCAAGATGCACATATATTGTACCAAATGCAAAGCCATAAATAAGGATGTGGCAAATCACCGTGGATAAATATTATGTCTCCTTATTTCCCAACAGTGTATCACACGATAAATTTCATTATATATTGGGTCAATTAGCTGATTGAACATCCTAGATAATTTTTGAAATTACATTAACATCCCCACTTTTCAAAATTAAGCCGGTTCCTTCCACTAACACACATTAGAATTATATTTTTGCTAATTAAAAAATATAAAAAAAACTATTGTACAACAAAAAAAAAAGATATAAAAATTAAAAAAAAAAAAACTAATGTACTTAGGAAGATGATCACTAGGCTAACAAACACATGAAAGGAATTCCACCAATAAAGTTTAGAGAAATAGCCACTAGGCCATACAAATAATCAATATTTTTTATTGATTTTAATATACTTTGTAGTAACTAAAGATATGGATGAGTCCCTCTTAGATATGATTCACCAAGAAATGTCGAACTAGGCTCAATGTGTATGATACGATTTACAAAAAGATCAAATGATTTTTTTCACTATAGTCGAAAAGTGACTAATAAGAATAAGGGTTTTGAATGAGCAAAACTCAAGCAAAGAAATATTTTCATCAGGATGTCAAAGATTGCTACCTCTTAGGATTACATGATATTTATAGGCAATCCCTATACTAATGTAAGGATAGAGATGAACACAAAGAAAGTAAAATGATAAGGAAACAAAATAATCCAATGTAGAAAGCAAATAAATGTCAAATATCTAGTTTCCTAAAATATTGATAATTATATCTTTAGCTAAATCTGTGAATATCTTTGCATATCTTCCATGACATATAGTATGTGCCTTTTTCTATTATTCAAAAGATCTTATTTGACTTGGATTTGAAATGGAACAATTGACTGATTCTAAATTAGAGATCCTTAATAATAAGTCATAAGCTAATAATTTAGAAATACCTTCCTTCCGTTTAGAAGCACCTTCCTTTGATTTTGAAACATCTCTTTCTAACATCCTTACCAAAATTTTCCTTCAAAAGCTCAAAAAATTATCCTTAAACACTTCTTCTTCATGTAACAAAGAAACACCCAACATCCTCTAAACCATATTACTTAAGCTCCATAGCCTCGATCTTCTTATAGGTCCACTATAATCAAGATTCCAATTCTGCTCCTAATCCCTACTCTTTCTAAGGTCTTGCTTCTATTTCTAAATCTTATCATCTCCCTTAAGCTAATGAAGAATTTCCATTAAATCTTGTTGATTCTCTTATCACCATTTCTCTTCATCATCCTTTCACCCTCTCTCCTCAACTTTAACTTGCTCTTACTCTTCATCCTCTTCAAGAACATAGAAAGATAAATTTGAAAAAATGAAAGGAGTAGAAACTCTAAAGTCTCTTAGTAGCTTTAACCAATAGTTTTTGCATTATAGAAACATGACACTCTAGACATGGAAACTTTAGTAGATATGCTATTGGTACATTCTGCTAATGCATACGTCCTATTTGACACTAGTGCACTACATTCATGTGTGTCTGATGTATTTAGAAGTATACATGAAATTTATGTTGAGCTATTGTATAGTGTATTGAATTTGTAAATTGATGGGTGTGGGTAAAGGATTGAACAAAATATATAGTAGGATCGGCGTGGAAGTGCAAGGTAGGATTTTAGTTTTAGATCTCCTAATTTTGGAGATAACAAACTTAAACATGATACTAGGAATGGATTAGCTGTTTAGACATCATGCAATCATTGATTGTCATAATATGACAATCTATTTCAATACATCGGAAGGAGAACCATTTTTAAAAGCACTTAGACCAATAGGATTGCAAACATATAAACTATGGGGTAAGAGCATGATGGCTTTAGTGATAGTTGAATCTAAAGACATGGTGATAATTGATCAAGTACAAGTGTTGAAGGAGTTCACATATATATTTCCTAAAGATCTACTAGGCTTATCCCCAATAAAGGAGATTGAGTTTGGTATAGATATTATGCCTAGTACGAATCCCATCTCCAAAACTCCATACCTTATGGTGCCTATCGAATTGATAGAACTCAAGAAGCAAATACAAGAGTTGCTGGATAAGAAGTTCACCAAACCTAATGTTTCACCTTAAGGTGCACTTGTGTTGTTTTTGAAGAAGGACAATAGTATACGGTTGTAAATCAACTACAGGGAGTTAAATAGGGTCACCGTAAAAAATAAGTACCCCCTCTCAAGAATAAATGATCTATTTGATTAATTGAAAGGGGCTTAACTCTTCTTAAAAATCCACTTTGAGATTTGAATATCATCAACTGAGAATTAAAAAGGAGGATATTCAGAAGACCACAATCAGTACTCAATATAGGCATTATGAGTTCCAAGTAATGCCATTTAGAATCACAAATGCACCGGCAACTTTTATAGACTTAATGAACTGAGTATTCTCGGGGTATTTAGACAAATTTGTCATCATGTTTATAAATGACATTCTAATATACTCTAGGAGTGCAGAGGACCATGAGCAGCGTTTGAGGATGGTGTTGAATAGATTGCAAACAAAGAAGTTGTATGCAAAATTCAAGAAATGTGAGTTTTAACTTAATTAAGTATCCTTTTTAGGTCATGTGATTAGTAAAAAAGGGTTATCTATAGATCCTAAGAAGATAAAGGCTGTGAATGAATGGCTTAGACTAAAGATAGTGACAAAGGTCAGAAGCTTCTTGAGATTAGTAGGATACTATAGAAGATTTGTAAAAGGATTCTCTAAGCTGGCAACCCCTTTGACTAAATTAACTCAAAAGGGGATGAAGTTCATATGGGATGATAGATGTGAAGCAAGCTTCATAGTAGTAAAGGAGAAGCTAATCTTAACACCGATCCTAGCATTACCTATCAGTGGTAAAGAATTTATGATGTACAATGATACATCTATCTAAAGGTATAGATGCGTATTAATGCAAATTGAGAGAGTTATAGCGTATGCATCTTGACAGTTGAAGCCTTATGAGAAAAACTACCTAACTCATGATCTAGAGTTAACAACTATCTTTCTTACACTCAAACTTTGGAGATATTATTTATATGGGGAGAAGTGCAAGATATTTACAGATCATAAGAGCCTCAAGTACCTCTTTACCTAGAAAGAGTTAAATATGAGGTAGAGATGATGATCAGCTCTAATAAAGGATTATGGCATTGAGATTCAGTACCATCCTAGGAAGGTGAATGTGGTTGCTGATGCGCTTAGTAGAAAGAGGTATGGAAATTTGGCAACTTTAATTACCACTCAAAAAATCTATTGGAAGATATGTAGAAATTAGATATGGAGATTATAATCCAAGAGGTTGGAATTAGACTAATTAGTTTATGCATACAACCTACATTAGTGGATAGAATAAAAGCTGCACAAGTTGCTAATGTAGGACTATAAGAAATTAAGAAATAGATAGAGGAAGGAAGGGCGATGAAATTTAATATAAATGAAGATGGGGTAAGGTATGGTTAAAGGTTGTGTGTGCTAGGTATAAATGAAGTAAAAATGAGATACCAAAAAAAGCGCACTATTGTGGGTACTCTATTTACCTTGAGAGTACCAAGATGTATAAAGATCTGAAGTGCCACTATTTATGGAGGGACACGAAGAGAGAAATTGCTGAATATGTGTCTAAGTGCTTAACATGCCACTAGATCAAAATAGGGCATTAGAGACCTGCTGGCATGTTGTAACCTTTACCGATATCAGAGTGCAAATGGGAGCATGTAACCATAGACTTCGTCATACGATTACTTAGAACCATGACTAAGCTTGATACTATATGGGTAATTGTAGACAAACTCACAAAATGTACCCATTTTATACCTATAGGCACTAGGTATAAACTTTAGAAGCTGACTCAACTGTATGGTAAAGAAATTGTGAGATTACATGGGGTATCAATCACAATAATATTAGATAGAGACACTAGATTTGTGGGAAGATTCTAGAATAGTTTGCACAAGGTGCTAGGAACCAAATTACAATTCAGTACAACTTTTCACCCATAAACAGATGGTCAATTAGAGCAAACCATCTACATATTAGAAGATATGTTGAGAGCTTGTGCACTGGATCTTAGTGGGAATTAAGATGAGCACTTACCCTTGGTTGAATTCGCCTACAACAATAGCTATCAAGCTACTATCCAAATGTCACCTTATGAAGCATTATATGAAAGAAGGTGTTGATCGCCTTTACATTGGGATGAAGTGGGTGAAACAAGTGTTAGCACTTGACTTGGTATAAGATGTAGTGGACAAAGTTAAGTTGATCAAACAAAGGACACAATTAGCCCAAAGTCATTAGAAATCCTATGCAAATAAAAGATGACGCCCATTAGAGTTCAAAGTGGGAGACCATGTCTTGCTAAATGTCTCACCTACAAAAGGGTTAGAGAGATTTGGATTAAAAGGAAAACTGAACCCTAGCTATGTAGGACCCTTTGAAGTCTTGGAAATAGTTGAACTAGTGGCGTATAGATTGGCTTTACCATCAAAGCTAGCTAGGGTACATGATACATTCCACATCTCTATATTAAGAAAATATGTACCTAGCTAAGACTAGGTCACTGCATTAGAACCTTTAGAAGTACAGCTAAACCTTCCAATAGTAGAGAAACTTATCAAAATTATGGATACTAAAAAGCAGATTTTGAGGAGAAGGGTAATTAGGTATATCAAGGTGTAGTAGATTAATCAAATTGAGAGAGAAGCAACTTGGGAATTAGAGGAAGAGATGAAGAAGAGATATCCAGAGCTCTTTCACAATCTAAGCAACATTCAAGGATGAAAGTTTTTGTAAGGGGAAATGTAAATAACCATATACATATATATATTTATTTCACATTGATTAAAATTAAACTAATGTTAAGTGGGTATATAACTTAAAGAGTTGGGGGCAATTCAGACATTTAACAAGGAAATATAAATAGGTTGACACATATCATTTTAACCATTTTCCCATTTGCACGCTATAAAACCCTATACACAATTTACATAACTCTAAAAGAGAAAAGGATTGCTACATCGTGCAATATGAAGAATTAACTACGGTAAGTAAACCAATCAATAACTATTAATTATCATTTAGATATGTATAACATGGATTGTGTTAATTCATTGGATTTCACGACAGAATAATCAGTGTGACAAAAGGTTTAGGACAAAAATTTGACCATTGGAACATTCCAAGCTAGTAAGTCATTAAATTAAACCAAATAAGTATTCTAATGAGAAAAACAATGTATAATTAGGCTTAGAGATGAGGAATTTCGTCTAGGATTTGAAGAACTAAAAATTAGCAAATTGAAAATTAAGGATTCACAATGGAACAATGGAGTATACTGCCTAGTACACGTACATGTACCTTCCCATGTCGAAACACGAATATTATAGAAAGGTATATAGTCACCAGATACACCCATTTACTTAGGCATGTCAAATTGCACAAATCCATAGAAAGATACATAGCTACTATACAAGACCATGTACCCTACCATGTTGAAGTACACGACTAGATACATAATTGTGTACTTAAGCGTACTGGATAACAAAAATACACAGAAAGATACATGACCACTAGCATGGTCGTGTTCTCTCCTATGTCCCTCTACACAACTATTCACACAATTGTGCTATTTTGGTATGATCACTATTCCATTGTAACTCGTTCACTTGCAAGTCTAAGTATACATAATTGTGGATTTAAATAGTTATTGAGGATTGAGGGATTACAAAAGTGTAGAGGAATCATTATCTAATTATCAGGTACATATATACTATGTTTGTTGCTTATACATGTTAGGTTAAAATTGTGAACTAAATTAATATTGAAAATGAATGTGATTGGTTATGTGTGATTGTGCTTGGTTGGGTCCAAAGAACCGAAAGAGGGTCGATGTCTTCAAGGTGGCACCCTAATGATCAGTATGTGATGTTATCCATAGTAAAGTCGTACACCGAGATGATCTAAGTAGATTTAAGATTATCTGGTATGGATCGACTCATGTGTGTGTAGTATGGAAGGACATTTTAACTCATAGACAGTGGGGATTATCTACTATCGTATATTTATAATTTATGTAATGGACTCATGTACAATGAGGATGACCCATTATCATATATATGTATATGGAAAGACTCTTAAACTTATGGACATTGGAGAATACCTATTATCATATATGTATAATTATCTATGATTTTGACTCGTGGACAAAGGGGAGTACCCTTTACCATATATATGTGTGTGTGTGTAAGGTTTATATGGTGATTATGATGATGAGAATTGCATATTGGAAATAAATGATGTGAAATATAATAAAATGTGTTTGGATATCTTGTTGCATTATGTTTGTGTTGGTACTTCTATCATGGTATGCGTGAGTTTTTGTGAGTATATATTATACTGAGTATTACCTTACCTCTCATTGGGCCATTTTTAGTTGCAGGCATTTCAAGATAAGTCATAGGGTATGATGAGACAATAGTAGAAATAAACCAAAATTCTGAAGAGAATGTAAAATATGTGTACTATGAGGAGTAATAGCTAGATTAAGAGAAAGCTAGGCATTAGATGATTCTATTTAATTGATTTAAGACTATTGTAGTACTTAAGTTCTTAAATGCTTCCGTTGTATTAATTAGAGGAGATTGAATATAGTTTATTTATTGTGAATAAATGTTCTTTCCAATCTCTTTTGTGTGGAGAATGATTTTATTAATTGTTATAGATATTTGAATTTTGATGGTGAGATTAGCAGATTTTGAGCCTTTGCGTGTTTTCACCTAGTGAGGACACGTGACATGTTGTACTTATTATAGGTTCTGAGATGTTACATAATATATTTTTATTTTCTTAGGTAGGTGTTTATTTAAACATGTTTACTTTGTTTAAAAGGGTATTAAAAGGTAAAATCTTCACTTTTATTTTTAATTGATTTCTAAAATTTTCTTTTGCATTTTACTTTGCTCAAATTTTGTGTTGGTTAGGACAATAGTGATGTGTTCTTTTGAGAGAGAGGTAGAGAGAGAGAGAGAGAGAGGTATGTTTAGCTACGTAGAACATGAGTACAAAATTTTAGAGGAAGTAAATTTAAGGTCAAGTGTTTGGAAATGATTAGAGGACTTATAAATGTAGATTAAAGCAACGATATTATACAAAGTACAAAACTAATAAAGAGAGGCTATAAAATAGACCAAAAAAAGTGCCCGAGAAACATTTTAGCTATCTTTTGGATTATTGGAACTCTAGAGATGCAAAGTTATAACATATTGTTTAGTATATTGAATTTATACGATATTACTAATGCACTTGGTACTAAAAATATTTATAATATCTTCAACAAGTAGAAAACTACTAGTTTTCAACAAGGCTAATAGAGAAAAACAAAAGAATATGCATATTATGTGACCAAAAACCTTAGCAAGGGTATGCCACAAATTGGTAAGGAAATTGTCTAGTATTTTCTTTATTAATATATAATGATATCAAAATATGAATTATCACAAGTTAAGTAATTATATCGGTTGTATTTTTCATTTAGTAAAATGCAAATGAGGATAAAGCACTACCTACTCATTTGGAGATGTTGCTACTTGAAAATGAAATCCAAAATGAGAGTACAAATAATCAGATGATGAGACAAGAAACAAAATTGTAAGTATTCTATACCTTTTTATATCTAAATTCATTGATATATATTAAAAACGTATTTATAAATTCTATCATGCGCCTAATAATGGGTAGGCTTGAATGGAGGAGTGATAGGAATCAAAATCCGACAAGACTTATCATTAGGGCAAGAACTAAAGGATTTTGAATCTTGGTGATGAGGGCTCATTTTGAGCAAATCGACCTTGGAATTATTTGTTTACTAACCTCTTTTATCTTATTCATGTATTATATATTCTAACAGGCACACTTATCATATTTTATAGGGCGATGGACAAACTCACTCATACTCAGCTTGTGGGTTATCCATGGACTGACCTGAACAGGCGATGAGCTGGGCCGACGAATCCTGTGGAAGAGCTAGCATGATGAAGACTATTTTTATTTATAATTATTTCTTTGGACTATTTATGTTGTAATCTTTCTTTTGGGATACTTTCATTTGCTTGTAATTGTCGTTTAGGACCAGCCACCTTAAAAGTGGCATAGTTGTAATTTTGTGGACTTTTTAACCCTAAAGGGAGCAAGTATAAATACTTGCTTAAAGTAGGGTTTGAGGAGGTCATTTTTCAGATTTGAGTATACACTTTTGCATGAGGATTAGGGTTCTCCTAATTGTCATTAGAATCTTATCAATTTCAATCCCAAGAGTTGAAATTGTGGCGAGTGCAACACTTGAAATTATGAGTAATATCAACCTCTTGTTGTTGTGTTTCATTTCATCTCTAGTGAGTCATATCTAGGGTTGGATTGAAAGCTTCTTGGTATCATTTGATTACATTTGTAATCAAGTTGTTATTTCCTAATTAATTGGTATTGAGCATTTGTTGTTTACTATCAATTGTACTCAATTTGAACCGTGATTTGCATTTGGTGGAAAGGGTTCTTCGAGTTGAAAATTTGTTGATCTTGTATATTATTCACGTGGATTTACATGTGAATTGGGTTATGTGGAAAGAAATTATCCTTGTGGAATTGTAATTGCATCATTGAATATTTGGATCTCATTGCATCTTTACTAGGGTTCACGCAAATTTTACCCTTTTGAACTGGTTTTTTATTTAAGAGTTGAAGTTGTTCCTTTGGTTCATTTGCATGTGCTTAGACCTTGGTTTTAGGTACATCATAATTTGGTATTAGAGCTTATCATTCCTGGATATGCAATCTTCATACATGTTCATATTTGTGGATTTGGAATTATAAAGATTGACGGTTTATGCAATTTGGAGGACTAGTTTGATTTCATTGTGTAATTGGTCTTTCAATTGGGTTTTGTGATCTTGGGCTTGGTTTTGAGCACATCATCTTTTGGTATCAGAGCTTGAGGTTGTGAGAAAGGGTTATTTGATTTTGAATTTCAAAAATTTAGGGTTTATGTTCTTACATCTTCATTCCGAAATTGAGAGTAGAATTGAATTGTTGTTGTGATTACTTGAAGTGGCGTGATTGTCTTGTTTGGGAAGTTGAACTTAGTGCTTGTTAGAGTGATTTTGAGTACTTGTTGAAGCTTCTATATTGTGGACTTCACCTTGAAGGAAGAGGAAAGCTAGTGCTTTTGAATGTAAATTCGGAAGTGTGAAATATCTCCAATTGTGTAGAAAGAAGAAGTGTGAACTTTACTTGTTTGTTTTTTCGGAAATAGTGGGTGCAATTGAGCAATTTCTAGATTTGAGTTGTGTGGAAGATTTGGAAATTATTTGATTTTCAAAAAAAAAAAAAAAACATTAAGTTGAAGAAGTTAATGTGTGGTTGTTTGAATTTGAAAATTACTTCTTACCAATTGTGGAAATGTTGCAATTAGTGAAGTAGTTTGATTTTCAAATTTGAATTGTTGCTGCCTTGTATAAGTTGCAGTTTACTTTGGTATTTTATAGAGGCAAGGAAGTGTATACTTTGAAGTATTGTGTGTAGAGTTGTGCTTACAAAAAATAAAAATAAAAATTGTGGAGGTTGTTACACCGTGGTTGTATGTGTATGAATTGTGGTGTAAAAAGGAGTATTGAATTGTTGGCATTGTGTTTGTGTGTTGAGTGAGGGAATTGCCATTTGTGAATTTGTGGAATTGTGTAGAGTAAGGTGCTGCACATTGAGGCTAAAGTGTGAGAGTGTAGTGCATGGATAACAAACTGTAAAAGGGAAGAGTGGTGTTTCAGTTGTGAAGTGGAATTGTGTAGTGTGTGCATTTTCGGAAATTGGAGAAATCACAATTGTCATTTTCAGATTTGAAATCAGAATTGAAGTGTATATTAAGAAGTTAATATGAAATTTCAAAAAACACATTAAGTCATAGTTAATTGTGTGTCATTTGCATTTGAAATAGCTTCTTACCATTTGTGGAATCTTACACTTATTGAGCTCATTTTGAATTTGAAATTTGAGCTGTTTTTGTTGTTGAAGTTGCAGTTTGATATTTGTGTGGAAGTGGGGAAAGTGCACCGTGGCTTGAAGAGGAGTGTATGTAGTGTTGTGTTTTTGTAAACTTAGTGAAGGGTGTGTATATTTGGCATTGATTGTTGTTTGTGTTGTAAAAATAATTGTTACTAGTGGCGTGAACATATTGGGACCGTGAGTAGAAGGGGAGTTGTGTGGTGGTGAATTGAGTATTGTATATGTATTTAATTTTTTCCAATTTTGTATTTAAGTGGTGAGAAACCAAGGCAACAAAAAGGAAAGCGAGTAGTAGAATTTTAAATTCAAACAAGTCATTAAAGTGTGAAAGTAATTGAACTAGTTACTTAAACACTTGTTGTTGAATTTAATTCTATCTACTTGAAAGTAGTTGAGTGTACTTCACTTGTAGCTTGGTTGTGTACTTGAAGGTGGAAGTGTGAGGATAATTATTGTGTTGTTGGGTTTGAACACAATTATGTCTAGTGAGATGTTTCATTATACTAATGAAATTGCACCGAACATTAACTACATTTGCTACTAAGGATGAAGAATAAAGGGAAAACTTGTTCCATACCTCTTGTAGGGTACAAGGAAATTTATGTGTCCTTATAGTTGATGGTGGTAATTGTACCAATGTGGTAGCAGCATCGTTAGTATCAAAACTAAAACTTGCTACTACTCCACATCCTGAACCGTATACATTGTATTGGCTTAGTGATCAGAGGAGTTTACATGTGACCTAAAGAGCTAGGGTACCTTTCAGTGTAGGGGATAAATACTATGATGAAATTAAGTGTGATATTCTACCTATGTGTGCATCCCATATATTGCTTGGTAAGCCTTGGTTATATGATAGGAGGGTCTTACATGATGGCTTTAGGAATACTTATGTATTCTAAAAGGAGGGAAAACGAATTATTCTAAATCCGATGTCGCCTTCAGAGGTTCAAAGGGTTCAGCAACAAATCAATAGGCCATCAGAGGGCCATGAGCAGTAAAACCAACCTTTAGAGCACAAACTTTGTCAAACATAAATGTGCCAACCTTTAGAGGATCCTGATGATCATAGTTAGATGAGCAAACTACTAGAGGACCAAACTATTCAAAGGCAGTTGTGTTCACCTTCAAAGGTACTAGAGGTTCATGAGAAGTTGAGTGAACCATTGGAGGATTCTAAGGTTCAGAGTCAGATGAGCCTATCATCAGAGAGCCAGACTGTTCAGAGATAGTTGTGTTCACCTTTAGAGGTTTTAGAGAGCTATGAGGATTAGCGCCATATAGATGAGTTAGAAAAGGAGGAAACAATATTAGTGGAACAAGTTGAGACAAGTGAGACCTCAGTGGATAATGGGTCATTATTTGTGTTGTAGATGAGATACATCCTAAAAATGGAGGAGAGAAAACAATTACCCCCTGTAGTATTTCAAATATTAGGATTTTGTAGTGATACTTCTTCAGGTGACTTGCTAGGAGGAAACATAGTCTCTATTGCATTTGATCTGTCAGATTTGAGGACAAATCTTTTTGAGGCCCGAGGAGATGATAGGAATCAAAATTTGATAAGACCTATCATTAGGGCAAGAACTAAAGGATTTAGAATCTTGGCGATAAGGGCCCATTTTGAGCAAATCGACCCTAGAATTATTTGTTTACTAACATCTTTTATCTTATTCATGTATTATATATTCCAATAGGCACACTTATCATATTTTATAGGGCGATGGACAAACTCACTCAGACTCAGCTTGTGGGTTATCCATAGACTGACCTGAATCGGCGATGAGCTGAGCCGAGCCGACGAATCCTATGGAAGAGCTAGCATGATGAAGACTATTTTTATTTATAATTATTTCTTTGGACTATTTATGTTGTAATCTTTCTTTTGGGACATTTTCATTTGCTTGTAATTGTCGTTTAGGACCAGCTACCTTAAAAGTGGCATAGTTGTAATTTTGTGGACTTTTTAACCCTAAAGGGAGCAAGTATAAATACTTTCTTAAAGTAGGGTTTGAGGAGGCCATTTTTCATATTTGAGTATACACTTTTTCATGAGGATTAAGGTTCTCCTAATTTTCATTA
The DNA here is from genome assembly GCA_037954665.1 of Laguncularia racemosa. Lineage (NCBI taxonomy): Eukaryota > Viridiplantae > Streptophyta > Magnoliopsida > Myrtales > Combretaceae > Laguncularia > Laguncularia racemosa. The sequence goes on along the minus strand of JBBMOL010000181.1, from coordinate 629,417 downwards.
GACTCTTATCAATTTCAATCCCAAGAGTTGAAATTGTGGCGAGTGCAACACTTGAAATTGTGAGTAATATCAATCTCTTGTTGTTGTGTTTCATTTCATCTCTAGTGAGTCATATCTAGGGTTGGATTGAAAGCTTCTTGGTATCATTTGATTACATTTGTAATCAAGTTGTTATTTCCTAATTAATTGGTATTGAGCATTTGTTGTTTACTATCAATTGTACTCAATTTGAACCGTGATTTGCATTTGGTGGAAAGGGTTCTTCGAGTTGAAAATTTGTTGATCTTGTATATTATTCACGTGGATTTACATGTGAATTGGGTTATGTTGAAAGAAATTATCCTTGTGGAATTGTAATTGCATCATTGAATATTCGGATCTCATTGCATCTTCACTAGGGTTCACACAAATTTTACCCTTTTGAATTGATTTTGATTTTAAGAGTTGAAGTTGTTCCTTTAGTTCATTTGCATGTGCTTAGACCTTGATTTTAGGCACATCATAATTTGGTATCAGAGCTTATCATTCTTGGATATGCAATCTTCATACATGTTCATATTTGTGGATTTGGAATTATAAAGATTGACGGTTTATGCAATTTGGGGGACTAGTTTGATTTCATTGTGTAATTGGTCTTTCAATTGGGTTTTGTGTACTTGGGCTTAGTTTTGAGCACATCAAGGAGCTACAGTCCCAACACTCTAACAAAGACAAAGGAAGTCGTGAGGTAATTGATGCATTTTCTTGAGATGAGAAAGGAACATAATGGATGTGTTAAACTTCATGGGAGGGATGTTGCTCTATCTGACTTGAAAGAAAAAAAGAGTAGCTAGTAAGACGTCTATGAAGGCTCTCTAAAATCTTGTAGAGTCTATTACAGTAAAAGTGAAGGCAGAGATGCACAAAAAATGGAGATGGAATTGGAATGAAGAATGGAACAACAAAGAACCGAGATGATTAGAGATATCATATCGATGCTTATATCATAGTTGTAATGGGTCCATCCTAGTTTAAACATTGATCCTGACATTCCTAGTAGCATAGTTTCATTAGCAAGGTCTCCTAAAGATGCCTATAGTGCCCCAAATCAAATAATTGCTTTAGGCAACATGCAGTCTTCAAGCGACACTCATAGTCCTCTTACTCAAGTGATTATCTAAATTTTATATTATATAAGACATGAGTTTTTATATGATATACGTGAGTTTTCATAAATAATGTTAACTATATTTAGAATTGTAAACTAAGCCCCCTATTAAAGGCTAAAGTACTTTCATACATTTTTTATACACTTTTTTCGTAAAATGTTAAATCATTTTTGGAAATGTAAAAGATTTTACATTTATAGTTCTTAACTGGTACTCGACAAACTTGAATAGACCACTATGAGGCTGTTGAGTACTTGTATGCTTACAATTGACATGATGGTGATGTAGTATAATAGAAGTAGATGATAGAATACTAATTTCTTTCTTAAACACTTAAAAAAAATCGATATCCTAGTTGAGCATATTAATCACATACTTAGTTGAGTTTTTAACAAGAAATTCAATAGACTTGTGATTAATTTTTATTATTCTCTTTTTTGTAGGATGATAATGTTGAAGGTGGTGGAGCTTGAATACATGTCAAAATATACATAAGAGGAGCATTTGAGCTATCATTTGACTTCTTCATGTTACTTTTGGAGAATTTGTCAAGACATATTACATCTTATTGGAACTCAATTATTTTACTTGTTAATTTGTGTATTTTGAAAACTTTGACACTTATGACCCTTTTGGATGTTATTAAATGCATACCTATAATTTACAAGTGGTTATTGGTGTTAACTTTGTGATATGATCATTTATAATATGTTTATTAGTTTTCCATTACCAAAAGTCAAAATGATACATAAAAGAAAAAAAAATTGTCTTTAATTATTGTTGAATGTCTCTCTATTATTCTAGGAACTGTTGCCTTTTATTATAGGAATTGTTGTTTCCAATATGCATCAAACCATTGCCTTTATGAAAAGAACAATTGTCTTTTAAAAGTATAAACCATTGCCTTTACCTAATTATCCATCACCAAAACTTTGCATAAACCGTTGCCTTTATCACAAGCTGCTACATTTTACTCCTATCAAACCATTGCTTTTATTATTGTAATCGTTGTCATATATTCGTGCATAATTGTTGAGTTATCTTTCATAATTCTTGCCTATTTAAAATGAGAAAATGTTGTATATTTATATAAAAGATCATAGCTATAAATTTGCACAAGTCGTTGCCTTTTATTTTTAGAATTGTTGCCATTTTGAAGGATTGAAACCGTTGCCTTAATTGGGTGACAATAGCTTTACTATTGTCAAAACCATTACATTATATTAAAAGCAACGATAGTTAAATGTAACAAACCTAAAAATGTTGCCTTAGATAAAAGGCAATGGTTTTAAAGTCATTGGCAATAGTTTGGTGCCATTGTCAAAAACATAAAATGTTGTAGTGAAAATTGTAGATTTTTTTTTTAAAAAAAAGAAAGAAAACTAAAAAATTTTAAAAAGAAAAATCACCAATGTTTTCTAGCCATCCTAAGGCCCAAGAGTGGTTAGAAAACTATTGGCCAATGGCATAAGGCGCACCTATTGTTGTAGGTAGGTCATGTGACCTATATAAGGTGGTACAATGACCACGCTTAAATTTTAGAGAAAAAAGAAGAAAGTGGTTAGTGAGCGGCAGTGGTTCCTTCTTTTTTTTTTACTTTCATTTTCTCTTCTTTTTAATTTTTTAGCAACTTTTAATATTTAATAAATTATAAAAATAAGTATATTTAAAAATATCTATTTAATTATTTATTGATCAATAAAATAGCTCGTGTGTCACTGTTTATTATTAATACAAAACTAAAAAATACAGCTTACCTTTCTTATCAAAAGCAAAATCACAAATAAATTCTTTACAAATGATCTAATACTTTTATGTAATTTACCCAAAATTCTATGAAAAATATACCATTCACCATGCTATTGACTTTCCTTCCGGGTCTATTAGAAGAGAACACTTTTTTTGGTCATAGATTTGAATCTTTTCGAATTTCCTTCCTGTCTAAATTCCTTGCTTACGAATGATGAAAATTTAAAATTTTTTTCCACTCTTATTTTTTTCTTCTTTGTTGACTTCCTTTCGGCCGACCTGTTGGCAGTTGGTGGCGCTACATGTGAACATATAAAGTACGCATGGTCAAACAATTAGTGGAGTTGATCGAATCTTTGTCACGTGGCTAGATCGAGCTGGGCTTGTTTGGATCGTAGCCTGGTTTTGGTTTAACATGTGTCGGGTGTGGTCGAGCTTGGAGTCTTGCCAGTTGGCAAGGGGATTGATGATGGTGGTTTGTTGTGTACGTGTTTGAAGAAGACTACAACACAACCTGGTGGTCTACTCATTGCCGATTGTTTCAATCCGTAGTTTGTTATTTACTCTCGTTTTGCAAGTATTTTGACTTCTGAAGATATAAACGGGGCATTCCATATTTCATAGAAGATTTTGCTCGATCCAGCACTGGATATTCCAAGTAATTTACTTTTATTTTTGTGTATTTTGCATCACTTCAGTAGGATCTTGTCCGGTCAAAGAATGCTCGACTCTTATTTATTTACTTTTTTCTCTTCAGATGTCACGGCTCAATTCCATACATTGTTTTTTTCTTGACTCTCTTCACACTATTTGCACTCTGTAATTATGGAAACCTGTTGGCAGGAACGAAGTGTCGTATACAGTATGTTCTCATGATAACGGAACGGCTTTACATGCCAACTAGCTAGAAAAGAAGCTGGGATGGCTGGTCCCGGATAAGAGATCGATCCGCTCAATTCGTAAGTAATTCATCCTTTTTAACCCTCACTTCTCTCTTTATGTCCTATGTTGAGATGGCTTTTCCTAAAGGAAGGCACATGATTGCATCTTGTGAATCTGATCATCATCTTATTGCCATCATCCCTCATTCCAAACAGGTCAGAGACAAAAGCTCTCTCACACGCGTCAGAATCTGCACGACTTCATCATGTGATAACCAAGCTACCAGACCCAGTGGTTGCGTGTCAAGCTACCATACGATCCTACAAGGCCCTATTAAGCTCCCTGTGGACACTTTTTATATCAGTGTTTAAAATTGTGTTCAGTATATATTGATATTTCTTACACACTGTCTATGATTGATGGTGACAAAGATTTATGTAGATAAGGTTGCTTAATGTCAGTAATAATAGTTAAAAAGTTGATGTTTCTTGCTAAAAGTATACGGAGACTATAATTAGGGGTTTCAAAATGACACGAAACTATGTTTATGAGATTTAAGAAAAAAATAAAACGAAAAAATCAAGCTTAAATTGTATCATCTAGGCCATGTAACTTTGTGACAATGAGGTGTGTCATGCGGACACATTTTTTGACAAGTAGCATGTGTTACTTTGTATATAGGTTTACAATTTTATTAGGCTTTCAATAGTCAAAATGGATATAAAATTGATTAGACGTAAACTTTAAATAGAATTATGAGTTTAGATATATTATTCTACAAGTTTTTTATTATACTTATTCTATATCTTAAAATTTTTGATAGAATTGCGATTTCGATAGCCATGACTTAATGTATAGGTATTTTACAATATTCATAAAGAAAGATTTTCATATATTTATCATAATCCTAAGAGTTCATCTTATATATAAAAAGCCTTTAAAGACTCATTAGTAAAGAATTTTGAATTCCCTAAATTCTAAACAAATATTGTTGGCTAAAATTCTTTACTTATATCTTACTACTTGAGTGTAAAAGTGCATGCGTTGCAGTCATCTTATGCACTCTCTTAGCACACTTTACTCTTTTACAAGTCACATTTCAAACCAATCTAGGCCCTCAACTATCCCTTGCAAACCCAAGAAAAATTTCACCAACAACATATAGTATAAAGAGCTTAAGCTCCATCTAAACCGTCAGTATAACTTCTAGTTAAAATTTTAAGTTCTCAATATTTTCTATCAAAGCTATACTTTTGTGTATGCTTTTCATCATTTCCATCAAAAGTTTTCATGAAATTCCGTTTAAATATTTTCTTCAGAAAGGGTTTTCTGTTCGGATCAAAGCAAAAAAGGGAAAAGGATAGGTTATTTTTGGAATACAATAAAAAAAAATTTTCAAGTTCACACATCTGTTATCATTAATATATAAAAATAAGAGTTTTTACATACCATGCATTTGAGCTTATTATATTTTTTTTAATTAAAAAGAATAATTTTAAAAAAATTAATTATAACATTTAAAAGTTTATATAATATATCTATATTTAATAACAGTATCTAGTGATGCTGGGGTCAAACCGGGTCAGACTGACACTACGGGCTTTGAATTGTTTTAAGCTATACCACACCTTTTACGAGACCAGACAGTAGAACCAAGGTTGAGGAAGCCTTATCAATAAGAGCCAAGAGAAGAAATCCAAATATTAGTGACAAATGTGGGACAATGTCCCTATACTTTTAAAGACACTCATAGAATGCCGACACGTATTATGTTTGGACGCAATACAAGCAGGAATTTTTATCAGTAGAAAGAGTTGGGGGAAATCAATCACCTGCAGTCAAGATGATATGACCTGAGCACAAAGATATTCATTGATGAAGAGATGCAAATCTTGTAATTGAGTTCCATATCAATAATTTTTTTTTCAATAAAAAAAAAAGAATAGTCAAATTATAAAAATAAATAAATAAATATATATATATAAATTAAAAAAAAAAAACTAAGAAAACAATTAAGATTATCATTTACAGATGAATGACCCACCACACTAATCGACCCACTAATAATGATGGATCGCACACCCCAATACACGAAGCTCAATGATGGTGGTTTTGTCTCCATTGCGGCTCCAGCAACAATAAAAAAAATAAGTAAATAAATAAATGATTGGAGCTATGATCCACCACGGGGTGGTAGACTACCACACTGGCAGGCCGCCAAGTTGATATTGACTGTTTCTGACTATCTTTTCCGTTTTTGTTTTTTCAATTTTCCTTACTTTTCTTTTATTTTTCATTATTTATATTTTGTATTTTGCAGTTATTTTAATTTTGTTAACTAGGCATTGCATTTTGCACCTACTTGGAATAGGAAATATTAAAATATAGCAAATTTGTAACTGTCAACAAATTTCCATAATAACACAGGGTATTTTGTATTTTGCTAATCTAGTATTTTTCTCAAAGGACCATAAATTTGATTTCTTGTATAATTCCTCTTCAATCTCATAAAATCACTTAAACATTTTGTAGAAGTGCTTAGAATTTTATGTATTTATAATTTTCACTTGCAATAGTCCTAAAGATTCGTAATTTTCCTTTTATATATCTAATAGTTCATATAAGTACATAAAATTATTCGTGAATATGCATTTTGCGTAATTTCCTAGGGAATTTGAATTTCTTCTTGAAATCGCATGGATATTCTCAATGTTACATTATCGGTATTTTGAACTATTCTCCCTTATAAAATGTAATGCTTATTCTATTTTATAATTCTCCTTATGAAAATTCTTGATGCCTCTATTTGTACATACTTAACCTTTGGAAAATATGATTCCCCTATATAAATAACATAATTTTATTAAAAAGTACCAAACCTCTAGGAATTCATAAGTCGATTATAGAAATGTAAAAGTACTCAAAATCTCATAAATTTGTTTTATCAAAAAACTCTTTAATCAAATCAGACAAATCTACTTGAACTTTATAATTGCGCTCAATGATGCAATTATGCTGTGTAAAAATCCAATTGTATGATTTTTAATAAATTCTATAGTGCCAAGTGCAAGCCAATTGTTGTTTGGAATTCAAAGGTGTGCCCACTCATGTAATCTTCATGTTATTCACAATTATGACCTATTATAGGTTTTAAAAATGTTCAAAAGATACGGGGATGTATTTCCTACTCAAGTGGTCTATTGAAAGAGAGAAGTTGCTTCTTCTTAGGGCAATAACCTATTGAATTACCTTATACTTTGTAGGTAGCAAAATTCTATCTTGAAGAGGATCTCTATAACTTTTTATATAAAATTTAGCACGTGAAACGAAAAATTTAGATAAAAAGAAAACTATTCATAAAGTTAAATAGATTTTAAACTAAAAAAGAGAGAGAAAAATCAATCTTGAAGTAAATTTGGCTCTCTTACATTCAATATACTTGTTAAAAAATATATATATTCATACATTTTAGCATTGATTCCATATTTGATGAAAACCGAGCATATGTACCCCTACCCAAGTTTAAGGGGTCTACATCATGTGTATATGCTTTGAACCATGTAGTAGACTATCTTTGTAGAGTTGAGATAAGAAAAGGAAAAATATATTTCTTTGGAGGTTTATAAATTCATCATTTAGGCATTTATTTCAACAAGATTTGAGAGTAAAATTATTTGCATATTCTATTCTTACTTTGATCACTTTCCTATATATAAATTTTATTATTTTCTAGAAAGATAAAGTCTACTACTAGCTAGTGTTCTAGAGTTGTACTGCTTGAGCACTAGATTTGTGAATTGAGGACTTGTAATTTGTAAATGTAGTCTTGAAGCTTAAGGGGCAATCTAAACTCCATATTAAAGTAGGTTTAATCTTTTAACCTTTTCTTTATATATTTTCCGCTGTTGTAATTGTATTTATTACTTGTTCTTATTTTTTTATATCGAGTTTGATCTATTAATCCTTACCTATCAAATTTTTCAATTATTATCAAAGCAAAGGCTCTAGTTTTTCTTGCTTGCTTAATCATAATATAGTAAAGATCAAGGCAATAAAAAGGACCAATATTTGAAATAGACATACTATAAATAGCCCCATTTGCTAAATAGTTCCAATTATAGTTTTCAAATTTCTAGAATAAGATTTTTTATTAAGGCTCAAAATCAAAGTTATGGAAAATTATTGAAAAATGACTAATTTTTCTTTCTTTTTTTTTTTTATAACGAAAGCTAAGATGAGTGCTATGAACAAGAAATTGAAACTTTAAAATAAAATGAGAAAGTCACGACTATTTTGCATTGTGGTTTTAGGGAATAGAATTTTCATATACAAATGCTAAAGAGACTTGGAATGATTTGAAAGTGACATATAAAGGAAGTAATAGAGTTAATTATATAGAAATAAGTATTCTTCTTGAAAAGTTTTAAAAATGTCAAAATGGAGTATGATGAATCTATTGACAATATGCATGCTTTGTTAAAGTTATTAATCCCTTGAAATCTCTTGCCATGATTTTCACTAATGTTGAGATCAATTGTAAACTTTTGAGGGCATAATTGAAAGATTGAGAAGCTAAAAAATTTAAAAGGAAAATTAAAGTAATAAAAGAAGTGAATTGTCTTTCAAGCACGAAGACAGACAAATTCCTAAACTCTTTATGAACTCATGAATTGAACAAGAATCAAGAGAAGTTGCCAAAGAAGATATCCATTACCCATAAATGAGAGCTCAAGTGATGAAAGTAATGAAGAGGAAGAGCTAGCCCAAAAATTCAAAAAAATCTTGACATTATCCTCAAGAGCATAGAAAGACCCAAACAGAGAGTGGCCATAAGGTACTATCAATAACATATGCAATACCAATATCTAGTCTTAAAAAACACACATAAAGGAAAAGCCTTGGTGGTAACTTAAAGCAATGACAAATCAAGTAACTCGGAGGGTGTGTTTTGTCTAATGGCTTTAGGTAGTTTTTAGATAGATATATCTTTTCCCTCTTCTTTAATTTCTTATAATGAATTTTAAAACTTATGTGATGAGTAGTCTATTGAACTTTGCAAAACATGCAAGAAAAACGACTCATTGATAAATATGTTAAGATAAACTAGGAAGAACATGATACTTTTTGTAACAACTTCTTATGTTTTGAATGTTGAAAATGAGAAATAAAAGAAGGGGAATAAGCTTCTTGTGGGTAAGTGTAATAAAATTCAAAGTGATGGCAATTCTATTGAAAAGATAGAGGAAATTGAATTGGAAAATGTTATTTTAAATTTTGGCTTAAAATGATTCAAAAGAAACCATTGCTAAGATTTTTTATAGTAAAATGAGTTTAGACATATTAATAGGAAAATATATGAATTGTGGAGATAAAAGTGGTGACATACACTAGTATTAGTTATAAAATTTATTGAAAATTTGATCTTTAAAACTCTTTGAAAGCACATCGGACCTAACCAACCAATGTATTGAGAAGTATGCAGTAATAAAATTAGCAAGTACTCACCAAGTTGATCTCTCAAGGAAGAAAGGCATCAACTAAGTACTATGTCTACCTTACAACTCTAATCTAAGGAAATTGAATGATAAAAGAGATAAAAAATGGTAAAACTAGCTTAAAAAAACTTAAAAGACTATGGTACCGATGCATAAAAGTGTAAATTTATGATAACTTGTCCTCTGGAATTGTTAACAAATCATGTTGGGTTGAGTATTGAATATGGTATTCAAGTGGGTTTTAGTGGAATTCACTTGAACTCATTTCCTTAGTCGGGAAAATGAAATTCACTATATAGCAAAAACTCAAGTTATAATGTGCTTTCATATACAATTGGTTAGATATTTGACTATTGTCACTAACCAAATACCCTAATTATAAATATAGACTAATTGCTTAGTTGACCCTATAATCTATATTTACAACCACATTAAGTGAGTGAATCCAAGAAATTTCTACAAAACCCATTGGTTACACAATTTTGTAAAAACACCTTAATTGCATCTAACAAAGTTCAAATCCTTGGTTAAGCATTTGAAGATTCCTAAGTGTGCTAAGCTCAATGGTCACACAATTTAACATACATTCAAGAGTAATTACACTAAAATTCCATTTCAATACACATGTTCATACTCAATCTACACTACTTCATGCAAACAATTCTATTGAAACATCACAAATCCACAAGGAATACTTAACTACACATGGAAATACAAATAACACAACAAAAACACATAACAAACATCAAAATAGCCATTAAGAAGACATTAGAGTAAACCATGTTGCAGTTATAACAAAACCCAAATCTTTAGGTGCAAAACTTTTCTTCTAATGCTTATAATCACATTCTTGAAGCTTAAAATGATAAGAAAATGTTAAAATCTACTAAACCTACCTTACTACTAAACCCTAGGTATTCTACTAAGGAATAAGAGAAAATGAAATAGAAAATGTGGCTCTCCTTCGAAATTCTCTAATTGTAGCTTTTATATCTATAATGTGCTGACTGGATAGTATAATAAGCTACCATCTAGAAAGTGGACATGTAGTAGCTTCATGTTGATTAGGGTTTAAGGTAAGCATTGTTGTGGCTAAAGTTTTGGTGTTGATGGCTGAACAATGGTAATGATGGCTCTTCAAACTATAGAGAGCCATCTTGGAAGCATCTCTATTCTTGTTTGTTAGCGGCTAGATGACTCCATATATTAGTCTCTAACCAAACAGTGTAAAGCTTACTAGCTAGGCAATATGCTCTGTTCCAGCAATTCCTCCATTTGTTTTTAAGTAGCTACCATTAAACCTACACAAAATATCAAAAATAAATATTTTTCACATAAAAATACAATCTTTTTTAGTACTTTTTTTATTTTGGGTTAGATGATCCACTTTGTGCATAATTTACACTTTTCTTGTGTAATTAAACAAAATTAAATCAAAATTATGCACAAGCATTACTTTTAAGTCAAGAAAAATCATGAAATTTCAGGTTTTAACACTTTCCCCCAGCTTGAGAATCTTGGTTATCCTCAAGGAAGTTTACGACGATTCACAAATCTAAGATCTAAGAGGACAAGCTATGCTTCCTTAGCAATTTCCAAACTATAGCTCTTAAAAGTTTATCATACTAGAAGTTTAAGATTTGCATTCATTCTCTTATTAAAAGACTAATAGAGTGATGTCACTTTTATTTCCTTATTGTGATCAATTTAATGCACACCAATTAGTAACAATGTAATTAGTTCACTAATCAATGTTTGGAAAAGTTAAGAGTTTTATTTAAGTCGAGTTTAAGAAACTTGAAATCAATCAAGTTAAACATCCTAAATGAAAGAAAAGTTTCTAACATTTAAAAAGTTGATTCATGTGTATACCATTCTTTTCAAGCCCTTAAGTATGCCAGTGCAAAGTGAAAAGTGCAAAACCCGACTAATGGCTTTACTTTGTTTTCCTAACTTTTTTGCTTTTGTACTTGTTACTTTTTACTTTAATTGCACTCATGGATCCTAAACTATTGTACAAGGGAGTTCTTTATCTCTCTCTTTTTTTATAATGTGGTCACTTAGGGCTATGAACCTATATAAAAATATTCATTCAAGGAAATGTGCTTTGCACTTATTGAGCACCCTAGATTTCCACCTATACACTCTTTTTATTTTGTTTTTGTTTTTGTTTTTAGCTGGGATCACCCCTAATTTTATCCTTTCTCATTCTTTTTAGGTTAGAAAAACTTTCAAACATAAGCCAACTTCACTATAATTCACTAAACACCATCAAACTATATAGATTTTCTAAGAATTAGCACACATAAGAATCAATCTTACAAAAACAGGCACATCTAATCTCTAACTAAGATGTTTCCTAAATTTCAACTTTCAAAACCAAGCCTAAATAGAACATATCTAAACAAAGCATGGATTTCATAACCCAATAACAAGGAAATGAAGGATGCTCATACATAATCACTAAGGAAATTTTCTTTAAGTACATTGAACATCACATCACTCTAATTCATTTAAATGACTGCAAATTCTAGAGGATATGATATACTATTCATAATTGTAAGGTTAGGAATACAAAGAAAAGTGGAATCAACTTAAGAATAGAAAAAGATTTGCTAGTGCCACTAAGGTTTTAGAAAATGATTCATTTGATGCACTCAAGAAAAATATTTATGCAAAAGTTCAACACATGCTTCTCAATCATCAACTTCAACTCAAGTTCAATACACTACATACTACAAAGCTTCAAGTTCTATTCTCTCTACCCCTAACTTGAGTTCTCAGCATATGATTGATACAATTCAAAACTCAAAAATGAATAAATGAGGTAAAAGGTTTATAACTTTACTCCCTCAAGGCTCTTCATAGGGGTGGGCACATATTGGAATAATTTGGTTTTTCCTCTGAATCAAACCAAACCATAAAAATGCAATTTGGTTTTTCATCACTTTAATCTAATCCATATGGTTTGGTTTTACATTTTTTTCCAAACCATAAAATTTCAATTTGGTTCGGTTTAATTTACAAATTAAACCATATTTTTCTTTTTAAAATAAGTATATTTGCTTAATATGTAATATCATATGAATAGTACTCAATTCATTTAATAATAATATCTACTAATATCATATAAGAGATTGATAAAGTCAATATTCAAGTAACTAAAAAAATTAAAATGTATAATAAAACTGATTTATTTCTTAATCTACCATATAATATAAATTTTGAGTCAACCTATTTATATATTTGCTAAATTATGGTCATAAATTTAAAAGTATATTCCATTTAATAAATGTAAACTAAACATTCTTTTAAATGTTATATTATTATAAAAAGAATTTTTTAGTTACAAGTAAAATATCATTATATATTTTTTTTCAAAATGGTTTGGTTTATTTTTACAGTTTGGTTTGAATTATTCCTCCAAACCAGTTATAAATTTTTTGTTTAATTTAGATTGAAAATTTTCCAAAACCAAATTGTAGAGAAAAAAAAACTATATTTTCAATTTAGTTTGGTTCAATTTGCGAATTGATTCGATTTAGTTAGTTCTTTTACTTACCTCTACTTCTTTACACTGAACTATCTTCATGTCCGTGAAGTATTCTTCTTAATTTGATGCTTTCTTTAGAAGTCCATCCTAGCCTCCATATTTATTTACATCCATTGCAAAAGTCAAAGAAAACAAACCAGTAGCCACTTTAGAAATTAAAAGAAAATAGGAAATAAAATTAAAAATAAGCTAAACAAGAAAATTTAAATGGGTCAAATTGTCTCCCATCAAGTGCTTTTCAAAGACTTTCAACCTGGTGCTTTCATCACTCGTTTCATGGTGGTTTATATTCTTCAAGCCTCTTTTCCATCTCACCTAGCTTATCCTCTACCACTCTAAATATCTAATTTGTTGGACCATCCCATATAGTAGTAAACTCATTCTTCGTATCATTAAACTCGACCTTCTTATTCTCTTTCTCCTTTCTCTTCCTAACATATAGCTTAACTTTTGCGAGATCACATCGAAGAATGGTCCTCTTCCCTTTTGCATCAATTAAAGCACTAGCTGTTGCTAAAAAAGCTTGACCTTGTATGAGTGGTCGTACTCCATCATTCACATTCAAAACTATAAAATCTATAGGGAAACTAAATCAACCAACCTCAATCACTAAGTCAAAAAGGAGTCCTACTAGTCTTTTGTGGACTTGTCAACAAACGATAAAGTAAAATCTACCTCCAAAAGAAGTCCTTCTAGATTTAGCATTAGCATCACTACACTAGACATAAAGTTATCTGAAAGTCCTAAATTACAATATGCTCTTGAAAAATATATTTACAAAATAATGCAAAAGATGCTAAACTGTCTAGGATCTCTTTGTTTTGGAGACATATATATATATATATATACTTTCTAGTCTAAACTTTCCTAGCTGATGGGTCCACTTCTTCATCTTCAATCTTTAACACTTGCACAAAATCCTCCCTATCCTCATCTTCATTAAGGTCCTTCTTACTATCTTCACTTAAGCCTTCCTCCTTATCTTGCCCCTCTCCTCTCTCGTCTTTTTCTCTCAAACTTGTCTCATTAGATGGTGTCTTTTTATTCTTTAAGTTTTCATCCTTTTTAGATGGATTCTCTTCTTCCTCACTTAAGTCTTCTTCTTCAATTGGCTCATATTCTTCTTCTTCCAACTCTTCATCTTCAACTTCTTCCTCCTCATTCTCTTCAATTTCCTTTTCCTCTTCAAATTCCTTTTCCTCAAAATCTTCTAATTCCTTAACTTTTTCCATTTCTTCATCCTATTCAACTTCTTACTCCATTATCTCAAACTCTTCTTCCATATCTTCATCATCACTAAAATCAAAGTCATTTTTTTTTTTAATATAGTCATAAAAATCCCATGTTACTACACTCATATCCTTACCCCTCACACTTAAAGTAACTAGTTGATCCTTTAGATTCTCCTTAATATTACTTAGCAACACACCTTAAGACCTCTTTACTAATAAGGCTACAAACAAGTTGAGTCAAGCTAAGCTTTTAAAGGCTTGAGCTTTGCTCGTTACAAAAATTATCAAGCTCAAGCTAAGTTGAGCTTTTACTGAGCTCGAAATTATAGGTTTGAACTCAAACTCATTAAAAAATCTAAAGCTCAAGCTTGGCTCGGAGTTTAAGCACATTAACAAGCCTAAACGAGCTTAAGTTTAAGCTTGAGCTTGTTTAGATAAACGACTCTAGATGAGCCAAAACTTGAGCTCAAGCTCATTTAGTAAACAAGTAAAAAATGAACTTGAGTTCGAAATAAAGCTTAAAATTAATTCAAAACTTCAAAATTTATCTTTTCAACTTTTTATTGAAATTAATTTAAATTTATATTATTTCAAACACAAATTTATATGATAATAATAAATGGTTGCATCTATATGAAATTATACATTATCCAAGAATAATATATTTCAAAATTCTACTACTCCTCAATATAAAGGCAACAAAAGAACATGGGGCCTAAAACATGAGATTTAAGTGATTACATCATAGAAGTCTTATTTTTTGTTATAATTTTAATATAGTATGATTGTTAATAATATAAATGAGAGCTTATTCATGAGCATCTTAGTGAGCTTGCTCGTAAGCTAGCTTGATAACTGTTAATGTTAGGGGAGAATGTTAAGTTCTCTAATTTAGTTTTGATGTTAACAAAAGAGGAATAAGTGTAACGAATGTTTAAGATAGCACGCAATTTTTCTAAAGTTGAACAAGGAGACAGAAGCTTGTTCAAAACCTTCAAAAGTGTTATATCAACTATTTTTGTTCTGACAGAAGGTGTTTCAAAAGTTGTGTAGTGTATCCGTAGTTATCGTGTTAACCTTTCAGAAGCACTTTTAGAACCTTCATAACAAGAGGACAGTTGACAGGTTTGTTTCAGAAGCACTTTCAGAACCTTCATAACAGGAGGACAGTTGACAGGTTTGTTTCAGAAGCACTTTCAGAACCTTCATAACAGGAGCACAGTTAACAGGTTTGCTTCAGAAGCACTTTCAGAACCTTTCATGTCTGTTACGAATTTTTCAGATTACGTTCTAAATTTTATATCGATAGTTTTAATAAATTTCAAGGCCTAGCTCCACGTGTCAAGTATTTTTGGGTAACATACTTGATGTGTTTTACTAAAGTTGGATTTTATATCAAGGGTTTTTTAATTTACATAAAGTTTTACAAGATTTTATTCAAAGATTTCATTTTATGATAAAGTGAGATCATATAAGATTTACAAGTTTTATCCAGATTTAAAGTTGGATATTTGTACTATATTTTGGGAGATCCAGCAATTATAAAGATAAGGATAAGAGATATGGTTGTTATATCAAGATATGGTTCCACAATGTAAGGGATATCTTCAACAAACTTGATCCAAGAGATATATCCAAAGAAGATCTCGGTCAAGCTAATTATCCAAGCTTATCCTTATCAAGAATATCATGGAATGCAGATCTTCTCCAATAGATCCAACTTATTTTTGAATTGAAAATTCAAAAATAAATTCAAGATTATCACGTGGAAAGTAGCCGTTATGTTTTCTCCATATATAAAGTGTTTAATTCAAATGAAAAAAAAGGAGTGGAGAACGTTGATTAACAACAGAAAAAGAGAGAATGTTGTTGAAAGAAAAACGACACACGAGAAGAAAAGACTCATACATCTTCAAGCAAAAATCTTTACATATACATGTGATCTAGAGGAAAACTGATATTCCTCATTGATGTTGTTGAAATTCCTTTCGTGAATAAGGAATTGTTTGTTGTTTCATCACTGTAGTTGAGTGATTAGCTTAGTGAAGAAGCTAGAAAGACTCAACAGTGAGACTTTGCCTTGAAGAGGCTTATGTTGTATATCTTCAATTTGTTGATATAGTGAAACACAACCGGTATAGACAACCGGGACCCCGACGTGGAGCTGGAAGAGAGGACTGACGCTCGAGGCGGAACCTCTATAAATATCTGAGCATTATACTCTTCTCTACTTTTTATTTACTGCACATTATTGTTCTTCATTATTGTTATTCACGTGATTTTTTTAGTCAAGAGTTTTGGCTGATTTGCGAAAAAGTAAAATTTTAAGTAATTAATCAATTCACCCCCCCTCTTGATTAATCTAATTGGGAACAACAATTGGTATCAGAGCAGGACCAATCTATTTTGAGTGATCCAAAATGGTTGAAAATAATGTTGCAACTAATCGAGCTCCCTACTTCGATGGCTCAAACTTCTCATATTGGAAGATGTGTATGGAAACTTACATTAAAGCTAATGATTATGATTCATGGTAGGTCATTTCACTTGGAGACAGTTTGATCACCTTGAACGGAGATTCAACCTTGTCAGATTCGGAGAAGAAAATTATTGAGAAGAGCAACAAAGAAAAAAAATTATTACTGACTACAATTGCTCCATCAGAGTTCTATTTAATATCATCGTGTGTAAGTGCAAAGAAGATTTAGGATATCCTATCCGATACATATGAAGGGACTGATACCATCAAGGAAACTAAGATAAATGCTTTAATTCAACAGCATGAATTATTTAAGTTTAAATCTAATGAAGATGTCAAAGATGCTTTTAACAGGTTTACAGCTATCACAAATGAGCTTGCATCACTTGGAAAGAAACTTCCAAATCCAGATCTTGTGAGGAAAATGTTGAGGATATTGCCACCATCTTGGGATGCAAAGAAAACTGCTATAGAGGAAGCTCAAGACCTAAACAAGCTAACACTCAGTCAATTGAGAGAAAAGCTCATGGCATATGAGTCACACATAAAGACCACGCAAAGAGGAGAAGACGATACCAAAGGAATTGCATTTAAAGTCAAGGAAATAAAGCAAAATGAAACTAAAACAGATGATAGCGACGATGAGAAAGAAGAGGACATCAGTCTTCTAGCACATAGACTCAACAGGCTGCTCAAGAAGTAAAGAGGTAAGAAGTTTAATGTTTTCAAGAAAAGTACTGAATATAAGCATAATGATGCAGGAAAAGCGTACAAGGAGAAAGAAAAGAAGAAAGAGAAAAGGGAGATTCAATGTTATGAATGCAAAAAGCCAGGACACATCAAATACGAATGTCTAACACTGATCAAGAAAATGGAAAATTATAAAAAGAAAAGTCGAGCAATGCTAGCAACATGGAGTGATTTAGAGGATACAGAGAAAAATTTAGAGGATTAAGAAGAAGAAGAGGATGAGGCAAATCTATGCCTAATGGCTAGTTCTGAGGTACATTCTGAATCTGATGAAGATGTAACTGAAACTGACATGCTAGTAGAAATGAGTAAGCTACTAAAGGCACTAAAAAGGGCTGATACAAAATTAGCTAAGTATGAAAATGAAATAAAAGCTCTTAAGAATGAAAATGAGGTAGTAAAGCAAACAAATTCGTTACTTGCGGATGAAAATGATATCTTGAAACAAGAAAATGAATCCATGCATGTGAGTATAGAAAAACTAAGAATAGAAAATCAACTACTTGAAGCAGAAACAAGTGACATGAAGGTAAAGATTGAAGAACTGTCCAGTTCGTTGAAAACTACCTTTAAGAAATTTGATGAAAGTGATAAGAAATTGACCATGTTAATTTCTTCACAAAGAGTTTCGAATGAAAAACATGGGTTAGGATATGAGCAAGGTTCAAGTTTAAAATCGAATCAAAATACAGTTTTTGTTAAAGCTAAGCAAGTCTTAACTAATAAATTCAAAAGTAAAGAGTACATTTCGAATACAAATATTGTTAAAAGAAGAAATACTAGAGACTTTTACAGAAGTTATTTTGACAAGAAGTATCCACACAATGGGTACTACAGAAGCAATACCAGAAGGTATAACAGAAGTTATACAAACCAGAATTTCCAGAAACAGGTAAATGACATGTATAGGAATGTTAATTATTATGCATGCTTCTTCTGTAATAAATTTGGTCATATTGAGAAATTTTACTATTATAAAAGAAATAAGCTCAGTAGTCAACAAGTAAATCGAAGAAATCAAATGAGCTTATCTTTTAAAGGGCCCAAACTTGCTTGGGTTCCTAAAAGGACTTAATTCTTTCCATTTGTGCAGGGACATGAAGCTAAAATAAGAGGAACTTGGTATTTGGATAGTGGATGTTCTAGACATATGACTGGAGATGCTTCATTGTTCAATAGCATAACTTGGGAAGAAAAAGGGTATGTAAAGTTTGGAGATGATAGTAGAGGTAAAATAATTGCCACTGGAATGATTGGTATGCCTACGTTTCTTATTGAAAATGTATATCTTGTGCAAGGTTTAAAACATAATTTACTTAGTATTAGTCAGTTATGTGATAAAGGTTATAGGATGATTTTTGATCAAGACAAGTGCTATGCTTTTAATGAAAATGATGAAAGATTATTTGAAGGAATTAGGAAAAGAAATATCTATCTTATAAAACCAGATGAAATCAATAATGATTGTTGCTTAATTTCTTTGAATGATCATGTTTTTGATTGGCATAAATGACTTGGACACGTTAATTTTAATCACTTAGAAAAATTATCTAAAAAGGATATTATTAAAGGATTACCTAAGATAAATATTAAACAAGATGTGAAATGTGATACTTGCTTAAAGAATAAAATGGTTTCTGTTTCTCATAAAAGTAAAAATGTAATATCAACTAAGAGACCACTTGAATTATTGCATCTTGATCTTTTTGGACCTACTAGAGTCTTAAGCATGGGTGGAAGCAAATATGGACTTGTTATGGTTGATGATTTTTCAAGATACACTTGGGTTATATTCTTGTGACACAAAAGAGATACCTTTGATTCTTTTCAAAAGTTTGCAAAACAAATACAAAATGAAAAAGGAGTTTCCATAATTAGTCTTCGAACTGATCATGGAACAGAATTTCAAAATGCAAGTTTTTTAAATTTTTGTGAAGAACATGGTATATCTCATAATTTCTCAGCTCCATACACTCCTCAACAAAATGGAGTAGTGGAACGCAAGAATAGAAATTTACAAGAGATGACTAGATCTATGTTAAATGAGAGTGGAATTGCTAAGTATTTTTGGGCAGAAGCAGTTTCTACAGCTTGCTATATCATCAATAGAGTTTTCATTCGACCTATGACATCAAAGACTGCTTATGAGATGTTTCGAGGTAAGAAACCTAACGTTTCATATTTTCATATCTTTGGATCTAAATGCTTTGTGAAAAAGAATCCACTCAACCATGGTCAGTTTGATGAAAGATCTGAAGAAGCTATTTTCTTAGGATATTCTCTAAATAGTCGTGCTTATCGTGTTTTCAATAAGTCATCAAAAACTATTGAAGAATCTATAAATGTTAAGTTTATTGAGGATTTAAAGGATGTTGATTCTGATGAAGAAAAGGACTCCAATTCTAAAGCAGAAGTTAGTTCAGAACCTAAGTTAGAAGCACCTGCTGTTAACATTCGAGGATCTGATCATCCAGAACCTATTTCAGAGGCAAATACAGAACGTACTTCAGAAGTTGTAAGATCTGAACAAGAGGCTTCTAAAGCTTAGAGGTATAAGTCTGCACATCCTTTTGATCAAATAATAGGTGATATACAATCGGGTGTTAAAACAAGAGCTAAACTACAAAATCTTGAAAATCATTTTGTGTTGTTATCTGAAATTGAACCTAGTAAGATTGAAGAAGCTTTGAATGATGCTAATTGGATTATATTTATGCAAGAAGAATTAAATCAATTTCAAAAAAACAATGTATGGAATTTAGTTCCTAGACCTAGAGGGAAGTCTATAATTGGAACTAAATGGGTGTTTAAAAATAAATTAGATGAAGACGGTAAAATTATAAGAAATAAAGCAAGATTAGTAGCTAAAGGTTATTCACAAGAAGAAGGAATAGATTTTG
Source organism: Laguncularia racemosa (assembly GCA_037954665.1). Classification (NCBI taxonomy): domain Eukaryota; kingdom Viridiplantae; phylum Streptophyta; class Magnoliopsida; order Myrtales; family Combretaceae; genus Laguncularia; species Laguncularia racemosa. Next base: position 609,229 of record JBBMOL010000181.1, on the reverse strand, counting down.
ATGAAACATATGCACCTGTTGCTAGACTAGAAGCAATACGGTTAATGCTTGCATATGCATCTTATAAGGATTTTAAAGTTTTTCAAATGGATATAAAAAGTGCATTTTTAAATGGTTTTATAAAGGAAGAAGTTTATGTGGAACAACCACCTAGTTTTGAAGATCCTTTCAAATCAGACTATGTTTTTAAATTAAATAAAGCTCTATATGGTTTGAAACAAGCTCCAAGAGCTTGGTATGAAAGATTGAGTATGTTTTTTATCTCTAAAGGTTTTCATAGAGGAAAAGTTGACACTACTTTATTCTTGAAAACTTTTGATAATGATATCTTAGTTGTACAAATATATGTGGATGATATTATCTTTGGATCTACTAAAGAATTGTAGTGTCAAGAATTTGCTGAGACCATGCAAGCAGAATTTGAAATGTCAATGATGGGAGAGTTGACATTCTTTTTGGGACTTCAAATAAAACAAACAAAGGAAGGAATTTTTGTTCATCAAGAAAAATACACAAAACAAATATTGAAGAAATTTGGATATGATGGATGCAAAAAGGTTACAACACCTATGAGTACTTCATCAAGGTTAGACTCTAACTTAAATGGAAAGAAGGTAAGTGAAAAACTTTATAGGAGTCTTATAGGTTCTTTATTGTATTTGACTGCATCTAGACCTGATATTTTGTTCAGTGTGTGTTTGTGTGCTAGATTTCAAGCTGCACCAATAGAAATTCATTTATCAGCTGTAAAGCGAATTTTCAAATATCTAGTTAATACTTCTAATTTAGGCATATGGTATCCTAGAAATCAGAATTTTGATCTAATAAGATATTCTAATGCAGATTATGCTGGATGTAAAATTGATAGAAAAAGCACATCTGGTACTTGTCAATTCCTAGGTGATAAATTAATTTCTTGGTCTTCTAAAAAACAAAATTCTGTTGCTCTATCCACAGCTGAAGCTGAATATGTTTCTATTGGAAATTGCTATGCACAAGTTTTATGGATAAAACAACAATTGAATGATTATGGAATAAATTTTAAAACTGTGCCAATTAAATGTGACAACACGAGTGCAATAAATTTGACAAAAAATCCAGTACATCATTCTAGGTCAAAGCATATAGAAATTAGACATCATTTTATTAGAGATCATGTGCATAATGGAGATATAAATGTTGAATTTGTGTCAACCGATAATCAATTTGCAGATATTTTTACTAAACCTCTTGAAAAGGTAAAATTTGAATTTATTAGAAATGAATTAGGAATTTGTAATCCCTTTTGAATTTTTTTCCCCCCGAAAATATTGAAAAATCTTTATTCATTTAAAATATTTTTTCTTTTCATTCGTTTTCTTCCTTCTCTGATTCACTTCCTTCCAAATCTGTTCTTTTTCTCTCTCTCTATTTTCCTTCTCTCTCATTGCAACTCCAATGGCGCCTAAATCTTCAGAACGCCTCAAACAAAAATCATTCAAAACAAAATCATCAAACAAGCCTTTAGTGATTCATGATGAATCTTCAAATTCTTCGGAAAAATATCAAAAACCTTCAATAGAGGAGAATCCGAGTTCCCCTGATTCCGAATCTATCATAGGTTCCAAGAAGATTTCCAAAAGAAAACGAGCTGCATCGTCATCAAAAGGAAAAGAAAAGGCTACTCAAGAAACCTCTCCGCTCAAGAAAGCATCCAAGAAGCAAACGAAACAAGAGAATGTACCAAGTCTGAAACCCTCAAATTCAAAATCTCTTCGAAAGAAGAAAAATGAGGTGTGTTCTTGTAGTTTTGTGGATTTTAATTTCTTTACTAGTAATGGATTTTACTGGAATGAACTGTTAGAACCCATAGGATGCATGGAACTTTGCTCTACTCAAGTTCTAGTTTATGGCGAGTGTGTCAAAGAATTTTATGGAAGTTTAAGTCTAGCGGAAGGGAATGTTTTAGTTTCCAGAGTATGTGATCAAGACATTTCAATTTCTAGGGCAGATGTAATTAAATGTCTACATCTACATGATGTAAATGATGATGTAGAGATTACGAACATGCCTAGGAATGATCTGTTTGCTGCTATAAATGGAGGCTTACAAATGGATTATGGAAAAGAAGCAATGATCATTGATTTCGAGTTGTTTTCTCGAATCATTCATAAGATAATTGTTGAATGTCTATGTCCAAGGAAGGGCGGTTCTACTTCAATGTCCATAGAACATGCTCAAATTATCTATGCAATGATTAACAAAAAGAATGTGGACATGGCTTCTAGAGTCATTGATCAAATTTGGAGGAATAAAGAAAGTTTGGTGTTTGGGAATATACTGATGCGATTGTTTGTGTTTAAAGGGATAGTTTTGCTTACCAGCTCATCTGAACCTATTAAGTTAAAAAGGATAGGTAAATAAGTTTTTCATCACATGTCCATCTTTGTTAAGGATTGTTTGTGGTATGCGAATGATGGTGAACATTTTGTCCATCAAAAGCATATGAAAAGAATAGTTCCTTTTGGAATATCTGTTCAAGAAGGAGGTTCAGAACCTAGAACAGAGGTTGAAACAGATCATGGGAAGAAATCATATGGTGAAGAGGCTGGGAAGAGTGGAACAAAAGAAGTTATATCCAATGTTGATCTAGAACAAATAAAGAATGTTGTTTGAGAAAGTTTGAAACATGAATTATCGGATTTCGTTAAGACAACTTTGAGAGATGAAGTTCTTCAAAAGTCTGATCTAAGGAGACTTGAATCAATGGAATCACAAGTCAAACAAACTTCTGATATTCTTTCTGATATCAAGAAGAATTCTGAGAAAATGCTTACTGATCTCCATCACTATAGAATTCTCTATGATGAATTTAGTGCGAGAGTCAAACAAGATTTATATAATAATGTGATTGCATTTGATAAATTTGTCTCTCAAGTGAGGAAGATTAGAGATTCAGTTACTAACTCCTTCAAGACTTTGGACTCCAAGACGGATAAAACCTCCCAATCTGTCACAAGTCTTCATGGTGAAATCAAGCTCTTCTTATCCAACAAATTTCCAGATTATGTTCGCTCTGGCGCTCATATCATCGACTTGGATACTTCAACAGAGAAACCTTCGTCAACCAAACATTCCACCACTCCCTCTACCTCTCGAGTCACAAGATCTAGAAAATCTTAGTTCTTTATCTTAAATTTTGTTTTCGAATCAAGTTGTAAAAGACTTCTTTTATCTTTTATGCATCGATTAAGAGGGAGATATCCCTTTTGCTGTTAACAAAAAGGGGGAGAAGAATGATTCTATTATATCTATTCTATTATATCTAATGCTGCTTATAATGATTCTATATTGCTTATGAGTGCTTATGATCAATGTGTTTATATCTAAGTGTTATAGGAATCTTGAGATTCTGTTATAGGAATATATGCTTAAACATGAAAGTTGTGTATATTTTGATTATCTAATGGTGTTTTGTTATCATCAAAAAGGGGGAGAATGTTAATGTTAGGGGAGAATGTTAAGTTCTCTAATTTAGTTTTGATGTTAACAAAAGAGGAATAAGTGTAACGAATGTTTAAGATAGCACGTAATTTTTCTAAAGTTGAACAAGGAGACAGAAGCTTGTTCAGAACCTTCAAAAGTGTTATATAAACTATTTTTGTTCTGACATAAGGTGTTTCAGAAGTTGTGTAGTGTATTCGTAGTTATCGTGTTAACCTTTCAGAAGCACTTTCAGAACCTTCATAACAGGAGGATAGTTGACAGGTTTGTTTCAGAAGCACTTTCAGAACCTTCATAACAGGAGGACAGTTAACAGGTTTGCTTCAGAAACACTTTCAGAACATTTCATGTCTGTTACGAATTTTTCTAGATTACGTTCTAAATTTTATATCGATAGTTTTAATAAATTTCAAAGCCTAGCTCCACGCGTCAAGTATTTTTGGGTAACATACTTGATGTGTTTTACTAAAGTTGGATTTTATATCAAGGGTTTTTTAATTTACATAAAGTTTTACAAGATTTTATTCAAAGATTTCATTTTATGATAAAGTGAGATCATATAAGATTTACAAGTTTTATCCAGATTTAAAGTTGGATATTTGTACTATATTTTGGGAGATCCAGCAGTTACAAAGATAAGGATAAGAGATATGGTTGTTATATCAAGATATGGTTCCACAATGTGAGGGATATCTTCAACAAACTTGATCCAAGAGATATATCCAAAGAAGATCTCGGTCAAGCTAATTATCTAAGCTTATCCTTATCAAGAATATCACGGAATGCAGATCTTCTCCAACAGATCTAACTTATTTTTAAATTGAAAATTCAAAAATAAATTCAAGATTATCACGTGGAAAGTAGCCGTTATGTTTTCTCCATATATAAAGTGTTTAATTCAAATGAAAAAAAGGAGTGGAGAACGTTGATTAACAACAGAAAAAGAGAGAACGTTGTTGAAAGAAAAACGACACACGAGAAGAAAAGACTCATACATCTTCAAGCAAAAATCTTTACATATACATGTGATCTAGAGGAAAACTGATATTCCTCATTGATGTTGTTGAAATTCCTTTCGTGAATAAGGAATTGTTTGTTGTTTCATCACTGTAGTTGAGTGATTAGCTTAGTGAAGAAGCTAGAAAGACTCAACAGTGAGACTTTTCCTTGAAGAGGCTTATGTTGTATATCTTCAATTTGTTGATATAGTGAAACACAACCGGTATAGACAACCGGGACCCCAGCGTGGAGCTGGAAGAGAGGATTGATGCTCGAGGCGGAACCTCTATAAATATATGAGAATTCTACTCTTCTCCACTTTTTATTTACTGCACATTATTGTTATTCACGTGATTTTATTAGTCAAGAGTTTTGGTTGATTTGCGAAAAAGTGAAATTTTAAGTAATTAGTCAATTCACCCCCCCCTCTTGATTAATCTAATTGGGACCAACAATAACATTATAAATAAGCTTACTTGCGTGAACCTATTTGTAAGTTGTCTCATTAACAATATAAATAAGCCTACACTTAAGCCTGCTTACAAGCCTAAATAGGAAGTCAAGCTCGGCTTATTTAAATAAATGAGTATTATCTTAAGCTCAATGGAGTAGACATTTAGAGTAAGAAACTACGTAGGAAAAAGAAGATGAAATGAAGGAGAAGTATCCCCATTTGTTTGAAAGCCTATGTACACTTTGAAGTTATGAAGACAAAACATTTTGAAAGTTAGGGGGGGGGGGGGGGGGGGGGGGAGAGGAGGAGGAGGATGTAAAGCCTTGCATTTAAGATGATTTTTAACATCAAATTAGCTTAATAATTAACTTAAATCCTTATACTAAACCCCCTATAATTTTAAATTAAGGGAAATAGTTATTTAAGAAGATAATTAAGTAAATTATAAGTTAAAAGAAAAAGGAAATTAAAACTATAAGTTTAGGATAGTCAAATAAAAATTCCAAGTAAACATTTAGACTCAAAACATTGAAATTAGCTTGCCTATAAATTTTCATGTAAAAGTAGTATAGTTAGAGATATTTACTAAGATCGTTAGTACGCATATTAAATAGACATAGGGAACTGAAATTTCACCAACCCTTTAAGTTCATCAACTTTTCTCTCTCCTCCCTCACTTCTTCTTCCTTTCCTTCTGTTATCTTCTCTTAATGAGTATGTAAGCTCCACCTCCTCAAAATTTCAAAAATTCATATCTTTCTTATATGAGCTCTAAATTGTGATCCAATGACATCCTCATGATCCATGTGAAGAGCTCTACGAATCAAGACTACTCTTGATAGGTAAATTTCAAACTCAAAATTACGTTAAGTTAAGAGTAGTATGAGTATAGGGATTTTTATGCTTGAAAAAGAGCTTAAAAACTTAAGCTTTAGTAAGCTTTAACTAAGTTTAGTGTAGTATAATCTTTATTTATCTCTTATTCCTAAAGTATAGGTGAAGATATTGATTTATCATAAGTACTTGAAGATTGCTTTGAGCCCTAAAAGACGAAGCATGGTGAATGGGAAACTTGAAGAAATATTACAATAGTTGTCGTTTTTGCTTATGAAATACTTATGTGTGTGTGTGTGTGTGTATTTTGTTATGTTTGCTATTGGGTTTGAGTTTGCTACTATTATTGGTGTTGAAATGAGAAAAAAATGTGTTTGTGTTGGAAGTTTTCATGCTAAGCAGAAGAATGATGAAGTTCAAGTGGAATACCATCTGGACGGTGTAAAAATATACTGTCAGGACAATTTAGGGAATAGAAAGGCCGCAAAATTTGGGAGTTACTATCCCACTGGTGAAATTGCACTAGCTTGCTAGTGAGATGGTATTATACCACTAGCTTGATGGTAGCGTGTGGACTAGCTAGTCGATCCCTTTTAGACCCATCTAACCAGTTGTGCTTTATGTGTGCATGTGTGTTGTGTGGTGTAAGTGTATGTGTTGTAGAGAGTATGTGTGATACCCCCTCCCCTTTCATTCTATGTACCTATTTATATAGATATTCATGCATGTATCTATGTAAGTATATAATTAAGAAAATAAATCACACATATCTCATCTTTTAAATTTACTACGAATTAAACTTTTCCATAAAATTGCACATGCATGTATCCTAGTCTATATCCATATGTCCTATATTATGAATAGGAATATAACAATGTTTATATAAAAGTATATCTATTTTTGAAATATTACTTAATGTATATACTTAATATGTGCATGATGTATACAAATATCAATATATATATATATATATATATATATATATATATATATATATATAATTAGACTCAAGTAACCATAATCTTTTAAGGCATGTGTGATTTAACCTTCACTGTCAAAAGATAATTCATTTGTATACATTAAGCAAAGCTATTTTCATCCTCATCCTATTTCATATATCAACAAGACTAGATGTTATTGACATATATAAGCATGAAAGAGGGCTTGCATAGGCATTTAGCTTAATGAAGGTTAGATGGCTTGATGGATAATGGATTAAATGAGTGATGGTTTAGTGCTGTGGTTGTTGAGAATGCTTAGAATAGGCGATATAGATTGTTTTTATGGTGATTGTAGGTGTGAATGGTTGATGTTTGATTTAGATTTCTTTGCTTTGTCTATGTTGTGTAATGTTTGATTTTCTTTGTTATGTTGTGAATGCAAAAACATGGTGTGGATTTCTTTGCTTCAGTGATTGGCTTGGTCTCTTTTACTTTGTCCTTATTGTTGTATTCCCTGAATACTTTCATGGTTTATTATCTTGAATGTGGATTGGCTTGTGATTATATATTGTTTAATCATCTTAAATAAACTAATTAAAGGTTGAGACTTAATTAAAACTTGACATGCATTGCATTGTGATAAAGGCTATCACTGCTACAAGATGTGCAAGAAGTAATCATTTAAGGATTACTATTCTACTATTGATAAACTAAGTGACTTAGGGGTTATCATGCCTTTAATAGAACCCATTTTAAGGGTCATGCATGTCCTTGTGGGCTTAATATATATTTAAGGCATCTAGAGCTTAAGACTTAAAGAACTTAAGATAATTAACTAAGTAATAAGATGAGAACAAAGTAAGGTGAGGTACCCAAGCGTTGATAATTATGAGAATCTCCAACCTAAGGTCAAGGAAGGTGTTAAACCTTTGACTTCACACTAGTTATCAGAAGACCGTAGATGATGTTACTTACATATGGTTGTTCATGCATTGCATATGGATGAAAGCTTACTTGCTATTGCTTATGTGTGTATAATATTGAGAGTATTGCACTTTCATCTTATTGAGTTGTGTTTACTCACTCCCCTCTAGACTTTATGATATAGGTCATGACTACAGGATCCTCCCCCATAGGATAATCACTAAAGTAAGTGCATCAACACATTGGTTGGGAGAAAGGAATGAAGCAAGGATGAAAGAAAATAGCTTAGAACCTTTGAGAAGTCTTTTACACAATGTAAACTTATTTTTTAAAGTTCTCTTGATTATACTTTTGCATTTAGGCCTACTATATATAGTAAGACTTTATTAGGGTAAACTTTGAATCTTGTTAGGTGGAACTTTTGTAAGTAAGACTTTATTGTAGTCTTCGACCATTGCTTGTATAGGTGATACGAACCACGCCCACCTGTGAGGAAACCCTATACTAATGCATTTGGAATTACAACCCAAGATGCCAATTAATCAAAGTGGAACTGCGACCCGTTGCCTATAGATGAGGCAAGAACCTTGGTATACTATGTTGACGCCACAATCGGGATGAAAGACCGATTGATAAGTCTGATTTAAACGCCACGGAAGAGATCCGATAAGTTCAAGAGAAGTTCTTTGGAGAACCAAGAGAGGAATACTCTTCAAAATTATATTAATCAAAGTTGAATCTCTTTCCAACCCTAATAGACTATTAATAGTGTTTACAACTCGTAAAGAAAAAACCAAAAACAACAAAACATAATAAAGTTGCGAAAAATAACAATCAGGCAATGTACGCCAGATGTAAGCCGGTGGCGTAGTAGGCGGTGTAAGATGTACGCCGGATATATACGCCAGCGGCGTAGAAGGCGGCGTAGTCCCTCTGTAGCTCTCTAATTTCAATGCTGGCTCAAAGCCGACAGTGTTAATCCAGCGTTTTCAAGGCCGACTGTTTCTCTACTTAAGCTGGTAGCTTTGATCTCCTTTGTTAAAACCTTGAATGACTTGTACAAATGCAAGTTCATTCTCATGGTTGCTCAAATCTTTTCTAGCTTCTTGGATATCTTTTATCAACCCGTTAAGTACTTTTTTGAATCGTTTCGCTTGAGTTCTTGTGATCGATCCAAGTGGCACTTCATGAGGATCCACATTCTACCTTCTAGCTTGGCTCCCATCATGGCTTCCATCATTCCCCTCCTCTTGAAAAGGATTTGTCCTCAAATCATCACCTACATCAAAGGGACTCAGATCAGTAGCGTTAAAAGTAGCACTTACTTGATACTCACTTGGCAAATCTAACTTGTAGGCATTATCATTGATGCGCTCAAGAATTTGAAATGGTCCATCGCCTCTAGGAAGTAATTTAGATCGACGTTGCATAGGAAACCGCTCTTTACGCATGTGAACCCAAACCTAATCTCCATGTTCAAAGACAACTTGTCAACAACCCTTGTTGGCTTGTTTCACATACTGTTCTGTCCTCCACTTAATGTTAAGCCTTGCCTTCTCATGGAGTTGTTTAACAAACTCCGCTTTCTTCTTACTGATAGAGCCATTTTATACTCAATCTTTATAGTATAAATTGTGTTAAATTATTATTGATTTTATAGAAATCATAAGGAAATGGTACTTTAATTCTATCATCGTGATAAATCAGGTTAAATGGAGTCAAGGATGCTAACTCAAGTATTTTAGAGAAGTCATCTATAACTTGGATCAAGACAAGGAATTACACCACCGGAGGAAGCACGGTTTGAGGCAAGGCCAAGGTTCAAACCGTGTTACACATTGGACAAGAAGGCGAAAATGAGGACTTTGAACAGAGAGAGACACGGCTTAAGGCACGGCCGTGGTGGAAGCCGTGGGAGAAACCGTGCTTGGAGCCGTGGTGGAAGCTAGGTGTGCTAAGGAGAAGAAAGTGTGGAACATCAACCAGATGAAGGCACGGCTTGAAATCTAGCCGTGGGTGTAACCGTGGTACACACTGGACACGAATGAAGACTTGAAGATTATGCACAGATGAAGGCACGGCTTGAAATCTGGCCGTGTGTGTAACCGTGGTTCACACTGGGCGCGGATGAAGACTTGAAGAATATGCACAGAGGATGGCACGGCTTGACCCACGGCCGTGTGGTAGGGCGTGCCAGGCAGACGAATCTTCACTTCTCGAAATCTACTTGGAAAAGGAAAGATATTTTCGTATCTTGCTAGCAAAAGATCACATGCCATCTCCCTAACAATATAAATAGAACCAACCCTAGAGGGTTAGGACAACTTTTGAATCTTTGGATCTTGAAGAACCTTGGATCATCTTGGAGGCAGAGCAAGCAACCGGGTTCATTATGTTTTTACTTTTTATTTTCGTTTTATTGATGAACATGAGTAGCTAAGCTACTTTTCTAGCCAAAGGGTCATAGATGTTTAATTCTCCACGAATTGTGAGGTCTAATTGACTTGTATTTATTCTATTCTTTGCTTTCGGGTATTCATATATCTTCTGATCGTTTTGTCATTATTATCTTTGTTGATTGGTATGAATAGAGCTCTTCTACCCAATTAGCAAGTTAATATATTGTCAACTAGCACGTCAAATATGTAATTGTTTGATTGTTCTAGTCTTAGTGACGCAATAACATGTTTGGTTATAAAAGAGATGATCGAATTCATGTTATGGAGGTGTGTGATCATGTTTAAATAGGTTATCTTATAATCTACTGGCATGAATTGGTGGTCTCTCTAGATCTTAATGCTATTGATAGATTAAATCCTAAGCGCTTGTCTAGGGTTGTTTAATCAATAAGAGAAATAATTCAAAGCGCTTGTCGGAGGTTATCGAGGAAGTAAGGAGAGATAGGTTGTTAGAGCTTGTTAATAACCATAACCAGTTTATCTAGAACTAAGAATAGAGAACATTTGCATCGATGATCAATTCCTTGAATTAAACTATCTTGATTCCTTTGGCTAGGCTTTTTATCAATATACAACTTTCTTATCTTGTTTTAACTTTATTCGATTCACAAACCAAACCCCCCATTTTCCTTTTCCTTTTTATTCTCCTTGGATAGAAATAAATTTAACCAATCTCTGTGGATTCGACCCTACTCACCTCTATATGCAAATCATATAATTGTCTAGGAGTAGGTTTTATTTTTGTTGGATTCTACACCCATCACTTACCATCTAGATTGACATACTCGGACATAGGAAGGGGAGATAAATCCAAAGGAGTTAGTGGATTAAAACCATACATAATTTCAAAAGGTGTAAACTTAGTAGCGGAATGCATTGTGCGATTATAAGCAAATTCAACATGAGGCAAACAATCCTCCCAACTCTTAATGCTCTTTTTAATGACAGCCCTCAACAAAGTAGATAAAGTTCGATTTACTACCTCAGTTTGACCATCAGTCTGTGGATGACAAGTAGTAGAGAACAATAACTTAGTTCCTAACTTAGCCCACGGGTCTTCCAAAAGTAGCTCAAGAACTTAGCATCCCGATCCGATACGATTGTTCTAGGCATACCATGCAATCTCACAACTTCCCTAAAAAACAAATTAGCAACATGGTAAGCATCATCTGTTTTGTGGCAAGGAATGAAATGTGCCATCTTGGAAAACCTATCCACGACTACAAAAATAGAGTCTCTACCATACCTAGACCTGGGTAATCCTAACACAAAATCCATGGAAATGTCTACCCAAGGCTCATGAGGAATTGGAAGTAGAGTATAAAGTCCATGAGGTTGGACTATAGATTTTGCTTGCTTACAAGTGACACATCGCTCACAAATCCTCCCAACATCTCGTTTCATGTGAGGCCAATAGAAGTGTTCCTGCAAAACCCCTAAGGTTTTAGCGACTCCAAAATGCCCCATTAATCCTCCTCTATGAGACTCCCTCACTAATAACTCTCTTAAAGAACAATTGGGAATGCAAAGTTTATTCTCCCTAAACAAGAATCCCTCATGCTTATAAAATTTACCATGACCACTCTTCTCACAATGAACATACTCTTCACAAAAATCTTGGTCAACAGGATACACTTCTTTAATATGCTAAAAACCAAGCAATCTAGAACTAAGAGTAGAGATAAGAGCATACCTTCTAGAAAGTGCATTAGCAACAACATTTTCTTTACCCTGCTTGTAGTGGATGACATAGGGAAATGTTTCGATAAACTCCACCCAACGAGCATGCCTTTTGTTCAGCTTATGTTGTCCCTTCAAGTACTTCAAGGATTCATGATTAGTGTGGATCACAAACTCTTTTGGCCAAAGAAAGTGTTGCCAAGTCTCTAGAGCTCGAACCAATGCATAACTCCTTGTCATAAGTAGGGTAGTTCAAGGTTGCCTCACTTAGCTTCTCACTAAAGAATGCAATTGGTCTCCTCTCTTGCATGAGAACTGCTCCAATACCTATTCTAGAAGCATCACACTCACTCTCAAAAGTTATAGAGAAACCAGGTAAAGCAAGTAATGGCGTATGAGTCAACTTATTTTTAAGCGTCTGAAAGGCCTTCTCTTGTTGCTCTCCCCAACTGAACCCCACCTTCTTCTTGATTACCTCAGTAAGTGGTGCTGCAATGGTGCTGAAATCCATTATAAACCTCCTATAAAAGCTCGCTAGTCCATGGAAACTCCGAACATTACTTACATTAGTTGGACTAGGCCATTCTTGGATCGCACGAATCTTCTCTTCATCAACCTGTATTCCTTGTGCACTAACAATAAAACCAAGAAACACAAGTCTGTCTGTGCAAAAAGTGCACTTTTTGAGGTTAGCATATAATTGCTCCTTTCGAAGCACTTCCAAAACAGCCCTCAAGTGAATTATATGGTCTTCCAAACTCTTGCTGTAAATGAGGATATCATCAAAATAGACTACCACAAATTTGCCAATAAAAGTCCTCAAAACATGGTTCATAAGTCTCATGAAAGTACTAGGTGCGTTAGTTAAACCGAAAGGCATTACTAACCACTCATATAATCCATATTTTGTCTTAAATGTTGTTTTCCATTCATCACCTTCTTTCATTCTAATTTGGTGATATCCACTTTTCAAATCAATTTTGGAGAAGACACTAGACCCATATAACTCATCTAACATGTCATCTGAGCGAGGAATGAGATGACAATACTTTACCGTGATGTTGTTGATAGCTCGGCAATCAACACACATTCTCCATGACCCATCCTTCTTAGGCACCAAAATCACAGGCATTGCACATGGGCTCATGCTTTCTCTCACGTACCCCTTCTCCATCAAGTCATTAACTTGCCTTTGGAGTTCCTTTGTTTCCTTTGGATTATTCCTATAAGCTGGCTTGTTTGGAATAGATGCTCCGGGTACAAAGTTAATATGGTGCTCAATACCACGAATAGGTGGTAACCCCTTTGGAGTCTCCTCAGGGAAGACATCTTCAAAGTCCTACAAAATAGACACAACCACACTAGGCAAAGAGTTAAGAAGTTCGTTAGTATTCAAACAAGTTTCCTTAAAAACCAGCAACAACATGGGTTACTTCATCACTAACCCTCTCCTCACTACACTCGCTCTTGCCACACAACTCTCCTTTTGCAAGGCTACACTCTCCTTTTTACTCACCACCAAAGTTGATCCCCTCTCAACTTGGCCTCTCACACTCTTTCCAGCTTTCCTCTCTTTTTCCTTTTGGTATTGACTTTTATGTTCCTTTTCTTTTTCTATGTCTTTTTCTCTCTCAATCTCCCTCTGTTTTTCACTCAACTTATATTTTGCAAAAGATTGTTGTAGCTGCATCTGATCCTCATACACCTGTTTAGGTGTTAAGGGTTTAAGATTATGGCTTTTGCCATGGTGAACAAGTGTATACTTGTTAGAAAAGCTACTATGAATAACCTTCCTGTTAAACTGCCTTAGCCTCCCCAACAACACATGACAAGCCTGCATCGGCACTACATCGCATAATACCTCATCCTCATACCTACCGATGCGAAAAGTAATTAAGGCTTGCTTACTCACCTTAGTCTCGCCACTATCATTTAGCCACTGCAATTTATAAGGGCTAGGGTGTTTAGTGGTCTTGAGCCCCAACCTCTCAACAATGAAAGTACTTACTACATTAGTGCAACTCCCCCCATCAATGATCAAACTATAAATATGATCACCTAGATAACATCTAGTATGAAAGATATTCTCTCGTTGCACCTCCTCTTCTTCCTTCACCTGCACATTCAAAGCTCACTTCACTATTGCCACTAACTTCCCCTCTGCAGGCTCCTTTTCATCACTAACATCCTCCAAGGGAGGCATATCATCATCTTCACTATCCCCCTCAGTCTCATACTCACCACCATCATGCAAAATCATAACGCGTCTATTCAGACATTGACTAGCAATATGGCATCTTCCTTGGCATTTAAAACATTTAATGTCATGATTTCTAGGAGTAGAAGAATCAGGTTTACCTTGATTACCAAGAGTAGAACCCCCTTGCTTCTACTCTCCTTTTAGCTTGGTGGGTAAAGACTTTTCTTCCTTCCTCCAATGGTTAGTCTTCCAAGTAGATGAACCAGTACCCTGTTGAAACCGAGTAGTACTACCACCTTTCCTCCTATGTTGGTTCTCAACCTTTATAGCCATGTGGACCATATCTTCCAATTCCATATAATGATGTAATTCTACTACATTTTGAATCTCTCTATTTAACCCAGCAAGAAACCTAGCCATGATAGACTCTCTATCCTCCTTAACATTTGCTCTAATCATAGTAACCTCCATCTCCTTGAAATACTCATCCACACTTCGACTTCCCTACTTAAGAGTTTGCAATTTGTTGTGCAATTCGTGATAGTAGTAAGCAGGAACAAATCGCTTCTTCATCACCCTCTTCATCTCTTCCCAAGACTCAATGGGTGGTTCGCCATTCCTTCTCCTATTTAACAATTGATCCCACCACACTATGGCATAATCTGAAAACTCAATGGCAGCAAGCTTCACTTTCTTTCTCTCACTATAATTGTGACAATCAAACACCGGCTCTACCTTCTTCTCCCATTCTAAGTATGCCTCGGGATCATTCTTCCCTTGGAAAGGAGGAATCTTCATCTTTATACTACCCAATTGATTATCCTCTCTATTCCTATCTCCTCTATCTTCCCAATCCCTAGTTCCTCTATTCCTACCACCATAACCTCTATAACTCCCGATAGAAGGTTCATCAAACTCATCATTAGAATTTTCATCTCCACCCCTTTGTCCTCTCTTAGAAAAACTCTCCCTCTTACGCCCTTGAAAGACGTTCTTAGATTGCTCCAGTTTCTGCTCCACCGTTTCATGAATTTGCTCCATTCCCTCCTGAAACATTCTCTTCATCTCACTCCTCAATGCCTCAATTACTAACCTAGCATCAAACCTCCCCTTCTCACATTCAGGAGAATTTTGCCTTGGCATAGTTTCTGTAATAAAAGGTTAGTACTAACACAAATATATATATATATATAATTAAACCTCACAATTCACTCCCTCACGTGTTTCACTCACAGAAGGATATCCCACATTCACTCGTGTATTCTCACAAACAGAGATGATATCAACTCACCAATCCCTCTTCTCAGTTCTCTTGGAACTAATCCAAACCACACCAAATTCTTCCATATAATTCAAGAACAAAATCTCCAGGCTTTAATTTTTCCTTTTTTTAAAAAAAAAAAAAACAAAGATTGATAGAATGAAACTAAACTACTTAAGAAACAATTAACACTATGGACTTAAATACGAAGCAATGGTAATACGAACGATTGGAGTTAGGGTTTTGATGTTACCTTTCTCAAACCGAACTGATTTTTAACAAACCTAAGCTCTGATACCAAACTGATACGAACCATGCCCACCTGTGACGAAACCCTATACCAATACGTTTGGAATTACAACCCAAGATGCCGATTAATCGAAGTGGAACCGCGACCTGTTGCCTATAGATGAGGCAAGAACCTTGGTATACTATGTTAACGCCACAATCGGGATGAAAGACCGATTGATAAGTCTGATTTGAACGCCACGGAAGAGATCCGATAAGTTCAAGAGAAGTTCTTTGGAGAACCAAGAAAGGAATACTCTTCAAAATTATATTAATCAAAGTTGAATCTCTTTCCAACCCTAACAGACTATTAATAGTGTTTACAACTCGTAAAGAAAAAACCCAAAACGACAAAACATAATAAAGTTGCGAAAAATAACAATCAGGCAATGTACGCCGGATGTAAGCCGGCGGCGTAGTGGACGGCGTAAGATGTACGTCGGATATATACGCCGGTGGCGTAGTCCCTCTGTAGCTCTCTAATTTCAACGTCGGCTCAAAGCTGGGAGCGTTAATCCAGCGTTTTTAAGGCCAGCTGTTTCTCTACTTAAGCTGGCAGCTTTGATCTCCTATGCTTTGATCTCCTTTGTTAAAACCTTGAATGACTTGTACAAATGCAAGTTCATTCTCATGGTTGCTCAAATCTTTTCTAGCTTCTTGGATATCTTTTATCAACCCGTTAAGTGCTTCTTTGAATCGTTTCGCTCGAGTTCTTGTGATCGGTCCAAGTGGCACTTCAAGAGGATCCACATTCCACCTTCTAGCTTGGCTCCCATCATGGCTTCCATCAATAGGTGAACCAAAGAAGTTTTGTGCTTTTCTCAAGGCCTCTTTTTGAATGAGATGTAATTATAGGTGTTGTCGAGATGACTTGTTTAGTCTCTTTACAGTTGCTTAGTAGGGGTTAAGAAATCATGGCAAATTGTCACAAATAGGGTCTCTTACGGGGCGTGACAATACATCTACGTACTTCACATGAGTAAGAATTAGTGTTGAGATAGAACAAAAGAAAAGGATGCTATAGAAAGAGATTAGAGAGGTCAAATAGGTAATCTCAGCAAACATAAGGTTTAAGTAATAGGTACATTAGAGGGTTAAGGTTAGGTACCAAAACCCATTCCCATAGGTAATATTCACATATATTTATATTGAATAATAAGAGATTATCACCATTAGATCTTATAGAAAATTAGCAAACTAGATTAATTAGGGTTTAGTAACCTTGATGGGCTAAACAAAGAAGAAGGAAGTTAAGTTATATATAATGGAACTTAGTTAACTCCTAAGCTTGCTGAGAAAAGTAAAAAATGTGCAAAAAATTTAATGGACCCTATCTCAAGCCTACCAATCCAAAGCTCTCTAAATCATTCTAAATTAGGTCTAATTATTTACACTTTGTCACTAATCTAAATAATTAGCCCAAGTATAATTTAGTTAATTTTGAGTTTGGGCTATGAAATTATATTATACAAATTTCCTCATCTACATTTTTCCTCCCGCCTAAGAATTCTTTTAGATAGAGTAAAAAGGAATCTTGAGCATTCATCATATACCTTTAATGCTAAGTCACTACTTGGTTTACATGCTATTTAGCCCTTAGATTGTCACATGGTGTGCTCATGTCATTGAAAATTGAATATAACTTAACATACAACATGCATATGTCATGTATACCTTCTTTACTTGTGCTGTTTTATTTTGTAAATTGGGTACCGTTTATACTGCAATTTACTATATAAATCACTTGAAGCCTATGCAATGATTTACATATGCATGTCACATAATAACAATGAAATCAAATAGTTTGTTTCTTATATAGTATTACATTTCCCAAAAAAAATATGTATATTCATTATTCTCTATTTTAGGAATAGAGAAAAGAAGATTTGGTAAGTTGTATGTTTGTTGAAAAATATTTTTCTTCTTTTCTTTTCTTTTTTTTCCTATGCGATAGATGAGCAGCATTTTTATTCGGATAGTTGTGCAGTACGATTAAAGCCAAATTATAGTAACTTGCCCCACATAATGGCATTTCATACATAGATAAAATTGCAATATTATAAATAAATATGTTATAGTGGAGAATGAGTTATAATGCAAAGACATAAATATTATCTCAAATGAGCTTTATCTAAGCTCATGTATCTTGGAATGCTATAAATAGCAAAATTTAGTGATTAAGTAATAAAGAGAAATCACATGAATAAAAAAGGTAATAAAACTAAGATTGTAGAGAGCAGGGTAAACATAATTTATTGCATTTGTGAAAAAAACTAAGAGAAATGTTTACCCATTGTACTTATCATAGCACATATTGAACAATATATGTCTTTATTAGAGCAATCATAGCTATATAAATAAGTTTTTTGAGCTTAAGGGATTGCTTAGCTTTCTCATTGCCAAAAAATAATTATTATTTTTAACTGCCATGAGCATTTTTTTTTTTTTTTTGGTATTGCATACCAAAATGATTGCTACTATAAGGTAGTAATGGAAAAACAAGTTACCAATAATTAGTCACAAATTTTACATAATTAGATTGATAGATGCCTAAAGATTGTTCAGGCTTAATAGTGCACATCAAGGAGAACACTCCATTGCTTTGTAGCTAAATCATAACAAAAGTTTCAATGAATTCACGAGTTCATTTTTATGTACCAAAGAATATTTATGAGGTAAATTATTAATTGTCTAATGTCAGAAATTACACATGCTTAATTTGTATCGAGGGGATTTTACCCTTACTTAATAGTAAAAATAGGTAATAGATGTTAGAGGCCTCTTAAACATAGTGGTTAATATTAAGAGAAATGCTTAATAGCTTCACAACTAAAATCACTAGGAAGTGTTATAAATTACCTCAGCTTAATGGTATAACTGATAATAATATAATTGTAATGCTAAGGATCTATTGAGGTAAGTACCATGCGCCTACACAAGGTAACAACGATAGTTGTAACATTATAGGGGTTTACTAGGGCTTATTGATGCTTTATCAAGGGGATTGTTTTATTGCATGATAGCAAGAAACAATAATAAATGATAGAAATTTATTAATGAAAGTCTTAGGCACCAAGGAGAGTACTCTACTACAAAGTAGCGATAATGACTATAATATATTAGGGCCTGCTTGAGCTTCCTACAGCTTGTCAAGAGGATTTTTCCACTTCTTGACTGCAAAGGCAATAAGACATATTAGGATATTGCCAAGACTTAAAGGTGCAAAAAGTATAAAGTTCAATCCTCTAATTAAGCACTGTTACGGTAAGTATTTTTTTATTTTTTATTTTTATTTATTTATTTTTTGCAAATTATAGTGTACACTATACATTATTGTAGCAAGCGAGCATCGCAGTGTGGATGGTGCACCATCGCAGCAAGTGAGCATCGCAACATAGTCGGCGTCGCAATGTGAATCTTGCACCGTCACAGCTGGTGAGTGCCGCAACACGAACCGTGCACCGTCACAACTAGCGAGTGTCATAGCATAGACCATGCATCGTTTCAACTAGTAAGCATCCTAGCGCATACCATGCATCATCGTTGCGGCCAAACAAATTATTCTATAGAACAAGTATCAGTGCTATAATAGCAAAGGATCCACAAGGGTAAGACAACCCTTAGAAGAGGTTTTAAAAATGAAGATATTGTATCAGTCATAGACCAATCAATAATATTATAGTAGCAGTGTAGTTAAGGGAATAGCAACCAAGGTATTGTTCGGGAAGTCACATTATCATCCACTGATACCTTGATGCTTTCTATCATTTCATTTGCAATGCCTTGATAATTGGATATGAATGAGATTAGTACCCCATTCAATATTTTGATATGAAAGAACACTTTTATTATAGTTAAGGATAGGAAGTCAGTCATCTCAAGCATGTGGGCAACGCCAATATTAGCTAGTTAGAACTCACGGCATATTTGATATTCATCAAGAACTTTTTTTTTTCTTTCATACACAAAAGTAATGTAAAAATAATATTTGTTCTTGTAAATACGATTTCCAAAGAACAAAGAGGAGCTCAATCCTATAAGATCTCCTAATTTAATATTGATATTCTTTAAAACTAAGTCTCTCACATATCAAAGATCATAATTTGTACTATCTATATATCAGAAAGCAGAATAAATCGGAATATTGCATACATATCATTCCCAAGAAAAGTGAAGAATCAGTACACAAGGACATAATGGGAAGATCAAAGAAGCGTGAGACTAACATAGGGATAAAAGTCTAAGGAAATGGAAGATATTCTTATCAACAATGTTTGGGATAGAAAAATGCCTTCAATAGTATTGGAACATGAATTTTTAAAGTACTTCAAGTAAAGTTGTTTTTGTCACTACTACCATGGAAATTGGTTTAATAAAATTAGAAAAGGCATGTCATTGCATTTATTGCAGATAAGGAAAGTATCCAAAAATGATACCATCTATGATCATAATATGAGAGATCATTCTTCCAAATAAGTGGCCACTTCATTAGCTTGCCACTATTCAAATCTTCAATGAGTTAAATAAAAGTTGTTACAGTCTAGTCTTCACGGTTTAATTCCTCAATGAAATGAAAACAAGGCATGGAAAATGCCATAAGGGAAGAATAAAAATAACATGACAAAGAATCAACTACCATGATATCCTAGCCTAACTTATAATCTATTATATAGTCATAGCTAAGCAATTTAGCCAAATATTTGTGTTGTTCCAATGTTTGAATCACCTAAGTCAATAATTCCTTTAAACTATAATGATCAGTTCATATGAGAAAGTGAGACCCCAACAAACATTGCTACCTCTTCTATACTGCTTCCACAACTACATGTAATTTGCAAACATAAGCTAACACTTTAAGCAAGTGAGAAGACAATTTCTTACTAAAAAATGCAATAGAATGCTAATCTTGAAGAAGAATAGCCCCAACCCCTAATCTTGAAGCATCAATTCCAATAATGAACTATTTGCTAAAATAGGGGCACTAATCAAAGCCTGCTTTAATTGAGTGAAAGCTTCACAAACTCCATCTATCCATCAAAATCTATCCTTTTGTAACAACTCAGTTAGTGGGACTACAATGTGTGCATATCCCTTAATAAATTGATGATAATACCCTAAAAGTTCCAAGAATGCCCTTAGTTGCTTGATAATATTTGGAATTTGCCAATTCTAAATAGCCACTACTTTCTGTAGGTCTGGACTCACTCCTTGTATAGTTACAATATGGCCCAAATAATCAATAGAAGATTAGCCAAATGCACACTTGGATTTCTTTAAAAATAGTATGTTGTTTTCCAAAATCTCCAACACCTTAGCCAAATGTGCTACATGTAATTCCAAGCTCGAACTATACACCAAGATATCATTAAAAAAAAAAAACACAACAAATTTTTTTTGTAAATATAGGCAAAAAACTCTGTTCATCATAGACTAAAAGTAGCAAGGCATTATTTAAACCAAATGGCATTACTAAAAACTCATAGCATCCCTCGTGAGTTTAAAATGTTATTTTTTTTCTACATCTTCTAGGTGCATTCGTATTTGATGGTACACCGGAATGCAAATCGAGCTTAGAAAAAATAGAAACCCCATGAAGTTCACCCAATAACTAGTCTATTGTGGGAATAGGAAATTCATCCTTGATCATAACTTGATTTAAAGCTCCATAACCAATACAAAACCTCCACATGCTAGCTTTTTTCTTGACAAGCAATACTAAGAAAGAAAAAGGACTAGTACTATGTTGTATAATTCCCTAGGTCATCATTTCCTTAATAGTGTTTCTCAATTTCATTCTTCTAAAAATGTGAGTATCTATATGGTTTAACATTGACTAGTGATGTTCCTTTGACTAAGTGAATATGATGTTGGATTTCTTGAAAAGAAGGCAATAATGATGGTATCTCAAAAATGTGAGAAAATTTGCTCAAAGAGTGTTGCTAGTAGTATTTTTTGAACTTTTATCCACCTTCTGAGTCACAAGCTGAAAACATGAAGATATAGCATCTATTCACACCAACTTCTTAAAATGACTTTGAGAAATCTATCCATTGTCAACTATATTATCACTAGTTATTGTTACTGTGCGTGCATCCTTATTTCAAAAATTATAATGTCAATTGTGAGTAATCAATAATAACTAGTCCCATGTTCTGTAACCACTACACACCCAATACCAAATTAGTCCCTTGAATTAGAAGAATATAGAATGTTTTGATGAATTTAATTCCTTGAGTCAGGATAGAAACACTTACACACTTACCTTCACAAATTAATCTATGTCTATTACCAATCATCACTTGAAACTTAGTGGATGTTAAAATTGTTAAGCCCAAATGTTTAGCCAATCTACTTTAGATGAAATTGTGAGTGCTACCTGAATCTACCAACACTGTAATATGTTGTCTACTTATAGTACCATGAAACCTCAAAGTACGTGCAATAGTATCACCTAATAAGGCATGATAATTGATAGCACATAAATTTTCTAGTATTATTTCTTCAATAGTTACATTATCTTCATTTTCCATTTACATGTCTACATGTTCCTCATCATCATTAGTTAATAAAAATAGAAATTTAGCCTTGCATTTATGACCGCGATTGAATTTTTTATCACAATTATAGCATAATCCTTTGTCTCTTTTGGCTTGCATTTTTAAAGGGGAAAGATATCTAATTGGTAAAGATTGTCTGCGAAAAGGTGTACCTAAATGGTCTAAAGAATTTGGGTTTGAATTAGATAAATGAGTTTGTGTAGTAGGTTTAGAAAAAGAATTAGGTTGAATTAGTGGTATATAAAACTAAAGGGTATTAGATTTGTGGTTAGATGATGGGAATCAACCCTATGGTTCCAACAGTGAGGAAACCAAATTGGATACATGAGCCCAGATATCCACAAGTTGTCATGTTTATCTAATAATACTTTATCTTTACATTTTAGCAGGTACATTTCTCGAGTTTTATAGGATGGCAAATAAAATGTACTAAGGATCAAATTGTGGGACATTCTTAGACTTACATCCACCAGTCTACAATATGTTCTATTGAAGTGAAGAACTAGCTATTTGAAGACTTATTTGTACTAGTAATTTTATGTTTGAGAACCGGTCATTTGAGTGGCTTATTTGTAATTTGTTTTTGTTGTTTTTACCCTAATTGGAGCAAGTATAAATACTTACTAAGTAGGGTTTAGAGGGAGCTTTTTGAAACTTGAGAAAAATACACCTTTTGCCGTGAGGAGAGTCCTTGCATGCAAAACTTACTCTTATCAATTTCATTTGTGAAATTGTAGCAAGATTAGCTTGAGGAGATTGTAAGTAATATCAATCCTTCTCTAGTTACTACCAATTGTTTTCTAGTGCGTCATATCTAAATACAAATTGGTCGTGTTACTTGTTGTCTTTCACGTGAATTAGGGTTCCTATTTTTCATATTTGATTCAAGTCAATTTGAGTGGAATTTGATTCATTTATATTGTTATCTTTTACTTATTTATACAATTGCATTGTTCCTCATCACAATTTAGCATCATCGCCATTTGAATCCACGTGAATTAAGGTTCAAGAGATTGTTGTTGATCACACCTCTGCAGGATTGATTTAGTGATCACACACTTGTGTTAGTGTGTTTGCAATTGGAATTGTAGGGCACATCATTGCAAGTGGAAGAATTATGACATGTATTATTAGGAAGTGTTTGGTCTAATAGTTTAGCTTCATAAATCTTGGCTAATCCAATTGCATGCATTAAAGATTTTAGTTCACCAAGTAAAACATCTGTTTTGATTGCAAATATCAAGTCGAAAACAAAACAACTCTTGAGGAAAGAATCAGTCAAACCTACGATCTTATTAGCTAATGCTTTAAATTGTGACTAGTGCACACCACTATAGAAGTCTGCATCAATTTTGAAAGAATGCTTTCCACGTCTTCATACTCTGATGGTCTAAATCTTGTTTACAAGGCTTCCACAAACTTCTACCAAGAACTCAATTGTTTGTTATGATGCATCCACTTGTACATTGAAGAGCAGCATCCTTCATAGCAAATGATGCAATGGTAACACATTGTTCATCTATGATTTGATTAAATGTAAAGAACTATTTTACTTTGAAATCTATCTATGAATATCTCGTCTACTAAATTTTGGAATTTTCAACTTTATTCCTCTAAGTAATGAATCTTGCTAATTGTGACAATTGATACCCCTAGAAAATGATGAATCGTTAGTATTTGAAGTATTTTCTGAAAGAACCATATGATTTTGATTCATCTCTAACTTCTCCATTCTTGTTGTTATCAATGTAAGTGCATCTTGAATAGCTCACAATGAATTTTTCATAGAATCCATATCTCTAGAATGTGATTGTGATCTTAGTCCAAGTTCCATTTCTACACAATGAAATACTGGAACGATGATGAAAGCACCAAATTATTGGGCTTTAGATATGGACTAGCCCACTAAAACTCTTTTCTTTGCAATTTACCAAATTTCTTTAGCAACCATGTAAAATGTCTCTTAGGTTTTACTTTACTCTCTTTTT
The DNA here is from genome assembly GCA_037954665.1 of Laguncularia racemosa. Lineage (NCBI taxonomy): Eukaryota > Viridiplantae > Streptophyta > Magnoliopsida > Myrtales > Combretaceae > Laguncularia > Laguncularia racemosa. Next base: position 585,161 of record JBBMOL010000181.1, on the reverse strand, counting down.
TATCTCTCTCTTTTATGCCCCTAGTAATCTCAAACCCTAATTGCAATATTATCTCTTTCACTCAATGAGTGCTAACTAAAGTTTCTATGTTTGTTGTATGTGAGGTGAAATGGAAAAAGAAAGATTTAGCTGATTCAAGATGGCTATTCTTCAAGATGCCAAAGACACCTATTTCTTTGGAACTACTAAGAAGACAATCCCTTTTTTCTTCTCTATTCTATTTATGTTCTGTTACTTCTACATCATTCTATTACAATCAGTTATTTTCCTCTCTTGAATATTATTTGAATTTTTATATACAAAATATCTATTTTATATAATAGTCTTAATGGCATGCGAGTAACTTGCATATTCTACGTTGTCCATTTGTAACATTAACTCTCTTTTCATTTTATTTTTTATTTTTTTATTTTTAAATGAAATCTGTTAAGAAGTACTTCATCATATTTGTTATATTAAACGATAATGAGAATTTAGCACGGAATGAAGCTGAAACACAACGCTTCATCCGTGTCGACAGAAATGATAAATTACGGCCTTACATGCATCTACTGTAGTATTAACACCAACATGCACATAAATCTACGGACTACAGTAATGAAAGGTAAATCCACTAACTATTCATCCCCCAAAATCCAGAGTCCATTTAAATCTTCGTTTACAATCATTGTCAATTTGTGATAATGCTACATAAAATTACTCTCTCTCTCTCTCTCGGGTATGTAGTGGACAAGTACTGTTTTGTTTGGTAGCGGTCTGAGGGGAATTGGATTGTTGGGTGAGGGATCACACTCACCAAAATAAAAGGGGGCCAAAGTTGGGTCGATTGCCCGACCGAAACCAGGAAAAGAAGAGGAGCACCAACAGCAAGGCCAATGTTGCCAATGGAATCCAATCCCAATACTAGTAATACTAACGTTGTTCATTCTCATCATTCCATGGAGATAACACCCACGGAAGCCCACAAGGTTGTTCCCCCACCTCCTAAGAGTACTTTAAGGAAACTCGGGAACAGGCTTAAAGAAACTCTTTTTGCTGATGACCCTTTACGCCAGTTCAAAGGACAGCCTCCTAGGAGGAAATGCATGCTTGCTGCTCAGTACGTCTTCCCTATTCTTCAATGGGGTCCTAATTACAGCTTCAGCATGTTTAAGTCCGACATCGTCGCTGGTCTCACCATCGCCAGCTTGGCTATTCCGCAGGTTCTGATTTTCCTAGTCTATTATATATGTTTCTTCCTGTTTCGTATAACTCAATCATTAAACTTGAAAACTCACTGAGTGTCGTATCAAATCGTGTAAACCAACACTTGGTATCGTATTTAATCTCTTCTTTTGCCATGTCTGTATTCAGGGAATCAGCTATGCAAAGCTGGCTAACCTACCACCCATAGTAGGTCTATGTAAGTAGACTCTTCATTTTTTTTTTCTTTTTAATTTTTTTCCTTTTTTTTCTTTTAAAACTAGCTACTTGGAAATATTTACTTGCTCGTTGGTTGTAATTAAATTCAATTTGATGATGATGGATATGCGGGTGCAGATTCAAGCTTTGTTCCTCCCCTTGTGTATGCTGTTCTAGGAAGCTCCAGGGACTTAGCAGTAGGGCCTGTTTCTATTGCTTCTCTAATACTTGGATCTATGCTTACGCAAGAAGTATCTCCAGCAGAAGACGCCGTCTTGTTCCTTCAATTAGCCTTCTCTTCTACTTTCTTCGCTGGTCTATTTCAGGCTTCTTTAGGTTTTTTAAGGTGATCATCACTACGTTACAGTTACGATTTTCTTAACTAACAGGTATAGGCACTTGCTAGAGACAACGAAAACATGGTATGTATGTTATTCATCCAAATGGTGTGACGGGTAAATCGAATATTAAAAACTTTCTTTTTTCCATGATGAAAATGATATGTACCTGAGACTTTCACTGCAGGGACTTACAATTATTAGTCCTATAAAGATAACGTTAAGCTGTCATACTAAAGTACCAAATTATTTATTTATTTATTTATTTAAACTGCAGACTTGGTTTCATAATTGATTTTCTATCAAAAGCTACTCTTATCGGATTTATGGCCGGAGCGGCTGTTATAGTGAGCCTACAGCAGCTTAAGAGCCTCCTTGGAATAGTACACTTCACCAAGCAAATGGCGATGGTTCCTGTTTTAAGCTCTATATTCCACCACACCAACGAGGTAATCTCTCATTAAAAATGTGTGTCGATTTTGTTTAGGGCGAGCGAGCACAGATGGTTGGATTGAAATCTTATTATTTTAACTTAACTGATTTCGATCCTTTTAATTTTTCTTCTCTTAATTTTCTTTAATTTATAAATTAAATTTTTTAAACATCTTATAATATCATTAGCACTTCTTTTTTTTTTTTATAATTTCAACAATCAATAACACATAACAGTATTTTAAGTGATAAATTAATAGATTAGTTTTTTAATCATCGTTCTACTATTCCATAGAGCATAAACCATAGACACTAGAACAAATGATCAAAGGTCTATAAACAACCTCCAACTCTTGGAGATCACTTCCCTAGTGGTCTTTTCAAAAACAACCATGATGAGAAGGAAAAAGAAAGGGTGTTGAAGAGGGTGAAAAGACCACTAGGAAAAGAAAGGGTAAAAAATGATAAGGAGGTCGAAAAGCATGAGAGTTACAAATGCAAGAATTCTATTTTCTCCATACTAGAAGAGTACTTGACCAAGAAAAAAGCTACTAGTTCGAAAGAAAAAAAAAAACCTAGAAGAATCATCTTCAAATAAGTAAAATGGAAAACAACATTCTCCAAAGCCGCAACAAAGAACTTTTGTTGAAGCCTATATAGGTCAAGCGTTAGAGGGGAGGAAGGAACAAGAATTCAAGATATCTTTCTTTCCTCTAACGTCCAAAGGAGCCGCGGCAACGGTCAGAATGTCAGAAAAGGTAGCGGAGAATGGAGCAAAACATTGGGAGTCAACATTGGTGGGATACTTCCTTGGTCAAAAAATCCCTTTCTCCTTGGTTACAACGATTGCATTTTAGCTATGGAAAGATTGTGGAATCCTAAATATTTTGGGAAACGATGACAAATTTTTCTACTTTTGATTTAGCTCCTCAGCAAATTTGGATGTAATTTTAGCCAAGCCATCGTATTTTGCTTAGAGGTTCTTGGTTTTACAAAAATGGAGGAAAGGTATGTCACCAGAAAAGCTATAACCATTGATTCTTCCACCGTGGGTCCTGTTCTCCAAGATGCCATGCAAATATGCTGATGAAGAAGGAAGTAGCCACATCACTAGCGTAGTGGGAAAACCCATTCAAGTTAATGCAATGATAGCCTTTAAGGAAAATGTTAACCAGGCACGATTTCTCATTGAAATTGACACCAAGGAGGAGCCCACACATTAGGTTGAGGTTATCAGCAAGGATGGGTTTATTTCCCAAATTGAGGTTAAATATCAATGGTTACCTCCTCAATGCCCGGATTACAAAGTCTTCTAGCATTCTTATTTGGCAAAGATAGCCAGGACTAATGATCCAGCTAAGGAAGACCTTTTTAGTCCAAGGAAAAAAGGAAAAAAGAAGAAATCCAATAACGAGAGAAGTCCCCAATTGGCGAAGGTCCTTCAAATGTAGAATCACATAAGGCTAATGAAGAAGAAATCTCCCCTCTTGAAATAGAAAAGGAAGGAACGAGGAAATGCATGGACAAAGCAAGTGAAGCATCCTACCCTTTGACTCAACTAGAATCGCTACGGGAGAAAGTAAGTCCATCTCATGTTCTGGAAATGCTAGAGGATGAGATCAAAGAGAAGCCCCCAACTCCGAATACCAAAAGTTCGAAGGAGTTAAGTGAAGAGGAAGATTCTCTTAGGCAAACCATACTTGTTACTATTATGGGAAGTAGGGCATGCCAAAGAGAAAATACCCCTGAGATCCTCTTCTGAAAGTGGAAAAAGTTCATCAAACTGTAAATAGAGGAAGAAGCTCTAAGTACCGCAAGAACGCATTTACTTAACAAATTTTCATCCACAAATGTGAATTTTGTGACTTAGAATGCTAGGGTATTAGTGACCCAATCAAAATAGCCAATGTAAGGAAACCAAGTAATGACAATGGTATATCTCTAATGGGTTTACTTGAAACTAAAGTAAACTACTTGTATGAAGATAATATCAAACAAGCCATTACTTGTTCCTAGGATTTTGCTATTAATAGCTTGGTTAGAAGGAGAATTTGGATCATATGGGATGTGAGAACATGGGATGTGTTAGTTCTAAAAAAAATGCCTAGTTTATTCATTGCTCCTGCACAAATAGTAGAGCAAGCATATTGTTTATAGCGACTTTTGTCTATGCCTCTAACTTAGCCATGGAAAGAAAACAACTATGGATTCGGTTGGAGAGTATTACTATATCTTTGGTGAACCAGTTGTGGATTATCTTAGGTAATTTCAATGTGACTAGATGCATATAAAAAAAAAAAAAAAACTAGGAGGTAACAGAAGGATCAATCAAGGAATCTTAGATTTCAAAAGATTCATCGACATGGCTAAAGTGGATGATTTATGTTTTGTAGGAAACTTCTATTCATAGTCAAACAAGCATGTTGAAAATCTAATATTGAAGAAGCTTGATCGGGTCCTAGTAAACATGGAATGGCTGAATAGATTCCCACAAGTAAAAGCCATTCCTTCCACCACTACTATCTAATCATGCAGTGTGTATGGTTTATGGTAATTTTTCTCCTCTAAGGCATAAATTACCATTTAAATTCTTTGAATTTTGGACAGGAAAGGAGGAATTCCTAAGTTTTGGTGTCGAATGCATGGATAACAAAAGTGGAAGGTTTAAAACTCTATCAAGTTGTTAGAATGCTTAAAATACTTAAGTTTGGGTTAAAAAGCCTAAATAAAAGGGAGTTTTCTAATATATCCAATAGAGTGAACCAAGCCAAACAAACCTTGACTACCATCCAAAACTCAATAGCGCAAGGAGATTTAGCCATGATAAGGGAAGAGAGAGAAGCCTTCCAAAAATATTACACATTAAGGAATGCTTCATTAAACAGAAGTCTAGAATCAAATGGCTAGCACTTAGAGATAAGAACACTTCTTTATTCCATAAAGCCATGCTTCAACAACATAACAGGAGTGTGATCTAATCTCTAGAAAGGGATGATGGATCTTTGGTAGTTAGAGATAAAGTTATAAAGGAGGAGGTAGTGGCTTATTTTTCTAACCTATTTGGTGAGCCTAATGGATTGCAAAATGAAGTAGGGGTAGATAATGCAATAACATAGAAGTTGAATGACCGACAAGTGGAATTCCTCAACTCTCTTTTTTTAAAGGTAGAACTTAAGGAAGCTTTTTTCAACCAATCAAATAACAAGGCCCCAAAGCCGAATGGCTACTCTGCAAAATTCTTCAAAGTAATGTAGCCCATAATTTGGGAGGATATTACAAAAGCTATAATGGATTTCCTTGCTACAGGATCTCTCCTTAAACAGGTGAATAACTCATCATTACTTTAGTGCCTGACGTTTTAAAAGCATCAAAATTATTAAATTTCAGGCCTATATCTTGCTGTAATGCCATCTATAAAGCTATATCTAAAGTGCTTGCAGCTTAAATTAAAGTGGTCCTTACCTCCCTAGTTGGGATGGAGCAATCCGCCTTTATCTTAGAGTAGAAAATCACTGATAATATATTTATTACACAAGAACTGGTCCATAGGTACCATAGCAATTGAGGTTCCCTAAAAGTGCCATCAAAGTAGATATCATGAAAGCTTACGATACATTGAATTGGGTTTTCTTAGAAAAAGCACTACTATGTGTGGGATTTCCTGCTCACTTCATGAAGCTTCTAGTATAATGCTTCACAACTTCTAGTACAATACTTCACAACTCCAAGATTTGCTTTTAATTTAAATGGGAAACTTGTCAGATTCATCCCTAACCATAGGAGGTTAAGACAAGGAGATCCTATCTCACCTTACTTGCTTGTGATTGCAATGAAAACTTTATCAGGTTTATTCCAAAAGATGGCCCGAAGTCTACATTTTTCTTACCATTGGAGGTACAAAGAGGAGAGAATTACTCATCTTTGCTTTGCAGATGATCTCATGATATTTTATAAAGGGGACATTAAATCTATCATGATAGTTAAAGAGGTATTGTCTAAATTTTAAGCTATATTGGGGCTTAGAGCCAATCTAACTAAAGGTAATTTTTTCTTCTCAAATGTGAATATGCCTACAAAGGAAGCTGCACTTGAGGCATTTGAATTCTAAGAAGGGAAATTGCCGATATGCTATGTAGGGGATCCCCTCATCTCAAGTAAATTAAGAAGGGAGAATTATGACTTGCTAGTGTCGGAAATAACATCGCATTTAGAGGCTCGAATGAGCAAATTTCTTTCATATGCGATGAGACTCCAGCTTCTAAAATTGGTCATCTTTGCAATGTAAATGTTTTGGGCTTCAATATGTATCCTACCAAAGAAAGCTGTAAGGAAGATAGAACAGTTAATGAGAAACTTCCTTTGGAATGAAAGGCCTAACGTTGTAATTAAAGTGAAAATAAGATGGGTAAAAGTTTGTACTTCTTTGGTTGAAGGGCGTCTAGAATTACCACAACTTGAATTATGGAATAAAGTAGCTTAGCTCAAGCATATATGGCATCTATGCAACAATACTATTAGAGGCACTTGGACGAATTAGATACACACCATTTTCCTAAAGGGGAGGAGTAACTAAAGCAAAAATAAGATGGGAAAAGAATTTGTACTTCTTTAGTTAAAGGGGGGCTAAGATTACCACAACTTGAATTATGGAATAAAGCAACTCAGCTCAAGCATATATGGCATCTATGCAACAATAGTGTTAGAGGCATTTAGACAAATTGGATATATACCATTTTCCTAAAGGGAAGGAGTTTCTGGTTGATCAAAACCCCTTCATCATGTTCTTAGTTTTGGAAGAAACTCTTAAAACTAAGTGATCAAGCAACGCCCATACTTAAATGGAGAGTGGGGAATAGCCTTTCAATATCCCTTTGGTCGGATTTTTGGCTGCCATAAGGTCTGTTAGATAGTATAGTTAGTGTAAGGAAAATAGCTTCTTCGAGTTTATCACAAAATACTAGAGTTTGCAGCCTAATTGAGAATGGAGAATAGGTCCTCCCTCAAGGAAAATTTTGGAACAATTTCAATATTCCTCCCAATAAACCTCCAAACCCAACTTTGGAAGACAAACTCATATGGAGATAATCTCCAAATGGTGTTTTCTCTATCAAGAGAGCATATTCTTCGCTTAAGCCTCCTGGTATTGCTATGCCTTAGACCAAATTAGTATGAAACCACAAATCCATAGCAAGGCATAACTTTATCTTATGGTTACAATCAATGGCAAGTTATATACTCTTGTCAAACTAAACTGATGGGGAATTACAACCCAGACTTTGTGTTTTTTGTGCAACCAAAGTATGGAATCCCACCAACATATGTTCTTCCAATGCTCATTCTCATCAATAGTTTAGAAAAAAAGTGATGTCTAGTTTTGGATGGCCAATGTCCCATACTTTGTAGCAGCAAGTTTTAGATGGTTTGACCCACACTCAATCAAATCAACAAATGGATAAATGAAAATCAGCACTAGCGGCTACAGTCTATTGTATTTGGCATGCAAGAAACTTGATTCGTTTGGGACAAAGGATCCTTAGAACAAATAGCTTAATAAAACTCATTTTAAATTATATTTATGTATTCAAATAAGGGATAATAGTGTTAGCATTTTTCAGATTATGTGCTATAATAGTTAGGGATTGTCCATCCTAATCAAAGCTTGTAAATAGTGGGCAATATCTCATATCCATTATGTGGTTGTATATTTCTTTTAGTTGAATAAAATTACTGATTTAACAAAAAAATAAATAAATAAATATTACCTAAAATAATGGTTATGCATATACTAAGAAAATAAATAAATAAGTAAATGCTTGTTGAAGCTTTTGCATGCTTTCAATGGCCGAGTGGTTTTGGATTTTGCCACATATAAGGAAAAATACTTCTATGGGCCCGCCATATAGGCACCGTCCAAAGGTGGTTCTACACTGGCTTCTGGCTTCTAATGAGACATGGCCGAATAATTGCCATATGGTGTATGTCAATAACTGTTTATAGGTGGGCGTTGGTAGATTCCAATTACACAAGAATTTCATGCAACTGAGGAAGATCCTATATATGATAAAAAGATTTTTCGGTTGTTAAGGACGAAAATAATCACAGCTACTGAAGAGATGGGTTAGCTGCTAAGTAACATGGAAATCCAAGCATGAAAAGATATCAATAGGTATACATAAGGGATAGGCGCTTTGAACGGTCGAGAATTGTATTTAAAAAAAAAGAAAAAAGAGTCAAATTCAATTAAATATAACTTGGTTTGAAAAAGTTACGATTCCAAATATTTAGTTTAATTTTAGTTTTAGTTTTTGTTTTTTTTTTATAACATAAATTCCGAACTAAAGCAAAAATTATAACTTACATATGTTAATTTATATATATATATAAGTTTTGTGTAATAAGTATGTACATATTATATGATTAATATGTAAACATGATGGCATATATAGTATATACGTAATTATATAAGATGTAAAATATATAGTACAATAAAATTTAAGATAAGGTATGGATATATCACTAACTTTTAAATATTATAAATAAAATTTCTAAACTTTAATAAATTGATAGTATAAAAGATATTCACTTTTTAATTAAAAAAAAACTTTAAGTTCAAAATTTATGGATACTAAAACATATTTTGATAAATTTGAGATATATTATAGCACCAAGGTCAAAATTTAGGAAAGTTATTTATAATTTCTAAAAGTTGTTTGCTATTTTATCAAAGTTAATAAACTTATTTATAATATTTGAAAGTTTAAAAAATATATTGGTACATAAATTAAAATTAATGATATTTCCATTTTCTCCTAAAATTTATGCACAAGCAATTACATGAATAGTATGTAACATGACTATAGAACACATATAATGTAGTTTAAATAGATAATATATAAATATATAATACATACGGTGTGATATATAATTATTATGTTTCAATAGTTATAATATAAGTAGAAAAATATATATAGCCTGTAGTAATATACAATATACAAACATCTTATTGTACAACATTTAACAAACTAAAGGAATTTATTTCTATTTGATCGAAACCAAATTAAACAGGTTTGTAAAAGTTTTAGTTTGGCATGGTTTATGAAATCTTTAAAATCAAATATTACCGAATTATGCCCACCTTTACTATATATATATATATATTGAAGGTACTGTGGAATTTTTTAGGAGTAACTTTCAAAAGCATTCAAAATCAGGCAGTAGCTGGCCCGACCTCGGCCCTCAGGTTGTCCTTAGCCTTCATGCATGTAGAAAATTCACAGTATCTCTTCATCTTTTATGCACAGGATTTTGAAAATAGAAAATTCCGGTTTGTATTCTAATGGAATGTTTTGGAATGTGAACATACGCAGTGGTCATGGCAAACAATATTGATGGGCTTTTGCTTCCTTGCGCTGCTCCTCGTAGCACGACACGTCGTAAGTTGAATCTGTCCTTATAATGAAGTGCTATTTTCTACTCTCTTTTTTTCTTTTTTCGGTTATTTTCTACTCTCTTTTTTTTAATGGCCAGACTAGATTCTATCCGCCGACCTTTGTTATAAACGAGGGATCGAAATTATAAGATGAAGGGGCCAGAATCACGTCAGTCACAATTAATGCAAAGTTTCTTTTTCCAATGAAGTGAGGTCGGTTCTTCAAGACACACTTGGTGTATCGATAGGACACGTAGAGCCTATCTTCCTGTGTAAACGTGCACGTCCGGGATGGGGAAGGAATTAGAAGCTAATTAAAGTAGGAAAAAAATAAAAAGGAAAAAAGGAAAAGATTAAAATATTTAATTCCTTCATACATATTTATTTAGAAAAGGAAAATAAAAAGAAAAAAAATTACTATTATTTTTTTTTTGCCAATCAAAATGGGATTATATTAACAAATTAATAAACAAAGTATAAATCTTAGTATAATCTATCTCTGAATTATAAGAAAAATCTTTTGATAAGATAGATTCTAAAGTTAAAAAAAAAAATGTAGATAACCAATCACTTGAATAAGATTGTATTCTTATTTGTGTTGCTACCCAATTTGTCACTTCATCGGCCTTTCGCCTAATCAAGTTAAACTTCATCAACTTGAAACTAGGCATTAAGGTTTTTGTATCATGCGTGAATGTGTACAGTTGCTATGAAGAGTCTAATGTTGATGTTAAAGACTTAAATATAATTTCGTTGTCCATTTCAAGAATGACTTCTATCCAACCTTTCATGCTACCATAATATGCGGTTGTCAATATAGCTATTAACTCAATAGAAATAGGTAAATTTGCAAAGCATACCTTTGCTCCTCTACCACAAACCTATCCTTTAGAATTGCATGCCACAAAATCTATTACTGCATCACCTATGGAAGGATCATATCATCCATCTATGTTCAATTTTATGAAATTACCTTTAGGGTTGTTCCATTGCGGATAAACTATGTTTGTGCCTATATGGATTTCCTAGATGTTGTGGCTATTATGAGCTTGGGTGAAGCTTTGTGTTTCATCACTTCTATTGTCTTTAGCTCTAGAGGAATATTGTGGTTGTTGATGTCGTGGATCTCTCTCATACTTTTCATTAAGCTGATTCATTTGTGGATGGTTCCTATAGATGTAGCATTTGACACTTTTTTTGCTTAAGACCAGCTCAATTTCTTCTATTGCCTTGATGCAAATTCTTACTACTGAATTAACGTCTAGTGTTTTCCTATTGAAAGCAACTTTACATCTTTCCTTCCACAAACACCACATGATTGTACACAACTTGGGAAACAGAATATCACTCTCATGCTTAGTTCTAACCATTCCATCTAAACATGATAGCAACCATTTATCTAAGGATTCGACTCTTTGTACATCGACTCAAATGCCTAACACTGTAAACCACACTAATATGGTCCATAGGAAACAAAGCAATAAGTGCTCCACTGTTTTATCATGTGAACAACAGTTACATACCTTTGAGTCTATAACATGTCTCTTTTTAAGATTACATTGGGTGGATAGAGCATTATTCAACACCCTCCAAACAAAATGCTTTACCTTAAGGAGACAAGAAGATTACCATACCTTTGTCCATGTAGCTTTGTCTATCTAATGAGATAAAGATGCACCCATGTCTTGTTGATGATCATTGTAGTGTATGAAGTTGTATGCAAATTTAACACTATATTTATCGGATTTCGTATGTGGCCATATAAGTTGGTCTGTAGTCCTTGCAAGTGGTATGGGGATCTCTTAGATAGCCTTAATAGTTGGTTGATCAAACCATCTTTAGAGTTCACTAAGCTTTTAAGACTTTGATTTTTCCTGTATTAGGTTTGCAACTTGTAGATTATGATTATTTATGCTTGATACAAGAGTTGTAGCCTTTTAATGATGGTATCCATGAATCTACTATAGCATCAATCAAAGTCCCATCACCTACTTGCCATAGGGCTCCTTCCTAGAGTTAATCTCTACTATGTAGTATACAAGCCCATCCCTAAGAGTCACGAAATCCTCTAGATGCCTACAAAAAAGGATTAGTTTGGGAAGTAGATACCTTTAAGAACATGGACCCAAAGAGCATGTGGATTTGACTATATTCTCCAAGCAAGCTTTGTTAGCAAAGCTGAGTTGAAATCACCTAAATCCTTAAATCCTAAACCCCCTTTTGATATCAGTAAGGATATTTTATCCCAGCTTTGCCAATGAATCTTTCTTTCTTCATTTTTTTTAACCCCACCAGTATTGAGCTATTAGTGAGTTGACCTCCCTACACCATTTTGCTGGGAATTTAAAGCAACTCATGGAGTATAAAGGGATAGCTCCTACTATAGCTTTGATGAGGACTTTTCTTCCCACATTAGAAAGAATACACCAATTCCAACTCTTTAGCTTCGTTCAAATTTGCTCCTTTACAAAGCGTAATGCTGCCATCTCGTTTCTTCCCCAAATTGTGGGCAATCCTAAGTACTTACCTAGACTTTCTGATATTAGGATCTCTAGTGCTGAACTAATTTCCTCCATCCTTTCACCGGTAACATTCTTGCTAAAAAAGAGGCTTGACTTCTAAAGATTGATTTTTTTGTCCTAAAGCTTCATAATATTGTTGAAGAACGTCCTTCAATACCTAAAATTTTGCAACATCGGCCTCTACGAAGAGTAAAGAGTCGTCAGCAAACAACAAATGAGATAAGATGGGACATGACCATCTAATACTCATTCCATAGAGTTACTTTGTATTAATTGCATCTTTCACGTTTCTAAATAACACCTTTGCTACTCAAATGAAAAGATAGGATGATAATGGGTCCCCCTGTCTGAGTCCTCTATTTGGATGCACATGATCTACTATCTTTCCATTGACTAGGATCCTATATGATAGTGACCTTACACACTCCATCACCCATTTTATCCATGTGCCACAAAATCCTAACCTAGCAAGGGTTGCTTTAACAAAGTCCCATTTTATACAATCATAGGCTTTATTCATATCAAGTTTTAGGGCACGGCACATTTTGGTGCTAAATTGTTTGGTTCTTAGAAAATGGAAAGCCCCATGTGCAATTATGATGTTATCATGAATGACATGACCTAACACAAGCACACTTTGAGATTCAAAAATAAGACATTGAAGGAAAGGTTTCATATGATTGATCAGAATTCTAGAGATGATTTTAAACATGAAGTTACATAAACTAATGGGATGGAAATGACCTACTTCTTGAGGAGATGCACATTTAGGAATCAAAACTATGTCAATTAGATTCAAGTTTGAGGGAATCATACCTATATTGAAAAAGGTTTTTACAGTTTCCACTATGCTTTTTCCCATAATGTGCCAATAAAGTTGATAAAAAAAAAACCCTTGGAAAGCCATCGAGATTTGGTGCTTTTAAAGCCCCGAGCTGGAAAGCAACATTTTTTATTTCATCTTCAATCATTGGACAACACAAATTATCATTTGCCTCTCTAGTGATAAGGTTTGCAATTGCATCAAGGACATTTCCCTAATCTCGTTCACCATCTAACTGGAAAAGGTTTACATAGTGATTTTTTAACATTAACATGATTACCTCTTCATCCTCTATCCAAACATTCTTGTTGTTCTTTAGGCTTAAGATTTTATTTCTCTTCCTGCATATTAAGGTGGAGTTATGAAAGAACTGTGTGCTCTTATCTCCTTCCTTTAACTAGCTTACCCTAGATCATTGTTGCCAAAATAACTCCTCCCACTTCCAATGAATTTCAAGCCTTTCAATTAACTGCCTTTCCTGCTCGCTATCTATTTAACTTCCTTTTTTTTTAATTTCCGTCCGTTTCTTTTTTATTCTATTAATTTCAATCTTGTTATTTTGAAAGGTAGCCCTACTCCATTCACTTAACTTCACTCTACATTTCCTCATCTTAAAATCAAGAGGGAATGGGTGATTACCTGGTAGATTTTCATTCCAGACTATTTGGATAGTTTTGCCACAATCTTTAGAGGTGGTCCAAATATTTTCAAATTTAAACCTTTTCCTTCCTTTCTTATATGTAAAGCTTGTATTCACAACTAGAGCTACATGATCTGACCCCACCATTTCACTATGTAGTACTTAAGTTTTTGGAAATTTGTGTAGCCATTCAAGGGATCCAAAAGCTCTGTCAATTCTTTCTAAGACTATTCTATCCTCCTCTCTTTTGTTTAACCAAGTAAAAGGGGGTCCTTGAAAGCTTAGATCATTTAAGTTCTCATTGATGATCATTGAATTAAATTGCTCCATTAGATGACTACATCTGGGCATTCCACCTTCCTTTTCAAAATCATAATGATTTCATTAAAGTCCTCAACACAAAACCACGGAACTAATCTACTCTAGTTCTCTCCACAAACCCTGCCGATACTGTGAGTCTGGATCAACATAGATCTAAGACATGTGAGCAAAGAAGGATCCATCCAATAGATGCACCAATGATTTGATATAGTTTTTACTAGATCTTTGAATATCTATTATAACATCATTTGTCCACCAGAGAGCTAATCCACCAAATAAACCTATAAGGGACACATAGAATTCATTTGTAAAACTCATTCTTCTTCTTAAAACCTGAAGCTTCCTTGATGAGTTTTTCGTTTCCATTAAGAAAATGGTATTTAGATTATTCTTCTTGATGAGGTCCTAAAGGTGTTGAACTATCAAACCGGGCCCTACGCCTTGATAGTTCCAACTTATGATGATCATATTCCCCATGTGGCTAATTTTGGCCAGCCACCATAGCCATTTGGATCTTCTTTAGTGGGGAAAATTGGTACATTTATCAGATTCACTGATATTAAGTCCATTAAATCTTCATTTGAGCTTGTTTTCTTCTTCTTAACTATAGTCTTTCTTATCTTCTTACCTTTCTTCTTTGGGGACTTCTTCTCAATTGTGGACTTAATTGTATCAAACTCATCTCATCAAATTTAAGTCTTTTTATTGGACCCATTTGTAACTCCTTTGCATGCCTTTTGATTGCTAATGTTGAAGAGCAAGTACGAGATAAGATAGGGAAGTTCTCAAAAAGGCTTGGGCTTATATGTGATTTGGGTGGTGAATCAAGAAATTTAACCACATATTGGCTTTAGGTATTTGAGAATTGTGGTAGGTAGTGTTTATGTGCATCTAGTGATAGGGACAATGAATCCATTTGCATATTGATGTGCCTAAAACCACTTAGAAGCACAATCAAAAGACTTAAGAAAAAATAATCTCAAGTCAAGGCAAAACCGAATACATAAAGGCCAATTTCACGTAAACCCTAATGAAGATATAAGGAAATCCAAAAGTTCAAAGATATAATTGTAATACCACAATGATAATATCTTCTAACAACACTCTAATCTCATATAATCCACGAAGATAATCCACAAATGACAAAGAAAACCTCAAGTCCAAGAACTCCTTTCCAATAATGAAGTACACGTTTTCAAGGGAATTCTTCAATGAAGATTCAAATTCAATTGCAAAGTACCTCAAATAAACACAATAATTTGTCAACAATAAGATGTATTTCTGACCAAGAACTATCTCAATTCAACCCTAGATATGACACACTAGAGAAGAAAAGAAATCACAACAAAATGAAATTGATACAACTCAAAATTTCAAGGTGTTGCACTCGCCGCAATTTCAACTCTTGGGATTGAAATTGATAAAAGTTTAGATGACAATTAGGAACCTTAATTCTCACGTGAAAAGAAGTGTTTGTTCTGCAAAAATAAGTCCCCTCAAACCCTCTCTTAAGCAAGTATTTATACTTGCTACTCCTAGGGTTAAAAAGTGCTCAAAATTACAAGTTTGCCACTTTTAAGGTGGCTAACCCTAAATGAAAATTACAAAGAAATAAAAGTGTCCCAAAACCAAAATATAACCAAAATAGTTCAATAAACAATTACAAGATACAAAATAACATAAGTCTTCATGATCCAATGCCTTGGAATAGAGAACAATCGCAGCGGGTCTTTGATTGTTATCTTGGAAAAATATTCTGTGCCCAACTGAAGTTGTAGGACATGTTTGGCATCCCATGGAGAATTATAATTGTACCTGTAAGATTATTCTCAAATTTTATTAGAAATAAAGACATAAGGTAAAATATGAGCAATTTTGATCATCATCCAAATTGGGTTCTGAAGAAGTTGACAGTGTCAGAAATTTTCCCATCACATATGAGGAGTAGTTTTGGTCTGAGTTAGTTCTTAGAGGATTGTAGAAGTCTTAATTGGGTTGGTTATTTCTCTTTGTTCTCATTGTATAGCATTGAATTAGTTGGAGTTTGATTTGGTGGAAGTTTGGAGGGGTGTTTTTGGAAGGTTTTAAGTCCAAAGGGGAGAATTTTTAAGATTATCTTGAGCCATGTGGTATGATGAGGATCTAGTTTTTTTGAAGGGGGGAATGTAGACTTTCTTTTGGTTTGAGTTTGTTGAATTCGGGTAAGGTGTCCCTTCCTCACTATGGCATGCAAGAATCCTTAAATTGTAGGAAATAGTAGTAGGGCCAGATTCACTAGAAGTCGCTTCCATGGAAAAAGATTGAGTGGGTGAAGCACTGCAAAACAAACCATTACCATCTAGCAGCATTTGCTCTCGAGCTAGAAATAACTTTCTTGCAACTGCTTTCTTCACTACATGCTATAGTAGAATGCCCAAAAACATCCACATATGAAGCAGATGTCCAATAGCTTCTCATACTTGAAGTGTACATAATACTTGTCTAACTTATTCCTGCTTACCCAAGTACCAATTTGGAGGCTTTAGTTTAGATCCACATTCACTCTCACCCTTAAAAAACCCCTTGTCGCTCTACCTCTGGCATTAACTAGCTCTACTTCCAATACTTCTCCAACACTCTTTGCAATCCTATTGTCATTATTTTATGTTATCTAGTCCAATTTTCAATTCATGGATTGGCACCCAGAATAAGGTTATGTCTAATCTTACATCCTTTATGCTTTGATGTGCTTTCCATATATTAAGTGCTAGTAACTTTCTTATGAATGCCCATGGACCAACTTTGATTATTTTAAAGGCTTGGTGTTTCTCCCCAAAACTGCATACAAATATATTTGGTTTTGAGGCAATGATCTCACAAACGCCATAGTTCTTCCAAGATCTCTTCATGATATATACAATTGCTTCTCTGTTTTCAACTTTATCAGATATCACCTTACATACCATAATTATTCTATTCTTTAATGGCTCCCTTTGTTGTGTTTCTAGTTCAATGACTTGCGAGGTATTTGTTTTAGCACTATGGGTAAATTTTGGGATTGGACTCATAGTGGAAATTGTCTCCCTGTAACAGTACAGATCACTAAATAGGAGTTATACCTATGCAAGGAAAGGATAATGTACTATAACCCCAGTGAGATTAGTCAATAGCTTAAAACTTCATCTGAAACATTAACCCAATGACACAACAAATGCGAGGAAATTCAATTACGCTATTAGTCAAATTGGAAACTACAATAAGAAAACAAACTAGAATTGGGCTATATGAACAATACAATGGCAAAAGAAACCATGAAATAGATTCAAATACGCTAATATGGCGACAAAATTTAAACCAAGACTATAAAGCAACAACAAAGACTCAGAACAATGAGGCTAAAAGTGCAGGACTAGTATTTTCTCATAGCAACAAACAAAGACTCAAATACACAACACTACCTAAGGAAGAAACATCCACCAATATTAGATGTAAGACAAAACTAACAACATTACATGACACTATTGTTTATAACAAAGCTATGAGAAAATTTGAGGGGATTTAAGAACGTTAACTTATCTTCATATTGAGCATGAGACCTTTCCTTCATTCCTAGGTGTCCTTTTTTTAATTGGGCTCCTTAACTGGGTTTGCATTGGCTAGGTCTATGTCAATTTTGGGCAATCACACCCCAATTGAAAATTAGGGTTAGGGTTTGCAAAGAAGGGGTTATGGGTTTAAGAAATTAGCCAGTGATATTGCAAGGTATGGATGGGTTATGATTCTAATGGGTTTGGCTTGGGTAGGCTCGATGGTTTTTGCTAAAATCAATAGTGAGATTCTATGTTAAGGTCGAATTGATTTACAATGGGTAATAGCCAGGAGGATAGGTGAAGGCTAATGCTACCATTAGGTTTGTGGCAAGGGATATCCTGAGTGAGTGAGAGAAAAAGACCCCTTGTGATGGGATGAAGCTCTCTTTAATGGAGAGAAAGCTCTCTACAATGGAGAGGACAAGAAAATCTCAATATATTGGAGAAAATTCATTATTAATAAGGACAAAAGATTGATGCAATATCAAATTATTAAAATATCCAAGTTAATTATTTTAATCAATTACAAGTAACAAAATGAAAAATGAATCAATCTTTTTAATTCCTTCCATTTTCTCTCATTTGGGAAGGAGTCCATCCATTTATCTCCATTCTAATTTCTTCTCTTTATAATTTTCCTTTTAACCAAACAATAGAAAATAATTTCAATCCCCTCTTCCTTCCCCTCAAATTATTTCCTTCGCATTTCCTTGACTCCAAATATAGTGTAAAGAAAACTCGATCTCCTTAGGAATACCAAAATCTAGAGTTTCCTGGACAATTAATCATCTTCCGGGTTTTTCACAATCTCATGGTCAATCGTTTCTTACAAGGCACGAACAAAATTCAATACCAACTTAAGTGTGCATTTATTGTGAAAAACAAACTTTGGTTGATTACATCTATGATTCATATGGCTCATGATTATAAGAGGTAACTATCGATAAAGACAATCCGATATGACTTGGGTTTTAATGATAAATGTTAATAAGATCTGTAGGATGTATAAATTGTAAAAGTATATGTTTGACAAAGCCTATCGCTAAATCCATAAGAATACGGAATATGAATAAAACCCACTAATTCAATTGAAGTTCTAATTTACTCAATAACAATTACAACCAAACCTTATATGAGTAAAACCTAAGTGACTAAAACGATTGAAAAGAATATAAGCTAATTAAACAAATACGAACTAATAAAAGAGAAACAAGCAATATAAAATGATATACATGAAAATGCCAAAACTAAATAACTGAAGTACCCAAAATTGGAAAAGAACTAAATTTGCCAAATATGGGCCAGTCAGCCATGGTCCGGGTGGGTTAGTCAACCCTAGTTTCATCAAGACCAGTCGACCGCTCTTGCTTTCGAGTCTTCCTGTCGCTTGCTTGGGTTTATCTTCACTTTTTTTGACTCCTTAACTGTTGACTCGTGTGATGTCCACATTATGGACAGTTGCATACGTTTCAGAAATATGGTTTCAAGTAATTAAAAGTAGATTATGTGAAATGTATTCACGTAGCTGTCAATTTTAAATGACATGTGATTTTGTTTAAAGTAGAAATAAATTAGCTAAGTTTGCAGCCCCATCATAAAATGCGTTCAATGTTTCAACCAAAGTAATGGGATGATCCGAAACATCACATACACCCAAAGTGACATGGGTCATTCAACCTGTCTTAACCTAAACTCTAGGTTCAAAATGGGTGCTATCAGCATCAGCCATAGCTACTAAGCTCGGCTAAACTGTGTTTTATCTTAAGCAAAAATTGGAATAATTTCGTTTTCAGCCAGTGACCTTTGTGATGGGTGGCTTTAATGGATGCAGAGCATGAGAAAACCGAAGCTGTTCTGGGTGTCAGCTGGAGCACCTCTTGTTTCCATAATGATATCTACCCTCTCGGTTTTCGCTTTCAGGGCCCAACATCACGGTATCAGTGCTGTAAGCCCATCGTGGACCCAACATTAAATACGTTCCTCGTAGTTACTTTTACACATCATGTTTCGTCATTACTAAAGCATGACACTCCGAAAATTTCGGCTTTCTCGTAGATTGGGAAATTACAAGAAGGCCTGAACCCTCCTTCACTGAACATGTTGCACTTGCATGGGAGTCACATGAGACTAGTAATGAAAACCGGACTTATCACCGGCATTATTTCACTTACTGTAAGTTCATTTATGGACTTTGGCACTACTCTTTAGGAAACAAATCAGTCTGCTTTTTAACTCCATTAATGGTGTTATTGACTCAAAATTTTGTGGAAACAGGAAGGGATTGCCGTAGGTAGAACTTTTGCTGCTCTCAAAAACTACAAATTGGATGGGAACAAGGAGATGATTGCAATTGGGCTGATGAATATTGTTGGTTCCTCCACATCATGCTATGTTACAACAGGTTTCACTCACTCTAGTCCCTTGGCGATTGCTAACAAGCTAAGTTAATCTCTTTTTTTTTCCCCTTAATTCCTAATACTCTTGTAATATAATTCAGGTGCCTTCTCTCGGTCTGCCGTCAATCACAATGCTGGTGCAAAGACGGCAGTATCTAACATAGTAATGTCTGTGACTGTTATGGTTACTCTTCTATTCCTCATGCCACTATTTCAGTACACACCAAATGTTGTACTGGCAGCAATCATCGTCACAGCGGTGATCGGTCTAATTGATATCCCTGCTGCTTATGTAATTTGGAAGATCGATAAATTCGATTTTTTTGTCATGATATGTGCTTTCTTGGGAGTAATTTTCATCTCAGCTCAAGATGGTCTTGCCATTGCTGTAAGTTGCATACTTCCTTCCAACATCTTCTCGTTTATCAATCTTTCATGTTGTAGTTTCACCTTTAACTTTCACTGCAAGTTACATTCAATGTTGCATCATTCCTAATTTTCCCTCTGTTTTAATAATGGACACTGATGTTAGAATCATGTAAACTAGAACAGAATCGATTTTCAAGCGAAATCAATTACCAAAAAACAATATTCAGACATAATGGAATTAATGTGTATTTTCTTGTATCCTGCATCATATGATATTAGCGATTATTCACAGGTTGGCATATCCCTCCTCAAGGTCCTACTGCAAATCACACGACCAAAGACTGTCATGTTGGGAAATATTCCTGGAACTGATATCTACCGCAATTTGCATCAGTACAAGGAGGCAATGGAAGTCCCTGGCTTTCTCATATTAAGCATTGAAGCTCCGATAAATTTTGCTAATACTACATACCTAAATGACAGGTAGTTTTAGTACAAAGTTAACAGATTCAAGAGGTCGTGATCAATGACATTCTTTATAGGATTGTCTGATTTTGTAGGATTTCAAGATGGATGGAGGATTATGAATCAGAAGATGCGAATAAACATTCAAGCCTCCGATTTGTAATTCTAGAATTGTCGGGTATGTCTCTATATGCTGTATCTAATGACTCAGGTTGTCAAGGATAAGATTGAACATTCTAAACATTTATGCTACTGCAGTACAAAGATGGGGAAACTACAATAACTGAATTTGATAGCTTCCAGCATCTTGGTCACAATGGTTAAGCTAGTGGAACACAACAATTTTCAAAGTGTTTACTTATTAATTTATTTTAAATTCCACTAGTTTTCTCAATTAGTAGTTTGACAAGTTTCGTTCTGAATTCAGCCGTGAGTTCGATAGACACAAGTGGAGTCTCCTTGTTGAAGGATGTGCGAAAAGCCATGGAGAAAAAGAATATTGAGGCAAGTATTATGAAAGTCTTTCTAAGATGTTCTACACGCTGTTTGATCTGTGTGAATTTTGATAATATGTTAGCTCTGGTTTACAGCTCGTGTTGGTGAACCCGCTGGGAGAGGTGATGGAGAAACTGCAAAAGGCAGATGAAGGTCATGACCTCTTGACGCCGGAGACCCTTTACTTGACTGTGGGAGAGGCATTAGCTTCACTTGCATCTTCCATGAAAAGTCAGTCATCAAGCCATGTATAAAGAGTGCGGAGCTGGATGCAGCACTCTCCTACGTTTGTAATCCTTTCTTTGAGAAAATGAACAAGGAAATCACATATGTTTTGACATCTGGTTTTGAAAACATAAATTTCAGTATAAACGTAGATTTTGCTTCATTTTCAGCCCATCTTGAGATTCTTAGCATCTGAGTTGTAGTATTTGTAGCATTTTTCCTTTGGAAAGACCAAACTTAAACTGCATCGATTCAAAGCGAGAAGTATCAACTCCTGTCTTCACAAGGGAATGTGGCTGTCAGTATAACAGATGAAAATATAGTACAACATCATATTTAACGATACAGTGCTTCTTAAATTTCAATTTAGATGATCCAAAAGGACGATATTGCTCTATATGTCTAACGCCCTAAAACCCAGAGCATTACGACCTGCTGCATGTTCTTACTAACTGAAGAAATGCAAATATTCAATATTTACTGAAACTCTACAATTGGTATCAAATCACCATGACATCATAAATAAAATCTCTACATATATTAACGAGTAGCCTCACAAAGTCTCACTTATTGTCTACATATGAAATAGAAATTGTAAAGAACAAATTGACCACAAAGATTAAATTAGAATCTATCTCCTATAACCAATAACAGTAGAAGCATAATAAAACTTGAATACAACTGACATCATAAGCATAATACTCTAAACACAATATTCTAATAATAATCCTTATTCTAGTTTGGCTATCATTCCTTATAGTACTCATATTCCACATCATCTCCCAAGTCTTGATTTATGTTCACTAACGTCTTGTCATACTCGACTATTTTACTAGAAAAACCTACAACTGAAAAAGGATCCCACAAGAAGTGAGCTAAAGCCTAGTACAATATATACTAACAACCATACACACATGTCATGCCTAAGTACAAACACACATAATGCAAACAGGATATTCAAGCACTAAATTATTATTTTTCATATTAGTCATTCAAGCATATAACTCAAGATAACACAAGATTCATATACACACAACTATACTTATAATATATATATATACATATACGACAATGGGTACTCTTTAGTATCCATGAGTCAATGAGTCTAAGATTCCATGGTAATCAATAGTTGCATGATGTCTAAGCAACCAATCAATTCCCAATATCACATCAAAATCCGTCATCTCCATAACCAGAAGGTCTGTAAACAAAACCCTACCTTATACTTCAATACTAACCTTTTTACATATTTTTGTTTAATCCTTTACCTACCCTTATCGGTGTACTCAAACTCAATATATTATCCAACACCTTAGCATGAATATCATAAATATTTCTAAATGCACCAGACACACATGAATGCATTGCACTAGTATTAAATAAGACATAAACACTAGTAGAGTGTACCAATAGCTTACCTACCAAAGTATCCATATTTGGTGTGTGATAGATGTTGCAATGCAAATACCCAAGTTGGTGCTCTTTGTCATGGTCCTGCTAGCTAAAGTCTGCCAACCTGGTTCACAGTCTGGTTTCTCACTGTCTATGTTGGTGGCATAGTTTGCCCTTCTATATTTGGGCAATCTATCATTCTATTACCCTTCTATTTGTGGGAGAAACAGAAGGTAAGGGGAATTGATCTCTTTGTGTAGGTTTTTCTATTGTGTCCTATCTTCCTATAAGAGAAACAGACACCCTCTAACCACTTACACTCATTCAACTCATGTGGCCTATAGCATCTAGTGCACCTGCAACCCTAACGTATTGGGAAGGTTTTTACTTAAGAAGAGGATGTTGTAATGACCACAGGTCTAGTTTAGAAAGTTTGAAGCTTCTTACCCTTTTCCTATATAACTATCCCTTAAGTAGGTCTCTTCCCTAATACCACCCTTATCCTCAATGTCCTTATCTCATCAATCCTTTTTATGGTTCTGTTCTAGGAACTTAACCTTGTTCACCACCTCAAAATATGTTTTTAATAGGA
The DNA here is from genome assembly GCA_037954665.1 of Laguncularia racemosa. Taxonomy (NCBI): domain Eukaryota; kingdom Viridiplantae; phylum Streptophyta; class Magnoliopsida; order Myrtales; family Combretaceae; genus Laguncularia; species Laguncularia racemosa. The sequence goes on along the minus strand of JBBMOL010000181.1, from coordinate 561,752 downwards.
GCAACCCCACTTCATGCTGTAAGGTGGGCTCCAAACCTAACACGAATCAGTAAGGCTTTGATCTCTCATATGTTTTGAAGGGTGTTGGCATGAATTTTACTAGGTATTATTTATATAGCATATGTTTGAACCTTTCCCAAGTGATGTGTCCTACTATCAATCTTAATACACTCGACCACCATTCTCAAGCTAAGACTCTCAGCAAATATACAGCATAGTTCACCTTTTTCTCTTCTTGGACTCCAAATACTACAAAAGGCTTCTTCAACTCTTCAATCCACTGCTCAAAATCTAGTGGTTCATTTATGTTAGGCCTAATGATAGGAACCAAAATTCTACAAAACCTATCATTAAGGTAAGAACCAAAGGATTTCAAATCTTGGCGATGAGAGTCCTTTTTGAACAACTTGACCTCGGAATTATTTGTTTACTAACATCTTTTCTATTACTCTTGTATTATATATTCCAACAGGCACACTTATCAGGCTTTATAGGGCGATGGACAAACTCACTAAGACTCAGCTTGTGGGTTATTCATGGACCGACTCAAACCGACGATGAGTTAGACCGACGAATCCTACTAAAGAGCTAGCTTGTTGAAGATTATTTTGTACTTATAATTTATTTCTTTGAACCATTTATGTTGTAAGTTTTTAGGACGTTTTATTTAGGTTGTATTTTGTGTTTTTTAGGACCGGTCACCCTATAGTGGTATAGCTGTAATTTTCTAGTCATTTTAACCCTAAAGGGAGTAAGTATAAATACTTGCTTAAGTAGGGTTTTGGGGGGAGAATACACTTACCATTGCAACCTAGTGAATTGGAGAGCGACCTATTAGCACTTGGGAGGAGATGAAAACGATCATGTAGAAGCATTTTATTCCTAGTCACTATCATAGGGATTTACTTAGGAAAGTTCAAGGGTTAACTCAAGAGAATAATAGTGTAAAAGATTATTACAAAGAGTTAGAGATGGCTATGATTAGGGCAAAAATTGAGGAGGAGGATGAGGCACTATGGCTAGATTCATCAACGGATTGAATCGGGAGATAGCTGATGTAGTAGATCTTCACCATTACTTAGATATGGAAGAGTTACTGCATAGAACTATTAAAGTAGAGCGGCAGCTAAAATACAGGAGTGAGCAGAAGACTGGCTCGACTTCCAAAACTCCATAGAAATCCACGTGGAAGAGAAACTCCACCTATTCAAAGCCTAAGGAAGACGTGAGGGCTAAGAATCCAGTTGCTGCACCTAAGGGAAAGACTGACACTAAACCCCCTTCTAGGATGAGAGATATAAAGTGTTTTAGGTGTTAGGGATTTGGGCACATTGCATCTCAATGTCCAAATCAGGGGGCTATGATTATCAGTGATAGTGGGGATGTAGAGAGTGTGAGCTCTGAGGGGGAGGAGGAATCACCATCACAAGAGTATAAGGATGTTGACTTGTATGTTACAAGGAGAGTACTTAGTGTACAATCCTAGAAGGATGGTGAGGGGATCCAGCGTGAACATATTTTTTCATACACGGTGTCATGTGCAGGGTAAAGTCTATAGCTTGATAATCGATAGTGGCAGCTGCACTAATGATGCTAGCACTTTGCTAGTAGAACAGATGCAGTTGAAAGTAGTGAAGCATCCTAGACCATATCGATTGCAGTGGTTGAGTGATTGTGGGGAGGTTAAGGTAACCAAGCAGGTACTTATAGCCTACTCTATAGGGAGCTGCAAAAACGAGGTTATGTGTGATGTGGTACCTATGCAGGCTAGCCACATCTTGTTAGGGCGACCTTGGCAATTTGATAGGAAGGTTATGTATGATGGGTACAAGAACCAATATTCTTTTGTTTTAAACAAAAGAAAGGTGGTTCTAACTCCATAGAAACCATGGGAAGCTTGTGAGGACCAAGTGAAAATTGCTAAAGAAGTTAGAGCGAAACATAAGAGTGTGCGAGAGCAGGGAGAGAAAAAAGAAAAGAGTGAGAGACAAACACTGGTGAGCTATGAGGGAAGAGAGTCTGAAACACTGAGAAGAGAGAAAATTATAAGAAAAAGCAAGTGTGAGAGTGCAATGTTGGCGAGGAAACAACTACTTGTACTTATGTACAAGGATGTTTATTTTACTTATACTGACATTAATCTTTCGTTACCTAGTATGGTGTTTTCTTTTGACTTTGTTACAGGAACAGATGAGCTAGCCGTGGATGAGAAGAAATTGGATGCGATTCAAAAGTGGCCAATACCAAAAGGACGTGTCAGGACTGTGTTTCATCCAGGGGAAAAGGTTTGAGTGCATTTGAGAAAAGAAAGATTTGCACCACAGCAAAAGCCTAAATTACATCCTAAAGGAGAGGGACTTTTCCAAGTCTTAGAGCGTATCAATTACAACACCTACAAGATTAATTTGTTGAGTTGCTATGGTAATATAAGCACAATTGTAATGTTTCTAATCTTACTTTTTATAATGCAGGTGATTCAAGGACGAATCTTTTTGAGGAAGGAGGGAATGATGAGGATCAGCTAACATGAAAAAGGAAGAAGCCAAAATTCCATGATCCATTACATGGCATTGGAGGCCTGATGACCCGAGCTAGAGCTAAAAGAATGAACGAAGCTCTACATGGACTAGTCATGGACTTGCAAGCCAAGGAATCAAGCTACACTGAAGGAGCACATACATATGTCAACTTGATTCACGTGACCATAGAAGGATGAAATATTTTAAGAATATTATATATTTGCGTGGACAATACATTAGAGGATACATTCGGTTTTGTTATTATTTGTTGGTTTGTTTTCCATGTTATTTAATTGCCTACTTAGTGACACAAGAATAAGGATAGAATAAGTAACTTAGGATTTCCATATTGTGTTAGGTTTTTTCCATATTGTATTCATATGCTATATACACCGTGCTAGGGGCCGGCTAAGAGACAACTTTGATATATGAAAAACACATCATTTTCGTGAGATACGAAATACCTTTTTTTGCTCTTTTGCAAAAGAACTTTTCCATATGATTTTTAACCGAATTACTAGGAATAACTTTTGATAACTTAGGTTATAGTCAACAGGTTTGATTGCGGGTCTAGTTACGCATCACTTATTCAAGACGATCCTTGAGGTAATTGAAACCAATTAGCATCATTGGGGTTCTAGGTTTAATATACCTAGGGTTACACGCATCACCGATTCTTTGCGATCATGGTTGATCATGGGATACGGAATCCATAGTTATATTTTATTATATAATTATATATAATATGGTTAGTCGTAAATGTAATCAATTATTTAGAGTCTTACGATCTCTGACTTGTAAGACGATTATCATGTAACGGGTGCACACGTGTCATGATAATTTTTAGCGGAAACTTCCAGGCTTCCTTTGAGGCGTGACACATCAAGTTTGAAGTGTTTTATTGTTGAAATGGATTCTATGATAAAAAAATCTACATGGAAATATATATATTTCAAATCTTGTGAAAAAGGCATTTTTCTTGAATTTTAATGATTCAAATAGATCTAAAGGAGGTTTTTGATGATGAATATCTTAAATGTTTATAGGAACAATAAAAAATTCTACAATTTCCATGAAACAAATACATGGAGTTTTGAAATTCATAATAGCTCAAACATTTAACATACATAAACTATATGACATGTCTATTATCAAAACTACACATAGAAATCTTTGCAACTTGCTGGAAAGTTTCAAAAAATATGAGTAAATTAAACTAATCCATCAAATTTATGTCCAAAATCAACACTTTATGCAGCCAAATTATAGTATAAGCTTCATATAACATTTTTAACACTAACTAGTCCATAAACCTTCAAGAAGAACACTAATCAAACACTAAATGATGCTTTATTAACAAGTCAATAGTGTTGGAAATTTCAAAAATAGCCTTTCAAACGCTCATTATACATTATGGCTAGATAAGCAAACATTACCACATTAAACAACATATGTATACTATTTAACACTTAAATCATTATTTAAACTAAAATTTAGCTCATATATCATCATTTAAACATGCTAGCACATCTAAATCACTAATCAAAGAAATTTAATTATGGAATTTTCAAGGATAAGTGGCAGCAAAGGGGTAAAAATAGGAAAAACAAAACACAAAACCCTAAGTTGACTGGATGGTCCCACTAAGTTTTGGTCTCTCCCTTAACTTTTGTCTTGTGTAGTCCTAGTGACTTAGTTAAGGTTTTAATTCATCTAATCATCAAATTAAACTTTAATTGAGTTTATATACATTTTAAATCACTAATTGATTATTTAGACCCACTTATCGACATTCTTGTTAAATTTAGATATAGAGGCAAAATTGTCATTTTTCAAAAATTGACCCATAAAGCTTAGAAAATCATTATTAATTGACTTGATTATTTTATTTAATGACCTAGGTTATTTTAGGTTGCAGTGTATGAAGTCCTTTACATTCTATTTCCTTTTTTGTGTTTAATTTCCTCTTGTATGTTATGTTAACTTTAATTTACTGATACATTTTTCTAATTTGTTGTTTCTTACTTAATTTCTATTTTAAGATAAATATTATTTTACATACTTGTGTAATCATTCTTAGGCACTTTATACACCTATTTTTTCATAATAGATGCTTTCAATACCTATATTTTATCACTTTTTATCGCTATTAGTTAGAGAGCATGCATTAACTTTTAATTGATATGTAATAATTAGTTTAATAAAATTATATTAAAAAATGTATTTAAGTAAATAAGATAACAAAATAATCAAAATACACAAAAAGAAAAAGAAAAAAAAAAGTTGCAAGTGAAAAAAAAGCTTTAGGAGGCTTGGCTAGCTACTTAAAAGTTGGGTTGGTTGGCTACCACTGATGGGCTTTTTTTTTTTTGCAAATAGGCACCCATCATTCTCTAATTATCAATAAAATATGGGAACTATTAGCTATCAAATGTCAATTCACAAACACGACCTGAACTCGAGACAAATAAGCAAATATCATGGAATTATATGATACAAATGGTGCTAAGAAACAATCATTGGCTTGGTAGGATATTGCTATTTTAATCACTCATATTTGAATCGCATAGAGTGCATAGAATTGCCAATTAAAGTCCAACACCCACTTTAAATAGATCGTTCTCTTAGAAACGTTGGTACGAATTTGGAGTATAATACCGTCATCATAGTAACATAAGCTATAATTATGACTAGTGCAACTACAATCTTGACCCAATATGTGCGATTTCTTGAAAATGAAATATTGCATTTTCTTATTACTAGGAAGGATGATAATAATCAATGCAATATTGCTTAATGAAAATGGTTGTACCAGATGATAATTAATGGAAGGCCTAAAACATTTCTCTCACAAGTATCCTCTTTCTTACTTTTTATGTCAAATCACTATAATACTTTTAGGTGGTACTCAATAGTCCCATAGCCTTGTAGTAGCTCGCTAAACCCTAAGACTTTTTTTTTCTATAATTATTTTTGTAATTTTTATTATATTATATAGTTAAATATATTCAATAATTATTGCAAACTTATAAAAACTTTACATGTGTTTTTTTAACTAATTGTGATAAATAATGATAAGACACAAGTATGCATATTGTCAAAAATGGAAATACATGTATCTAGAGAGACAAAGAGCAAAAACACAAGTATATAAAGTGATGTTTACCATTTCTTTCATTTGTTTAGAGATACTTATTATGTTATATATTTCAAGTATCTCAAGCACATTTCAATGTAATTATTTCCATTTTGATATTATAAATACTATAATAATCAAGGTAAATAAAACAAAAATAGAATAAAATAAATAAAATAATTAATAGTTTTAAACTTAGGGACATTCTTGGAATTTTAGAAATTAGATAAAGGTGTTACAATCTAATTAAAAAGGTTTAATTATCTATATCCTAACAAACATACACGCTCTCTTGAGTTTCTCTCCTTTCTCTTCTCCCCTCTCAACCTACATTTATTGTGATAGTTCCATACTCCAATCAACACATTGATACTTTGAATGAAAGTAAGTGAACTATTCATTTCAGTCTTTTCTTTTATTACAACGCTAGGATCTTATTAAAAGTGGGAAATTGTTTTAGAGGCGAGTTTGCCATACAACCTTTGATGAGAGACTGTATAGGAGTGATCCAGTGTTTGAAAGGAAGAGATAAGAGGATCAATGGTGGTCTTGAGTACTACAATTTCTATGTACATACTAAAAACGTTGTTAACACATTTGCATAGGATTTGATGGTTTATGCAAATTCTTGCAAGAAAGTTCAAGTAACTACAATTGTGAGTAAGTGTTCTAAAACTAGCGTAAATTTAATGGATTTTAAACATAATTGTATGGGATTGGAAGTTTGGTTGCGGAGTAGGAATGTAGGTAAAGTTTTAGTATTAAGAGTGAGCATAGAATTGGATTTTTTTTTTTTTTGGGAGAAAGCTATTGTTTTCATGAATGTGGCAAGATTTTAGAAGTACACGTGTAATAACCAAAAATAAATGAAACAAAATAAATTAAATAATAATTTTAAACCCAATGACAATATTGGACTGTCAAGGGTAAGGCAAGGATTTATTCATCTAATAAAGAAGTTGGAACCCTACAAGTTAGTAACATACGTTTCCTTTTCTTTTCCTCTCTTAAAACTATCACACCCTTAACAAACCAACCTCCTAATCAACATGCGAATCTTTTAAAAGAAGCTAAGTGATTACATCTAGCTTCGATTGGAAGTGGGGAATCGTTTCCAAAACAAAACCATTTCAGCAATCTTAGAGAGGAAGTCGTGTAAGAACAATCTAGCATTCACAATAAAGGGAATTTAGAAGATTATAGAAAGGACGACAATTAGAGGGTAATTGTGATTAGAGATTTGAAAATTTGAAGAAAACTACAATTTTTGAGAATTGATGAAATTTTAAATGTACATGGACATAACATGACTATACTACTCCTATATACTTCAAGTGCATGGTTATTTAGGGGTTTTACATGCCCATGCAAGGAAATTGAAAATGTAAAGTGAAGCACACAAGCAAGAGACACAGCTGCGTACCTACTCGTGTCCCTTCACTCAGTTAACATACTCAATACATAGATGAGAACACGCCCATCTACTTAGCCGTATTGAACTTATGTCATTCTAAAGATGAGTTTTCTACCTAATTTCAATCCCTAACTTTTTCAAACCTATTCAAATACCTAAAAAATAGAGTAAATTAGTTCTTATAGGATCTCTAAGCTTATATGTCTATGAATTTGAATAGGTTTAAGGTTTAAGAGATTTTAGAGTTACGTAGAGATCGCTCATTTCTTATCAAGTGCATGTATACTCTATTTACTGGATGTGTGTGTTAGGCTAGAACTGTATATGTTTTGTTGTTTGTGTTTGGCTAGGCTTGAGAAACCGAAAGTACCGGTGATCTCGAGGTGGCACCCCAATAATCGATGCGTAACGATGTCCTTAGTAGAGTCATACATCGAAGTGATCTAGGTAGATTTATGATGTTTTGACTCATGGACTCATGGACACGAGGGAGTAACCATTATTGTATGTGTATGTATGTGTTATAAATATATTTATATGTGTATGGGGTTTTGTGTTACCTCAGAGATGTGTTGTTGGAATAACTAAACTAAAAGATAATAATTTGGTGATTGAATACCTTAGTTGCATTTTGTTTGTGTTTATATTCTGATATAGCATATCTGTATGGTTGTCAGTATACACTATACCGGGCTTTATCTTATCCCTCATGGGACTCTTTTTCAGTTGCAGATTCTTTTGGTGAAATAATTGAGTATGATGAGACTTTAGTAAACACAAATCAAGACCAGGGAGAGGACAAGGAATATGTGTACTTTGATGAGTAATAGGCAGACAACAAGCAAAATAATTCCTAAACAATGTATTTAGTTGTGCTACGCTTGAGATTCCAATTGTAATCATGCTTTAGTATGCTTCCGCTGTGATTAATTATAGGAGATAGACTCCAGTTTAATCTTTGTGATCAATTTGTTCTTTTTAGTTTCATTTTCACATGTAGATATCGAGTGAAAAATTGTGAAGCCACTTATTAGAAAATGTGGAGATTTCAATTATCATGTCATGTTGCCTTTATACCAATTGTGGAGTTTTAATAAATATTGAGCCTTTGCATGTCTTCACTTAGTGAAGATATGTGGTGGTTTGTGATGCCTTAGATTTAGGAGCATGATAAGATCACATTATACTTATATTTTCTTTTGGACTTATATTAAATTTATTTCAATATTATAAGAAAATATAAAGAAATGATACTTAATGGTGTTTTTTTTTGTGAAAATACAGGTTTTGAGGACCCAAAAGTAAATTACAAGTTAATTGGAGGAGTTTTTCACAAAATTAAAGAAGTAAAGCCGCCGGCCTTTAAGCCGGCCTTCATTACTCCCTGGATATCCATTGCGAGAATCTCTCCAAAATCATATATTAATTAATTTGCTGACTCAAATCCTCATCAGATCCACCTCATCCCCCTCCTCTTTGGATCTATAAATAGACCCCTTGTGTGAACCTTGGGAGCATCCCTTTTTGTTTTTGAGAATCCATCCTTTCTTTTGTTTAGAATCCTTTTTCTTCTTCTTTGTTTTAGCATCATTAGAATTTCCTTAGGTACTTTAGATTTTTCCAAAGTTTAGTTTGAAGAAAGAATGTCGTTTTGTTGAAGTTTGCTTTCAATTGAAGAATTCAAGGAGTCATTTAGGAAGATTGAAGCTCTTGAAGATTATAGCAATTGTTCCATTTACTTTATTTTCTTTTATGCCATTTATTAGTTTAATCTTGTTGTTTAATATGAATTCCATTGCACCTATTTATTTCAATTGTTTTTATGCAATTCATACTATAATGTTCTAAATCATCCTTGTGGGAAATTGGATGAAACCCTAGAATGTTAAAAGGATAATTGTAGCCATGTTATATGATTAGGAATTATTAGGATTATTCATGATTGCAATTCCTTTGATTTCAATTATAATTGGTCTTTCATTATAATTGTTAGAAATCCTTTTGATACGGGAGTTGATGAGGATTTGTTAGGAATTCTTAATTAGATTGATTGTCAATACGGGAGTTGCGATAATTGGTTTAATTAGAGTCTATGGAGGGCGCAATGCAATGTTTCTTGTTAATTAATCACTAAGGGATTAGGGTTAATTGATTTAGGGCATTAGTTGTTTGTAGCATCGGGAGGTGTATGAACATAATTTTGATTCCTTGGTTAATTGGAGACGCGGAAGCCGACTAATTAATTTAAGGTCAACATCCCTAAAAAGGATTTTCTAAGCTCACTTGAATAAACTTATAACCACAAGTTGATATAACATGGTAGCAATTTGATTAACATATCTAGGGTGAATTCTAATTTCCCTTGTTCATAATTGATAGATTCTTCATAAAATTTTCCTTGTTGCTTTAAGTTAAATTTTTAGATTAGACATTTCAAAACCCCTTTTTAATCACCTAGATATTGGTAAGAATTGCCATAGATCTAGTACTCTATTGGTTCCTCGAGGGATCGACAACCTTACTTTTCACCACTTTATTACTTGATACGACCAGTGCACTTGCTGTAATTTACGCTCCCATTTTATATATACGTTCTGAGCGTATCAGAGCATTACAACACAAGTCTAACATGGTCACGTTATGCCTGTGTTCTTCATGTTCATAGCCTATAGGAAATAATATATGATCGTATTTATAAGAAACCAAAATCACAAATATTTACTGGGAGGTACATGAGCACAAAATATGATTGTATTTCTATTTGTGTTCCTTAACACATTTTGAATGCCTAGTACAAAGGCATTATGCCCGTGTACATGCCCATGTTAAACTTATGTCTATTTAAAGTTGAGTTTTTTACCAAATTTCGATCCTTGGCCTTTTCTAATCCATTTAAATTCTTAAAAATGGATTAGTTTAGCTGTTATAGAATCCTTAAGCATATGTGTTTACGACTTTGGATAGGATTAGAGTTTAAGATAGTTGAGGATTGTGAAGAGATCATTCTGTTAGGTACATGTATACTATGTTTATTGATTATGCGTGTTAAACTAGAATTATAAATAAACTTAAAATTATACTTGGAAAATAAGTGTTTGATGCTTGTGCTTAATTGAGCCTAAGGAACCAAGAGTCTTAGTGACCTTAAGGTGGCACCTCAATGATTGATGTATAACATTGTTCCTAATAGAGTCATGCACCAAAATGTTCTAAGTAGGTTTAGGATTCTTAAACTCATGGACATTAGGGAGTACCTAATGTCGTATATGTATATTACATATATATCTATATGTTGATGAGGTCCCGTGTTACCTCAAAATTGTGTTGTTTGATTCGCCAATTTGAAAGATAATAAATTGACATATTGATGTTCCTATTGCATTTTTCTTGTGAGTGTGAATTTGCACAACATGTTCTTGTGTTTGTTAGTATACACTATATTGAGCATTGGCTCACCTCTTGTGGGAACTCTTTTTTAATTGTGAGTTCATTTAGTAAATAGTAGTATATAATGAAACCTATGTAGATGCAAACCAGGATATAATGTGGAGTATGTGAACTACAATGATTGACTAAAAAGTTGAGGGTAAGACAGTTACTATGTTAATGTGTTTAACTCTATTGGAGATGAGACTTTGGATTATATGTATGTTGTAGTATGTCATCTTTTCAATTTCTATAGGAGCTAGACTCAGTTTACTTGCATAGTATGATATGTTTATGGTAATGGAGTGAGGCTCTTTTGAAGCCACTCATTAATGTCATTTGGAGAATGTGTTTATTATATAAGTTGAGTTATTACAAACTATAGAGTTTTATTTAATTGTTCTAAACCTTTGTGTATCATCACATCATGAGGACATGTAATGGGTTGTATTCATTTCAAGTTCTAGAGCATTACAAATTGATGTGCCTAACCAATTGGATAGCAAACACATCAATCAAGTGGCATGAACAACCAACTCCAACAACAAATGGCGTGTTCAAATTACTTCACAATTGAAGTCCAATTCACTAATTTGAACACTGAATTGATGTAAGGAATAAACAAGTGTATAAACTTTAATGGAACAACACGAAAATGAACTAAATTTCAATCCCAATTTGAAATGATCAAATCTGAAAATAAAGAACCTTAATTCATGTGATAAGAATAAGTAACCAACAAATTGTACTTAGATATTACTCACTAAACATAATTTGTAAAACAACAAGAGTAAGATTGATATGACTCACAATCCACTCTAATTGATTCTCGCCACAATTTCACTAAGAAATTGATAAGAGATCTCTATATGCAAAGGACAAACCCTCACAACAAAGAATGTGTATTTTTCAAAAATGTCAAAAGCTCCTTAAAAAAAACCCTAGTTAGCAAGTATTTATACTTACTCCAATTAGGGTAAAAATAACACAAAATTATAAAGATGCCACTTAAGTGGCCGATTCTAAAATAAAAAAAAATACAAGTACAAAATGGTCTTCAAGTGGCCGATTCTTCACTTCAATTGAACATATTGTGGACCGTTAGATGTGATTCCATGAATGTCCCACAAGTTAATCTTTAGTGTATGTTATTTAGTCATCCTATAAAAAACCGATAAATGTACTTGCTAAAGTGCAAAATAAAACATTATTAGATGAGATGTATCCATATGTGGATTTCTGGGCTTACGCATCCAATTTAGGTTTCCCACTACTGGAACCACAGGGTCGATTCCCATTATCTCCTCGGGCCTCTAAAAGATTTGCCCTCAAATCTAAAGGGTATTCTCTTGGACTGAAGCCTAGTGTTTGTGTTTGCTTCTTGGCTGGAAGTCTGAAAAAGCCAGTGGTGTTTCTAATTTGTTCCTAGAAAGAGCGAACCTCAAATGGAGACATAGGAGTCAAGACAATCAGTATACCATCCTTTTGAAACATGTAAGTGTTTCTAAACCCGTCATGTAACACATTTCTATCAAATAACCACGGTCTACCCAACAGCATATGAAAGGCACACATAGGAAGTACATCACAGATAATCTCATCACTATATCTATCTCTTATACTAAATGACACATTTGCCCTTTATATAACATGCAAACTACCCCGGTCATCCAACCAATGCAATTTATAAGGATTTGGATGTGGGCTAATGGCTAGTTGTAAGTTATCTACTAATGCAGCAGATATGATATTAGTGCAACTACTACCATTAATGAAAAGCACACAGAGGTTATCTCGAATCCAACAAGGTGTGTGAAACAGGTTTTCCCTTTGTATGTCCCTAGCATCTGGAGATAAGGTCATAACCCTGCGTAACACATTAATAAGTAAGTAATTTTCACCCTTTTGTCCTCATGTGTTTCAGCGTTCTGATCATCATAATACTCCTGTAAAGCCAAGGATAAATCTATAAGCTCGACACTTTCTTCCTTATCATCTTTTTCGTTGCCCTCCATAACAGGCATCTTCCCACTAGTTGACCCCGATATTGTATGCCTAAAATCAGATCCAACTACCTCTTTGCCTTTCCTAGAAACATTTTTCTCTTTTTCAGTGCTAGGGATAACTTTATCTACAACCTTGGCATGTTCGCCTACTCCCTTTAGTCCACCCATCTGACCATTTGCCCCCATAGGTTTAGTAGTAGTACCATACCTATTACTAGTGGCCCGAAATATATTGGATCACCTCTACCTTTTTACTTTCAAAGCTAACTGTATAGTCTCATCAAGTGTACTATACCTTTGCAGCTTAACAACACAAGCAATCTCGTATTTCAACCCAAACACAAATCGTGCTAAGGTTTGCTCAGGAGGCTCGACTGATCTATATCTGATCATCAACATTTCAAACTCCTGTACGTAGTCATCGACTGTTTTGCCTCCATATCTCAATGTTTGGAAACGCATAAACAGTTCCTACCTATAATGCTCAGGTATGAACCTTTTCCTCAAAACCCGTTTCATGTCCCTCTAAGTATGTATTTTAGCCTCTCCATCCTTCGCTTGCTAATCACCAGATTCTTCCACCACAAGTTGGCATAAACTATGAATTCCACAGCTGCAAGACGAACCCTAATGTTATCATCAATTTCATAACACTCAAAAAGAACCACAACTTTGTCTTCCCAATCCAGGTAATCATTTGCTGAACCCTTGCCATCAAATGAAGGCATCTGTAGTTTCACATACTCTAATCCCCGATGTGGCTTGAAATCCCTGTTAAGCTATGGGTTAACCCCAAAATTATTATCTCTTTCCTCCCTAAGAGCATGGTAATCTCCTTCTACTCTTCTTCCCATATTACCTCCAACTGTTCCCTCCCTTTGAACATTCTAAGGAGCTACTCTAGGTGGTGGTGCTTGAGGATTTGCCACTGGTGGTTATGGCATTGTCATCCTATCTATTATTGTTACTAATGTAGCAACAATGGTGGTAAGGTGCTGAAGCTGTTCCTCTAAAGTTCTTCTACTTGCAGTTCGATGACCCTATCTGCCACCAACTTGGCTATTGGTCTCATTGCCAATTCCCCCATTCACACTATCATTCGATATAGTTGTAGACTTGATTTGTTGAATTACAAAGACAATTCAAAGCAATGTAGTACACCTCATAATCACCCATTCACAACCACCACACTTCAACGTCACACAACAGTCACTACAAAAGAAAACACAAAACTCCACTTAAGCTTCACACACCCATAGCACACTTGTAATCGCAGCAACAATAAGTAGAAGCAGTAATAAACACTTCTCCAAATGGTAAGTTAATGATTCCAACTAAGCAAAATGTGTTTAAAGCATCAATATATAATAACTTCTACACTTTAATGTTTGCTTTTGAAATTCAAAACTTACCACTACAACACTCTTCACCACAGCACATACACACACATACAACCGCGATGCAACAACCTTCCCACTACAACACCCTTCACTCACACAATCACTAAACCACACGTATACACTCACTCACGGTGTAGCACACACACACTTCACCCCTCTTCCAATCATGGCAACAACAACACAATTGCAACACTTAATGAAGCTTCTCCACAAAGGGTAAGAAACAATTCAAAATATTCAAATTGTATTAAATCAACACTATACAATAACTCTTCAACTTAAATGATTGTTTTTTAATTCAAATAGTTTCCAAATCCTCCATGCAAGAAGAAAATTTGGAAATGTAAATTGCACTCCTCAATTTCGAAACAACATACAAGAAAATACACTTCTCTTCTTTCACAAATAATGTACTTCTAATTCCGAAAACACACAAGAAATGCACTTCCCTACTTCCCCTTCTTCTCATGGCGAGATGAAAATCACAAGGATTAACCATGAAATTTCCACTTCCACTTCCGCAACAACAAGGTATAACACAACACAATCACAAGTAACTACTTCAATTTCACTTCAACAATTCCAATTAAGAAATGAAAATTCAAGAACCCTAATTTTCCAATTGTAATTCATGCAAATCATCTTTTCCAAAACCTTTGCTCTGATACCAAAAAGATATGATGAGCTTAACCAATTGGATAGTGGCGTAAACAACCAACTCCAACAACAAATGGTGTGTTCAAATTACTTCACAATTGAAGTCTAATTCATTAATTTGAACACTGAATTGATGTAAGGAACAAACAAGTGTATAAACTTCAATGGAACAACACAGAAATGAACTAGAATTCAATCCCAATTTGAAATGATCAAATCTGGAAATAAAGAACCCTAATTCACGTGATAAGAACAAGTAACCAACAAATTGTACTTAGATGTTACTCACTAAACACAATTTGTAAAACAACAAGAGTAAGATTGATATGACTCATAATCCACTCTAGTTGATTCTTGCCACAATTTCACTAAGAAATTGATAAGAGATCTTTGTATGCAAAGGATAAACCCTCACAACAAAGAATGTGTATTTTTCAAAAATGTCAAAAGCTCCTTCAAAAAACCCTAGTTAGCAAGTATTTATATTTGCTCCAATTAGGGTAAAAATAACACAAAATTATAAGGATGCCACTTAAGTGGCCAGTTCCAAAATCAACGAAATATAAGTACAAAATGGTCTTCAAGTGGCCAGTTCTTCACTTCAATTGAACATATTGTGGACCGTTAGATGTGATTCCAAGAATGTCATGCAAGTTGATCTTTAGTATATGTTATTTAGTCATCCTGTAAAAAACCGATAAATATACTTGCTAAAGTGCAAAATAAAACATTATTAGATAAGATGTGGCCATACGCAGATTTATGGGCTCATGCATCCAATTTAGGTTTCTCACTGCTGAAACCACAGGGTCGATTCCCATCACAAATACTTTTACTCATTGTATTGACACTTTTATAATATTTCTTGCATTTTGGATATTACATTAACTTTTCTATTTTAATAATTCATCTTTTTAAAATGATTGGAAAAATTCCATTCATTATGTTTGTTTATGATTGCATTAAAATTTTCTAACATATTTCTTTAACTAAAAGAATTTACACTTGTCAAACTTATCATAATAAACAAGTCCATGTCAAAGAATTTGAAAAATGTGATGGATGGATTTCTTTTTTCCCTAATAATTTTGAAAGGTGGAACTTACAAAAGCAGCCAGTGAAGGATTCAACTAGGGGGGGGAATAAGTTGCAAAATGGGGAGAATTTGAATACGAAAATCTAAAAGAACAAGACTTAGAGAGAGAAGTGGTGGAGAATCATTTTTATGCTTTTTCAAGATTTTTTCCACTAATAGTACGATATGAAGGAGTCAAATAAAAATGTAATAAAAGATAGAGGATACTAACTCAAAAAAATAAAAATAAAAATGGAGGATAATATTTGAGTTATGTCAGCGCATGCGTTTTAAGACACTTAAAAGATAAATAATACTTTTTAATATTGATTGTATAATTAAAAAATAATAATAATAAATACGTAGAAAGGATAATAATTTAGTCATCAAGTCATTGGTTTAAAGCTATAGAGGCGCAATTTTTAAAGTGGTTTGCGCATTGTTCCGGTGAAACTTCCTGTTAAAAACAATAATGATGGCGATAATGTTTACGGAAAGGGGTTAAAAATAAATAAATAAATAAATAATAAAAAGCCGAAAGGAAAGAGTAGATGAAAAGGAGTCGGGAGGGTAAGTTTGACCTTGGGGTTGGGCATTGTGATGATGATGATGATTAATGGGCATCATTTCAAAAAGATGATTCTGGTGCTGCCACAAAGTCAACGCTTCTCTCCAGCAGGCAGCAGCATCTGCATCCTCCATCCTCCCCCACCACTACTTTTTGTTTTCGCATTTTTTTTCTTCCAACCCCCCGCATTATTTTCCATCCTGCGCACCCCACCCCTCACACTTTCTCTCTCCACATGCCAGTTTTCCTCTGCGCGCCCGTCCATCCCTACTTACGGTGCTCTCTTCCTCCCCCATCAAACATCCTGGTTTTACCAAACTTGTTATTTTCAGTACATTACACAAGTACAGAAAAGTTAGTTTAAAGGTTTAAATATTATGAATACTCAGTAAAAGTTTGAAAATAATAATAAAAATAAAACAGTTTATGTTATTGCAACAACCGAAAAAGTCGTTAATCTGAATTAAAAAAAAAAAAAACAATATTATTATATTTGAATTCATCGATCGATCGATCTAATTTAAATATAAATTCGGTTTTAATTACCCTTTCAATCTCTTGACAGCAATCAATCGAGAAGATTTGATTGATCCAATCAATCCAACCTTGTTCTTATAAAACCCAATTAGTTTTTTCGATTCGAAACAGATCATTTATTTTGTTTTTTTAACTAAAGAATATACCAATTAACTTAAAATAAAACAAACCTAAACCTAAACCAAACAAAATTTTAAAAATTAAAAGCACTTGGCTCTCGAAGCTCAAGAAAGTATAATAATTTTATGATTTGAATATTGTTACTGATCTTGGTTGAATATCTCAACCCACGATCTCTTCTTATTTCTGGGTCAGTCTCCCGAAGTAATAATAACACTTGTAACGTGATTATCGGTACCTAAAAATATTTATTAACAGATAACAAAGGGTTCCAGAAGTGGGAATAGATTTTTCTGTATTCCAAATTTCTTAAGAAATCGACACAACAGTTATTGCAAACAATTAGCTAGATCAACACGTCAACTATTTAAACGGACTCTCACGTACCAAAAATCCATTCACAGCAGAAATTACGTAGGAATAGGCGTGAGTCAATTTAATCCCATCTATACGGTGGAGTACGAGTTCATCGGATGCTTCTTGAAATTTCTAATATATAATAATATCAACTTTGGGGTGGGGGTTGGGGGGTTGGGGGGAAACAAAAAGAAGAAGAAGAAAGGGTCTTTGAGATCAAATGGGATATACCATGAAACTGACATAACCATGACATTATATTTTGATTGACTTTGAGAATAGGCAGCGCAAGGAAAATGAAAATATAACTGAAAATTCATGGTCAACAAGACGTTGATTATGCAGCTGAAATATGTGTCTGTTGGGCCAAACAGTTGAGTCAATGCACTTGAGATATCCATGTATTAGTAATAAAAAACATATACTAAGTACCGTTAAAATACTAGTTAAGAATGATATCTAAACATATGATGGTAATATAACTCTTAGAAAACCTATTCAAAGTGAATGAGAGGAGGAAAATTGATGGAAGATACTAACTTTGAATTAAAAATCAAATTTCTAAATATATTGAACAATTGTTTTCCTTGATTTGTTTATCCATTTTGCATTGATGTTATTCCCAATATCAACAAGATCACTGATAGTAATAACTTATGCATATAATTGAAAATTCTCTCTCTCTCTCTCTCTCTCAAATCTACAATTGATTGGGGCTTAAAGCAATCCAAGAGGTTACCAACAATAACAAGTACCTCAATGTTTGCTTAAGTGAGGTTAATGGGAGTTATTTGTATGTGTGGAAATGGAATAAATAAAAGTAAAAATAAAAGGAAGTTCGTTAGAAATACATCTATGAAAAGAAAGATAGAGTAGTAAAAGAAATGGGAAAAAGGGAGAATATTATGTTTCTTTATTTTTCATAAAAATGTTAAATTATGAAAAACATAAAATACTCTTGATTTCTTTTTTGAAATTTAAACTATAGTGAAGTCATTTATAACCACCCATCTTTTTGTTTAATTTATTTTATAGCATTTTCAAAGTAAAGGATGTAAAGTGTAAAACTCCCCGATACAAGTAGCTTTTCTCTAATACAAATATGATAGGCTCTAAATCACAGATTAATCTATAACATAATTTAGGATCTGAATATAAGGTTCAAATTAATAAAAGAAAAGTTTTTTTTTAGGTTTCTAAATTTTAATGATTGAAATAAGCATGAAAAGATTGGATATTACATGCTAATCACAAAGCAAATTGATTTTTTATTAACACATAAACTGATATAACTCATAATCTATGTGATAAATTGTGTTATAAAGAGTCTAATATGGCACATGAATTTCAAATAATGTTTATTTACCATAATTATAAAATAATGAATAAGAAGGACTAAGAGAAACCTATCTCTAAAGTTTGATAACACTAACTTAACAAAGTCTAAATTCCAATATTCTATTACCTCTCATGCCTTATATAAGCTAATTATGAAACCCCAGTTCACTATGAGGATAAAATAGTAAACATAATAAAATAAATAAAGGTTCATTTAATTAATTTATTTTATTTTATTTTATTTTATCTATTCAAATTATGTATTTATTAAGAATAAGATATCAAAATGTTGAAAATATACATATATATCCCTCTTATAACATTAAATACCTAATAAATTCCCATAAAATTGGACTTTTTTATCATTTGCTTTAGTTATTTTTACATAAATACCAATTAAAATTTTTATTTTTAGTACATAAAATATTTTTTTAAAACATTTTTTTAAATAAGTGAATTTTTTATTTATCAATTCTCATTTCCCAATCACCATCTTCTCATCATAATTATAAAATAAAAGTATATAAGATACAAATAAGATAGTTTCCCAAGCTAAAGTTCAAATAGATACATAAAAATTACACATAAGACATTGATAAAAAGAGGGGAAAAAAAAAAGACAACGTCTGAAACAAATTTAAGAAATTGTAAAATTTTGAAATATTGATGAATATAGAAAGTTTGCTACAAAATTTGGGGGCCATTCAATATGATTTCCAAAGCAAAATGGGTATTAGAGGGCAAAACATTCTAAGATATAAATTAGTTTTTTAAACTTCTCAAACTTTCTAGATTTAATGAGTCAAATTTTTTATGAATATAGAAACCGGTTTTGTTGAGTATGGAGCATGTTTCATGTGTTTTCCATAAATAAAACGTATTATTAGGGTAAAAAGGTAATTTCATGAAATATGATCAAAACTTGTAAATTTATCAAAAACTGTAGATATGATGTATGTAATATTAGAGGAACTTAATAGTTGAATTCGTTAAATCTAGAGTTCATTTGAGGTGTTTTTTGTGAATAAGGTGTTATTTAAGGGTGAAATAGTGGTTTTAAAAATATGAGTGACTTAATAAAATATTAAACTAGGGATGGGCAAAAAAATGACTAAACCAAACCAAACCAAAACAACAATATAATTTTTTTTTTTTTTTGTAGTTTGGTTTAAAAATTTTCCAATCTAAGTCAAACTGAAAATTTATGATTAGTTTGGAGGGGTAATTCAAACCAAACCATAAAATCAAACCAAATCTTTTTGACAAAAATAAAATGATATTTTACGTATAATTAAAAAAATTTAATTGTAACATAATATTTGAAAAAGTTTTTAGTTTACCATTATTGAAAAATATATGTATTTAAATTTTATGACTGTAATTTAATAAATATGTATATAGGTTAACTCAAATTTCATATTATATACTAACTTGAGAAATAAATTAATTATATTTAACATTTAAAATTTTTTAATTGTCTAAATATTGACTTTTTTAATCTCTTATATGATATCAATACATGTTATTATTAAATAATTTAATATTACTCATATAAGATTATATGTTAAGCAAATATACTTTCTTAGAAAACAAAATATGGTTTAATTTGTAAACTAAATCAAACCAAATCAAAATTTTATGATTTGAAAAAAATATGAAACCAAACCTAAAGCAATAAAAAACAAAATCACATTTTTATGGTTTGGTTTAGTTTGGAGGAAAAACTGAACCAATCCAATTTACACCTACCCCTAATTAAACTATTTAAAACAGAAACATATGATTTTAAATGAAACTACAAATTGATTTCCCTCAATTTAGATTTTAGTTGTGTTATTTTCTTAATTAATTTTGTTTCTAAGGTTAAGAGTGTATTTAATTCCTTCACAATGTTACAATTTCAATGGCACTAATATTACTAAACTCATCTTTTGACGGTTACCTTAAATCTAGTTTTCAAACTTACAAAATAAAAAGTTGTATTTTAATACACCATATGTAATGTGTAACTTTCATATTAACCTGCCAAAAGTTACATAAGACATAACATTCAAAGAGTATTTTTATTATTTACCAAAATCTCGAACTAAGATTTTCAATTGAGTTATAAGGTCTTCTTTTCGAGCTTCATAATGCTATTACTTTCTAAATTTTTGGATAACACACACACACTCACATATTGTGATGCCCTGTAACTTAAAATTTTATAAACTACCATGTATTACAAAGGGTGATGACATGCAAAGGTTTATGAGCAACTAAATTGTCCATGAATTTGTAATAACTGCAAATATAACACTAATACAATCCCCAAACATTCATCACTAAGTGCCTCATACGGGTCTCACTTTACATCTCCAACAAAAACTGAATTACATGTGCCAATACTTATAGGTCAATATACAACACATATTCATAACTAGAGTCCTATCTCTACTACAACAACAACAACCAAACCAAAATAAACGTATATACTATCCATTTTATGTCTCTCACAATAGGTAGTCATCAAAATAATACACCTATCCTACATTGTCACTTAAATCCTAAAAGGGGTCCTCACTTTTTTCATCATAAACAAATAATTTCTCTAAGGTACCTACAACTGAAAATGAAGTCTCACAAGAGGTAAACTAATGCCCAATACATGAGTAGCACAATCATACATACATGTCAAATATATCACAAGCACATACATAAATGCAAGACTTGTAATTCACAACAACCATTTAGTTATCTTGTTATTAAATCTTACATACAATACTGTGTTAGCATTCCAAGACCTAGAATAAAACAAGACCTCAATTACACACATATATAATATATACATATGTGGTGTTGGGTATTCTTCAACATCATAAAGTCCACAAGTCAATTTAAATATACCCAGATCATTTTGATATGCGACTTCATATAAGAGCAGTGCCACATACTGATCATTAGGATACCACACCAAGATCATTGGTGCTTCCATTCCCTTATTCCCAACCAAGCACACATGGCAAATCAAATTAAAAGTTGAACATTTATTAGATCCATTTATTTCTAGCCTAACACACATGATCAACAAATACGATAAATACATACTTGGATTAGGTGGCTCTTCTAGAATTTGATCATCCTTAGCTCTAAATCCTAATAAAGAACCATTAATAACATATCTTTAGTGTTTTTCTTAAGTTAAATTAGTTCACTTAGCTATTATCTCAATAATTTACTTGACCCTTTACTCTCCCTTTTACTTTGTTTTTTTAACCTTCTAATTATTCTTATTAATCTTTTACTTAGTTTTCTTAATGTTTTACTTATTCTTTTTAAACTTCTATTGTATCATCTTAACCTTCTACTTTAGTATTTTAGTGTTTATAAGTTTATGAAAGGGCTTGCAAACTTAAGAATCTTAACACAAAAACAAAGTATATCAAGTGTCTTCAAAATAAAGTATTATTTATTGATAAATAATTGGAAAGTAATTAAGTAACAATCTTAAATAATTATAATTATAATTTGGTTCATAGCCTTTTATTATGTTATTGAGTTGTGTGAAATTGTAATTACTATTCATGCTAACAAATTTACTTGAATATCCTCTTTTATGTTATCTATAGGTTTTTTGAGATAATTTTATTATCTTAGTAAGTTGATTCTTATGTAACTTTGAATATATCTTTAAAATTTGAAGTGTAATGAAATTTTACAAATCAGTAAAATACTTAAGATTTGATCAAAATTAGATATAAACATATAGCAATTAATAAGGATAAGAAGCCTAACATTTGAATGCCAATAAAGAATTTGCTTTTGTAAACATTTTTATGGACTAGTGTCTAGATGCTAGCTGCAATTTTTATGGTTTTCCTCAAAATTTCACAAATTCATTCCTCCTTCAAACTTATGTGCTCTAGACCCACTTTCAACAACCTTAACATACTTTATGTTATCCAATAACACATTCTTTTACATGTGTAACATATTTATAAACCATATTTCTCTTAATCTCCACAAATTTAACAAGTATTATGAGAGGAAAGATTCTTACTTGAAATTCTTGAACATGAATCACTTGATGCATATAAAATATCTTCTTCCATGTTCACAAGAAAAATCCGCTAATCATAAATCCATACACACACTACTGCTTCTATTCTTTCTTTTCTTTTTTAACCTAAACTTTCTAATTTGCAAAGTCTTCCACAAAACACAATGGGGGCACTTCTAAGTCAAGAAAAACTAGGAGAAAGATAAAGAAAAGTCGACTTACCCTCATGTTTATGCTTTGAACACACAAAGGAGAAAGGGAAAAAGGTAGTTTATTATGTTGAAGAAGAGATAACTACTATTGGGAGGGTGGGATCATAGAATCATAAGTTTAGTTTTGGGGTTTTAACTTTGCATGCAAGTAACAAGATTACCCTTGAAGTAAAATAATAAGTAGTAAGTGTAATTTGTATTTGTAAGTTAGGTTATTTCTCATATATACACACACACATACATACATATATATGTATACATTGTAGCAACACAAGCTATAATATGTTAATTATGAAATCATAATTATGTTATGGTACCATATATATATACTTGATATATTCATAATAATATATAAAGAATGTAACAAAACTAAATTTCAAGTGGGTAATTATATTAAAACTGTGTTTTTTATTTGTTTTGCTTAGCTACTAACTCCTATTATACCTTGTATAGAATTTATATACTACTACATATATTTAGAGTCTATAGACTAGTTTTGCAACCCTATTAAGAACTCTTAGGAATATTTGAGTAGGAAAACAAGGGAATTGGTTTTCTCAAATGTATTTGCCTAAATACTATAGAGATGATGTGATATTATGCTTCGATGTGTTTGTAAAGTAGATTGATTTTGTATATGCAATGCATGTGTTTGGCTTTGTATAATGATTAAATACTTGCAAGTACTATGCATGGTGTGTTATAATGTATGTACATCTTATATTTTTACCGAGTGTCCATGATATTGTTTTGTCACTAGTAACTGGACAATAAAATGGTTAGATTGAAATCTTAAGTGAGATATACATTGCATCCTTAAAAACATTAAATTCCTTACCAAAATATCATCCTCTAATGTAGGTGATAGGACCACCTTTTCAAACCTCAAATGATGGGAATCTACCCTGCGATCCCAATAGTTAGGGAACCTGATTTGGATGTATGATCCAAATTGCTCACATGTATTCATTTCTTTATCTAATAATGTTTGAATTGCATTATAGCAGGTACAGTTATTAGTCTTTACAGGATGCCAAATAACCTACACTATTGATCAAATTGGAAACATCATCGGACTCACATCCAACAGCCCGCGATGAATTCAATTGGCTCGAAGAATCAATGCTTTGAAGACCATCTTTTGTACTTGTAATTTTTATTATTGAACCGATCATTTTGTATTCATTTTTTAGACTTTGTGATTTACTTATAAAGGGCAATTTAGAACTAGCCACCTAAGGGGCTTAGTTGTAATTTTCATGTGCTTTTTACCCTAATAGGAGCAAGTATAAATATTTGCTAACTAGGGTTTGTAAGGGACTTTTTGAACATCTCATTTCTAAAAATTTTGGTAGTGGAAAGCTTGCCTCTTTCATGTCTCAAACTCTTATCAATTTCATCCTTGGAATTGTGGTGAGTTGACTTGATTAATATTGTGAATAACATCAATTTCTTCTTAAGTTGCTTCCAATTACTTTTAGTGCGTCATATCTATTTGTAATTAGTTGTGTTCTTTTGTTCTTGTTCACGTGTTTAGGGATCTAAATTTTTAGATTTGAATTCAATTCCAATTTGATTGGAATTCGGTTCATCTTTGTGTGATCCTTAACATATATTACAATTGCAAGTGATCTTCATTATAATTTGTCCTTGCAGTCATTTGAATTCATGTCTCAAACTCTTATCAATTTCATCCTTGGAATTATGGTGAGTTGACTTGATTAGTATTGTGAGTAACATCAATTTCTTCTTAAGTTGCTTCCAATTACTTTTAGTGCGTCATATCTATTTGTAATTGGTTGTGTTCTTTTGTTCTTGTTCACGTGTTTAGGGATCTAAATTTTTAGATTTGAATTCAATTCCAATTTGATTGGAATTCGGTTCATCTTTGTGTGATCCTTAACATATATTACAATTGCAAGTGATCTTCATTATAATTTGTCCTTGCAGTCATTTGAATTCATGCAATTAGGGTTCATTTGATTGTGGATTTCACGCCATCTTGTTATGGAATTGGAAGTAGATTTGGTGTTCTTGCAATCTCATTGAAAGGCACATCATCATTTGGTATCAGAGCATTGGTTGTAAGAAGGGATTTTGTGTAATTTTGAATTTGGAAAATTAAGGTTCTTGAGTTTAACACTTGATCCGAATTGTAGAAGTTAGAAATTGAATTATTTGATTGTGTTGTTGAGGTGTTATACTTGTTGCTTATTGTAATAGATGTAGAGTACTTGTAATATTCCTTGTCTCCTTGAGTTGGCCGTAAGTGATTAAGGAGAAGTAATCATTGTGATCATTTGATGAAGGTGAAAGAAGAGTGTGATTTTGAATTGTTGTAGAGGATTTTGGAATTTGATAAGTGTGTTTGCAATTTTTAGATTGCATTGTGTGGGGAAAAGGAAATCATTTGAATTCAAAATCCATTAACTTAAAGTAGTTATTAAGTAACATTAAGGAGTGTTGTTTGAATTTGAATTGTCTTACCTTTTATGGAGAAGGTTGCATTTAATGGAGTTTTTTGAATTGTTGCTTACTACCCTTGTTTGTGAATTGCAGTGTGAGTTACAGCGTGAAGTGTTGTGGCAAGGAAGTGTTACATTTTGAAGTGTTGTTGTTGTTGTTTGAAGGGTTGCTGTGTAGTGTAAGTGGCGGTGTAAATTGTTGTGTGTGTAGTGGTGATTATAGTAGTTGCACCGAGTGTGTGTGTGGCGGTGTGGATTTGAAGAGTTGTGTGTGGTGTAAGGTGTTGCACATTAAGACTAAGTGTGAGTGTGAAATTGTGACTAAAAAAAAAAAAGGAAATTGAGTAGTGAAGTTTAAATTCAAAAACAAGCATTTAAGTGTGAAAGTAATTAAGACTCATTACTTAAACACTTGCTTAGTTGAATTTAATATCTTAACTACTTGGAAGTGTTTATTTGTGCTTCACTTATTTGACTATACTTGAAGTGTCAAGAAGTATTTATTGTTTTGGGTGACTTGTTGTATCGTGGGTGTACAAGTGTGTATGTGTGTTGTTGTCTAAACGTGTTATTGTGATGTGGTGTTGTGAAGGGAGTGTGCTGCAAATTGTGAGATTATACTTCAATAAATCACATCCACAAACATGTCGAATGACAGTGTAAATGGGGGATTGGCAATGAGGCCAATAGCTAGGTTGGTGGAGGATAGGGTCATTATACTGCAAGTAGAAGAACCTTGGAAGAACAACTTCAGGACCTTACTACCATTATTGCTACACTAGCAACAAAGATTAACGGGATTATAATGCCATAACCACCAGTGGCAAATCCTTAGGCACCACTAAGAGCAGCTCCACAAAACATCCACAGAAAGGGAACAGTAGGAGGAGAAACATGGGAAGAAGAATGGAAGGAGATCATCATCCCTATAGGGAGGAGAGGGATGATAACTTTGGGGTCAATCTTTACCCAAACAGAGATTTCAGGCCACCTAGGGGCTTGGAGTATGTGAAGCCGCAAATGCCTTCATTTGATGATAGGGGTTCAGCAGATAACTATCTGGACTAGGAGGATAAGATTGAGGGCCTTTTCGAATGTTATAAGATAGATGATAACACCCGAGTTTGACTTGCTGCTGTTGAATTCATAGGATATGCCGCCTTAGGGTGGAAAATTTGGTGATCAGCAGGCGGAGGGATAGAGAGGCTGAAATTCATACCTGGAGAAACATGAAAAGGGTTTTGAGGAAGAGGTTCATTCCTAAACATTATAGGTAGGAACTGTTTATACTTCTTTAGACTTTGAGACGGGAAGGCAAAATAGTAGATGATTATGTGCAGGAATTTGAAACCCTGATGATCAGATGTGGGTTAGTAGAGCCTCTAGAGCAAACCCTAGCACGTTTTATATCTAGGTTAAAATATGAGATCGCATGTGTAGTTGAGCTCCAAAAATACAATACACTTGACGAGGTTATACAGTTAGCCTTGAAAGTGGAAAGGCAGAGATGATCCAATCCATTCTGGGTTACTAGTAGCAGGCCCAATGCTACCACTAGGCCCATAGGAGCTGATGGTCAGTCAAGTGGGCCAAAGGGAGCAAGTGAACCTATCAGGGAAGTGGACAGAGCTACCCCCAACACAGATAGAGAGAAAATGACTTCTAGGAAGGGTAAAGAGGTTGGACCTAATGTTAAGCAGACTGTACCAAGAACAACTAGTGGGAAAATGCGCCAAGTTAAATGCTTTAAATGCATGGGATTTGGACATATGACTGTACAGTGTCCTAATAAGAGAGTCATGACAATTATGGAGGGTACCAGAGAAGAAGAAGAGGATGAAAAAGAATCTGTCGAGCCTACAGACCTATCTATAGCACTGCAGGAGTACTATGACGATCAAAATGTTGAGACACATGAGGAGGGAACAGGTGAACAGTATTTACCTATTAATGTGTTGCACAAAGTTCTGACTACATCTCCAAATGCTAGGGACAAATAGAGGGAGAACATATTCCACACTTTTTGCAGGATAAGAGGTAATCTTTGTGTACTAATCATTGATAGTGGTAGTTGCACTAATGCCATATCTGTTGTATTAGTAGATAGATTACAACTAACCACTAGTCTACATCCTAACCCTTACAATTTGCATTGGTTGGACAATCGAGATAGTATGCGTGTTACACAAAAGGCAAATGTGCCAGTTAGTGTAAGAAAGAAATATCATGATGAGATCCTTTGTGATGTGATTGCCATGTGTGCCTTTCATTTACTGTTGGGTAAACTCTAGATGTTTGATAGGAAGGTGTTACATGACTGATTCAGCAACACTTATAAGTTTTGAAAGGGAGGGTCTCGAATAGTACTAACGCCTATGCCTCCATTACAAGTGCACACTTTCCAAGAGCAAATCATGACTATTTCTGCTTCTTCTAACAGTAGGGCAAACAGGTTTGCAAAGACACCGGGGTTCATTCCAAGAAATGACCCTCTAGATTTGAGGGCAAATCTTTCAGAGGCCCGAGGAGATGATGGGAATCTACCCTGTGATCCCAATAGTCGGGGAACCTGATTTGGATATATGATCCAAATTGCTCACATGTATCAATTTCCTTATCTAATAATGTTTGAATTGCATTATAGCAGGTACAGTGATCAGTCTTTACAGGATGCCAAATAACCTACACTATTGATCAAATTGGGAACATCATCGAACTCACATCCAACGACCCGCGATGAACTCAATTGGCTCGAAGAATCGGCTCTTTGAAGACGATCTTTTGTACTTGTAATTTTTAATATTGAAGTGGTCATTTTGTATTCATTTTTTTGACTTTGTGATTTACTTGTAAAGGGCGTTTTAGAACTGGCCACCTAAGTGGCTTAGTTGTAATTTTCATGGGGTTTTTACTCTAATAGGAGCAAGTATAAATACTTGCTAACTAGAGTTTGTAAGGGACGTTTTGAACATCTCATTTCTGAAATTTTTGGTCATGGAAAGCTTGCTTCTTTCACGTCTCAAACTCTTATCAATTTCATCATTGGAATTGTAGCGAGTTGACTTGATTAGTATTGTGAGTAACATCAATTTCTTCTTAAATTGCTTCCAATTACTTTTAGTGCGTCATATCTATTTGTAATTGGTTGTGTTCTTTTGTTCTTGTTCACTTGTTTAGGGATCTAAATTTTCAAATTTGAATTCAATTCCAATTTGATTGGAATTCAGTTCATCTTTGTGTGATCCTTAACATATATTACAATTGCAAGTGATCTTTATTATAGTTTGTCCTTATAGTCATTTGAATTCACATAATTAAGGTTCATTTGATTGTGGATTTCATGCCATCTTGTTATGGAATTGGAAGTAGATTTGGTGTTCTTGCAATCTCATTGAAAGGCACATCATTAAAGCTAAGCTAAGTGATAGGAAAGGAGGTTGCGATTGGTTAGGAACTAGCTTGATAAAGTCTTGTAGTGGGAGCAAAGGTGTGCCACATTGTACAAGCTTGGGTTTAGTGATCAATCATGCAAGTTCCTACCATTTACTAAGTATATTGTTCTTTGACTCATTCCCTTATTGTATTTATGCAAGTTAGTGTTGCAA
Organism: Laguncularia racemosa; assembly: GCA_037954665.1. Taxonomy (NCBI): domain Eukaryota; kingdom Viridiplantae; phylum Streptophyta; class Magnoliopsida; order Myrtales; family Combretaceae; genus Laguncularia; species Laguncularia racemosa. The sequence continues at coordinate 532,878 of JBBMOL010000181.1, read as the reverse complement.
AAGTATGGGATAGCCTAAGAACTTGAGTGAATGAGCATACCTACAAATGTGTTCCAACAGTAACAATAAGATCTTTAGCAATAAGTTATTTTGAGTGAAATTAGTTGTAGAACCATTGTTTCTATCCTTAATTACCCAACTATAATAAATTCTCCTTTGTATCATAAATTTAAGGTTGATTTAGTCTCTACCCATTTCATTATCTGGTGGAGTTTCCAATTCTCTGTTGTCCTAAAGCTTTGTATATATACTTCTATATCAAAGTTTGTAAAAGGTCTAAAATCAATCTTCAAACTATAGGTTTTGTGCTTTTAGTTGTTGCATATGGAACAAAGTAGCTTATATAACATATTCTATTAGCTCCCAATTTAGTTATGATAGAGGTCATCGGTCACTCATTGGTAGGTTAAATCAATCACTATTAGTAGTAATTACCAAGCTTTAAGCTACCAATTACCCTTTATAGTGGATCAAATAGTGGTGGTGAGCAACCTAACCCCCTTGGGTGCCCATCATGAAGCCACTAACAAACACTCTTTTTTTTTTTTTTTTGGTAAAAAATTAGCATAACACTTAGTTTAAGCTAAAATGACTTTCTTTCCTTTTCTTGGATTTTATTTTAATGGCATTCAATAGATGGAATTTTAGGGTTTTTCTTTTCTTTTCTTTTTTTCTAAAGCAAAATGACACTCTGCAAGGTTGTAAGCATGTTCAATTAAGATTCAAATATGTCAATCCAAAAGTTGAAGTGTGTAATTGCAAATCCACCCAAAAGTTGAGGTAGTAAATTGAGTCATGTGACTAAGTAATATTGATTTGAACTATATTGTTGTGGAATGTTGCATAAGTGCAATATGTGCATACCACTTGATCTAGTGATTATCAAAATATGCATGTTTGGTGAAGATGACATTTATTGTGGCTTGATAGGTTCAAATTGACAACTTACTTAATAGATTTAGATAGTAAAAATGTTGACAAATGATAAAGTACGTAAATTGAAAAATTGAAGTACATAATTGCATGTTGTTGAAAAGATGAAGAAATAATTTTGTTATTATGCCATATTCCAACATGATGAATGGCTTAATTTCTTAAAATGCATATATGAAAGGGTGTCCTTCCACTTTAATGAGGTCTTTTTTTTTTTTTTTTTAAATTAGGGATAACAAGTTGTACTATGGTGTTAAAGTATCATGACACAAATACTATATTGAATAAATGGGCTAACATGGCACAACACAATTGATACAATTAATCAATTAGTGGATTGACATGACATAGCAAGAAGCAATTGATGTGTCTATTCACCAAGATAATAATTTGACATAACTACACAACACATTCTTAAAGTTACTTAAAATATTAATTTAATCAGATTACGGTAGGTTTTGTGAGTTAACACAAAATTTCAATATGATTATTCGTAATATTACATGTGTTAGCACATACACGATTACATTTAACATGAACATGAATTTTTCAAATCATGCTAGCATGTCATGTCAAAAATGGCAATCTTTATCTTTAAGAAAATGCAAATAGTTCTTAAACGTTAATGTTTCTACAATTATACTTGAACACTTCCTAAACTCTTATAACTTGACAAATAATTATTTGAGATTACAAAAAGCTCCTAAACTTTGATCTTATTATGGATACATTCTCAAACTTATCAAATGTACTTTTACACTTTTAAGCTTTGATTTCGTATCTTGTATTTTGTTCTAGGAAAAGTAAATATTTCTTAATATTATAAATTTATAAAAAAATTAGAGCATACTAAAATACATTACATATCTTGTATTTTATTTTAGAAAAAGCAAACATTCCTTAATATTACTAATTTGTAAAAAATTTGGAGCATACTATATTAGTTGAAAATATATATATTTATACCGAAATTAAAATTTAGAAAGTTATGGACAACTTTCCCTTTATTCTTTTAAGAATCGACCATGTTCTACGAGTCCACCTCCTTTCCTTTTATCCTTTCGCGAAAGTGGAATAAATATCAGACAATCCCACGGTAAAATCGTAAGACAGCAAACAGCGTAAGATATCCCTAAGCAATAAATGATAGCATCTGCATAGTCAACCTGAGCGCAGAGGTGCGCAGGATAAGATGCGCCAAAGTAATAAAAAAAAAAAAAATGGCCAGTCTGTTCTGTTCTCTCACAAGGCACAAGTCACAAGTCGTAAACAAGCACTTTTCTGAGAGAGGGAGAGAGAGAAAAAGAGTGGAGTGCATGCACGCGCGAATGTAATCAAGTGTGGGGTGACTGTGGAGAGAGGAGAGAGAAACTAAAAAAGAGGACTTTGGAGTTTGAGAATGTTATTGTTTACGTTATAAAGAAAAAGGTCAGCGTCACCCATTCCCATGTCCAAAAAATTCAACTCCACTTCCCTATTCTTTTCCTTTTTCACTCCTCCTTCACCTTCCATCTTATTAATCTTCAAAATAATTAAATCCTAAAAGCCCATTTAGTTTCGACTGACCCGGATAATCAAAGATGGATGGACTCCCCTCTGGTTATCGTCCGAACGTCGGCGTTTGCCTTGTTAACTCCGATAATCAGGTCGGATTTCAGTTTCTTTTTCGTTGGTGTTTAGTCTTTAGATTGTTTGTTGTTTTTTCAGGTCGGCATCTTTTTCTTTTTGCTTCAAATGTTGGACACTTCTTGTTATGTGGTCTTAATTGAAATGAAAATTAAGATGCAAGTTGTTGGTTTTTTTTTTTCTTCTTTTTTTACTCATCTGCTAATTTCAGGTTTTTTGTTTTCTTTTGATCTTGTTCTGTTGATTTTTCCGTTTCAAAAATTGTGTGAAGTTACGTATACACTTTGGAAGATATGTATTTTCTCTGCAATAAAAAAAAAAAAAAGGAGAAGGAAGGATTTCTCCAAAGCTGTTTACATCACTTTATGAGATAATCTGAATTGACTTCTATGTTTTCAAAATTAGAAAAAAGCAATTGTTAAAACCAAAAATAGCTCTTTAGTCTTAATTTCTGAAAGGAAAATACATGTAGATATATTTTCGTTTCATGGCGAACTTGTTTTAGATCATCATAAATTCCAACTATTCTGAACTATTCCCGGCTTGAATTTTGCGAGTATACTCATGCTGGTTTTGGCTCTCTTTCTTCCTTTTTTTTTTTTTTTAATAAAAAAGGCTATACTCATGTTGCTAGAAAGTTCGGTTCTTAATCGTCCGCCTGCTGTATTGGGCATAACCTGCGTCCTTTTCAGTCCATTTTAATTTTTCAGGAAGTGGGTAGTGTGTTGTCAAACAAATGAACAATTCTTCAAACCGACTGATCTCGATCATTGAGAATCCATCTTTATTTTCTCTTGTGGGTCCCATAAATCAAAGACTATGTGATTTTTAGTTGTTAACGCATTTCATGAGAAGGAATAAAAAAAAAAAAAGGATTGGTTGGTTGTGTAGTATGGAATGGAATCAGAGTAGAAGATCAAGAGTTCAATTCGGCACCCTGTTTGATTAAATTGATAACCCGATGAAATTCAGTCGAAATCGCGGCACATAAGTGGAAAACAAATGATAAATTTAAAAGTCCACGCAATATGTATGAGCTTAAGCTTTCAAATAGGTTGGTGGTGCAGTTGAACATATTAGCTGTCCTCCATGTTTTCTGTTCTGCTTTCAACAAGTGATGGTGGTGACTGTTCCCTTTTAGAACTTAGCTCCGATGTGACAAGTGAGAAATGACATAAGCCTTATCGCTGCAGGTTTTTGTGGCTTCCAGATTAAATGTTCCTGGAGCATGGCAGATGCCTCAGGTGAGATTTTACTAGCCTTTCATTTATACTTCTTGACTTATTGTCCCGTCCAAGGGATTCGTCTCAAAATTTTAGGATTTTTTTTTTTTCTATTAGTTCGTAAATCTTTCTAAATTTTCAATCCTGTACGATACTTGTTATACCAATATGATTTTACATGGACAAGATACATACCTTACCACCTCAGCAGGAGGACTGAGAATACGTATTTTAGTTTAGGACTTGATTGGCACTTTTAAGGTTTTAGATTTCAATTGAAAAGGTACATGAAAATTTAGGACTTACGAACATATCTACACCATTTTCAAGTGTCAAAGTTAAAATGAAGTACTTGAAACAACAGGTCTATCCCATATGTATTTGTTTCCACACATGTTATCTGTACATTGCTTTTGGAAGATGCAAATGATTGAATTTATCTGCACAAGGCTAAAAATTAGAGGACAACCATTATTCACTACCTTGTGAAGAAAGTGCACTTTGCTATAGCTTTTCACTAGGCTTGATCGTTCGTTTTTCTTAGAGAATTAGGGAAATATAAACTTTATTTTCCTTGAATTGTCTTTAACAATCCCAGGGTGGTATTGAAGATGGTGAAGACCCCAAAATGGCTGCAATCCGGGAACTACGGGAAGAAACTGGAATTATCTCTGCCGAAACTATTGCTGAGGTTTGTTCCGTTTTTGCTTATGGTGCACTTTTGAATCTTCATACTACATCCAAATCCAAGATTGATAATACTTGATCTTTTTCATTGCGGAAGTCATGTAGATTGCATTTATGTTCAAGGCATGGAGATTGTAGGTTACTGATCTTTTGATAAGTACTTTATTCAGTAAAGAAGCAAAAGACTGGCTACTGTCTTCGTTGCAGCTCTCTTTCACTGTATTTACACAGCAGCTCTTGCTTGTAACTTTTGTCACGTAATTGTTATGCACGCATCAGTTGCATTGCCTTTGTGAATATTTGAAAGGGCAGGACAGATTTTTATTTCTGTATCTGAAGTTGGGAGATATGATAGGTTCCAAATTGGTTGACTTATGACTTTCCACCAGCTGTAAAGGCTAAAGTGAATCGACTCTGGGGAGGTGAATGGCATGGCCAAGCACAGAAGTGGTGCGCTTTTCACTCTTACTTTAGTTTATCTACTCATACTCCCTTCCTCCTCCTTTGACTTGCAAAGAACTTATCTCTAAAGATCTTGAACATGTGAACAGAAATTTCATTGCATTAAATTTGAGAAAATATGTCTGTCTTTTTAGCAAGTGCATCAAAGAGCCAATATTTTATCTTGTCCCTTTGTGTATGAATTGATTCCCTTCCTCAATTGATTAACTTATTTCACAGACTTTATAGTAGAATCACTGGTACCACTTGAAAATATGAAGTGGAATATTTCTTTCGCAGATTCAAAAACATTACTTGGAATATACAACATGCATAATTTGAGAAAACCAGACTGTCTTTTTCTCATAACTTGTAGGCGAAACATCCTTCTAACCTAGGAGAAGTTTAAATATATTTTAAGAATGATGTTGCAATGCTATTATTTTGAGAATAATCCATAATGGCTAGACTAGATGGAGTTCATAACGGTGGTTTGGTGGTGATTGGTGTCTGAGAAGTTGATGGTTGCATAATTTACCCGAATCAGTTTGGACTGAAATTTTCTCATAATGATGGCTTTCCAATCTCTGTTAACATTCCGTCTTAATACTATTAAAAACAATTGGCAGGTTCCTAATGAGATTGACTAGAGATGATGACAGTGAGATTAACTTGGCAAATGGCGAAGCAGAAGTAGAATTTGCTGAGTGGAAATGGACTAGCCCCGAAGAAGTCGTAGAGCAGGTATGCTAAAGAAAATCGAGTTGCATTGCTTATTTGCTTAGCTCATCCCCACTACATTAAATTATATTTTGTCTTTGGAAACTGTCTGCAAACATGGGTGGCTATTGTAACAGGCTGTGGATTACAAGAGACCAACATATGAGGAAGTTATGAGAACTTTCCAACCTTATTTCAGTAGTAGTGGAATATCTGCTAAATGTAAATCATCAAAATGGTGAAGTTATGTGGAGATTTTGTAGAAATATTGCCTTGTGCGACAACTTGGACACAATAAGAACTCCCTCTGTAAATGGATATGCCCGTGTGCTTTTCAGTTTTGGCGGTTGTTTAACATGATGATCTCTGTAATTTTCTTCTATTTATTTAACCTTTTTTAGTCCTTGCATTGGAGTATAGAATTTGATGTAAATGATGAATATTTTATGACACCGGGAAGTACCTATAAAAACAACCATAACTGTCTAATGGAAGATTTGCATGTTCTATTCAGCACATTGGATCATTTAATTATTGTTGGTATGGACTAAACATTAAAAGGTCGTGGGCTGTTGTAGCATTTGATCAAGCGTTTGTGCATTTTAACCCCTTGACTTGGAGTTTAGAAATGAGGAAACTCAATATGTTGGGAGTTGTATGGGTCTTATTAGGAGGCTTCATCTTAAGCGTATCGGACAAGCCGATTTGAAAAAGATAATAATACAAGGGAAATCTATGGAGAGATCTTGCATGTTAATTTCTTCCTACTCCCGCTATATATGAAAGCCTCTGAACTTGGTAATGGGTAATGGAGCTGGTTTGCCAATGTGCAAATGAATACTCTTTTAGGATATTTTTGCATTCAAATGAATGTTCCGTTGGGATCCTTTGACATATGGGATGGGAACTATGGATGAGGGAAACCTTAATAGGTTGATGGAGAAAAAGGAATATGTATCAATACAAAATTTCTGAAAGGACAAGAAAAGTACTATACAACATTTAATGGACAATTCAGTCGAGTCATGGGGATTTCGTAGAAGCATACGGTAGGGAGAGCTTGACCGAAGGAGATCTGTCTACGAGATTTAAGAGCTTTTGTTGGGATTTGTAGTTTTGTTGAGTTGTTTAGGATTGGTACTCTGCCTATACAACGTGAAAAGGTATTGAGAAACGATATAACCCTTCAGTCTCTTCTAGGATGATTATAATCCAAAGGCCACACGGATATTGAAAGCGCAAATAGAGGATGTATACTTTTAAGCGATGTAAATTGAGTATAAACTTTATAACATGTATCTTTAGAAGATGTCGTTATCTATTTGTTGTAACCATGATATATTTAGCTACTCTTTTAAGTGTCATAATTACATTTATGTATAAAGGGATAATTATAATAGAGACGGCATATGTTTGCTCTCAAATACAAGTAGAAAAATATATATTTTAAGTAGTCCAGAGTAAGGATAAACATTACATGTTACATATGAAGAATTTTGTCTAACTCCCTATTAAATAGTGTTGCTTTGTAGCTCATTTATCACTTTTAACTGTCATACACCACCCATATGCCAAATTGAGTGGTTATTAGCAGAGATAGAGAGGGAGAGAGAAATGATTCTAATTTGGCAGACGCATCATCTGTGAGGAGTCAAAATATGCTGTAAATAATACCTGTTTCAAGTAAAGCCCCAAGAAATAAACGAACATATGCAGTTTAAATTAATAGCACCTACTAAACGTATGACCAAATCTATGTAGGTTGAATGCAGTGGCAAAAAAGCACCACTACTACACCATCCACTAAATTTTTTAGTGTGTGATAATGTCCAAGTAAAATTGTGAAGAACTGATGTGGAAAGAGTTGAACCTAAAGAAGAAGTGATGAACATAGCGCGGAACAAAATTGAACACGAGGAAGACGGAGTAACTACATCTGCCATCTGCCATCTTAAACTCACTCTTCCAATGGTTAAAAGTATGGGTCAGACTTGAGTAAGGTTTTGTCTTCCCTGGTATTTTCTCTGATAGTTATCTTAGGATTTTAGTTTCTACTAACTTTATAATATTTATTTGTCCTACGTGTGTTAAGAAGCTAAAATTCATGTGTTTTTACTTCTGCTTTTTCTTCTTTTATTTTATTTTTTTGCCTACGACCCATTTGTATTGACGTGTACATGTATGCGTGGGATTTAACATGACAGATCAAGCAGTGGTAACACGATTATAACAAGTTAACGGTATTTAATGCATATACCGTATGTCATGATGCTTATTACTAAATTATAATAGAAAAAAAGTACATTCTCTATTTGGATTTCAGGAATGCATACATCCTTTTATGGAGACATAGGTAACACCATCATGACTAGGAGTTTAATGACAATCCTGTATATATCAAACACGTCGATGTATACCCCAAATCCAGAGTTTTTTTTTTTTTTTTTTTTTAATTAGAAAAAAACGAGGATACATTGGAATCTCATATCTAAACCTCGGAGTACCCCCTCAATGGTAGACAATAGAACCAATCACATCTTTTAAAAACACTTGGGAGACTGGTGGGTAATAATTGAGGCTGTACTTATTCCGAAATGAGGGTGTTAGTTGTGCTTCATAGAGAACTCGAGAGGATAACTATAATTAGGCCAAGGGTGAGTTGGTGGTTGAGAAAGAAGAGGTGTAGAATAATCAAGTGGACTTCGACAACCCAAAGTATAAAGCCAAATTGAGTCAGAGCAGAGAGGAGCTAGAGGAAAACTTGGATGGGAGCCTATGTTCCAGAATGTAGAATTTCTTCATGCAGAGATTGTAGATCGTGAGAAATCCTTGACCCTGAATGAGAAGATTGGAGAGATCAACCCATAAACGATATTAAATGGCTTAGAGTCCTCTTCAGTCTCTGATGAGGTCATTAATGTGGGAGAAAATGAACCTGAGCTAGAGTATCTAGAGCCCCTCAGAGACATAGTTAAGTTTGTGCTGGTATTGATCATAAAATCTTCTTCCCTTTGATGAACTCATTCTATGAAAGTTCTGGGGAGCTGAGCTACAGTTAGATCGGTTGAGAAATCTGTCTTCCCCTTCCATGTTAGAATTATGGGAATGGGACGTGGTCATGTAGGACCCTGGTGGATTGGATAGGATAGTCAAGCGGAAGACTGTAAAATAAGTGTTCGATGGGAAGCAACTCACTATCTTTTTGTTTGTTTGTTTGTTTTTTTTTTTTTTTGATGTGTTTGTTGAGTATGTAAGTTAAAGGATATTTGACATATTGTAGGAGTCAGCTGCTAAGGGATGACGAGGATTGAACAACTATTGACCCGTTCATCACCCAAAGGAAGTATTATTCCTTACCCTTAGTCTGATTTATCTTGTGTAAACAATGAGGACATTATCCATCTTAATGCTAGGCAAATTAATTAATTATAATGTAGTTTGTTTGTTTGTTTGTTTGTCTTTTTTTTTTTTGGTAATTTTTAAGCTTACTTTTAACACACACTCATTTCTTAGAAGTCTTAGAGGATTATAATCTAGAGCAAAGAAATAAATTATATTTGTCTCCTAAATTTGTTCATAAAAAACAATAATAATAACTAATGTTTAGTTTAGTAGTAGGCTTCATTAACTCAAGTGATTAGGTTCTAAAGGAGTCATTAGGGGAATAACACCTATTGTCTTAGATATATATTCGGGAGCGTTGGTTGAAAGTTCACTATAAGGGTTGCCAGAAAATTCTAAAAAAGATGGACTTCTAATTTCATTTCTTTTTTTTTTTAGAAAAAAAAGGTATGCTAAAGTGGTAAAGGTTTAAAGAGGCATCCTAAAAACCTAGTAGTCTAAGGTTGTCTTAACCTAGGATTTACTAAGGAAACTACTTTATACAAAAATAAAATCAATGTGAAAAAGTGTTCACAATCAAATAAAAGACTCCTAAATAAAAAATTTTAAGAGATAAATTAATGTGATATGCATTTTCCTTAAATTATGATGCTCAATGATATGAAAGAGGAGAGCTTATACACTGTAGATAAGTGTATAAAGTATAGGTTTTTTTTTTTTTTAGATTCTTCCCAAATAAAATTTCAATTTGATTTAAATGAAATACTAATTCAAAATCCCACTTATATAGGCCTTGGAAATTAAGTTACTAAAATGTTGTTAATAGCTAAGCTTGAGGTCACTTTAGTAATTCTAAAATTACTTCCCTTGTCTTAGTCTTATATAAATGGAATTTTGACATACCCATCTAACCCTTTGCACATTAATTACTTAATATCCCTTTTAATTAATTTAATTATTTTTCCTTTATTTAGGATTATTTGATTTTACCCCTTTTAAGAAAATTTTTTCTTTGAAATTTACCTGAAGTTTGGAAGAGCTTTAAAAACTTGTGTCTTATATTGGTTTCCATTTCCAAGTAGCATTTCTTTCTAATTGACCACTCCAAACTAGCATATTTGATAGTTTGGCTCCTTAAGCATTGCTACTTACTATCAATAATCTTTATAGGATAGTCAACATATGTTAAGTTCGGTTACACATCAAGTCAAGAAAATTCCACAATTGTAATTTGATCCGATATATACTTTCTTAACAAGGAAACATGCAACACATCATGCAGAGCAATTAAACTTGAGGTTAATGCTAATCTATTAGCTATTCATCCAATCTTCACTAATATCTCAAATGGACCAATGTACCATGAATTTAGTTTTCCTTTAACTCCAAATTGCACGACTTTTTATAGGCAACACTTCTAGAACACATGCTCACCCACTTCAAACTCTAATGGTTTTCTTTTTTTTTTTTTTTTGCATAACTATTAATTCTACTTTAGATTATCAACATTCTTTACTTAATTACTTGAACTTTGTCAAACACATGCTATACTAACTTGGATCCCAATACAATCCTCTCACCAACTTCATCCTAATGAATTAAAGATCTACATTTCTTGCTATACAATACCTCATGTAGAGCCATCTGAATAGTTGCTTGATAGTTGTTGTTATAAATAAACCCTACAAGTGAAAAATGATTATACTAGCTACCCATGAAATCTAAACATGCTCTCAACACGTCTTCCAAAATCTGTATCATTTTCTCTAATTGACCATATGTTTAGGGGATGGAATGTTGTATTGCATTGTAACTTCCTTCCCATTGCTTGATGCAAGTTTCCTTAAAATCTAATGACAAAGCAAGGATCTCAATATGAAATTGTCAATGTTAGAAAACCATATAGTCTCACTATCTCTTGAATATATAATTGTACCAACCGCTCCATAGGACACTTGGCTTTTAAAGGAATAAAGTAAGCAAACTTGGTCAATCTTTCTACAATCACCTAAATAGATTCATTTCTAGATGAAATCTTTAGAAGTGCAGTCACATAGTCCATAGATGTGCTCCTACTTCTACTCAAGAATGGGTAATGGCTATAGCTCTCTTGCTAATCTTTAATACTCTATCTTAATCTAATAACAAGGTAAACACTTGTTAACATGCTTATCTATATCCCTCTTTATATTATTTCACTAGTAGTGCTTCTTAAGATCACTGTACATCTTCATACTCTCATGGTAAATAGCATAATTGGAAGAATGAGCCTATTTCAAAATTTCCTTTCTCAACTTTGATCCTTATAATACCCAATACCATGTAATAAACTTGATTACATCATCAAAATCAACATTCATTTCTGACTTTCGACCATCTTCAATTATTTACTTAATCTTCTTTTTCCTCTTAGAATCTTTTTTCTAGTTGTAATTGTAGGGTAGCTACATAATCAACTCTATCAACCATAACCTTAATATCTAATCTCCTCAAATCTTCAAGGACATGCTTCTGACTGGTAAGCAATGAATACAGTAACCTATCTTTTCATGTTAAGTACGCCAACTACAACATTAGCTTTACTAGGACAATACAAGATCTCAAGGTTATAAACCTTGATAAGCTTTAGTCAAATCCTCTATCTCATACTCAACTCTTTTTGGGTAAATATGTACTTCAAACTCTTATTGCTATGACCCAAAAGGGAGCCTAGTAGAAATGCTTAAAAGTCATCATAGCATGTGTGCACATGAAATATAAAAGTCGCATTGCAAGTCAGAGGTTGTAAGACTTTAATTAAATGTTATCTACTTATTTTAATTGATAATACATATAATTGAATATTATTAAAATAACTATAGAAACCAACATATTATAGTTTTCTAGAATCGTAGAAAATTGGTGTCCCATACCAAATTGTGAAATCAATTCATTCAAAATTTAGAAAATAAAGGTTCCAAATGAGTTTTGAAATATATATATATATATATAACGAAATAGATTACAAATTTTAATATTATATCTATCAATCTAAGTTCAATTCAAATGTACTCTAAGTCTACACCTATCCTTCAAGATCTAAGTCTAGAACACATGTCACTCTAATCTTAGCCCATTCTTAGCTTTGAAGTACCTAGAAAGACAAGCTACTTGGGGGTGAGCAAAATCACGATTCAATGAGTTCGTTCCTTACCACTACCATTCAAACAAGTTACCAATCATTAATTAGTACAAACATAAAGTCTATCTACACATGAAATGAATGTAGACAACATATCCATGGGAGTCTGAAACAATGAAAGGTGTAAATTTACATCATCTACACTTTGATTGACCTCCACACTTACCTACATGGAGCACCTCACCTTACAAAGGAGGTTGTCTCAAGGCACGGTCCCCCAAACAAACTCAATGCTTACCTATCACCGAGAACTACCATAAGGGCCAATCTAAGTGAACCTTGCATTGAGGCATCCACCATTAATCAATCAATCAATAATATCCCAAGAGCTAAACTAGGTGATCTTACACCGAGTCATTTATCTTCAATCTATTTTCCATATTTATTATTATTAAGGGTAATTGGGAAAAAAAAGGCTAAATCCAGAGATTGGGCCGCACATGAGTTCAAATATAGATTTTAGAGCTCTAATTGAGTCAAACTTAGGTTTGGCTAGCAAAAACAAGCAAAGGGCTTGTAATGGCTACATGGCTAGATGAGGTAGTCCTTAACGATCGAGACTGTGTTGGGTACCGATTTAAGTAGTGACAATGGTGTGGTGTCAAGTGTGGTGGTTAGTAGTAGCTTATGAGGTGGTAATAATGGTCAAATTTAGGTATGGTGGTTAAGGGACCAAACAACGAAATTGAAACTAAAAATTAGTCTTTTACAAGACTAGATAACACTAGAAATCTACTAAGACCAATTTTAAGCTTTGAGGTTTAGCGTAGGTGGAAAAAAAATTGAAAGAAGTTTTGGGTCCTAGGTATGTGTTTTAGAGAGAGAAAGCTAGAATATAGCTCAAATGGGGATAATTCGTGTTATGTTTTATTATGGAAATGCTTCCCTAAGGCCCTATTTATACTAATCAATCTTTGATTAAGCTTGCAAATTCCAAAAATTAAATTAATTTCACAAATTTGTGTTGATGGGTTTGGTACACAAAATGATTTTTTTTCTACCTTTGAGTTCAATTTTGTCCACATAACTGTGTGAATTTTGACATGATTTGAGGCCCAATGAGAAGTATGCCATATATTCCACACGATTTTACTATTAATTTGGTGAAATGATGTGATAAAAGAGATCAAAATTAAGCCCAATGTAGGCTAACCACATGTAAAAACAAGGGGAACTATGCTAGAAATGGGTTTGCTAGACGAAGAAAATGATGACATGGTGATGATGTGGACTGGGTGGTGCCTATGTGGATGGTGATGTTGTGACATGTGGTCAATAAGGTGGCACTAACATGGATATGTGGACCAATTTAAGTTAGTGATCTAAAGAATCAAACTTGTACCCTTAGGGAGCCTTCATGTGTGTAACCAAGTGCCTAACTAACTAGGCTAGGCTATTTTCCTTAACATGTTATGCACTAAAATTTTATTTAATCCTTGCATCCACCTAATCCAAATTTAAATACCGAACCTGATTTCGGCTAAATTGAAAGCTTGATTAATTAGCTCTCTAAAAAATGAAATTGCACCATTTTTGCAACCTAAGTCTAGAACACAAGTTGAAAGTAATTTTAAAATTGAGTATAATTTGACAGTTTTATGAGCTTTAGTTCACTACTCATCTTGTTAATTCAAAAATTGATTTTCACATAAATTGGTTAATTTAAATCCAACCGATGCGCCATTTGAAACCACGATTAGCTTAAATTGACTCCCATTTCATGATATGGAAATAAGTAACTTGGATTATAGTTAGAATATTAAACTTTTAAAAAATCAAATATTCCATTTAAAGCTCAAAACCCTCAAATAACATATGTGTACTTTAACTTCCTTTGATGCTAAAAATATGATAGACCTTAGAATGGGACCTAACATTAACCTAAAATCCTTATTTTTCTTAATTTTCTAATTTTCCTTTTTTTTTTTAATTTATCTATTTTTTATTTTTTTTCCAACTTTCTTTTCTTTTTTTTTTGTTTATGCTTTCCTTTTTTTTTTGTATTTTTCCTATTTTCTATTTTTTATTTTTTTTCCATTTTTTATTTTATCAATGAGGACCTTCTCCATTATTTATTCAAAAAACTAATTCTAAAACATGGGGAGAAAAGTAGGTTGTTTACATTGGAGTTATTTTGGACCCTTGAATTAAGTTTAAATTTTTGAAATTTTCCTTTAATAAGATTGATCCACTTATAAGTGACGAAAAGTTAGTTAAAATAAAGAGCAAGTTATATAAGCTCTTTGAAGAATATAATAAGAGTAAGGTAACATAATGCACAAGGCAACATAAAGCACATTCTATTAGCTTTCAAGTTAGATCTTCTTGAGTTCAATAAACATATAGAGGTGGGGTTGTAGGTAAAGGACCTGCAGAAAGCTTAGGATTTGGAAAAAGTTTAGGTATTGATTTTGCTACTCTTGATATAAGTTTAATAATCACCTTAGTTTTTTTTTTTTTAAATAATGTTCCATTTTTAATGATCAATTATTATTACTAGTTTTTTCCTAATGATGTAGGAGTATTCTTGAATTGAGGTAGAGACCACAGGTAACTCTTCCTTAGATCCCATTATGGTACCATTATAAATAGTAATAAATTCTCTATTTAAAATCACTTAGCATATTTATGACACCATAATGAATGCCCTCTTTAAATTACTTAGTATAACACTGATAATCTATTTTAATCATTTAAAAGTTTGATAATTTATTTTAATCACTTAACGTAACATTGATCATCTATTTTAATTACTTAAATATTCAATCCTTTATTTAAAGTTAACCCCAAATGCCGATCCTCTTGCTTATAATTTTCCTAATAACAATGTGAAGGGAAGATTTAAATGTAATTGTTGATGAAGAATGATTAATGTTGACGTAATTAGTTTATGGCCATTTGGAGTCATATTTTACATGAAGTTTTGTATAATGGCTATATTTTTCATCTTGACTACTTTGTTCTTGATTTGCTGTTTGTAAATTGTAATTTTAATCTTTTAATTTAATGTATGAACTTCTAATTTAGCCTAGTAGTTCAACCATGCTGATAACATGACATTTGTAATGTGGAAGATAGTGATATAGGTTTGAAATATGTGCTTAAAGGATGCTGTGTTGACTGCAAAAGCTTAAAGAACTTCATAAGTACTTTTTATGCACTTCGTTTCACTTGAAGAACTTGTATATCATGTTTACTTTTTATGCACACTCATAAGAGCATCCTATGATTTTTTTTTTTTAATAATAGAATGCTGCTTTATGCTAGAGTTAGTACTTAGGAGGGAAACTAGAGTTATATGCAACTTTTGAAGCTTCTTACTTGTTTATTGTCATATAGAGCTTTTTAGTAGCCTAAATGCTACTGACTGCCATTGTAAAATATTAGTGGCAAGATTCTATTGTATGGGTAAGCATTTAGATTTTATTTTATGTTTTCATGGTCATAGTTTCTTATTCATTTGTCAAAAGGAAGGCCATCGAAAAAGAAAAAGGATATCATTTCGGTTCTTCATTAAACGCAAATGATTGATTCGATCTTATTATTTGATGATAGGCAAGGGCTATAGTTCATGTCTAGTAAATGATTTGTGAACATTTATTAAATTGATCGATATTAATCTACTTATCAAATGGATGCTTCAAATCGATTGTAAATCCACGAGTAATATAATATATATATATATATATAATAATAAAAATGCAACTAAGGTTAATATCATAAATAATCTAAAAGGATTGGGGGTAATTTGGTAATTCGCTCAAGGACTATAAATAGGCTATTATAAACCCTATTGACCTTTTTCCTTCTTACATCTCACAGAACTTTAGAGCCTTCATGTGTGAATCTATAGAGAAGGAGACGACCCCTTTTCCCACCACTAGCTTATTGGATTAAGGTAAGTACATAGATCAACGATTATGAATCATGATTTACGTATGTATATGATAGCATAGGGAGTAATGAATTAAGGTTATTTACAGATCTAGACCAATCTGTGATACTCAAGGGATGAAATAAGCAATTCACTCATCACGATAATGATTCGGGTCAAGTAAGTGTATTTACTAGTATATTACATTATAAATTTTCTGTTAGATAGATCATTAGGTTGAATTGATTAGAAATTGGGCTGAGGGATCAATTTACGAAGTGTACAGTGAGATATATGGCCTCCCAACACGACCGTGTTGGAACAATGTTGAAGACCTAAAACAAACAGAGAGATACACAGCTTCCCAACACGACCATATTGGAATCGTGTTGAAAATCCAAAGTGAACAAAGAGATACATGGCCTCTCAACACGACCTATCAACATGACCATATTGAGGTCGTGTTGATGAACAGTGAACAAAGAGATACATGACTATGTTGAGACCATGTTGAAAAAAAAAACGACATAATGAACAGAAAGATACATGACTTCTCAATATGACCATGTTGAAACCATGTTAAAAAAAAAAAAAAAAACACGACCTCTCAACATGACCATGTTGAGGTTGTGTTGATGAACAGTAAATAGAGAGATACATGACTATGTTGAGACCATGTTGAAAAAAAAAAAAGAAGAGAAATTTCTATGGCCTATGGCACGGTCGTGTACTACCCTGTATTCAACTACACATCCTCCAACATGACCGTATTGAGTTAAAACTTGTCTATTTTTCTTTTGATATTTATAAGAATACAATTCTAAAAGTAAATAACTTAAATCATATATAGGTTTGGGAAACTTGTGAAGCTAGAAAAGTATAAGACAAACCAAGTTTTTTATAAAGTCAGGTACATGTATACCATGCTTATTGCTTGTGCTTGATAAATTAGTTTTTTACTTGTGGGTTTAATAATATTGTAAATGAACTTGATTAAATGTGCATGTGAATGTGAATTGCTAAGTCTAAGAAATCGAGTGTGGGTCGGTGTTCTTGGGGTGGCACCCCAATGATCGATATGTGATGTTGTCCCTAGTGGAGTCGTGTATCGAAATGATCTGGGTCTTATGTGGAAGGTTGTGGCGTATATTGTGAAAGTTTATAGTGAATGGACTCATAGATTCATGGACAATGAGAAATAACCATTGTCATATATATATTATGTATGGTTATGGAAGGTTGATGTGTGAGGACTCATGGACTCATAGACAGTGGGGTATAACCACTGTCATATATATATTATTATTATTTATGGTTGTGGAAGGTTGATGTGTGAGGACTCATGGACTCATGGATAGTGGGGAGTACCCACTGTCATATAAATATTATTATTATTCATGGTAAGAGACTCATGGACAAAGAGGATTACGGCTGCCTAGCCTAACTATCTAGTCAATAGCTAAGGTAAGAGATGAATAAATTAAAATAAAATTAAAAAATGGATGGAGTGAGCATTAAGCAGTAAATAAAATAAATTATAAACAACAGGGCGGAAGCATTAGTTATTAAAAACTTAAAGTACGTGGCATCGTCTTTCTAGTCGCATGAACCTTGGGGTTCCTTTGGACCAGTAGCCCGCAACGTCTAGTATTCCAGCCGATATACTTTAAGTATTAATCATACATTAATATTTAAAGCTGTAAATATATGCAAAACCTCAAAAGGCGGTATAACCAGCCGAGGAGGTTATATAAAAACTGCAATAAATAAATAAATTGCAAAGGAACTTAACACCACAGGCGGCAGAGCCAAGGCTAGTGGGTTTTTGTTCTTTTAAGATAAGTAAATAAACAAATATTTACTCTATTAACATTGAATCCTTAGAGAAGGAACATTAGTTACAGACAGAAACAAACAATACATTAAAGAAGAAAGGGGATAAGGAAAAGAGAGAAGTGAAGGTTTAGAAGGATGGAAGAAGATTGGTCGAAGATTAGAGACGAAAGGAGAGGAAGGTATACCTAAGTATGTCTGCGTACTTAGGGCCTATGGTTCATCAACCATAGTAGACGACTCGGTTAGTGTTGGGGAAAAGGAGAGAGAAGGAAAGTGTGGAAGAATTGGCAGAAGGTTGGTGGCCGGAGGTATAGGAGAGGTTAGACGGAGAAGAAGGAAGGTCTTTAGTGTTTGAGCTTTTAGAGTGTTTTGTTCTTTCGGAAATTTTCGAATGCCTCAAATGAAGCAACGTTTCCGTTTTTAAAGAACAAGCATTTTTACTGTTTCTACAGTAAAAGTTCTTTTTACTATAGTGCATAGTACTTTGTCGGGAATATTACTGTTTCAATAGTAATTCCCAGAGATTTTTCGGTGGAAAAGTTCCACTTGTCATTCAAACCGTAAATGACGGTTTGACCATTCAGGCTTTGGGGATGACCCCACGGGTAATTGTTCTGTATATGATGGAGGATTACATATACCATTATCCATAAAAATAAGGAGTAAATACAAAAATTTATACAGTATCTAATACCGTATTTCATTCTATGTATTTTGTTACAAGCGTAACAAAACACTTACATTATTGCCTACGGACTTCCTAGATTGATACCGTAGCAATCGTCTTCATTGCTTTGTAATCCGGCTGATGTAGAGGCGGAAGAATTTTCTTCATTAGTCTGCATTTCATCTTCGGATTTCTTCAATTGTGCTAGAGCAAATTCCAGAACTTTTTTCATTTCTTCTGGGTTCTGCGTCTTTACCATGTTTAACATTAAGAAACCCCTATCATGGAGAAAAGGGGTCTGAGTTCCTCCTTGGGTCAGGAATCTTTGCTTAGCCAACCATTTGTCGATTGCTGACTCAGTCACCCTGTCCCAGAGCTTGAATCCGTCCCACCATTTGACCTTGAATGTCCTGGTGAGCACCGGAGTTTGGGTTCTTCGGTCTTTCTTGTAACCGAAGCTCCATGCCATTACCCATGATATCTCTACATGCATGTAGGATAACATGGTTTTGTCGAACATATATTCATGTTCGTTCGGCTCATAATTTTTTAAGAACAGAAAGTATCCGTTCTTAGCATTTTCATGGACAATGTTTCCAATTGCCCCATATTCTTCCCACCAGTGTGCAAACCAGCAGGGCAAATTTTTTGAAGAACATTTATCAAAAAAGATCAGCCATGTATGAGATCTTTTCTGATTCATTCTTAAAAAGGCATTGAACCAAGCCTGCTTATAATCAAAATAATTATAAGTAGCTAAATGAGGTTCCATTGGACCCAGTGGATTAAAACTGAGTTTTTGTTTGCTAGTCGGCTTGCCAGGCCAATCGCACAGGTTTATGACCTTGTGGATTCTAGCGGTTGAGTAAGAAATTACTCCATTGTTTTGAAAATGTTTGATTGACACAGATCCTGTATCAACCAGAATTTTCTCGTAAAAATCCATATTTTTTAATGGATCATACGGTACATAAAAAACATTTTCAGGAAATATTTTCCTGGCAAAATCAAAAGGATCATTTTCATGCATACCTTTTTCTACTGAAAAGATATACTTGGAAATGTTCTTATGATACCATTTTTGAAAATTCTTTTGAGGGACTAAGGCCTTCGAAGAAGATGCCACCTCAGTTACATGAACATTGGTAGATGATTTTTTAATCATCTTTTTCTGGTCTTTGACGGGAGACCTGGAACCCAAAGCATTAGTGATTGCCTTAATTAATTCAGGCGTTATCACTACATCAGTGTTTAAACTCACATTACCCTCAAGTGGAGGTCTGGTCATTAGTCTGGATGAGGCGGTTGATTCCTCATCACATTCTTTGATTGCCAATGGCACATTAGGTTTTGGAGCCGTAGCAGCAAGCCACGACCTGACATTTGTAAGTCCCTTACGGGGGACTTCCTTTTCCTTTCCCTTTCCTTTGGGAAGCATCTCCCTATAGGAATTCACGAGTCAGGAAATCAGGAAGAGAATTAGACGTTCCTTTGATATGCATAATTTCGAAATCAAAACAGGATAAAATTGCTTGCCATCTGGAAAAAATCTGTTTTGAAGCCAAATTGTGAACATCTTTCTCTAAAACATTTTTTGCTGTAGAGCAGTCAATTCTTAAAAGAAATTTTTGATTTAACAAATCTCCTTGAAATTTAGAAATTGTTAAAACAATAGCTAAAATTTCTTTTTTAATCGTGGAATAATTTAATTGACATTGGTTCCAGTGTTTTGATACGAACTGGACAACATTTTCATTCCCATTAGGGGACTTTTGTTTTAGAATTCCACCAAATCCTATGTCAGATGCATCAGTCTCTACTATTTTTGGTAGGGATGGATCTGCTAGATGGATTCAGGGGATTTCCTTTATCCTTTGCTTGATTTGTCTGACGACTTCTGTGTGTTCATCAGACCATTCTGGTGGATTTTTCTTAAGCCTGTTATGTAAAGGCTTACATAAGACATTGAGATTCCTAAAGAAATCTGCTACATAATTTAGGCTTCCTAAGAATCGCTGGAGTTGTGTTTTATCCAGAATTCTGTCAGGGAACTTAGAAGCAAATTCTATTGATCTCTTAATTGGTTGGATTGTGCCATTATGAATATCGAAACCTAAGAACCTAATCCGAGTTTGGAATAAGGATATCTTAGATGGTGATACTACAAGGCCATTATGTCTGACTCTTTTTATGAAGGTTCTGACATGTTTGAGATGTTGTTCTATATTTGAAGAAAATATCATAACAGTATCTATGTAAATTATTACGAAATCTAAATCATGAAAGATTTCGTTCATTATTCTCTGAAATTCAGAGGGTGCATTCTTAAGACCAAAAGGCATAACATTCCATTTATATTGTCCAAAAGGGACGGTGAATGCTGTCTTATACCTATCAGATTCATTGATCTAGATTTGCCAAAATCCAGACTTCATATCGAACTTAGAGAATACTTTTGCATTGTGTATTCTCCCAAGCAGGACTTTTTTGTTAGGTATTGGATACCTAATCCATTTAAGGACATTGTTGAGAGGCTTATAATTTATTACCAACCTTGGTACTCCTCTTTCTATTTCAGCATTTTTGTTAACTTAAAAAGCAGAGCAGCTCTAAGGTGATTTGGATTTGCGGATAAGCTTTTTAGCTAACAGGTCATTGATTTCTTTCTTACAGTGTTCTAGAACACTGCTGTTCATTTGTGAAGGTCTAGCCTTCGTGGGAATGTTTTTCTCATCGAAGTTACCTTCATAAGGTAATCTGACTGAGTGGGATTTCCTATCCTAGAAAGCATTAGGAAGAGTGGAGTAGATGGTGTTTTTGATCTCACTCTCTAATTTAGAAACATGTGTCCTTACAGGATTCTTTTTGATTTGGTCTTCAATCCTATGTAGTTCCAAATCGTCATTTAAGAAGGATAGATGATCCTCCTTGGCTTTAATCAAACAATTTATCTTAGAAACTGAGTTCTGTTTAAGCATATCAATCATTTTAGTTTTTGGTTTTGAAACAAAGTTAAAACAGATAATTTGTCCGTAATAATCTGTTTCAATACCTCTATTGGTAACCTTAAAAGGTTGGATTAAGTTGATAAAAGGAGTTCCTAAAATAACATTATACTTCAAATTTTTGACTAAGATGAAGCTAGTATTATAGGAGACATTATCCTTTACAACTTCTGCATTGGGTAATTTGAAACTAATGTTTAGTGTGTTACCGAAGGCAAAGCTTAGAGATTGGGTTGTTTTTTCAAAATATTTTGTTGGAATTAACCCTTCTCTAATGCAATTTAAATCTGCGCCAATATCAAACAAGGCAGTAGTTTCTAAGATAAATTCTTGGTTTATCTTAATGGTAATTGGAATTACCCATTTTCTAGTGGTTACTTCCACTAGTTGCATTAGATATTCTAGATTAACTTCTTTTCCAGATATATCAGAAGAACTTCCATATTCAGCTTCATCATCTGAATACTTTGTTCTGGACATTTTAAATTCTAAGAATTGCTGCCGCAGTTCCTTCTGCATAGCTTTTAATTCTTGAATTTCTTTCTTTTGGGAATTAATTTCCCCTTGAAGATCACTAAGTGTGATTGGCTTAGTTTTCTTTGGTTTGCCTCTGTTAAGGACTTCATTGAGGTTAAAGGTCAGATTGTTAGAAATTGAGGAAGTAAGTTTGGCTCCTTCCAACCATCTCAATTTCTGTGAATTGGACATTGAATCTAACTTAAGAAGAAATTCTTCTTCTTCCTTAATTAGGACATTGATTGAATCTTCCTCTGAGGATGATTCAAGATCATTACATTGGAGTCCCTCTTCTTCTGATGAAGAAGGTTCATAAGAAGAATATTCTTCGAATATTTCGAGGACTTCTTCAAGTTTTCTTTCATCAAGATTAAGGGAATTTAATTTTTTCTTGATCTTGCATTTGTCAGCCGTGTGTCCAAATCTGTTACACAGATAACATCTAACTCCTGTAAAGGGTTTTCTATTCTTTTTAAATTTACCTTTTTTTGAGTTTTCATTGTTTTCTTTAGATTGTTTGTAGGATTTTTTAGAAAATTTCTTCTTCTTATCATCTTTTGATTTAGAAGATTTCTTCTTGGTTTTCCTTTTACAATCTACACATTTTGAGTTATCAAAGACAAAGGATGGATCATATTGCTGACAGAATTCTCCAAGGCTTTGCTTTTTCAATTGTTTTTCTTTCTTAAGTTGTTTTTGCAACCTAATTGTGTTGCACATTTGAGTTCCAATCTTATAAACATAAGAATTTAACTCGCCATAAGAAAGATTATTGTAAGGAATTTCTCCATTAAATTCCTCACGAATTTTGGACCTAACTTGTTCACCTATTAAATTTGGCAAACCAGCTAGAAATTTTTCTTTCCAGAAGGATTGATTGCAGTCATCTCGCATCAATACCCTCTGAAGGAATATGTCTTTGTATTGGCGGAATTCTCCTAAAGACTTGCATTTCATGTTGGATAAGAGATCTAAATTCTTATCACGGATATGAGAAGGATCTCCTATGAAATGTTGACTAATACAAAACATTAATGTATTAACAACATCTTAAATTGGTTCATTACGTTCATTGAGTATTTTAACTCCAAATTCATTTTTCTTTTCTGAAGTTAAAATGTTCATTCGTTGTTCTCCAGTGAGATAATTATCTCACCATCCTTTTAATTGTTCGGTGAAACCAGAAATTAAAAGTACTGCAATTTTGAAATCAGATTTGCCTTGAATACTTCTATTAGTATTGGCGAACATGATCATTTGGTTTAAGACATTTAAGATCATTTGTTTTGAGGCTCCATCTATGTTCCATTCATAGGTGGTTCCTGCAGAGTATTTGTTCTGATAATTACTTGGTTTTTCTTCTAACAAAATATCAGGAGGAGTTGCTCGCTGATAATATAGTTTTTGAGGTTCTTGCCAAGTAATCTTGTTAACTTCTAAACCATTAGAATTATCGAGACTTAAGTCTTTTGATAAATCATCTGGATTAGAATCATTGGTTTCACTTAACACATTAATTTTTTCGGATGGAGTGTCTTCAATAACTAGATTCCTAAATTTAGGAGTATCTAATTTTAAAGATTCTACCGATTCCATTTTCATTTTTCCTTTTAATGATTTCTTCCTATCTTGGATAGCTTGAAGAAATTCATTACTAGGACTGATCATTTCAAAAGGTTTGAAAAGTGGTTTCTTTTCAACCTTAATGTTTTCATTATTATTGACCTGAGGTTTACTAATTGAATCTTCGATTCTGTCAAGTTGTTGACCTATTGTGTGAAGATTTTTATTAGTAAAATTGTTCTGATCAATAATCTTTTTAATACCAGGTCCTTCAGCTGCTTCTGCAACTTTGAAAGGAGCTAGCTTGATTTCGGTTTCCTTATGAGGATACCGGATATTGCTAAGTGGCGGATGAGTAGATTCAACTATATTGCCATCACTTAGTCTCCATTGGATGGTTCTATTAACCTCATTTATAAATTTTGGTTTCAAATAATATTCTTCTAACCAATCGAAGAATAAAATCTAAGTACCAATTTCATTCATGAATTCATAATATTCGTTTTTAATTTGTATTTTAAACTTACCAAAAGTCTTAAAATACCATTGTCTTTTCTCTTTATTTTTAGAAGAATTAAAATCATTATTTAGAAATAACCTATCTGGTTCGAAGGGTTTTTCTATGACATTGAGTTCAGAATCTCCTAATTCTGAAGCAATGGGTTCTTCCCATTCTGAAGAAGTTTGATATATTGGTCGACTTAATCCCGAAGGCTTATTAACTAAACCAGAAATTGCAGGATTAGTCTTTTTAGGACTTTCCTTGATATTTTTAGTTTCATCAATTTTGGACAGATCAACTGACCTTCTTAATGATCCTAAGGGCATTGAACTTCTAGGAGTTTCGAAAGATCTCCTAGGGAATTGAAGTGTAACTTTACCATCAGGATGTTGAACAACATTAGATGGTTCAGCTACTTGATAAGATTTCTGGGGAACGGGATTTTCTATTTCCCAGTGGTCAGGTAGGCTAACCTGATCCCATTTGATTATCCTAGGGATAGTCACATTAGATCTGTTTAGATCTGTTTGAATCAGAAGCGTTTGACCTCTTTTGTCAATTTTGTACGCCTTTGATCCGAAAGCTGTTTTCATTAATTTGAAATAAATTCGATAGATGACTGCCATGGGCAGAGCACTTTGAACCATTTTATAATTGTGGGTCTTAATTTGAAGGGTTAAGGATTTCATTATGGTTTGATCCCTAAGACCTAGAGTGACATTTGGATGACATTCAAACTGGACTGGACCAGTACTGAGACTGGTTTCAATCGATGCATGGATCGATAGTTCATATTCCAGTTCTCTTGCATCCCTAAGGACCATTAGGACAGAGGTATCTAATCCTAATTTTGTAAGAGGTTTAGCTCTTACTTGGATTAGACCTATGTGCATGTAATTCCATTCTTTTCCATAATTTTGAATGGAACCACGGTTTAACATTTCAATTGTTGTCAATCCATCAGAGGCGGGTATGTCTCTTTCTTCTGTGGATATGACATAGTCATTTTTGCCAAAGATTTTCCATTTGGCCATTTGATAGATCTCATCATAAGATCTCTTAGAGATTCTCCAATTATCTATTGCTTCATCAAAATCTTTTATTCTAATTTCATCTCTATTGTTTATATTTCCTAGATCCTTAAGTTCCTCATTTGGAACTGAGCTAGAGGACGACATAGTTCTGCTAAATAAATTCATTTTAGGATGGAATTCCTACTTTAATCTTAATTTTTTGTACATCCCGTAAGGGAAAATACAGCATGAGAGCGTGGAATTCAACCACTCAGGGTTTCAACTCCGACAACAATGCGCTACCCGACTTACGCTCTATCTGCAGGTTTTACGCGGCTTACACGGCGATACTGGATACTCCCCCTTCGCCTAGCGCCACGGTGATCCCGTATTGTTCCAGATAGTACAAAAATTAAGGCGTCCCCCACTTGGGACAATCGGATTTCCTTTTGATCCGGACCCCGGATCCTAAAATAAGTTTATTCAAACCTAACTATATACTCCCCCCTTTGGCTCTGATACCAACAGAGGGCTAGGAATCGACTAGGGGGCACCCACGGATGGATGTTACCTATATATATATATATATATATATATATATATATATTTGTGTATATCGCTTGTTGATGAAAGGATGTTTATGAATGTGATCTGTGAAGATGTTTATGATGTGATTGTTTATCGGTTAAAAATTATGAAAGATAAATAAAATTGTGTATGAATATTATGATGCATCTTACATGTGTTATTGCTTTTAGCATGGCATATGTGTATGTGTGTGTAGGTATGCACTGTACTGGGCATTATCTCACCCCTCATGGGAATTTTTTTTTTTTTTTAGTTGCAGATGTTATAGGAAAGATTGTAGGATATGTTGAAAACCTAAGGGAAACAACTCAAGATCAGAATAATGAAGAGAATGTAGAATACGTCTATTATGATGACTAGTAGGTAGACTAAGGAAAGATATGTTAAATTTTTTATTTAGTCGTTTAAGAATTTCTATTGTAAGTGAATGTTAATCACTTCTGTTGTTTAATTTGAGAAGAATGTTGATAACTTATTATTGAGAAAGGAAAATTTCATTAATCTCTGTTATGTAGCATATGATTTATGACTATTATCAGGAGTACATAAATGTAAGTATTTGGAGAATAGTGGTGATTGAGCCTTTGTGTGTCTTCATGAAATGAGGATATGTAGCAGGCAGTAGCATACTAGGGTTTTGGGGTGTTATAGCTTAAGTGGTATCAGAGCATAAGTTAATGATCCTTAGAAGCTTAGGCTTTGATCAAAAGAATGTAGGTTTGTGATCTTTAATACTTGGGTTGATGAATTTATAAACTGCATAAGTTTGATAATCTTTAGAATTATGTGAGGATCAATAGTATAAGTTTAAACAATAGAAAGTAAGTCATGACTTTAGATGAATTAGGTATTGGATTTGTAAGATAAAGATATATACCGAGAGTGGTTAGAAAATGGGACTGATATTATTGATTTGTGAACTCCTTTAGTAATATTGAAAATGTCATGTTTAAACTTTTCATACTCTGAAGAATGTATATATATTCCTATATCATTCCTCACTATTGTATTTTGTTTTGTAGAATGCTTAAGAGAATTTCAAGATCAGGATCATCCTTAGGAGTTGGAGGTGATGCTCCTAATAACAGAATCCCCCTTAGAGCTCCTCATTAGGGACAAAGAAGGAATGAGGTGAATGTTGCATAAATGCTAGAGGCTATCAATACTCTAGTAAGAGTAGTGGCATAGCAACAGTAACAGATACAAGACATGCAAGTGTTAAACATGAGACAGGCCTAGATGATGGGAGAGATTAGAGAGAGGTCAGTTGGAGAAATGGGTTTGGATCATTTTGTTATAATGGTAAAGGATTTCAAGCCTAAGGTTTACGATCTATTGGATGCTAAACAGTGGATTGATGAACTAAAAAAGACTTTTGAAGCGCTAGGGACACCTGAAGATAAAAAGGTGAAATATACTATGTATCTACTAAGATGCTTAGCTTCTAAATGGTAGTTGATTGTCTCTAGACTCACCATGGGGGTGATCACTTGGGATAGGTTTAAAGAAATGTTGTATGAGCATATTTCTCGACCACCATTAGGGATAAAATGCAAGCATCATACTATAGTTGCTGCTAGGAAAAGAGATCAGTAGATGAATATGAGATGGAACTCAACCGTTTGATGAAGTTCATGCCACCTGCATTCAAAGCTAATGAGAAGTCCATGGCGCATCGGTTTGTGTTGGGATTGGAGCCCACATTGTAGCATGAGGTAGTTGCCTTCCAATTGAAAACCTACTTAAAAGCTGTAAACAAGGCAAAACTTTTAGAACAGATTCATAAGAGAACTGACTAGATGAGAACTTTGGGAATGAGAGTGGTATTAGGAAAAAAGGCCCATTTAGAATACTATCACTCAAGATGAGGGCAAAAGGCCTCACACAGTGCAGACTAAATCTATGGTCATAGCAGCACCCTCCTCCCAAGCGAAACCCTTATATGTGGGATAAAGTAACAAATGTGGAAGATGTTACGGGCCATATGAGCTAAAAAAATGCAAATGGCCAGAGGGTGCTTGTTTCTCATGTGGGAAGAAGGGACATAACAACAAAACCTATTGGGAGAGGCTAATCCCATTGACATTTTGCTTCTTCTTCAAACAGAGGTGTCATAGGCTGGTGGACTACCTAACAAACAAAAAACAAAATGTACAATTAGCCCCAGTAGCAAGAAAATAGATTGGGACGAATAATGGCTAACCTCAATAGGTAGGGCCAAGGCAAAGGGCACTAGTACGAGTGTTTGCACTATAGAAATAGGATACTCTAGATACAGAGACTTTAGTAGGTACACTATTAGTGAATTATACTAAAGTATATGTGTTGTTTAACACTAGTGCATCGCATTAATGTATATCTGATTCATTTAGAAGTAAATATAATGTATGTGTAAACACCCCATTTTTGCCCTAAGGATCAATAATAATCAATAATAAGTGATTTTCAAAATTTTCCAATTTTTTTCATTTTTTCTCTAATTTAGCAAAAATAGGAAAAATGTTCAAAAAAAAATAAATAGGAAAAATACATCAATTTTGGGAAATAATTGTAGAAATGATAAGACAAGGAGATAAATAATTTTTACGAATTTCAAAATAATAAAAAAAAATACAAGACACATATACAATTTGTGTAATAAACAAAACTGAGATTTAGGCCAGCTCAGTTGGCTCGTGGGCACGCCTGGGACGCGTGTGGGGGAGGCGAGGTCGAGGGATCGAATCCGGGCAAAGGCACTTTGTGCCATTTTGTTTTTTTCCCCCAGCTGCCACATGGCATCGTCGGATTGGCCAGCTCGAGCACGCGCCAAGCGCGTGCTCATCTTCTTCCTCCCCTTTAGCCGGTGAACGAAAAACGGGCGAGAAGAAAGCGAAACAAATCCAAGCGAACTTAAGTCGATTTTTCCTAATCTTTTTGGATTTATCACGATCACAAACTAGATAAATCCTAAAAACGGCTCTAATCTAAGGGATAAAGATCACATTTTGAAGATGAGGGCAAATCCTCCACCGCGGTCGAGATTCGGACTTATCTACCGTTGGGCTTCGATGCCTATAAATAGAGATCGGAGGAGAGGCTAAAGGACAGAGAGAAAGGGAGTGATAGAAGGAATTGAAAGGAAAGAAGAAGAAAAGCATATGCCAAGCCCTCGCCAGAGTTTTCTCTCTCAAAGCCCTCACCATAGCTCTTAGACCACCGTATAGGGTGGTTTTTTGACAGAAAACACCACCATCACCGGATCCGTCATCCTTAGAAGCTTCGGAAACGTATCTTATTCGACGAAAACAGACACCGGAACGCCGTCAACGAGCATCTCCAGCCACCACATCCGATCGACCTAGCTTGACCCGCTTCAACTCGATCCGACCCGACCGACCTGACCCGCGCATCGACCCAGATCTAAGTAAGTCGGATTTTCCGATTTTTTTAATTTATTTATTTAGTTATTTTATTTATTTCGAAATTTATTTATTTACTTTTTTATTTATATTTCAATAAATAGAAAAATGTTAGAAATTAGATTTTTTAGGATTTAATGATATAAAAATAAAAATATAATTATAATAATAAATAATAAAAATGTAGAAAATTTATAAAGAAAATAATAAAAACATTAGAAAAATAATAATAATAATTTAGACTTTAGATAGGATAGATAAAAATCTAGGAGAAAATTTTTAATAAAAATAAAAATTATGAAAATTATGAAAAATTAATAAAAATCAATAAAAATTTATAATAGTAGAAATGAGTTGAAAATTAGAGAAAAATGAATTTTATCACTTAGAAAAATCATTTTCTCAAATAAATCCAAAATTGGTATTTTTCCTTAAAGTTATTATTTTCAAAAAAATCAAATTATTAAGCTTAGGCTTAGATTTTTTTTCAAAATCCTAAAATAGTAAAAACATAAATCAAAAGAGATTTCATAATTAAATTCACAAAACACTAAAATTTTTCAGGAAAAGCGAACTATAGCTTGTTTGATCCTAAATAGTAGGTACATAGGCACCCATTTGGGGCAACCCTTAAAAAGAATAAAAAATTCATTTTCTTAGAATAATTCACTCAAAAACACAATATAAAAAACAACAAAAATAAAATAAAAGACATTTCTATATGGAGTAAATTTTAGGAGATTGGGGTGGTAACCGTAAGATTTTAATAGGTTAGCCTTCGAACTTAGAATCTCTAGTTTTCCCTTTTCCTCTCTTCACAAAAACGAGAAGAGGTAATCACGACGACTAGTGGTCCAAATTAGGACTAATCCGCTCCATTAGTCTTAATTCAATCTTTCCCAACAACAGTTGGGTGGCGACTCCAAAACTAAACGAAATTCCTAATTCAAGTCGAGGATCTACATTAGATGAGCATAGGGTCTAGTATAGATCGGATTAGGAATGGGAAATTCAAAAATTAGACTCGACAGTATGTAAAGAAATGTTGAATGTTGTATTGAGCTTGAGTACTCCTATGGGTATGGGTAGGGGATTGAACCAAATATGTAGAAAGGTTTGTATAGAAGTGTAGGGTAGAATATTGTTTGCAGATCTTTTGGTGTTAGACATGATTGATTTTAATGTAATTTTGGGAATGGATTGGTTAATCAGACATCATGCAACAATAGATTGTCATGATATGACCATCCATTTCAACACACCAAAAGGAGAACAATTTAAGTTTAAATTGGAAACTTATAGACCAACAAGATTGCCAACTTATGAACTATAGGGTAAAAGTATGATGGCATCAATAGTAGTTGAAACTGAAGAGGTGATGGA
This sequence comes from Laguncularia racemosa, assembly GCA_037954665.1. Taxonomy (NCBI): domain Eukaryota; kingdom Viridiplantae; phylum Streptophyta; class Magnoliopsida; order Myrtales; family Combretaceae; genus Laguncularia; species Laguncularia racemosa. Next base: position 502,377 of record JBBMOL010000181.1, on the reverse strand, counting down.
AATTAAGAGAGTAAGGGTAGTGAAGGAATTTACTGGAGTATTTCCAAATGACCTACCTAGTTTACCTCGTTTAAGGGAGATTGAATTCAGCATAGATACAGTGCTTGGTACGGCTTCCATATCAAAAGCCTCGTATCATATGGCACCCAAAAAGTTGAAAGAACTAAAGGTTCAAATACAAGATTTATTGGATAAGAATTTATCAGACCAAGTGTCTTACCTTGGGGTGCGCCAGTATTATTTGTAAAGAAGAAAGACAACAACATGCGGTTACTTATAGACTACCGCGAGTTAAATATGATTACAATTAAAAATAAATACCCTATCCCAAGGATTGACGACTTGTTTGATTAGTTACAGGGGGCTCAAGTCTTCTAAAAAATAAACTTGAGATTCATATACCATCAATTGAGGATCAAGGAGGAAGATATCTAGAAGACTGCTTTTAGAACTAGATATGGGCATTATGAGTTCTAAGTAATGCCTTTTGAACTCACAAATGCATCGACGGCTTTCATGGATTTAATGAACCCCATATTCAGGGAATACTTGGATAAGTTTGTCATCGTGTTCATAGATGACATTTTAATATTGTCTAGAAATGAAGAAGATCATGAGCAACACTTAAAGTTAGTATTAAGCAGATTGCAAGCAGAAAAGTTGTACGTTAAGTTTAAGAAGCATGAGTTTTGGCTCAAGCAAGTCATCTTTTTGGGACATGTGATTAGTAAAGATAGATTATCCATAGATCCTGAGAAGATAAAAGCTGTAAATAAATGACCCAAGCTAAAGATCGTAATAGAAATTAGAAGCTTCTTGCAGTTAGCGGGATACTATAGAAGATTTGTCGAAGGATTCTCCAAACTAGCAACCCTTTTGACCAAGTTAACTCAGAAAGGAGTAAAGTTTGTATAGAATGACCAATGGAAAGTAAGCTTCATGACATTGAATGAGAGATTGACTTCTACACCTGTACTTGCACTACCATTTAGTGGTGAAGAATTTGTAGGGTATAGTAATGTCTCTATACAAAGGCTCGAATGTGTGTTGATGTAGAATGATAGGATGATTACTTATGCATATAAGCAATTGAAGCCTTATGAGAAGAATTACTAGACACATGATTTGGAATTAGCAGCCGTGGTATTTGCACTCAAGTTATGGAGACATTAATAGTATGGGGAGAAGTGCAGAATATTCACTAATCACAAAAGCCTCAGGTATTTATTTACCCAGAAAGAGCTAAATATGAGGTAAAGACACTAGTTAGAACTAATAAAAGACTATGACTTAGACATCCAGTATCATCTTAGAAAGGCAAACATAGTTATTGATGCACTTAGTAGAAAGAAGCATGGTAATCTAACAATGATGATCACAACTTAAAAGAGAATATTGGAAGATAGGCAGAAACTAGACTTGGAGATTGTTACCTAGGAAGTTGGAGTTAGACTCACCAATTTACAAATACAGCTAGTATTAATTGATAGAATAAAAGCTGCACAAGTTGAAGATGTGAGGATATAGGAAATAAGGAAAAGAATGGAAGAAGGAAAAGTTGTAGAGTTTAATAAAGATGTAGAGGGGGTATTGAGATATGGTCACAAGCTATGTGTGCCAAGTATAGATGAACTGAAGAAAGAAATATTGAAGGAAGCACACTACTCTAGGTACTCTATATACCTTAGAAGTACCAAGATGTATAAAGACCTGAAGAACCATTATCAGTGAAGAAATATGAAGAGAGAAGTGGTCGATTATGTATTTAATTGTATAACTTGCTAATAGATCAATATAGAACATTAGAGACTCACTGGTATGTTACAACCTTTACCTATACCAGAATGGAAATAGGAACATGTGACCATAGACTTTGTCATAGCATTACCCTAATCGGTGACTAAATTGGACACAGTTTGGATAATTGTGGATCAACTTACAAAATCAGCACACTTCATATCAATAGGTACTGGGTATAAACTAGAGAAGCTGGCACAAATTTACATCAAAGAAATTGTAAGGTTACATGGGATACTGGTCTCCATAGTGTCAGACAGAGATATGAAATTTGTAGGGAGGTTTTGGAATAGTTTGCATAAAGCTTTAGAGACAAAACTACAATTTAATACAACTTTTCACCCAAAGATGGACTGTTAGTCAGAGCGAACGATTTAAATATTAGAGGATATGTCAAGGGCGTGTGCATTAGACCTTGGTGGAAATTGGGATGAACATCTGCCCTTAATGGAGTTCGCCTACAACAATAGTTATCAAGCTACCATTCAAATGGCACCATATGAGGTGTTGTATGGAAAAAAGTGTTGTTCGCCGTTACATTAGGATAAGGTAGGTGAAAAAAAAAATTGGGACCTAATCTAGTGCAAGATGCAGTAAACAAAGTGAAATTGATCAAGTAAAGAATGCAGCCAGCCCAAAGCCGCCAAAACTCATATGCAGACAAGAGAAGACGCCTATTGGAGTTTCAGGTAGGAAATCATGTGTTGTTGAAGATTTCACCTACGAAGGGAGTGATAAGATTTAGACTAAAGGGGGAGTTGAACCCTAGATATGTAGGATCCTTTAAAGTCTTGGAGAAAATTGGACCAGTGGCATACAAATTGGTATTGCCACCAAGTCTAGTTAGAGTACACAATATATTTCACATTTCCATGCTAAGAAAATATGTACCCAACCCAGATCAAATCACTGCACTGGAACCTCTGCAAGTGCAACCAAATCTCACAATTGTGTAAAGACTTGTTAAAATTGTGGATACTAAAGAGCAAACTTTGAGAAGACAGGTAATCAAGTATGTTAAGGTGCAATGGAGCAATCAAACCGAAAGAGAAGCAACCTAGGAACTAGAAGAAGAGATGAGAAGAAGATACCCAGAACTCTTCAGTGATCCAAGTAATTTTCAAGGACGAAAATTCTTGTAAAGGGGGAGAACGTAAATACGCAAGTAATAATATATATATATATATATGGGGGAGAACGTAAATACGCAAGTAATAATATATATATATATAATAAAAATGTAGCTAAGGTTAATATTGTACATAATCTAAAAGGGTTGGGGGCAATTTGGTAATTCGGACAAGGACTATAAATAGGTCATTATAAACCCTATTGATCTTTTTCTTCCCTTTGTATCTTACAGAACCCTAGAACCTTCTTGTGTGAATCCATAGAGAAGGAGAAGACCTCTTTTTCCACCATTAGCTTATCGGATTAAGGTTAGTACATAGATCAACAATTATGAATCATGATTTACGTATGTATATGGTAGTTTAGGGAGTAATGAATTAAGGTCATTTATAGATCTAGATCAATTTGTGATACTTAAGGGATGAAACAAGCAATTCACCCATCATGATAACAATTTGGGTCAAATAAGTGTATCTATTAGTGTATTACATTGTAAATTTTATGTTAGATAGATCAATTAGGTTGAATTGATTAGAAATTGAGATAAGAGATCGATTTACAAAGTGTACAGTGAGATACACGGCCTCCTAACACAACCATGTTGGAACTGTATTGAAGACCCAAAAAAAACTGAGAGATATATAGCCTCTCAACACGATCGTGTTGGAACCATGTTGAAAATCCAAAGTGAACAGAGAGATACACGACCTTTCAACACGACCGTATTGAGACCGTGTTGAAAAAAAAAAAAAAACACGACCTAGCAACATGACCATGTTGAGGTTGTGTTGATGAACAATGAACGAAGAGATACATGACCTCTCAACATGACCATGTTGAGACCATATTGAAAAAAAAAAAATGACACAGTGAATAGAAAGATACATGACCTCTCAACATCATCATATTAGGAAAAAAAAAAACAACCCGACCTCTTAACATGACCATATTGAGGTCGTGTTAATGAATAGTGAATGGAGAGATATATGACCTCTCAACATGACCATGTGGAGACCATATTGAAGAAAAAAAAAAAGAGAAATGTATACAGCCTTTGGCACGGTCATGTATTACCTCGTATTCAACTACATGACCATTTTGCGTTGAAATGCATCTATTTTCCTTTTGATATTTATAGGAATACAATTCTAAAAGGAAATAATTTGAATCATGTATAGGTTTGGGAAACTTGTGAAGCTACAAAAGTATATGACAAACCAAGTTTTTTGCAAAGTCAAGTACATGTATACCATGTTTGTTACTTGTGCTTGATAAATTAGATTTTTGCGTGTGAGTTTAATAATATTGTAAATGAATTTGATTGAGTATATATGTGATTGTGAGTTGTTGGGTCCAAGAAACCGAGTATGGGTCGGTGTTCTTAGGGTAGCACCCCGATGATCGGTATGTGACGTTGTCCCTAGTGGAGTCATGCATCGAAATGATCCGAGTCTTATGTGGAAGGTTGTGATGTATATTATGAAAGGTTGTAGTGTATGGACTTATGGACAGTGGAGTGCATGTCATATATATATAATACCAGTTCCTTCAGATTCATCTGAAATCTTAAAGGAAGCTAGCTTAATTTGGGATTCCTTGTGAGAATACCTAATATTGCTAAGTGACGGATGAGTGGATTTAACCATGTTACCATCACTTAGTCTCCATTGGACGGTTTTATTAACCTCGTTAATATTTTTTTGTTTCAAATAATATTCTTCTAACTAATCGAAGAATAAGATCCGAGAACCGCTTTCATTCATGAATTCGTAATATTCATTCTTAATTTGTATTTTAAACTTATCAAAAGTTTTAAAATACCATTGTCTTTTCTCCTTATTTTTAGAAGAATTAAAATCATTATTAAGAAATAACCTATCTGGTTTGAAAGGTTTTTCTATGACATTAAGCTCAGAATCTCCTAATTCTGAAGCAGTGGGTTCTTCCCATTCTGGAGAATTTTGATAGATTGGTTGAGTTAATCCTAAAGGTTTGTTAACTAAACTAGAAATTGTTGGATTAGTCTTTTTAGGACTAACCTGAATATTTTTAGATTCATCAATCTTGGACAGATCATCTGACCTTCTTGATGATCCTAAGGACATTGAACTTCTAGGAGTTTCGAAGGACCTCCTAGTGAATTGAAGTGTAACTTTACCATCAGGATGTTGAACAACATTAGATGGTTCAGCTACTTGATAAGATTTCTGGGGAACAAGCTTTTCTATTTCCCAGTGATCAGGTAAACTAACCTGATCCCATTTGATTATCCTAGGGATAGTCACATTAGATCTATTTGGATCTGTTTGAATCAGAAGCGTTTGACCTCTTTTGTCAATCTTGTATGCTTTTGATCCGTGAGCTGTTTTCATTAGTTTAAAATAGATTCGGTAGATGACTGCCATAGGCAGAGCACCTTGAATCATTTTATAATTATGGGTTTTAATTTGAAGGGTTAGGGATTTCGTTATGGTTTGATCCCTAAGACCTAAAGTATCATTTGGATGACATTCAAACTGGACTGGACCAGTATTGAGACCGGTTTCAATTGATGCATGGATCGATCTTTCATATTCCAGTTCTCTTGCATCTCTAAGGACCATTAAGACAGAGGTATCTAATCCTAGTTTTGTAAGAGGTTTAGCTCATGATGCGAGATCGGTTTGATCGGATTCCTAACTGATACGAACCACGCTAACGTGTGACGAGATGAACGCCACAGAAATAAAATCCGATAAGTTTTAAGTTAGTTCTTGAAGAACCAAGAGAGGAGTCACTCAAAGGTGTTTTTAATGTTGTATGATCTATGTTATGTTCTAAACCCTAGGAGCTTTATACTAGGGTTTACAATTCGTAACAATAAAGCCCAAAACGACATCACTTCAATAAGTTGCGTAAAAATAACAAAAACAGAACATGAAGGCCGGCGGCCTTGAGCCAGCGTTGGAGACATACACGACCATGTACTTCTAGACGTGTATCTTTCTGTGGATTTTCTTGACTCCATACACGGCCGTGCCTTTGGCCGTGTATATGACCGTGTATGATTCTGTGTAACTTTGAGATTCCTACACGGCCGTACCTTGTAAATACACGCCCTCTTCACCCCGTATCCGGTATGACTTGTACAAGAGCAAGGGTCTTCCCATGGTTGTTCCAATCCGTTCCAACTTCATGATTGCTCCAATCCTTTCCGACTTCATGGATATCCTTTATCAACCTGTTAAGTGCTTCCTTGAGTCGTTTTGCTCGATTTCTTGTGATCGGTCCAGGCGGCACTTCAAGAGGATCCACATTCCTTCTTCCGGTTTGACTCTCATTATAGATCTCATCATTCCCCTCCTCTTGAAAAGGATTTATCCTCAAATCATCACCTACATCAAAAGGACTCAGATCAGTAACATTAAATGTGGCACTTACTTGATACTTACCAAGCAAATCTATCTTGTATGCATTATCGTTGATGCGCTCAAGAATTTGAAATGGTCCATCGCCTCTAGGAAGTAGTTTAGATCGACGCTGCACGGGAAACCGCTCTTTACGCATGTGAACCCAAACCCAATCTCTAGGTTCAAAGACAGCTTGTCGACGACCCTTGTTGGCTTGTTTCACATACTGCTCTGTTCTTCGCTTAATGTTTAGCCTTGCCTTCTCATGGATCTGTTTAACAAATTTGGCCTTCTTCTTGCCATCTAAATTAACATACTCAGAAATAGGCAAAGGTGATAAATCCAAAGGAGTTGGTGGATTAAAACCATACACAATTTCAAAAGGAGTAAATTTAGTAGCAGAATGCACTGTACGGTTATAGGCAAATTCAACATGTGGCAAACAATCCTCCCAACTTTTAATATTCTTTTTAATTACAGCTCTCAACAAAGTAGATAAAGTTCGATTCACTACCTCAGTTTGACCATCAGTCTGTGGATGACAAGTAGTAGAAAACAATAACTTAGTTCCTAACTTAGCCCACAAGGTCTTCCAGAAGTAGCTTAAGAACTTAGCATCTCTATTAGATACGATTGTTTTAGGCATACCATGCAATCTCACAACCTCCCTAAAGAATAAATTAGCAATATTACAAGCATCATCCGTTTTGTGACAAGGAATGAAATGTGCCATCTTAGAAAATCTATCCACAACAACAAAAATAGAATCCCGACCATGTCTAGACCTGGGTAATCTTAACACAAAATCCATAGAAATATCTATCCAAGGCTCATGAGGAATGGGAAGTGGGCTATAAAGCTCTTGAGGTTAGACTCTAGATTTCGCTTGCTTACACGTGACACATCGCTCACAAATCCTCTCAACATCTCGTTTCATGTGAGGCCAATAGAAGTGTTCATGCAATATCCCTAAGGTTTTAGCTACTCCAAAGTATCCCATTAAACCTCCTCCATGAGACTCCCTCACTAATAATTCTCTTAAAAAACAATTTGGAATGCATAGTTTATTCTCCCTAAACAAGAATCCTTCATGCTTATAAAATTTACCATGCCCACTCTTCTCACAATGCACATACTCCTCACAAAAATCTCGATCAGTAGCATATAATTCCTTAATGTGCTCAAAACCAAGCAGTCTAGAACTAAGAATAGAGATAAGAGTATACCTTCTAAAAAGTGCATCAACAACGACATTCTCATTACCTTGCTTGTAGTGGATGACATAAGGAAATGTTTCGATGAACTCCACCCAACAAGCATGCCTTTTGTTTAGCTTGTGTTGTCCCTTCAAGTACTTCAAGGATTCATGGTCAGTGTGGATCACGAACTCTTTTGGCCAAAGATAGTGTTGCCAAGTCTCTAGTGCTCGAACCAAGGCATATAACTCCTTGTCATAAGTAGGGTAGTTCAAGGTTGCCCCACTTAGCTTCTCGCTAAAGAATGCAATTTGTCTTCTCTCCTGCATAAGCACTGCTCTAATACCTAATCCTGAAGCATCACACTCAATTTCAAACATTTTAGCAAAGTTAGGTAAAGCAAGTAGTGGCGTCTGAGTCAGCTTATGTTTAAGCGTCTGAAAGGCCTTCTCTTGTTGCTCTCCCCATCTGAACTCCACGTTCTTCTTAATTAACTCAGTAAGTGGTGCTGCAATGGTGCTGAAATCCTTCACAAATCTCCTGTAAAAGCTCGCTAGTCCATGGAAACTCCGCACATGACTTACAATAGTTGGACTAGGCCATTCTTGGATCGCACGAATCTTTTCTTCATCAACCTGTATTCCTTGTGCACTAACAATAAAGCCAAGAAACGCAAGTTTGTCTGTGCAAAAAGTGCACTTCTTGAGGTTAGCATATAATTGTTCCTTTCGAAGCACTTCTAAAACATCCCTCAAGTGAGATATATGATCTTCCAAACTCTTACTATAAATGAGGATATCATCAAAATAGACAACCACAAATTTTCCAATAAAAGTCCTCAAAACATGGTTCATAAGTCTCATAAAAGTACTAGGTGCGTTAGTTAAACCGAAAGGCATTACTAACCACTCATACAATCTATATTTTGTTTTGAAAGCAGTTTTCCATTCATCACCTTCTTTCATTCTAATTTGGTGGTATCCACTTTTCAGATCAATTTTGGAAAAGACACTAGACCCATGTAACTCGTCTAACATATCATCTAACTGAGGAATGGGATGACGATACTTTACCATGATGTTGTTGATGGCGCGGCAGTCAACACACATTCTCCATGTCCCATCCTTCTTAGGCACCAAAATCACAAGCAATGCACATGGACTCATGCTTTCTCTCACGTACCCCTTCTCCATTAATTCATCGACCTGCCTTTGGAGTTCCTTTGTCTCCTCCGGATTGCTCCTATAAGCTGGCTTATTTGGAATCGATGCTCCGGGTACAAGGTCAATCTAGTGCTCAATACCACGAATAGGTGGTAATCCCTTTGGAATCTCCTCAGGGAAGACATCTTCAAAGTCTTGCACAAGAGACACAACCACACTAAGCAAAGAGTTAGATAGTTCGTTAGTAGTTAAACATGTTTCTTTAAAAACCAGCAACAACATAGGTTGCTTCATCACTAACGCTCTCCTCACTACACTCGCTCTTACCACATAACTCTCCTTTTGCAAGGCTGCCCTCTCCTTTTCACTTACCACCAAAGTTGATTCCCCTTCAACTTGGTCTCTCACACTCTTTCCAGCCTTCCTCTCTTTTTCCTTTTGAAATTGACTTTTGTATTCCTTTTCTTTCTCATTGTCTTTTTCTTTCTCACTCTCCCTCTGCTTTTTACTTACCTTATGTTTTGCAAACGACTGTTGTAGCTGCAACTGATCCTCATACACCTGTTTAGGTGTTAATGGTTTAAGATTAAAGCTTTTCCCTTGGTGAACAAGCGTATACTTGTTAGAAAAGCCATCATGAACAACCTTCCTATCAAATTGCCATGGCTTCCCCAACAACACATGACATGCTTGCATTGGCACTACATCACATAACACCTCATCCTCATATCTACCAATGCAAAAACCAATCAAGGCTTGCTTACTCACCTTAGTCTCACCACTATCATTCAACCACTGCAATTTATATGGACTAGGGTGTTTAACAGTTTTGAGCCCCAACCTCTCAACAATAAAATTGCTCACTACATTGGTGCAACTTCCTCCATCAATGATCAAACTGCAAATATGATCTCCTAGATAACATCTAGTATGAAATATATTCTCCCTTTGCACCTCCTCTTCTTCCTTCACCTGTACATTCAAAGCTCGCTTCACTATTGCCACTAACCTCCCTATTGCAGGCTCCTCATCATCACTAGCATCCTCTAATGGAGGCATATCATCTTCTTCACTATCCCCCTCAGTCTCATACTCTCCATCATCACGCAAAATCATAACACGCCTATTTGGACATTGATTAGCAATATGGCCTCTACCTTGGCATTTAAAACATCTAATGTCACGATTTCTAGAAGTAGAAGAATCAGGGTTACCTTGGTTACCCAGAGTAAAACCCGCTTACCTCAACTCCCCTTTTGGTTTGGTGGGTAAAGGCTTTTCTTCCTTCTTCCATTGGTTAGTCTTCCAAGTAGATGAACCATTACCCTGTTGAAACCGTGCATTACTACTACCTTTCCTCTTGTGCCGGTTCTCAACCTTTATAACCATGTGAACCATATCCTCCAATTCTACATAATGCTGCAATTCCACAACATTTTGGATTTCTCTATTCAACCCAGCAAGATCCTCCTCTACATTCGCCCTGATCATAGTAACTTCCATCTCCTTAAAATACTCATCCACACTTCGGCTTCCTGCCTCAGAGTTTGCAACTTGTTGTGCAATTCACGATAGTAATACGTAGGCATAAACCGCTTCTTTATCACCCTTTTCATCTCTTCCTAAGACTCAATAGGTAGCTCGCCATTCCTTCTTCTATTCAACATTAATTGATCCCACCACACTATAGCATAATCCGAACACTCAATGGCAGCAAGTTTCACTTTCTTTCTCCCACTATAGTTACGACAATCAAACACCATCTCCACCTTTTTCTCCCACTCTAAGTACGCCTCGGGATCATTCTTCCCTTGGAAAGGAGGAATCTTCATCTTTATGCTACTCAATTGATCATCCTCTCTATTCCTATCTCCTCTATCTTCCCAATCTTTAGTTCCTCTATTCTGACCACTATAACCTCTATAACTCCCGACAGAAGGCTCATCAAAGTCATCATCCGACATTTCATCTCCACCCCTTGGTACTCTCCTAGAACGACTCTCCCTCTTACGCCCTTGGAATACGTTTGTGGATTGCTCTAGTCTTTGCTCTACCATCTCATGAATTTGTTCCATTCCCTCCTGAAACATTCTCTTCATCTCACCCCTTAACGCCTCAATTACTAACCTAGCATCAAACATTCCCCTCTCACCTTCAGGAGAATGTTGCCTCGACATTGTTCCTACATAAAAGATTAGTACTAACACAAATATATATACGATTAAACCTCACGATACACTCCCTTACGTGTTTCGCTCAAATGATGATATCACACAGTCACTCGTGTATTCTCACAAATAAAGATGATATCAACTCACCAACTCTTCTTCTCAATTCTCTTGGAACTAACCCAAACTACACTAATTCCCTTCCGTAGAATCCAAAACAACTCTAGGGTTCGTAAATTTTCCTCTTTTTCTATCCGAATTTTTTTTTTTTTGTAACAAATCGACTAATAGATACTACACTTTCAATAGACAATTAATACTATGAAATTGAATACGATAATTGATATGAACGATTGGAGTTAGGGTTTTGATGTTACCTTTCTCAAATCGAACTTGATGTTTTGACAAACCTAAGCTTTGATACCAAACTGATGCAAGATCGGTTTGATCGGATTCCTAACTGATATGAACCACGCCAACGTGTGACAAAACCTAATACCAATACGTTCGGAATTCGTTACCTAAGATGCAAAAACACCCTCAAGTGGAAACCGCGACCCGTTGTCTATAATCGAGACAAGAACCTTGGTATAATATGAAGACGCCACAATCGGGATGAAAGACCGATTGATAAGTCGGGATGAACGCCACGGAAATAAAATCCGATAAGTTCTAAGTTAGTTCTTGAAGAACCAAGAGAGGAGTCTCTCAAAGGTGTTTTTAATGTTGTATGATCTATGTTATGTTCTAAACCCTAGGAGCTTTATACTAGGGTTTACAATTCATAACAATAAAGCCCAAAACGACATCACTTCAATAAGTTGCATAAAAATAACAAAAACAAAACATGAAGGCCGGTGGTGTAGACATGAAGGCCGGCGGCGTTGGAATGAAGGCCAACGGCCTTGAGCCGGCGTTGGAGACATACACGGCTGTGTACTTCTAGACTCCATACACGGCCGTGCCTTTAGCCGTGTATATGACTGTGTATGATTCTGTGTAACTTTGAGATTCCTATACGGCCGTGCCTTGTAAATACACGCCCTCTTCACCCCGTATCCGGTATGACTTGTACAAAAGCAAAGGTCTTCCCATGGTTGTTCCAATTCGTTCCAACTTCATGATTGCTCCAATCCTTTCCGACTTCATGGACATCCTTTATCAACTCGTTAAGTGCTTCCTTGAGTCGTTTCACTCAATTTCTTGTGATCGGTCCAGGTGGCACTTCAAGAGGATCCACATTCCTTCTTCCGGTTTGACTCTCATTATAGATCTCATCAGCTCCTACTTGGATTAGACCTATGTGCATGTAATTCCATTCTTTTCCATAATTCTGAATGGAACTACGGTTTAACATTTCAATTGTTGTCAATCCATCAAAGACAGGTATGTCTCTCTCTTCTGTAGATATGACATAATCATTTTTGCCAAAGATTTTCCATTTGGCCATTTGGTAGATTTCATCATATGATTTCTTTGAAATCTTCCAATTGTCTATTGCTTCATTGAAATCTTTTATCCTAATTTCATCTCTATTATTTATGTTTCCTAGATCCTCGAGTTCCTCAATTGGAACTGAGCTAGAGGACGACATAGTTCTGCTAAATAAGTTCATTTTAGGATAGAAAACCTACTTTAAATCATCATTAGTACATCCCGTTAGGGAAAATACGGCATGAGAGTGTGGTATTCAGCCGCTCAGGGTTTCAACTCCGAACCAAATGCGCTACCCGTCTTACGCTCTATTTGCAGGCTTTACGCGTCTTACACGGCGGTACTAATTACTCCCCCTTCGCCTATCTCCACGGTGATCCCGTATTGTTCCAGATAGTGAATCGTCTTCCTTTTAGGACAATCGGTTTTCCTTTTGATCTGGACCCCAGATCCTAAAATAAAATTATTCAAACCTAACTATATACTCCCCCCTTAGCTCTGATAACTATAAAGCTGAGCTTTTGTTTGCTAGACGGCTTGCCAGGCCAATCGCACAGGTTTATGACCTTGTGGATTCTAGCGGTTGAGTAAGAAATTACTCCATTGTTTTGAAAATGTTTGATTGACACAAATCCTGTATCAACCGGAATTTTCTTGTAAAAATCCAGTCTCTGAGTTAAACTATTTGATTAAAGCCAAGGAGGACCATCTATCCTTCTTAAATGACGATTTGGAACTTCATAGAATTGAAGACAAAATCAAAAAGAATCCTGTAAGGACGTAGGTTTCTAAATTAGAAAGAGAGATCAGAAACACCATCTGCTCCACTCTTCTTAATGCTTTCTGGGATAGGAAATCCCACTCAGTTGGATTACCTTACGAAGGTAACTTCGATGAGAAAAACATTCCTACGAAGGTCAGACCTTCACAAATGAACAGCAGTGTTTTAGAACACTGTAAGAAAGAAATCAATGATCTGTTAGCTAAAAAGCTTATTCGCAAATCCAAATCACCTTGGAGTTGCTCTGCTTTTTACGTTAACAAAAATGCTGAAATTGAAAGAGGTGTACCAAGATTGGTAATAAATTATAAACCTCTTAATAATGTCCTTAAATGGATTAGGTATCCTATACCTAACAAAAAAGACTTACTTGGTAGAATACACAATGCTAAAGTATTCTCCAAGTTTGATATGAAATCTGGATTTTGGCAGATCTAGATAAATGAATCTGATAGGTATAAAACAGCATTCACTGTCCCTTTTGGATAATACGAATGGAATGTTATGCCTTTCAGTCTTAAAAATGCGCCCTCTGAATTCCAGAGGATAATGAACAAAATCTTTAGCGATCTAGATTTCGTAATAATTTACATAGATGACGTGTTGATCTTTTCACCAAATATAGAACAACACTTCAAGCATGTCAGAACTTTCATTAAGAAAGTCAGACATAATGGTCTTGTTGTATCACCATCTAAGATATCCTTATTCCAAACTCGGATCAGGTTCTTAGGTTTTGATATTCACAATGGTACAATCCAACCAATCAAGAGATCCATAGAATTTGCTTCTAAGTTCCCTAATTCATCATTCGTACTATCTGGAACAATACGGGATCACTGTGGAGATAGGCGAAGGGGGAGTAATCAGTACCGCCATGTAAGACACGTAAAGCCTGCAGATAGAGCATAAGACGGGTAGCGCATTTGGTTCGGAGTTGAAACCCTGAGCGACTGAATACCATGCTCTCATGCCGTATTTTCCCTAACGGGATGTACTAATGATGATTTAAAGTAGGTTTTCTATCCTAAAATGAACTTATTTAGCATAACTATGTCGTCCTCTAGCTCAGTTCCAATTGAGGAACTCGAGGATCTAGGAAACATAAACAATAGAGATGAAATTAGGATAAAAGATTTCAATGAAGCAATAGACAATTGGAAGATTTCAAAGAAATCATATGATGAAATCTACCAAATGGCCAAATGGAAAATCTTTGGCAAAAATGATTATGTCATATCAATAGAAGAGAGAGACATACCTGTCTCTGATGGATTGACAACAATTGAAATGTTAAACCGTAGTTCCATTCAGAATTATGGAAAAGAATGGAATTACATGCACATAGGTCTAATCCAAGTAGGAGCTAAACCTCTTACAAAACTAGGATTAGATACCTCTGTCTTAATGGTCCTTAGAGATGCAAGAGAACTGGAATATGAAAGATCGATCCATGCATCGATTGAAACCAGTCTCAGTACTGGTCCAATCCAGTTTGAATGTCATCCAAATGTTACTTTAGGTCTTAAGGATCAAACCATAATGAAATCCCTAACCCTTCAAATTAAAACCCATAATTATAAAAGGATTCAAGGTGCTCTGCCTATGGCAATCATCTATCGAATCTATTTTAAACTAATGCAAACAGCTTTCGGATCAAAAGCGTACAAGATTGACAAAAGAGGTCAAACGCTTTTGATTCAAACAGATCTAAATAGATCTAATGTGACTATCCCTAGGATAATCAAATGGGATCAGGTTAGTTTACCTAATCATTGGGAAATATAAAATCCTGTTCCCTAGAAATCTTATCAAGTAGCTGAACCATCTAATGCTGTTCAACATCCTGATGGTAAAGTTACACTTAAATTCGCTAGGAGATCCTTCGAAACTCTTAGAAGTTCAATGTCCTTAGGATCATCAAGAAGGTCAGATGATCTGTCCAAGATTGATGAATCTAAAAATATTCAGGTTAGTCCTAAAAAGACTAATCCAACAATTTCTGGTTTAGTTAACAAACCTTCAGGATTAACTCAACCAATCTATCAAAATTCTCCAGAATGGGAAGAACCCACTGCTTCAGAATTAGGAGATTCTGAGCATAATGTCATAGAAAAACCTTTCAAACCAGATAGGTTAATTCTTAATAATGATTTTAATTCTTCTAAAAATAAGGAGAAAAGACAATGGTATTTTAAAACTTTTGATAAGTTTAAAATACAAATTAAGAATGAATATTACGAATTCATGAATGAAAGCGGTTCTCAGATCTTATTCTTCGATTGGTTAGAAGAATATTATTTGAAACAAAAAAAGATTAACGAGGTTAATAAAACCGTCCAATGGAGACTAAGTGATGGTAACGTGGTTGAATCCACTCATCCGCCACTTAGCAATATTAGGTATTCTCACAAGGAATCCCAAATTAAGCTAGCTCCCTTTAAGATTGCAGATGAATCTGAGCGAACTGGTATTAAAAAGATTATTGATCAAAACAATTTTACTAATAAAAATCTTCACACAACAGGTCAACAACTTGACAGAATAGAAGATTCAATTAGTAAACCCCAGGTTAATGCCAATGAAAACACCAAGGTTGAAAAGAAACCACTTTTCAAACCTTTCGAAATGATCAATCCCAGTAATGAATTCCTTCAAGCTATCCAAGATAGGAAGAAATCATTAAAAGGGAAAATGAAAATGGAATCGGTGGAATCTTTAAAATTAGATACTCCTAAGTTTAGGAATTTAATCATTGAAGATACCCCATCCGAAAAAATTAATGTTCTAAGTGAAACTAATGATTCTAATCCAGATGATTTATCAGATGACTTAAGTCTCGATAATTCTAATGGTTTAGAAGTCAATAAGATTACTTGGCAAGAGCCTCAAAAACTGTATTATCAGCGAGCAACCCCTCTTAATATTCTGTTAGAGGAAAAACCAAGTAATTATTAAAACAAATATTCTGCAGGAACCACCTACGAATGGAACATAGATGGAGCCTCAGAACAAATGATCTTGAATGTTCTAAATCAGATGATTATGTTCGCGAATACTAACAGAAGTATTCAGGGCATATCTGATTTCCAAATTTCTGTTCTTTTAATTTCTGGGTTTACCGGACAATTAAAAGGATGGTGGGATAACTATCTCGCTGAAGAACAGCGAATGAACATTTTAACTTCAGTTAAGAAAAATGAATTTGGAGTTAAAATACTTAATGAATAAAATGAACCAATTCAAGATGTTGTTAATACATTAATGTTCTGTATTAGTCAACATTTCATAGGAGATCCTTCTCACATCCGTGATAAGAATTTAGATCTCTTATCCAATATGAAATGTAAGTCTTTGGGCGAATTCCGCTAGTACAAAGACCTATTCCTTCAGAGGGTATTGATGCGAGATGACTGCAATCAATCTTTCTGGAAAGAAAAATTTCTAGCTGGTTTGTCAACCCTCATAGATGAACAAGTTAGATCCAAAATTCGTGAGGAATTTAATGGAGAAATTCCTTACAACAATCTCTCTTATGGTGAGTTAACTTCTTACGTTTATAAGATAGGAACTTAAATGGGCAACACAATCAAGTTGCAAAAACAACTTAAGAAAGAAAAACAATTAAAAAGGCAAAGCCTTGGAGAATTCTGTCAGCAGTATGATCCATCCTTTGTCTTTGATAATTCAAAATGTGTAGATTGTAAAAGGAAAACAAAGAAAAAATCTTCTAAATCAAAAGATGAAAAGAAGAAGAAATTTTCTAAATTCCAAAAACAATCTAAAGAAAATAATGAAAACCCTAAAAGGAAAAATTATAAGAAATATAAAAAACCTTTTATGGGAGTAAGATGTTATATGTGTAACAAATTTGGATACACAGCTGACAAATGCAAGATTAAGAAAAAATTAAATTCTCTTGATCTTGATAATAAAAAGCTCGAAGAAATCCTCGAAATATTCGAAGGATACTCTTCTTCAGAACCTTCTTCGTCAGGAGAAGAAGGACTCCAATGCAATGATCTTGAATCATCCTCAGAAGAAGATTCAATCAATTTCCTAACTAAAGAAGAAGAAGAATTTCTTCTTAAGTTGGATTCAATGTCCGATTCACAGAAATTGAGATGGTTGGAAGGAGCCAAACCTACTTCCTCAATTTCTAACAATTTAACTTATAATCTTAATGAAGTCCTTAATAGAGGCAAATCTAAGAAAACTAAGCCAATAACGCTTAGTGATCTTCAAGGGGAAATCAATTCCCAAAAGAAAGAAATTCAAGAATTAAAATTGATGCAAAAGGAACTGCAGCAACAATTCTTAGAATTTAAAATATCCAGAACAAAATATTCAGATGAAGAAGCTGAATATGGAAGTTCTTCTGATATATCTGGAAAAGAAATAAATCTAGAATACCTAATGCAACTAGTGGGAGTCACCACTAGAAAATGGATAATTCCGATTACCATTAAGATAAACGAAGAGTTTATCTTAGAAACTACTGCCCTGTTTGATACTGGCGCGAATTTGAATTGCATTAGAGAAGGGTTAACTCCAACAAAATATTTTGAAAAACCAACCCAATCCACAAGGTTATAAAGCTGAGCTTTTGTTTGCTAGACGGCTTGCTAGGCCAATCGCACAGGTTTATGACCTTGTGGATTCTAGTGGTTAAGTAAGAAATTACTCCATTGTTTTGAAAATGTTTGATTGACATAGATCCTGTATTAACTAGAATTTTCTCGTAAAAATCCATATTTTTCAATGGATCATACGGTACATAAAAAATATTTTCAGGAAATATTTTCCTGGCAAAGTCAAAAGGATCCTTTTCATGCATACCTTTTTCTACCGAAAAGATATACTTGGAAATATCCTTATGATACCATTTTTGAAAAACATTTTGAGGGACTAATGCCTTCGAAGAAGACGCCACCTCAGTTACATGAACATTGGTATATATATATATATTATTATGCATGGTTGTGGAAGGTTGATGTGTAAGGACTCATGGAGTCATGGACAGTGAGGTATAACCACTGTTATATATATATTATTATTATGTATGATTGTAGAAAGTTGATGTGTGAAGACTCATGGACTCATGGATAGTGGGGAGTACCCACTATCATATATATATATATATATATATATATATATATATATATATATATATTATTATGTATGGTAAGAGACTCATGAACAAAGAGGATTACCTTTATCATATATATATATATTGCTTGTAGATGAAATGATGTTTATGAATGTGATATGTAAAGATGTTTATGATGTGATTGTGTATCGGCTAAAGATTGTAAAAGATAAATAAAATTGTGTATGAATATTATGATGCATTTTGCATGTGTTATTGCTTCTAGCATGGCATGCGTGTGTGTGTGTGTAAGTATGCACTATATTGGGCATTAGCTCACCCCTTGTGAGAATTGTTTTTTTTTTAAGTTGCAGATGCTATAGGAGAGATTGTAGGATATGTTGAAAACCTGGGGGAAACAACTCAAGATTAGAATAATGAAGAGAATATAGAATATGTTTATTACGATGACTAGTAGGTAGACTAAGGAAAGACATGTTAAATTTTTTATTTAGCCGTTTGAGAATTTCTATTGTAAGTGAATGTTAATCGCTTCTACTGTTTCATTTGAGAAGAATGTTGATGACTTATTATTGAGAATGAGAAATTTCATTAATCTCTGTTATATAGCAAATGATTTATAATTATTATCAACAGTGCATAAATGTGAGTATTTGGAGAATAGTGGTGATTGAGCTTTTGCATGTCTTTAGGAAATGAGGACGCGTAGCAAGACATAACGTGCCCGAGTTTTGGGGCATTACATAGATCATGTAAAATAGTGTTTATTTGGCCATCATATTTTAAATGGACTCATTATGCATTTTAAATAAAAATAAAATAAAACCTATGTTAGTGGGCTAGTAGATTAACCATTCGAGCTACTAAAATGCACAAATAGGTTAAACAAGATGGATTAGCTTATCTAACTTACCAAAAGGTATAAATGAGCTGGCCCATTTAACCTACTAGCCCACATGGGCTAGGTTGGGCCAACAAATAATAGCTCGTTTATTAAAGAGGTTAACTCACAAGCCAAAGTGAGCCAAGCTAGGCTAACTTGTTTGACCTACTTGTATAGTTTTACAAAACTCACATGACTTCCAACATTTTAGTTACATGAGTTTCTTAACTAATAATTACTAAAAGTATTGTTCCAAAGACTTTTTTCATAATTTAGCCAACCATAAAAAAAAATGGATTAAACAACATTCATGAGACAAGTAGTCATTTAGAGTCGACTTTAATAACATTAAAATTATTTGGATGAGAGTATCAAATAGTTTAATGCAATCTTTTGACTTGTAAATGTTCAATGCCCAATAGGGATTTGTTGCTTAGATTTGAGGACAATCGAAATCCATTAAGTTTTTCCCCCTTAATGCATTTGTTAAATAAGTTGAGACTTAAGAATTTTTCCAAAGCAAGAATTGTAAAGACCTTTTTAGATAACGAAAGTTAATTCCATGTTAGTTTTCTATTACTTTTGTGTAATATTTATGATTCAATCCTTAATTCTCCATTTTGCCATGTAAACCAAATAATACAATATCTTCAACATCTTCTTCTTATAGCCATTTTTGGAGACTCGTCGATCTTTGTCCCCATCTTTTAGTTATTTTAAGCAAGAATAGCAGATCTTTTCACTCCATATAAGTTAAGCAAACTCCATCTCACTCATAAGATTGTGTTAGAACCCATGACATGATGTCGAGTGATAAATCACATTCTACTACTAGCTCAAGTAGAATACTATACGCCAAGGGCTACTCCTAGATGTCTTCTTATCACAAAAGGCACAAGTCCTTCTGATACCAGTTACAATCCCCAAATGTGCCTAAAATCTAAAGTAAATAACAAGTAAAAGGATGGAAGAAGGTGGTAGAGGCTATATATGCTAAGGGTGGCTTTATTTTTTTACTATTTGTGGCATCGAGATTATCAACCCGGTGCTGCTTTTTATCAACCAATGAGATTCTCTTGAATTGATGGAAAATTATTATGCCGCATAGAACTCTTCATTTACGTGATCAACTTAGAGCACTCAAGACTTGTGAAATACCACATGTGATTGAGTAATATCATTAAGTTGCATTGAATGCGATGCAGGCAAGATTCAATGAGGTTGAGATTCATGAAGCCCATGGCTCCCTTATCGATCAATTCTTGAAAGAGAAGATTCATGATCGAATCGATGAATATAGATAATCTTCTGGAAAAATAGTTGTAGCTTCTTAATGGAAATTATTCAGGCAATAGTTGGTGTTGTTGGTGTTGCTTATGCAGGAGTAAGAATCACTCTAGCAATTGATCATAATGATGCTATGGCTATTAATCCTCTCAACCTTGATCTTGCAATTTTGAATAACTTAACAAATTTCAACGTAATTTGGGTTCATAAATTGCATATCTTCACATGACTCAACCTTGATTTACAGTTGTAGGGATAAAGCAATATGGTAACAAAGGTGATGAAGAAAGGTTGATGAGAGCTTGGAGAGATACTTATGAAGGTACTTTCATGGCTAGTGGTTGATTTGCTAGAGAGCTAGGTATGGAGGCAATAGCTAAGGTGATGCTGATTTGATATCTTATGGTCGAATCTTCATATCAAATCCTGACTTAGTGTTGAGATTTACAATAAATGGTCCATTAAATAAGTACAATAAAGATACTTTCTATACTTTAGATGTAGTTGTAGGGTTTACAAACTATCCTTTCTAACTCAACTAGCATTAGATTAGAGAAGTTATGTATTATTATTCACATGAGAAATGTTTTTCAAATAAATGGCATAAAGTAGTCACTTAGAAGAAAACAAATAATACAAGAAGATTTAGTAGTTATTTTCATATAACCTATAGGAACAATATCTTGGTTTAAAAGAAATAATAATAAACTTTTACTACTTGCAATGACCGAGTCATAGTGATTTTCCAATTATAAGACATATTTGTTATTCACCGTGTTTATTTCTACTAATCTTAATATATAACAAAGTTCTATAAGGTTAACATATGATGTTGGTGATTTGGTGTAACTAGACGTTCATGAGGATTTGTCAACATTATGTAATCTCAAAAAGCCCCATGATCAAGTGAATGCCTAAAGGGAACATGGGCATGAGATCATCACATATGTTGATCCATGTCTACTAACTAATCAAGGAATATAGCATAGAAAAAACATATGCTGAAAAGATGGAGTTAGTGGGTTATTGGACATGGTTTACAATTTAGGGAATATAGAATTTGAGCATCATCAATTCCTTCCCTTATGAATTGGAGTGATTAATATTTAGACCTAAGATCATTGTATATTTGATGTATGGACCTTCATGTTGCTTATCTTCGAGTTGTTATTAAGCTAGCCATTAGGTGAATAATGGTCATAGCAAGATTCCTTAAGATGTTTTAATAAACCATGCAAAGGATTAATTCATGATTGTGCAATCATACATCAAACAATATAACATATCGAAATAGAGAGATAAGATCACATGTGTAGCTTCATGATGGAGATCTTTCCCAAAACGTTGTGTAGTTGAAAGAACATAACTAGGACCTTCAAGAGTGTATGCCTAATTGTGGCATGATTGCTTTAATGGGGACCTTGAAAACTACAAATGATCATGAAAAGTTTTTGGATTGAGCGGAAAATGGGAGACACCAAGGAAACCCAAGTTGAATCATTTAAAACCAATCAATTTGATTTGAAGCTAGAATTGATTGAAAGCCTATGGTGCTTTGAATAAATTAATTGATTGTGGTTTTGAAGTTAGAATTGATCAAACGATCAAGATGCTCTTAGAAACAAAGAAATTGATTTATGATACGCTCAGAACGTATATATAAAATGGGAGCGTAAATTGCAGCAAGTGCACTGGTCGTATCAAATAATAAAGTGGTGAAAAGTAAGGTTGTCGATCCCTCGAGGAACCAATAGAGTACTTGATCTATGGCAATTCTTATCAATATCTAGGTGATTAAAAAGGGGTTTTGAAATGTCTAATCTAAAAATTTAACTTAAAGCAACAAGGAAAATTTTATGAAGAATCTATCAATTATGAACAAGGGAAATTAGAATTCACCCTAGATTTGTTAATCAAATTGCTACCATGTTATATCAACTTGTGGTTATAAGTTTATTCAAGTGAGTTTAGAAAATCCTTTTTAGGGATGTTGACCTTAAATTAATTAGTCGGCTTCCGCGTCTCCAATTAACCAAGGAATCAAAATTATGTTCATACACCTCCCGATGCTACAAACAACTAATGCCCTAAATCAATTAACCCTAATCCCTTAGTGATTAATTAACAAGAAACATTGCATTGTGCCCTCCATAGACTCTAATTAAACCAATTATCGCAACTCCCGTATTGACAATCAATCTAATTAAGAATTCCTAACAAATCCTCATCAACTCCCGTATCAAAAGGATTTCTAACAATTATAATGAAAGACCAATTATAATTGAAATCAAAGGAATTGCAATCATGAATAATCCTAATAATTCCTAATCATATAACATGGCTACAATTATCCTTTTAACATTCTAGGGTTTCATCCAATTTCCCACAAGGATGATTTAGAACATTATAGTATGAATTGCATAAAAACAATTGAAATAAATAGATGCAATGGAATTCATATTAAACAATAAGATTAAACTAATAAATGGCATAAAAGAAAATAAAGTAAATGGAACAATTGCTATAATCTTCAAGAGCTTCAATCTTCCAAAATGACTCCTTGAATTCTTCAATTGAAAGCAAACTTCAACAAAATGACATTCTTTCTTCAAACTAAACTTTGGAAAAATCTAAAGTACCTAAGGAAATTCTAATGAGGCTAGAACAAAGAAGAAGAAAAAGAATTCTAAACAAAAGAAAGGATGGATTCTCCAACAAAAAGGGATGCCCTCAAGGTTCACACAAGGGGCCTATTTATAGATCCAAAGAGGAGGGGGATAAGGTTGATCTGATGAGGATTTGAGTCAGCAAATTAAATAAGATACGATTTTGGAGAGATTTTCGCAATGGATATCCGGGGAGTAATGAAGGCCGGTTCAAGGCCGGCGGCCTTGAATGTAGGCCGGCTTTAAGGCCGGCGGCTTTAATGCTTTTTAAGGCCGGTTTAACATAGGCCGGCTCAAGGCCGGCTCAAAGCCGGCGGCCTTGAATGTAGGCCGGCCCAAGGCCGGCGGCCTTTATTGCAATCCTCCGCTCGCTTCTTCAATTTTGTGAAAAACTCCTCCAATTAAATTGTAATTTACTTTTGGGTCCTCAAAACCTGTATTTTCACAATAAACACCATTAAGTATCATTTCTTTATATTTTCTTATAATATTGAAATAAATTTAATATAAGTCCAAAAGAAAATATAAGTATAATGTGATCTTATCAACATCCCCACACTTGAACTTTTGCTTGTCCTCAAGCAAAATAATTGATTTAAACAAGAGAAATCCATCATTGAACTTCTGGTGCCCATTATTCTGACCATACTGAAATTTGTAACTAGTATATCTAGTTGAAATTTAGTAGTTAATCTAAATACAACAGATTTTTAATCCCAGTGTTTAACAATAGAAAACAATACTTAGTCCATAAGGAAAAACATTCATTTAAACTTCATTGGTTATTAGCAAGTATCATCTCCCTCAATTTTACTTCTCTAAACAAGATAACAAGGAGTGAAAGCATATGGTATCCATTTTTTCCTAGAATTTCTCCCCTTTTTTTTTTTTTTTATTTTATTTTTTTATTTGCCTTGATTGGCAGCGGAGTGAGACTTCACTCTTTTGAGGGACCAAAGCTCGCCCATGTCAACCTGACTTACATTAAGGTACTAATATTTTTTTTTTTTTCGCCCTTCTCGTTATTGTGAGTTCATTGAGTCGGCACATCCTGGGCTCATCGCCTAAGTGACCAGGTTTTAAAGGGACCCCTACGAACTCTTCCTCACACTAACATTTAAGATTGGATACTCTTAACTCACTTTCCTGAGTTATTGGAGTAAAGGCTTTTTTTTTTTTTTTTTTTTTTTTTTTTTTTTTTTTTAAGGGATCACTAAGTAAAATATTTCCTTTACCTCTTTCACTAGGTGTTAAGGTATTCTCAAAGAAATTTCAAGAGAGATTTATCCCAACCAATTTTTCCTTGAAGTAAACTTGCTTGTTTTTTCAACTTAAGGACTCAATCTCAAGTTCAAAGGCTAAACATAGGGTAAACCCATTCTCTAGAGATTTTACTATTAAATTTTAACTATGTAAACTAATCACAACAGTTGGCGAGTGGGGCACCAATCTAAGTCAATTTCAAGATTCCATTGATGGTAAACACTTAAGGACATAAATAAAGCATGGGATTTCTAAGCTCATGATGTGTGCAATCATTATAATTCTACATTTATAATCCCTTCCCCACATTTAAATTGGACAATGTCCTCATTGTTCCTAATATATCACAAAATTAAGGGAACGAATGTCAATGCAGAAATTGAAATACTGGTACTTCCCTGGTGTAAAATTGTTCATCAAGAAGAAAATTCCTCCTAAAATGTCTGTCATCCTTGGAGTGTCTTGATTGCACCGGCAGCTCTTATCCAGCCTTGAATTAGTTTTTTTTTTTTTTTTTTTTTTTTTTTTTTTTTTTTTTTACGAAACTATTATAGATACTTATTAAGCATGGGCTGCCTCCCATGAAGCGCTTGTTTTATAGTCATCAGCCTGACTATCAGGGTTAGCTTACATCAAGGAGTTTAAACAACTCCTTCAACACCATCGTTTTCAGATTAGGATTCCAAGCTTCCTTCCATGGTATGGTGCCCTTCTTTTCAGCTTCCACCAATGTTTTGTAGGTAGATATCAACAAACTTACCTGCTGGATGTCTGCCCTTGACCATCCAGGATTTCCCTATGTTCATCCAACTGGCCTTGAATCTGCTGCTGCAATTCTTTTGTCATAGGCGCTTGATTAATGTGAGGCCATGGATTTCCTAAATTCAGACACTTATAACCAAACAATTGATTAGAAAAGACATTGGGTTCAAGTGTCTGCATAGGCATTAGTGTCGGCACTGGTGGCTTCTCATAGTCGTCTGTCTTCTCAAAAGCAACAACATTTTCAGTCTGGGGTACTTGTTCACGACCTTTGTTTTCTTGCTCATCTTCATCCCCCCAATCATCTATCTCATTCAAGACAGCTTCAAGAGTGGTTTGCCCTACATCTTCCTCCACATCATTGTTAGTAATTTCACCCTCAGCAGATATGTCAGAATACATTGCTTTCTCATTAGACAAAAACACAGGATCATACATATCAAATGTTACCTGGTCATCTAGTGCTCTAAGGGTGAGCTTACCTTGTCCTACATCAATTAGAGCTTGACCTGTGGCTAGGAATGGTCTTCCTAAGATCATGGGTACCTCTCTATCTTCTTCAATTTCCAAGACTATAAAGTCAACTGGAAAGATGAATTTGTCCACTTTTACTAGGACATTCTCCACTATACCCTTTGGGTACTTGACACTTCTATCCGCAAGTTGTAAGGTAACGTGCGTCTCCTTACATTCTCCAAGTCCTAGTTTTTTGAAAATGGACAGAGGCATTAAATTTATACTTGCACCAGAATCTATAAGTACTTTATCAAAATTAAAATTACCAATAGTGCAAGGAACAGTAAAACTTCCCTGATCTCTTTGTTTTCTCGGCAAATTGGATAAATTCTTTTGTAAGATCATAGAACATTCCCCTATAAGCATCACTGGTTCATTCCCTTCAATCTTCCTCTTCTTTGTGAGTAAATCCTTCATGAACCTAGCATATGATGGCATCTGCTGAAGTGCCTCTGCAAAAGGAATGTTAATTTGCAATTTTTTAAAGACTTCTAAAAATTTAGCAAATTGTGAATCCAATTGTTGTTGCTTCAGCCTTCCTGGGAAAGGAATAGGAGGAACATATGCTTTCACTTTTGGTGAATTTTGCTTTGGCTCCTCTTCCTTTTGTTTCCCTTTATCTTTCCCCAGGTTAACCTCCTCTTCCTCAAGTTCCTTATCAACCAATTCCTTACCACTTCTTAACATAATAGCATTTACACCCATAGGATTTTGCTCAGTATTGCTAGGTAAAGACCCAGATGGTCTATTACTCAACTGTTGAGACATTTGACTAAGCTGATTTTCAAGATTCCTAATGGTGGCTTGTTGATTTTGCAACATTGTGTCAGTCTTTTGCATATAACTTATCATGAGTTCTTCCATTTTAGACTGACCTTGCTGAGAAGAGGTATTATGATTAGGATATTGTTGATGGGGAGTATTATGATTAGGACCTTGCTTTTGAAATCCAGGGGGTTTAAGTGCGTTGTTATCATTTCTCCATGAGAAATTTGGATGGTTACGCCACCCGGATTGTAGGTGTTTGAATAGGGTCCTTGATTTCCTCTTTGGAAATTGTTGACAAAATTTACTTGCTCTCCATGGGATGAGGAGGAAAAGTTTCTAGATGGGCACTCAAGAGTTGAGTGTGGTCCTGAGCATAACTCACAACAAGAAAATTGATTAACATTGAAAGAAGGTGCAGAGGTGAGTTTACTTACCTGGGCGGTAAGAGCAGAAATCTGAGCTGTTAAGGTGTCCATATCATTGACAGATGCCACTCTAGACTTACCTCTTTCATGTTGCCAATTATGTGCACTAGAGGCCATTTCATCTATCAAAGCACTAGCCTCATCATATGTCTTACTCATTAATGCACCACCAGAAGCAGCATCTACCAGAGATCTCAATGTGTCATCTAAACTGAGATAGAATATCTCAATAAGGAGATTATCTGGTAATCCATGATGGGGGCATTTTCTAATTGCCTCCTTGAATCTTTCCCATGCTTCATAAAGTGATTCACCACTAAACTTACTGAAGTTTGTGATGTCATTTCTTAACCTAGCAGTTCTAGATGGTGGAAAAAATCTCCTTAAAAATTTAGATGAGAGATCTACCCAAGTGGTTACAGAGTCTTGTGGCAATGAATTGTACCAAGCCCTAGCTTTTTCTCTAAGTGAAAATGGAAAAAGTTGTAGCCTAATTACATCATCAGATACATTATTCATTTTCACTGTATTACAATATTGAAGAAATACTGCAATATGCTCATCAGGGCTTTCATTTGGATATCCTCCAAATTGATTTGATTGAACCATTTGAACGAGTGCTGGTTTTAACTCGAAATTATTAGCCTGAATTGTTGGTCTTCTAATTGCAGGACCTGAAACAACAGGTACCGTGTATTCTCGAAGTGCTCTACCAACACCCTGAATCTGATTGTTGTTCTCATCTGCCATGTTCTCTTCTTCCTTTCTTCTCTGCTCTCTTCTAAGTTGTCGCAAGCTGCGTTCTATCTCAAGATTAATTGGTAGAAGTTCAGCACTTCTACTCTTGCGCATAAAAAGATCCTTAAAGAGAATGGAAAACGATCACACAATGATAAGAAAAATTAAATAAAAAAATAATTGTGCCTAAATTACCAACAGAATTACGAAATCTAATATCTATTAGTTCCCCGGCAACGGCGCCAAAAACTTGATACGCTCAGAACGTATATATAAAATGGGAGCGTAAATTGCAGCAAGTGCACTGGTCGTATCAAATAATAAAGTGGTGAAAAGTAAGGTTGTCGATCCCTCGAGGAACCAATAGAGTACTTGATCTATGGCAATTCTTATCAATATCTAGGTGATTAAAAAGGGGTTTTGAAATGTCTAATCTAAAAATTTAACTTAAAGCAACAAGGAAAATTTTATGAAGAATCTATCAATTATGAACAAGGGAAATTAGAATTCACCCTAGATTTGTTAATCAAATTGCTACCATGTTATATCAACTTGTGGTTATAAGTTTATTCAAGTGAGTTTAGAAAATCCTTTTTAGGGATGTTGACCTTAAATTAATTAGTCGGCTTCCGCGTCTCCAATTAACCAAGGAATCAAAATTATGTTCATACACCTCCCGATGCTACAAACAACTAATGCCCTAAATCAATTAACCCTAATCCCTTAGTGATTAATTAACAAGAAACATTGCATTGTGCCCTCCATAGACTCTAATTAAACCAATTATCGCAACTCCCGTATTGACAATCAATCTAATTAAGAATTCCTAACAAATCCTCATCAACTCCCGTATCAAAAGGATTTCTAACAATTATAATGAAAGACCAATTATAATTGAAATCAAAGGAATTGCAATCATGAATAATCCTAATAATTCCTAATCATATAACATGGCTACAATTATCCTTTTAACATTCTAGGGTTTCATCCAATTTCCCACAAGGATGATTTAGAACATTATAGTATGAATTGCATAAAAACAATTGAAATAAATAGATGCAATGGAATTCATATTAAACAATAAGATTAAACTAATAAATGGCATAAAAGAAAATAAAGTAAATGGAACAATTGCTATAATCTTCAAGAGCTTCAATCTTCCAAAATGACTCCTTGAATTCTTCAATTGAAAGCAAACTTCAACAAAATGACATTCTTTCTTCAAACTAAACTTTGGAAAAATCTAAAGTACCTAAGGAAATTCTAATGAGGCTAGAACAAAGAAGAAGAAAAAGAATTCTAAACAAAAGAAAGGATGGATTCTCCAACAAAAAGGGATGCCCTCAAGGTTCACACAAGGGGCCTATTTATAGATCCAAAGAGGAGGGGGATAAGGTTGATCTGATGAGGATTTGAGTCAGCAAATTAAATAAGATACGATTTTGGAGAGATTTTCGCAATGGATATCCGGGGAGTAATGAAGGCCGGTTCAAGGCCGGCGGCCTTGAATGTAGGCCGGCTTTAAGGCCGGCGGCTTTAATGCTTTTTAAGGCCGGTTTAACATAGGCCGGCTCAAGGCCGGCTCAAAGCCGGCGGCCTTGAATGTAGGCCGGCCCAAGGCCGGCGGCCTTTATTGCAATCCTCCGCTCGCTTCTTCAATTTTGTGAAAAACTCCTCCAATTAAATTGTAATTTACTTTTGGGTCCTCAAAACCTGTATTTTCACAATAAACACCATTAAGTATCATTTCTTTATATTTTCTTATAATATTGAAATAAATTTAATATAAGTCCAAAAGAAAATATAAGTATAATGTGATCTTATCAATTTAACGTGACAAGATTAGATGAAAGAAGTTGGATAAAGCCCTTTCATGCTTGTTTATTTTAAAATGGGGCTAAGGCTTTAAGCTAAACAATGATGGCTTATGTTTGCTAAAGTCTTTTACGCTCATGTGATCGAAGCCCATATTAGGGGTTGCTACATAGACCTAAGACTATTGGCAATGAATAAAGGAATGCATCTACCGTGGATGATGAATGAGGGTCATCAACTTGTCATGTCCCATAACTCATTGAATGGGCAATATATGATGTGCTTAAAGGGCAATTGTAATATAAATCAAGGATGGAACAAACAAAGAAACAATTCCCCACCAATTGGCATGAAACCTACTTGTATAAACCCTAAATTGTGTGAACAAGAGAGAGAAAAGAAGAGCTAATTCCTTACCAGATGTTACGCACTAGTTAGAATTAGGATTGATTTGATATTGTTGATATTACGCACAACAAAAATCAAATCCAACTCGCCACAATTCTAGAAGAATTGATAAGAGTTTATGCATGAAAGGAGAGCCTCCTCATGGCAATAACATGTGAATTAATTCTCAAAAAAAAAAGTCCCTTTACAAAACCTAAATAACAAGTATTTATACCCTACTACAATTATGAAAAAATAACCTAAGTAACTAGTACACATGGCCGGTCACTTCAAGCTTCAATCATGGTCACAAGGAGGAACACAAGACCGATTCTCCCTTAGTTCAATTCAGTTCATTATGAACCGTGGCCCATTCACAAACCAATTGCTATTGTGTTTGGTCATCTTCTTATAAAAACTGATAAAATGTACCTAATAAAATGCAAAAACAATTATTATAAAATAAATAAAGACAATATGTGAATGTCTTGGTTCCCTTTGTTTCAAGTAGGCTTCCTAATGTTGGATCTAGAAGTTTGATTCCCATCATCTACTCAGGCCTATGAAAGATTTGTCCTCAAATCTAATAGGCCTTTCCCTAGACTGAAAACCCTAGTTTACATTTGCTTGTCACCCTAAAGTCTTGAGTGCCCAGTAGTTTTGTTGATCTGTTCTTGGAATTTGTATACCTCAGTTAGTGACATAAGGGTCAAGACAACCCGTGCACTATCCTTCTGAAACACATAAGTGTTTCTAAACCCATCATATAGCACCTTCCTATGAAACAACCAAGGTTTATCCAATAATATATGAAAGGCACACATAGGAAGAACATCACAAACAATTTCATCATGGTATCTATCTCTTATGCTGAAAGTCACTTTAGCCCTCTAAGTAACATGTAGACTACCTTGTTCATTTAGCCAATGTAATTTATAGGGATGAGGATATGGACTAGTGACTAGTTGCAATCTACTTACTATTGCAGCAACTATTACATTTGTGCAACTTCTACCATCAATAAAAAGAACACACAAATTACCTTGAACTCGACAAGGAGTATGGAATAGGTTTTCCCTTTGTACGTCCCCAACATTTAGAGATATAGTCATGACCCTACGCAATACATTAATAGACAGATATTTATCATTTCCCTTGTCTTCATGTGTCTCTACGTCATGATCATCATAATACTCCTGTAGTACTATTGACAAATCTGTAGGCTCAATTACTTCTTCTTGACCATCCTCATTGTTTCCCTCCATAGTAGTCATCACCCTTTTGTTGGGACACTGAGCAGCCATGTGTCCAAAACCCATGCATTTAAAACATTTGATTTGACACGTCTTTCCACTAGTTGTCCCTAGCACTGTTTGTCGGATATTAGCTCCAACAACCTCTTTTCCTTTTCCAAAAATTTCCCTCTTCCTATCAGTAATAGTTGTATTTTTGTCCACAGTCTTATCATTTTTCCCTATTCCTTTTTGTTCACCCTACTAACCATCTAACTCATGAGGTTTGGTAGAAGTTCTATACCTGTTGCTCACTATTCGAAAAAGGTTGGATCACCTCTGTCTCTCTACTTTCAGAGCTAGTTAGATGGCCTCATCTAGTGTATTATACCTCTAGAGCTCTACAATGCAGGCAATTTCATACTTTAACCTTAACACAAATCATGCTAAGGTTTGCTTAGGAGGTTCGACTAACCCACATTTGATGATCAGTGTCTCAAACTCCTGTATATAATCGTAAACTATTCTACCTCCCCGCCTTAAGGTTTGGAGTCACATAAACAACTCCTGCTTATAGTGCTTTAGTGTAAACCTTTTTCTCATTACCAATTTCATTTCCCTCCAAGAATGTATATCAGCCTCACTATCTCTTCATCTGCTAACTATAAGATTCTTCCACCATAAGGCGGCATAGCCTATAAATTCTATAGCTGCAAGATGAACCCAAGTTTGATCATCAATCTCATAGCACTCAAATAGGCCCTCAACCTTATCCCCCTAGTCCAAGTAATCTTCTGCAGAACCCCTTCCAGCAAATGAAGGCATATGTAATTTCACATATTCTAAGCCCCGAAGCGGTCTGAACTCACGATTAGGGTAATTCTCATTTTCAAAATTATCATTCATTTCCTCCATAAAAGCATGATAATCACCTTTCATCCTCCTACCCCTATTGCCTCCAATAGCTCCTTCCTTGCGAGCATTCTGATGAGCTACCCAAGGTGAGGTTGCTTGAAGGTTTGCCACTGGTGGTTACGGCATCGTCATGTGATCTACCTGTGTTGCTAATGTAGCAACCATAGTGGTGAGATCCTACAATTATTCTTTTAATGTTCTTCCACCTGTAGCATGACAACCCTAACCTCCTCCAACCTAATTATTGGCCTCATTACCAATTCCACCATTCACACTATCATTTAACATGATTTTGCAATTATATATATATATATATATAATCACAATCACCCTTCACAACAACAACACACTCTACAGTTCAAAACACACAAACAACACCACACACCTACACGACGATAATAATACACCTTCATGGTACCACATAACCACACACCAACACCTCCATAGTTTGAGTATACACACACCAACAGTACCACGCTTCCCTTTAAGGCTCAACACACTTCAAGACACAATACACACTCCACCAAGACTCAACACACCTCATGGCACACACACTTACACACCACGTCTCAACAACAACATATACCTCACGGTATACACATAACCTCACACCACACCTACACAACAACAAACACACACTCCCACAAGACTACACACCCTCAATAGCACAACACACATAAGCAATCACAATTCCCACACACGATAATGTTGCAATAATCACTTTTCTCAATTACTTAAGTTAATGTTGTAATCAAAGCAAATCAATGAGCAATTACTATACCCCTTTACAATTATGGAATTCAAATTCAAATGGCCTCCCTATCTTCCACATAAGGAGTTCACGGCAATGAACCTTGATATAATTTTCACAATTCAAGCCACAATAAGTAAGGATAACACGGCACAATCAACACAAGACCTTCAATTCCACTTTATATAACATCAATTGCGAAATGGAATAACAAGAACCCTAAATCCCCAAATTGAAAATCACAAATTCCTTTCTCAAAACCGTACTCTGATACCAAAATTATGATGTGCTCAAAGAGCAATTACAATATAAATCAAGGATGGAACAAGCAAAGTAACAATTCCCTACCAATCGACATGAAACCTAACTTGTATGAACCCTGAATTGCATGAACAGGAGAGAGAAAAGAAGAGCTAATTCCTTGCCAAATGTTATGCACTAATTGGAATTAGGATTGATTTGGTATTGTTGATATTACACACAACAAAAATCAAATCCAACTCGCCACAATTCTAGAAGAATTGATAAGAGTTTATGCATGAAAGGAGAGCCTCCTCATGGCAAAACATGTGAATTATTTCTCCAAAACAAAAGTCCATTTACAAACCTAAATAACAAGTATTTATACCCTATTACAATTATGGAAAAATAACATAAGTAACTAGTACACATGGCCGATCACTTCAAGCTTCAATCACGGTCACAAGGAAGAACACAAGATCGGTTCTCCCTTGGTTTAATTCGGTTCATTATAGACCATGACCCATTCACAAACCAATTGCTATTGTGCTTGGTTGTCTTCTTATAAAAACCGACAAAATGTACCTGATAAAATGCAAAAACAACTATTATAAAATAAATAAAGACAATATGTGAATGTCTTTGTTCCATTTGTTTCAAGTAAGCTTCCCAATGTTGGATCCAGAAGTTTGATTCCCTTCAATATATGTGTTTTTATCCCTAATGTTTAGGAAGAATTTTAGAGAAGTGACTCGAAGACTATCAACAATGCCCTAAAGTGGTGAACACCCTTTTATTGTAGTCAACCAACTCCCCTAGTGGTTGACCACCTTAGTCTTGGTAAGAACTCTAATCAAGCATGTTAACCTATGCTCAACCAATTTATTTTACAAGTTTCAAGTCTTAGGAATTAGCTTTGGGTATGTTTAGGGGTTAAAATCTAATCTTTATGTATGTTAATAGGTTTTAACTTCTAGTTGAATCATGCAAAGTTTCTTGAGCGAAGTCCACATAAGTGGGACAACATGTTATGTAGTTATTGTACCTATAGATATTAATAATAAACTTACTAGACTAAATTAACATGTTTTAGTTGTGCATGTGCTAAGACTTGTAACTATTCTAGATAGGTAGGTCATGAGCTCATTACCTACAACATGATAGGACATGGAATCAAGATCAACAAATTGGCTTGTGGTTATGTAGTAAGGCCACTAACCATTCCAAATAGGTAAGTCATTGATATGTTGGAATTATTGACTTGCTTATACTTACACTTGTTAAATCACTACAAGTGCATGGTGAAAATCAATTTAAGAGTAAAAAACTACGAACAAGTGTACTTGATTGTGCAAGTAAGTATAGTTGTTGAGTCAAGGTTGTATCCATAAGGTATGGTGTGTTAGCTCCTAGCTATGATAGAATTGTCTAAAGTCAAGCGACTTTATAAAAATATTTTATTTTTATTTTCTAAAAGACTAAACTTAAACTAATCTAATAAAATGAGATACCTAACAACTTAAATGAATATGATCATGAACCCATTGGTTGGCAAATCAATTAGTGTGGGGATTATGCTTTCCATTTAACCCATGTTTCACATATCGAATCATTAACCAATTTAGTGTTTGAATCAACAAAGAATTAAGTAAAACCCTTTCCCCAAAGAGAATTAATATCGATTTTACCTAATTTAGTCCTTTCTATTCCTAGATAAGTGATTAATTGTCTAATTCTTTTTTAAGCTCCTACAACCTAGTTGAATTATATTGCATATCCTACATCAAATTCTAATCCCAATTAGCCAATCATGGAAATTGATTAGAAATGGCCATCCCAAATATAAACCTAATCTAACATGCATTACAAATAACCCAAAACATTTGCTCAATAATACAAAATTATCAACTTAACATAACAACACATAGTAGGCAAATGGCACAATTCACCAACTAATGGTCCAATCTCATATATTTAATCTATAACCATAGTAAAGTATAATAGAAACAAGTAAAAACAACATCCATGACAAGAAATAAGGCAGTGTTTGGATTGTAGTGCCGGACAACAGAAAAAAAAAAAAAAAAAAGACAATACAACTCTCTTGTACTATCTTTAGTGTACACTGTGCTGAATAAAATTTTTTATGATATCCACTATTTGGATAAACAAAATATAAACATGATATATAAAGTACTAGATATGGATTTTGTGTTTTTGTCCAGTAGATTTCATTTTTGTATCATATTTCAGATGGTATAAAATATAAGTATTTTTTCTAGTACTTTAAGATTATTTTTGTTCAATAATCGAAAATATATACAAATCAAATAAGAAACAAAATGTTTTGTTTAATACAGTACTATAAGTTTATGATAAAGGGAATGAAAGAAACTTATTTAAGTTCTTGTATCTAGAATTTAAGTACAAATGAAGTTCTTGCTTTTTTCCATATTAGAATCTACTTATTAAAAATTAGCTAAAATGAAAAAGGAAATGGGAGCATAAAAGCTCCTGGGCGTTAAACACCCTAAAAATCTCTATGCTCTCTCCCTGTGTTGATGCGGTGGCTATGGGGGGAAAAATTGAAAGGAAGTACAGTCTATTCCCTCGCCTCCTTTGCTTCAAAATGTATGGGTAAGTAAAAATATGTCGTGTTGTTTTTGTACGTCACCATTTTCATTTTCACCAAAGGATAAAAGGAAAATGAAATAAAAAGTAAACCTAAACCATTTGTTTTTCAAGTGTCCAAAAGCGACCCAAAAAAAATGAAATATTTCACAATTCCACTTGCCTAAGACTATGGACAAGCCGAAAATTAAAAATGAGAAGCCTTAAGCCTGAATATGGGCTTGCTTTAATTTCTTCAGCTGGCTCTGTAAATTTGATCTCTTTCTAAAATGCATGGGCTGAATTTTGCAATTCCTGATGGGCTGATTTCTTTGTGTTGTTCTTCATTTTTTTGTTTATATTACACTTGTAAAAGATTACAATTCCACTTATTCTTCCTATTACATGCGTAAACATTAACACATTAAAATAGCATATATATATATTTATATATATAGAGGATAAAAATATGTTAGCACAATATCAAAATTCACTTTCAAAAGCTCTTTACATCCACCAAGGATTGCTCTCCTTTACACAATCTAATACCATCAAATATGCAAGGAAGACTGTTGAGTAGTGCTATTAAGCAACCATATAATCCCTCGCAAATTAATAAATAGTGGAGGCTCTCCAAAGTCTAAACTCTTGGAAAACCCCCGGAAAGGACAGCATGCATGCTTTATTCTTTAAAGAATGTTGGCCAGAAATCAAGGATTCTGTGATAAATCTTATTTCACAAATCTTTACTACTTTTAGTATCCCCAGCCACCTAAACGAAACGTTAATGGTTTTGATACCAAAGTTTGTTGGTGCAAGACAAATCACACAGTTTCGTCCTATTAGTTTTCGTAACACAACTTATAAAATGGCAACCAAGACTCCTGTTCATCAACCTAGACCTTTTCTTAATGACCTCATCTGCCCTACGCAATATAGCTTTATATTAAGAAGAAAAGCTTAACATCACTTCCTCCTAATGAGAGAAGTCTTATTTCATCCATGAAAAAATAAGGGGAGAAAGGCTGCATGATCATAAAAATAGATATAGAGAAGGCCTTTGATAGTCTTGAATGAGACTTTATTTATTGAAGCCTTCTTAGGTTGAATTTTCCTCCACAATGGATTTCATTAATTATGAATTGCATTACCATAACATTTGTGGAGGTGGCATTGAATTGAGGCTCATTACCCCTTTCATGCCAGCTAGAAGAATTCGCCAAGGGGATCCATTATCCCCTTACATATTTATTCTAGCTATGGAATTCCTCAGTAGGCTAATTAACTTTCAAGTGAAAAACCACCGCCAGCAACCCATTCGCCTTATAGGAACTACAGTCAATCTATCCCGTATACTCTTGCTAACAATTTAATCATTCTATAAGAGGCTTTCGTTGAATCGGCTAATAAAGAAGACGCTCCACCTCTTTAGGATATGGTTAGGTTTAAGGATAAATGCAAACAAATCCTCAATGATTATATCACCAAATTTAAGCCAAGAGGACAAGCAAGCTATTATTGAGATTCTAGAGATTAAGGAAGTCCAAACATTTGGAAAATATTTGAGATACCCTATTAATAAAGGAATTTCTCCACAAGCTAAAGATTTCAAGTTTATTCTTGAAAAGATGCAAGCAAAACATTTAGGTTGGAAGGGCATATATACATTCCTTAGTCTTTTCCAACATATCTCCGTATCTATTCATGAGACTCTAATTCCAATAGTCAAACTATGGATCAAGCTAAGAGTAAATATAATACTAATTCTATTTTATGTATAACCATACAAAGTAATAGCTATTACTTTTTAATTTCATTCCTTAAGAATTTCATCATATTCCTACCTTATTTCATATGACATACCAAAAATGCCACAAGTGTTCTAATCATTTTGCACAAAGCATTAATTACAACCATAGTACTTAATGTATTAACTTTTTATCATAATTAATATCATGAAAAATGAATAGGTAGTGATGAGATTATCATTCTAACCTTGTACCACAAGCACCGAGCCGATAATCAAACACTAAGGTTAGGGAAGAAATTAGACTTGCCAAGGAAGTAGTGGAAGAACAAGCCTATGTTTGTTTGATGTGGTGAGGCTTCAGCAATACCTCATAGGTGCTACCAAGACACCGTAACCTATCAGGTGAGAGTCTTACCAAGTTTGATACCACAAAGCAAGGACTATCTGCCCAAGTTAGCTAGCAATAGAATAAGGTCACTAGCTTTACCTAAGCCATTAATCAACTTGAAGCCCAAATCTTCCTACCACTTAAGATGGGACCTTGACACCCTAAGATCAACTTGGCACCATCAGGCCAACCTCTATTTGGATCAGACTCTCACCTCGGCTCATCTAAGAATCAACGTGTTTGAGCTATAGAGGAAAAAGCTACGGAGCATACCAAACTCTCTTCGTAGTGAGCTCAACATACTCCGACCCACCTATAACCAGTTCAAAGCAATCCCAATCAACAACTTGAACATGTACCAAAGTGCACAATTTCATTTTCTTAGTTTAGTTATTTTACTTAGTTGCCCTTATAGGGCTTCATTTAAGGTTTAACACATTTGTACATATTTACTAAACTGCCACTAAGGTTTTAGAAGTAGTATAAATATTGACACTTATAAAACACACAGACATCTATCTATCATCATCAATGAATTAATGAATGAAAGGATCCTTTTTGCTTTCTTCAATTATTGAGTGAAGCCCCTTTCCCTCTTTAATCTCCGTGTTGTTATCAGCCACTCATTCATTGTGGTGGACCTTCTTTTAGGAGATAGTGTGTCATATCTATCTTTTATTAGAACCCATGAATTAGTTTAGTGTTTGTCAATAATATTAAACCCTATTCTAATCACATGCCCCAGCTTGTGTTTGTTATTGGTGAGTCATATCTAGCCACATTCACATTCATACCCCTATTTTACTGTTTATTTACCATTGTTGCGCATATCAAGTAGTATGTAGTAGATGATTATCTAATAACTCAAATTGAAAAGGGTATTCACAATCTTATAAAGTCAACACTAAAAAGAATAGATATATTATTTGTGATCCATTTTATTGATAATGAAACTTATAAAAGTTTTATGTATTAATATCATTTCCCCCTCTCCCTCACCCCCCCCCCCCCTAAATAGATAGTTTGAATTTCAATTAATACATATGCCCCAATAAAGAGTAAAAAAAACTCATTTCTTTAATGTTTTATGAAGTGCACTAAGCACCCATAAAAGTTCTTTTCTTATTGAATATAAAAAAGAATTATAGATGGCTTATTAATAAAAATCCTTTTAGTATGATTTTGTGTTGATCACTACCTTTAATATATTTTTAGCCAATTGCATGGATCCTTGTTAGGTCCACCAAGGCAACCATTGCACCTAGAAACACATAGCCCCACCAAGGAAGTGCCCTCTTGGAAAAAGGATTAATTGGTATTGATACACCATATGTTTAAGTAAGTAATAAACAAGTACTAATGATTTCTAAACATGTGATAGTAATAGCAAGTATTTTTTGAAAAATTACCATTTAAATTTTTACATATTTGAATTTTATTAATACTTGTATACTATTAATTAATTTATGTAGTATATGAGTACTATTAAAGCCTTTCCCTCTCTTCTCTTCACACATTTGATTGCTTTGATGATTATAATCTCTCAAAATTTTCTTCAAATGTTGACCCTATCACATAATTCTCACCAATACCTACCTTCAATTTAATTTTAGCCTGCTCTAGAGTCTAGAGTGCACCTAGATGGAAGAAAGTTGGAAACAATACTTGTGTATATCTTCTGAACGTACAGCTAACCTAAGTTAGATGAAAAGCATTACTTCACCTGAATTTCCAATGTAGCTATATGTTTATGTATAGCACGTTAAGAGGGGAAAAACAAAAAAAAATTGTGAAGAGCGTAAGCTTAGGCTAGCGAGACTGCTTAGATTTGAAAGAGCTGTAATGTGACTTGTGAGAAGTTTGCATCAACGGGAAGGTGGAGCGACGATCGAAGAGGGTCACACGCCCATATTGTGATAGTGAGTGTTGATAGCGACAATGTGCTCATTTCGAGGCATCAATTTACGCCCTCTATTCTCTAATATCTTATGTACTTTTCTTGGATTCTTTTGGTTAGATATTAGCTCCATTATTTGGTTGGCATCCTCTTCTCGATTCCTCATCCACTCATCTTGTGACGTTGACCCCCATCCTTCCTCCTCCTTATTTCTCTCTCTTCTCAATTCTTCATCCAATCACCATTTCAGGTTATTTTGAAATCGTCACATCAAATCTCCATTTCATTTCATTTGTAAAAAAAAAAAGAAAAATTAAAAGAAAAGTTGTAGATCCGTATTTAGGAATTTTTCCCAAAAAAAAAATTATTTATGTAATTTTTTCTTACGAGGTGATATCCTTAAAAAAAAATCAAAATCATAATAATATCTCAAAATTTTAAAATAATGCACTTTCATCCGTAGACAAAATGTTAAAATTTCTCCTCAAATATATTACTAAATTAGTCTTTTATGTTAGTAGACTCTTGCAAGCTGTAATAAAAGGATAAATGTGCAATACCTTAAAAAAAAATATTCGGAATGTCCTTATAATCCGATAGCTTTTAAATAGCAACACTACAATTTTAAAGGTAAGAAATTACTAAGAATGATAAAAAGCAATGACACCCATTCATTTATTGCTCCATGCTCAGTGTAAAATAATAATGCGAACGCATATTAGTTTGAAATACGAGCGGCTCAAAAGTTAAGGGGTTAAATTGCTCTCACTTATCTTCCACTGTCGGTGGCTTTCCTAAGTTTCCTTCCCTCTTTGAGTTGTGAAGGGACTTTATTAACTTGGTTAATAATTGAAGAGGACCGACGATGGAGTAATTAGATTGTCTATACTCTCCATTAAAAGGTAGGTCCTTTTGTGGGTGTACCGATAAATTGAATTGACTATAAGGGACAGGGAGAGGGTGAGTGAGCAAAATAAATAAATAAATAAAAATAAAAGAGGAGAATTAAAATTGCTTACATCATTTGTGCTAATAGGAGTTTTACCCTTGATTTTTTTGAAGAAAACCAATAAAAAGTAAAAAACACAACTTTTGGGACCAATTTAACATATTGTTTTCTTCTTCTTTTTTATCTAAGTAAGGATAAGCGGGTATAGAATGAGTAGGGTATAAGGTCTCACAAATACCCTACCCTATAAGATACAAATTCCTAAATTTTAGAATCAGAACCTATTTTATAGTAATCTAGAACCATCATATACCCTATAAAACCTACGGAAAGCAAGATACGTTGTAAAACCCATAAATTTTATCTTTTTTTAATAAATTTTAAATTTATATAATATTAAAAAAGTAATATATATGTGATATTATAAAATTTTCATATGTAAAATTTAAGAAACTTGTAATAAAATATGTAACATTAAAAAAAATTGTTTTACCTCAATTGTTTCAAGTTTTGCGATCTTACTATTTAGTAAATGAGAGAATAAGATAAAAGAATAAAAAATCTAAAGTTAGAGAGCAAATAGGGAAGGATAAGGAAATGAAAGAGGAGTGGCATGAGGTTTAACTATTTAAGGTTATTAACTTTTGTAAACTTAAGTTTTTTTTTTCTTTTTTTCATTTTGCTAAAATATTTATTAGTAAAAAATTATAATATTATCATTTACTATTTATTTATTAATATTATTTAATAACATATTATAGGGTAGGTACATAGTACCTTGAAACTTATTCTTTAGATACCTTGTAATATACGTTTCAGGATAGGTATAGAATAGAAAAACTTTGTTTTAGTACTTCATCCCATAGAAGCAAGTTCCAAAGTATCTATACCAAGAACCTATCGTATAATCTCTAGAGTACAAGTAGATACCTTATAAAACAAGGTTATCAATTTATCCCTAATCCTAAAATGGGTAAAACTGGAAATTTATCACAAAATGTACAAGAAAAATAAAAGGTTAATAAAATATGTGACACAAATTGTATACATAATCAATATAAATCAAATACATATTAGTTAGAAATTAGGTAGAGATAAGATTGATAGAGAATCACAAAATTACAATGACCATAACCAATCGTATGAAAGAATCATTTAGCTGATTGGGATATATATAACACCTTGCAGTTGTATAATTATATATTATAAGTTGTGAATTTTTCAATTATTTTGCTTTTATATGTTTAATTGGTGAAGTGGATATTATTCAAATTCTTCAAGATTTCAAGAAAAATCATATTAGGTGCTAATTGCTATTTGTAATTAAGGTGTGGCAGCGATTGGAATAAAATGGATGAAGAAAATGTGGGGGTAGGGGTTCAAGGTAGTAGTTATTGATGAGGAGGATATTATTAATTGCAAGCACGAGAGGTTTAGAGAAACAGGTTAAGATATCTTAAAAAGGATTCGTTCTTCTTGACGTAACATTAAAAGAGGGATGGAAATCAGTGAATGAGGATTCAATGAAGTTCAATCACGTGAGATCGTCAATATTATACCGAAGGTGTTTTAACACTAACCAATTCATCTATTCACATTAATGAAAAATTATGAAACAAACGAGCTCTTATGGTTTTATGATTTTATTCCTAAGGAAAGACGTTTTCGAAAAACTGAAGTTGTATTTATCATATTTACCATCTCCAAATATCACTTATTTGTTTTTACTATATGTATTATATATATATGGATTGCTCTCATTTTGCAATTGCAACGCCCTAAAACCTAAAACATTGTAGCTCGTCATGTATCACTACTATATAGTGATACATTAAGACTCTAAATCTCCATACAATCTCTAACATATTCATCTCCACAATTTTGTTCATAAAAATACAACTTCAATAATATAAAATGAATGACTTTCAAGTGAGTCATTTCAATCTTTATTATTTAAAACCAATAGAGTAATCTCCATTTAAAAAAAAAATCCAGAATAACATCTAATCATAAGTAAAAGTCTATTAGTTATCTCCTTATCCTCAGTTCGATTACTAACAATTCTAATTACAAATATTCCAATTTCCATCACTTCACATCCACATAATAATAGTACTCCTTTTCATACTCATTTATGTAATGTCCTACCAATTTCTATTCTCATCATATGCTACGTGCTCGTCATTCTCACCTGCAACTAAAAAAAATAGGAAGGGGATGAGCTTAA
Organism: Laguncularia racemosa; assembly: GCA_037954665.1. Lineage (NCBI taxonomy): Eukaryota > Viridiplantae > Streptophyta > Magnoliopsida > Myrtales > Combretaceae > Laguncularia > Laguncularia racemosa. The sequence continues at coordinate 459,739 of JBBMOL010000181.1, read as the reverse complement.
GCTTAGTACATGAATACTGCACTCACATACGGATGTCATTCAATATTATCATCGTAAGCATATATGCAGCAATAGCCTATAACACATCCATTCATTAGGTTATATATATCGTCATTAACCAGCATATAACATAGAGGCACTCATTACGCTGATGCACATACAATATTTATACATATAATCCTAATTGGAATTGTTACTGCGGGCCCCATCCAACCCTAATTCATCTTAGATCATTTCGATATACGACTCCACTCGAGACAACGTAGCATACTAATCATCGAGATACCCTCCTAAAGAACTACCATGACGGGCCCCTAAATTGAGCGAAGCACAAGCTACATACATTATTCAATTCATATAACATTTTACAATTTCATTATCTCATATACATTTTATTAAATAACTACCGAGCAATCACATACAACAAACAAGGTAAATACATAATTGGATAGATGTTCCTATTACAATCCTGCACGTCTCTAACGAAAGTACGTAATCCTATTCAATTACAAGAAACTACACTTAGTTCAATCCTACAAATAATTTAGGTTTACTTAATTCACTTTGTATTTTAGTTGTATAATTCCCTTCCTCGAGGTATCTTCATGTTTAATTTGTACTTTGGAGTAAGAATAAAATAAATTAGAATCAAATAGAACATGTTCTTGCATAACACGATTAAGAAAGTAACCGTGTAGAGGAGCACGACCTAGAGCATGGTCGTGTTAATGGCTATGTATCTTTCTGTAAGATTTTTAAATCAACATGCCCATTTACATGGCCTTGCTTGTGGTTATGTACATTCCCACTTCAATACGCTTAGGTATATGGCCATGCTTGTGGTTGTGTACCCTACTGTAAACATCAACATCTCAACAAGCCTAGGTACACGGCTGTGTACTTGATCAAATACCTCACTGTTTATCACAAACCTAAATGTTTCCTTCTCCAATTGATTCCAAATCCTAATTACTATTATTTTAATCCCAATTTACTACTATATTCCATTATTCAGAAGTAAAATATGACTTTAGTACACTTACTTGACTCATATTACGCTTGAAACTCCAAATTCGGTGACTTCTGTACCCCTTTTCCGTCTCGTTATGTGCTCTAACAACATATCAACAAGTATGTTGTAATTTAATCCACTATTTCATCCCTAGAGCTAATTACAATGACAATTAGGAATTATTACTAGATAGAAAAGGTCGATTTCGTCATGGTCCTTTAGGTTGCCTAAAGTTTCTACAGAGTCTCTCTCTTTAGTTTTCTAGTTTATAGGTGTGAATGAGGGAAAAGAAAACCCTAGGTGAGTTATGGGCTTTTATAGTCCAACTAAGAAAAGAAAAATTTGTCCTCATCTCTTAACCTTATTTACAAAATCGTCTTTAGTCTTATATTATATCATATTATTATTTTATTTAATAATTATGATTATATATATACATTTGTAAACCGTGTATTACAACAACTTTCATAAATAGTATATACTATGATAAAAATTAGAAAAGCAACAAACGTTTTCATTAAAACAAAACTAATCCATGAGAAAAACTATTCCAAACCAATAAAGTCTCCTAGAGGGTAGATTATAATATGATAACATATGTTTCAGCCTTATTTCGCTTATACAACTCGTAGTTTTTCATTACTTACAAAACATGCTTTATCTTTTATATTGAAAATATGATTCTATGTTAGCTTTAACTTCAAGACTACTGTCTTGTTCCATTTAAACTAAAACTAATTGACTTTGTAGAGGAGAACTAAAACATGATGATGGTATTTTGGAAATAAAAAGGTCATATGAATTGTGCATCCTTAAAGTGTGATGGATTAGTATTTTAGTTCTCTTTTATGTTAGTTACTATGGTGTGAGTTATATACTTAAATCTAATGGAGGGTCAATGTTTTTCATAGTGGCCTATAAGATAGGTTTTCATGCTAGAAACTTCAAATAAATTGAATTAACACAATAATGAATAGAAAGAGATGAGAGCAGAAATATATGTGTGATCATTTATATAGATAACTTCAATATGAGGAACAAAAAAAAAAAAGACCACAAAAACAAAGAAATGTTGGAAGTAGTTCTAGTGTGACTACTTCAATACCTAAGTTAGCATAACAAATAATGAAAAACAATAAGTTTTAAGAGAGAGTAAGGAGCCTAGATTTTTAATCAAGAACCAAGTGATCTCAACCCCTATTTATAGATGTTAAGAGTGAGACAACCTGGTCGTGGCACTAAGATGTGGTAGGTAGATTTATCTTATACTTCACACCTTCGTTATTTCCTCATATAAATTGTGTCTTCCCAAAACCTCATGCATAGTAGGTAGGTACGATCAATATGAGATTTAGTTCGATTTATGTTGCTCAACTTAGCTCGAACTAGTCTTTAATTCTAGGATTGAGACTTAGGCATCTAGTCCCTAGTCTTTGGAGCTCAGCTATAGGATCGATCAGGTCAAATTGGGCTTAAGGGGCCCAAATCCAAAATGCTCCATCAAAACACCCCCCAACCCCCTAAACCACCCCCTACTTTACTGAGGATTGGTCAACAAGAGAAGTTTGAAATGAATTAGGCTTCCAAGGTCTTCAAGGTAAGTAGACTAAGACGAACTCTTTAAATGGGGTCACTAGTTTAACTTCTAACTTAGTGTATTGTTGTTTGAGTGTATGAATAGAGTGATCGAGCAAGCAATCAACCAAGCTTAGCTATACCCATGTTAGTGGAATTGGTGAGGAGGAGTTCGTCTTTCTCTGGCATCTTAGGGGTAAGGACAAATAAGTGATTTGCCAAGCTATCATGTTTTTCCCACTAATTATAGCCAACTTAGCAATGGTCATTACGGAATGTCTAAGTAAGCGAGTTGCTAGTTTAAGCTTTAGCTATGCTAGTAACTTGGAGAGAGAATCTCTTCATGATAGCATTAAGAGGGTTAAGGTTAAGTAGGTGGTATATTGAGTTATATTGTGCTTTTGCCCCCTTTGAGACAAGTTAAGTTGAGTAAGGCTCCTCCTTAGGCTGAGTACTCTAAGGATCTTCTAATAGTGTCTGATTCAAGGTTAAAATGGCTTCTCGAGGATGGCTTAATTGAACTTGTCATATGTGTGTAAATTTTAACGCATTTTATAGCAAGGATAGCTGTCATGCTTATGTTGGGTGAGATTTGCACACATCAAGCATGAATGCAAGATCTTCATCGTTCATCTGAAACGTGGGATATATTGAGATCAGGTTAAAAGGCTTCATGTTATGTTACTTTAGTTAACCATCTCTTCGTTTCTCATGCTATTGTCTATAAATAATGCTTGATAACTTTATTTCGGCACTTTCAACTTTTGTAATCACTTCTCTCTATCTTACTTTCAAACTTCTTCCAATTTTCATATTCTTTAAGCTTTTTCTTCAATTCACATAAGTATGGTGATCGTTTCATCATTATCTTCTTCTTCTCGTTCTTCTCCAACCCTCTTAGATTAGGAAAGCGAGAGGGGTACTCTTACCACCACTCTACCCTTTCCCCCTCCCCCCAACATGTGGTGAAGGAACTCTCACGGCTTTCATTTGGCACAACTGAGAAATCAAGTGGTGGTGATATAAGGAGGGATATCAATGTGGCAACTACAATTACCTAGATTTCTTATGACATCTACCTTAATGACGGTGAGGATAAAAGGCTATTGTGGCCTATTTACACCACAGTAGAGGATGTAAACACTTGTAATGGTTTCTGAAGTGCCTTTACTTACAAGGAGCTCATGGACATTAGGTAATATTTTTGCATTTGCCCTCAAAGATAGACAAGCAAATGATAGGGTCACTCTTACTATAGGGCACCAGTTCTGCCGATATGTGAAGCACTTGGAGTTCATAATGCAATCTCCATTTTTTGAGTTCCAAAAGGCCTTCTTTACATACCATCATGTTACGCCAATGAAGCTTGCACCTAATGCTTATAAGTTATTGATTACATTTGAAGCACTATGCAAGCACTTCATGTTATGCGCTACCCCTCAACTGTTTAGGTATTTCTATGAGCTAAACAAGTTGATGGTTGGGTGGTATTACTTAACAAGTTGTAGAGGTCAAACGTTATTCATTTTGCTGGATTCCTTGGTGCATGGCTGGAAGATCAAATTCCTAGAGGCATTTGCTAAAGAGGAGCCAAGCTTCTGGACATAGTGGGTTAATCCAATCAAGACTATAGCTATCCAATTCTTAAGTCCCAACAACAAATCTACCACTAATTGGATACTTACCAAGTTGAAGTGGAGGTCAAGTGAGTAATGGAATGCCCTAAGAGTCGTGGATAAATATCTCTATAGCAAGAAGTTAACGAATAGTGTATCCGTAAGAGGTAAAGAAGGTACAATTGCTGTGATTACGGTGTCGAGGTAGGCTAGTCGTGGAGAAGTCATTTGTCCAATCTGTTGGGGGATGGGGTTTCTTTGAGAGCTTGTGCTCGACACAATAACTATTACTTTGTCCTTATGTTTTAAGCTTTTTTGACCTGTTGTTTACTCTATGCAGAGATGTAACTTAAAGGAGAACACTGTTGTTGACATGTTGGCTAAGCATAAGGTTATTGCTATTGCAAAGAAAGGTCTAACCACACCCCTCACCACTTTTGAAGTCTTAAGATGTTCCTCTATCCATAAGGGACAAGAGCAAGTTCATGCTCCTATCGAGCAACCGACCCCGCATCCTCAAATAGATGCCTCGACCAGGCTAAGGCTAAAGAGCAAAGCTGGTGAAGGGGATAGAAAGAAGAGATCTCGAAAAGAGATTCGCCATCTAGATGAGAGTGACTCTCCTAAATGCTAAGCCTAGGGGAAGGAGGTTAGTCGGGTTGTTGATGTTAAGAGGAGGGGGAAGGGTCAACAACATCGATTTCTAAGGCAATTGAAACTGCGAAGGTCAAGGACAATACCTTCTAATCTTTGTGGGAGGTTTCAAACCTGGATTTCGTGCTAAGAGGTGACAAGAAAAGTCAAGAGATCTTGAGAAGATCCATACTACCTTAGGACGTAGTTATTATCAAGGAAAGTCTCTATGGGATGACCAAAGAGTTAGTAGAGAGGTTAATCTGTGCTAAGCTTCACGACATAAGTGTTCTTACATTATGTCTATTTTTTCGCTCTTCGTAGACTTGGTTCTTCATTATAACTTTGTTTTTGTTCTTTGTAGTTCTTGTCTTACTTGATGAAGTCCTTCGACATTTAGGGGTCTAACATTGAGTGAGCAAGAGAGCTTTTTGAGAAGCATGAACTTATTATGCAGAAGCACCAAAAGCTTTATAGAGGTTATGTGAAATTTGCTAACCAATCGTCTAATCTCGTGTAGAGATTGATAGAAATCGAAGTGGAGGTTTGGAGATTTTAGGCTAAGGCTCAGTCGAGAGTAGCTATGGCTGGTGATTTCCTTATAGGGGTTAAAGTTGAAGTGAAGACCCTCAAAGCTGGGATGTAAAGCAAGGCTTGATTAAATGTAGACTTGAATAGCAAAGTTAACTAGTTGGAGGAGTGCAATCAATAGCTGTCTAACCAATTGGTGAAGTTACAAAGGTAGTTATAAGCTCTAAAGGCAAGCTACGCTACTATGAAGAGAAGCTTATAGGAGGAGATTGAGTAGCTTTAAGCTAAGGTTGATCAGGCTAGGGCTATTGTTGCACAAGATGGGGTAGTCTTGGAAAGATTGTGCCAAATGTTGTTGCAGAAATTTCCCTTAGGTGGAAGCACCCATAAGAGAGTAAATGTAAGCTCAAAGGGATGTTAGGGGCGGTTCCCGCTTAGCCACTTCAATGCTTAAGTTAGCACAACAAATAAAGTGAATTGGTAAGCTTCAGAAGAAAATAAGGACCTTAGATTTTGAACCTAAAACCAAGTGGCCATAACCTCTATTAATAGGTGCTGAGGCTAAGACAACCCGATGGTCACATTAAAGCAAAATAAGTAGATCTATCTTGTGCTTCATGCCTTCGCTATTTTCACATGAAAATCGTGTCTTCCTAAACCTCATGTGTATCAAGTAGGTGTGGTCGATCTAAGGTCTTGTTTGGTTTATGCTACTCAACTTAGCTATCTTTAGTTCTAGGATTAGGATCTAGGCATCCGGTCCTTAGTCTTTGGAGCTCAATTATGGACCCGATCAAGTTGGATTGGGCCTAGAGGTCTTAAGTCCAAAATGTTTCATCAACAGGGAGATATTATAGAATAAAATCCCAAAATCCATTTTTATAAGCCAATGATGGAGTAGGTTACAAGTAAGCACAATAAATCAAAACAAAACGAAGTACCAAAATTCCTACATATAAGCCTATAAATGAAGTTAATCAACGGGTATCTTTTATCTTTTGGACTTAGCTTCATCCACAATCCAAATCTTGTAGGAGATCATTTAATGTCTCATCCTTTGAGATTTGTTTCTTCATTTTTCTCCAATTTTCTTCCATCTTTAGTGTCTTGGATACTAGGCAGTTTTCATAAATTGTGCCTAAAAACAACATCAAACACATAAAATTTGTTGTGAAACTTAGATATTGATCTTGTAAATATGTTATATTTTTCATTTATCACTTTGGTGAAATCCAATTAAATCTCAATTATTCTAATAAATCAAGTAAGGATCAAATTTGTGATGTTATAATCATGCACAAATTAATCTATGATATCAAATGGAGAGATATAAACATACATATGGGTTCATGGTTAGTTTAGATAGAAGAGATCTTTCTCAAAGCATATGGTAGCTCAAAGAACATATATGAGTGTTCCAAAAGCTTGCGTCCGGTTGTGGTATGGCCACCATAAGGGGAACTTAGAGGACTACATATATTACTAAGGTGAAGTGCTGGGACCAAATGTAAATAGGAGAAATCAAAGAAACTCGAGCGAGTCATTTGGAATTGATTATTTAATTTTGAGCTAAGTTAATCAAAAGATTGAGGTGTTTTGAATAAATAAATTAATTGTGATTTTAGAGTTAGAGTTGATAGAAAGGTTAAGGTGTTCCAATAAATCACCAAAATAAATTGAGTCAAATAAGCATTATACAAAAGAACATTAGAAAAAGCCCATCAAGGTTTGCATCATCTAAATAGCCAAGATTATGCCTATAAAGGGAGAGGGCTTGTCTTAAAGCCTTTTTTTTATTTAAGCCCATGAGATGAAGTCTATGTGGGTAATTCCATGTGCACATTTGCATGCCATTGATGATGGACACGTGTCGTGCACTTGTCTTATCTAATGACTCAAATTTAATCTTCCATTTTGAGTGTATAAGAAAGCATAAATGTAATTAGGCTTTACTTGATGCATGCTCTAATGAATTTTCTAAAATAAGAGACTTATCACATGCTCAAGTGCATCTATCCTACAAGTGGCAACATTTCTAAACCTCTCCTTATGCATTTGGTTCCTTTACTTTCTTTTCATTTCAATATTTAGTTTTTGATTAAATTCCAGTGAAAGAGTAAGTGTTTTAGTGCATTAGTTCCTAGCCTCTTGGTCATCTAAATATTTATGCCAATTAGTAATCATGTGTACAAGAATTTAGAAGATTTCTTAGTTGAAATCTCTAATATAATCTAGAGGGGATCTATCCTAATCAATATATCTGGCCTTTGAGTGGATAAATTCTTGAATTACTAGCTTTGGTTTTGGTGGCTCAAGGAGAATAGTGTGTGGTGCATGTTGGTAGAGGTTAACAATGGCAAAGAGGTGTTTAAAGGGTAGTCAAATGGTGTAGGTAGTGGCTCTTAGCATGTGGGCTAGTCCTTAACCAAGAATCATCAACGGGTTTGTCATCATTAAAACTACCATTAGTCCTACAATCACCATCATCATCATTATCTTTGTTATTGTGAACAATGCTATTGGTACTACTAATGATATCCATATCTTTTAATTCCAAATCTTTTGAAGTGTTCTCTTGTAATTTATCTTTAACAACATTGATAACATGAATCTCTAAATCATCTTAAATCCTCTCTTGTGACTCTCCAAATCTATATATGTACAACATAATCATGTATAATAATAAATATGTAAAACATAATGAACATAACATAATTGTGTAAATCACATAAAGAATTAATAATGGACTTGAGATGTGAACAATAAGTTCAACAAAACTTATATAGCAAAAGATAGAGTGCATCATATACTTACTTATCCACATTCCATGGTAGAATGGTGTTGCACAACAAATGTATGGAACTTTGTTAAAGAAAATTCAATGTATGCTTTCTAATATTAGACTTGGGAAATGGTTTTGAGCAAGGCCTATCAATATGGCATGTCACATTGTGAACCTTCCACCATAGGTAACTTGAGGAAAAGTCTCCAAGAAAGTTGTAATAAGGTACTCCGCTACATTATTTATATCCTAGAGTATTTAGTTGCTTAGGATATGTGTAAGTGAGTATAACCATGTTAGATGCCAGGTATGTTAAATATATCTTCTTGGGATACACTTACACATTGAAAGGTTATGGATATTCAACCTAAACATGACAAAAGTAGTAGTTAGTAAGGATGTTGTAATTGATGAGTTTGTAGGCAACAATTTTATAGTCTATTGGTTCATGTAATGTAAAGAGTACACTAGAAAATGTAAAGACATTATGATATGATTATTGTGAAATTAGTTAGGGTTATTAATAAATAGTTACAATGAGTAGGATTAGTTAACAAATTAGTTTTTATAGGAAATAGCATAAATAGTACTTTATAAAAATAAAATGGATCAATTATATTCATAAATGGAAATTAATGAAGGTTTTTCTTTTTTTAAAAAAAATCTTCTATAAGAATTTTTCTTTAACTCAAATTAACGGCATTTTTTATTTTATTTTATTTTTTCATTAGTTCATACGACTAAATAATGTAAGATCGTAACAATGGTGCTCCCATTAAGAGAATGGGTGAAAATGGAAAGATTATGTGTACAAATACTAGAAACTTTCATGGTGTAAAAGAAGAAATGAAGAATATGTAAGAAGACATGCATTAACTTCGAGAAAGCTGTAAGCATTTACAAGAGGCAATTGTTGAAGAAGAGCAATTAATGGACCATAAAGAAGAAGATGGCATGTCAACCATAGAAGTCATGGATGAAGAAACTTCTCAAGAAATGTTTCAAGAGAACTACTAAAAAAATGCTATCATGAAGGAAGATTTGAAGGTGATTTCTAAAATCAATACAAAAGACGATTTCTATCATAATCAAGAAATCAAGCAAGATTATACAATTTTCTTACACCTATCAATAAGCCTAGGTAATGTGGATAATGAACGTAGTTATGATAATATTAAACATATTAATTAAAATAAAGTAGATATGGGTGATCTACAATGAGTGGACTAAGAAAAATGTTAGTCTTAACCTTTGCAATGATAGTTTTATGTATAGAACCTTTGAGTTTGTTATCAAACACAAAGGCATTACATCTAAAACTTTCTATCCTTACATTGCAAGTGATGGAACTTGTCACAGAATTATGGTCTCATTTGAGATAGCAAACATCAAGGAATATACAAAATTGCTATGGTGACAAAATGCATTATTTGGGGTTATGGTAAGCCAATCAATTTTGCTTGCAAATGATTCAAGGGGGCTTGCATTCTAGCAATTTGGAGGTGCCATTTTCAAGAGTCAACTTATAATTTCTCATAGCAATAAAGATGATGAATTTTTATTTTTCTTACTTTGCATTGCTTAGTCATAGTTTCATTTTTCTTTTCTTGGTTTCCTTAAACCTTAAGGATAAGGTTTGTGCCAAGGGCAGGAAAAATTGTAATGATGGTTACAAAATTAGTTAGGGTAATTAATAAATAGTTACAATGAGTAGGATTAGTTGACAAATTAATTGTTATAGGAAATAGTATATATAATATTTTGTAAAAACAAAATGAATTGATTTCATTCATAAATGAAAAACAATGAATGTTTTTTCCAATAATCTTTTATAGGAGTTTGTCTTCGACTCAAACTAAAGGCGATTTCGATTTTTTTTTTCATTCGTTTATGTGACTAAGTCATGCGAGATTGTAACACATTAATTCTTATTTAGAGAGATGAATCGGTATATATCAATTTAATATGATAGTGTGATTACAGCTCCAAAAACATCTAACATTGTTTTGTAGTTAGATATTGATAAAAATGACAATTAAGCCATTGCAGAGATGTGATGATATAGTGGCTTATGCATTCATATTGGTAAATGAGATAAACTACTCGAATTCTAATCTTATTAAGTTGTAGTCAATGCCCTTAATGCAAATGGATGTACTTTAGCTATGCAAGAGGAGACAAAGTCCTTTTACATGAATGATACTTGGGGGCTTATGTTGTAACCTTTGCAAAAGAAAATTACAAGCTACAAATGAGTGTTTAAATTGAAAGATAGAGCCGACCCCACTATTTATATAGCATGTTGTAAGGGCTACAAATGGATAGAGGTTATAGGCTTTTATGATATTACTCTCTTATTGTTAAACATAATTATATATGTGTCTTGTTTGCTCTTGCCACCATGTTTAACTAGGAGCTAGAGCAATCAAATGTTAAATTGCAAGTTTTTTCATGAAGGTCTAGATTAGTAGATTGTAATATAGCACCTAGAGGTTTTCTAGTAGCAGGAAGGGAAAATCATGTGTACTTATGGAAGAAGACCTTGCATGGCCATAAGTGGTCCATGAGGTTATGATGTATCGATGGTATTATAGTTTTTTCACTGAGCATTATTTTTGAGAGGAGCAGGTATAATACTTGGTCTATATTCAAAATGATGGATAGTGGCCCCTATAGCATGTTCATAGTAATAAAGTGTTTGTCTAACATTTATGGCTCATTTGTTTAGATATAATAAAGAGAGAATACATATATATTACTTTTAATTATTTGGAAAAATGAGGAGGGAATTTTAATTCTTAAGATTTTTCTATTTATACTTCATTAAGAATAGATATTACTTAAGAAAATGTAATTTTTTTTTATTCCTTCAATAGAAAAAATAAAAATTTTATACATTATAATCATTACATCCTTATTAATACTATAATTAATGATAAAAGGCAAGCTAGTGATTTTATTTATATTCTTAAATTAATACTATAATTAATAAGAGTAAATACTAGAATTATACGAAGTAAATACTAGAATAAAAATTTTTAGCATATTCTTCTAAAGTGAAACTTTTGGGGTAAATTACATGAACTTTTCTCAAAAACTTTCATAATTACAAAAACGCACTTGACTTTTAAATTTGAGAACTTTGCCCCTCTAACATATATGGGACCCACATGGTTTGTATATGTAAATGTACTAATGTCATAAAGAAGGTGATGGGGGCATTGCCATATTAGAAAAAAAGTAAAAAAATAAACAGAGGAAAAATTACAAAACAAAACAAAATGAAATTCAAATTACAAAGGAAATAGATTAAAATAATAAAGCAAATTAATAAAATAGGTTTATATCTCCTTTTTTTTTTACAATACTAAATTGTAATTCACCATATATAAATCTTTTTGTCTATGGTTTTCTAAGATTCCCTCTATTGAAGTTTTGAAGACATGATTTAGCTATAGTATATTTATGGCTTGAGTTGGAAAGCTTTAGTAAAGTACCAATAGTGAAATTGTAAATGCAATACATCCTTACCATAGTTTTTCTTATGTTTCCCTCCCCCCCCCCCTATTCATTTGTCTTTTATAATTTTAGTTTTTTTGAAATTTTCTTACAACAATGTTTAAGTAAACAAAATTCAATAGGTACCTCGAGTAAAAATAGCACAAATAAATCTTGGACTCCATGAATAATATAAATTGTAATCTAGAAGAAGAAGACGTAGGTCTAAGAGATTATGGTAGTTTTCTCGTGAGAGAAGCAATGATGGCAACCCATTTTTTTTTTTTTAATTTTAATCTCATTTCATTTTCTTATACAATTTTTCTTCTATCTTTTTTTTTTTTCTTTTTTAAATTTTAGTGATGTGGTATCATCATATGACCTTTTATACCACATTTACATCTATATATGCAAAACATAAGGGTCCTACATTGTAAGAGAAAGGAAAGTGTACAATTTCAAAAGTTAGAGATATAGTGTAATTATAAAAATATTTGAAGGTTGTTTGCACAATTTATCATAATTTTTTTTTTATTTTCTATTAAAAAAAGCGCTTAAAAAGTGATAACTAAACTTACTGCAGAGTTTGATGATCTTGAGGATTAAATCTACATGTGATTGAATCGGTTTCGACACTTTCTCTTCTAGCTATTGGTTTCGAGTTACTTGTTCATTATTACACAAGAATTAAAAATCTAGTTTTTATTTAATGAAAGTTTCCCAAGAAGATGACAGTGCTGAAGGCACATTTTCATTATGTTTCTTTTTTTTTTTTCACTTTAAAGTAATGAAATCCACATGTGTAGGGCAAGGGGAAAATGCTTCATTTTTAAATGCGATGTACCACCAATTACGAAAGTTTCAAAGATGACACTTGCGATTTACCATTTTATTTATCCTCCCTCGCTGTTAGCGTTTTCGTAAAAAGTTGAAGTTTTTTTTTTAAAATTTATTATATAATATATATATTTTTGGTTCATATACGTGTCGGCCACATCCCCATCCCCATGGATGTGGGTATGCTATTGGCTGACCAAGTTCCCAAAGCATTGTTTTACTAACTTTCCCTCATCTAAAGTAAATTAAAACATTATTTTAACATGTCAGTTGTCAGGATAAAGACCGTCGAGCGGAACCCTTTTTATCTTGGAATTCTTCATCCAGACAGAGACATAAGAAAAACATTTCTTTATTTGCTCGGAGGTTATGGCCTGCCCCAGATACATCCTATTTTATTCTATACAACTTAAAAAGAAAAAAGAAATGGAATTTAATTTCTGAAATTATTCAACATATTACTTGTTTTCATATATAGTCATACAACATTGCCCCATTTTTCAGGCTATCATTTGGGGATTGCAAGGCAATCAAGAGAGAGCGAGACGACCGAGTCATCATCCACTGCGTTGGCCTCCGAGTGGGATTGCAATCCCCCGAAAACATTGCAGGTATGCTCTTCCCTATTTTATCTTATTCTCTTTATGCTTTTTCTTTCTTTGTTTCTTTATTTTCTTGAAATTCTTGTTTAGGGTATTGATTACTAGATTTAGTCTTTCTTGTAACCTTTGGATGGGGTCGTAACGCAAAGCAAGGTATGAACCTGATGCTTAGTTTTTAGCACCCAAACTTTTGTATTGAATTGCATCTGTGTAAACTTTTCTACCTTGACATGTATTTTTTAGTTCTCTGTGGCTTATAAAAAAAAAAACTCGGTTTAGTCGTTTTTTGATAATCCTCCAGCTCCACATAGTTTGGATCTATTTCCATATTGCTAGGTGGTTTGCAACATAAGAGTGCAATGGCGAAACACCACGCGTATAGTTTGATCCCGTTAAGTGGGACTGAGTCTTGAGTCTTGAGTCTTGTTGTGTTTTGCTTGTGCTAGCTACTGTAAACTCAACCTTCACCGAGTGACACTGGAAAATTTTGCAACTACTTGAGTTGTCTATTGCGACTGCTCTAGCTGTGATGTTTTTTATGGTGTGACAAAGTTGTATCCTTGGGGGTTGGATGCTGTTTATGCTAAATTATGATGCTATCATGTTGAAACTTTTCTTTCATTTCAACACCTAAGATTAATTTAGTTTGATGGAGTTTCTAGTGTATGTGAGGATATGTCAATTTGTTGAAAGGGCCACCTTGTAGCATCTGGTGATTAGTAATTCATGTTTGTTACAAATCAGTGTTATGTCATAGATCCCTAGCTGCATCAAAACTGCTCTATCTGGACAATTTTTTACTTTATCAAGAACAATTTTATTAGAAAGATCAAGAGATGTGTCCTTAGTTGAACTTTGTGCTGTTCTTTTTTCGTCTTTGCTTTTCCAAACTTATGATTTAAGGTACTCGGTAACGATGTTAACAACTTGACTAGGCCCTTGGGCTCTTTCTTTTGATCATATCTTACGGTTGCAGGTTTTTTCCATGAAGCATTATTATGGAAAAAAAGAGTCCCCTTAACCCTGTAAACTAGCTTCTTTTCATGTTGTCAGTGTCCAATAATATCTGGAGCTTTATGCATGGATATGGATTGTATGGAGATGCTAAACTAAGAATAGGCTTTTTAAAGCTCTTGTAAATTAGTTTATATCTTCTAAATATAATTCAATTAATCCAATTACTCCCCCATCCCCATGGAAGGAAAAACAATTTGGCTGTTGAGATAGTAATGTTATAAACATTGTAATAAAGATTAGATGTAACGTATTTCATCAAATGAATTATGAGTTGTCACATAAAATTAAATGGTAGTAACATCTGTAGACTAGTGCGAAAAAAGTCAGTAGGTCAACACTAAAATTCATGGAACAAACTGATGTCATAAGAGGTCAGTACCTTTTGGCATATCACATGGTCTTTTCATCTATCACTATATTTAAACTATATTTTCATAATGAAGCCATTAACAAATGGTAAGCTGTTGCATCCAGTGAATAACATAGGAAGCTCTTAACTGATAATTTCAAAATTTCCATCTGTCATGAATGAAGTTCATTGTTAGCTTGTGATTATTGCTTGCAGAGTTTTGCAAAGAAAATGAAAAAGATGGTTGACAATTTTTCTGTGGCTTCTGGGGTGAAGTTAATAGTTAAGTTCTTGTGTTTCCAGTCTTCACATCATTATTTGAGATTGGAGATGGTAATCTAAGAACTAAGGAATATTTATTTTGCACTATTGCCATGATAAGATTGTGAACTTATAAACAAAGAAGCATAGAATAACTAAATTAAACACCTGACAAAAATTAAGTAAGCATTGGAACACACCTGGAAATGAGTAAGGTCAAATGCAAGCACTTATTAGCTGCTAAAATTTTCTTGGTGAGCAAACCACCTGGATGGGTCTTGCTTTTTTGGGTCTGGTAATAAGTCAAGCTGATCATGTTTCCCGTTTTAACCCTCTTTATTCATTTTTGATGACAGTTAATGATCTGATTCTGATAACAGCATGCCTGACAAAGAATTCTTCACGGAATATGGTGAGGCAAGTCAATATGAAATTCAAGAAGTAATTGGCAAGGGAAGCTATGGAATTGTTGCATCTGCTATTGATACCCATACTGGTGAAAAAGTAGCTATCAAGAAGATCAATAATGTCTTTGAGCATGTTTCAGATGCTATGCGTATATTAAGAGAAATTAAGCTACTTCGACTTCTGCGGCACCCAGATATTGTAGATATAAAACACATTATGCTTCCTCCTTGTCCGAGGGAATTCAAGGATATTTATGTTGTTTTTGAGCTGATGGAAACCGATCTTGATGAAGTTATTCAGATGAATGAAGACTTAACTCCTGGTCATCATAAATTTTTCTTGTATCAGCTTCTTAGAGGCCTCAAATATATACATTCAGGTTATAGTTCTTTTCAATGCAATTGATTATTATTATTCTTTTTATAGACTTTTCCTCTCGAATGTAATATGCATCTAACCTATCTTATTCTCTCAGCAAATGTCTTCCATCGAGATTTAAAGCCGAAAAATATTCTTGCTAATGAAGATTGCAAGCTGAAGATTTGTGATTTTGGGCTTGCTCGTCCTTCATTTAACGATGCGCCAACTGCTATATTTTGGACTGTATGTGTCTTTATCGAGCAACTTAATGATTATATGTCTATTGTGTTTCAGTCCTTTGGAGGAGCCATTATGGTGAAGCAAGTGGAAATGAGTGTGTGCTTAATTTAGTATATTATAAATACTGAAGTAAAATAATTAGATCCCTCAGAAAAGATTAGATTTGACTTACATCACACAAATAGTTCAAGGATGCAAGAGCATGTTAAGTGAAGTTCAAATTTTTTTAGGCAACTGGTATAGTGAGTAAATTTTATCATTTGCTTTAACTTCACATGCAAAATTTTTTTCCAGTTATGGTGATATTGTTGTATTACTCCAGGAATTCATCACCTCATTAAGAGGTAGATGACATGTATCCAAACTATATTCTTTTTCATGCAAATTTTTAAGCATCTCCTGACAGAGACTACCATGATAACATAAGATTTGGCACGTTTGGTAATATTAACTTCTAAATCTGGTTCATGTTGGGATCATAGGAAAAAGCGTATAGCCTAGTCAAAATGTGCATCTGTAAAGAGCTTTACTGAATCTGATATTGAACTTCTGCATATGACCTTCATTTCCAATTTCAATGAGATTAATCACATCGTATGAGTTTTCTTTGCACGAATCTATGTAATCGTATAAAACAATTGAGGTAATATGACGTAAAACACAGTCAAATGAAAAGCACTTAGTTTGGGATTTCTTTTCCTGGTCATCTTTTCCAGAAGTCCCCAGGAAATAAAAAGCTGCACACCACTGCAACTGAGACCTCTCCACAGCTGCAGCACCAACACCCACCCACATCACACCCCCCACCCCAAAAGAAAAAAAGAAATTTAAGGTCATTTGTATTATGAGAAACTGCAATTTTTGTTTAGTCAAGGAGGATTGGACACTTTTCAAGTTGGGAAACATACTACACACGGTGGCCATGCTCAATATGGCATTTGTTTATTGCTTATTGATGCATGGAGCTAGAAATTTTATGTTATTCTACCTTTAATTTCTAATTTGAGCTATTTCTAAAGGATTATGTGGCAACTCGATGGTATCGTGCTCCTGAACTTTGTGGCTCGTTTTACTCCAAGGTAAGTATTATGGTTTTCATAGCTCCCCGTTTGTCTGGCTCTTGTTGACCTTATTTGCTGTATATATACATTTGGCAACATCAGTCCTTTTTTTCCCCTTCTCTGCACTTGGCTCTTGCATCTGAGTGGGTGGATTCTTCTTACTATTTGAAGCGAGTGATTCAGGATTTGGATGTGCAAAGCCATGTCTATATGCAATCTAGTCATCATAAGGAAAGATGGGTGACATCTTATGTTAAAACAAGTGACTAGTAATTACGATTATGCAATTTTCCACTCAGTTTCTTTTATGTGCTATAAGCAATGCATTGGCAACCGCATTACATGCTACTATTCACTTGAAATTTAGGACTTTGGTGCTCTTTTATATGGGTCAGAAAATTCAGAAAAGTGTGACTGACTGGGCATGAGTCTTGCGTTGTGCTTTTTCATGCATCATTCTTGCATTATATGGTTTGGAGAATTCAGATTAGTGTGTCTCCCTTTTTTGGTTGGCCACAGTACCAGTTCCACATTAGTTGGCTTATTGACTGAGGTGGCCTCTAGCACATAGAGCCACAAAAAGGTGTGACCAACCAGGCATGAGTTTTGCATTGTGCTTTTTCATGCATCATACTTGCATCATGCAGGTGCCCATGTTTACCTAGTACCAACTGCAACTGAAGGAACTAAACCATGATGCTGTTCTGAAGCTCTTCTGCTCTTGCTCGTAGAGGTTGAGTTTTCAATCTTGTTTTTATTTCCGGTTTGTAGGCCATTCCACTGGAAGAAAACTTGTTCAAAGGTGCTATTAATAGAATCCGTACATTCAATCCTTAGGCCTGTCTTGTCTTAGTTATGACCACCATGCCCTGCCATCAAGGGTGCGTTCACCTGAAGATCCTATCTAGTGATTCTTTCAGGTTGGCGTTTCACAATCTTTAGGCAGGGGGAACTAAAGGCCACTGAGCTAATAGCTGGTTCCTCTGTGATCAAAGCTTGGCTCATCTTGAATAACAACTGCGGGTGCACCTTTCCCCCTCCCCCCCTCCCTCATGATATTACTAGTACTTTTGGCATTTTCATTCTCCTTTTGCAAGAATTAGCTTGAACTTGTATGTTTTCAGTTATTTTTTTGGGTTGACACTCTAGCGTTCCCACTTGGTAGTGTTTCCTTTTAATTGATTTCTCTTTATTTCTTGCATGGTGCATTCGTTTTCTTTTCATGTCAGTTATTAGATTTTCGGTTCGATTAGGCGATTTTCAATGCTGTACCACTATTTTTTCCTTTTTAATTTTATTTCATTAACCATCCTTTTCCTTTTTCTTTCTTTATAATAATTTGATTTAAATTACTTCTCCATTTATAAATTTATAATTAAAATCTTCGAACTTCCAAGGTTTTCTGGAGCTTTATGGACTTATACCTAAGGCTTATTCTTTCTTGCAGTACACTCCTGCTGTCGACATTTGGAGCATAGGATGCATATTTGCAGAAATGCTCACAAGGAGACCTTTGTTTCCTGGGAAGAATGTTGCACATCAATTGGATCTCATTACTGATTTGCTTGGCACCCCCTCAGATGATTGCATTGCACGGGTTGGCTTCTTTCTATATGCTGTTAACCCTTTGTCAGAAGTTTAGTGACATCTTAAATATACATGTTATCTAATTCCTTGTGTTTGTGCTTCTTAATCTGCAGATACGGAATGAAAAAGCTAGGTTGTATTTGAATAGCATGAGAAAGAAGCCACCTGTACCTTTCTCACGAAAATTTTCATATCCAGATCCACTAGCGCTTCGCTTACTGGAACGTCTGATTGCCTTTGATCCAAGAGATCGCATATCTGCAGAAGAGGTAAGATTATTTGCAACTCATTAAGTAGCACGTGGTGGCTGGGGAAGAAAAAAGATTAAGCATAGTGAGAAGAAGATATTGCTTACTCTTCTTTTCCTCTTGGTCATGTGTAAAATTC
Organism: Laguncularia racemosa; assembly: GCA_037954665.1. Taxonomy (NCBI): domain Eukaryota; kingdom Viridiplantae; phylum Streptophyta; class Magnoliopsida; order Myrtales; family Combretaceae; genus Laguncularia; species Laguncularia racemosa. The sequence goes on along the minus strand of JBBMOL010000181.1, from coordinate 440,983 downwards.
TGTGTCAACAGGCATTAGCTGATCCATACTTCCATGGATTGGCAAATATTGACAGGGAGCCATCAATGAAACCCTTTTCAAAAATGGAATTTGCATTTGAGAGGAGAAAATTGACAAAAGATGACATTAGGGAGCTGATTTATAGGGAGGTATGACTCCAGAAAAGATGCTTCTTTCATTGGTGTAAATTTTCATATATTTCCATGATGTAAACCATGTTATGCAAACAGATTTTGGAGTATCATCCACAGATGCTAAAAGAATATCTTAAAGGTTCAGATGACAGCATGTTTGTGTATCCAAGGTGAGAATTTATATGGATTTTCCCTAATGCATGCAAAGATATATAACTAGATGGATATGCTATCTTGATATGCTACAAATTTTTTAGATGTTCCTCTCCAGATGTTTTGAAATTTGTGGTCCTGGACACTTGGCTTAGCACAAGTGATTTTTTAAGTTTTTGAGCATAGCATGTATTGGTTAAAATTCTGTCTTTTTAATGTCCTGTTGTTCATAAAGTGAATTTAGGTAGAATTCTAGAGCTTATTTAGATCCTGGATTTCCAATGTTTTTCCCTAGGATGTGCTTATATTAGTACATCTCTTCATGCCATGATACAAAGAGCATCTTCTCCAATTCTTCTTCCACAAAAAATTCCAAACAACAAGAATATTCTTTTCCCCTGAAGTTTTCTACTGACTTTGAATTGGGAGGTCAAAGTGGCTGTTTGCATATCTTTATCAACAGCTTGCTGTGTCTGATTATTGTTTTTAACTGAATAGATTTGCCATTGACCCCTTTAATATTATCACAGTGGTGTTGATCAATTCAAGCATCAATTTGCTTGCCTCGAGGAACATTGCAGTAAAGCTAGAAGTACTCGTCGGCAAAGGAAATATGCCTCTTTACCCAGGTGATGCAGCATATTCATTCCTCTACTTTTAGAAGGTCTTCACCACGTATTTGACAGTCCTTTTGTTTATTTAGTTTTGGTCTATGTCAGTTAAAGACCAAATAATTATGCTCCCCCACCCCATGGCATATCAGAGCATCTAATAGTTGCTTTCTCTTTTATCCAGAGAGAGAATATGTCCATCAAAAGATGAGTCAGAAGAGGAAAGTAGTGACTCTGGAAAGCGTGCTTCTAGTTCTGTTTGCCGTTCAGCTGTTCAGAGTCCTACAGGCTCACCAAGCATTCAGAAACTAGAATCTGCTTGCAGGAATGCAGTTAATGGAAGGAATACCTGCAGTCCTCGAGTCCTCCCAAGGAGTTCGAGCATTGCCACTTCAAAGTTTGCAGGAATTAACAGAAAAGAAATCGAGGTATGAAAAACTTGTTTATGTTGAATACTTTATTCTTCAGAGGAAGTATTGATTACAGAGCAGTCTTGGTGTGTTCTATAATATAAAATGGAATAAAAGGACTATCTGGCCCTTGACAAAGAGTCCAGCATCCAATTTGTTTGACGTAGTTTGGGATCAATCTAGTACGCAAAACTACTCCAATTCAACACTTAAAAAGTTTTCATTGAGAAATATGTTTATATCTCTATTTTGCTTTCCATGAAAAATAGGTACATTGCTTTCCTAAATATTGGCTTGCCAAATTGGTTTTGCAAACCAGTTGCCTAGGCGCTTGATTAGCCTTATTCAATAAGGAAAAATTTCAATTTTCAATGTGTTGGTTATATGTTTTATGAGTAAGGCAAGTGCATGAAAATTGAAAATTCCTTAATTGAATATGCTTAATGAGTGCTGAAGCATACTCATTTGCAAAGACGCAATGAAATTGTTGAGCAATGTTTTTCTGATGGTTTAACAAGTTGAAGAAGAATAAGGACAACCACAAATTATGATCAACTGCAGCTTCATATCTTCTTTTTTGTAGTCTTAACACTGGGTTGTCTCCTTGGAAATAATTCTTAGCTTTAAGCAAACATGTCAGGAATTATCCAAAAAAAAAGAAAAAAAACATGTAAGGAAAATGAAAGTGAACTCGGAAAACTTTCAAAGAAAAGTGAAAAGTTCTACTTACTCTTAAAGCAAAAAAAGACAAAAAAAGTAGAAAAAGGAGTAGCCAATCGGGTTTCTGCCTGTCTAAAATGCATAGCTGCTCTTGATCCATTGTTGCCATGGATGGTTAGTGCAGATATTAAAACCAAAACATCAATCCATGATACATTATTCAACTAAATAACTTGCCAGTCTAATTTTCTTTGTTCCTATATTTGCCTCTAAGTGAAGTGACTGGTTTTTCTTTTCTTTCCCTGCCAGGTCTGTAATTACTCGCCGATCTGTTGATGATTCGTGAAGCCCATTTCTGCAGACAGCCTGTATACTATTTTATTCATATGGATGTCTGCTGCAACCATTTGTTAGTGGCTTCATTATCTATCGAGACCATAAACTAGTTAGTATGTATTCTGGAATTATCAGGAAGATGTACTTGCTAATTCAATTGCTTTAGTGAAGTAGAAATGATCCCGCTGGTACACGTGTCCTGTTCTGCTTGCTCTGAAGAGCCAAAGGGTTTATTTCTTTGTGTTATCTGCACAACAAAATTTGGGTCGATTGCTTAGCAAATGACACTTATCACATGTTGAGATTATGCGTAGTGTGCTTCGGCCTTAAACCGTGGTTGGCCATATGTTCGTAAGGGGTATTGTGGCCAGTCCAAAACATAATTATTGGTTGATACTTGGATAGGGCCATATGGGGCGTCGGCTCATATTTATCGACAGGTATTGGAGATACAAACGGGCAGAAAGCGCTTAGATTCATGTGAATTCGTGGGTGTAGTGTGGAAATTTATAGGTCCTTTGTCTTATTGGGGGGCATCGACTCGGACGGGTTATTTACTTTAGCCAGTAGATGAAAAGAATCGGAGCGTGTCGTTTGAAAATTTGATTTTGAAACTTTTTATCAATTAATTTCGGAAGGACTAAATTTGACCCTAAGGATGTGCATTCAACAGTTTAGTCGGCAATCCATCCATCCTCCCAATTCATCTATTTCCATCTTTCAGTCTAAACCGAACGACTTCAATGGACAATATATCCCTACTTCTTAGTACGGAGTACAATGAACTCCACTACCAAGCACGAATTAAAACTGCATTTCAACATATTTTTTTTTTTTTCTTTCTCGGTAAGATAAGTAATTATCATTCAAAAGCAGAGAGACACAAAAAGGCTGCACAAACTTTAGTACGGCACTAAAACAAACGACAGGAATAGGAAACTATGCAACACCAGATTTGAAGTCATCATCCGGGACCGATAAACAGCTAGGGGTGTTAAAACCCAGGTTGTCTTTCACAATATTGGATAGAGAGCTAGAAGGTTGATTCCAAAACACTTACTCATTTCCAGTTGTCCATACACTCCGTGCAACTTCATGTCCTACTCATTTGAAGTCCTGCTTGTCCATTGAATGGTTGTATTTATCTGCATCCGGATCAATTCCCTGCATTTTAATACAAAATTAGGTGAAAAATAATCGTTTCTATCATCTTCTTTAACAAAGTTACATGCTTCAAGGGAACTAGACTCAATAATGTCATTTTTTAACGCTTGATCCCTGATAATTATTACCACCAATAAATACTCCATAGTTCAGCTTCTAAAGCTGACGCAGCTAACAAAGCCTCCCAAGCACCTTCCTTTCTCATCTTTGAAAATCCCCCCAGATCCAGCAAAGGTATTAGAAAGCTCAAACCCTCTATCATAGTTTAACTTAATCCATACCTGTTGCTAGGATTCTATTATTTGGCTTGAGTTATGGTTCATTTTATTCTTTTTAAATTCTGCCCAGAACTCTGCAGTTGTTTTACATTTTCCCACCTGGTTACAGTTTCCACTTCTTGAATTGAAAGCTTGCGCATTTTTCTCATTCCAAATCCCCCATAAGATAAATGGAAACTGGCATTGTCACTGGTGTTCTATATTTTGCTTAGGTTTTCCTTACATCGAGTATCAACCCTGATCCATTCCACAAAGGTAAGGAAGAACGAATCCCTAAAAGGTATGTCTGAATTAACTCCTGCCATTACTTGTTTGATCCAACCACAATCCATTAGAATATCCTACAAAGGTTCCTGAGCATCACTACAGAATACACATTGAGTATCCACATTCATGCCGCGTTTTTTTGAGGTTGTCTTGCCAGCATCTCCACGCATGAAACTTGATTTTCGGGTATGTCATGGTGATAGGGATCGAGGTCATCAGACACGTCAATAAGATCTAAGGACAAATGGAAGAAAACCAAGAGGCCTTGAAATCATGATAATTAGCCTAACATAGCAACAAACTGCAGGAGGAGGTTTCTATCAGACGTCGTCTGACCGGTAACAAGATCACCATCCGGACGCCAGCGTTTGAAAGGCAACCGTCTGACCGGTTGTCCTCATGGCGTCCGACTGCTAAAGGCCTAAAACTTTCACAGAATGGATTATAGGAAACTGTCCGAACGGTAGTTATATCACCATCCAGACACCGAGTTTTGATGCGCGAATTTATTTCGTAGTTTCTTTGTTTTATTTATTATTAGGTTAAGTTTATTTATCATATTGCCATTAGAGTTTCCATTGTTAATATATAAGTCTTTTATGTCATAGAATAAATGGAAAGCTATTAGTTTATGAACATTGTTGATTATTTGCATATTGAGTGATTTTATCTCAATACATTTGTTTTTATCGATATTGAGTGATTATTTCCTTCTTGGTTATTCACTATTGTGATCAATATTTATTTCAACCGACACAAATTTTCGTGATTTAAATTGTGTAATATCAATCAATAATTCAATTTTTCCTCAATTCAAATTATTAATTAGCTCTATTTAATTGATAGTTTGTCCGTGTGCTCCATAAACAAAAACCTATAAAAAGCCGCAGTCTTGAAATTCCTAATACCCTAGATTAATAAAATATCAAATCCTGACAACGTGTGCATTATTGAAAATTGCTGCGTGATAATAAACATAGACCCTTGCCCGTATCACATGGCCTTCCAGATCCACTCATATCCCTTATCCCGCATATTTTGAGGCTCATCCTTCATTATCACCTCATAGGCTGACTTCGTCAAAAGCCCTCCATTTACTTCTGCACCCCATACTAGTTTCATCACTACTAGATTCAGGGTCTAACAAAGATGCTCTCTAGCAGCAACTTTACGTTATCATCAATCGGATAACCTACAAATTCTTCATTCTAGACATCAATACATCTATATGTGTTGGGTTGTTTTTACTCTCTTCCAGCCCAGCCCACTACTCGGCCCCTTTACACTTAAACTCGTCTCAGTCCAACCGGATACAACACATGTTCCAGAATGTTCACTCCGACCGGATTCAACACTTATTCCAGAATGTTCACTCTCTCTCTAGACGTCCTCTCTTCTTCTCTCTCTTAGGGTTACAGATAATCACTCGCTCTCTCTTTTACTCTCTCTTTACTTTCTTCGTACTTTGGTTTTGGTTACTGTAATCTTGATTATTGTTTGTGTGTGTGTAATATTTGCAGGTGGGACTTTCGAGCAGTCCTAAGCTCCACAGATTGAAACATATTTTCGAAAGGGGGGTAAAAAGAAACCCTTTTCCCTTTTGAGCCGTTTATTTATATGCTCCTTTGTTTGTTACATTTCCTCTTGTTATGTAAACTAATTTCTAGTTTTACAGTTACATGATGTAATCTTGAAATCTAGTTGGCATTTTATGACTCTTTCTAGTGTTCCGAGGAAGATCTGTAACATTTTGCTCCCGTTCTGGAAAAACAACCTTGTCCTCAAGGTTGTAATCTGGATAGGTTGTTACAAAAGAGTCAAAATCCTCCCATGTCGTGTCTTCCAGTGGTAATCCTGACCACTGAACTAATAGTTGATGGCAATCCTGACCCTGTCTTCGAATAATTCTAGTATCCACAATAGCCAATGGAGTCAACATAGGTTGATTGTTGACAGACCCCGTAGGTAAATCTAGAGATGGAAAATCTACTCCATAGGCTTTCTTAAGACACGAAATATGAAAAACATTGTGGATCCTTGAGTCTGGTGGAAGCTCCACTTCATAGGCTGACAAACCGATTCTTCTGAGCACCTTATAAGGACCATAATATCGCTTGGACAATTTATGTTGTCCTTGCTTCAAAGAAAGTTGTCTATAAGGTCGGAGCTTGACAAATACCATGTCTCCTGATTCTAATGTGACATCCTTTCGATGTTTGTCAGCTAATTGCTTCATACGACTCTGAGCTTGCTATAAATTTGTCTTAAGCAGCTTAAGCACCTCATCTCTAGCAATTAAATCATGATCCACAGCCTGTATGTTGGAGTTGCCCCTAATGTATGCTGGCACAGCTGGTGGTTTTCGACCATAAACCACTTCGAATGGTGTCATACCCGCCCCATCATGAAACGAAATATTATAGGCAAATTTTGTCCAAGGTAGAAACTTTACCCAAGCGGTAGGTGTATCCATCACAAAACACCTCAAGTATTGTTGAATAGTTCTGTTGAGCACTTCAGTCTGCCTGTCCGTTTGAGGGTGATAAGCACTACTCATTGCCAAAGTAGTCCCACTCAATCGGAAAAGTTCCTTCCAAAAATGGCTCATGAATATTGGGTCTCTGTCTGACACTATGGTCCTCGGAATACCATGTAAATGAATGACCATATGTAAGAATAAAGCTGCCACTGTAGTTGCTGTAAATCCAGATCTCAGAGCACCCAAATGACAATATTTAGATAGCCGGTCAACAACTACAAAAATAACAGAGAAGCCCTCAGATTTAGGAAGACATGTAATAAAATCCATACTAATGTCTTCCTAAATTTGGTCTGGAATAGGAAGCGGAGCTAACAATCCAGCAGGTGTTTGAGTAGAATATTTCACCTGTTGGCAAACCATACAACTCTGAACAAAGTCATAAACTTGTTTCCTCATACCATCCCAAAAAAATTCACCAGCAATCCGCTTGTAGGTCTTCAAAAATCCAAAATGACCAGCACTAGGAGTCACATGATATTCCTGTAATAAGATTGGAATCACAGAAGATTGTGGTACCAAAAATAATCTTTTATGATAGTATAACAAATCATTTTTCCAAACTATAGGATATTTAACTGTATGGCCATGTGCAAGGTCAGAAATTATTCGCACAAAAGCAGGAATGGTCTGATACTCTTTCCTTAGTGTTTCTATGAAAGAGAAATGTGGAGAAGACCATCCACAAAACTGTCCCTCCTCTGTGAACTGTCTCGACAAAGCATCAGCAACTTGATTCTCTTGACCCGATTTATAAGTGATAGTATAATCATATCCTATCAACTTAGAAAGATAGTGCTGCTGCTCAGGTGTTTGAATCACTTGTGTTAGAATCTCTTTAAGGCTTCTGTGATCAATTCGAATAAAAAAATGTGAGCCTAACACATACTGTCTCCACTTTCGTACCGCTGCCACTATAGCATAAAGCTCCCTTACATAGGCAGAAGCTTTGCGCAGATGTAAAGGAATCTTTTTGCTAAAATACGAAATAGGATGTGTATCCTGCAAGAATACTGCTCCCACAGCCAGTCCAGACGCATCAGTTTCAATGACAAAAGTCTTTGAAAAATCCAGTAATCTCAAAATAGGGGCTTGTAATAAAGCTATTTTGAGAGATTCAAAGGCCTGTTGAGCCTATTCATTCCAATGAAACCCGTCCCTCTGTAACAAGTCCGTCAGAGGTGATGCAATGGCAGCATAATTCTTGACAAATCTCCGATAATATCCAGCCAATCCCAAAAATGCTCGCAGCTGTTTTTGAGTGATAGGCACAGGCCACTGTTGAACACCCTAAACCTTAGAAGGATCAGGACTTACTCCAGCAGCTGATACTATATGACCCAAGTAGTCAATAGTTGACGCTGCAAAAATACATTTAGAAGCCTTGACATAAAACTGATGTTGCTGTAACACTTGTAATATTAATTCCAAGTGCTGTAAATGTGCAGTAACATCCTTGCTATAGACCAATATGTCATCAAAGAAAACTACGACAAAATGTCGTAAAAATGGCTGGAAAATTCTGTTCATAATAGCCTGGAAAGTGGCTGGTGCGTTGCTTAAGCCAAAGGGCATTACTAGGAACTCATAATGTCCTTCATGAGTTCTAAAAGCTGTTTTTTCCACATCTGTCGGCTTCATTCGAATTTGATGGTATCCTGATCGCAAATCCAGTTTCGAAAAACATGCAGCACCAAATAATTCGTCTAAAAGTTCATCAATAGTGGGAATGGGAAATTCATCTTTGATGGTAACCTGATTAAGAGCCCTATAATCTACACAGAATCGCCAAGTACCATCTTTCTTTTTTACTAAAAGTACAGGCGAAGAAAATGGGCTAGTGCTATGTTGAATGATGCCTGACTCCAACATTTCTTTCACCTGCTTTTCAATTTCACTCTTTTGAAAATGTGGGTATCTATAGGGCTTAAAATTCACTGGTTTACTATCAGAAATAAGATGAATTCTATGTTGAACAGATCGCAAAGGTGGCAATGATGAAGGTGCTTGAAAAACATATGCATATTTGCCCAGTAAAATATCAATATCTTTATTGTCGGTGGATATGCATGAATTAGGACTAACCTCCTGAGCCAACAATTGAAAACACGAAGCAACTGAATCTGTCTTCAGTAATTTTCGAAACTGGTGATGCGAAATTTGAGCTAAGGCACCATTATTAACTCCCTGCAATGTCACTGTAGCTCCTTGATACACAAATTGCATAGTCAAATTTGTGTAGTCAATAGTAATGGGTCCCAATGTTTGCAACCATTGCACTCCCAGAACAAAATCAGCCCCTTAGATTGGCAACACATAGAACAAGTCCTTAAAAACCGGCCCTTGAATTTCCAATACAACATCGGAGCATTGACCTTCACAACATAGCTTACTACCATTGCCAATCATGACTCCAAAATTAGCTGTAGAAGCTACTATCAGTCAGAAATGTTTGGCTACTCTTGTTTGCACAAAATTGTGTGTACTTCCTGAATCTACTAACACTGTCACTTGATGGCCATTCATCATTCCAAAAAATCGAATGGTACGAGGTACCAGATGTCCGGACATTGCATGATAACTAATTAATCCGTTATCCTGTGCACCTTCATGTCCACAACCCGAATCCTCAGCCAACTGCTCCTCACATGGATCCGTAACCGATCCCTCTTCTTAATCTTGTATTAACAAGAGAAATTTTGCCTTGCATCTATGATTCCTGGAATATTTCTCATCACAGTTGTAGCATAAGCCTTGTTCTCGTCTAATTTGCATTTCCTCTTTAGAAAGTTTTTTGATAGGTAATGTGGTTTTAGGATTGTCGACTGTAGAAGGGTGAGGTTTAGAAAATTGTAATGGAGAAGAAGTAGGTATAGAATATGGAGGTCGGAAAGAATGGTCTTGAAACTTAGATTCATGCATTTTTGCTAACCAAATTGCATGAGGTAATGATGTAGGACGGGAAATCTGAACCTCTTTGCGAATGTGAGATTTGAGGCCCGAAATGAAACAAGAAAGCAAAAAAGATTGAGGTATGCCTACAACTTGATTAGACAAAGATTCAAATTCTTTTTGATATTCCGTTACCGTTTTCTTTTGCATCAATTTCGCTAGGGCTCCCTGAGTATCTTCATATTCGGAAGGTCCAAATCTAGTCTTGAAAGACTGCAAGAAAGCTTGCCATGAACCCACTTGGCTATTTTGCTCAAGCCATTGTAGATACTGTAAGGCTTCTCCTTCTAATGCAAAAGACGCAATTTCTAATCTTTGTCCCTTCGGTACATTATGAAAATAAAAAAACTTTTGAGTTTGATAAATCCAGGCCAAAACATCTTGTCTAGAAAATTTAGGAATCTCTAATTTGATTCCTCTCAACAAGGGATTCAGTGCAGAATGTGATGAATGGTTTGAATCTGAATGAACTTGAGTTGCTTCCCGATGAGACAGTCTATTCTGATTCTGAAAATGATCAATTTTTTCTGAAAATTGTTGCATCGAAGTATTAATAGCAGAATTCAAATCATTCATCGATTGTTGAGTGACCAGATTGGCTTTAATAGAATCTTGCATCTGTGATTGCATTCCCTTCATCGTCTCTGTTAAAGAAAATACTAAAGATTGTAGCTTGGAAAATTCTTCCTGTGATCTTGTTGAGGCCATGACGAGAGCACAAAAAATGTTGGGTTGTTTTTACTCTCTTCCAGCCCAGCCTACTACTCGCCCCCTTTACACTTAAACTCGTCTCACTCCAACCGGATACAACACATATTCTAGAATGTTCACTCCAACCGGATTCAACACTTATTCTAGAATGTTCACTCTCTCTCCAGACGTCCTCTCTTCTTCTCTCTCTTAGGGTTATAGATAATCACTCGCTTTCTCTTTTACTCTCTCTTTACTTTCTTCGTACTTTGGTTTTGGTTACTGTAATCTTGATTATTGTTTGTGTGTGTGTAATATTTGCAGGTGGGACTTTCGAGCAGTCCTAAGCTCCACAGATTGAAATAGATTTTCGAAAGGGGGGTAAAAAGAAACCCTTTTCCCTTTTGAGCTGTTTATTTATATGCTCCTTTGTTTGTTACATTTCCTCTTGTTATTTAAACTAATTTCTAGTTTTACAGTTACATGATGTAGTCTTGAAATCTAGTTGGCATTTTATGACTCTTTCTAGTGTTCCGAGCAAGATCTGTAACATTATGCCTCTAACTTAACAATCCAAGTGTCTTCGTGAATAGGTCTAAAATTTAAATTTTTTGTTACTCTCTTTCCTTTCCCATTCATACTCTAGATGATGGGAATCAACTTGCTGGACCAAATACTTGAGCTTGAGCTCGTGAATCCTTCTAGGTTTGGAAGAATTGATAATGGAATGAATGTAGGGTTAGCACACATGTTTCATCCACAAAGTATATTACGCACCAAAGGAACAGAAACACAACTTGGACTTACTTGATGTTATGCACAAGTAAGAGGTAGGGTTTACTTACCACAATCCTTGCTAAAGGGATAATGAGAGTAAGGGGAATATTTGAGAAATAAAAGTACTTGCAAACATGGAAAAAGTAATATGCGATTTCATCCAATTTTTCAAGTAAGTAAAAATGGAACCATTTATAGTAGGTTCTTATGTTAAAGGGTATCATCGAAAAATAAAAGTACAATACATTTTTATTGTAGTAATTTCACACGTTATTGTGCTATCAAAGGAATATTCAAGGAAAAGAGTACTATAATAAAAAATACACATGGGCTTCTATTATTCATTGCTAGGACATTTAAGGCATTGTTGTAGAAAGTACATGCATTGCTAGGGAATTTAAAGCATTTTAGCTAGAGTTGGGAACGTAGGCTTATTGGGCCAGCCTATCTTGACCCAAGTTGGCCTATGAGTTAGTGCGGGCTAGCTCGCCTTGGCATGCATCAAAAGCGGGTTGAAAATGGTAGCCTAACTTGCCTTACGTAGGCTTGAAGGTTAGATGTGCTAACTTACTAACTTGTAAACCCACAATTCACTTGATATTTTTTTTAAATTATAAAATTTCAAAATAATAATGTATTTTTAGTTCTTGACAATATATATGTCATACAATAATTAGATAAAACCAATAACTATTAAGTACAAATTTGAACAATTTTTTAATGTAATCATAACTTGTAACAATTACTCTACCTTACATAAATAAACTTATGCTCAAAAGTCAAAAGTAACTTCGATTATTGTCCGTTGTGTATAAAGAAGGAAGGAAGAAACTGGGGAGTGATCTACTGGTGAATTGTCTATTTTATTTTATTTTACCCCTTCGTGACTTCCAATTGAATGCTTACTTAAGTTGCTCTTTTTTTTTTTAATTTTTATTTTTTTATTATGCCTATTTTGCGAGCTAGTGTAGGTTAACCTGCCCTACATCAGGTTAGCCTGCATTAGCACGTAGGTCAAGTGAGGTGGGTTAAAAAGCCTATGACTTATGCGGGCTAGAATTTTTTAGCCCAACCTGCAATTTTTTGTGGCTCAAATGAGTTGGCCCACCTATCTTGCCCTGCATTCCTAACTCTAATTGTAGCGAAAAGTACATGTGTGGCTTGACCATTTATAGCATAGTTGACACCTTGGTTAAAGCAAATAAAGATGCTGAAGCTAACGTTTGGTCGGGTCATAACTAGATAGCTCGGTGGTCCTTTAGTAGCTCAAAAACTCTTGTGCTTGGTGCAAGTAGACCTACTCAATACCATGTCCTTTATAATGAAAATAACTTCTTAGTAGATGAGTTGGCTTGGATGTCATGTGTTCTTGCTTGGCTTGATTGAATTCATGGCACTTCAGCTAGGTTGTAGGTTTGAGCTTTTTGTTGATTCTTTTATCTACCTTCAAGTCGCTGGCAGGTTGGATGGGAGAAGAAATGTCTTCAATAGTAGTTCAATTTGGATGGAAAGAGGTTAGTCTTGTGTTAGGAATCTTAAAAAGGGGCTAGAATGTTGTGAGTGTGAAGGCATGTGATAGGAATTAAAATCCTACAGGACCTATCACCAGGGCAAGAGTAAAAGGGTTACAAAATTTGGCGATAAGGGTCCTCTTTGAACAAACCGACCCTGAAAATATTTGTATATAAACTTCTTTTCTATTACTTATTTGTTGTGCATTCCAGCAGGTATACTTGTAGGTTTCTACAAGGCGATGGATAAACTCGCTAAAGCTTAGCTTGTGGTTTATTTATAGACCAACATAAACCAAAGAAGAATTGGTCTAATAAATTGTTCACTTGAATTGAAGAACCGACCACTTGAAGACCATTTGAATATGTAATTGGTTTATGAGAACTAGACATTTTTGTTTATTTTGTTCTTGTAATTTTGATCTTTAGAACCGACCACCTAGTGGCAAATTTGTAATTTTTGATTTGTTTTAACCCTAATAGGAGCAAGTATAAATACTTGCTAACTAGGGTTTTTAGGGAGCTTTTGTCATTTTTGAAAGATACACATTATTGCCGTGAGAGAGTGAGTCCTCTTGCTAAAACATACACTCTTATCAATTTCTAGGAAATTGTGGCAATTGAGGCTTGGAATTTCTTATGAGTAGTATCAAGAACTTCTAAGTTGCTTCCTTTTTATTACTAGTGTGTAATATCTATCTTCAAGTTGCTAACAGGTTGGATGGGAGAAGAAATGTCTTCAATAGTAGTTCAATTTGGATGGAAAGAGGTTAGTCTTGTGTTAGGAATCTTGAAAAGGGGCTAGAATGTTGTGAGTGTGAAGGTATGTGATAGGAATTAAAATCCTACAGGACTTATCACTAGGGCAAGAGCCAAAGGGTTACAAAATTTGGCGATGAGGGTCCTCTTTGAACAAATCGACTCTGAAAATATTTGTATACTAACTTCTTTTCTATTACTTATTTGTTGTGCATTCCAGTAGGTATACTTGTGGGTTTCTACAAGGCGGTGGATAAACTTGCTAAAGCTTAGCTTGTGGTTTATTCATGGATCGTCATAAACCAAAGAAGAATTGTTCTAACAAATTGTTCACTTGAATTGAAGAACCGACCACTTGAAGACCATTTGAATATGTAATTGGTTTATGAGAACTAGACATTTTTGTTTATTTTGTTCTTGTAATTTTGATCTTTGGAACTGACCACTTAGTGGCAACTTTGTAATTTTTTCTTTGTTTTAACCCTAATAGGAGCAAGTATAAATACTTGCTAACTAGGGTTTTTAGGGAGCTTTTGTCATTTTTGAAAGATACACATTATTGCCGTGAGAGAGTGAGTCCTCTTGTTAAAACATACACTCTTATCAATTTCTAGGAAATTGTGGCAAGTGAGGCTTAGAATTTCTTATGAGTAGTATCAAGAACTTCTAAGTTGCTTCATTTTTATTACTAGTGTGTAATATCTAGTGATAATAGGTTGTTTTATCTATTTGCTATTCACGCCAATTAGGGTTCATTTTGCTCCAATTTTATAAGATTGGAATTGCATTTTATATGTAATTTGATTGGTATTGTAATCCTTTGTAATACTTTCAATTTAGTTCACACCAATTAGGGTTCACGTGATACTTGGCATCACGCCATTTTTAAGTCAAATTGAGCATTTGAGATTGATTAATCATTTGGATTGTGTTCATGTGCTTTAGATTTATTTAAGGTACGTCATAATTTGGTATTAGAGCACTGGTTTTTGAGAAGGAAATTTCGCGATCTTCAATTGAAATTAGGGTTCTTGAATTTTACTTCTTGATCCAAATTATTGAGGTGGAATTGTAGTACTTAATTTCGTATTTAAGGCACATCATAATTTGGTATTAGAGCATTAGTTTTTGAGAAGGGAATTTCGTGATCTTCAATTGAAATTAGGGTTCTTGAATTTTACTTCTTGATCCGAATTGTTGAGGTGGAATTGTAGTACTTAGTTTTGATTTTGTTGTGTCATATTTGTTGATTGTTGAAGTAGAAGTGGGGATCTTGTAGTAGTCCCTTTGTTCTTGAACTTGCCGTGAAGAGAAGGGAAGTAGGAAGTGCATTTCTTGTGTCATTTTCGGAATTGAGGGTACTTCATTTGTGGAAGAAGAGAAGTGTAATTCTTGCATGATTGTTTTGGAATTGGGGAGTGCAATTTCCAATTTCCAGATTTGAATTTGCATGGAGAATAGGGAAATTATTTGAATTCAAACACATCCATTAAGTTTAAAGAAGTTATTGAGTGGTATTGATTGCATTCTATTTGAATTTGAAATTGACTCTTACCATTTGTGGAGAAGGTTGCATTAAGGGTGTATTTTTTTGAATTGTTACCATGATTGTGTTGTGTATGTGTGGTGGTGTAAGTGTGTATTGAGTTGAAGGGGTTATAATGTGTGGTGTTGTGCATGTTGAGGTGAGGAAGTGCTACACTTGAAGTGTTGTTGTTGTTTGAAGGAGTGCACTGTGTTTGTGTTGTGTGTGTGGTGGTGTGACTGTGTTGTGAAGAGTGTTGTAAATTGTTGTGGAGTTGTATGTAAAGAAGGTGCTGCACGTGGAGTATAAGATTGTGCATGTGCCATGACTATAAAAGGAAATTTAGTAGTGAAGTTTGAATTTCAAAACAATCATTTAAGTGTGGAAGTTATTAAGTATTGATACTTAATCACTTGCTTAGTTGCATTCAATAACTTACTACTTGGAAGTGTTTAATTATTGCTTCAACTTATTTGTTGCCATAGTTGAAGTGTGGGAAGTGTGTGTTGCATTGGTTGCTTAATTGCACTGTGGGTGTGTAGGAGTGTGTTGCTATGGTGTGTGTGGTGTAATGTATTATTAGTTTGTTGAAGTACTAAGCAACCATGTCAAGTGACTTGTTTTTGTTTACTAATGTATTGCGTCGGGCCTTGACCTCTTTTACAACTATTGATGATGAGAAAAGGGAAAATTTGTTTCACACTTCTTGTAGGGTGCAAGGTAACTCATGTGTCATTATTATTGATGATGGTAGTTGTACTAATGTTGTAGCTGCCTCATTAGTATCGAAATTGAAATTTGTAACTACCCCGCATCCTAAACCCTACAAATTACATTGGTTAAGTGATCAGGGAAGTCTACATGTGACCCAACGAGCTAGGGTACCTTTCAGTATAGGGGATAAATACCATGATGAGATTGAATGTGATATTCTTCCTATGTGTGCATCCCATATATTGCTTGGCAGGCCGTAGTTGTATGACGGGAGAGTTTTACATGATGGCTATAGAAATACTTATATGTTCCAACAGGATGGTAAACATATAGTATTGAACCCTATGTCTCCATCAAAGGTACACACTTTCCAAGAGAAAATTAGGACAATTTCTGCTTCTTATAACAGTTAGGCAAACAGGTCTACAAAGGCATCAGGGTTCAGTCTAAGAAATGACCTTCTAGATTTGAGGGCAAATCTTTCAGAGGCCCAAAGAGATGATGGGAATCTATCCTGCGATCCTAATAGTCAGGGAACCTGATTTGGATGTATGATCTACATTGCTCACATGTATCCATTTCCTTATCTAATAATGTTTGAATTGCATTATAGCAGGTACAGTGATCAGTCTTTACAGGATGCTAAATAACCTACAATATTGATCAAATTGGGAACATCATTGGACTCATATCCAATGGCCCGTGATGAACTCAATTGACTTGAAGAACCGACTCTTTGAAGACCATCTTTTTACTTGTTATTTTATTATTGAATCGGTTACTTTGTAATCATTTTTAGGACATTTTTTTTTGTTTGTATTTTGTCAAATTAGAACCAATCACTTAGTGGTATAGGCATAATTGTTTTTGGACATTTTAACCCTAATTGGAGCAAGTATAAACACTTGCTAAGTAGGGTTTGTAAGGGACTTTTTGGAATATTTCACCAATTTGAAATTTTGTGTCGTAGAAAGCTACCCCCTTTTACGTCTCATACTCTTATCAATTTCATCATTGGAATTGTGGCGAGTGGCTTAAGGATTATTGTGAGTAACATCAATATTTCTTAAGCTGTTTTCAATTGTTGCTAGTGTGTTATATCTAGTGTATGATTGGAATTGGTTACTTGTTCTTGGACATGCCATTTAGGGTTCCATTTTCAATTTAGGTTCACGCTTCAATTGATTGGAATTGGTTCTTATTTGTGCTATCTTTTATATATATTACAATTACAAGTGAAGCTTATCCTCATTTCCGTGGAAGCCCCCTGAGTTTTAGGGATTTTTGTGTGTTTGTTGAAATCACGCATCTTGTGGTTTGTTGTACGATTCTTCATTTGTTATTATTTAACTGCAATTAACAAGTGAAGCACATCATAATTTGGTATCAGATTATTGGTTTTTAAGAAGGGAATTTCGTGATCTTCAATTGAAATTAGGGTTCTTGAATTTTAATTCTTGATCCAAATTGTTAAGGTGGAATTGTAGTACTTAATTTTGATTTTGTTGTGTCATATTTGTTGATTTTTGAAGTAGAAGTGAGGATCTTGTAGTAATTCCTTTGTTCTTGAACTTGCCGTGAAGAGAAGGGAAGTAGGAAGTGCATTTCTTGTGTCATTTTTGGAATTGAGGGTACCTCATTTGTGGAAGAAGAGAAGTGTAATTCTTGCATGATTGTTTTGGAATTGGGGAGTGTAATTTACAATTTCTAGATTTGAATTTACGTGGAGAATAGGGAAATTATTTGAATTTAAACACATCCATTAAGTTTGAAGAAGTTATTGAGTGGTATTGATTACATTCTATTTGAATTTGAAATTGACTCTTACCATTTGTGGAGAAGATTGCATTAAGGGTGTATTTTTTTGAATTGTTACCGTGATTATGTTGTGTATGTGTGGTGGTGTAAGTGTGTATTGAGTTGAAGGGGTTGCAATGTGTGGTGTTGTGCGTGTTGAGGTGAGGAAGTACTGCACTTGAAGTGTTGTTGTTGTTTGAAGGAGTGCACTGTGTTTGTGTTGTGTGTGTGGCGGTGTGAGTGTGTTGTAAATTGTTGTGGAGTTATGTGTAAAGAAGGTGCTGCACGTAGAGTATAAGATTGTGTATGTGCCATGACTATAAAAGGAAATTTAGTAGTGAAGTTTGAATTTCAAAACAAGCATTTAAGTGTGGAAGTTAATATTGATACTTAAACACATGCTTAGTTGCATTCAATAACTTATTACTTGGAAGTGTTTAATTATTGCTTCAACTTATTTGTTTCCATAGTTGAAGTGTGGGAAGTGTGTGTTGCATTGGTTGTGTAATTGTACTGTGGGTGTGTAGGAGTGTATTGCCATGGGGTGTGTGGTGTAGTGTATTATTGGTTTGTTGAAGTAGTAAGCAACCATGTCAAGTGACTTGTTTTTGTCTACTAATGTACTGCACCGGGCCTTAACCTCTTTTACAACTATTGATGATGAGCAAAGAGAAAATTTGTTTCACACTTCTTTTAGGGTGTAATGTAACTGAAGTGTCATTATTATTGATGGTGGTAGTTGTAGTAATGTTGTAGCTACCTCATTAGTATCGAAATTGAAACTTGTAACTACCGTGCATCATAAACCCTACAAATTACATTGGCTAAGTGATCAGGGAAGTCTACATGTGACCCAAAGAGCTAGGGTACCTTTCAATATAGGGGACAAATACCATGATGAGATTGAATGTGATATTTTTCCTATGTGTGCATCCTATATATTGCTTGGCAGGCCGTGGTTGTATGATAGGAGGGTTTTACATGATGGCTATAGAAATACTTATATGTTCCAGCAGGATGGTAAACGTATAGTATTAAACCTTATGTCACCATCAGAGGTCCAAGAGGTGCAAAGACAGATAAGTCAACCATTAGAGGTTCATAGTTAGCTGAGTTAACCTTTAGAGGACCAAGTGGTTCAGAAGCAGATGTGTCAACCATCAGAAGTCCAAAAGGTTTAGGGGCAGATGAGTAAACCATTAGAGAGCCAAGAGGTTCAAAGACATACTAGTGAAATAAGGAAGAAGAAGACAATATTGGGGACAGTTTGAGTTAGGGGAGGTTATAGTGGATGATAGACCATTATATGTGTTGCTGATGAGATATGTCATAGAGATGGAGGGACGAGAGCAACTATCCCCTGTGGTATCTCAGGTATTAGGAGACTATAGTGATATTTTTATAGATAACTTACTAGGAGGATACAGAGTCTCTGCTGCATTTGACCTATCAGATTTGAGGACAAATCTTCTTGAGGCCTAAGGAGATGATAGGAATCAAAATCCTACAGGACCTATCACTAGGGTAAGAGCCAAAGGGTTACAAAATTTGGTGATGAGGGTTCTCTTTGAACAAACCGATCTCGAAAATATTTGTATACTAACTTCTTTTCTATTACTTATTTGTTGTGCATTCCAACAGGTATACTTGTGGGTTTCTACAGGGCGATGGATAAACTCGCTAAAGCTTAGCTTGTGGTTTATTCATGGACCGACATAAACTAAAGAAGAATTGGTCCAACAAATTGTTCACTTGAATTGAAGAACCGGCCACTTGAAGACCATTTGAATATGTAATTGTTTTATGAGAACCAGCCATTTTTGTTTATTTTGTACTTATAATTTTGATATTTGGAACCGGCCACCTAGTGGCAACTTTATAATTTTTGGTTTGTTTTAACCCTAATAAGAGCAAGTATAAATACTTGCTAACTAGGGTTTTTAGGGAGCTTTTGTCATTTTTGAAAGATACACATTATTGCCATGAGAGAGTGAGTTCTCTTGTTAGAACATACACTCTTATCAATTTCTAGGAAATTATGGCGAGTGAGGCTTGGAATTTCTTATGAGTAGTATCAAGAACTTCTAAGTTGCTTCATTTTTATTACTAGTGTGTAATATCTAGTGATAATAGGTTGTTTTATCTATTTGTTGTTCACGCTAATTAGGGTTCATTTTGCTTCAATTTTATAAGATTGGAATTGCATTTTATATGTAATTTGATTGGTATTGGAATCCTTTGTAATACTTTCAATTTAGTTCACGCCAATTAGGGTTCACGTGATACTTAGCATCACACCATTTTTAAGTCCAATTGAGCATTTGAGATTGATTAATCATTTGGATTGTGTTCATGTGCTTTGGATTTATTTAAGGCACATCAGCATGATTAAGGAAATGGTAAAGTCCTTGGTCATGCCTGAAGGAGACCTCATATATAGTTAGCTACTCCATTAGAATCCTTCATGTTAAGCTTTGCAATTCATGAGCTTGAACTCAAGTAATCGGTTCGAAAGGCTAATTCCCATCACCTCCTCGAGGTTATAAAGGATTTGTCCTCAAATCAAGATGTTCATTGATTGCTCATTAGAAACATATATGGAGACACTGAATGTGGTAATGACTTCGTACCCCTCAAGTGGCTCTAGTTTATAAGTAATGTCATCGATCCTTTAGAGTACTCTGAATGGTCCATTTGCCTTGGAAGTGAGCTTACTCATCCTCTAATATGGAAAGCTCTCCTTCCTTAAGTGTATCCACATCAAGTCTCTTTGTTGGAACTATATAGAATGACATCTTTGAGTCTACTGATAGAGCCATTTTATACTCAATCTTTATAGTATAAATTGTGTTAAATTATTATTGATTTTATAGAAATCATAAGGAAATGGTACTTTAATTCTATCATCGTGATAAATCAGGTTAATTGGAGTTAAGGATGCTCATTCAAGTATTTTAGAGAAGTCATCTACAACTTGGATCAAGACAAGGAATTACACCACCAGAGGAAGCACGGTTTGAGACACGGCCAAGGTTCAAACCGTGTTACACACTGGACAAGAAGGTGAAAATGAGGACTTTGAACAGAGAGAGACACGGCTTAAGGCACGGCCGTGGTGGAAGCTAGGTGTGCCATGGAGAAGAAAGTGTGGAACATCAACCAGATGAAGGCACGGCTTGAAATCTGGCCGTGTGTGTAACCGTGGTTCACACTGGACACAAATGAAGACTTGTAGATTATGCCCAGACGAAGGCACGACTTGAAATCTGGCCGTGTGTGTAACCGTGGTTCACACTGGGCGCGGATGAAGACTTGAAGAATATGCACAGAGGATGGCACGGCTTGACCCACGGCCGTGTGTTGGGGCGTGCCAGGCAGACGAATCTTCACTTCTCGAAATCTACTTGAACAAGGAAAGATATTTTCGTATCTTGCTAGCAAAAGATCACATGCCATCTCCCTAACAATATAAATAGAACCAACCTTAGAGGGTTAGGGCAACTTTTGAACTTTTGATCTTGGAATCTTGGATCTTGAAGAAGGAAACGCGGAGGCAGAGCAGGCAACCGGGTTCATTATGTTTCTATCTTTTATTTTCGTTTTATTGATGAACATGAGTAGCTAAGCTACTTTTCTAGCCAAAGGGTCATAGATGTTTAATTCTCCACGAATTGTGAGGTCTAATTGACTTGTATTTATTCTATTCTTTGCTTTCGGGTATTCATATATCTTCTAATCGTTTTGTCATTATTATCATTGTTGATTGGTATGAATAGAGCTCTTCTACTCAATTAGCAAGTTAATATATTGTCAACTAGCACGTCAAATCCGTAATTGTTTGATTGTTCTAGTCTTAGTGACGCAATAACATGTTTGGTTATAAAAGAGATGATCGAATTCATGTTATGGAGGTGTGTGATCATGTTTAAATAGGTTATCTTATAATCTACTGGCATGAATTGGTGGTCTCTCTAGATCTTAATGCTATTGATAGATTAAATCCTAAGCGCTTGTCTAAGGGTTGTTTAATCAATAAGAGAAATAATTCAAAGCTCTTGTCTGAGGTTATCGAGGAAGTAAGGAGAGATAGGTTGTTAGAGCTTGTTAATAACCATAACCAATTTATCTAGAACTAAGAATAGAAAACATTTGCATCGATGATCAATTCCTAGAATTAAACTATCTTGATTCCTTTGGCTAGGCTTTTTATCAATATACAACTTTCTTATCTTGTTTTAACTTTATTCGATTCACAAACCAAACCCCCCCATTTTCCTTTTCCCTTTTATTCTCCTTGAATAGAAATAGGTTTAACCAATCTCTGTGGATTCGACCCTACTCACCACTATATGCAAATCATATAATTGTTTAGGAGTAGGTTTTATTTTTGTTGGATTCGACACCCATCAAATTTTGGCGCCGTTGCCGGGGATTGGTGTCAAATTTATTTCTATTCTTGTATGACTCGTTCTTCTCAGACAGGTGAACTAATTTATAATCCGGAGATTGAGAAGACTCTAAAGAGACTACGACAAGAAGCTAGATCATCCATTAGACCGAACTTAATATCGGACTTGTCTGATTCATCCCTTGATTCTGAAAAAGAGGACGACATGGCAAATCTCGAGAGAACCTTAAGGGAGTTAGCTGCATCGGATGTGAATCAACAACCACTTTGTATTCACTATCCCGAACTAGCCGTGGAATTCGAGTTGAAATTTGGGTTAATACATCTGCTACCCACCTTTCATGGTCTTGAGAATGAAGATCCTCATAAGCATTTGAAAGAGTTCCATATAGTGTGTTCTAGTATGAGGCCGCAAGGAATAACCGACGATCAAATCAAGCTAAGCGCTTTTCCATTTTCTCTAAGTACTAAAGCTAAAGATTGGTTGTTTTATTTGCCTCCAGGTTCTATAACCACATGGACTGATATGGTGAGACTCTTCTTGGACAAATTCTTCCCCGCATCCAGAGCCGCTGGTATAAGAAGAGAAATTTGTGGTATAAAACAAAGGGACACCGAGACTCTTCATGAGTATTGGGAGAGGTTCAAGCAACTTTGTGCAAGCTGCCCACAACATGGGATATCTGAACAACTCCTTATCCAATACTTCTACGAGGGCCTACTTCCGATGGAGAGGAAGATGATGGATGTTGCAAGTGGAGGCGCCATAGTAAACAAAACCCCTGGTCAAGTTAGGGAATTGATCTCCATTATGGCTGCCAATTCGCAACAATTTGGGTATAGGCATGATACGTCTTCAAGGAAGGTAAATGAGGTAAATGTGTCTAACCTTGAACATCAAATTTCTAATCTTACCTCCCTTGTGCAGCAGCTAGCTCTTGGAAATACCCAACATGTGAAAGCTTGTGGAATTTGTGCTGCTCCTAGTCATTCGACTGACATGTGCCCCACATTGCAAGATGACAACCATGAACATGCCAATGCTGTAGGCGGATTTCCAGGACAACCGCAGAGGAAGTATGATCCCTATTCAAATACTTACAACCCTGGATGGAGGGATCATCCTAACTTCCGATATGGCAATAACCCTCAACATGTCCAACAATTCCAGCCTAAGCCATCATACCACGTACCCCAAGCTCCTTCCACTTTAGGTATGTCCCTTGAGGATATTGTTAAGTCTCTAGCTGTGAATACCAAACAATTTCAAGAGGAAACAAAGCAAAGCATTCAAAACTTGGAGCATCAGGTAAGCTAACTTGCTTCAGCTGTCAATAGGTTAGAAACTCAAGGTAAGTTACCTTCTCAAACTATTCCAAACCCGAAGCAAAGCGTTAATGCCATTACCTTGAGAAGTGGAACAGAAGTGCAGGGATCAAATAAGAAAGGAAATCCGTCTAATCTTGAGGAAGAGACCAAGAAAGAGACTTCGACTCCGAGCCAGCAGGGCGACCAGATTAGTAAGTCTCTAGTTGAGCCATCGAAGGTCACATTGACATCACCTCCTTTCCCCTCCAGATTAGCGAAATCCAAGAAGGAAGCGGAAGAAAAAGAGATTCTGGAAACGTTTCGTAAAGTCGAGGTAAATATTCCTTTACTTGATGCAATTAAGCAAATACCGCGCTATGCTAGATTCCTCAAGGACTTGTGCACTAACAAAAGGAAGCTAAAAGTCAATGAAAAGATTAGTGTGAGTGAAAATGTTTCTGCTATTATTCAGAAGAAGCTTCCTCCTAAATGTAAGGACCTAGGTATGTTCGCCATTCCTTGCAAAATAGGTAATCTTGGAATCGCTAAAGCCATGTGTGATCTAGGAGCTTCTATCAATGTCATGCCTTTGTGTCTGTTTATCAACGTTTAAATGTTGGTCCTTTAAAGGAAACGGGTATTATTGTTCAACTTGCTGATAGGTCCAATGTTTATCCTGATGGAGTTCTAGAGGATGTTTTAGTTCAAGTCAATGGGTTGGTTTTTCTTGCTGATTTTTATGTGCTTGACATAGACGATAGTGATTCTCATACTTCATCACTGATATTATTAGGGCGACCATTCCTTAAGACTTCTAAAACAAAAATCGGTGTAAATGATGGCACCCTCACTATGGAATTTGATGGTGAAGTGATTAAATTTAACATTTATGATGCCATGAAACATCCTAACGATATCTCTCCTGTTTTTGTTACGGATGCTATTAACCCATCACCACGGGCACCAAGGCTGGAATCCAAATCCTTATCCGAATATTTAGCCAGGAACGTCTAGCCAAAGACGTTAAAGAAAGGCGCTTCATGGGAGGCAACCCATGTAAAAAAAAAAAAAGTTTTGTTTTGTTTTAGTTTAGTTTGTTTTAATTTTAGTGTAGTCTTGAACTCTTTGGATCGGCTGCAGCAAGGATACATATCATTAGATGACACTTTCCAGAGCTTAAAGGGAGCACTCCAATACTAGGGAAGTACCAATATTTCCTTTCTCTTATTCTCTAATGTCCTTTGTGTTGTTAATTCCTCTTCAATTGTGCTGAATTAGGAACAGTGAGGACACTGTTCAAGCTAAGTGTGGGGGAGAGGATAATAAAATATAGAGTATAGAGAACTAACTTATACTCTGAATGTTTGTCCTTAAGAAATTTTAAGCCAAATTTTTTCAAAATTATCATGAAATCTAGAGATTGTACTAAATGTTGTAATAAGCATCTACAAAATGTGAAATTGACTTGTTCAAATGCTTTACTCACCCACTGTTGTGATTAGAATACATGGTTAAAATTAAGTAGTGAAATCTTTAAGAAACAAATTTACCTTGTATTTAGCTTTAGAATTGGAAGTCTAAGAGTAAGTCGAGTCCCTAAGTGAAAAATAAAAAAGTTTACTTCTAGGTTATATTAGCTACTATATACTCTTTGAAGTTGTTTGTAAAGAAATCATAACACTTAAAAAAAAAAAATTTCAAGTATAGCCATTACTCCAATGATTCAACTAATTGAGTTAAGAGTATTCAAACTTGAATGTTAGAGTGAGGAAGAGTCCGTAGGGGTATCTCAAAACCCGGTCACTTGAGTGATGAGCTCGGGATGTTGCCGACTCAATGAACTCACTATAACGATAAGGGCGAAAAAGGCAAAAGTTCATGAAAAGAAGCGGGCAAAAACCCATCAAAATAGATGCTTGAATAAATCAAAAGAACATGAATGTGAACATTCATTGAATAAAACAAAGATGTATAAAAGGGAAAATATCTAGCAAAGAGCTTATACTATATGCTTTTACTTTATGTTGCAAGGATTATATGTTTGCTAATGTCCAATGAAGTTTAATTGGGTGTTTTTCCTTAGTGGATTAAGTATTTACTTTTGGAATAAAAATTCTTTTGCTAAACATGAGGATTAAAGTTTGTTTTGTTTAGATTAGCTATTGAATTTTGCCTACAGTAATTTGATCACAGGAAACCAGTTTGGTTGAAGTTGTAGACATTAAATTACAAGTCATGAATTACAAATGAATAGATGCTTGGAATGATGAAAAGAAAGTTTGTATAATCTATGATAGATTTCTCAATTGATTTTATGCAATTGCTTGAGGACAAGCAAGAGTTTAAGTGTGGGGAAATTTGATAGAGCCATTTTATACTCAATCTTTATAGTATAAATTGTGTTAAATTATTATTGATTTTATAGAAATCATAAGGAAATGGTACTTTAATTCTATCATCGTGATAAATCAGGTTAAATGGAGTTAAGAATGCTCATTCAAGTATTTTAGAGAAGTCATCTACAACTTGGATCAAGACAAGGAATTACACCACCAGAGGAAGCACGGTTTGAGACACGGCCAAGGTTCAAACCGTGTTACACATTGGACAAGAAGGCGAAAATGAGGACTTTGAACAGAGAGAGACACGGCTTAAGGCACGGCCGTGGTGGAAGCTGTGGGAGAAACCGTGCTTGGAGCCGTGGTGGAAGCTAGGTGTGCCATGGAGAAGAAAGTGTGGAACATCAACCAGATGAAGGCACGGCTTGAAATCTGGCCGTGTGTGTAACCGTGGTTCACACTGGACACAGATGAAGACTTGTAGATTATGCCCAGACGAAGGCACGACTTGAAATCTGGCCGTGTGTGTAACCGTGGTTCACACTGGGCGCGGATGAAGACTTGAAGAATATGCACAGAGGATGGCACGGCTTGACCCACGGCCGTGTGTTGGGGCATGCCAGGCAGACGAATCTTCACTTCTCGAAATCTACTTGAACAAGGAAAGATATTTTCGTATCTTGCTAGCAAAAGATCACATGCCATCTCCCTAACAATATAAATAGAACCAACCCTAGAGGGTTAGGGCAACTTTTGAACTTTTGATCTTGGAATCTTGGATCTTGAAGAAGGAAACGCGGAGGCAGAGCAGGCAACCGGGTTCATTATGTTTCTATCTTTTATTTTCATTTTATTGATGAACATGAGTAGCTAAGCTACTTTTCTAGCCAAAGGGTCATAGATGTTTAATTCTCCACGAATTGTGAGGTCTAATTGACTTGTATTTATTCTATTCTTTGCTTTCGTGTATTCATATATCTTCTAATCGTTTTGTCATTATTATCTTTGTTGATTGGTATGAATAGAGCTCTTCTACTCAATTAGCAAGTTAATATATTGTCAATTAGCACGTCAAATCCGTAATTGTTTGATTGTTCTAGTCTTAGTGACGCAATAACATGTTTGGTTATAAAAGAGATGATCGAATTCATGTTATGGAGGTGTGTGATCATGTTTAAATAGGTTATCTTATAATCTACTGGCATGAATTGGTGGTCTCTCTA
Source organism: Laguncularia racemosa (assembly GCA_037954665.1). NCBI lineage: Eukaryota > Viridiplantae > Streptophyta > Magnoliopsida > Myrtales > Combretaceae > Laguncularia > Laguncularia racemosa. The sequence goes on along the minus strand of JBBMOL010000181.1, from coordinate 414,428 downwards.
GATCTTAATGCTATTGATAGATTAAATCCTAAGCGCTTGTCTAAGGGTTGTTTAATCAATAAGAGAAATAATTCAAAGCGCTTGTCTGAGGTTATCGAGGAAGTAAGGAGAGATAGGTTGTTAGAGCTTGTTAATAACCATAACCAATTTATCTAGAACTAAGAATAGAAAACATTTGCATCGATGATCAATTCCTAGAATTAAACTGTCTTGATTCCTTTGGCTAGGCTTTTTATCAATATACAACTTTCTTATCTTGTTTTAACTTTATTCGATTCACAAACCAAACCCCCCCATTTTCCTTTTCCCTTTTATTCTCCTTGAATAGAAATAGGTTTAACCAATCTCTGTGGATTCGACCCTACTCACCACTATATGCAAATCATATAATTGTTTAGGAGTAGGTTTTATTTTTGTTGGATTCGACACCCATCATCTACTATTGTAATTTAGTAGTAGCCTTTGTAATTTGTTTGGCGACTTTGTGGTGGAGCTTCTAAATCTCCTTAGGCCCTCTCAACACCACTTTAACTCTCCTCATTTAAGCTTAGTATAGATAGCTAATCAAGTGGTATAGTAGGGTTATATCTATCAATGACCTCAAATAGGAACTTTCTTGAGGTAAATGTATTAGTCTATTATAAGAAAATTATATAATGGGTAGACACAAGTCCTAATCAGTAAAATTCTTTCTAATGGTTACTTAGAGCAAAGCACTTAGCATCCTATTGATCACCTTAGTTTGTTTATTAGTTTGTTGATGGCAAGGTGTGCTGAACATAAGCTTGGTGCTAAGTCGGTGCCAAAATGTTTTCCAAAAGAAACTAAAAAACTTTGGATCTTGGTCTAGCACTATGCTTTCTACAATCCCATGTAACTTGACAATGTCTTGTAAGAAGAGATTAGCAATATGAAGTGAGTCACCAATTGATGGGTGTCGAATCCAACAAAAATAAAACCTACTCCTAGACAATTATATGATTTGCATATAGTGGTGAGTATGGTCGAATCCACAGAGATTGGTTAAACTTATTTCTATTCAAGGAGAATAAAAAGGAAAAGGAAAATGGGGGTTTGATTTGTGAATCGAATAAAGTTAAAACAAGATAAGAAAATTGAATATTGATAAAAGCCTAGCCAAAGGAATCAAGATAGTTTAATTCTAGGAATTGATCATCGATGCAAATGTTTTCTATTCTTAGTTCTAGATAAACTGGTTATGGTTATTAACAAGCTCTAACAACCTATCTCTCCTTACTTCCTCGATAACCTCAGACAAGCGCTTTGAATTATTTCTCTTATTGATTAAACAACCCTAGACAAGCGCTTAGGATTTAATCTATCAATAGCATTAAAATCTAGAGAGACCACCAATTCATGTCAGTAGATTATAAGATAACCTATTTAAACATGATCATACACCTCCATAACATGAATTCGATCATCTCTTTTATAACCAAACATGTTATTGCGTCACTAAGACTAGAACAATCAAACAATTACGGATTTGACGTGCTAGTTGAAAATATATTAACTTGCTAATTGAGTAGAAGAGCTCTATTCATACCAATCAACAAAGATAATAATGACAAAACGATCAGAAGATATATGAATACCCGAAAGCAAAGAATAGAATAAATACAAGTCAATTAGACCTCACAATTCGTGGAGAATTAAATATCTATGACCCTTTGGCTAGAAAAGTAGCTTAGCTACTCATGTTCATCAACAAAATGAAAATAAAAAGTAGAAACATAATGAACCCGGTTGCCTGCTCTGCCTCCTCGTTTCCTTCATGTCTCCAAGGTGATTCCAGATTCAAAGATTGCCCTAACCCTCTAGGGTTGGCTCTATTTATATTATTAGATGGATAGCATGTGATCTTTTGCTAGCAAGATACGAAAATATTTTTCCTTTTCCAAGTAGATTTCGAGAAGTGAAGATTCGTCTGCCTGGCACGCCCCACCACACGGCCGTGGGTCAAGCCGTGCCATCCTCTGTGAATATTCTTCAAGTCTTCATCCGCGCCCAGTGTGTACCACGGTTACACACACGGCCAGATTTCAAGCCGTGCCTTCATCTGTGCATAATCTACAAGTCTTCATCCGTGTCCAGTGTGTACCACGGTTACACCTATGGCCAAATTTCAAGCCGTGACATCCTCTGGTTGATGTTCCACAATTTCTTCTCCTTGGCACGTCTAGCTTCCACCACGGCTCCAAGCACGGTTTCTCCCACGGCTTCCACCACGGCCGTGCCCTAAGCCGTGTCTCTCTCTGTTTAAAGTCCTCATTTCCGCCTTCTTGTCCAGTGTGTAACACGGTTTACGCCATGGCCGTGCCTCAAACCATGCTTCCGATACACGGCCGTGTACTTCGACCGTGTATCTTCCTGTTGATTCAAAACCAAGTACACGGCCGTGTACTTCAATTACACGCCCATGTACTTCCCTCCGGCGGTGTAAATCCTTGTCTTTGAACCAAGTTGTAGATGACTTCTCTAATTTACTTGAATTAGCATCCTTGACTCCATTTAACCTGATTTATCACCATAATAGAATTAAGTACCATTTCCTTCTGATTTCTATAAAATCAATAATGAATTAGCACAATTTATACTATAAAGATTAAGTATAAAATAGCTCTATCACCAATTTTATGGTAGGGAATGAAATGCGCTATCTTACTAAATCGGTTGACGACCACCAAGATAGAGTCCTCCCCCCTTGTAGTCCTCAGTAACCCTAAGACAAAATCCATGTTCAAGTTAGACTAAGGTTTGGTTAGCATAGGTAAGGTTTGGTTAGCATAGGTAAGGCCATATACTTACCAAGTTCAGCTTGCTCTTGGCCTTTCGATAGACAGCACACTTTTCAAGCACATTGTGCATGTCTCTCATCATCCTTGGCTAGAAGAAATGTTCTTTCAATAGCTAATACATCCTCTTCTTTCCAAAACACTTGACTAGTCCTCCACCATGAGCTTCCTTCACTAACAACTCTTTTACTAAATAGGTTGGAGTGCACATTTGTTTTCCTTGAAACAATTACCCATCCTTTAGGTAATACCTACCAACAACAATTCCTTAACCATAGTTGACCACAATGGGGCCAAAATAAGGATTACTTTATCATTTACCAAAAATTTTTTGAACTAAAGTTTTTAAATGTTGATGTCACCTGGTTTTACTATTTAGTAGGAGATATCGATTCACTGTGATTTTAGTAAATTATAATGTATCGGTTTCCATAATTATTTTCATAATAATTAATTATATGTACTATCAATTATGGTGAGGAATGATTATTAAATTAGAGTTTTGCAACTTCTAACTTACAAGGTGGTTTTCATATTGCAGGTGCACACGTGATATGAACACTTTCAAGTAATTCTACTAGGCCTCTTATAGGGTCATTACAAGCGCCTACTCTAACTTTGTTGCTCCCTTTTTCTTGGTGTGGGCTTATGTTTTTCCTTTTGGTTTGGGATTTTTTAAAACTCCTTTAAGTGGCATAGGAGGTTGTTGAAGTAAGGGATTTCTATGGTGGTTTTTTAGCTGGGGGTTTCCTTTGAAGGTGGCGATGTGGAAGGTGGTTAGGTGTGGTGATTTGGTGGTGGTTGTTGGAGTCTTTTTGGAGAGTGTTTTATGGAGTTTTTCTAGTGAAAATTTTAGATAGTAAGGTGCCTAAATTTCATGTTCAAATGGGGCTAAATGAGTGGGTTTTGGTTGCTTAAGTGAAAGGTTAGATACATTTGGTAATAGAGTAAATTGGTTAATGGGCTTGCATGTTGGTTAAAGGAATGTTTTAGGTTAAATCACTTGAAATTTTTGGTAATGGTCTTTTCCATTAGAATTAATGTGATGTCCCAATTTTTTTTTTTTTAAAACTATATGAAAATTTAAAGAAAATAAGCAAAATGAAAAATACTTTTAGGTCAGGATAGCGAGAGTGATAATCTCGCTATATTAAAAACTTTGAGAAATTTACGACGAAAATTTAAAATATTGCGATGCACGAATATGATTTTAATAATTTACGATAGTAATAGGTTTTAAAAATAGAAAAATGAGGAAGACATGAGATCCATTTGATCACTATCACAAACAGCAAGAAATAGATATTTAGAACAATTGGAAAGAACAATCATTGCAAAGAAAAAGGATAACGAACTTAGCATTTCAAATATATTACTAAATCAATTTAGGAAGTGAAGTAATTGAAAAAATCCGTATATAGGTATATAAATAGATAAATAAAAATAATTGTAAGTCCTAATTTCAGTTTGTGTAATTTAAATTAAAAGAATAAATTCTCTGAAACTTAAATTTCAAATGATATTGGGTTAAATATGGAAATTAATTGAAATTATAGATTTAGGAATTTTAAATGAAAATTTCAAGTAAATATTGATGTTTGGAATAATCAAATTAGCTTAGACGCAAAATTTTGTAATAAAATACTAAAAATATAAAATTTAAAGATATCTTTGTACGCATGTGGAATACTAAAATAGAAATATTTTTAATATAAAATATAATATAAATATATATATATACATAATTACGTAAAAAAAAAAAAAAATTCAGATCTGCTGCACAACATCTCATCCGTCCCATTCACGTTAGCAGCAACTGACCCCACAACCGTCCCGTCCCTATCTTTTCTCTCTTCCTTTTCTTTTTCTTTTTCTTTTCCTTCTTCTTCTTCTTCTTCTTCTTCTTCTTCTTCCTTGGTCATGTCTTCCTCCCCTACCCTTCCTCGGTCCCGTGCTTCCCTTCCTTCCTTCCTTCCTTCTCCCTTCGTTTCGTTTCGTATCTCCTTCACTCTCTCGCTCTCTTACTCACTCCAGATTTGAACGACAAAACCCCTCTCTTTCGCATACGCTCCAGATCTAGAAAGGAAGAAACGAAAGAAGGAGCCATATGTGGAGAATTGGACACTCGCATATGCGATAACGTGCTTCTAACGGTGTGTGGCTATGTGCATGCGTGCGTGTTCGGAGAGGAGAACGATGATCACAACGACTGTAATGACAACATAAACCACAACCACGATAGCTACAAAAACAACGACTGTAATAATGATAGCAACCACAGCCACAACAACAACAACCATAACGATAACAACAATAGCAACAACGACCGTAATGATGATAGCAACGTCCAAGCATCCATGGTGATCTGGTTCCCGGTATACGTGTAATAACATACTAGCGGAGAAGGGAGGGTTATGAAGTGTAGCTGTGTATGTGCGTAAGGTGGAGAAGCTACCGTATTGTAACCATGTGTGTGTGTGTGTGTAAGGAAGGAGGATAGCAACCGCAACAGTGATAGCAACCATGATGGGTGTCGAATCCAACAAAAATAAAACCTACTCCTAGACAATTATATGATTTGCATATAGTGGTGAGTAGGGTCGAATCCACAGGGATTGGTTAAATTTATTTCTATCCAAGGAGAATAAAAAGGAAAAGGAAAATGGGGGGTTTGGTTTGTGAATCGAATAAAGTTAAAACAAGATAAGGAAATTGAATATTGATAAAAGCCTAGCCAAAGGAATCAAGATAGTTTAATTCAAGGAATTGATCATTGATGCAAATGTTTTCTATTTTTATTCCTAGATAAATACAAGTCAATTAGACCTCACAATTCGTGGAGAATTAAACATCTATGACCCTTTGGCTAGAAAAGTAGCTTAGCTACTCATGTTCATCAACAAAATGAAAATAAAAAGTAGAAACATCATTAACCCAGTTACCTACTCTGCCTCCAAGATGATCCAAGGTTCTTCAAGATCCAAAGATTCAAAAGTTGTCCTCACCCTCTAGGGATTGGTTCTATTTATATTGTTGGAGGGATGGCATGTGATCTTTTGCTAGCAAGATACGAAAATATCTTTCCTTTTCCAAGTAGATTTCGAGAAGTGAATCTTCGTCTGCCTGGCACGCCCTACCACACGGCCGTGGGTCAAGCCGTGCCTTCCTCTGTGCATAATTCACGTATCATCTTCCGTGTCCAGTGTGTAGCACGGTCTTCACCACGGCTAGATCTTAGGCCGTGCCTTCCTCTGTGCATAATCAACAAGTCTTCTCCTTGGCACGCCTAGCTTCCACCACGGCTTCAAGCACGGTTTCTCCCACGGCTTCCACCACAGCCGTGCCCTAAGCCGTGTCTCTCTCTATTGAAAGTCCACATTTCCGCCTTCTTGTCTAGTGTGTAACACGGTTTGCGCCATGGCCGTGCCTCAAACCGTGCTTCCGATACACGACCGTGTATTTCAACCGTGTATCTTCCTGTTGATTCAAAACCAAGTACATGGCCGTGTACTTCAATTACACGCCCATGTACTTCCCTCCGGCGGTGTAAATCCTTGTCTTGATCCAAGTTGTAGATGACTTCTCTAATTTACTTGAATTAGCATCCTTGACTCCATTTAACCTGATTTATCACCATAATAGAATTAAGTACCATTTCCTTATGATTTCTATAAAATCAATAATGAATTAACACAATTTATACTATAAAGATTAAGTATAAAATGGCTCTATCAAATTCCCCTACACTTAAACTCTTGCTTGTCCTCAAGCAATTGAATCAAATCAATTGAGAAATCTGTCATAGATTATACAAACTTTCTTTTCATCATTCCAAGCATCTATTCATTTGTAATTCTTGACTTGTAATTTTAATGTCTACTACTTTAACCAAACTGGTTTCCTGTGATCAAATTACCATGGACAAAATTTAATAGCTAATCTAAATAAAACAAACTTTAATCCTCATGTTTAGCAAAAGAATTTTTATTCCAAAAGTAAATACTTAATCCACTAAGGAAAAACACCCAATTAAACTTCATTGGATATTATCAAGCATATAATCCTTGCAGTATAAAGTAAAAGCATATGGTATAAGCTCTTTGCTAGATATTCTCCCTTTTATACATCTTTGTTTTATTCAATGAATGTTCACATTCATGTTCTTTTGATTTATTCAAGCATCTATTTTGACGGGTTTTTTGCCCGCTTCTTTTCATGAACTTTTGCCTTTTTCGCCCTTATCATTATAGTGAGTTCATTGAGTCGGCAACATCCCGAGCTCATCACTCAAGTGACCGGGTTTTGAGATACCCCTACGGACTCTTCCTCACTCTAACATTCAAGTTTGAATACTCTTAACTCAATTAGTTGAATCATTGGAGTAATGGCTATGCTTGATTTTTTTTTTAAGTGTTATGATTGCTTTACAAACAACTTCAAAGAGTATACAGTAGCTAATATAACCTAGAAGTAAACTTGTTTATTTTTCACTTAGGGACTCGACTTACTCTTAGACTTCCAATTCTAAAGCTAAATACAAGGTAAATTTGTTTCTTAAAGATTTCACTACTTAATTTTAACCATGTATTCTAATCACAGCAGTGGGTGAGTAAAACATTTGAACAAGTCTATTTCACATTTTGTAGATGCTTATTACAACATTTAGTACAATCTCTAGATTTCATGATAATTTTGAAAAAATTTGGCTTAAAATTGCTTAAGGACAAACATTCAGAGTATAAGTTAGTTCTCTATTCTCTATATTTTATTATCCTCTCCCCCACACTTAGCTTGAATAGTGTCCTCACTGTTCTTAATTTAGCACAATTGAAAAGGAATTAACAACTCAAGGAACATTAGAGAATAATAGAAAGGAAATACTGGTACTTCCCTGGTATTGGAGTTTTCCCTTTAAGCTCTGGAAAGTGTCATCTAATGATATGTATCCTTGCTGCAGCTGATCCAAAGAGTTCAAAACTACACTAAAATCAAAACAAACTAAACTAAAACAAAAAAAAACTAAAGCAAAACAAAACTAAAAGAATTTTTTTTTTTTTTTTTGACATGGGTTGCCTCCCATGAAGCGCCTTTCTTTAACGTCTTTGGCTAGACGTTCCTGTAATCAATCACAATACTCGGGGTGAGTTAAGCTGGTTTCTTCAATATTACATACTTGAAATCCTTTATAGAAAAGTTTCAAGCGATGACCATTGACGTTAAAGATCTTACCAGTTTCAAGGTTGGAGATCTCAATCGCACCATGTGAAAATATGTTAGTGATAACAAAAGGACCAATCCACCGTGATTGTAGTTTGCCAGGAAACAACTTCAATCGAGAATGGTAAAGTAATACTTTTTGACCTACAGAAAAATTCTTTCGGGAAATCATTTGATCATGAAAATCTTTTGTTTTTTCCTTGTAGATTTTAGTACTCTCGTACGCTTCTCTTCGAATTTCTTCAAGTTCTTATAGTTGAAGTTTTCTGTGTTCACCCGCCTCATCCATTCGCATGTTACATTGTTTTACAGCCCAATACGCCCTATGTTCCAACTCCACAGGGAGATGACATGGTTTGCCAAATATTAAACGGTAAGGAGACATACCTATAGGGGTCTTGTAACCTGTCCGGTAGGCCCATAATGCATCCTCAAGTCTTGTGCTCCAATCCTTCTTGCTTGGATTGACGGTTTTTTCCAGAATAGACTTGATTTCTCGATTTGAGACTTCTGCCAATCCATTGGTTTGGGGGTGGTATGCGGTGGAAGTGCGATGAGTGACCCTGTATTTTTTTAGTAGAGTTTCCACTATTCTATTACAAAAGTGTGTGCCACGATCACTGATAAGAGCCTTTGGTGTCCCGAACCTAGCAAAAATATGAGATTTAACAAAATCCACAACAACTTTAGCATCATTAGTTTGAGTTGCTTTGGCTTCCACCCATTTTGAAACATAATCCACAACAAGAAGGATGTAAACATTACCGAAAGAAGGAGGAAAAGGACCCATAAAGTCAATACCCCATATATCAAATATTTCACAAGCAAGAATAGGGGTAAGTGGCATTTGATCTCTACGTCCTAAGTTCCCAATCTTTTGACATCGTTCACAAGACTTACAAAACATAAAAGAGTCACGAAACAATGTAGGCCAAAACAAACCACACCCTAATACCTTTTGAGCTGTCCTCTTAGGGCCAAAATGTCCACCACATGCATATGAGTGACAAAATTGCAAGACAGAAGGAATATCGTCTTGAGAAATACACCTTCTAATGATTTGATCAGCACAATGTTTCCACAAATATGGATCATCCCATACATAATACTTAGCATCACTTTTATTTTTATCTTTTTGAGCCCTAGACAAATCACTTGGTAGTGTCTTAGTAACCAAATAATTGACAATATCAGCGTACCACAGAATTGTCTTTTGAATAGAAAAGAGATACTCATCTGGTAAATCATCTTGTATTTGTGTGGACCCTTCACTGATAGGAATTCGACTGAGGTGGTCGGCAACTAAGTTTTCTGATCCTTTTCTATCACGTATCTCCAGATCAAACTCTTGTAATAGGAGTATCCATCGAATAAGTCTTGGTTTCGCCTCCTTCTTTGCGAGCAGGTATTTAAGAGCTGCATGATCAGAGTAAACAATTACCTTAGTACCAAGTAAGTATGATCTGAATTTTTCTAATGCAAAAACAACAGCCAAGAGTTCTTTTTCCGTCGTGGAATAGTTGCATTGAGCATTATCCAAAGTTCTGGAAGCATAATAAATGGCATGAGAAGCTCTCCTAACTCTTTGGCCAAGAACTGCTCCAACTGCATAGTTGCTCACATCACACATGATTTCAAAGGGAAGGGTCCAGTCGGGTGGTTGGATGATTGGAGCAGAAGTTAACTTGTCCCTCAGTGTGTCAAAAGCGTTCTTGCAGGCCTCATCGAACTCAAAGGTCACTTCTTTTTGTAGTAATCGACATAGGGGTTGAGTAATCTTGGAGAAATCCTTGATGAAGCATCGATAGAATCCTGCACTCCCAAGAAAAGACCGAATTTCCCGTACACTTACAAGGTAAGGTAAAGATTTAATCAATTCTACCTTAGCTTTATCGACCTCAAGCCCCTTAGAAGATACAATATGGCCTAAAATGAGACTCTGTTCAACCATAAAGTGACATTTTTCATAATTCAACACTAGATTCTTATCTATACATCTTTGAAGCACTTTTGTAAGGTTAGTCAAACATGAATCAAAAGAATTACCATAGACGGTAAAGTTATCCATGAAAACTTCTATAATATTCTCCACATAATCTGAAAATATAATAACCATACATCTTTGGAATGTGGCTGGGGCATTGCAGAGCCCGAAAGGCATCCTTCGATACGCAAAAGTACCGAATGGACAAGTGAAAGTGGTCTTCTCTTGATCTTCCGGTGCCACTGGAATTTGATGAAAACCTGAATAACCATCAAGACAACAATAGTGAGAATTGCCAGCCAAACGTTCCAGCATCTGATTAAGAAAAGGAAGAGGAAAGTGGTCCTTTCGAGTTGACGCATTTAACTTCCTGTAATCAACACAAACCCTCCATCCATTCTGAAACCGAGTAGGAATTAACTCACCATCAGAGTTTTCAATCACAGTTAAGCCCGTTTTCTTTGGAACAACTTGGATTGGACTTACCCACTTGCTGTCGGAAATTGGATAGATCATACCTGCATCAAAAAGTTTCAAGACCTCTTTCTTAACTACTTCCATCATAGGTGGATTCAAACGACGCTGAACTTCCCTTGAAGGTTTGCAATTATCTTCCATCAAAATCTTGTGCATGCAGGTGGAAGGGCTTAGTCATTTGATATCAGCGATGGACCATCCAATGGCTTCTTTGTACTCTCTCAACACCCGAATCAACTTTTCTTCTTCTAAAGTACTCAGCTTGTTGGAGACTATCACCGCAAGAGTCTCCTTTTCTCCTAAGAAAATATACTTTAGATGTTCGGGTAGGGGTTTTAATTCTAGCTTTGGTGCCTGCACAATAGAAGGAATAAGTTTTGTGTTAGAAGGAGGTAAATTAATGTAGGACACATCATACCTGACAGGTTTTAATGGTTCCAACTCCCAAATCTTGTCCTGCAAATCAGAGGATATTACCAGCTTCTCCTTAAGAGTTTTCAATGCATGAATCGTAAGACTCTTATTAAGTACAACTTTTAACTCATTATCGTCTATCAAATCAATTGTAGCCTGTGTTAATGGGCCAATCACATCAACAACAAAAACGGGAGAGATATCACTAGGGTATTTCATGGCATCGTAAATGTTAAATTTAATCACTTCACCATCAAATTCCATAGTGAGGTTACCATCATGTACATCAATTTTTGTTCTGGATGTCTTAAGAAATGGTCTCCCTAATAATATCATTGATGAATTACGAGAATCATCATTCTCCATGTCAAGCACGTAAAAATTTGCAGGGAAAACCAAACCATTAACTTGTACTAAAACATCTTCTAGAACTCCCTTAGGATAAACATTGGACCTATCAGCAAGTTGAACAATAACACCCGTTTCCTTCAAGGGACCAACATTTAAGCATTGATAAACAGACAAAGGCATAACATTGATTGAAGCTCCTAAATCACACATGGCTTTAGTGATTCTAAGATTACCTATTTTGCAAGGAATAGTAAACATACCTGGTCCTTACATTTAGGAGGAAGCTTCTTCTGAAGAATAGCTGAAACATTCTCACCTACACTAATCTTTTCATTACCTTTCAGCTTTCTTTTGTTAGTGCACAATTCTTTGAGAAATTTAGCATAACGAGGTACTTGCTTAATTGCATCCAACAAGGGAATGTTTACCTCAACTTTGCGAAAGGTGTCAAGAATCTCTTTTTCTTCAGCTTCATTCTTGGATTTTGCTAATCTGGAAGGGAAAGGAGGTGCTGTTGTCATGACCTTTGGTGGTTCAATGAGGGGTCCTTTGATCTGATTGTTCTGCTGGTTTGAAGTTGTGGTTTCTTTCTCAGTCTCTTCCTCAGGATTAGTTCGGTGTCCCTTCTCATTTGATCCCTGCAATTTTGTTCCACTTCTAAAAGTAATTGCGTTAGCATTTTGCTCGGGATTTGTGATGGTTTGAGAAGGTAACTTACCTTGAGTTTCCAACCTGTTTATAGAAGAAGCAAGTTGGCTTACCTGACTTTCCAAGTTGTGGATGCTCTGCTTTGTCTCATCCTGAAATTGTTTGGTATTAACGGCAAGTGATTTAACAATTTCCTCAAGAGACATACCTGAAGTGGAAGGAGCTTGTGATCCTTGGTTTGATGGCTTAGGTTGGAATTGTTGGAAGTTTTGTGGTTTATTGCCATATCTGAAGTTAGGATGATCCCTCCATCCAGGATTGTACGTGTTCGAGTAAGGATCATATTTCCTTTGTGGCTGTCTTGGGAATCCACCTACAGCATTGGTGTGTTCATGATTGTCATCTTGCAATGTGGGGCACATGTCGGTCGGGTGATTAGGAGTAGCACAAATTCCACTAGCTTTCACCTGATGGGTATTTCCAAGAGCTAGCTGCTGCACAAGGGAGGTTAGATTAGAAATTTGATGTTCAAGGTTAGACACACTTACCTCATTTACCTTCCTTGAAGACGTATCGTGCCTATACCCAAATTGTTGTGAATTAGCAGCCATAATGGAGATCAATTCCCTAGCTTGACCAGGGGTTTTGTTTACTATGGTGCCTCCACTCGCATCGTCCATCATCTTTCTTTCCATCGGAAGCAAGCCTTCATAGAAGTATTGGATGAGGAGTTGTTCAGATATCCCATGTTGTGGGCAGCTTGCACAAAGTTGCTTGAACCTCTCCCAATACTCATGAAGAGTCTCGGTGTCCCTCTGTTTTATACCACAAATTTCTCTTCTTATACCAGTGGCTCTGGATGCGGGGAAGAATTTGTCCAAGAAGAGTCTGACCATATCTGTCCAAGTGGTTATCGAACCTGGAGGCAAATAAAACAACCAATCTTTAGCTTTAGTACTTAAAGAAAATGGAAAAGCACGTAGCTTGATTTGATCGTCGGTTATTCCTTGCGGCCTCATACTAGAACACACTATATGAAACTCTTTCAAATGCTTGTGAGGATCTTCATTCTCAAGACCATGAAATGTAGGTAGCAGATGTATCAACCCAGATTTCAATTCGAATTCCACAGCTAGTTCAGGATAGTGAATACAAAGTGGTTGTTGATTCACATCCGGTGCAGCCAACTCCCTTAAGGTTCTCTCGAGATTTGCCATGTCGTCCTCTTTTTCAGAATCAAGGGATGAATCGGATAAGTCCGATACTAAGTTCGGTCTGGGGGATGATCTAGCTTCTTGTCGCAGCCTCTTTAGAGTCTTCTCAATCTCCGGATTATAAGTTAGTTCACCTGTCTGAGAAGAACGAGTCATACAAGAATAGAAATAAATTTGACACCAATCCTCGGCAGCGGCGCCAAAATTTGATGGGTGTCGAATCCAACAAAAATAAAACCTACTCCTAGACAATTATATGATTTGCATATAGTGGTGAGTAGGGTCGAATCCACAGGGAATGGTTAAATTTATTTTTATCCAAGGAGAATAAAAAGGAAAAGGAAAATGGGGGGTTTGGTTTGTGAATCGAATAAAGTTAAAACAAGATAAGAAAATTGAATATTGATAAAAGCCTAGCCAAAGGAATCAAGATAGTTTAATTCAAGGAATTGATCATCGATGCAAATGTTTTCTATTCTTATTCCTAGATAAACTGGTTATGGTTATTAACAAGCTCTAACAACTTATCTTTCCGTACTTCCTCGATAACCAAGAGAAGCTCTTTGATTATTTCTCTTATCGATTAGACAACCCCAGACAAGCGCTTAGGATTTAATCTACCAATAGCATTAAAAACTAGAGAGACCACCAATTCATGCCAGTAGATTATAAGATAACCTATTTAAACATGATCACACACCTCCGTAACACGAATTCGATAATCTATTTTATAACCAAACATGTTATTGTGTCACTGAGACTAGAACAATCAAACAATTACGGATTTGACGTGCTAGTTGACAATATATTAACTTGCTAATTGAGTAGAAGAGCTCTATTCATACCAATCAACAAAGATAATAATGACAAAACGATCAGAAGATATATGAATATCCGAAAACAACGAATAGATTAAATACAAGTCAATTAGACCTCACAATTCGTGGAGAATTAAACATCTATGACCCTTTGGCTAGAAAAGTAGCTTGGCTACTCATGTTCATCAACAAAACGAAAATAAAAAGTAGAAACATCATTAACCCGGTTACCTGCTCTGACTCCAAGATGATCCAAGGTTCTTCAAGATCCAAAGATTCAAAAGTTGTCCTCACCCTCTAGGGATTGGTTCTATTTATATTGTTAGAGGGATGGCATGTGATCTTTTGCTAGCAAGATACGAAAATATCTTTCCTTTTCCAAGTAGATTTCGAGAAGTGAATCTTTGTCTGCCTGGCACGCCCTACCACACGGCCGTGGGTCAAGCCATGCCTTCCTCTATGCATAATTCACGTATCATCTTCCGTGTCCAGTGTGTAGCACGGTCTTCACCACGGCTAGAGCTTAGGCCGTGCCTTCCTCTGTGCATAATCAACAAGTCTTCTCCTTGGCATGTCTAGCTTCCACCACGGCTTCAAGCACGGTTTCTCCCACGGCTTCCACCACGGCCGTGCCCTAAGCCGTGTCTCTCTTTGTTGAAAGTCCACATTTCCGCCTTCTTGTCCAGTGTGTAACACGGTTTGCGCCATGGCCGTGCCTCAAACCGTGCTTCCGATACACGGCCGTGTATTTCAACCGTGTATCTTCTTGTTGATTCAAAACCAAGTACACGACCGTGTACTTCAATTACACGCCCATGTACTTTCTTCCGGCGGTGTAAATCCTTGTCTTGATCCAAGTTGCAGATGACTTCTCTAATTTACTTGAATTAGCATCCTTGACTCCATTTAACCTGATTTATCACCATAATAGAATTAAGTACCATTTCCTTATGATTTCTATAAAATCAATAATGAATTAACACAATTTATACTATAAAGATTAAGTATAAAATGGCTCTATCAAACCACGACAGCAATAGCGATTGTGACGGCAACAACAACAGCAACCATGACGACAATAACTATAGCGACTGCAATAGCAGCATTCCGGAGGAGAAAAGAAAAAGAGGAAATGGGAGGAAGAGCAAGATATATATATGTATACAAAAGTATGTTGGACGGTAAGGAAGAAGAGGAGATGGGAAGGTGCATCCAAGGGAGAAGAGAGAATTGCGTGAAGATAGTGAACGTAAGGTGTATGCATGGTGTACATGTGTGTATGTGCATGAGCATGTATATGTATGTGCTGGTGTAGGTGGTGTGTGCGGAGTATGTGTGTATGTGTATGAGTAGGTGTGTGTGTGTAGAGTATGTGTGTATGCGTATGAGTAGGTGTGTATGTTGGTGTGTGTGTGGCGTGTGTGCTTATGGTGTGTATATGGTGTCGGTGTATAGGAGATAAGAAGTAGAAAAGGAAGAAGAAAAGGAAAATGGAAGATTTCTAGGAAGAAGGAAAAACATAGAAATTAGAAGGAAAGATTTGAAATATACACATACATAAATGTGGGCTAGAGAAGAGTGAAGAGAAATGGGAAAAAGAAGTGAGAAATTGGAGAAATTCGAGGGTAAAGGAGCCTAGCAAGGAAATAAGGGGGTAAAGTTATGGTAAGGGAGCCAAAAGGAGGAGGAGAATAAGGAGAAAAGAAAAGGAAAAGTTGGAAGCAGGAGAAAGCGAGAATTGAAGACGGAAAAAAGGGTGAGGAAAAGAGAAGAATAGCTGGAAAATAAAGGCAAGAGGGATTGATCTTGTGTATGTGCATAGGTGAAACTTGTGTGTACGTATGTATATGACGTTATTACGATGAAGGAGAGCATGTATGATGTGCTCAAATCCAAGATTAAGCACATATAAAAACCAATTTGAAAGACAAACAAATAATGTCAATCAAACTAGTCTCAATCTTATGAACAAAGGTGTCAATTTCCAATTAATGTAACCAATTCTTCAATTAGGATGTAATAAATCTTAGATCCAAATATGATATAGCTCTGATACCAAAAAGATGATGCGCCTAATTCCAAGCTTAAGCACAATCAAAAGAATAAAGGAAAACACCTTAATTCACAAAACACAAAACCGATTCACTTAACTAGGTAAATGCAGAAATCCTAAGGCAATGGAATGAAATCCAAAGAGCTCTAATTGCTATTATCAATCCAAACAAGTAATCTTCATCAAATAATAACAATTAGAATTGAAACCCACGTGAATCAAATCAAGAAATCAAATGGTTAAATCGCAAATTCCAACCCTTCCTTCAACTATCCAATTCACGCCACAATAAAGAGAATGATATCATATATCAACATAATCAATCTTATAACAAGCTATTGATCACTAATTTCAAATTAAAACAAGTCTAAGAACATTCAAATCAACCCTAGATATGACTCACTAGAGAAGAAATGAACAACAACAAAGATGAATCGATATTACTGACGATTTCTCCTTGTTGCACTCGCCACAATTTCAACTTCTTGGGATTGAAATTGATAAGAGAATTTGGAATTAGGAAAACCCTAAGCCCTCTCACGAAATGTGAAGTGTTTGTTCTGCAAAATAAGCCTCCTCAAACCCTCTCTTAAGCAAGTATTTATACTTGCCACTCCTAGGGTTAAAAAGTGCTCAAAATTACAAGTTTGCTACTTTTAAGGTGGTTAGCCCTAAATAAAAAGTACAAGGAGATAAAAGTGTCCCAAAACCAAAATAGTTCATAAAAGAAGAAATATATAAAAGAAATGGTCTTCAAGAAGCCGATCTTCTATAGGATCCATCAGCCCAGCTCATCGCCGGTTCAGGTCAGTCCATGGATAACCCACAAGTTGAGTCTGAGGGAGTTTGTCCATTGCCTTATAAAATTTGATAAGTGTGCCTGTTGGAAAACACAATACAAGAATAATAGAAAAGAGGTTAATATATAAATAATTCCGGGGTCGATTTGCTTAAAATGGGCCCTCATCGCCAAAATTCGAATTCCTTTAGTTTTTGCCCTAATGATAGGTCTTGTCGGATTTTGATTCCTATCAATGTATGTGTATAAAGGGTAGCTGGTATATGTATGGTGATGGAAGCGTGAGTGAGGATGAAGACCAGTAGAGGGGGGTGGGAAACCCTGTAGGTAGAGATGTCAACAAAGGAGAGAAGAAAGAAGGTGATACAAAACCTTTAGTGACTACTAATCCTATAGGTTGTCCTACAAGTAGTTCGTTGGAAGATATTAGAGATAAATTGATAAATGAAAGGTTCAAAGATGCTTCATGTAAAGGAGAGGCGGATTTGGGAAAATTCCAAAAAGGAGAATTATATGGAAAAAGAGAGAAGGAAAAATGAAAAGGCAAGGCCGAGGAGGAAGAGGGAATTGCGTGAAGGAGGTAAGTGTGTCTGTGTATGAGATTGAGTAGGAAAAGAGGTGTCATCAATATAATAGCGGTGGCCTGAGAAGCTTGATTAAGTAATCAAGTTATTATGGGAAGACCTGGAAGTGCGTACATGTCATTGATGAACTGATTGTGTATGTGAGTGTGGGGAAAGGCATTGGGGGTTTGAGAAGAGATAGGAGTTAACGAAAGATTAAGAAATACAACATAAATTGCATGGAGTCGATATAGCTAACCCTTCGATACCATGCTCGGGGAAGGGACTACACGTCGGAATCACTTAATGAAGATTAAGACTATGACGATCATAAGCAGGTGAGTGGGAAACCTAATGATATGCTACAATGTTGATACGAGATCGGTTTGATCGGATTCCTAACTGATACGAACTACACCAACGTGTGACGAAACCCAATACCAATACGTTCGGAATTCGTTACCTAAGATGCCAAACACCCTCAAGTGGAAACCGCGACCCGTTGTCTATAAGCGAGACAAGAACCTTGGTATAATATGAAGACGCCACAATCGGGATGAAAGACCGATTGATAAGTCGGGATGAACGCCACGAAAATAAAAATCCGATAAGTTCTAGATTAGTTCTTTAAAGAACCAAGAGAGGAATTCTCTCAAAAGTGTTTTCAAACTTTCAATGTTGTATGTTCTATATTCTAACCCTAAGAGCTTTATATTAGGGTTTACAATTCGTAACAATAAAGCCCAAAATGACATAGCTTAGATGAGTTGAGTAAAAATCAACAAAACAAACATGTAGGCCGGCGGTGTAGACATTCTCTTTACCTTGCTTGTAGTGGATGACATAGGGAAATGTTTCAATGAACTCCACCCAACGAGCATGCCTTTTGTTTAGCTTATGTTGTCCCTTCAAGTACTTCAACGATTCATGGTCAGTGTGGATCACGAACTCTTTTGGCCAAAGATAGTGTTGCCAAGTCTTCAGTGCTCGAACCAAGGCATATAACTCCTTGTCATAAGTAGGGTAGTTCAAGGTTGCCCCACTTAGCTTCTCATTAAAGAATGCAATTGGTCTTCTCTTCTGCATAAGCACTGCTCTAATACCTAATCCTGAAGCATCACACTCAATTTCAAACGTTTTAGCAAAGTCAGGTAAAGCAAGTAATGGCGCCTGAGTCAGCTTATTTTTAAGCGTTTGAAAGGCCTTCTCTTGTTGCTCTCCCCATCTAAACCCCACGTTCTTCTTAATTACCTTAGTAAGTGGTGCTGCAATGGTACTGAAATACTTCACAAATCTCCTGTAAAAACTCGCTAGTCCATGGAAACTCCGCACATTACTTACATTAGTTGGACTAGGCCATTCTTGGATCACATGAATCTTTTCTTCATCAACCTGTATTCCCTGTGCACTAACAACAAAACCAAGAAACACAAGTTTATCTGTGCAAAAAGTGCACTTCTTGAGGTTAGCATATAATTGCTCCTTTCGAAGCACTTCTAAAACATCCCTCAAGTGAGATATATGGTCTTCCAAACTCTTGCTGTAAATGAGAATATCATCAAAATAGACAACCACAAATTTGCCAATAAAACTCCTCAAAACATGGTTCATAAGTCTCATAAAAGTACTAGGTGTGTTAGTTAAACCGAAAGGCATTACTAACCACTCATACAATCCATATTTCGTTTTGAATGCGGTTTTCCATTCATCACCTTCTTTCATTCTAATTTGGAGATATCAACTTTTCAGATCAATTTTGGAAAAGACTTTAGACCCATGTAACTCATCTAACATGTCATCTAAGCGAGGAATGGGATGACGACACTTTATCGTGATGTTGTTGATGGCACGGCAGTCAACACACATTCTCCATGACCCATCCTTGTTAGGCACCAAAATCATAGGCATTGCGCATGGGCTCATGCTTTCCCTCACGTACCCCTTCTCCATTAATTCATCGACCTGCCTTTGGAGTTCCTTTGTCTCCTTCGGATTGCTCCTATAAGCTGGCTTGTTTGGAATCGATGCTCTGGGTACTAGGTCAATCTGGTGCTCAATACCATGAATAGGTGGTAATCCCTTTGGAATCTCCTCAGGGAAGACATCTTCAAAGTCCTGCACAATAGACACAACCACACTAGGCAAAGAGTTAGATAGTTCGTTAGTATTCAGACATGTTTCCTTAAAAACCAGCAACAACATAGATTGCTTCATCACTAACGCTCTCCTCACTACACTCGCTCTTGCCACACAACTCTCCTTTTGCAAGGCTGCACTCTCCTTTTCACTCACCACCAAAGTTGATCCCCCTTCAACTTGGTCTCTCACACTCTTTCCAGCCTTCCTCTCTTTTTCCTTGTGAGTTCGACTTTTATATTCCTTTTCTTTCTCATTGTCTTTTGCTCTCTCACTCTCCCTCTGTTTTTCACTCACCTTATGTTTTACAAAAGACTGTTGTAGCTGCAACTGATCCTCATACACCTGTTTAGGTGTTAACGGTTTAAGATTAAAGCTTTTCCCCTGGTGAACAAGCATATACTTGTTAGAAAAGCCATCATGAACAACCTTCCTATCAAATTGCCATGGCCTTCCCAATAACACATGACACGCTTGCATTGGCACTACATCACATAACACCTCATCCTTATACCTACCAATGCGAAAACCAATCAAGGCTTGCTTACTCACCTTAGTCTCGCCACTATCATTCAACCACTGCAATTTATATGAACTAGGGTGTTTAGTAGTCTTGAGTCCCAGCCTCTCAACAATAAAATTACTCACCACATTAGTGTAACTTCCTCCATCAATGATCAAACTGCAAATGTGATCACCTAGATAACATCTAGTATGAAAGATATTCTCTCTTTGCACCTCCTCTTCTTCCTTCACCTGCACATTCAAAACTCGCTTCACTACCGCCACTAACTTCCTTACTACAGGCTCCTCATCATCACTAGAATCCTCTAATGGAGGCATATCATCTTCTTCACTATCCCCCTCAGTCTCATACTCACCATCATCACGCAGAATTATCACACGCCTATTTGGACATTGACTAGCAATATGGCCTCTACCTTGGCATTTAAAACATCTAATGTCATGATTTCTAGAAGTAGAAGAATCAGGGTTACCTTGGTTACCAGGAGTAGAAACCGCTTGCCTTTGCTCTCCTTTCGGTTTAGTGGGTAAAGGCTTTTCTTCCTTCTTCCATTAGTTAGTCTTCCAGGTGGATGAACCAGTACCCTGTTGAAACCGTGCATTACTACTACCTTTTCTCTTGTGCTGGTTCTCAACCTTTATAGCCATATGCACCATATCTTCCAATTCTACATAGTGCTGCAATTCTACGACATTTTGAATTTCTCTATTCAATCCAGCAAGAAACCTAGCCATGGTAGCCTCTCTATCTTCCTCTACATTCGCGCTGATCATCGTTACTTGCATCTCCTTGAAGTACTCATCCACGCTTCGGCTTCCCTGCTTAAGAGTTTGCAATTTGTTGTGAAATTCACGATAGTAATACACAGGCACAAACCGCTTCTTCATCACCCTTTTCATCTCTTCCAACGACTCAATAGGTGGTTCGCCATTCCTTATTCGATTCAACATTAGTTGATCCCACCACACTATGGCATAATCCGAAAATTCAATGGCAGCAAGTTTCACTTTCTTTCTCCCACTATAGTTATGACAATCAAACACCATCTCCACCTTCTTCTCCCACTCTAAGTACGCCTCGGGATCATTCTTCCCTTGGAAAGGAGGAATCTTCATCTTTATACTACTCAATTGATTATCCTCTCTATTCCTATCTCCTCTATCTTCCTAATCCCTAGTTCCTCTATTCCTACCACTATAACCTCTATAACTCCTGACAGAAGGCTCATCAAAGTCATCACTCGACATTTCATCTCCACCCCTTTGTACTCTCTTAGAACGACTCTCCCTCTTATGCCCTTGGAAGACGTTTGTAGATTGCTCTAGTCTTTGCTCTACCGTCTCATGAATTTGTTCCATTCCCTCCTGAAACATTCTCTTCATCTCACCCCTCAATGCCTCAATCACTAACCTAGCATCAAACCTTCCCCTCTCACTTTCAGGAGAATGTTGCCTCGACATAGTTCCTGCAGAAAAGATTAGTACTAACACAAATATATATATATGATTAAACCTCACGATACACTCCCTTACGTGTTTCGCTCAAATGATGATATCACACAGTCACTCGTGTATTCTCACAAATAATGATGATATCAACTCGCCAATTCCTCTTCTCAATTCTCTTGGAACTAACCCAAACTACACCAATTCCTTTCCATAGAATTCAAAACAACTCTAGGGTTCGTAAATTTCCTCTTTTTCTTTCCGAATTTTTTTTTGTCTTGTTGTTGCTCTTAATCACGCTCCTTTTTTTGTGTCATGATTCTTCTTCTTCTTTTTTTTTTTGTAACAAAATTGAATAGTAGGTACTACACTTTTAATAGACAATCAATACTATGAAATTGAATGCTAACAATTGATATGAACGATTGGAGTTAGGGTTTTGATCTTACCTTCCTCAAACCGAACTGATGTTTAACAAACCTAAGCTCTGATACCAAACTGATACGAGATCGGTTTGATCGGATTCCTAACTGATACGAACCATGCCAACGTGTGACGAAACCCAATACCAATACGTTCGGAATTCGTTACCTAAGATGCCAAACACCCTTAAGTGGAAACCGTGGCCCATTGTCTATAAGCGAGATAAGAACCTTAGTATAATATGAAGACACCACAATCTGGATGAAAGATCGATTGATAAGTCGGGATGAATGCCACGGAAATAAAAATCCGATAAGTTCTAGATTAGTTCTTTAAAGAACCAAGAGAGGAATTCTCTCAAAAGTGTTTTCAAACTTTCAATGTTGTATGTTCTATATTCTAACCCTAGGAGCTTTATATTAGGGTTTACAATTCGTAACAATAAAGCCCAAAACGACATAGCTTAGATAAGTTGCGTAAAAATCAACAAAACAAACATGTAGGCCAACGGTGTAGACATGAAGGCCGACGGCCTTGGAGCCAGCCTTGAGCCGGTGTTGAAGATATACACGACTAGCGTTAGAAATGTACACGACCGTGTACTTCTAGCCATGTATCTTTATGTGGAAATCTTGCCAATGTACACGACCATGTACTTCTAGTCGTGTATCTTTCTGTGGAAATCTTGACAACATACACGGCCGTGCCTTTGAACCGTGTATACGACCGTGTATGATTCTATGTAACTTCCAGACTCTTACATGGCCGTGCCTTGTAAAGACACGCCCTCTTCACCCCGTATCCGGTATGACTTATACAAGAGTAAGGGCATTCCCATGGTTGTTCCAATCCTTTCCGACTTCATGGACTTCCTTTATCAACCCGTTAAGTGCTTCCCTGAATCGTTTTGCTCGAGTTCTTGTGATAGGTCCAGGTGGCACTTCAAGAGGATCCACATTCCATCTTCTAGCTTGGCTCCCATCATGGATCTCATCAAATGTTGTGATTGGTTTGATATGTTGTGCTGAATTGTGGATTGTTGCATATGCGTCCTTTCTTGTTTGTTTGTGATTGCAATTATGGTGACTAATTTATTTCCTTAGTAGACGATGGGGTAAAGAAGTGGGAAGGGAAGTCATATGAAGAAACTAGTAATTAGGTAAATTACGGATAAATACGAGTGTAATGATATAGAAATTAGAATGGGCTATAGCTAGATAGCACTATCTTGACGATAGCACCTTGCCTTAGTTACTAGTGCTATCACTACGGATTTAATGTCCAAATTCTGATTTATTTTTGTAAACTAAATTAATATAGGTAAACTTAACTTTTTCTATGTATATACGTATAATGGGTGTTTATGTAAAGACGTGGGGAACAAACTATGTATCATTATGTACATGTATAAGAATCTAATATCGAATACATATATGTATATGCTTGGTCGAAACGCTTTTCCTAAAATATTTATGTAAGTCACATCTATACCTATAATTATACAAATCATAAATGAAAACCCTTATTTTCAATGAAATAGTTATATCCTCGTACTTCTCTTGAGTACACAAGGGAAAAACATTTAGCAAATCATCCTTTGGTTAAGAATAAGTTATAAATCTATAAATATGTATATACTGTTATTATATATATATGAAACTTGAGGATTTGGAAGGGTGCATTTTGTATTACCCTGCTTGACCCTTGAAGATATAGAATCGAGTACTTGAAAAGTGCAAGTACATAGAGGTATAAAGGAATGGTAATCGTAAATCAATCCCAAGTGGTTGATTTGACGATCGAGGAGATTTGAACTATAATACACTATTATTTAACTAAAACCTTATGTATAGCTTGATTGTTTCTCCATCTGTTTGGTCTGGTTTCCTTGCTTTATCTATGATGTGAAATGCATGATCTCTTCTTGTTATGTAAATGTGAATATAAGATGTAGCGGATTTGCTTATGGGACCTCATTGGGTTCTTATTGATTGTCCTTGGAGTTGTAGTCTTTAAATGTTTGATAGTTTACCTTATTGCCTTGAATGAGAATTGGTTGCGACTTATATTGTTTGATCACCCTGAATCAATTAATTAAAGAAGTAGACTCGATTAAAATTCGACATACATTTACATGAGACTCTGCATGAGATTGAAGGTCATCATTGCTACAGGACACGCTGGAAGTGATCAGAGGATCACTGTTTCGCTAAGTGCGAACTAAGTGATTAGGGGATTGTTGCATTTTGATGGTTTTGAGTTCGACCTGTCTCTTGAGGGTGTAAATGCTCGGTGTAGTGAGGCACCTAAGCCTAGATCATTAAAGTTAAGACATAGTATAAATAAGTGATAAGAGTAATGAGATTGTGTTTACGACTTGGGCACTGATGTTGGCTTCGGAATCCCCAACCCAAGGTTAAGGGGGGCATAAACCCTAGACTTCACATCGATTATCGGAAGACCGCGTGAGATGCTGCATTCATATGATTGTTCATGCATAGCATATGTTTTGATAACTTAATTGAAATTGCTTGTGCGTATGTAGCATTGAAAGTATTGCACTCCCATTTACTGAGTTGTAGTGTGCTCATCCCTCCATAGACCATTTTGTAGGTAGAGATTATGAAAGATTGAGATGGGATAAAGTGTGAAGTGTTGAGAGTTTTCAGAAGACAAGAACAATAAAGTAAGAATTGCGAATGATAGATTATTTAGATGAAATGTTATCTTAGGACCCCTATGTAAAAATTGAATTTGTGAAACTTAGAATTTTATTACATTTTACTGCTTGGTAGGGGATACCGATTCTCTGCGATCATGATTGACCATGGGGTACGGAATCCATAGTTATATTTTATTATATAACTATATGTAATATGATTAGTGGTAAATATAATTAATTATTTAGAGTCTTACGATATCTGGCTTGTAAGACGATTATCATGTAACGGGTACATACGTATAATGATAATTTTTAGCTAAAACTTGCAAGCCCCCCTTTGGGCGTGACAATTAAGGTCTTATCTATGTCCTAAACCTACATACCTAGGAGTATTTGGTGAATTATAAGCCCTTGGATCAAGTGTGTTGTCTCCCTCTCTTCCCTTAGATGTGGTCGACAGTCCACGAGGGTTTTCCTATACTTTTAATTGTTTTTTTCCATTAGTTAATTAATGTGGTTAATTTAGGCTTATTAGAGTTTTGGTAGAGGTCTAAATGGATAATTTGTTTAAGTCAATGATAAATGTGGATTAGCCAAATTACCCATCTTGCTTCATGCCATTTAGGGGTCATTAGGGGAATGATTTTCTACCATTTGCATTGTTTGATTTGATTAATTAGTGGGATTAATTCTCATTGAATTATGTGATATTTTATATTATCCCTTGAGTAAATTATTTCTTTTAAATTTTTGGTTTTGATTGAGTTGAAATCTAGGTTTTCCAAGCTTAGGGTTGATTCTAATAATACACAATGTGGCTTTAGGGTTGGTTAATCAATTTAGGATTTTGGAATTTTGAATTTAGGTCTTGAGTAAACCTTAGTTGAGGTTTATGTCTCTTAATGTAATGTTTTAGGGTCAAGATTCATCTTAGGGTTTTGATTTTTTAGGTTTTGGGTACATTAGTCATGTTGATGATCTTAGAGTAAACCTTAGGTTTAAAGTCACAATTTCTCATTTGTTTTCTGATATATATCCTAATACTAGCACTACACCTAGCTTTTGATTATTATTTTTTTTTTTTGGGTTTACAATGTGTGCAAGTGTTTCGAAATCAATTGCTTAGACTTTGATGGAATTACAAAAGATCCTTAACCTAAGGTGAAAGGAGGAGTAAAATGGTTAGAATTACAAAGGATCACACTAAGTTGAATCTAACTTACACCCCAACAGTTTTCCCTTTTTGTAGGCACCGTGTTGGTTTTACCTTTGTAGAACCTAATCGGCGGTGAGAATCTTCAAGATAGTTGTAGGGGGGTGAGTGAGGATGAAGACCAATAGAATAGATGTTTATAATTTTATATAGACTCTTTAACTATGGATGAATGTATTATTTAATCCTTAGACTTATCTCTATACCTATCTATGTCTATAAAACTTTATATATTATCATATTTATAAAGCAGTACTCATTTCAATTATTATATTATAATTGAACAGTTATCTTTATAGAGGTTTCTAAAGTAACAACGCTTTATGTACTATGTTGAAGTTTATATGTGCTGGGATACAACTAATCATGAACTTTAGTATAGTATATGGTGGGTTGTTATGACTAGGGTAACTTTTGGAGTGTGAAAATGCCACATGTCTAGCCCCCTTAAAATTCACCTAACAAGTTTCCATCATTCTAATTCTTAAATTAAAAACCTAGCTAATAATCACTATATCATATCATGCCTTGTAGACAAATAGAAACACATGCTTGGAAGGCTTTCCCATTTCCCATGCAAACCTAGTCTAGATGACTTCCTCTGCACTCTATCTTTACCTAAACACTGATAAGTATAAATTAACACTTGTATTTTAGATGAATTCTATTTGTTTGTATAATAATTTGATGTTATCTTGAAGAATTTTGATACTTAAAATAGAAATATTTCAGTTTCAGGGATGAGAACCACTATTTTGAGAAAAGATATCGATTTGGATTGAAATCAGAGAGGAATACATGAAGAAAAATACTTTTTGGAAGGAACAACAGGTATACACGGCCGTGTGAAGGAATCAGGCGACTACACGGTTAGTATACACGCCCGTGTATACAATCGTGTATCAGTGTGGAAGAGTTTTAGGACAGATCAATACACGGTTGGAATACACACCCGTGTAAACCAACCGTGCATAGGAACATATTGAGGAGGACACACGGTTGAGTTACACACCCGTGTAGTAAACCGTGTATGAAGAACAAAGAAGCCAGAGGCATACACGGCTATTACAAACGGCCGTGTAGGATATACACGCCCAGAGTTCACTTAGTCAGAGAGATACACGGTTTGTATACACGCCCGTGTATTAGGACCGTGTATCTATCGATGGAAGGATATCTTCAAATCGATTTTAAATCTTTCGTCCAATTTTGGAGGATATCTTCTACATGCTAGAGAGGAAGCTACCCTAGGTATAAATAGTCATCTTTGAAGAGAGAGAAGGAGTTTTTAGAGGGGGAGAAAAGGAGAGAAAAAGAGGAGAGCGCAAAAGAGAAGGCCAAGAGGCCGAAAGGCCGAAGAGGCCAAGGAGGCCGAAGGGCTCATGCACAGGAGTTTTCTCTTTCTTTTTCCTTCTATTTTCATTGAGTTATATCTTGACAATCCTTAGTGGCTAGTTGTTTCATTCCCGAACCTTATGAATTCTAATTGTTATGTAATATGGGATTGATTGCATAGTTAATGAGTATTGGAATTCTCTGAATTTATTCATGTTGTTCATGTAGTGTTGCTAATTTGATATATGGCCAACATTGGGTTTGCATTGATTTCTTATAAGATGATTGGGAAATCTCTTGTTTGAATAGATCTTACATGAATAAAGGAATTCGTATGTAATCTAGGGATAGAGAACGTGAATTTTCCGTATTAGGTTAAATTAGATAATTTGATCTAATTGAGGGTTCAAGAGTGTTAATGCAATTCTAATTGATTTTGATAGAAGAGGGATCTTTATCAAAGCGATTAGGGTTAGGAGCTAGTGATTCTAGAAAGAACATTAGCTTAGTGTTAGATACTCCGCGGTTTAGAGATAACCATTGCTTGTTAACTAGTTTATTGAAAGGGCAAAGTTACATGACAATTAGAGGAGTAATAAGGGTAGGGTATTTTCTTAGTTATCAGATTAATAATTTAGTTATAGTGTTAATTTTAATTGCTATAGGTTTTGTTAAGTATTCCTAATTTAATCTAAAACCTCTCGAATTTGTGCGGTTAGATAGTTGGTTTAGAGTTAGTATTAGTACTTGCTGGTCCTTGAGGAGACGATATCCGTGCTTAACTCTATACTACTGTAATCGATAGGTGCACTTGCCTAATTGATCGCAAGGAAGAGTCGGAGTAAAAAGGATTTTAATTTGTATGATTGCGATGCGTTCAACAAGTTTTTGGCGCCGTTGCCGGGGATCGGTAATATTAAGAAAGCTCAACGCTAACTACTTTAACCAATGCATTTCTTTAGGTAAGCTTTTATTTCTTTAATGCATTCAATTACTTTTTATTTCATTTCAGAGATTCTGTTAGATGTGTGGAATACATGACTTTAGTCATGAGAAGGTTGGGGATATTACATGTTGGGATTTCTTTTCAAGAACTCATGGTCCTGTGCACATGAATGCTATTGAATGGAGTGCTTCTGCAAAAGTGGATGCTAGATGCGCGATTCTGATATCAATCCAGGGGAGTCTTGTTTCGCTTTTCCTTTTATTTTCATTCTCTGCCCTCTTTTGTGTAGTCAATGTAGACATTAGGGACAATGTCTAAATCTAAGTGAGACATTAGGGACAATGCCCTCTTTTGCAAAATGACCATTTTGACCCTAAACCCAATTTAGAGTCTTTGAAGTTAGCTGAAATCACTAAAAAACCTAATTAAATTCATTTAGAGTTATTTTAAATTATTGGGAGTGATCTCTTGAAGTTTGGAGACAATTTCCAAAAATGACCTTTTTGCCCTTGAAGATGGTTTTATAAATAAAATTGATTACAAAAATATTTGAAGACAATTGGAAAAAGAAAAAAAAATTAAATTCAAAGATCAATTAGATAAAAGGACCAAAATGCCCTTAAGCCTATTTTGTTGAAGGGTGACTAATAAAATGAATTCAGGGAAAAGGAGAAAATATAATTCAGCTGGAATAAGTGGTAGAAATTGAGGAAAAAATAAAATAGAAATTAGGCCAAATTGGTTGATACATATTACCTTATGGTTAAATCCATTAACCCTTATGGTCCTAATTGCCTTTACCCTTTGACCCTTACTAAACCTTACTATAAAAACCCAATTTAGGACCTAAATCAATAGCCCCTTCCTCCTCTAAAATTTGAAAATTGAAGGGTAAGAAATACCCACAAAAACAAGCTTAAACCTTAAACCCTTCTTCCAACTTACAACCTGCTTATTCTAGTTACTAATTCTAGTTATTTTTCTTGTGAGTTTTAAGTCAAGAATTAAGTGGGAATCTTAGCTAAGAAGGGCTCTCTTACAAGTGAATTTGGGTTTGAAGGTAAGTGAAATAAGGTTGATTTATGTAAACTTAAGCTTATTAATTGATGGTATGATTGAATTAGTGGATGAACAAGTTGATTTGATTTTGCTAAGTTGTGAATTTTCCAGCATGCTATAATGTTCTTAATGCGATAAATTTGATAAAATTGAAGTTACAAGATAGATATTGAGTTTAGCAAACTTTAGGGATGAATTAAGTTGAATTGGATGAATTTATGAACTTGAATTTATGATTTTCTTGCATGAATTAATAATATGTTTAATTATGAAAAATTGTGATATATTATGTTTATTTTGATTAAATTTGGTGGAATTATGATTTATTTATAAATAGGAGTTGGATTGGATGTATTTTATTTGCTCTATTTTGGAGGTATTTTAGACTTAAAAATGAAGAGTAAATGATGTTTTGGACTCTAGAAGCGGGCCTTGGTTTGGAGCGATTTGGACTTAAATTGGATAAGATATGAGCTTATATTATAAAGTTAATAATTTGTAACTTTTTTTAATATGATAGTCAAAGGGTTCTAAAATGAATAAGATAAGGCTTTTTATGTTAAAATGGGTAATGGAAGTGATAAGGAATCAAATGACTTTGGTTTCACTTGATTTGGGTTTAAATTGAGCATATTATGGCCTTTTAAAATTATAGCCTTTAATTATGATGAATTGGAACTAAATTAAAGATTGGATTAATTAAATTGGGCTAAGGCCGATTCAACCCTAAGTTGGCCTAATGATATAGGTCCAAAGACCACCTTCACACCCTCATCTTGGATAACCCACTTTATTAAACATAATTAAATTAATTGGACTTAATTAACTTGTCTACACTAATTAGATTGAAATGGGAATTAACTTAATAGTAGGGAAAATTACAAAAATATTACTTGTGTTTTTGCTGTTATGCAAAGAAGTGACCTAAGTTAATTTTTTTTGAAAACAAGTGACTTAAGTTACATAAAAAAGTGTTAATATTATTTTATACATATATAGCGACACGTGTTAGCATCCCATTAATGGGAAAATAATTAATATAATAAAATAATAATATAAAATAAATTTAAACTAGAAAACTAAAAAGAATCACTATGTGTGGGTCTTAAGACCCACATACCATGGTAGGTCACAACCTAAAAGGCATTTTCGTCATTTTTTGGCTACCCTAAGGCTAGGGATGGTTGAAAAGGGCCTTTAATTTTTTTTTCTAGTTTATTGCTTTTTTTTTTTTTAAATTTCTACTTTAAATTTATTTTATATTATATTAATTATTTTTCACTAATGAGATGCTAACATGTGTCCCTCTCTCTATATAAAATAATATTAACACCTTTTTATGAAACTTAGATCACTTGTTTGTAAAAAAAATTAACTTAGGTCACCTCTTTGTAAAAGGGCAAAAACATAGGTAATATTTTCATAATTTACCCTTAATAATATGAACTCAAATGACAAATAGACCCAAAATCCAAAATCTAAAACCTAAATAGGTCCATTTCCTCCTAAGGCTCATACTTGAAATGGGTTTTGTCATGATAAATAACTTAACTAGGTCTCAAATTATTTTATGTCCGAAATTGAATTAAATAATTAAATAAACTAGACTTAAGCTTTAAAAAAATAAAATAAAATGTGCTTATATAGCTATACTAAAATCTAAATGGGCTAAAGATCTAAAACTTACTTAGACCTATTGATCTTTAGGACTTATTAATCTTTAGGGCCTATACCCTAAATGGGCCCTTACAAATAAGTTAACTTAAACCAGCCTGAAATTGATCAAGGTCCTAAGCCAATTAAAGGCCTAAAATGAAAATTGAAATTGGTCTTAATAAATTAATTAGACATAAGAAATAACAAAAATGACTAATTAAACATAATGGGCATAAGTTAATTAAAATATATTAAAGTAACCTAATTGGGCTTAATGAGTTGGAAACTCAAAAGGTTAGTCAGGGCCTATATAGGTTAAAGCCTAATAAGTTGGAAACTTAGAAGGTTAGTTAAAACCTATATAGACTAAAGCCTAAGAATTCTAAATACTTATAGTGCTAGGTAGAGCCTACAAGGACAAGTCAACAAATGCTTAATGAGTAACATGAATAAGTTTGAAGTAATAAACCTTAAACAATGTATGGGCTAAAATATAGCCAAAGGCTAATTCAGCCCTCATAACCTTATCAAGCCTTTAACTAGTATAGGCCTTAAGTAATCTAAACTAACCACTACAAGAATTTTCGCATTTGGCAACATTTGCAAAACTTGCAAACGTGACTAATGCCTATATCTTTTAGTTATGTTTATTAAACGTATTATATAATATATTATTAGTGATGTTTTTTTATCAAAATTTAAAAAGAAAAAAACCCAACCTAGTAAACTTAATGGTGCTCCCTCAATCTAAAAAACAATTATATTTTATCTCTAATTTTCCCATTCTAAATAGACACTCCTCTCTTTCTATCTCTCTCCTCTCCAATGCCCTCTCTTTTTCTCTTAGAAACAGTGGATGCTCATGTTCTTTTCTCTATATCATACCCTCTTTCTCTCTCTCTCTTTTTCTCTTAGAAACAGTGGATGCTCATGTTCTTTTCTCTATATCATACCCTCTTTCTCTCTCTCTTAGTTGCTACTTGTAGACAATTGATGATCGATATCCTTTTCTATTGGACTCCTTTATTTTATCAGTTTTCAAAGTCAGTTTATCAAAATAGTCGGGTTACCCAATTGGATCTACTATTGCAAGCATATCGATACCAGTCTTCTTACTATATAACTTTAGACCTATAAGCAAGTGCACCTATTGATTCTATAGTATAGTGGATAAAGATATTGAGTGTCGATCCTATAGGGATTAAAGTACTAGTAATTACCTTTTTTCTAATTATCTAATAAAAAAATTAAATAGATGAGTAAATAAAATAAATAACGAATAAATTAAAGAAAGCAATAATCAATGAAAATATATTCAAGTATTGAATCCCTTTAGAATTACAAATGTAATTAACTAATTATTATTCAAATTCTTACATTATTCTTGGACTGTGGGAATTCTTAAATTAAACTAATAGCTCTCTCGAGTCATATCGATTCCTAATTTTAGGTTGATTAATTGGAATCTCTTCCTAATTAAAACCCTTAAAATTGCATTACATTCGATTTATGAATTCTGCTATTAGGTTTGACCCTAATTTAGAAGATTTATGCCATCTTATCTCTAGGTTTGCATGCAATTCTTTTCAATTATGCTAAATTTATTCTTACATAAAATTTCTTGATTTTTATATAAGAAATCAAATTTCAACTAATATGCTAGCAATATTAAATTAAAAATAATAAAAACGCGTAATTGAATCACAAGAATACTAAATAAATCATTGAATAATAATCATAAAAATTGGATAATCATTTTAGAGTTCATCATACTCGAATATAAAAGAAATTAAGCTATAAACATATTGAACATAAAAAAAATAATGATAAGAGAAAATATAAATAAAAACATTAAAATCTAATATTAAGTTTCTAATTCTATTTAATCTATTCTAATTTTTTTCTATGGTAAAAAAAACTAAGACTAAAATTATTATACTCTACTCTACTTTATTAGACTACTCCTACTGTAATGTCTCTTCTTCTTGACTTTATATATATATATATATATATATATATATATATATATATATATATATATATATTTATAGGAATCAAAATCCTACAAGACCTATCAATAGGGCAAGAACTAATGGATTTCAAATCTTGGCAATGAGGGTCCTTTTTGAACAAATTGACCCTGGAATTATTTATATACTAACCTCCTTTCTATTACTTATGTATTGTGTATTCCAGCAGGCATACTTATCAGGCTTTATAGGGCGATGGACAAACTCACTAAAACTCAGCTTGTGAGTTATCCATGGATAGACCTAAACCGAAGATGAGTTGGACCGACGAATTCCATTGAAGAGCTGGCTTGTGAAGACTATTTTTGTATTTGCTATTTTTCTTTGAACCATTTATTTTGTAAGCTTTTTGGGATATTTTATTTTGTTGTAATTGTGGACTTAGGATTGACTACCCTTTAGTGACATAGGTGTAGTTGTTTAGTCATTTTAACCCTAAGTGGAGCAAGTATAAATACTTGCTTAAGTAGGGTTTGTGGGATAAGTTGAGAGTAAACAAAATTGCTGCCCATTTTTGTGAGAATTAGGGTTTACACTCAAATTTTCATAAGACTCTTATCAATTCTTCAAAGATTGTAGCGAGTTGCAACTTAAGGATTTGTGAGTCATATCATTTCCTAAGTTAAATTCCATTTCATGCTAGTGTTTAATATCTAGTTTTGATTTGGATTGTGTTATATTGGTTCTTGATTTCACATCATTTATAAGATCAATTTTATCATTGGATTGCTTGCAATTTAGTGACATTAGATCCTAAATTGTATTGTTGATTGCAATTATTCAATTGCTAGTGGAATTGCTATTTTTGCGTGGAAGCTTTTGCCTAAAGGGTTCACGCCATTTGAGCATTCTTGATTATTGGATTTCCATTTAATCTTGTGTAGTGTGCTTGATCCATTTAAGCATATCATCTTTTGGTGTTAAGATAAATTGATTTACAAATTGGATTCAAAAGGGTTAAGGGGTTCATGCCACTTGTAGTGATTGTTGTCCGGATTTAATTGAGGTTGATTCAATTTGTTGTTTGTATGTGCTTTGACCTTTTTAAGCTCATCATAATTTGGTATCAGAGTGCAAGTTAAGAGAAGGGATTACTATTGGTTGATTTCATGATCCTCATTATCAATTAAGGTTCTTCACTTTGATCCGAAATCGTGTGTGTTGAGGATTGAATTGCGTGATTGTATTGTTGAGGAGTTATAATTGTTGCATGTTGAAGTAGAATTTGAGGTCTTGTTGTAGCTCCTTGTTGTTGAGAATTTCCATGAAGGGAAGGAGTAGAAGTACATTTTCATGATTCAAAATTCAGAACTTAAAAATTACCTCATTTGTGAAGAAAGTGGAAGTGTATTCCTTGCTTGTGTGTTTTTGGAAATAGGGAGTATACTTGTGCGTTTTCAGAATTGAATTGTGTGGAGTATATGGAAGCTATTTGATTTTCAAAACACACATTAGGTGTTAGAAGTTATTGTGTGTTCATTTGAATTTGAAAGTTGCTTCTTACCAATTGTGGAAAAGTTGCAATAAGTGAAACCATTTGAATTTGAATTGAGCTACCTTTGTAAAGTTACGGTTTGAAATTGTGTTTGAAGTGGAGGAGTGCAA
Organism: Laguncularia racemosa; assembly: GCA_037954665.1. Classification (NCBI taxonomy): domain Eukaryota; kingdom Viridiplantae; phylum Streptophyta; class Magnoliopsida; order Myrtales; family Combretaceae; genus Laguncularia; species Laguncularia racemosa. The sequence goes on along the minus strand of JBBMOL010000181.1, from coordinate 380,038 downwards.
TGTGTGGAAGTGTGTGTGTGCTACACCGTGAGTGAAGGGAGTGTGTGTGTGGCGTTGTGTTTGTGTGTTAAGTGAAGGGCATGTGTGTGTGGCGTTGTGTGTGTATGTTGATTGAAGGAATTGCAACGTGGTGTCCTTGAGCTTGCCATGAGGAAGAGTAGTGTTTCTTTGTGATCATTTGTGATCACTTGAAAAAAAGTGGAAATTTGAAAATAAAGAAGAGTGAATGGAGTGTTGATGATTTCGGAATTGTGGTTGTCCTTTACCATTTCTAGATTTGAAGTGTGTGGAAAAAAAAGGAAATTATTTAAAATTTAAACACCATCTTTAACTTGAAGAAGTTATTGTGTAATAGTTGAGTGAATGACTATTTGAATTTGAATTTGCTTCTTACCATTTGTAGAAGAGGTTGTATTTAAAGTGGAATTTGAATTTGTTACTGCCTTCGTTTGTGAGTGGCGAATTGGAGTTGTATTGTGAAGTAGTGTTACAACGTGAAGTGTGTGTGTGTGTTATGGTGAAGGTGCTGCACGTGAAGTAAAGTTATGGTGAAGTTAGTGCACCATAAGTGAATTGTTGATTGTGTGTGTATGTGTGGTGGTGTGAATGTGTAGTGAGGGAAGTGCCACTTGTGAATTTGTGGAATTGTATGTGGTGTAAGGTCCTGTACATTAACACTAATTGTGAGTGTGAAACCATGACCAAGAAAGGGAAGTGAGTAGAAGAATTTGAATTCAAAAACAAACATTAAAGTGTGAAAGTAATTGAACTCATTACTTAAACACTTGTTAGTTGAATTTAATTTCTTAACTACTTGGAAGTATATATTTGTGCTTTAATTATTTTACTTAACTTTACTTGAAGTGACAATAAGTATTTATTATATTGGTTGTGTGTTGCACCGTGGGTGTGTGAGGGTGTGTTGTTGTGGTGCCTATAGTGAAGTATGTTGTTAACTTGTTAAAGTTAGTTAGCATCCATGTAAAATGATGTGTATACTTCTACTAATTTAGTACATCAAGTATTGACTTCTTCTTTAACCATTGATGATGGATAAAGTGAAAATTTATTCCAGATGATGGATAAAGAGAAAATTTATTCCGTACTTCTTGTAGGGTACAAGGAAACTTGTATGTCATTATTGTTGATGGTGGTAGTTGTACTAATGTTGTAGCTGTATCATTAGTATCAAAATTGAAACTTGTAACTACCCCGCATCTTAAACCCTACACATTACATTGGTTAAATGATCAAGAAAGTCTTTATGTGACCCAAAGGGCTAGGGTACCTTTTAGTATAGGGGATAAGTACTGTGATGAGCTTGAATGTGATATTCTTCCTATGTGTACATCCCATATATTACTTGGCAGGCCATGGTTATATGATAGGAGGGTCTTACATGATGGATTTAGGAATACCTATGTATTTCAGCAATAGGGTAAACACATCATTCTGAATCCGATGTCACCTTCAGAAGTCCAAAAGGTTCAGCAACAGATCTTTAGACCATTAGAGATTCCTCAGAATTATAACCACATAAACCAACCTTCAGAGGACCAAACTTTGCAAAAGCAGATATGCCCACCTTCAGGGGTTCCTGAGGTTCCTAGTTACATGAGCCAACTTATAGAGGACAACACTTGTCAGACATAGATGTGCCAACCTTTAGAGGTTCCTAAGGGTCATAGTTAGATGAGCTAACCACATAAAGAGGCAGTTGTGTTTACCTTCAGAGGTTCATGAGCAGTTGAGCAAACCATTAGAGGGCCAAGAGGGTAAAAAACATATAGTTGAATCGGGAAAGAGGACAACGGCATCAGTGGAACAGTTTAAGACAAGGGAGGTCTTAGTGGATAATGGACCATTATATGTGTTGTAGACGAGGTATATCCTAGAAATGGAGGAGAGAAAGCAATCATCCCTTGTGGTATTTCAGATATTAGGATTCTACAGTGATACTTCTTCAGATGACTTGCTAGGAGGATATAGAGTCTGTACTGCATTTGATCTGTCAGATTTGAGGACAAATCTTTTTGACGCCCGAGGAGATGATAGGAATCAAAATCCTACAAGACCTATCATTAGGGCAAGAACCAATGGATTTCAAATCTTAGTGATGAGGGTCCTTTTTGAACAAATCGACCCCGGAATTATTTATATACTAACCTCCTTTCTATTACTTATGTATTGTGTATTCCGGTAGGCACACATATCAGGCTTTATAGGGCGATGGGCAAACTCACTAAGACTCAGCTTGTGGGTTATCCTTGGACTGAAATAAACCAAAGATGAGCTGGACCAACGAATTCCATTGAAGAGTTGGCTTGTGAAGACTATTTTTGTATTTGTTATTTTTTTTGAACCATTTATTTTGTAAGCTTTTTGGGACATTTTATTTGGTTGTAATTGTGGACTTAGGACTGGCCACCCTTTAGTGGCATAGATGTAATTGTTTAGTCATTTTAACCCTAAGTAGAGAAAGTATAAATACTTGCTTAAGTAAGGTTTGTGGGATAAGTTGAGAGTAAACAAAATTGCTGCCCATTTTCGTGAGAATTAGGGTTCATACTGAAATTTTCATAAGACTCTTATCAATTCTTCAAGGATTGCAGTGAGTAGCAACTTAAGGATTTGTGAGTCATATCATTTCCTTAGTTGAATTCCATTTCATGTTAGTGTGTAATATCTAGTTTTGATTTGGAATGTGTTATATTGGTTCTTGATTTCACATCATTTATAAGATCAATTTTATCATTAGATTGCTTGCAATTTAGTGACATTAGATCCTAAATTGAATTGTTGATTGCAATTATTCAGTTGCTAGTGGAATTGCTATTTTTGCGTGGAAGCTTTTGCTTAAAGGGTTCACACCATTTGAGCATTCTTGATAATTGGATTTCCATTTAATCTTGTGTTATGTACTTGATCCATTTAAGCACATCATCTTTTGGTGTTAAGATTAATTGATTTACAAATTGGATTCAAAAGGGTTAAGGGGTTCACGCCACTTGTAGTGATTGTTGTTCGGATTTGATTGAGGTTGACTCAATTTGTTGTTTGTATGTGCTTTGGCCTTTTTAAGAACATTATATATATATATGTATGTATGTATGTTGAATGCAGCATTCTTGGATAATTTTTCAAATTTGATCGGACCTTATCTGATTTCTTTCTCTTTCTTGCTGTTATATATATATATATATCAGATTCGGAGCTTGGCGTTGAACGCTGGATGGAATCAAATCTTCTCATGTTTTTTGGCGAGCAAATACAGCGCATTTTTCCAGCGAATCTTTTGGCGTCTCTTCCTCGCATATTTCTCGACTGATTTCGGCTGGTTCTCTCTCTCTCTCCCTCACACACACACACATATATATATATACACACACATGTATATATATATATATACATAATGAATGCAACATATATATTTGGAATCTTAGACGGATTGTTTTGTGCTTTCCGGCATCTTTTTCATAGATTTCAGCATGTTTTGGATTTACATTGCCATAGGAGCGTGTCGTCTTGCTGTATCTAATTCTGTCCAGCTTTTGTCGTCAACACGCCCTCCAACATGGGCGTGTCCATTGCCGTGTATAATTCTGTGCAGCGTCTATTTTCAACACGCCCACCAGCATGGGCGTGTTTGCTATCATGTTGCTGCTTGGATTTCCTCCTTTCCTCGGCTTAACTCACAATTTAGACATGATTTATTTTCCATTGTTGGACATATCGATGTTGATTCACATGTTGGACTTTTACCTTGTAGAAATTATATTTTCTCTTCAACTTTCAAGTAATTTTCCTATTAATTCATAAATTATAATTTAAAGACTCTAGAATTAAAATAAAGATTAATTAAGTGCATTATTTATACAAAATATAAGAAAATTAATAAAAGATTATTTAAATTTATATAAATAATTAATATTTTATAACCATTATCAAATTCCCCTACACTTCAAAATAAAATTTAAAGATCAAGGACAAATTTCTTAATTAGTACTTAAACAAATTACATTCATAATACAGTTATTTTTCCTTAACATCCTTTTTTCACTTAATCATGTTTAATGTACTATAAATACTAATATTAGAGTTTAAGAGTTAATCTTTGAAATATCAAAATTTATCATGTCATTTAAACAAAAATTTATAAACTTATAACCGTATTAGACATTACTTAATCAAGAATAAGGTTTTCAAAATTTTGTCAACTTAATTAAGATATGTACTTCCCCTTTTTCATCCCTAAAGTACTATGATGTCCAACAAAAGCTTTTTTCCAATCCATCCCTTGAAAATCCTTCATATTTCTTTCTTATTGTATTATGGAGTAATTTCATTGGTCAGTAAGTCCCAGACTAGATGATCTTAGGTTACTAAGTTTTATGATACCTCTTCGAACCTCTATTAACTCTATTAGTTATTTCTATTAGTAATTCAGTTTTCTCATACTTTTCTCTTGACCCATGTAACGAGCTTTAGGCCATTGATCCCGAGTTCATCACTCAAGTTAACAGGTGTTATCCCTTGAAAGGCACCCCATAGGCTTAATTACTGAGTCAACAAAGCCCACTACTGAACTTTATTTATATATTTCCTTTTTTTTTTCACTACTTCTATTTTATAGGAAGAGTCTTCAAAAGATATATATATTTTTTTTCAATTCAATTATTTGAGATCATAGTACTCATAAGGATTTCTAAGAGACATGTATATATCAAAATAAGTTTAAAAACTTGAATTCCTAATTCTTAATTAGTAATATCTTTCCAATCTAGAGTTTCTAAATTTTAAGCCTAAATAACATATAACTTTTGATTTACTAAGATTTTACAATTCAACTCTAATCTAGTATTCTAAGTTCACTAATGAAAAAGTAAAAATATATCTAACAAAAAATTTTCAATAAATTACTGAATTATGAATGCAATTTATCAGCAAGCTTATTATATTATGTTATTCCCCCCCCCCCCCCCCCCCCCCCCAATTAAATGGTACATTGTCCTCAATGTATAAAATAGAATAACAAAATAACAAATGCGGAAAAAAAATTAACAAAAGACTTCCCTGATAATGCTTCATAGACTTGAAGCGTAAAACCTACTTTTTACAAGAAAGAGTTCCTAACACGATTGATAAATACGGGTATGTGGACTTTCATTGGCTTTCTTCTTTTATCTCTTGTGCCTTGAAATCATACCTTACAGTACTAAGATCAAGGGAAATTTAATTTTTAATTTTTTTTAATTTAGTTTATATATATAGGATCAACACGGCCTTAACACGACCATGTTACTCAATCATGTATCTTGCGATACAAAGAGTGGTGTCAACATAACCATAACACGACTGTGTTACATGGTCGTGTATCTCTTGGTGTGAAGTATAGGAGCAACACAACCTGAACATGACCATGTTAAAGCACCGTGTATCTTTCGGTAGAAGGTTTTCTAATCAACACGGTCACAACATGACCGTGCCTGATGCCCCCTTTCTTTTATATATAAATAAGTGTAACTAAAAAAAAAATTTAAATCAAATTAAACTAAATTATAAAACTAAATAGTATTTGGGTTGCCTCCTAAAAAGCATTATTGTTTAACGTCGTTTGCTCGATGTTGTTACCTTAATTGTTTAGTCAAGGGGCGGCACTTATATTTCCAATAGTCAAGTTTCTTAGATTTGCTTGGACCCTTTAGATTGCCACAAGTGTAATATTATTGTATTTGGTCCTTATGAATACCATCCTGCACATAAGTATAACTATATAAGTTAGATGTATTCACTAAATAGCAAGTATTGTTATTATTTGGAGGATGTGAAATTATGTTAGGTGTTTTGAAAGTTTATTCTTTATCCCCTATTTTCAAAGTTAAAGTGCAATTACCTGCATCTATTATTGCTTTTGTAGTAGCTAGAAAAGGACATCCTAAAATTAGTGGAGCATTTATATCTTCATCATTATCTAAGATTACGAAGTCCACTATGAAGATAAATGTTCCTACCTTAACCAACACATCTTCAATGATACCAATAGGATATTTAACAGACTTATTAGCTAATGAATACTCATTTGTATTGGGTTAGGTTTCCCTAATCCTAACTTCTTAAATATATGATGTAGCATTAGATTTATACTAGCACCTAAATCAGCTAAAGCATCATTTATTGATAAAGTGCCAATAAAACATGATAAAGTAAAACTCCTTGGATCTTTTAATTTCTTTGGCAACTTGTTTTGTAGGATGGCAGAGCATTCCTCATTAAGGGTGACTGTTGAGACTTCTTCTAGTTTCTTCTTGTTAGAAAGCAACTCGTTCAAGACTTTTACGTACTTCGGCAACTGCGATAAAGCCTCAACAAATGGTAAGTTTATATGAAGTTGTTTGAAAAGTTCCAAAAACTTACTGTATTGGTCCTTTGAATGTTCCTTCTTAAGTCGAGTTAGGTAAGGAATTTTTGGAACATACTCTCTAATCTTTAGGGGTTACTCCTTCTCCTCTTGTGTTTTAACTTCTCTTTCAATTTGCACTACTTCTTCATCAACTAGGAAGATTGCTTTGACGTGTTCCCTAGGGTTGGGCTCTGTATTCCTAGGTAGAGTTCCTTGGGGTCTTTCTGAAATCATTTTCACAATCTATCCTACTTGAGTTTCCAAATTCTAGATTGAAGTGCCTTGATTTCTTAACAACGCTTCTATAGATTGGAAGCATGTTTCAATTGTTTGAATGAACTTTGTCATTAAATCTTCCAAATTCAACTTCTGTTCCGACGGGTGATGTACCTGTTGGAATCTAGTTAGGCCATTCCTTAGTTGATTTTCCCATGAGAGATTGGGATGATTCCTCCAACCCGGATTATAAGTAATGTTGTAGGGGTTGTTTGGTTGCTTGTTTGGAAGTCCTACAAAATTAGCATTTTCATTAAAATTAGAAATAAACTCTAGCTGACCTGGTTGTCGTGCCATAGAAATTCTATCTACTTTCCTGCTTAATGCTTCGACCTGTGCTACTAAAGCAGTAACAACATCGACATCATATACTCTTGCTACTTTTTGTTGTCTGGCTCTTGATGCATTCCACTGGTAGCTATTCATGGCCATGTTTTATATCAAATTGTGGGCCTTTTTAGGAGTTTTGTTATTTAATGTCCCTCCAGCTGCTGCATCTACCATTTGCCTAGTGGTTTGATTCAATCCCCCATAGAAAGTCTGAATTTGCATCCACAGTAGAAGACCGTGATGTGAGCATCTCCTCAATAGATCTTTATATCTCTCCCATGTATCATATAAAGTCTTAGACTATATTTGAGCATAGGAGGAGATATCATTTCGTAGCTTCGTAGTCTTTGCTAGTGGAAAATACTTAGCAAGAAACTTTTCTGCCATTTGTTCCCATGTAGTTATCGACCCCTAAGGCAGAGAATTCAACCATTGTTTAAATCTATTACATAATGGAAAAGAGAAAAGTCATCACTTGATAGCATCATTTGTGGCCCCATTGATTTTGAAGGTGTCGCAAATTTCTAAGAAGTTGGCAATGTATGCATTTGGATCTTCATCCTACAACCCATCAAATTGAATGAATTGTTGAACCATCTGGATGATGTTGGGTTTAATTTTAAAGTTGTTAGCTGTAATTGCAGGCCTAACAACACTTGAATTAGCCCCAACAAGTGATGGTCTCACGTATTCGAACATCGTTCTCTCATTTTGTTCATTGGCCATGTTGATAGATAAGTTGTTGTCCGAGTCTTGAGTCAGAACTTGGTATTGACTTGCTCTGTGGCATCCCATAAGCATAAACAATAGTAGGAAAACAAAAACTATAGATAATAAAGGCTAATAAAAAAATAAAGTAATAAAGGAAACAATGATTAGATTAACAAGATATAGGTGTTCCTAATATCCTAATCCCCGACAATGGTGCTAAAAACTTGATACTAGTCTTTAACTATATAACTTTAGACCTATAGGCAAGCACACCTATCAATTATATAGTATAGTAGATAAAGATATCGAGTGTCTATCCCATAAGGATTACGAGCACTAGTAATTACCTTTTTTCTAATTATCTAATCAACAAGAATTAAATAAACGAGTAAATAAAATAAATAAGGAATAAATTAAAGAAAGCAATAATCAATGAAAATATATTCAGGTATTAGATCCCTCTAGAATTACTAATGTAATTAACTAATTATTATTTAAATTCTTATGTTATTCTTGGACCGTGGGAATTTCTAAATTGAACTAATAGCTCTCTCGAGTCATACTAATTTCTAATTTTAGGTTGATTAATTGGAATCTTTTCCTAATTTAAACCCTTAAATTTGATTTTTGAATTCCGCTATTAGGTTTGACCCTAATCCAAAAGATTTATGTCATCCTATCTCTAGGTTTGCATGCAACTCTTTTCAATTATGTTAGATTTATTCTTATATAAAATTTCTTGATTTTTATATAAGAAATCAAATTTCAACTAATGCTAGCAATATTAAATTAAAAACAATAAAAACACATAATTGAATCACAAGAATACTAAATAAATAATTGAATAATAATCATAAAAATTGCATGTTCATTCTAGAGTTCATCATATCTGAATATAAAAGAAAATAAGCTATAAACATATTGAATCTAAAAACAATAATAATAAGAGAAAGAATGAATAAAACATTAAAATCTAATGTTAATTTTCTAATTCTATTTATTATATTCTAATTTTTTTCTACGGTAAAAAAAAACTAAAACTAAAATTATTCTACTCTACTCTACTTTATTGGACTACTGCTACTATAATGTCCCTTCTTCTCGGCTTTATATATATATATATATATATATATATATATATATATATGCATATATTATATGTTGAATGCAACATTCTTGGATGATTCATTCAAATCTGATCAGACCTTATTTGATTTCCTTCTCTTTCTTGCCGTTATATATATATATATATATATAAGATTTGGAGCTTGGCGTTGAACTCTGGATGGAATAAAATCTTCCCATGTTTTCCAGCGAGCAAATATAATGCATTTTTCCAGCGAATCTTCCGGTATCTCTTCCTCGCATATTTCTCAGCTAATTTCAGCTGGTTCTCACCTATATATATATATACTAAATGCAGCAGATATATTTGCAATCTTGGACGGATTTTTTTGTGCTTTCCAGCGTCTTTTTCATAGATTTCAGCATGTTCTAGATTTGCATTGCAACATGAGCGTGTCGTCTTGTCGTGTACAATCTGTCCAGCTTTTGTCATCAACATGCGCTCTAACATGGGTGTATCCATTACGTGTATAATTCTGTGCAGCGTCCATTTTCAACATGCCCACCAGCATAGGTGTGTTTCCTGTCATGTTGCTGCTTCGATTTCCTCCTTTCCTCAGCTGAACTCACAATTTGGACATGATTTTTTTTTTTATTGTCGGACACATCGATGTTAATTCACATGTTGGACTTTTACCTTGTAGAAATTATATTTTCTCTTCAATTTTCAAGTAATTTTCCTATTAATTCATAAATTATAATTTAAAGATTCTAAAATTAAAATAAAGATTAATTAAGTACATTATTTATACAAAATGTAAGAAAATTAATAAAATGTTATTTTAATTTATATAAATAATTAATACTTTATAACCTTTATCACATATTCAATAGGATTATTGTATCTGTAGAACACAAACCAGTTATTAATCTCAATATGAGGTAATTTTTTGTAATTGGATTATTTAATTTTTGAATGCATTATGAAAATAGAAACCTTAGATGCAAAATTCGTGATGTTAAGAAAAAGTATTAAAAAATTGAAATAACTTCTATTGGATTGAAATGATGTTTGTTCAGGGAGTAAATCATAGTGATCAATTCCTAAGAGAAAACGTCAAACCAAGGCTCAGATTCGTGGAATAATTTTCAACATCTACAAGTTTGTTTTCTCATTCCCATAGTCATTATATTTTATATTTTAAATGGTAATCCTTAAGCTATTTTTCGGAACATTTAGCCATCTTTTTAATTTGATTTGAGATGATTCCTTTCTTCCATAGAGTTGTTGGTGTTTCATTAGCCTATTCTCATGTGTCCGTCTAAATTTGTTAGCATTGCTATCTTTAAGCTTAATGATATTCTTAGCACAAATATGGGAAATCGATTGCGAGTGGAGAATGAAAAGGTTTTATTGTTTTTTTTTTCTCAATATAGGTACTTAAGCATATATATGTTGTGCATATTGTTGGATTTTTATCCTCTTTATGTTTGCAAATGACATCATTGCTTAATGATGCAAAGGCTAGTGCTTCTTTGGATGCTCTTGGAGCTTATTCCAACAATAATGCTTTTGCAGGAAATTCATTGCTTTCTATGTTTCTTGTTGGTGGTGCAACTCCTTTGTCACCAAGAAGTACATCTAGTTCTCCTCTTGTTATGAAACAGGGGGTTGGCCCTTCAAATTTAGGTTATCCTTTGAAAATAGTTAGCGAGCTAGTTAAAGAATTAATACCTCAGGTTTGATAAAGTTTTTTTTTTTTTTTTGATATATCAAAGAATCATTGGTATTATCATGAAGTTGTGTTGCTTCATTTCTTTGAATGATAAGTATAGTTTTAACCTTCACATTTTTACTTCCGAAATGGTTAGCCTGCACTGAAAGAATTAAAGGAACACTATTTGCTTACAATTGATCCAGTTTTTCATAATCACTTGGAAGGACTTTAGATAAATGGTAACATAAAATGTCTTTTACTATTTTCATTATTTGTTGAATTGTCTTGGTCTAATTCCATCATTATTTTAACTATTTTGCAAAGTTCAAGTTAGTCACAAGGGAAATTTGCAAGTTGCCATCATTCTTTTCAACTTCTCTTTTTAGAAAGATTGAAATTGCCGTTTGTTGAAGTGGAATTAGAGGTCTTGTTGTAGCTCCTTTGTTGTTGAATTTTCCATGAAGGGAAGGGAGTAAGAAGTGCATTTCTTAATTCAAAATTCAGAATTAGGAAGTACCTCGATTTGTGAAGAAAGGGGAAGTGTAATCTTTGCTTGTTTGTTTCAGACATAGGGAGTACGATTGATCATTTCTGGAACTGAATTGCATGGAGTATTTGGAAATTATTTGATTTTCAAAACAACATTACGTTGAAGAAGTTATTGTGTGGTCCTTTGAATTTGAAAATTACTTCTTACCAATTATGGAAAGGTTGCAATAAGTGAAGCAATTTAAATTTGAATGTTTGTTGCCTTTTGTGTGCAATTGTGTTTTGAAGTGGACAAGTGCAACGTATAGAAGTGTGTGTGTGCTACACTGTAAGTGAAGGGTGTGTGTGTGTGTGGCATTGTGTGTGTATATTGAGTGAAGGATTGCAACGTGGTGTATGTAGTGGTGGTGAGTTGATTGTACCGTGATTGAGAGGTGTATGTAGTTGTGTGAATTGTGAATTTGTGTGTAGTGTAAGGTGCTGCACATTGAGGTTAATTGTGGGTGTGAAACCATGGCAAGAAAGGGAAGTTGAAGTAGTGAAGTTTGAATTAAAAAACAAACATTAAAGTGTGAAAGTAATTGAAACTCATTACTTGAACACTTGTTAGTTGAATTTAATAACTTAAATACTTGGGAGTGATTATTTGTGCTTCATTTATTTAACTATACTTGAAGTACCAAGAACTATTTAATTGTGTTATTGACTTCTTGCATCGTGGATATATAATTTTGTATGAGTGTTAGTTGTCTAAACATGCTATTGTGACTTGGTGTTGTTAAAGGAGAGTGCTGCAAATTATGGGATTGTACTTCAACAAATCATAAGCATGTCGAATGACAGTGTAAATCGGGGGATTGGTAATGAGGTCAATAGCTAGGTTGGTGGAGGATAGGGTCATCAAACTGCAGGTAGAAGAACCTTGGAAGATTAACTTCAGGACCTTACTAATGACAATGCCATAACCACCGGTGGTAAATCTTCAGGCATTACCAAGAGTAGCTCCACAAAACATCCAGAGGGAAGGAGCAGTGGGAGGAGGAAACTTAGGAAGAAGAATGGAGAGAGATCATCATCCTTATAGGGAGGAGAAGGATGATAACTTTGGGGTTAATCCTTAACCAAATAGGGATTTCAGGCCACCTAGGGGCTTAGAGTATGTGAAGCTACAGATGCCTTCCTTTAATGGCAGGGGTTCAGTAGATGATTATCTAGATTGGGAGGATAAGGTTGAAGGCCTTTTTGAGTGCTATGAAATCGATGACAACACCCGAGTTTGACTTGCTGCTGTTGAGTTCATAGGGTATGCCGCCTTGTGGTGGAAGAATTTGGTGATAGGCAAGCGCAAGGTTGGAGAGGCTTAAATTCATATATGGAGAGATATGAAGAGGGTTTTGAGGAAGAGGTTCATTCTTAAACACTATAGGTAGGAACTGTTTATGCGTCTTTAGACTTTGAGGTAGGGAGGCAAAACAATAGATGATTTTGTACAAGAATTTGAAACCCTGATGATCAGATGTGGGTCAATAGAGCCTCCAAAACAAACCTTAGCACGCTTTGTATCCGGGCTGAAATATGAGATCGCATGTGTAGTTAAGCTACAAAGATACAGTACACTTGACGAGGTTATACAGCTAGCTTTGAAAGTGGAGAGGCAGAGGCGATCCAACCCATTCAAGGTTACTAGTAGCAGGCCCAGTGCTGCTACCGGGCCTGTGGGAGTTGATGGTCAGTTAAGGGAACCAAAGGTAGTCGGTGAATCAATCAGGGTAGTAGACAGAGCTACCCCTAGCACAAACAGGGAGAAAATGACTTCTAGAAAGGGTAAAGAGGTAATAGGCCTTGATGTTAAGCAGACTGTACCAGGAACAACTAATGGGAAATTGTGCTAAATTAAATGTTTTAAATGCATGGGATTTGGGCATATGGTAGCACAATGTCCTAATAAGAGAGTCATGATAGTTATGGAGGCTATTGGAGAAGAGGATGAGGATGAGAAAGAACCTATCAAGCCAACAGACCTATCTATGGCATTGCAGGAATACTATGATGATCAGATTGCTGAGACACATGAGGAGGGAACAGGTGAACAGTATTTACCAATTAATGTGTTGCGTAAGGTTCTGGCTATATCTCTTGATGCTAGGGACAAACAGAGAGAACATATTCCACACTTCTTACAGGATCATAGGTAACCTTTGTATACTGATATTTGATAGTGGTAGTTGCACTAATGTCATATCTGCTGCATTGGTAGACTAATTACAACTATCCACTAGTCTACATCCTAGTCCTTATAATTTACATTGGTTGGACAATCAGGGTAACATGCATGTTACACAAAGGGCAAAGGTGTCAGTGAGTGTTGGAAAGAAATATCATGATGAGATCCTGTGTGATGTGATTCTCATGTGTGCCTTTCATTTAAATTTGGGTAGACCCTGAATGTTTGATAGGAAGGTGTTACATGATGGATTCAGAAACACCTACATGTTTCAAAAGGGAGGGTCTCGAATAGTATTGACACCTATGTCTCCATCAGAGGTACACGATTTCCAAGAGCAAGTCAGGACTACTTCTGTTTCTTCTAATAATTGGGCAAACAAGGCGACAAAGGCATTCGGGTTCAGTCCAAGAAGTGACCCTCTAGATTTGAGGGCAAATCTTTCAAAGGCCTGAGAACATGATGGGAATCTACCCTGTGATCTTGATGGTCAGGGAACTTGATTTAGATGATGATCTAAATCACTTACATATATACATTTTCTTTATCTAATAAAGTTTGAATGGTAATATAACAGGTACAGTAATCGGTTTTCACAAGATGCCACATAACCTACATTGTTGATCAAATTGGGGACATCATCGGATTCACATCTAATGGCTTGTCGTGATCATAGTTGACTCGACAAACCCGCTCTTTGAAGACCATTATTTTTGTACTTGTAATTTATCTTTGAACCGGTTATTTTGTAAGCTTTTTGGGAAATTTTATTTGGTTGTAATTTTTGGATTTAGGACCAGCCACCTTTAGTGGCATAGATGTAATTGTTTTGTTATTTTAACTCTAAGTGGAGCAAGTATAAATACTTGCTAAAGTAGGGTTTGTATAGAGCTTTCTGGAGAGATAAAATTCTACCCCTTTTACGTAAGATTTAGGGTTTCTTACTCTAATTTCGTAAGACTCTTATCAATTCTTCAAGGATTGTGGCGAGTGAAAACTTAAGGATTTGTGAGTAATATCAATTCCCTAAGTTAATTCCAATTCCTACTAATGTGTTATATCTAGTTGTAATTGGTTATTCTTGTTTGTTCTTGTTATCACGCCATTTTAGGATTCCTTTTCCATTATTAGATTCATGCAATTTTAGTGGAATTAGATCCTAAATTGTGTTGTTATTAGTGATTACTCAATTGCTATTGGATTGTCATTTGTGTGGAAGCCTTTTATGCTTAAGGGATTCACACCATTTTTTTTTTGTAGATTTGGTGATTGGATTGCTTCCATTTGATCTTTGAATGTGCTTTAGCCAATTAAGCACATCACTTCCTATAACCTGACTGTTGGCTTCACTCTCAATTCCTCTGTTTACACTATCGTTTGACATGCTTCGTTGAATTGCAATCTTAACACAAGAATTCCCAAATCACGATCACACACACACACACATACACACACACACCGCAACAACCCTAACATCACAATCCTTAATTCTTAACCATCGCTTAATCCCCAACTCAATTCCCGTAACCCACGACACAATTGATAGTATAAACCTTAATTTTAATTCACTATCAAATAACCATGTCATAAGCCCTAATTACAATCAAATAAACCATAGCATAAACCCTAATTCTCAACCTTTGCTTTGATACCAAATTATGATGTGCCTAATCCCAATGTAGAATCAAGCACTCGCAATCCCAATTGATAATCATAACAAGTAATCCGAACAATTCAAACACAATAACAAAATAAAACCTAAACCCTTACCAGATATTACGCACTAGCAAGAGGATAGTCCTAGCACGGATTTGTTGATATGATGCACAACAATCTCGATACCATCACTCTCCTTAATCTAAAGATCGATAAGAGTATGAGAGAAAAACTCAAATTTGTATATCTTAAATGTCAAAGTTCTATGTCTCTTTCTATTCCCAAATGTATATAAAGAAGGCAATGTTCCATTATAAGGAAAATTGGTTCGAAACAACATAACATAATTAGTCTAAATTGTAAGTTGTTGGTGTTGAGGAAGGTTAGGCCACTGGCCTAAAATGACTACACTGCTGGCCTTTATGGCCAGCCTTTGAAAGTACACCACCTGTTCTTCATGGAACACTACCCACTTTTAAGGGTAGTGTTCCATGCTTACTTGAGTCATTTAGTTTATTCGGTTGTTGTCTTGAAGCACTAATAGATGCATCTATAATTTGAGATGACTTGATTCCCATCATACTCTTAAGATGGAGAATTTATGTATTGCTAGCAAAACAAATTTGCAATCCATTGTCTAGTGTTACAAGTGGTTACATAAATTCGAATAGCCAGCAATCACCAACCTCACTTGGGCACAAGAAATCTATATAGAAAAAAAAAAGAAAAGATACATAGAGAGTACTAAGGTTTGTGTCGCTGTATGTGCTTGAGTGATTTTTGCTTACCAAGGTTTGGCACCATTTGCTTTTACCTTTAGAGCTAAATTTTAGTGTATCTTCTTTTGCTTTTAGGAGTGGGATATTTTTACTTCATTTATTCATGTATTTATTTGAATCTACAAAGAATTTTAATAAAAGATGGTGTTAATGGCTCAATTAGGATCCAGGTTGTGTTTTTTTTTTTTTTGTTTAAGATTGTAATTATTCCATAGATAAGGGTGTTTATGAGTTAAGTTGACTCTCAAACCACATCATCTTCTCTATATTAGGTCTAGTTTTGATATGTTTAAGTAGTATGTGAATCATTTGGAAAAAAAAATAATATGTCTAAAAGATTCTTTCTTTATTAGTTGCCATTTTGAAGTAGGAATTCAACATGGTGGTTGTTTTGTGAACTGTTAAATGTATGTAGATGAAGAAACCTTGCTTTATAGACTGATCTATTAAGCTCTTGCAAACATACAATTCTTATTGTAGTATCATGCCTTTATGGAGCTGAGTAAGCTAAGATTTATGTCAATCCTTAGTTGCCTTGTGTAGGTACTTTTTTCCAATGAAGTATCATCCCCCCAGTTGCAAATGTTATTTCACCTTAGCTAAATTTGTGCTATATAAATTATCTTCCTCAATGCTCTAGAGTAAACTTATCTGAATCAATTTGAATGTTGTTAATACCAAATTTGGTTTAGAAAATAGAGGTATAATAGGTATGGAGGTTATGCACTTTTTATTGGATTAGTAAATTTTGAGGGAATGCTATAGTTTAAATTAGGATAAAATTTTATAAATCTAACTAAATTTTTGTCAAATACTTTGTGTTAGCAATTTTGGTTTTTCTGCAAAAATTTTCATTGTGTATATTTAATTCTATTCTTCTCCAAGATTATTTTTCCTTCTCCTTTTCTTTTTTAGAAAAATCCTCAAAAGAATAGATTATTTAATTCCATTCTTGTTCACTTATTTGATGCCTATCCTTTGTGACATTGTTATATGTTATGATGGAATGGTCAGAAACCTTTGTAGCAATTCTATCATTCAATTTAGGTACGGTATGGGTGTTGGAAGTAAGACCTAGAACCTATTCCTTGTTGGGAAGCTTGTTGGTGTCTTAGCTGCAACTACAATGTCTACTCCTACTTAAAAGGTGGTGCTTGATTCCTCACTTAACAACAATTCTTCATGGGATTTAATGAAGGTAATTATTATGGATAGCTATGCTGTAGTTTTAGTTATGTAAAATGTCATGTTTGCTTGCTGAATAGTTTTATCATGCTGTATACTGCTCTTTTCTTTTTGTAGGAAATACTACAATGCCAAGTCAATTTTAGAGAGAAGTTTTATAAGAAAATGAATGCATTTATCATCTTTAGTCTTTGGACCTTGCTTGTATATGTGCTTGATTTCTAATGGGTTTTCATAGTGATTTCTTGTTGGTAGTGTTTGTTGTGGTTTCCAGCATGGCCACATAGATAAAATATGTCAAATGCCATGCTTAATGTTCTCCCTGCCAGAGGCAAATGATAATCATTGGATGTAACTTCCAACATCCTTGCAAATATGATTTGTCTAATTTTGTTTGAAACTATTGTCAAAGGTACTTATACACATGTTTATTTCTTCTTCATCATTTTGTTAGTATGTATATTCCTATATATGATAGATATAATTCTTGTTAAGAATAATCTTGAGCTAGTTTTTTTGAATCTATTTAAACATAACAGATAAGGAAAGTGCATGTTCTAACTCAAATAGTGAAGCCTATGTTGTGAACTTGAAGATAAGAAATACCCCTTATCATGCTGATAAATATCCCAATCTTCATGTTCAAGATTGAATGAATTTAAATTGCACTTTTACCAACTATACTATTGTGTTTCCTTAGTTGGTTTAGCTCTTGTTGGGTCAATCTAGAGTCTAATCAGCCAACTAGAATTGTATATAGATTGAAAAGTTTAAGATTCGAGCTAGTGGCAAACTTTTTCTAAAATACATTCTTTACTAACAAATGAAAATGCTTTTTTATTAATAAATAAAATTTTTGTTGAAAACTTAAAATCTTTTTGACAAAACAGTAAGCTTAATCAAACAGATTATTGTATATTTATAATTTTACTTTGTTGATGTTACTGTCTAGATTCTATATCTTTGCAAGAGAAAAATTAATATTTTTCGAGTGGTTTTTTAACATAATTTAGAAAATATTATGCTTTTCATTCATTTGACAAGTAGTTACTTGAAACTCATGACTCTTAAAATTAAAGAGATTTTATCCATCTTGTTCCACTATATGCCAGATGCCTAGGATATGATTTAAAATAGTGCATGTAGGGAGAGTTGTGAACTTGCTAGTAAAACTCTTCTCTAGTTCCATCCATTGCATATGCTCGATAGCACTTGTTTGACTTCATCGACAATTATCCAAATGTGTTATAACTTTACATTTAGTATGCTTTACCTTTGAGGCTATAGATGTTGGCTTTTACTTGAGCTAAAACTCTTCCATTGAAATGGATAGGTGATCCTCAAATTTGCTCAATAAACATCATTTGGATCGATCTTGATGCAACTACTTGGATAAGAAACACTCTCAAGTCACAAAAGGGTGAATTAGCCTTAGATGTAGTAGTTGAAAAATTATGTGCAAAAGGAGATGATAGGAATTAGACTCCTACAGGACCTATCACCAGGGCCCGAGCTAAGAGTCTCCATAACTTAGTTTTAAGAATCTTGCATGAGAAGCCTAATCTTGAGGAAGCTAATCTATTCTCTTCATTTCTACATTATAATTGTAGTGCATTTTAGTAGGCTCACTTATCAGTCTTACAGGATACTAAATCACCTATACTCTTGAGCGAGTCGGGACTCTCATCGGGGTTTAATTCGAAAGTACCTTGAAGACCGACATCATGAAGACCAATTTCTTTTACATATTTCTCATTTGTATGGACTATTTTATGTTGTATTTACTTTTGGGACACTTTCATTTTGATTGTAATTTTCATTTAGGACCGGCCATCCTAAAAGTGGCATAGTTGTAATTTTGTGCATTTTCTAACCCTAAAGGGCGCAAGTATAAATACTTGCTTAAAGTAGGGTTTGAGGAGGCCATTTTTCAGATTTGAGTATACACTTTTGCATGAGGATTAAGGTTCTCCTAATTGTCATTAGACTCTTATCAATTTCAATCCCAAGAGTTGAAATTGTAGCGAGTGCAACACTTGAAATTGTTAGTAATATCAATTTTATTTTGTTGTGATTTCTTTTCTTTTCTAGTGTGTAATATCTAGGGTTGAATTGAGATAGTTCTTGGTTAGATTTTCTTCCTATTCATTTCGAATTTTTGTGCTTAATTGAATTACTTTTGCATTTGAATTCGGTTCATCCTTTGTGTATGCTTCTTGAATCGTGATTATCAAATGTGGAAAGGGATTCTTAGAGTTGAAGATTTGTTGATCTTGTGAATTATTCACGTGGATTTATATGTGATTAGTGTTATGTTGGAAGAAATTATCCTTGTGGAATTATAATTGCATCATTGAGTATTTTGATCTCATTGCATCTTCACTAGGGTTCGCGCAATTTTACCCTTTTGAATCGATTTTGATTTGAGAGTTGAAGTTGTTCCTTTGGTTCATTTAATTGTGCTTAGACCTTGGTTTTAAGCACATCAGGAGTGGTGATGCATGGAGGATTGTCCTTGATTCTTGCTTCCCTGTGCTTTACTTAATTGACACTAGATGATCAATACCATATGCCATAAAACAGGTCTAGGAGTTGTTGGGAATCTCTTGTGTTTTTTATCAAGTAGTGTAGGTATTATACTATATTGTTTCATTCAATTAATCTTAATCTTTTACTAACCTAATTATTGGGAACTTGTCAATGCATTATGTTCCTTAAAATAGATTTATACGCTAAATGTTAAGAATGTACTAAAGAAATGTGTTTATGCGGTTGTAGAGTAAGCCTCGGCCCATTAGTAAACCATCCATTCCATCCTTATCTAGTTATCAATGGACATGGCCATGTTTGTCAAAATCGCGATTTTACGTAGAATCGCCAGGGGGTCCGTAGAATCGGAACGTAGAAACGGAACGTAAAAATGTAAGTTTTTACAACCTTTATAAAATAACCTTTAAATATTAAAAATTTACTTACAATAGTCATTAAAAATATAATGGATAATATAAATTAAAAATTTCAGCATAGAATTGGGTCATAAATCACAATAAAAGTTATAATATAGATAATCAAGCATAAGTTGTATAATATAAATAATCAACCAAAAGTCTCAATAAAAGTTATGATATCATAAATTATATTACAAAACAAGAACTAAAATAAATCATCATAATTTCCACCATCTCTCTCATCCATATCATCATCATCATTTGCATCTTCATCATCTTCTTCTTCATCAATGTCAACATCATCATGAGGTGTACTGCTACCAATGATTTCCATATCCTCTAATTCCAAATTTTTTGAAGTTCTTATTTGCATTTCAGCTTCAACATTATCAATATCATGAAGGTCCAAATCATTTGGGATTAGGGACTTACTGATAGGACTCTCCAAATTGACATAAGCACCAATTTCATCCTCCTCCGCATCATCTTTATCTTTATCCCTTGGACTTGGAAAGATATGCAACACACCTTGACCTTCATTCTCATTTGATGAGTCAAACACATTTTCTTCTTCAACTATCCATTCATCATCAGATGAGAGATCTTCAACAGTGAAAGTAGAAGTGTCAGTGTCAATAATGCATCTTTCTTTCCTATTTCTTAATTTCAAGTTATGCATTACAAAGACTAAATCATTTATCTTTTGTTGATGCAGCCTATTCCTCTTTTTGGTATGGACCTGAAAATGAAAAAGGTTATACATAACTTTATAAGATTCATAATCTTAACAAGTAATAATATATAAAATTGAATAAAAGAACTATTTGTATCATACCATTTCAAATGCACTCCAATTCCGCTCATAACCTGAAGAACTACAAGTCAAACTTAAAACACGAATAGCAAACTTTTGTAGTTCTGGGCATTCATCTCCATATGAATCCCACCATTTAGTTGGAGCTTTTTTGTTTCTTGCTAACCTTGCAGTTTCAATGCCAAATAGTCCCTTAGCGTCCTTAAATCTTTCAAGCTGCATATCAATCTTACATCTTTTTGTTGGATTAGAAACCATACGCTCTATGCAACCATATAATCCAATCTTAACATCGGCATCAACTTTAAATCATCACTATAATGATAATGGGGATTCAAATAATAAGCTGCAGCATGTAATGGTCTATGAAGTTGAAGCTCCCATCTCTTATCAATAATCTTAAAGATAGGTTCATAACTACATTAAATAAATATGATTTCAATTTAGAAATGAAACTTTCAAATTAGCACTAAAGAATATATATATATATATATATATAGGTAACAAGTTACGATATTACCTTTTCTTCACATTGTTGAAGTTTGCTTTAATTTTCTACTTAGCACGATCCATTTCTAGATAAATGAAACCCATAGCTGGTTGATCATGAGAATCCACTAATCTAAGAACTTTAATAAAGGGAAATGCAACTTTAAGGCAAACAATAACATTCTTCCAAAACCTACTATCCAAAACCACTTGTTGAATCCCCTTTCCATCACTTGTGGTCGAATACTTACATGATTTCCAATGACTAGAAGTGAACATCATCATCAATGCACTTTTCAACTCACTAAGGCAACCTAATGTCAAATACAAAGTGGCAAAACGAGTTGCACCAGGTCTAATCAAGTCCCTCCCTTTAGTGTATCTTCTCAAAATTGAGATAAGTATAGTCCTGGAATAAATATATGTAGTAATTCGCCTTCCTTTTGCAATTGTCCCCTGATGGATCTTCAAATTCTTCTCAAAGTCTTCCAAGATCAAATCGATGCAATGTGCAGCACAAGGTGTCCAATATAAGCATTTTCTCTTCTCCATCAATTTTTCTCCTGCTGCTTTATAATTTACAGCATTATCTGTAATAACTTGTACAACATTTTCCTCTCCAACCTTCTCCACAATATTATCTAACATTGCCAAAACTTTGTCGGTTGTCTTGGATACATCAGAAGCATCTATAGATGATAAGAAGACTGTTCCTTTAAGGCTATTAACCAAGAAATTGCATATGGAACGCCTCTTTCTATCAGTCCATGCATCAGACATAATAGAGCAACCTGTTTTTTTCCATTCAGCTTTGTAGTCATTAAGTAATTCCATTGTTCGAGCTACTTCTTTCTTCAAACAAGTCACCCTTAGCTCATGATAAGAAGGAGGTTTAAGCCCACATCCATATCGACCAACCACTTGAAGCATCTTCACAAACTCTGGATTTTTGACACTGTTAAATGGAATTGCACTAGTATAGAAAAAATGAGCAATTTGTTGGCTACATTCTTCTCTCAAATCTTTCTTCATGAATTGGTTAATTTTACCTTGTGTTGCCCGTGTTCCACTTTGATAATTTTTTTTTTTGTTTCAGATAGAAGTCCATGCAATTCCTTTCTTTTTTATTTATCCCTATTTACTCCACCTTATCATGAGCATCATCAGAATCTTCAATGCCATGAATTTGCTTTCTCTTCATTTCTGATAATTTTGCCGCTTTTAGCAACATTGTTAATATTTCATTTTTTACATCATCCCGGACACTGGTGCATGGCTCTCCATCTTTACGGGTACACCCCAAGTGATTCTTGAATCTGTAAATGCCTCCACTAACAACTTTATTACAATACTTACATTTAACTTTTTTCCCTTTGTTATCTACATCAATTCCATGCTCCCAACCTACATCAGATCTACTTCCAAGTGAATTCTTTCTTTTCGAACTCTCTCTAGATGATTTGGAAGATGACATTTTAACTCAATCAATACTTAAAATCCTATAAGAAAAAAAAAGAAAGAAAAAAGGAGTAAAGAGAGCTATGGTAGAAAGTAGAAACTATAAAGTACTATTACATATTTACAAATTACATATATAAAGTAAATTGCTCATGCTCATGCTCATGTAACAAGTAATTACTAATTAGAATTAGAAGAGATAGCAAGAAAAATAACTATAAATCTTTTCTTTAAAACATCATCAAGAAAAGGAAAGCAAAACATAAGGGGTAATAAGCTTTACATTCCATAAAGCTAGAAAAATGAGTATATTATAAATTTATAACTAAGTAATATAATCCCATTTCCAAATTATAATAATATAACTTAGCTCACCACATGCTCAACCTAAACCCTCCAAATGCAACTTATATGAAGGGTTAAGTTTCTCTGGAATTAGCTTCATTGATATTTGAGCACATAATACATTTGGACGGGATTGCAATAGTATCCCGATCAAAGAGCTTACGAAGGGGATGAGCAGAACAGGGAGTCTATTGGACGGGGTTCATCTAGCAGAATTCCATTACTTAGCCTTAGGAGCGGAACATATTCCACTTTCAAACTCAAAGATTAAATAGCTAGCTTACTTAAAAAATTTTAACAGCTGAAAATCTTTATATAAGTACTTGATAAGTACAAATTAACACTTGGATTGAGATCGAATATCAACTTGGATTGAGATCGGATAAGAAAACAAGAAGAAAAATGCTTTTTGGAAAGAACAGGGGAAGAGCACGGCCAGGTAATTAAATTGCACGGCCGTGTGTCAAGGAAACATGCCCACAGAAGCACACACGGTTGAAGGCACGGCCGTGTGTTGAGCTTGGAAAATCTACAGAAGCACACACGGTTGAGTATACAATTGAAGGCACGGCCGTGTGTTGAGCTTGGAAAATCTACAGAAGCACACACGGTTGAGTATACAATTGAAGGCACGGCCGTGTGTTGAGCTTGAAAAATCCACAGAAACACACACGGTTGAGTATATGGTTGAAGGCACAGCTGTGTATAAGCCGTGTGTAGAGACCGTGTGCTTGAAAAAAGTTAGCTGTTTCAGGAGATTTAGCCATCATCTCATCTTGAAGGCCTTGAAAGCCATCAACTCATCTTCACTAGAAGTATTGCCCATTCACAACTCACAAGCATAAATATGAAATTCAAATACCCATTCATAATCACAACTCACAAGCATAAAAATTCACATGATACATTACATTACAACTGTACAAGTACAAGTATTGCTAGTCATACAAGTCATACTTAACACAAAACTCGCGTCTATGAAGATGGATCTCAACTCAGTGGCTTGTTGCAAGAAGAATCGCTACTTGGCGGTGCTCACTGTTTCCAATTTCATTCAATACACAATCATAACAACACGAAGGAGAAGGATCGCTTGCTTGCTTCTCGATGCTCTTTATTCTAATAGTATCAGCTCAGCTCAGTGTGGAAGTGGAACTATGGATCTCGGCTCGCCTCTCTTGTTTTCATTGTCTCTCTTCTCCTCTATCCATTGAACTCTGAAGAACTTCAACGTACAGGCTACAGCAGCAAGCCGGAAATTGCAAAGGACGCGTTGAGTCGCCAGTTGGGCTGGGCTGGGCTAGGCTTAGATCCGATCCGAATGGCTTAAGCCTGCAATTGGAAATATTTGTGGAATCGGTTGAAATGGAAAGAATCGTGATTTTGAACGATTTTACTGTTCAAAATCGAGATTTTATTACGATTTTGCTTCTCTCCGATTTTGTGTGCGAGTTAACTAGGAATATATATACAAACTCGTAAAATCGTTGAATCGTACGAGTTAAAACGCGATTTTGACAACAATGGACATGGCTACAATTTATAGCTTTAATCTTCAAATTCTTGCAATGAGATTCTTAGTTATGTTCTATTTTTTAGCGTTAATTGGATTGATATGCCACTTATTTGTAATCGTTTTTAAATTATTAGGGCATTACTTTACTTTGTAGATATTGGAGCTTGGCAATACATCCAAGAGCATTGGCATGCATATTTTGATGAGATGTAGGTGCTCATCGCTCTCTCTCCTAAAAAATCATTTACCAAATTCTACTGCTTGCTTTCCTTTTCGCATTTTATTTCCAAATATATTCTCTTTGCAATTTGAAGTGGCAAATTTTGTCTTTATTGCACACAATGATATTTTTGAGTGGATCCTACAATGATTTATCATAAATATTTCATAGCATTCTCTCTCTCTCTCTCTCCTTCCCTTTTTTTTAATTAAAAAAAGAAAGATATAAATTGTATGCATGTGTTACTTATAGGTTACATATTGTGTGACAGGACAGAAAATGCATAGGATTTTGTTCGTTCACTAAATTCATCTAATAGTGATTATAATGAAAGTAGTGATGAGGAAAATTGATGTGATAGATTAGACTTTAGACAAGTTCATTTAATGTTTAAGCTTGTAATAAAATTTGAACATCTTGATCTTATTTAGATATGTTTTTTGAGGTCATGTTAAGGATATTGAAATAGAAATTAAGTTGATGTAAAAGCATGTTATTGGGTTCATTTGATGTTATTTATGTAGGAAATATATGTTGAAAGATTTTTATAATATTTTAATATATTTAATCTTCCAGATAGGAATTTCTAATGTTGTTTTGATTTTATTTATATATTCATTAATCATATATGCTTTTATTATTTTTTATAGAACTCTAATGGCTAGGTAATGAAGGAAGACCTAAAGAAGGGGAGGAAAGGTTAGTCAAGACACCCAAGACAAGATTAGAGGTGAGTCAGATTCTCACCATAGTGATGGGGAGGTGCATGATAATGCTATGAAAAATGTCTCCACAAATCAACAAAGGGAGCTTACAATTTCGTCTATAGATCATGCTGCACCAAATGCACCCACACAGAATGATGCTTTGACTAATGATGCAGTTGACATGTTGATGTGCTTAAAACCAAGTATAAGCACACAAAACCAAATTGAAAGATCAATTACACAATGTCAATCAAACTAGCTTCCAATTTGCGTAAACCATTTGTCTTATAAACCAATTTCCACAACAAGAACGTGATCAAGATTGAATTCAAGTATGATGAAGCTCTGATACCAAACGATGATATGCTTAAAAGGGGCTATAAGCATATGCAAATAAACTAATTGAACAACTTTTAATCACAAGATCAAAACTGGATCAACTTGGAACAAATTGGTGTAAACCCTAAAATTTGAATGTGATCTGAATTACAAAATCAATGAGGATTAAAACCACAATGATGATGTTGCTTAAATGAATCAAGAACTCAATTCAATATCCAATGAAATCCCAATTCACTAACACATACAAATAAGACCGTGAACTCCTCCTCAACATAATGGAATTCCACGCCAAACAATATAAGACAAATTGAAGGCAATATAATGATATAAAACCAATCAATTTGATAACATAATATGAATGGATTTTGGGATCACAAATGATGCCAAAATCAGAACAATAAGAACCTACCCTAATCAACCCTAGATATTATACACTAGTGATGAAAAGGAAATCAACTTAGGGAATTGATATAACTCACAAGTCACTAGGTTGCAAACTCGCCACAATTCCAATTGGATTGAAATTGATAAGAGTCCTATGAAATCTTAGGAAACCCTAATCTCTCGTGAAAATGTTTGTTGTAGTTTTCCAAAAGCTCCTCAAAACCCTATTTAAGCAAGTATTTATACTTGCTCACTTTAGGATTAGAAAGTTCACAAAATTACAACTATGCCACTTTAGGGTGGTCGGTCCTAAAAGCACCTATTACATCTAAATAAAAGTGTCCAAAAAACTTACAACATAAATGATTCAAATAAATAAATTACAAGTGAAAATAGTCTTCAACATACTAGTTCTTCAATAGGATTCGTTAGCCCAACTCATCGCTGATTCTGGTCGGTCTATGGATAACCCATAAGCTAAGTCTTAGTGAGTTTGTCCATCACCCTGTAAAGCCTAATAAATGTGCCTGTTGAAATATACAATACATGAGTAATAGAAAAGAGGTTAGTAAACAAATAATTCCGGGGTCGATTTGCTCAAAATGGGCCCTCATCGCCAAAATTTGAAATCCTTTGGCTCTTGCCTTAATGATAGGTCTTGTCGGATTTTAATTCCTATCATCTCCTCAGGCCTCAAAAAGTTTTGTCCTCAAATATGACAGATCAAATGTAGTAGAGACTCTATTTTCTCTCAGCAAGCCACCTGAGGAAGTATCACTATAGAATCCTAATATCTGAAATACCACATGGGGTGATTGCTTTTCTCTCCTCCATTTCTAAGATGTATCTCATCTAAAACATAAATAATTCTCCATTATCTACTAAAGTTTCCCCTGTCTCAACCCGTTCCATTGATATTGCTTCCTCCTTTTCTAACTCATCTGTATGTCGCTGATCCTCATGGCCCTCTAATGGTTGGCTCAACTGCTCATGGCCCTCTAAAACCTCTGAAGGTGGACATAAATGTCTCTGAATAGTCTGGCCCTCTGGTGATCTGCTCATATCACTTTGACCTTCAGTATCCCTTGAAGGTTTACTCAACTGCTCATGAGCCTCTAATACCTCTAAAGGTGAATATAACTGCCCTTGAACAGTTTGGTCCTTTGGTGGTCTGCTCATCTGACTCTAGCCATCAGGATCCTCTGAAGGTTGGCACATCTGTGTCTGACAAATTTTGTGCTCTATGGGTTGGCTCGTATAGCTAGAAACCTCTAAAGATTTGATCATGCAGCTATAATCCTCAGGAATCTATGATGTTTATCTTATCTGTCTTTGCATCTTCTAGACCTTTGATGGCGACATAGGGTGCAATACTATATGTTTACCATCCTGTTGGAACATATAAGTATTTCTATACCCGTCATGTAATACCATCTTATCATATAACCATGTCCTACCAAGTAATATATGGGATGTACACATAGGAATAATATCACATTCAAGTTCATCACAGTACTTGTCCCCTATACTGAAGGGTACCCTAGCCCTTTGGGTCACACAAAGACTATCCTGATCATTCAACTAATGTAATGTATAGGGTTCGGGATGTAGGATAGTTTCAAGTTTCAACTTCGATACTAATGATGCAGCTACAACATTAGTACAACCACTACCATCAATAATAATTATGCACAAATTTCCTTGTACCCTATAAGAAGTATGGAACAAGTTTTCTCTTTATCCATCATCAATGGTTGGTGAAGAAGTCACTACTTGATGTACCAAAGTAGTAGAAGCATGCACATCATTTGATATGGTTATTAACTAACTTCAACAAGTTAACAACACACTTCACTACAAGCACCACAACACGGTGCTCACACTCAACCAATACAAGAAATGCTTATTGTTACTTCAAGTAAAGTCAAGTGAAATAATTGAAGCACAAATAAATAATTCTTGGTACTTCAAGTAAAGTTAAGTAAATGAAATATACACAATTATTTCTAAGTAGTTAAGAATTAAATTCAACCACAAGTGTTAAGTAATGAGTTCAATTACTTTTACACTTTAATTGTTTTGTTTGAATTTCAAATTCCACTACTCAACTTTCCTTTTCTTGCTTTGGTTTCACACCAATTACCTTCATAATAGGCAAAACTTAAACACAATCACAAATGCACAACTTCACCGCCACACAACTCTCTTTGCTCACGATTCCACACCATTCATGCCACCAATCAACACTTCTTTATATAACACACATAACACTACACCAATAATACACAAACCCTTTACTAACTTTACAAAATACAACACTACACAGACACCTCTTCAAGTCACGGTGCACTTCTCCACTTCCACACAAATATCAAACTGCAACTTCAACAACAAAGGTAGCTCAAATTTCAAATTTAAAACGAGTTCAATAAGTGAAAGATTCCACAAATGGTAAGGAGTTATTTCAAAATCAAATGAACACACAATTAAACAATCACTTAATGTGTGTTTTGAAATTCAAATTGCTTCCTTAACTTACACTTCAATTCTGAAAATTCAAATCTGAAAATTCACAACTACTACTCCTCAAATCCGAAAATATACAAGACAATTTACACTCTTCCAATTCATCACAAAGGATCAACACTTCTTGCTCCTCACGGTTCTCCTCAAAGACACTTCACACTCACGGTTAATTCTCAAGGAAACTAGGAATGTTACAAGTCTCCAAGTGTACAATAACTAAACAACAAGATAGTACTTTAACAACACAAGGAATAAAAACGCAACTCCACTTCACAATTTAGATCAATGTGATAATTCAACAACCCCTAATTTCCGGATTCTAAATTGCAAAATCCCTTCTCTTAAACCACAAGCTCTGATACCAAAATTTGATGTGCTTAAAACCAAGTTTAAGTATACAAAAACCAAGAATGAAAGACAATTAGACAATGTTAATCAACTAGTTCAACAATTGCGCTAATCCTTAATGTTTATGAACCAATTCTTCAAATGTGACATGATCAATATTGAATACCCAAGTGTGATTAGCTCTGATACCAAAAGATGATGTGCTTAAAACCAAGTATAAGCACACAAAACCAAATCGAAAGATCAATTACACAATGTCAATCAAACCAGCTTCCAATTTGCGTAAACCATTTATCTTATAAACCAATTTCCACAACAAGGACGTAATCAAGATTGAATCCAAGTATGATAAAGCTTTGATACCAAAAGATGATATGCTTAAAAGGGGCTTTAAGAATATGTAAATAAACCAATTGAACAACTCCTAATCACAAGATTAAAACTAAATCAACTTGGAACAAATTGGTGTAAACCCTAAAATTTGAATGTAATCCGAATTACAAAATCAATGAGGATTAAAACCACAATGATGATGTTGCTCAAATGAATCAAGAACTCAATTTAATATCCAATGAAATCCCAATTCACTAACACATACTAATAAGACCGTGAACTCCTCAACACAATGGAATTCCACGCAAAACAATATAAGACAAATTAAAGGCAATATAATGATATAAAACCAATCAATTTGATAACATAATATGAATGGATTTTGGGATCAGAAATGATGCCAAAATCAGAACAATAAGAACCCACCCTAATCAACCCTAGATATTGCACACTAGTGATGAAAAGGAAATCAACTTAGGGAATTGATATAACTCACAATTCACTAGGTTGTAAACTTGCCACAATTCCAATTGGAGTAAAATTGATAAGAGCCTTATGAAATCTTAGGAAACCCTAATCTCTCATGGAAATGTTTGCCGCAATTTTCCAAAAGCTCCTCAAAAACCTACTTAAGCAAGTATTTATACTTGCTTCCTTTAGGGTTAAAAAGTTCACAAAATTACAACTATGCCACTTTAGGGTGGCCGGTCCTAAAAGCACCTATTACAACCAAATAAAAGTGTCCCAACAACTTACAACATAAATGATTGAAATAAATAAATTACAATTGAAAATAGTCTTCAACATGCTAGTTCTTCAATAGGATTTGTTGGCCCAGCTTATCACCGATTCCAATCGGTCCATAGATAACCCACAAGCTGAGTCTTAGTGAGTTTGTCCATCGCCCTATAAAGCCTGATAAGTGTGCTTATTGGAATATACAGTATATGAGTAATACAAAAGAGGTTAGTAAACAAATAATTGCGGGGTCGATTTGCTTAAAATGGGCCCTCATTGCCAAGATTTGAAAGCCTTTGGCTCTTGTCCTAATGATAGGTCTTGTCGGATTTTAATTCCTATCACATGTTTACATAGGTTGGTAGCATTCCTTTTAATCCTACTCAATCCTTAGGTAATCTATGTAAGTGTGTATATAAAAAAATAATCAAAGTTCTTAGCTCCTTCATAATCATGGCTTTGTTTTTCAAATATTTGTACTAAGTGTGAGCTGAGTGTCATATATAGGTAAGAGAAGTGCGTATGTATCTAGATTTCTATTATGTTGACATTGTATATTGTTGTCATTAATAATTTAGGAGGATATGGTCAAGATGTATCAAGAATCTCAATCTTCGGACAATCTAAAGACTTCGGAGGAGATAGTTAATGAATTTATGGCTACAAACACGTAGACTGATTATCATCTTGGCAGAGGATTTGGACCACCGACCATTAGGAAACCTTCACAAAGAAAAATTTATATGGAAGAGATGGAAGTAGCACTACGAGAGACATAGGGAAAGCTTGAAGAAGAAAGATGACAACGTGAACAACTAGAGGGAAAGTTCAATGACTAATGTGAACAACTATTGTCCATGCTTCAAGAAAGAGACCTACATATTGCCCAAGTTAAAGAGGTAAATTTAAGCCCAGACTTTGTAAATAAAAGTATATATGCTATGTTGTGAAGGCTCCTATTGCTTCTATGTATAGAGTGGGAATGTTGGGTTGTAATGGTGTATTGGTTGTGTTGATGTGGCAGACTCCTTGAGTATGTGGTGTTTTAGTTTTCCATTATGTGTAATATAGGAGTATGTTGTGTAGTACAAGGGTAGTGTGTGTACTATGTTGTGCAGGGAGTGTTATGTAGGTGATGTGACTTATTAATTAGATAGCAAACACATCAACAAGTGGCATGAACAACAAATTCCTAACAACAAATGGCGTGATTACTAACTTCACAAATGAACCTCAATTCACGAGATTGATGTTAAATTGATATAAGGAACAAACAATTGTATAAATGTCAATGGAAAACAATGGAAATGAACTAGAATTCCACTCAAATTGAAATGATTCAAATCTGAAATGAAAGAACCCTAATTCACATGGATAATGACAGGTCACCAACAAATTGCACTTAGATATGACTCACTAAATACAATTTGAAAAAAAAAATAAGAGGAAGATTGATATTACTCACAATCCACTCAAGTTAGTCTTGCCACAATTTGACTTGGAAATTGATAAGAGATCTTTTGCATGTAAGGGAAAACCTCACGGCAAAGAAAGTGTATGTTTCAAAAATGTCAAAAGCTCCCTCAAAACCCTACTTAGAAAGTATTTATACTTGCTCTAATTAGGGTAAAAATAACATAACAAATTACAAATAAGCCACTCCAAATGACCGGTTCGAAAACACAAAAATACAAGTATAAATAAGTCTTCAAATGGACGGTTCTTCACTTCAATTGAATAATTTTTTGAACCGATTCTTCTTTGATTTATGTAGTTCCATGAATAACCCACAAGCTGAGCTTTAGCGAGTTTATCCACCATCCTGTAAAAATTGACAAGTGTACTTGCTGGAATGAATAACAAATATGTAATAGAAAAGAAGATACTAAACAAATATTCTCGGGGTTTGATTGTTCAAAGAGGACCCTCATCGCCAAATTTTATAATCCCTTGGCTCTTGCTCTGGTGATAGTTCCTATAGGAATTTGATTCCTATCAGTAAGGAGTATTGTTATAGTAGTGAATATATATTGTTATATAGGTATTAAGGGATAATGTTATGGAATATTATAGAATCTGCATGGTTGTAATTCCTTTGCGACAATATTCTAGAATATTGATGTTTTACTTACATGTCGAGGATGAAAACTTCGTTACTTCATAAATGTCTTACAGCTATCTGAGCTTTCTCAAGCAGTTGCTTGGCTTGTTGGGAATTTTCCAACTACTTCAGGTAAATTATCATAAATATGTGATAGTATTCTATCTCTCTCTCTCTCTCTCTCTCCCCCTTCCTATTTACAAAAAAGAAAAAAATTTTAAAAAAGATATAAATGTATGCATGTGTTACTTAAAGGTTATATATTCTTTGATAGGAACAAAAAATGCATAGGACCTTGTTCATTTGCTAAATTCATCTAGTAGTGATGATAGTGAAAGCGGTGAAGATAATAATGATAGCGATGAAAGCAGTGATGAGGAAGATTGATGTGAGAAATAGGGTGTTAGACAAGTTCATTTAATATTTAATCTTAAATGTAATGAAGTTTGAATTTCTTGATCTTATTTAGATTTGTTTTTTGAGTTTTAGTTAAGGATATTGTTCCCAAATTGTGTTGATGTGAAAGCATCGTGTTATTGGGTTCATTCGATGTAGGATATGTGAGGAATATATGTTGATGTTTATGGTATTTTAGTATATGTAATTGTGCATAAACTAACTAAGTATATGTTGGTAAATATGAAGATTGTAAAAGTAGGTTGGAATCTATGTAATTAGAATTACCATGTTTAAACATTGCAAATTTAGCTTAGCAGTGATGTTTTAACATCACCAATACACTTTTCACAATGTTGAAATGTCGCTAATAGGTTAACTTAAACAACGTTTAAACGTTGCAAATAGTTTAACTTAGATAACGTTTAAATGTTGCAAATAGTTTAACTTACTTAATGTTAAATGTCACAAATAGTTTTACTTATTTAATGTTTAAACATCACAAATGTTACTCTTTTACCACTCTTGTAATCTCATTTAATTTATGTAATTGTGGTTTTACTACGCTTAAATGTCACATATAATTACTTTTAGTTATGTGTAAATGTCGCTAATATTACTTTTTTACTATGTTTAAACGTCACAAATATTATTCATTTATCATGCTTTTTGTGTCCATCAATTTTTTAATTGTGATTTTACTACATTTAAACGTCGCCTATTACCTATTTTTAGCTATGTTTAAGCATCTCACAATATAACACATTTAGCTATGTTTATTTTAATAATGTTGTAGATATTTTTTGTGATGAATGTTTGGCGACATGTATTAGCAACGGTTATTAAACATGGCTAAATCCTTTTGGTAATGTTTATTTCATGTTTAGCAACGTTTATTAAACATCGTTTGATATCGAATTTGTTATAGTGACATTAAAATAGAATTCAATCACTTAGAATAATCAACTACATTAAGTTTTCACTTTAATGCATAAAATCAATTCAATTGACTCAAATAGAACTTGGATTATGATCTTAGAATAGTCAACCCTTTCAAGTATGTAGTAACATGTATATTACTTATTAGGTTATGAAAACTTAAACTAGACTAATAATAAAACTGAATAAAGTATTTGCTTGTTGCTTATACATGGTTACTTTAGCTAGCAAATGATAAACCTTTGATTAGGATTATGATCCTGAAATGTCTAAGTAGTTAGGCACTTGGGCCCTCCAATGATGGTGGCGAGTAGCTGATAAGTGAAATCATGTTGGATAATGGGTATTATAAATGGGGAGAAGGTATATTGAGAGTCATTTAGGGTTATGGGTCTTGATGGGCGATATGATATAGTTAGACTGTAATTAGTGAGGATCGCATAACGATGAGGTAACTTAGACAAGGTTACTTTGGTTATGGTTTCAGTTTTTGGTGACATGGAGTCTAACTACTCTTATCAACCCCTAATGTCCATTATGGTGGAATTAAACCCCAAGTCTCCCGTAGTGATGTCTAGATTCATGAGTACTCTTGTATTGGATGTTTAAATAAGATAATTAAATGATTTGAATGATGTAGGTCTATTTAACATGCATGTATGTGTTTGTTTTATTGTATACTAGGCCTTTGTGGCTCACTCCTTTTTCTTTTTTAGGTAAAAACTATTTGACTGATCTACCTTAAGAATTATTGGGTTTCGGCTTCGAGGAGGAGTACGGGGACTATTTGAAAGACCTAGATTACGTTGACTACATTTTTTTTTTTTCAAAATTTCTAATTTCTAGACTTACTTTCTATGTTTGGTTATGTATTTAGACTTTTATTAAGAGCTGCCTTATGGCTTGTACCTTTTATGTTTGTATTTTGTAGGCCCCTTAGTTCCTATGACTTATATTTTTATCCCATACCATCCACTGCATTTTTCAAACTTGATGAATCTTTGAAATGTTTTTCAAAATCAACAAACCATCAATTATTTTGCAAAATTTAATCAATAATTTCAAAGTCTTAAAACTGATTTAGAAACCAACTTAGCAATCATAGCCTTAACATTATACTTAAGTAAGGTACATGGCGAATTGTTATCGCCATAATGAATTAGTGGTGTGACACTTAAAGCTAATAATGATTCATAAATGAGGGAAATTAAAAGGGAATAAAAGAGTTTGGGTGCAAACTAAAACTTAAGTGAGATAGAACTAGCGATAGGTAACTATATGACTTCTTAGGTTTCACTAAGATGAGTAGGCATAAGTAGTTAGTGTGTAAAGACTAACCAAAAGCTATAAGTTGGAATAGGAGCTAGATCACAAATGAATTATTAGATCTTTAAAAGATGGAGTAGTAAACCCACTATTGATAGTGGAGGATAGGATAAGATAGAACTAGGTTGAATCTAAATAAATTTAAACTCTACCTAAGAATTGCACTTGATCTGTTCTTCACTTAATACTTGACCATATGACCTTGAAATAGAAAATAGATGATCTGAAATACAATTGGACTTGTAGAGCTTCACAATGACTATTTACTTGCGAAATTCTATAAGAAATGACACACTTATGGCAAAAATAAGCTAGCCATATAAAGGGGAATTTAGTTATCATAGTTAGATCCCATTGACTAAAATCCACTAATATCGAAATATTGAGCTTCTACCCTTCAGATGTAGCTAACATATCAAAGTTTATCTTTATAAATTTTCTTGTGTGGACTTGACCATTAAAACCCTAAAACATCCCCTCAAAGTGACCCTAACTATTCTATTTCCTAATGGTTTACAATGTCAACCAATTTTGTTTTCCCCACCATTTTCTCATACAACCTCAAATTTAGTGAAACCAAATTCTAAAGTTCTCTAAGATCCTAAACTTATGTTTCCAAGTGATTAGAAAGAAAATTCATTTTTTTAAAGATAGTTTAGAGTGCTTAATTTCAGTTTTGTTTGCAAAGTAAGGCACTTGAACACGTAGGAAAGCAATTAGTACACTTTCTTAGCCTTTCAGACTAGAACCTCCCCTTATACACTCATTGTAGTTCTTAAACCAACTCTAAAAATTTAGCTTATGATTTTTCTTACCAAAATGTGAACCCAATTATAGGGTTGAATATGAATAAGGTTAAATTGGGAATAACTTAAGATTAAACAAAATACTTACCAAAACTATTTTGATCAAATGCACTACTTTGAAGACTTTAAATTAGTAGATGATTGATGGCTTTAGAAACTAACCATGTAGACCTTCAAAACAATTTCTTATTTGCACAATTTCGATAAGGAATGACCAAGATATGGTCAAAACAAGTTAGGTACTAGAATTAAGACTAGAAGCACGACTTGAGTTAAGCATAACTGAGAAAACCACTAAGTATTCCAAAGAAAGTACCTTAGGATAGAGTTCATTTTCTTAAAGAACCATTACTTAATATTATATCAATCTATAGGTGATTAGCCTAAGCTAGAAGATTACTATCGTGAAGATTATTTGGATTAAGGCTCAATGAGCCTAGTGAGTGAATACACTATAATTATCATGTTGCTTGTGCTTGCTATGTAGTTTAGCTAGCTAATTTCAAACATTAAAATGAACTGTGTGTAGGAAAATCAAAGGGTTGAAGGCATGTACTTGAATGGTTGTAATGGCTATGGAGTCATTAAGTCAAGATAACAAAATGTTACTTGCTGTTTAATTTGAATGTTGGTAGTATAGTCAAATTTCTAATTGTCTATCATAATTACTTGATCACTTATAAACTGGCTAATTAATGATTCAGCTCTAGTAGTAACCTATCATACATAGCAAGTGTATCGTATGTAAGAAGCTTGATAGCACTATGTGGCTGCTTCAAAGGCCCATAAGAGTTTGTTCTTCTATGTGTAACCTTAACTCGATTGTTAGAAACTAGTGTGTACCAGGAGCTGCCATCCTTTAATTAGAGCTTAATAACTCACTTAGTGTCCAAATTAGGACCAACTTATTAGTCATGGCACTATGCTTTGGGTTAGGTGAAATTGTTTTATTTGGGTGCCATTTTATTTCTTGTTTTAATAACAAATGAAGTGTTAAGGGCAACTTAATAGAGGTGAAAATTCATTGACTCGCCTAGAAATAGAGTTTTGAGTTTTACAATTCTAAGCTTGGGGCTATTGGTAGAAGTTGTCTTCTAACCCTTAGATCTCAAAGGGCATAAATTAGAATCTTACGTGATTGTCGATTGGTCACATGTGATGTTGCATTTGCATATGGTTGCTTACATGGCATTCTAAACTTTGAAAACTTACTTGATCAT
Organism: Laguncularia racemosa; assembly: GCA_037954665.1. Classification (NCBI taxonomy): domain Eukaryota; kingdom Viridiplantae; phylum Streptophyta; class Magnoliopsida; order Myrtales; family Combretaceae; genus Laguncularia; species Laguncularia racemosa. The sequence continues at coordinate 343,249 of JBBMOL010000181.1, read as the reverse complement.
TAGTTGAAAGCATGGTATGAGCGTTACACTCACTGAATGTCTCACTCACTCTCCTATACTTTCTTCTTGCAAGCTAATCAAAAGTTGGGTGGGCTAGGAATCTAAGCGAAGACTGACTTGATTCCTTCTTTCTAAGGACTTATAGAATAAACATTGCCATGTAATTGAAATAGCCCAGAAGTATATTAAGTTGTAAAGAGTATCATTTATAGGGTTAATTTAGAATGAGATATTAATACAAGGTTTCAAGATGGCTTCTCAATCCATTTAAGTTTACTAAGTATTGAATGTTTCCTCGCTTTTATTATTTAGTGGGAAATATTGACTCTTTATGGTCCTGAATGGACTTGTAATTTAAAATGAATATATGGTTTCTTCTATACTTATCTATAGGTTGTATGATTGAAAGTAAACAAGTTAATATGTGTTGTTAGAGATCACATAGTGGATATATACGTTGATTGATAACTTATAGGGATACTATTATTTGGCCCTATTTGGGGGCATGACATAATATATATATAACAATATATAATATATTTTTATAGAAGTAGAAACATATTATATATTACAGCATAATATAATATAATATAATATAATATAATATAATATAATATAATATAATATAATATAATTACATACATATACATATATGTATATAGAAAAATGTTTTTCCTTGCAAGAGAAAACGTTTTTTACTTAAAAGAGTCTTTTTCATCACAACAAGCAAGGAAAATGATAGGAATCAAAATCCGACAAGACCTATCATTAGGGTAAGAACTAAAGGATTTTGAATCTTGGCGATGAGGGCCCATTTTGAGCAAATCGACCCTAGAATTATTCGTTTACTAACCTCTTTTATCTTATTCATGTATTATATATTCAAATAGGCACACTTATTAGGCTTTATAGGGAAATGGACAAACTCACTAAAACTCAGCTTGTGGGTTATCCATAGACCGACCTAAACCGGTGATGAGCTAGGCCGACGAATCCTATGGAAGAGCTAGCATCTTAAAGACCAATTTCTTTTATATATTTATCATTTGCATTGACTATTTTATGTTGTATTTTCTTTTGGGACACTTTCATTTTAATTGTAATTTTCATTTAGGACTGGCCACCCTAAAAGTGGCATAGTTGTAATTTTGTGCATTTTCTAACCCTAAAGGGAGCAAGTATAAATACTTGCTTAAAGAAGGGTTTGAGGAGGCCATTTTTCAGATTTGAGTATACACTTTTTCGTGAGGATTAGGGTTCTCCTAATTGACATTAGACTCTTATCAATTTCAATCCCAAGAGTTGAAATTGTGGCAAGTGCAACACTTTGAAATTGTGAGTAATATCAATTTCATTTTGTTGTGATTTCTTTTCTTCTCTAGTGTGTAATATCTAGGGGTGAATTGAGATAGTTCTTGGTTAGATTTGCTTCCTATTATGTTGAATTTTTGTGCTTAATTGAGATAATTTGTATTTGAATTCGGTTCATCCTTTATGTGTGCTTCTTAAACCATGATTAGCACATGTGGAAAGGGGTTCTTAGAGTTGAAGATTTATTTTGAACTTGTGAATTATTCACGTGGATTTAAATGTGATTAGTGTTACGTTAGAAGAAATTATCATTGTGGAATTATAATTACATCATTGAGTATTTGGATCTCATTGCATCCTCAATAGGGTTCATGCAATTTTACCCTTTTGAACCGGTTATTGATTTGAGAATTGATGTGTTCCTTTAGTTCATTTGATTGTGCTTAGACCTTAGTTTTAGGCACATGATCTTTTGGTTTCAGAGCTAATCATTCTTGGATATGCAATCTTCATACATGTTCATATTTGTGGATTTGGAATTATAAAGATTGACGGTTTATGCAATTTGGAGGACTAGTTTGATTTCATTATGTAATTAATCTTTCAATTGGGTTTTGTGTGCTAGGGCTTGGTTTTGAGCACATCATCTTTTGGTATTAGAGCTTGAGGTTTAAGAGGAGGGATTTGTAATTTTGAATTTCGGAAATTTAGGGTTCATGTTCTTACATATTCAATTCCAAAATTGGGGGTAAATTGAAATTGTTGTTGTGATTGCCTGAAGTAGCGTGATTGTCTTATTTGGGAAGTTGAATTTGCTGCTTTTTAAGTGATTTTTGAGTACTTGTTGAAGCCTCTTTGTTGTGGACTTCACCGTGAAGGGAGGGGAAAGATAGTGCATTTTTTTAATGCAATTTCGGAAGTACAATTGTGTAGGAAGAGAATTGTGATTCTTACATTGTTTGAATTCAGAATTAGGGAGAGCATTTACAATTTCCAGATTTGAGTAGTGTGGAAGAATGGAAGTTATTTGATTTTCAAAACAAGCATTAAGATTAGAGGAGTTAATGTATGTTTGTTTGAATTTGAAAATTACTTCTTACCAAATGTGGAAGGGTTGCAATTAGTAAAGTGGTTTAATTTTTAAATTTAAATTGCTGCCTTTTGTGTAAGTTGCGGATTGGATTTGTATTTGAAGTGAAGAATTTTCAATGTGTTATCCTTGAATTTTCTTTGAGAAGGAGTAGTGAATTGAAGAAGTTTTGTGTTGCATGTGACGTGTATATTGTTGTAAGTGGTGGTGTGATTGTGTTGCACTGGAGATGTTGTAAAGTGGTGTAATATTGTGTTATATTTGGGGAGGTTGTTGCACCATGATTTAAGAGGCGTGTATGTGGAGTTGTGTTTTGCAAATTTAGTGAAGAATGTGTGTGTAATTTTGGCGTGGTTTGATGTGTGTTGTACTTGAGGTGTTGAAAAGTGGCGTGAAATTGGGTTGTATTTGGGGAGGTTATTGCACCATAACTTAAGAGGTGTGGAGATTATTATTGTGGTGTTGAATTTAAATACAACAATGTCTGGTGAAATGTTTCAATATGCTAATGTGTTGCATCGAACATTGACTACATTTGCTAATAAGGATGAAGAACAAAGGGAAAACTTATTCCATACTTCTTGTAGGATACAAGGAAATTTGTGTGTCCTTATAATTGATGGTGGTAGTTGTACTAATGTAGTAGCCGCCTCATTAGTATCAAAGCTAAGACTTACTACTATTCCACATCCTAAACCATATAAATTGCATTGGCTTAATGATCAGGGAAGTTTGCATGTGACCCAAAGAGCTAAGGTACCATTCAGTTTAGGGGATAAATATTGTGATGAGAATTGAGTGTGATATCTTGCCTATGTGTACATCCCATATATTGCTTAGCAGGCCTTGGTTATATGACTGGAGGGTCTTGCATGATGGCTTCAGGAATACTTATGTGTTCCAGAAGGAAGGCAAATGCATTATTCTGAATCCAATGTCACCTTCAGAGGTCCAAAAGGTTCAGCAACAGATCAACCGGCTATCAGAGGTTAAAAGGGCTTTAATACAGTGTAATGATTCTAAGGAAAAGAAGGTATTATTGATGGGACAGGGTGAAATGGAGAGGTTAATTACAGAAGAGACTCCAATATACTTGCTTTAGTTGAGATGTGCATTAGGGTTGTGGGAACCACAATCTCTACCTTCAGCAGTTTCTCAGGTATTGAATGAGTATACTAACATTTTTCCTAATGATTTGCTAGCAGGGTTACCACCTTTGAAAGTGATAGAGCATGCTATTGATCTTATGCTTGGTTCAGTATTACCAAACCGACCTGCATATCGCATGAATCCTGAGGAGGCTAGGGAATTAAAGTGCTAGGTAGACGAGTTAGTTGAACGGGGGTTTGTTAGAGAGAGTCTCAGCCCATGTGCTGTTCCCGCCCTTCTTGTTCCTAAGAAGGATGGTACTTGGAGAATGTGTATCGATAGCAGAGCTATCAACAAAATCACCATCAAATACAAGTATCCTATTCCTAGACTTGATGATATGTTAGATGAGTTGCATGGTTCACAGGTTTTCTACATAGTGGATCTTAAAAGTGGATATCACTAAATTCAGATGAGCAGATCATTAGAGGACGAAACTGTTCAAGGGCAGTTGTGTTCACATTTAGAGGTACTAGAGGCTCATGAGCAGTTGAGTAAACCATTGGAGGATTTTGAGGGTCAGAGTCAGATAAGCCTATCATCAGAGAGCTAGACTGTTCAGAGACAGTTGTGTTCACCTTCAATGGTTTCAGAAGGCAATGAGCAGTTGGGCTAGCCATTAGAAGAACATGAGGATTAGCGACATACAGATGAGTTAGAAAAGGAGGAAACGGTTTCAATGGAACGGGTTGATATAGGGGCGACTTTTTTGGATAATGGAGCATTATTTGTGTTGCGGATGAGATACATCCTAGAAATGGAGGAGAGAAAACAATCACCACCTGTGGTATTTCAGATATTGGGATTCTACAGAGATACTTCTTTAGATAGATTGCTAGGAGAAAACAGAGTCTCTACTGCATTTTATCTGCTAGATTTGAAGACAAATCTTTTTGAGGCTTGAGGAGATGATAGGAATCAAAATCCGACAAGACCTATCACTAGGGTAAGAACCAAAGGATTTTGAATCTTGGCGATGAGGACCCATTTTGTGCAAATCGACCTTGGAATTGTTTGTTTATTAACCTCTTTTATCCTATTCATGTATTATATATTCAAATAGGCATACTTATCAGGCTTTACAGGGCGATGGACAAACTCACTAAAACTCAGCTTGTAGGTTATCCATGGACTGACTTAAACAGTGATGAGCTAGGCCGACAAATCCTATGGAAGAGCTAGCATCTTGAAGACCAATTTCTTTTATATATTTGTCATTTACATGGACTATTTTATGTTGTATTTTCTTTTGGGACACTTTCATTTTGATTGTAATTTTCATTTAGGACCGGCCACCCTAAAAGTGGTTTAGTTGTAATTTTGTGCATTTTCTAACCCTAAAGGGAGCAAGTATAAATACTTGCTTAAAGAAGGGTTTGAGGAGGCCATTTTTCAGATTTGAGTATACACTTTTTCGTGAGGATTAGGGTTCTCCTAATTGTCATTAGACTCTTATCAATTTCAATCCCAAGAGTTGAAATTGTGGCGAGTGCAACACTTCGAAATTGTGAGTAATATCAATTTCATTTTGTTGTGATTTCTTTTCTTCTCTAATGTGTAATATCTAGGGGTGAATTGAGATAGTTCTTGGTTAGATTTGCTTCCTATTATTTCGAATTTTTGTTCTTAATTGAGATACTTTGCATTTGAATTCGGTTCATCCTTTATGTGTGCTTCTTAAACCGTGATTAGCACATGTGGAAAAGGGTTCTTAGAGTTGAAGATTTATTTTGAACTTATGAATTATTCACATGGATTTATATGTGATTAGTGTTATGTTAGAAGAAATTATCATTGTGGAATTATAATTACATCATTGAGTATTTGGATCTCATTGCATCCTTATTAGGGTTCATGCAATTTTACCCTTTTGAACTGGTTATTGATTTGAGAGTTAAAGTGTTCCTTTGGTTCATTTGATGGTGCTTAGACCTTGGTTTTAGGCACATCATCTTTTGATATCAGAGCTTATCATTCTTGGATATGCAATCTTCATACATGTTTATATTTGTGGATTTGGAATTATAAAGATTGACGGTTTATGCAATTTGGAGGACTAGTTTAATTTCATTGTGTAATTGGTCTTTCAATTGGGCTTTTTGTGCTTGGGCTTGGTTTTGAGCACATCAGAAAAATAAGGAAAATGTTTTCTAAAAATATTTATTTTGAAACAAACAATGCTATATATATATATATATATATGTATGTAAGTGCATGTATTTTTATATACTTTGTAGAATAACAAAACAATACATATACATAAATAGATATTATGTTAAACTATATAAAATTTTAACTATTATATTTTTAAATTATATGCAAACACCTTAAGAATATATATTGTTTATGTGTATATATATTAAATACCAAAACATATATATATACATACATACATATATATTACATAGATATTTATATCAATGTACATTTAATTGTATATGCCACATAAAATTACAACATACACAAATATAAATGGATATTACTTTATATTTGTAGCAATATGTGAATATTTTAATATGACAAAACATATAGATACATATTATACACACACATATCAATGCATAAATAATTCTTTAAATACCATAAATTATTTAGCTAATAGGTATGATTGTCTTCAATTGGTATGTGCCGAGTCTAATTTGAAAATTTTATATTGTTTCCCTAATTTGATTCATATTAGATCCTATGCTCATCTAGTATAAATCCTCGACTTAAACTAGGAATTTTATTATTTATTTGGAGTCGCCACTCAACTAGAGTTGGGAAAAAATTATGGAATTAGAATTAATTGAGCGGATTAATTTTAATCTAAACAACTAGTTGACGAAATCTCCTCTTTTTATTCTTATGAAAGAAAAAGAAGAAGAAAGAAAAAACCGGAGATTCATGACTCAGGAACTATCCTATTAAAACCCTAAGTTACTACCTTATCCATCTAAAATCTGAATTATGTTATGATATCTTCTTTAGCATAAAAAGAAAATATTAGAAAAAAAATGATATAAGGATTATATTAATAATGATTTAATTTTTTTTATTTTTTTTAGTTGCCTCGTAAGGGTGCCTACATACCCGCTATTCGGGATCGAACAGGCCATAGTTCGCTTTTTTTATAAAACTTTAGTGGATTAGTTAATTTTAATTACGAAACATGCCAGGTTTACTTTTATTACCATTTAAATTTATTTAAAGAAATTTCTAAGCTTAGGCTTTATTTCTTAATTTAAAAAAAAAAACTAAAACTTCTAATTTTTTAAAAAACATCAATTATTTTCATTCATTTATTTCATGAAAAGGAGTTTTCTAAGTGATAAAAATATTTATTATTTTTTTAATTTAGTTTTCTTTATTAATTATAATAGACATATATATTTATTTTTTTAGAAAACTCTAAACTCGATCCTAATAATACATTCCTAAAAAAAACATACATCTTTATATTTTTTATATTTTCTATTCTATTATTATCATTTTTGTATTTTTATATACATTCATACTAATAATAATAAATAAATAAAATAAAATAAATAAAAAATGGAGAGATCCGACTAACTTGAACATGGGTCACGGTTCAGGTCGAGTCGGGCACGCACATGGCGATCGGAGCTCTTCGATGGAAACTTTTTGGTGGCGATTGGTGGCGATTTGATGTGCCTAATTCCAAGCTTAAGCACAATAAAAAGAATCAAGGATAACACCTTAATTCACAAAACACAAAACCGGTTCACTTGACTAGGTAAATGCGGAAATCCTAAGGCAATGGAATGAAATCCAAAGAGCTCTAATTGCTATTATCAATCCAAACAAGTAATCTTCATCAAATAATAACAATTATAATTGAAACCCACGTGAATCAAATCAAGAAAACAAATGGGTCAAACCGCAAATTCCAACCCTTCCTTTAACTATCCAATTCACGCCACAATGAAGAGAATGATATCATATATCAACATAATCAATCCTATAACAAGCTATTGATCACGAATTTTCACATTAAAACAAGTCCAAGAACATCCAAATCAACCTAGATATGACGCACTAGTGATGAAATGGAAAACAACAATAAGGAACCGATATTACTCACGATTTCTCCGTGTTGCACTCGCCACAATTTCAACTTCTTGGGATTGAAATTGATAAGAGAATTTGGAATTAGGAAAACCTTAAGCCCTCTCACGAAATGTGAAGTGTTTGTTTTGCAAAATTAAGCCTCCTCAAACCCTCTCTTAAGCAAGTATTTATACTTGCTACTCCTAGGGTTAAAAAGTGCTCAAAATTACAAGTTTGCCACTTTTGAGGTGGCTAGCCCTAAATGAAAATTACAAGGAAATAAAAGTGTCCCGAAACCAAAATACAACCAAAATAGTTCATAAAGAATAAATATATAAAAGAAATGGTCTTCAAGATGCCGGTCTTCTATAGGATCCATCGGCCCAACTCATCGCCGGTTCAGGTTGGTCCATGGATAACCCACAAGCTGAGTCTGAGGGAGTTTTCCATTGTCCTATAGAATATGATAAGTGTGCCTGTTGGAAAACACGATACAAGAATAATAGAAAAGAGGTTAATATATAAATAATTCCGGGGTCGATCTGCTCAAAATGGGCCCTCAACGCTAAGATTTGAAATCCTTTAGTTCTTGCCCTAATGATAGGTCTTATCGGATTTTTATTCCTATCATGTCCTCAGGCCTCAAAAAGATTTGTCCTCAAATCTAGTAGATCAAATGCAGTAGAGACTTTGTTTCCTCCTAGCAAGTCACTTGAAGAAATATCTTTGCAGAATCCCAATATCTGAAATACTATAGGTGGTGATTGTCTTCTCTCCTCCATTTCTAGGATGTATCTCATCTACAACACAAATAATGACCCATTATCTACTGATGTCTCCCCTGTCTCAACCCATTCCATTGATTTTGTTTCCTCTTTTTCTAACTCATCTATATGATGCTGATCCTCAGGGTCTTCTAATGGTTGGCCCAACTGCTCATTACCCTCTAAAACCTCTGAAGGTGAACATAACTGTCTCTGAACAGTTTGGCCCTCTAATGATTGACTCATCTAACTCCGTTCCATCAACAATACCTTTTTCCCCTCAGAGACGTTATTTTGAATCAAAGCCTTCTTAGCCTCGGATGGTCGATTAATCTGTTGTTGGACATTATGGACCTCTGAAGGTGGCATAGGATTTAGAATACTTCGCTTACCCTCCTTTTGAAACAAATATGTATTTCTAAAGCCATCATGTAAGACCCTCCTGTCATATAACCAAGGTCTACCAAGCAAAATATGAGATGCACACATGGGCAAGATATCACACTCAATTTCATCACAATACTTGTCCCCTATACTAAAGGGTACCCTAGCTCTTTGGGTAACATACAAACTCCCTTGATCGTTAAGCCAATGTAGTTTATAAGGTTTAGGATGTGGAATAGTTGAAAACTTTAGCTTCGATACCAACGATGCAGCTACTACATTAGTACAACTATCACCATCTATTATTAGGACATACAAATTTCCTTGTATCCTACAAGAAGTGTGGAACAAATTTTCCCTTTGTTCTTCCTCCTTACTAGCAAGTGTACTTAATGAGCGTCGCAATACATTAGCATATTGAAGCATTTCACTAGACATTGTGGAATTCAACTCAATCAACACATGAACAATATTCCCCACACCTTTTAAGATCATGATGCAACAATTTTAATTTCCACAAGTTCACTCCATGGCAACACACAAGCAACTACAACAATAATGATGTATTACTTCCACGGCAACAACAAGGTGATTATTGATTACAAGTAGTCTTCAACTTCCACGGCAAATAATGAAGACAAAAGATTAATAAGTAGCTTTCCTAAAATGAATTCCGAATCCCACTATAGGTAGCAACTTTCAATTTGAAATTCAAATAACTTCACTTATTGCAAGCCTTCCTCAATTGGTAACAATGAATTCAAATTTAAAAAGCAATCATTAACTCCCACAACTTAATTGCATATGATTTGAATTCAAATAATTCCTTACTAATAAAACTTAATGTAATATGAAAATTGTACTTCACCAATTCAGAATTACACAATGGAATTCAAAGACAACAAACAACACAACTCCTCATGCCACAAGCTACTTCACGGCAACAATCGGTAAGTTTCACAATTTCAAAAAAATTGCTAAAGTAAACTTCACTTTGTACTTCTGCTCTTCCACGTGAATTAGTGTCCACAAAGTGATATAATAACCTTCCCAAATCAACTCCAACAATCAGCAATTCAAATCCCAATCTAAAGTAATTTCACAATCTCAAACAACAACAACAACACAATTGCGGTTTTCACTTGATCAACTCTAATTGATGATCACTTCCACGAAATTGAATACAACCAATTCCCTTCTCTCAACAAGAGCTCTGATACCAAAATATGATGTGCCTAATTCCAAGCTTAAGCACAATCAAAAGAATCAAGGATAACACCTTAATTCACAAAACACAAAACCGGTTCACTTGACTAGGTAAATGCGGAAATCCTAAGGCAATGGAATGAAATCCAAAGAGCTCTAATTGCTATTATTAATCCAAACAAGTAATCTTCATCAAATAATAACAATTATAATTGAAACCCACATGAATCAAATCAAGAAAACAAATGGGTCAAACCGTAAATTCCAACCCTTCCTTCAACTATCCAATTCATGCCATAATGAAGAGAATGATATCATATATCAACATAATCAATCCTATAACAAGCTATTGATCACGAATTTGCACATTAAAACAAGTCCAAGAACATCCAAATCAACCTAGATATGACGCACTAGTGATGAAATGGAAAACAACAATAAGGAACCGATATTACTCACGATTTCTCCGTGTTGCACTCGCCACAATTTCAACTTCTTGGGATTGAAATTGATAAGAGAATTTGGAATTAGGAAAACCCTAAGCCCTCTCACGAAATGTGAAGTGTTTGTTCTGCAAAATTAAGCCTCCTCAAACCCTCTCTTAAGCAAGTATTTATACTTGCTACTCCTAGGGTTAAAAAGTGCTCAAAATTACAAGTTTGCCACTTTTAAGGTGGCTAGCCCTAAATGAAAATTACAAGGAAATAAAAGTGTCCCAAAACCAAAATACAACCAAAATAGTTCATAAAAGAATAAATATATAAAAGAAATGGTCTTCAAGATGCCGATCTTCTATAGGATCCATCGGCCCAGATCATCGCCGGTTTAGGTCAGTCTATGGATAACCCACAAGCTGAGTCTGAGGGAGTTTGTCCATTGCCCTATAGAATATGATAAGTGTGCCTGTTGGAAAACACGATACAAGAATAATAGAAAAGAGGTTAATATATAAATAATTCCGGGGTCGATCTGCTCAAAATGGGCTCTCAACGCCAAGATTTGAAATCCTTTAGTTCTTGCCCTAATGATAGGTCTTATCGGATTTTTATTCCTATCACGATTAATAGGTGTTTTCGAGCTTTCTAGAGGTGAGGAAGCCAATGTTTGTGGTAGTTTTTGTCAAGAACCACCCTAAGCGGTGGTTCGAGTGGCTACGGTGTGGGTTTCTAAGAGAGAGAGAGAACTCCGGCGAGGGGTTTTTTTCTTTCTTAGTGTTCTTCCACTTTTTCTTTTTCTTCCAATTGCTTCTACTTCCTCCTTTCATTGAGTCTTATTTATAGACTCATGAAAATCCTCCGGATATGTTCAGATTCGACGTGCAGTTGAGACCCATCTTCATCCTCTTTTTATTTTCTTTTTGATTCGTGTAAATCTTTGATTTTCTGTTAGGATTAATGTTAATTTGATGATGTTTATCCTCTTTTAGTTAAAGATCTGCTGGATTTGTGTAAAAATTTGAATCAAAATGGCCAGATTTTGTTCTTCCTACGTCGGCGCCGATCTTGGATGGAGGTAGAAGACGAGTACGTGTCAGGCGCGTGCGCTCGTGTTGTCTAATCAGCTATTGACACTTAGTAACTTAGTGAACAAAAACGCAAAATGACATGAAGTGCCTTCTCAGGATTCGAACCCTCGACCTCACCTCCCCGCACGCATCCTAAGCATGCATATGAGCTAGCTGAGTTGCCTAAATCTTAGTTTTGTATTTAATGCAAATTGTATATAAACGTGGCAATTTTTATTAATTTTACATTATTTTGAAGTTCTAAAATTTTATAAAAATCCCTAAATATCTTTCATTGTTATTTTTTCCTTCATTTTCCAATATTGGTACATTACTCCTATTTATTTTATTTTTTGTCATTATTTTTCCTTCCTATATGAAAAATAGAAAAAAAATGAAAAAAAACATTAATTATGATTAGAGGAAAAAAATGGGGTGTTTACAGTTGCCCCTCTTTGTAGTAAAGTTTAAAAAACTTAACTGCAAAAACAACAAAGACACCATTTTTGCCTAATAGACCAGTGGATAACGCCATGGTTAGTTGGCTATCTGAACTTGGTTCTATTAGGGAGTTGTTTGACTATTAGTTTGAGTAAGGAAAATGCTCCACGAGCTAACAATCCCATGTTGCAAAAAAAAAAAAAAATGATCACTTTATGATTATTAATACTCTTTGGGGAGTGGTCTTAGATAAGAAATATCTCACTAGACTAGTAACCTAGAGGGAGAGATCGTCTAGAAAAGTTCTCTTATGAGCTAACTAATCGATGATAAGAAGTCTCATTAGACTAACAACTTTAAACAGAGATTGTTTAGGAATGTGCTCTTTTGAGCTAATTAACTGATAATAGGAAGTGTTTTACAGGACTAGCAACCTTAAAGAAGAGATTGTTTAGGAAAGCGCTCTTATGAGCTGGTTAATTGATAATAAGAGGCATCTTACAAGACTAGCAACCTTAAAGAAGAAATTTTCAAGAAAAGTCCTCTTACGAGCTGACTAATCGATGATAGGAAGTGTTTCACTAAACTAGCGACATTAAAAAAGACATTGTTTAGAAAAGTGCTCTTATGAGTTGACTAATTGATGATAGGAAGCATCCTACTAGACTAGCAATTGTAATAGGAGGATTTTTAGGAAAGTGCCCCATTGTGGGCTAACTAACCAATAGTGGGAAGCGTCTCTTTAGACTTATAACCCTAACGAAGAAAGTTTAGGAAAATGCCCCATTATGGGCTAACTAACTAATAGTGGGAAGTATCTTTTGAACGATGTCTGAATGCATCTTAGTAACCTAGCATCTTTAAAAAATGCTTCTTATGAGATGATCAAATGATAATGAGAGGTGTCTTTTAGACTAGCCAATTTAAATAGAAAATGTGACTCATGATGAATGATTATTTACTTTAAATGCTTATTGGCTTGTCGTAGATAACAACCAAACAACTAAACCCTCGTGATAATTTGATCTTTCTCTACTTACCCTTGTTTTAAATAGAGAAGAGAGCCCTAATGTATTTTTCCTTCTTGCGAGCATGGCTCTTATGATATTGGTGTTATCCCGTGAATATTCCTGATCTAATGCTCAAAATAGGTGGAATCATACAAAATTCCGTTGAGTTTTATCATCACTTCATTGTTCATTATTTATTATGAGGCATTGGGTAGTTAATGAGATCCTTGATGAGAGTCAAGTCGGAAGAAGGAATGTGGATCCTCTTGAAGTGCCGCTTGGACCGATCACAAGAAGTCGAGCGAAACGACTCAAGGAAGCACTTAACGGGTTGATAAAGGATGTCTATGAAGCCGGAAAGGATTGGAGCAATCATGAAGTTGGAATGGATTGGAACAACCATGGGAAGACCCTTGCTCTTATACAAGTCACACCGGACACTGGTTGAAGAGGGCGTGTACTTTCAAGGCACGACCGTGTAAGAATCTCAAGATTGCACAGAATCATACACGGCTAGATACACGGTTAAAAGGCACGGCCGTGTATGGAGACAAGCAAATCCACAGAAAGATACACGACCAGAAGTACACGGCCGTGTATGTTGCCAGAAGTTGTACAGAAAGGTACACGACCAAAGTACACGGCTGTGTACCCTGCCAACCAGCTTTTTCTGTTTCGTGTTTTTACGCAACTTATCTAAGCTACGTCGTTTTGGACTTGTTTTTCACGAATTCTAACCCTAGTATAAAAGCTCCTAGGGTTTAGAACAACTAAGAATTTTTTTTACATCTTTGAACATTAAACACTTTTGAGAGGCACCTCTTTTGGTTCTTCAAGAACTAAATCGAACTTATCGGATTGATTTCCGTGGCGTTCATCCCGACTTATCAATCGGTCTTCCATCCCGATTGTAGCGTCTTCATTTTTATACCAAGGTTCTTGTCTTGCTTATAGACAACGGGTCGCGGTTTCCACTTTAGGTGTTTGGGCGTCTTAGGCAACGAATTTTCGAACGTATTGGTATTGGGTTTCGTCACTGGTTGGCGTGGTTCATATTAGTTTGGTATCAGAGCTTAGGTTTGTCAAAACATCAAGTTTGGTTGAGGAAGGTAATATCAAAAACCCTAACTCAAATCGTTCATATCAATTATCGTATTCAATTTCGTAGTATTGATTGTCTTTTGATAGTATAATATCGCCTAGGCAATTGTTAAAAAAAAAAGAGAGTAAAAAATCACGACAAAAAAAAGAAGAGAAAAGAAAAGAAAAGAAAAACGTGATCAAGAGCAACAACCAAGACAAAAAAAAAAAAAATCGGATAGAAAAAATAGAGGAAAATTTATGAACCCTAGAGTTGTTTTGAATTCTACGGAAGGAAATTGGTGTAGTTCGGGTTAGTTCTAAGAGAATTGAGAAGAGGAATTGGCGAGTAGATATCATCATTGTTTGTGAGAATACACGAGTGACTGTGTGATATCATCATTTGAGCGAAATACGTAAGGGAGTGTATCGTGAGGTTTAATTATATATATATATTTATGTTAGTACTAATCTTTTCTGCAGGGACAATGTTGAGACAACATTCTCCTGAAGGTGAGAGGGGAAGGTTTGATGCTAGGTTAGTAATTGAGGCGTTGAGGGTGAAATGAAGAGGATGTTCCAAGAGGGAATGGAACAAATTCATGAGACGGTAGAGCAAAGATTAGAGCAATCCACAAATGTATTCCAAGGGCGTAAGAAGGAGAGTCGTTCTAGAAGAGTACCGAAGGGTGGAGATGAAATGTCGGATGATGACTTTGATGAGCCTTCTGTTGGGAGTTATAGAGGATATAGTGGTCGGAATAGAGGAACTAGAGATTGGGAAGATAGAGGAGATAGGAATAGAGAGGATGATCAATTCAGTAGCATAAAGATGAAGATTCCTCCTTTCCAAGGGAAGAATGATCCCGAGGCGTACTTAGAATGGGAGAAAAAGGTGGAGATGGTATTTGATTGTCACAACTATAGTGGGAGAAAGAAGGTAAAACTTGCTGCCATTGAATTTTCGGATTATGCTATAGTGTGGTGGGATCAACTAATGTTGAATAGGAGAAGGAGTGGCGAGCCATCTATTGAGTCTTGGGAAGAGATGAAAAGAGTGATGAAGAAGCGGTTTGTGCCTACGTATTACTATCGTGAATTGTACAACAAGTTGCAAACTCTGAGGCAGGGAAGCCGAAGTGTAGATGAGTATTTCAAAGAGATGGAAGTCACTATGATTAGGGCGAATGTAGAGGAGGATAGAGAGGCTACAATGGCTAGGTTTCTTGTTGGGTTGAATAGAGAAATCCAAAATGTGGTTGAATTGCAGCATTATGTAGAATTGGAGGATATGGTTCACATGGCTATAAAGGTTGAGAACCAACATGAGCGGAAGGGTAGTAGTAATGTACGGTTTTAACAGGGTAATGGGTCATCCACTTGGAAGACTAATCAATGGAAGAAGGAAGAAAAGCCTTTACCCACCAAACCAAAAGGGGAGCTGAGGCAAGCGGGTTCTACTCCTGGTAACCAAGGTAACCCTGATTCTTCTACTTTTAGAAATCGTGACATTAGATGTTTTAAATGCCAAGGTAGAGGCCATATTGCTAGTCAAATAGGCGTGTGATGATTTTGCGTGATAATGGAGAGTATGAGACTGAGGGGGATAGTGAGGAAGATGATATGCCTCCATTAGAGGATGCTAGTGATGATGAGGAGCCTACAATGGCAAGGCTAGTGGCAGTCGTAAAGCGAGCTTTGAATGTACAGGTGAAGGAAGAAGAGGAGGTGCAAAGAGAGAATATATTTCATACTAGATGCTATCTAGGAGATCACATTTGTAGTTTAATCATTGATGGAGGGAGTTGCACCAATGTAGTGAGTAACTTTATTGTTGAGAGGCTGGGGCTCAAAACTGTTAGACACCCTAGTCCATATAAATTGCAGTGGTTGAATGATAGTGGAGAGACTAAGGTGAGTAAGCAAGCATTGATTGGGTTTCACATTGGTAGGTATGAGGATGAGGTGTTATGTGATGTAGTGCCAATGCAAGCATGTCATGTGTTGTTGGGGAGGCCATGACAATTTGATAGGAAGGTTGTTCATGATGGCTTTTCTAACAAGTATACGCTTGTTCACCAGGGGAAAAGCTTTAATCTTAAACCTTTAACACCTAAGCAAGTGTATGAGGACCAGTTGCAGCTACAATAGTCTTTTGCAAAACACAAGGTGAGTGAAAAGCAGAGTGAGAGTGAGAGTGAGAGAGAAAAAGACAATGAGAAGAAAAAGGAATATAAAACTCAAGATCAAAAGGAAAAGGAGAGGAAGGCTGGAAAGAGTGTGAGAGGCCAAGTTGAAGGGGGATCAACTTTGGTGGTGAGTGAAAAGGAGATGGCAGCCTTGCAAAAGGAGAGTTGTATGGCAAGAGCGAGTGTAGTAAGGAGAGCGTTAGTGATGAGGCAACCTATGTTGTTCCTGGTTTTTAAGGAAACATGTTTGACTACTAACGAATTATCTAACTCTTTGCCTAGTGTGGTTATGTCTCTTGTGTAGGACTTTGAAGATGTCTTTCCTGAGGAGATTCCAAAGGAATTACCACCTATTCGTGGTATTGAGCACCAGATTGATCTTGTACCCGGAGCATCGATTCCAAACAAGCCAGCTTACAGGAGCAATCCGGAGGAGACAAAGGAACTCCAAAGGCAGGTCGATGAATTAATGGAGAAGGGGTACGTGAGAGAGAGCATGAGTCCATGTGCAGTGCCTGTGATTTTGGTGCCTAAGAAGGATGGGACATGGAGGATGTGTGTTGACTGTCGCGCCATCAACAACAATACGGTAAGTATCATCATCCCATTCCTCGCTTAGATGACATGTTAGATGAGTTACATGGGTCTAGTGTCTTTTCTAAAATTGATCTGAAAAGTGGATATCACTAAATTAGAATGAAAGAGGGTGATGAATGGAAAACTGCATTTAAGACAAAATATGGATTGTATGAGTGGTTAGTAATGCCTTTCGGGTTAACTAATGCACCTAGTACTTTTATGAGACTTATGAACCATGTTGTGAGGACATTTATTGGAAAATTTGTGGTTGTCTATTTTGATGACATTCTTATTTATAGAAAAAGTTTGGAAGATCATATGTCACACTTGAGGGATGTTTTAGAAGTGTTGCGAAAGGAAAAATTATATGCTAACATCAAGAAGTGCACTTTTTGCACAGACAAAATTGTGTTTCTTGGTTTTGTTGTTAGTGCGCAAGGAATATAGGTTGATGAAGAAAAGGTTCGTGCGATCCAAGAATGGCCTAGTCCAACCAATGTAAGTAATGTGCGGAGTTTCCATGGACTAGCGAGCTTTTACAGGAGATTTGTGAAGGATTTCAGCACCATTGCATCACCACTTACTGAGTTAATTAAGAAGAACGTGGGGTTCAGCTGGGGAGAGCAACAAGAGAAGGCCTTTCAGACGCTTAAAAATAAGCTGACTCAGTCGCCGTTACTTGCTTTACCTAACTTTACTAAAACGTTTGAAATTGAGTGTGATGCTTCAGGATTAGGTATTGGAGCAGTGCTTATGCAGGAGAGAAGACCGATTTCATTCTTTAGCAAGAAGCTAAGTGGGGCAACCTTGAATTACCCTACTTACGACAAGGAGCTATATGCATTGGTTTGAGCCCTGAAGACGTGGCAACATTACCTTTGGCCGAAAGAGTTCGTGATCCACACTGATCATGAATCCTTGAAGTACTTGAGGGGGCAACACAAGCTAAATAAAAGGCATGCTCGTTGGGTGGAGTTCATCGAAACATTTCCATATGTTATCCACTACAAGCAAGGTAAAGAGAATGTCGTTGTTGATGCACTATCTAGAAGGTATACTCTTATCTCTACTCTTAGTTCTAGACTGCTTGGTTTTGAGCACATTAAGGAGTTATATGCTGCTGATCGAGATTTTTGTGAGGAGTATGTGTATTGTGAGAAGAGTGGGCATGGAAAATTTTATAAACATGAAGGATTCTTGTTTAGGGAGAGTAAACTGTGCATTCCAATTTGTTCCTTAAGAGAATTGCTAGTGAGGGAGTCTCATGGAGGAGGGTTAATGGGACACTTTGGCGTAGCTAAAACATTAGGGGTATTGCAGAAACACTTCTATTGGCCTCACATGAAACGAGATGTTGAGAGGATTTGTGAGCGATGTGTCACGTGTAGGCAAGCAAAATCTAGAGTCCAACCTCAAAGGCTTTACACCCCACTTCCCATTCCTCATGAGCCGTGGGTAGATATTTCTGTGGACTTTGTGTTAGGATTACCCAGGTCTAGACATGGTCGGGATTCTATTTTTGTAGTTGTTGATAGATTCTCTAAAATGGCACATTTCATTCCTTATCACAAAACGGATGATGCTTGTAATATTGCCAATTTATTCTTTAGGGAAGTTGTGCGATTGCATGGTATGCCTAGAACAATTGTATCAGATAGGGATGCTAAGTTCTTAAGCTACTTTTGGAAGACCTTATGGGCTAAGTTAGGAACTAAGTTATTGTTTTCTACTACTTGTCATCCACAAACTGACGGTCAAACTGAGGTAGTGAATCGGGCCTTATCTACTTTGTTGAGGGCTGTAATTAAAAAGAATATTAAGAGTTGGGAGGATTGTTTGCCGCATGTTGAATTTGCTTATAACCGTACAGTGCATTCTGCTACTAAATTTTCTCCTTTTGAAATTGTGTATGGTTTTAATCCACTAACTCCTTTGGATTTATCACCTTTGCCTATTTCTGAGTATGTTAATTTAGATGGCAAGAAGAAGGCCGAATTTGTTCAACAGATCCATGAGAAGGCAAGGCTGAACATTGAACGACGAACAGAGTAGTATGTGAAACAAGCCAACAAGGGTCGTCGACAAGCTGTTTTTGAACCTGGAGATTGGGTTTGGGTTCACATGCGCAAAGAATGGTTTCCCGTGCAGCGTCGATCTAAACTACTTCTTAGAGGCAATAGACCATTTCAAGTTCTTGAGCGCATCAACGACAATGCATACAAGATAGATTTGCCTGGTGAGTATCAAGTAAGTGCCACATTTAATGTTACTAATCTTAGTCCTTTTGATGTAGGTGACGATTTGAGGACAAATCCTTTTCAAGAGGAGGAGAATGATGAGATCCTTAATGAGAGTCAAGCCGGAAGAAGGAATGTGGATCCTCTTGAAGTGCCGCTTGGACCGATCACAAGAAGTCGAGCGAAACGACTCAAGGAAGCACTTAACGGGTTGATAAAGGATGCCCATGAAGTCGGAAAGGATTGGAGCAATCATGAAGTTGGAACGGATTGGAACAACCATGGGAAGACCCTTGCTCTTATACAAGTCACACCGGACATGGGTTGAAGAGGGCGTGTACTTTCAAGACACGGCCGTGTAACAATCTCAAGATTGCACAGAATCATACACGGCTAGATACACGGTTAAAAGGCATGGCCGTGTATGGAGACAAACAAATCCACAGAAAGATATACAACCAGAAGTACACAGTCGTGTATGTGACCAGAATGTGCACAGAAAAGTACACGGTCAAAGTACACGGTCGTGTACACGGCCGTGTATGTTGCTAGAAGTTGTACAGAAAGGTACACGGCCAAAGTACACGGTCGTGTACACGGCCGTGTATCCCCTGCCAGCCAGCTTTTTTTGTTTCGTGTTTTTACGCAACTTATCTAAGCTATGTCGTTTTGGACTTGTTTTTCACGAATTGTAACCCTAGTATAAAAGCTCCTAGGGTTTAGAACAACTAAGAATTTTTTTTACATCTTTGAGCATTAAACACTTTTGAGAGGCACCTCTCTTGGTTCTTCAAGAACTAAATCGAACTTATCGAATTGATTTCCGTGGCATTCATCCCGACTTATCAATCGGTCTTCCATCCCGATTGTGGCGTCTTCATTTTTATACCAAGGTTCTTGTCTCGCTTATAGACAACGGGTCGCGGTTTCCACTTTAGGTGTTTGGGCGTCTTAGGCAACGAATTTTCGAACGTATTGGTATTGGGTTTCGTCACTGGTTGGCATGGTTCGTATCAGTAGTGTGTGTATAAAAATGATATAAGAGTTTGTTTAATAACAATTGGTCAGGATGACTGATCGTTTAGAGACATTAACTTTGCTTATAAAAGGAATGAAAACCAAACTCACGAAATTGTAATAGTTGTTGGCATTTATGAATCTTGGCAAAGTTTCAATATTCTTGCTTAGGGATAGTACATTTTAACCGCATTTGCATTAATTAGGTCTCTCAACTTTAGACCATCCATTTGGGCTAATATTAAGGCCCCTCTTGATAACACACTTTTTACAACATATGGACCCTCATAATTTGGGGTAAACTTGCCCCTTGAATCTTGCGCATTTGGGAGAACTTTTCTTAATACCAAATCTCCTTCTTTAAAACATTGGGGTCTTATTCTCTTATTGAATGCTCAGGCCATTTTTTGTTGGTAGCATTGGCTATGATACAATGCGGTGAGTCTTTTCTCATCGATCAAGTTTAGCTAATCAATCCTTTTCTTTACCCACTCGGATTCATCTAGTTGTGCTTTTGATAGAACCTTAAAGGACGGTATTTCGACCTCAATTGGCAATACTGCCTCAGTACCATATACCAAAGAATATGGGGTAATTCCAGTAGATGTTCGAATTGAAGTTCTGTAGGCTATGAGGGCAAATGGTAGCATCTCGTGCCAATCTTTATAAGTGATGGTCATTTTTTCAACAATTCTCTTAATGTTCTTATTGGCCGCTTCTACTGCCCCATTCATCTGAGGTCGGTACGGAGTTAAATTTCTGTGGTTTATCTTAAATTGTTAACACAACTCCATCATCAATTTATTGTTGAGGTTGGTGCCATTATCGGTGATGATTGATTCAAGAACTCCATATCAAGCTATTATGTCTCTTTTCATGAATTGGACTATTATTCCTTTGGTGACACTAGCATATGACGAGGCTTCCACCCATTTGGTGAAATAATTAATAGCTACTAGTACGAATTTATGACCACTGGATGCTTTTGGAGTAATTGGCCCGATAATGTCGATTCCCTACATAGAGAACGGCCATGGTGCGGATAATGAATGAACTTCTTTAGGTGGAGCATTTATTTTGTTAGCATAGACTTGACACAAGTGACAGTGCTTGACATATTTGATACAGTTTGATTCCATCATCAACCAATAGTAACCCATCCTCGTGATTTTTTGGGCAAGCATGTGTCCGTTCATGTGAGGTCCCCATACTCCTTCATGCACTTCTTTCATCAGTTCACCTGTCTCTCTTTTGTCTACACATCTCAGCAACGTGGTGTCAGGTGATCTTCTATAAAGCACAGACCCACTTAATAAGAAATGGCTTGCTAACTTTCTAAGTGTTCTTTGGTCATCTTTGCTAGCCATTTCAGGGTATTTTCTTTCTTGGAGCAAAGTTTTGATATCATAGTACCAAGGCTTATCATCTTGCGCTTTTTCGATTACTAGACAGTGGGTGGGCCTATTTTCAATGGTTGGACTTCGACTCCCCCTATTATTTGAATTATAGATGCTAGTGTGGCGAGGGCATTTGTAAACTGATTTTGAGTCCTTGGGATGTATGTGAAAGTGACTTCCTCGAATTCGTCCATCAGCTCTATCAAATGTTGATGATATGGCACTAATTTAGGGTCCTTAGTTTTGTATTCCCCTCGTGCTTGTAATATGATGAGTGAAGAATCTCCATATACATCCAATTCAAGGATTCCCATATGGCAAGCCATTTTGAGACCGAGGATGCACGCCTCGTACTCTGCAATATTATTAGTATACGGAAATGTGAGTCTCGTCGTTGAGGAGAATTGTGTTCCTTCTAGTGATATCAACACTGCCCCAACCATAATATGGAAATGTAAGTCTCGTCGTTGAGGAGAATTGTGTTCCTTCTAGTGATATCAACACTGCCCCAACCCTATAACCAAATACATTGGTAGCTCCATCAAAGAACATTTTCCATTTAAGGTTTCGCTCTATCTTATATTCTTTTGCTGGCTTACCCTTTTCTATTAATATATTTTCATAAGGGAATTAGGCTTGTGATTCTTGGCAATCCCCCTTAATTAGGTGTTCTGCCAACTAATTTGCTAATGATTGCCCTTTCATCGAATTTTGATTTATATATGTGATATCAAATTCTGATAGGAGCATTTGTCATTTGGAGATTCTTCCTAACAAAATAGGCTTCTTTGCTTAGTATTTCAAAGGATCATGTCTCATTAATAATTCAATAGGATAGTAGAGCGTGTACTGTCTCAACTAATGCATGACCCAAACCAATGGACAATAAGTCTTTTCTATTTCGGAATACCTTTATTCCCCTTCCATGAACTTTTTACTCAGGTAGTATATGGATTGTTCCCTTCCTTCTTCGTCCTTTTGCCTTAGTACACACCCTATAGATTCAGGGAGTATTGTGAGATACAAAAATAAGGGTTTTCCTTATTTTGGGACTACTAAGATTGGGGGATTCATAAGGTAATCCTTGATCTTTTTGAACGCTTTTTTGCATTCATCATCCCATTCTACTGTGGCGTTCTTTCTTAGTAGACAAAATAGTGGACGACACTTATTTGTGAGTTGTGAGATGAAACAAGCTATGTAATTCAACCTTCCCAATAGACCTCTTACTTCCTTGATAGTATGTGGAGAGGGCATTTCCAATATGGCCTATACTTTATCAGGATCAATTTTAATACCTTCTAGGCTTATGATAAACCCTAACAGTTTGCCGGTTGTGACCCCAAAAGTACATTTTTCGGGGTTTAACTTCAGCTGAAACTTTTTCAATCACTTGAATAGTTTTTCTTAAGATAACTGCATGGCTTTCTTCTCTTTTAGATTTAGCTATCATATCATTGAGGTATACTTCAACTTCTTGATGCATTATGTCATGAAGTATCACGACCATGGCTCTTTGGTACGTAGCCCTAGCATTCTTCAAATCAAATGACATAACTTTGTAATAGAAAGTTCCCCATGTTGTGATAAAGGTTGTCTTGGTCTTATTTTCTTCCACCATTTTTATTTGGTTATATATCCTGAGAAACCATCCATAAACGAGAAGAGATGATTTCCTACAGTATTATCTACCAAGAAATTTATGTAAGGTAGAGGGAAGTTGTCTTTAGGCGTGGCTTGGTTTAGATCTCGAAAGTTTACACATACTCGTACTTTCCCATTCTTCTTTAGAACAGGGACTATGTTTGCTACCCATTCTGGATAGTTTGATACCTCAATGAATCCAACTTCTAACAGCTTCTTAACTTCCTCTTTAATCTTTAATAAAGTGTTGGCCTAAATCTTCTCAATTTTTGTTTTTTAGGTTTGACATCTTCTCTTGTGAGTATCTTGTGAACTACTATTGACTGATCGAGTCCTGGCATGTCGCCATACGACTAGGCGAATGCATCTGCATATTCAGTTAATAGCTCAGTTACCTCGTGCTTTTGCTCATTACTCAAGTTAGCCCCAATTTTAAGGTTTTTAGGCTCTTCTTCGATTCTTAGATTAACTATCTCCATTGGCTCATCAATCAAGATTTTACCTTGTTCATGTTTTTGCTAACTTTCTTGTATCGCTTCATGGCTAATAATATCGCTTCCAATGGCTGACCCAGCAGTGTCGGAAACGATATCAATATTTTCATTACTTACCTACACGAAATGTCCCTAACATTCGAAAGTATTGAATCTACGGGGAAAGTGAGGCGAGAGTGTATAAGTAAAGGAAAGAAATAACCTGTAATTTTATTGGTATTTATTGAAGAGTTTTATTAAACAATAGTGAAAAAATACAACGAAGTTCGACTATAATTGTTTCCTATTCGCGAGCTAACCTAGTGCTATTTAGAGGATAAGAAAACCAGTTATTAAGAGCTGGATGTTGATTGGACATGTGAGAGGCTGAGCCCTCATCGTTGATATCAGCTTGGATTATTCTCGACTCTTGAGTGCTAGCTGGCCGCGGAAAAATTTGTTGAAGGGGTGGGAAATTCATTCGAGTGTCATTCAACTTCTCTCTCTTTTTGCATCCGACATATCTTGCTTGAGTTTCTTCTTTTACGATAGGAATGTACCCTAGTCTAAACGTCCCTTGCTGCCCCACTTTGAATTGATGCCCCTCTTTGCTCATGACCATGCCTACTTCATTAAACATTTGGAGCCCCAAATCCTCAGGACCATCTTCCCCGATGTAGGGTATAGCTATTTCCTTGTAGATGGCATAGTCCTATTCACCCAATAAGGTGTTTATTTGACCATTTGCTATAAATTTGACCTTTTGGTGGAGACTCAAAGGTATGGCTTCTACGGTATGTATCCATGGCCTTCCCAGTAGTAGATTGAAAGACCTTGGTATGTCGAGGACTTAGAATGAGATATTAAGCACTTACGTGGCATTCTCTATCGATAAGCTAATTTCCCCCACTATCTCCCTCTTGGAACCATCAAAAGCCCTAACCACCATTGAACTTAGCTTGATATTGCTCATATCGACTCCCAACAGATCGAAGGTGGTTAAAGGGCACACATTAAGGGAAGATCCATTATCTATGAAGACCCGAGAGATTATTGTGTCGTTACATTTTACCACTATGAAAAGTGGTTTTGTGTGTTGATCTCTGTCTTCTCCTAGTTCTTTAGGGGAGAAAGATATTTGATCCATAATGAAGATTGAATCCGCGACATAGCTTAGTCTTTCTGTTGCGATGCCTTTTGGTACCTTGACTTGTTTAAGCACTATGAAGAGTGCTTCTCGGTGAGGCTCAAATGTCGTGAGAAGGCCCATAAGTGATATTTAGGATGGAACTTTATTGAGCTGCTCCATGATCTTGTACTCACTTGATTTGATCATTTTTGTGAACGTGGGGAGCCCATCTTCTTCTTCTTTTTCCAATTCAGTGGTAGGCTCTTCGGCAAAGGTCTTGTTTTTAGGATCATAAACTCTTCCTGAACGGGTGATTCCTTCTATAATAGAAGATTTTTCTTGATTAAGGGCCTAATAGTCAAATGGTGTTGCTTTATACTTTTCTGGGGGTATTGGGACATTAAACACATATTTTTTCTTTGGGATCTTCACTTCCATTTCTTGCCCTTCATAACACCTTATAACTATTGGCTTTTAGTCTGATCTGATCATGTTCACGGACTCATTTTTCTCCCTTGGTGGGTTATCCTCCTTTCAAATTCAAGTCCCTACCCACTAGGCAGCCTATAAACTGTTGGGGTGAATGAATAATTTACTAGGTATTCAAACCTCCCGTATGATTCACTCGGGGTGTCAACTATCGGATCTCCTACCAACCACCTCTTCTTTATCTATGATCTAGGGGCTTTATTTAAGACTTTGTATGGGCAACTTGCTCACTATGCTGTTGTCTTTGTTGGTTTTAAGGGCTCCTTTGATCTGGGGTTCGGCCCTTCAGATGTGATCATGTTAATTGTAGGCTTATGGGTAGGTAGGGGATTATTGTTGACATTTAGTGTTGGTGTGTTGACAAAATCCAACTACACTATCCCTGTGTCGATTAGATCTTGGATTTTATTCCGGAGTCTCCAACATCTTTTTGTGGAATGTCCTTCCTGTCTTATGTGATATTCACATTTGAGATTGGAATAAAAATTCCTTGGCATGTATCGATCGTTGGGGATCTCAAAGCTAATCAAGTTATTTGCTCGTAATCGGGCAAAAACCTGGCTGAGTGGGATAGATATTGGAGTAAACTATCTCGCAGTTTTCGTAGTTTGGGTCTGACTTGCTGATGATTGCTAGATTAGGGTGTTCATTACTTAGAAGGTTACATGAGACCTAAATCTATCAACCCTGCTTGAATTAACCGTACTGACGGTAGACTCTTTGGCTTTGTTACCCCCCATAGGTCTTGGAGATGACGTAATTTTGGGAGAGTCGACAATCTGAAGTTTTCCAGATGTAATGGCATTCTCTATTCGGCATCCTGCTACTACTAACTCCGCAAAGTTGGATTATGTCTATCCTACTAGACGTGCGAAATAAGTCTTTTCTATCATGTTGACGAATATGAATGTTAACTACTTCTTTGAAATTGGGGTTGAAATCCTAGTAGCTTGAGCCCTCCAACGTTGGGCGTATTCTTTGAAGGACTCGTTGTGCCACTTCCGAAGGCTTCCTAGATCTAGTACTGAAGGGGCAACTTCAATGTTGAACTTGTATTGCTCGTAAAATGCACGAGCGAGTTTATCCCAAGTGTTGACTTGATTGAGATCTAACTGTGCATACTAGATGAGAGTAAGACTCGTGAGGTTGTCCTGGAAGGTTTGGACCATGAGTTGGTTATATTGTGTATATTTTCTCATTTTCTACATGTGTAGCCTGGTATGTATCTTAGGACAACTAGTGCCATTATACTCTTCGAATTTTGGGACCTTAAACTTTTCTGGATAGGCTTCTTCCCCATAAACTAATGGATTAGTAATGCCGGTTTGCTTAAAATTGTTAGGTCCTTCCAAAGTCTTCATCTTGTCAGCCAACTATTGGAAGAGCTTCCTTTCTATTTCTTTTTGTCTATCCTCCATTTCCCTTTTTATGTCATTTGAGGTTGGACCGAGATTGACTTTCGGTTCATATTCGAATGCAAGGTTGAGACGGGAGTTGATTTTTTCATATTCTAGTGGTTGATTCTCCACTGCTTTCCCTTTTTGAGCTCTTGAATGCTCCTCATGAGTAGGCTGGGTGGTACGAAGGAGGCCAATGCTTTTAGTCAAGAGGCAAACTTACATAACCAATTGTTGGACTGTTTGTTCTAGGGATACGATCTTTAGATCCGAGGCAGCATTTGTGATAGAGTTGTCATTGTGGTCATTGTTGTTGTTGCCATTGCTGTCCATCTTGGTTTTGAAGCGAATGTTGATTGGAATCCTTGGAGGGTTTGGTTGTTTAGGAGCTATTTTTGATACTTAGTAAGCATTTATTTAGTTGATGTATATTTATGAGTAAATATGATGCATGTATCACACAGATGCAAAAAGAAAAGGGGCCAGCATTTGATTAATGATATAATACTGAAATTTTATTAATATTGCAAACTAGGAGTTCAGTGCTTTTATTGAAAACATGAGAAAAAAAAAAAACAATATCATCTAGCCTCATAATTCCTAGACTTCTTCTTCTTTGGCTGTGAAGGTGTTGATTCTCCATTGATGACAGCTTCTAGTGCTCTAACTCTCGCTTGAGTCTTCTCCAACTGGGCTTCTAGGGCTTTGTTTCTCTAGTTAAACTCCTTGAATCTACTTTTCCAGATGTTCTTCTTGTTGTCCGCGGTCTTAAAGTGGACTTCCATTTGAGCCTTGACCTATTCCATATAGGTTTTTATTTTTAGACTTAGGTTGTTTGGCGCAGGCTGGGTGACATCTAGAACTCGATACACCCTCTCTCCTGTCTAGTACAATTGGTTGATCACAAAATCTTTGGTAGCTCGGTGTTTGCCAACTTCCCCATCCAGATCTCCAAGGTCTATATTGGGACTCTCAATCCAGGCTTCCCATAGGGCTCTAACCTCTACTAACTTGGTGATTTTCTCAGCCACTAACATGCTTGAATCTTGGTATTCGAAAGTCATTCCTTCCAATGATGGTCTGTAAACCATGTCTTGAATAGTGTCGAATTAATGAACCATTGAGTTTGGATGATACCCTATGCACCCATTAAGCTTAATTAATGGAACGGCCTGAAAGTTCTTGCATGTTAGGATAACCTTATTGCAACGGTTCCACATAGCTGTCCAAAGAATATCGTTAGTATTGAAACCTTTGAGCACTTTCACCCAACTATGGCTAGAAAGATCATCAGGCAGCTTCATCCTTTCTATGCAAGAATCTACAAGATCTACTTACTGGGCTAATCATTTCCTAGCCATGTTTAACCCGAAGCACTTAAGATGGCTCATGAACTAGATTTAGATGAGGTTAATGTTCGAGCGAAGAATTCCATGACCCTTCTTCTTTACAAAACTTAGATTCCAAATCTACTCAACTAGTAGGGCCGGGATATAAGATTTCCCTTCCAAGAATCGAAACACCAATTCCGTAACCCTGTAATGGATGTGAAAAATCCCAATAGGAAAAAGGATAGTTGCAAATGCTGTTAAGATGAAAGCATAAACTTGTCTTTATTTGTAACTCTTGGGATCTCCACATAAGATGTCTTTCTTGCTCCCATCATCACATTGAGCTATAAACTAAGCCTCTAATTCATCCATTTGAAGGCAATACCCGTTGCTGTTTTCCAATGCTTAGTTAATCACTACCTTGCGAACTACTAGAAGTTTACTGAAAATACCTGTTGGCTTAGCTTTTGGGTCTGGCACATATACCCTATTGGTAAGTGAAGGGGCTTGCAAAAGTTGAGTATATTCCTCTATGGTTGGCATGATCTCGTGTGGCTCAATAAAGAAAGCCGTGGGCTCAATTTCACAAAGGTGTGAGACAGCCCGAATTAAAGGCATGTTGACTTCCAATTTCGTTAGTGAGAGGATAGGCCCTATCTTGCCCTATATGAAGGTTTGTTCCTCAGGGCTATACAAGGTGAACCAATGGTCCAGTACCAGTTTTGGATCCAAAGGCTTACAAACCCGGATTTCCTTACGAAGGAGACGATCGATTACAACACTAGCCATCTATCAGGATTACAATAAAAACTTCCAATTACAAACAAATTTATTACTAAATATCATTAATTCTTTTACAAGTAAATTCATTTGAACTCCAAAAGAAAGGAAATTACATCATTAATCATTTGCTAGCCTATGACTTCATGTATGCAAAGAAGGTGGGTTCTAAAGGTTCCCAAGCTCTATGGCCTCCCACATTCTCGAAGAAATGGATCTCAGGCCATATCGAAGAATTGGATGGGGTAGCCTAATCAGCCTTGAGCGATGATTATTTCACTTCACTCGAAACCTACACAATGGCTCCCTATCCTAGGGTCCTAAGACGGCCTGGGTCTGACCGCATCTAATTATGCAATTGCATGCATAAAAACTCAATAGAAATAAAAAGAACTAATCCTTATTAGATCCCTAGATCACGAATAGATACAAACATTAGTGCAAACAATATTTCACAACATAAGAGCTAATTAAAGATATCTAGAAATGATGATTTCAGAAGGTTTAAGTAGCTAACCGACTATGGGTTCCCAATGGAGTCGCCATCCTATCAAGTCTAATTTGAAAATTTTATATTGTTTTCCTAATTCGATTCATATTAGATCTTATGCTCATTCAATATAAATCATTGACTTGAACTAGGAATTTTATTATTTATTTGGAGTCGCCACCCAACTAGAGTTGGGAAAAAATTATAGAATTAGAATTAATTGAGCAGATTAATTCTAATGTAAATAACTAGTCGATGAAATCTCATTTTTTTTATTCTTATGAAAGAAAAAGAGATTTTCGACTCGGGGTTATCCTATTAAAACCCTAAGTTACCACCTTATCCTTTTAAAATCCGAATTATGTTATGATATCTTCTTTAGCATAAAAAGAAAATATTAGAAAAAAATGATATAAGGATTATACTAATAATGATTTAAAAAATATTTTTTATTCTTTTTAGAGTTGCCCCGTAAAGATGCTTATGTACCCACTATTCGGGATCCAATAGGTCATAGTTTGCTTCTTTATAAAACTTTAGTGGATTAGCTAATTTTAATTACGAAAACATGCTAGGTTTACGTTTATTACCATTTAAATTTATTTAAAGAAATTTGTAAGCCTAGGCTTTATTTCTTAATTAAAAAAAAACTAAAACTTCTAATTTTTTGAAAAATATCAATTATTTTTATTCATTTATTTCATGAAAAGAAGTTTTCTAAGTGATAAAAATACTTATTATTTTTTTATTAATTTTTATTAATTATCTATTAATTATAATAGACATATATATTTATTTTTTTAGAAAACTCTAAACCTAGTCCTATTAATACATTCATAAAATAAAAACATACATCTTTATATTTTTTATATTTTCTATTCTATTATTATCATTTTTGTATTTTTATATATATTCTTACTAATAATAATAAATAAAAAATAGAGAGATCCAACTAACCTAGACGCAGGTTGCGGTTCGGGTTGGGTCGTATT
The DNA here is from genome assembly GCA_037954665.1 of Laguncularia racemosa. NCBI lineage: Eukaryota > Viridiplantae > Streptophyta > Magnoliopsida > Myrtales > Combretaceae > Laguncularia > Laguncularia racemosa. The sequence goes on along the minus strand of JBBMOL010000181.1, from coordinate 313,116 downwards.
AGGCATGCACACGGTGATCGGAGCTCTTCGACGATGACTTTCCGATGGCGATTAGCAGCGATTAATAGGTGCTTTCGAGCTTTTTGGAGATGAGGAAGCCGATGGCGGTGGTAGTTTTCATCAAGAACTACCCTAGGCGGTGGTTCGAGTGGCTACGGTAAGGGTTTTTGAGAGAGAGAGAACTCCGGCAAGGGGTTTTTTTCTTTCCCATTGTTCTTCCACTTTTTCTTTTTCTTCTGATTGCTTCAGCTTCCTCCTTTTGTTGAGTCCTATTTATAGACTCACGAAAATCCTTTGGATATTCTCAGATCCAACGTGCGGTTGAGACCTATCTTCATCCTCTTTTTTTTTTTCTTTTCGATTTGTGTAAATTTTTTATTTTCTGTTAAGATTAATGTTAATTTAATGATGTTTATCCTCTTTTAGTTAAAGATCTGTTGGATTTGTGTAAAAATTCGAATAAAAACGGCCAGATTCCACTCTTCCCATGTCAACGCCGATCTCGGATGAAGGTAGAAGACGAGCACACGCCAGGCGCGTGTGCTCATGTCGTCTAATTAGCTATTGACACATGGCAGCTTGATGAAAAAGAAAACCGTAAAACAGCACGAAGTGCCTTCCTAGGATTCAAACCCTCGACCTTGCCTCCCTGCATACGTCTTAGGCGTGCACATGAGCCAGTTGAGTTGGCCCAAATCTTGGTTTTGTATTTAATGCAGATTATATATAAACATGGCAATTTTTATTAATTTTATATTATTTTGAAGTTCTAAAATTTTATAAAAATCCCTAAATATCTTTTATTATTATTTTTACCTTCATTTTCCAATATTGGTGTATTATTCCTATTTATTTTATTTTTTGTCATTATTTTTCCTTCCTATCTGAAAAATTAAAAAAAAAACATTATTATGATTAGAGGACAAAAATGGAGTGTTTACAATATGTATTGAAAAAATAATTCACATATCTTTGTTGAAGCTATTACGGTACTTTTTGGGGTCTATTATGTAGTGCATAGATCTTTCAAAAGGTATTTTCATGTTTCAATCATTTAACAAAATGTTTAGATGTCTTCCCCATGCGCACTTGTTTGACAAACAAACACCCCCCACCACCCCCTCCTCTCCTCCTTTTTTATTTTTATTTTTTGTGTATCCATTTTTGGATTAAAACCTTTAAATCCTTATTTAATGCACATAGTTGACCATAAAACAATACCTGATAGGAATCAAAATTCGACAAGACCTATCATTAAGGCAAGAACCAAAGGATTTCGAATCTTGGCGATGAGGGTCCATTTTGAGCAAATCGACCTTGGAATTATTCATTTACTAACCTCTTTTATCTTATTTATGTATTATATATTCCAATAGGCACACTTATCAGGCTTTACAGAGCGATGGACAAACTCACTAAAACTCAGCTTGTGGGTTATCCATGGACCAACCTAAACTGGTGATGAGCTGGGCCGACGAATCCTATAGAAGACCGGCATCTTGAAGACCAATTTCTTTTATATATTTTTCATTTGCATGGACTATTTATGTTGTAATCATTTTAGAACACTTTTTCTTTTATTGTAATTTTCATTTAGGACTGGCCACCCTAAAAGTGGCATAGTTGTAATTTTGTGCATTTTCTAAACTAGGGTTTGAGGAGGCCATTTTTCAGAATTAGACAAACACTTTTTCGTGAAGATTAGGGTTCCCTTAATTATCATTAGAATCTTATCAATTTCAATCCTAAGAGTTGAAATTGTGGCGAGTGCAACACTTGAAATTGTAAGTAATATCAATTTCATTTTATTGTGATTTCTTTTCTTCTCTAGTGTGTAATATCTAGGGTTGAATTGAGATAGTTCTTGGTCAGATTTGCTTCATAATCATTTCAAATTTTTATGCTTAATTGAGTTACTTTTGCACTTGAATTCGGTTCATCCATTGTGTATGCTTCTTGAATCATAATTAGCATTTGGTGGAAAGGGGTTCTTCAAGTTGAAAATTTGTTGATCTTGTATATTATTCACATGGATTTACATGTGATTAGGGTTATGTTGGAAGAAATTATCCTTATGGAATTGTAATTGCATCATTGAGTATTTGGATCTCATTGCATCTTCATTAGGGTTTACGTAATTTTTGTCCCCTTTGAACTGGTTTGATCTTGTGAATTGAAGTTGTTCCTTTGGTTCATTTGCATGTGCTTAGACCTTAGTTTTAGGCACATCATAATTTGGTATCAGAGCTTATCATTCTTAGATATGCAATCCTCATACATGTTCATATTTGTGGATTTGGAATTATAAAGATTGACGGTTTATGAAATTTGGAGGACTAGTTTGATTTCATTGTGTAATTGGTCTTTCAATTTGGGTTTTTGTGTGCTTGGGTTTGGTTTTGAGCACATTATCTTTTGGTATCAGAGCTTGTGGTTGTGAGAAGGGATTATTGGATTTTGAATTTTGGAAATTTAGGGTTCATGTCCTTACATCTTCATTCCAAAATTGGGAGTAAATTGAAATTGTTGTTGTCATTGTTTGAAGTGGTGTGAATTGTCTTGAGTAGAAGTTGAATTTGCTGCATGTTAGAGTGATTTTGAGTACTTTTTGAAGCTTCTATGTTGTGGGCTTCATCGTGAAGGAAGAGGAAAGCTAGTGCTTTTGAATGTAAATTCAGAAGTGTGAAATATCTCCAATTGTGTACAAAAAAGAAGTGTGAACTTTACTTGTTTGTTTTTTGGAAATAGTGGGCGCAATTGAGCAATTTCCAGATTTGAGTTATGTGGAAGATTTGGAAATTATTTGATTTTCAAAACAAACATTAAGTTGAAGAAGTTAATGTGTGGTTATTTGAATTTGAAAATTACTTCTTACCAATTGTGGAAGGGTTGCAATTAATGAAGTAGTTTGATTTTCAAATTTAAATTGTTGTTGCCTTGTATAAGTTACGGTTTGCTTTGGTTTTTTATAGTGGCAAGGAAGTGTATACTTTGAAGTATTGTATGTAGAGTTGTGCTTACAAAAAAAAAAAAAAATTGTGGAGGTTGTTGCACCGTGGTTGTATGTGTATGAATTGTGGTGTAAAAAGGAGTATTGAATTGTTGGTGTTGTGTTTGTATGTTGAGTGAGGGAATTGCCATTTGTGAATTTGTCGAAGTTGTGTGAAGTAAGGTGTTGCACATTGAGGCTAAAGTGTGAGAGTGTAGTGCATGGATAACAAACCGTGAAGGAGAAGAGTGGTAGTGTTTCAATTGTGAAGTGAAATTGTGTAGTGTGTGCATTTTCAGAAAGTGGAGGAATTACAATTATTATTTTTAGATTTCAAATCAGAATTGAAAGTGTACATTGGGAGGTTAATTTGAAATCTCAAATACACATTAAGTCATAGTTAATTGTGTATCTTTTGAATTTGAAAAAAACATCTTACCATTTGTGGAACATTGCAATTATTGAACTCATTTTGAATTTGAAATTTGAGTTGCCTTTGTTGTTGAAGTTGTGGTTCGATATTTGTGTGGAAGTGGGGAAAGTGCACCGTGGCTTGAAGATGAGTTTATGTAGTGTTGTGATGTGCCTAATCACTCTTTAAAGCACATCTAAAAGACTTAAGATCAACTATTTCAAGTCTAGGCAAAATCAGATCAAAAAATGGCACTTTTCAAATGAACCTTAATGTTGAAATGATGAAATTCAATCAACCAATAATATAATCAGAATACCCCAAAGAAAATGCCTTCTAACAACACTCTAACGTCATATATTCTACGTAAATGAAGCCTCAATTTGACAAAGAAAACCGTAAAGTAAGATTCCTTTCCCAATTGGTGAAAATCACGTTTCCTAGGGAAATTTTCAATGATGATCCAAATCAAATGATAAGCACTTCAAATAAACACAATAATTCGTGAATAATAACATGTAAATCTGACCAAGAACTATCTCAAATCAACCCTAGATACAACACATTAGAGAAGAAAAGAAATCACAACAAAATGAAATTGATATAACTCACAATTTCAAGATGTTGCACTCGCTACAATTTCAAGTCTTGGAATTGAAATTGATAAGAGTTGGAACCAAGGTATGATCCCTAATTCACACGTGAAAAGAGGTGTATATTCTGCAAAAATAATCTCCCTCAAACCCTCTCTTAAGCAAGTATTTATACTTGCTACTCCTAGGGTTAAAAAGTCCTCAAAATTACAAGTTTGCCACTTTTAAGGTGGCTAACCCTAAATGAAAATTACAAGGAAATAAAAGTGTCCCAAAACCAAAATACAACCAAAATAGTTCAATAAACATTTACAAGATACAAAATAACATAAATCTTCATGATCCAATGCCTCATAATAGAGAACAATCGCAGCGGGCCTTTGATTGTTACCCAAAAAAATGTCCTGTGTCCAACTGAAGTTGTAGGACATTTTGGCACCCCATGGAGATATATAATTGTACCTGTAAGATTATTCTCAATGTTTATTAGAAATAAAGACATAAGATAAAAGATGAGCAATTTGGTCAATCATCCAGATTGGGTTCTGAAGAGGTTGATAGTGCTAGAATTTTTCCCATCATGTTGGGTTTTTGTTAATTTAGTAAAAGCTGTATACATTTGGTGTTGGTTATTGTAAGTGTTGTCAAGGACATTGTGGTAGTGGCATGATTGGTGGTGGAACAATGAGCAAGAGAGTTTTGTGACGGTGGAGTTGTGCATTTGTGCTTGTGTTAAGGTACTGCAATTTGTGATTTATTATAGTGTGAAACCCTAACAAGAAAGGAAGGTTTTGAGTAGTAGAATTTAAAATTCAAACAAGTCATTAAAGTGTGAAAGTAATTGAACTAGTTACTTAAACACTTGTAGTTGAATTTAATTCTATCTACTTGAAAGTAGTTGAGTGTACTTCATTTGTGGCTTGGTTGTCTACTTGAACCATGGAAGTGTGAAGATAATTATTGTGTTGTTGGGTTTGAACACAATCATGTCTAGTGAGATGTTTCATTATACTAATGTATTGCATCGGACATTGACTATAGTTACTACTAAGGATGATGAACAAAGGGAAAACTTGTTCCATACTTCTTGTAGGGTACAAGGAAATTTATGTGTCCTTATAGTTGATGGTGGTAGTTGTACCAATGTGGTAGCAACATCGTTAGTATCGAAACTAAAACTTGCTACTACTCCACATCCTGAACCGTATAAATTACATTGGTTTAGTGATCAGGGGAGTTTGCATGTGACCTAAAGAGCTAGGGTACCTTTCAGTGTAGGGGATAAATACTGTGATGAAATCGAGTGTGATATTCTACCTATGTGTACATCCCATATATTGCTTGGTAGGTCTTAGTTATATGACAGGAGGGTTTTACATGATGGCTTCAGGAATACTTATGTATTCCAAGAGGGAAAACGAATTATTCTGAATCCGATGTCGCCTTCAGAGGTTCAAAGGGTTCAACAACAAATCAGTAGACCATCAGTGGGCCATGAGCAGTTGAACCAACCCTTAGAGCACAAAATTTGTTAGTCACAGATGTACAAACCTTTAGAGGATCCTGATGATCATAGTCAGATGAGCAGACTACCAGAAAACCAAACTGTTCAGGGATAGTTGTGCTTACCTTCAGAGGTACTAGAGGCTCATGAGCGGTTGAGTAAACCATTAGAGTATTCTGAGGGTCAGAGTCAAATGAGTCTATCATCAGAGAGCCAGACTATTCAGAGACAGTTGTGTTCACCTTCAGAGGTTTCAAAGGGCAATGAGCGGTTGGGCCAACCATTAGAAAGCCATGAAGATCAGCGACATATAGATGAGTTAGAAAAGGAGGAAATGGTTTCAGTAGAATGGGTTGATATAGGGGTGACTTTAGTGGATAATGGAGCATTATTTGTGTTGCAGATAAGATACGTCCTAGAAATGGAGGAGAGAAAACAATCACTACCTGTGGTATTTCAGATTTTGGGATTCTGCAGTGATATTTCTTCAGGTGGCTTGCTAAGAGGAAATAGAGTCTCTACTGCATTTGATCTGTTAGATTTGAGGACAAATCTTTTTGAGGCCCAAGGAGATGATAAAAATCAAATTCGACAAGACCTATCATTAGGGCAAGAACTAAAGGATTTCGAATCTTGGCGATGAGGGTCCATTTTGAGCAAATCGACCTTGGAATGATTCATTTACTAACATCTTTTTATCTTATTCATGTATTATATATTCTAATAGGCACACTTATCAGGCTTTACAGGGCGATGGACAAACTCACTAAAACTCAGCTTGTGGGTTATCCATAAACTGACCTAAACCGGTGATGAGCTAGGCCGATGAATCCTATGGAAGAGCTAGCATCTTGAAGACTAATTATATATATATATTTGTTATTTACTTAGACTATTTATGTTGTAACCATTTTGGGATACTTTTATTTAGTTGTAATTGAGTTTTAGGACCATCCACCCTAAAAGTGGCATAGTTGTAATTTTGTGCATTTTCTAACCCTAAAGGGAGCAAGTATAAATACTTGCTTAAAGTAGGGTTTGAGGGGGCCAATTTTTCAGAATAGAACATACACTTTACGTGAGGGAATTAGGGTTCTTCCTAGTTTATTTTCTCTTATCAATTTCAATCTCAAGAATTAGAATTGTGGCAAGTGCAATAAGGGGAAATTGTGACTCATATCAATTTCTAATTGTTGTGTTTTCTTTTCATCTTTAGTGAGTCATATCTAGGGTTGGATTAAAGTCTTCTTGGTCAGATTTTGGATTGCTTTTGTAATCAAACCTTCATTGCATAATTGATTGGTTTTTAGCACTTGTTAATTCCATCAATTTGTACTTGTTCTTGTGGCATGGAGCTTCTTTGTTGTAAGGAGGATCACGGTTTGATTTGTGTATTGTTGATTGGGATTCTCTTGGAATTAAGTTAGTTAATTGATTTAATTGAGGATTATCATCTTTGTGGATTTCATTTCCTTGATTTTATCATTTGATTCATCATTCCTCAATTAAGGTTCACACAATTTTTGTCCCCTTTGAACTGGTTTGATCTTGTGAATTGAAGTTGTTCCTTTGGTTCATTTGCATGTGCTTAGACCTTGGTTTTAGGCACATCAATACCTTATAATGATATGCCACTCCAATTGTAATCGACAAACACTAATCAAGGAATAATTAAACAAAGTTACCAAATTGGCATAGATCCCTCTTTCAACCATGAACCCTAATGTTTAAGAATAAAGAACAACTGAAATATAAATTCTTACCAGATATGACGCACTAGTTGATATGAAATCGGTTTGCTCTGATACCAAACTGATACGAACCACGCCAACGTGTAACGAAACCCAATACCAATATGTTTGGAATTTGCTACCCAAGATGCCAAACACACTCAAGTGGAAACCGCGACCCGTTGCCTATAAGTGAGACAAGAACCTTGTTATAATATGTAGACGCCATAATCGGGATGAAAGACCGATTGATAAGTCCGGATGAACGCCACGGAATAAAAATCTGATAAGTTCTAGATTAGTTCTTTAAAGAACCAAGAGAGGAATTCTCTTAAAGTGTTTTCAAAATTGTATGTTGTTTATCCTATTTTCTATCTTGTATCTAAACCCTAGGAGCTTTATATTAAGGTTTACAATTCGTAACAATGATGCCCCAAAACGACATAGCTTCAATAAGTAGTGTAAAATAACAAAATAATGACTTAAAGGCCGGCAGCGTGGGAATGAAAGCTGGTGGCCTTAGAGCCGGCGTTGGAGATGTACACGACCGTGTACTTCTAGTCGTGTATTTTTCTATGGAAATTCTTGGAGATGTACACGACTGTGTACTTCTAGTCGTGTATCTTTCTATGGAAATTCTTGACACCATACACGGACGTGCCTTTGAACCGTGTATACGATCGTGTATGATTCTGTGTAACCTCCAGACTCCTACACGGCTGTGCCTTGTAAAGACACGCCTTCTTCAACCCATATCCATTATGACTTGTACAAGAGTAAGGGCATTCCCATGGTTGTTCCAATCTTTTCCAACTTCATGATTGCTCCAATCCTTTCCGACTTCATGGACATCCTTTATCAACCAGTTAAGTGTTTCCTTTAATCGTTTCGCTCGAGTTCTTGTGATCGGTCCAGGTGGCACTTCAAAAGGATCTACATTCCATCTTCTGGCTTGGCTCCCATCAGGGCTCTCATCACTAGTAGAATTAGAAACAACTTGTAATTGTTGATTCAACACACAACAATCCAAGCCTCACTCGCCATAACCCTAATTTAGAATTAATAAAAGCGATGAAAGAGAAAAGTCTCCTTTTCATGTGAAAACAAGCTACAAAATGTTCCAAAAGTCCATTTGTTGTTCTCCTTTACAAGTATTTATACTAATCCCTAAATATGGAAAAATAACATAAAAAGAATAATGACATAAGGCTAGTCTTCTATGCCCATCTCGGTCAAAAAAAAAAAAAAAAAAATACACAACACAAGGTCGACTCCTCTTGGTTCATTTCGGTTCATCATGGACTGTGACTCATCTCCAAACCAAGTGCTAGTGTGTTTGATCGTCTTCCTATAATACTGATAAGTGTATTTGATTAAATACAAAACAATCATATAAAGTAAATGAAAACACTATGTGAATGTTTTTCAAGTTCCATTTGCTCAAAAAGGATTCTCAATGTTAAGTTTTGTAGTCCTCTGGCTCTTGCTCTTGTTATGAGTCCTGTTGATGCATTAGTTTGATTCCCATCATCTCCTTAGGCTTGTTGAAGATTTACCCTCAAATCTAATGGGTCTTCATGGGTATTATTTAGTATATAAGGCGATAGATCTGCAACATTGAATGTAGTAGAAACATTGTATTCTCCTGGTAACTGTATTCTGTATGCATTGTTGTTGATGCACTTTAGAACTTTGAAAGGTCTATCTACTTTGGGTGAAAGCTTTTGTGACTTCTTATGGGGAAACCTGTCTTTACCGAGATTAATCTAAACTAGATCACCTGGATTATAAGTTTTGGTTTTCCTATTTTTATTGCCCTGAAGTTTCTATTGTTCCTGAGTTTTCTTAAGATGCTTAGAAGCCTTGTGATGAAGTTTCTAAATCTCCTTTGCATGTTCTACTCCACTCAAGCTTTCTTCTTTCGTTGCTGGATTAGCTATTAAATCCAATGGAAGGGTAGGATTATAGCCATACACGACTTCAAAGGGAGACTTACTGGTTGAACTATGAGTTGACCTATTGTAAGCGAACTTAACAATAGGAAGACATAAGTACCAATTAGTAAGATTCTTGCTAACCATTGCACTTAGTAAGCCACCAAGAGTACGATTTACAACCTTCATTTGGCCATCTGTTTGGGGATGACATAAGGTACTAAACATGAATTTAGTACCAAGTCTTTTCTAGAGTGTCTTCCAGAAAAAAGCTAAGGAACTTAATATCTCTATCAGACACTATGCTGTGGGGAACACCATGTAGTTTTACAATTTCCTACACAAAACAGTTAGTTGTAAAAAGTGCATAATCTGTTTTGTGGCAAGGCATAAAATGTAACATTTTGCTGAAGTGATCAACGACAACCATGATGGAGTCTTTTCCTCTTCGTGTCTTAAGTAGACTTAAAATGAAATCCATGCTAATATCAATCGAGGGTTATGTAGGTAGAGGTAAAGGCATATTTTCACCTTGAACTCCCTTCTTCCCCATTGCCCTCTTATAAATGCCACATTTCTCCAATACTTTGTGGACATCCTTTGATGGGAAATTTTTCGGCACTGCCTATACCTTCAGAACTAGATTTGGCTGATGATCCAAATCTCTTATATTTTACTTCATATCTTTTTATCTAATAAATATTTGAGAAATAATCTTACATGTACAATAATAATTCTCCATGGGATGCCAATATATCCTACACTAGTTGATGGCCACGAGACATCTTCAGATTTACAATCAAAGACCCGCTGTGATTATTTCCATTTCGAAGCATTGGCTCATGAAGATTTATGATATTTTGTATTTTGTAATTGTTCTATGGACTATTTTATGTTGTATTTTTTTTTTTGGGACACTTTCATTTTTTATTGTAATTTCCATTTAGGACCGGCCACCTTAAAAGTGGCATGATTGTAATTTTGTGCATTTTCTAACCCTAAAGAGAGCAAGTATAAATACTTGCTTAAAGTAAGGTTTGAGGAGGCCATTTTTCATATTCGAAACATACACTTTACGTGTGGGAATTAGGGTTCTTCCTAGTTCAATTTCTCTTATCAATTTCAATCCCAAGATTTGGAATTGTGGCGAGTGCAACAAGGGAAAATTGTGAGTCATATCAATTTCTTGTTGTTGTGTTTTCTTTTCATCTCTAGTGAGTCATATCTATGGTTGAATTGGAAGTTTCTTGGTCAGATTTGATTGCATTTGTAATCAAATTATTATTACTTAATTGATTGGATCTTAGCATTTGTTATCACCATCAAATTTTACTCCATCTTGTGGCGTGAATTGGCTCTTGTTGGAAAGGTCGATTTTGGATTTGTTCTTATTGATCTTGTGAATTATTCACGTGTTTGTTAAGTAAATTTTATGATCTTCATTTGTCAAGTATATTTTATGATCTTCATTGGGGAAAACATCATTGTGATATTCATTTCATGAATTATAGCAATCGGTTCACCTAATTCATCTAGGGTTCACGCAAATTTTACCCCTTTTGAACCGGTTATTGATTTGAGAATTGAAGTTGTTTCTTTGATTCATTTGCATGTGCTTAGACCTTAGTTTTAGGCACATCATAATTTGGTATCAGAGCTATCATTCTTGGATATGCAATCTTCATACATGTTCATAGTTGTGGATTTGGAATTATAAAGATTGACGGTTTATGCAATTTGGAGGACTAGTTTGATTTCATTGCGTAATTGGTCTTTCAATTGGGTTTTGTGTGCTTGGGCTTGGTTTTGAGTACATCATCCTTTAGCATACCCCTTTAGTAAAAATTCTCTTTTAATAACTCTAAAGTTCTCTTTTCACTAAAATGACTAGATAACCCTCCAACATGAGCTTCCCTGATCAACAACTCTCTAATAGAAGCACAAGGTATACATAATTTTCCTGCTTTGTACAGAAAGTCATCTATCATATAATACCCATCTACTACATTTCCTTTAGAGCATCTCTCAAAAATCAATTTTAGGAATTCATCATGAGCATACTGTTCCTTCATTAATCCAAACCCAAGCAGCTTTGATTGTAGAGAGGTGATAAGTACATACCTACATGACAAGGCGTTAGCTACAATGTTCATGCTTCCCTTCTTATACTTAATCACATAGGCAAAACTCTCTAAGAACTCCACCCATTTGGCTTAGCGTTTTGATAGATTTTGTTAACCTTTGATGTGTTTTAATGACTCATGATCTGTATAAATAATGAACTCCTTAGGAAGAAGATAACGTTACCATGTCATCAATGCCCTCACTAAGGAATAGAACTTCTTATCATATATTGAGTAGTTTAGAGGTGCACCACTCAGTTTTTCACTGAAATAAGCAATGGGCTTCTTTTCCTGCATCAACAAAGCACTAATCCCTACCCTTGATGCATCATACTCCAATTTAAAATTTTTTTCAAAATTAGGTAAAACTAACATGGAGCACTAGTTAGCTTTGCTTTCACCTCCTCAAAAATCTTTTGGGCTCGTTCTCCCCAAAAAAAAGGAACATTCCTTTTGGTTAATTTAGTTAATGGACTAACAATGCTACTAAAATTCTTGACAAAACGTCTATTGAATGAAGCTAGCCCATGAAAACTTTTTACCTCAGCAGCTGATTGTGGTATTGGTTAATCCCTAACGACCCTCACTTTTTCTTCATCTACTTTGACACCAGAACCAGTCACGATAAATCCAAGAAATGTTACCTTAGTTTGATAGAAAGAACACTTCTTGAGGTTTGCATACAACTATTGTTCCCTCAGTACTAAGAAAACTGCCTGTAAATGCTCAACATGAATTTCTAGGTTTTTACTATAAATCAAAATGTCATCAAAATAAACAATAACAAATTTGCCCAAAAATTCTTTCATTACTTGATTTATTAGTCTCATGAAAGTACAAGGGGCATTGGTCAATCTAAATGGCATGACCATCAACTCATATAAACCATGGTGTGTTTTAAAAGCAGTTTTTCACTCATCTCCTTCCCTCATTTAAATTTGGTGATATCCACTTTTAAGATCCACCTTGGAGAATACCTGTGCACCATGTAGCTCATCTAACATATCATTAAGTCTAGGAATGGGATACCTATATTTGATGGTAATTTTGTTGATGGCTCTGCTATCAATGTACATCCTCCATGTGCCATCCTTCTTGGGAACAAAAAGTGCAAGAATAGCACAAGGACTAATACTCTCCTTGACAAATCTTCGTTTTACCAGTTTATCCACCTGATGCTTCAATTCTTTAGCATCTTTGGGATTCATGTGATATGCAGGTCGATTTGGCAAAACTAACTCAGGTAGAAAAATCAATGGCATGTTTAATGCCTCTTATAGGTGGCAATCCCTCAAGTAATTCATCTGAAAATAGATCTTTGTACTCATCCAATACTTGGTTTGCCATAGGGGATAACTACTCACACCCATCCACCTTTAGTGTATATCTCATCTGTAACATATACATTGGCCTCTCATCCTCTATGGCCTCCTCTAGTTGACACTGTCCTACTAATAATGTATTCTTTTTCCCAGCCTTATTAATTTGCCTTTGTGCCTCTTGTACTTTAGTAGGTGACATGGGGTTCAACATTATATGGTTACCCTCCTTTTGTAACACATTGGTGTTCTTAAAACCATCATGTAACACTCTCCTATCATACAACCAGGGCTTGCGAAGCAACATGTGTAATGCACATATAGGAAGAATATCACAAATAATCTCGTCATGGTACTTATCTCCTATGCTTAATGGAACCTTAGCTCTCTGAGTGACATGTAAACTACCCTATTCACTTAACTAGTGTAGTTTATAAGGCTTAGGATATGGAGTAGTGACTAATTTCAATTTAGTCACTAATGAAGTAGCCACTATGTTAGTACAACTACCTCCATAAATAATAAGAGCACAAAGATTGCCTTGGACCTTGCAGGAGATGTGAAATAAATTTTCCCTTTACTCATCCTCATTAGTAAGAAAGGTAGTCATCACTTTGCACAATACATTGATGGATAAATATTGATCATTTCCCTTATACTCATGTACCTCAGCATCTACATCACCATAATATTCATCCAATACAATTGATAGATCCGTGGCCTCGTGTATGTCTTCTTCTTCTTCCTCACTTTCAACCTCCATAATAGTCATAACTCTTCTGTTTGGACATTGAGCAGCCATATGTCTAAAACATAGACATTTAAAACATTTAACCTAGTGATTCCTTCCTCCTGATGTCCCAGCTATTGCCTGTTTGTTCTCATACCCAACAACTATTTTTCCTTTCTTAGCTAATTCTTTCTCCCCTCTAATGTTTGGCACTATTGCATTCTTTTCCATATTTCTACCATATCCCCCTCTATCAGCCTGTTTACCATCGGACCCATACAATTTTGTAGAGGATCCATACCTGTTACTCGTTGCTTGATAAGGGTTAGATCACGTCTATCTCTCCACTTTCAAAGCTAACTGAATAGCCTCATTAATGGTATCATACCTCTACAACTCTACAATACATGTAATCTCATATTTCAACTCAGACACAAATCGTGCCATAGTTTGTTCAAGAGGTTTGATTAACCCATATCGAATCATTAGTGTCTCAAACTCCTAGACATACTCATCTACGATTTTACCTCTCTATTGCAATGTTTGGACATGCATGAATAACTCCTGCCTATAGTGCTCTGGTATAAACCTCTTCCACATAACCGGTTTCATTTCCTACCAAGTACGAATCTCAACATTACCATCTGTCCTTCTACTAGCTACAAGGTTCTTCTACCATAAGGCAGCATATCTTGTAAACTCAATTGCTGCTAGACGAACTCGAGTGTGGTCATTAATTTCATAACACTAAAAAAGGCCCTCTACCTTATCTTCCCAATTAAGATAATCCTTTATAAAGCCCCTTTCAACAAATGAAAGCATTTGCAATTTTACATATTCCAGACCCCTAAGTGGCCTAAACTCATGGTTAGGATAAGGTCCATCCTCAAAGTGATGAGGATCAGCTAGCATCTAAAAGGAAGGAGCCAAAATCCTATGATCTATTATGGTATTGGAGGCCCGATGACTTGAGCTAGAGCTAAGAGGATAAACAAAGCTCTATAAGGATTAGTCATGGACTTGTAAGCTAAGGAATCAAGCTACACTAAAGGAGAACCAACATGTGTTAACTTGATTCACGTGACCAAGTAAGGATGTGATATTTAGAGACATTAGAATATTTTTTTGAATCGACAAAGTTAGAGACATATTCATTTTTTTTTTTGTTTTATTTGTTGGTTTATAACTTATGTTATTTAGTTGCCTACTTAGTTACATGTGGATAAGGATAGATTAGGAAACTTAGGGTTTTTCCATATTGTTGTTGTATGCTATATAAACCTTGCTAAGGGAGGCCGTCCAAGACATCTTATGTTTGAGTGAATATACAATTTCATGAATTACGAAATATCCCCTTTTTGGTTCTTTTCCAAATGAACTCTTCCATAGGAATTCTCAACCGAATTGCTTGGAAAACCCTTTGATAACTTAGGTTTCATTCAACATGAGTGATTGGGGTCTAGTTACGCAACACTTATTCAAGATGATCCTCGGGGTAATTGAATCCAATAGTGAAGTTGGGGTTCTAGGTTTAACATACCTAGGGTTTTACGCATCATTTGGTATCAGAGCTTCGGCTTCTTGAATCAAGTAAATTCTATCCCTTTTCATTATTTTTTTTGTTGTTATTTTCCTTACTCATATTTGGAAATTCGTATAAAAAAAAATCTTGTTCGGTCACTAAAATCCCTTAGAGACCGACGACATCTAGGTTTTTAGCTAGTCTTTGAACATTCCATTGTTATTCAATTCATAGTTCATATTGAAAGGCACGTACAAAAAAAAAAAAAAAAAGAAATTCAATTTGGTTGCAAAAAAAAAAAAAATCAAGAACTGAAATCTCTTAAAAGAAAAATTCTAGTTTTGGCAAGTTACAATTCAATTGTCAAATTCACTTGCCAATTCCAACTGCAACTTATATCTTGTCTTTCTAAGTCTTGTATCCAAAATTACATTCCATAATTCTTGTAGATTTGGTGCAAATTTGTCTATCCATTGAATTGCTTGTTAAGGAATTGTCTTGACGTGTTCCGAAGTTAGTAGTAAGAGATTGCTCATATCTATTAGAATTCTCATTGCACAGTGACTTGGAATCAACTATTGATCATTAGTGTGACTTAGTGATTTGTGTTGAGTAGTTCCAATCTGAGTTCCTAGCAAAGGATTATAAAAGCGGGTGGTGAGGACATAATTGAGAGAGATATACACGAGTGGATTGTGAGAGTAATACTACTTGAGCACAATACATGAGTGAATTGTGAGGAACATATTTATTATTAAGTATAGAATTATGTCGGGACAGAACATGAATGGTGGTGAAAATAGGGTGATGTTTGAGGAGTTGATGGGGGAGATGAAGAGAATCTTGATGGGTGAAATTGAGCAAATCCATGAAAGAATGGATAGAATAGAGAGGAGTAGGGAACCTTCTAGCAGTACCATTGTCAAGCGAGGAGTATGTAGACCGAATAGGGGAGGGGTTATGATAGAAGAACATGAGGAGTCTAATTTTGGAGATTATCAACACGTTAGGGACATAGGGAGTACCTAGAGGCATCATAGTAATCTGGGTAGTATTAAATTGAAAATCCTAACATTTTAGGGAAAGAATGATCCAGAGTTGTATTTAGAGTGGGAGAGTGATAGGAATAAAAAATCTGATAAGACCTATCATTAGGGTAAGAGCTAAAGGATTTCAAATCTTGGCGATGAGGGCCCATTTTAAGCAAATCAACCTCGGAATTATTTGTTTACTAACCTCTTTTCTATTACTCATGAATTGTATATTCCAACAGGTACACTTATCAGGCTTCACAGGGCGATGGACAAACTCACTAAAACTCAGCTTGTAGGTTATCCATGGACTGACTTAAACTGGCGATGGGCTGGGTCGATGAATCCTATTGAAGAACTAGCATGTTGAAGACTATTTTCACTTATAATTTATTTATTTGAATAATTTATGTTGTAAGTTTTTTTTGGGACACTTTTATTTGGTTATAATAGGTGCTTTTAGGACCGGCCACCCTAAAGTGGAATAGTTGTAATTGTGTGGACTTTTTAACCCTAAAGGGAGTAAGTATAAATACTTGCTTAACTAGGGTTTGGGGGGAGCTTTTGAAATTTGCAGCATATACACTTCACGTGTGAGGGTTAGGGTTCATCCTAAATCCATTAGCTCTTATCAATTTCAATCTAAAATTGAAGTTGTGGCGAGTGGCATCGAAGAGAATTGTGAGTAATATCAATTCCCTTTGTTGTATTTTTCCTTTTCATCACTAGTGAGTCATATCTAGGGTTGATTAGGATTTTTCTTGATCTAAATTTGATTTCATTTGTAACCACTTTATAATGATATAAGATTGATTGGTTTTAGCACTTGTTATTATCATCAATTTTGCTTATATTGTGTGGCGTGGATTGGTCTTGATTGTAAGGAGGATCATGACTTTGTTTTTGTATGTTGATGATTTGGAAATCTCTTGGAATTTAAGTTGATTTAGTGATTCAATTGAGGATTTCATCATTGTGAATTTTATTATCTTGAAATATAGCGTTCGAATCATCTTGCAATAATTAGGGTTCAAGCAAAATTTGTTCGAATTTTGAACTGGTTTTGATTTTGTGTTTTGGAGTTGTTCAATTAGTTCATTTGCATGTGCTTAATCTTGATTTTAGGCACATCATCTTTTGGTATCAGAGCTTGAGGTTTAAGAGAAGGGATTTTGCAAATTTGGAGTTCAAAAATTAGGGGTTGTTGAGTAGCACATTGATCTGAATTGTTGAAGTGAAGATTAAGTTATTTCTTAATGTTGTTGAAGTAATTTCCTTGTTGTTAGTTGTTGTAAACTTAGAGACTTGTAAAATTCTTTGCTTCCTTGAGATTTGGCCGTGAGTGTGAAGTGTTCTTGAAGTGGACCGTGAGGAGTAAGGAGTGTGATGTGCCTAAAAAGGGGGTTAAGCACATGTAATTGGATTAATTGAAATCTTCAAATGACTAATCCAATTTCGGTTCAAACGTTACAAGAATTGCATGAACCTTAATGATGTAAGATGATTCAAATGTTATAGATTTCAAGGAAACAATACTATAATGATGAAATCCTCAATTACTACACTAAACACACTTGAAGTCCTACGTGATTAACACACAAAATCAACAAGAACAAATCCGTGATCCATTTTCCCAAGAAAGCTAATCCACGGTTCAAATGTAGTAAAATTGATGATTAGAACTAATGTCAAAACCAATCAATTATAACAACAAAAAATGATTACAAATGTAATCTAATATGACCAAGAGTGATAGGAATCAAAATCCGATAAGACCTATCATTAGGGCAAGAGCCAAAGGATTTTAAATCTTGGCGATGAGGGCCCATTTTGAGCAAATCGACCTCGAAATTATTTGTTTACTAACCTCTTTTTTATTACTCATGTATTGTAGATTCCAATAGGCACACTTATCAAGCTTTACAAGGCGATGGACAAACTCACTAAGACTCAGCTTATAGGTTATCCATGGACCGACCTAAACTGGCGATGAGTTGGGCCGACGAATCCTATTGAAGAACTAGCATGTTGAAGACTACTTTCACTTGTAATTTATTTGTTTGAATCATTTATGTTGTAAGTTTTTTGGGACACTTTTATTTGGTTGTAATAGGTGCTTTTAAGACCGGCCACCCTAAAGTGGCATAGTTGTAATTTGTGGACTTTTTAACCCTAAAGGGAGTAAGTATAAATACTTGCTTAAGTAGGGTTTTGAGGGACTTTTGATAATTTTTAGAAAAAAACAAACACTTCAAGTGTTGAGGGCTAGGGTTTCCTAATTCCAATTTGTTCTTATCAATTTCAATCCCAAAATTGAAACTGTGGCAAGTGGCTTCAAAGTAAATTGTGAGTAATATCAATTCTCTTTGTTGCAATTTTCCTTTTCATCACTAGTGAGTTATATTTAAGGCTGAATTGGATTGTTCTTGGTTAGATTTTGATTGCATTTGTAATCATCTATTATGTTCTAAGATTGATTGGTTTTAGCACTTGTTATTACCATCCATTTGTTTTTCATTTTGTGACGTGAGCTGGTCATTGTTGGGAAGGAGGATCATGGTTTGATCTTGTTGTTTTTGTGTAGTAATCTCGTGGGAATTTTAGTATATTTAGTGATTTCAATTGAGGAATTCATCATTTGTGAATTTTGTTATCTTGGAATATAGCATTTGGATCATATTTGTGATTTAGGGTTCACATAACTTTAGGACCTTGAAACCGGATTGATCTTATCCTTTTAGAGATTATAATTTTGGTTTAATTACATGTGCTTAAACTCCCTTTTAGGCACATCAAAGAGAACATTCAATTCAACCCTAGATATAACTCACTAGAGATGAAAAAGAAATTACAATAAAGAGAACTTGATATTACTCACAAATTCACTTTGAAGCCACTCACCACAATCTCATTTTTTAGATTGAAATTGATAAGAGCAATTTGGGAATTAGGAAAACCTAACCCTCCACACATGAAGTGTTTGTTCTTTTTCTGAAATATTAGCCAACTCCCTCAAAACCCTACTTAAGCAAGTATTTATACTTACTCCCTTTAGGGTAAAAAAGTCTACAAAATTACAACTATGCCACTTTTATAGTGGCCGATCCTAAAAGACAATTACAAGCAAATGGAAGTGTCCCAAAAAGACTACAACATAAGTAGTCCAAGTAAATAACAAATATATATATATATATATTAGTCTTCAAGATGTCGATCTTCAAGGTACTTTCGAAAGGAGTCCTGATGAGGTTCACGACTCACTAAAAAATGTAGGTGATTTGGAATCCTGTAGGATTGGCAAATGAACCTATTGGAATGCATAACAAGTACATGATAAGAATGAAGAAATTAAGTTAGCTTCCTCAGGATTTGATTTCTCATGAAGGATTTTGATACGATTCCAAGAGCTAAGATACGAGCACCAAAGAAATCAAAGTCAATCCGAGCTATAGGTGGCAGTACGGGGTCCAAAAAAAAGACGACATAGGCATTGGGAGGACCCAAGGCGAAGTTCGGCCAGCCTTAAGCCGGCCTTGAATAAAGGCCGGTCGAGTTAACTTCAAGGCCACTAGCTTTGGTGCCGGCTTATATGTAGGCCGCCGGCCTTAAATGGCCTCGCACAATTTTATTAATATGTCCTTAGGTTACTTTTAGGCATGATATAAATACTCGTCTTTAGGTTATTTGGAGGGACATAATGTTATTTTGGTTGTAAGAAAAACACTTGAGCGTGTGTGAATTCTCTTTGGAGATTCTTGAATATTGAGAATTGATATTCACATTATTCTAATTGTTCTTATCAAATTCTTGGTTCCTATAGAATTTGTGGTGAACATCGTTATTGAATTCTTGGAATTCTTTAACCTTAGTGATTGATTTATAGAATGTGGTCTCTATCGTTGTATGATTTGATTGCAAATCAGTTTAATTTTATCAATCTTAGCATCTATAGATTGGTGATTTTATCCATATCCTTGTTTTTATTCGTTAGTACCAAATATAGAAAAACCCTAAAAATATTTAGGATTCCATTGTTATTGACGATTTCATTTGCATGGAAGGATTGTGTATCATTTGATTTCAGAACAGATACCAATTCCGTAACAGATTTTCAAAACCAAGTTGTGTAGACCCTTAGCTCGGGCCTTGGTGATAGGAAATATGGGAATCTGATTCCTATTAGAGTGTTGATCCTTTGTGATCAATTGGAGAAGTGTGAATTATCTTGTTGTATTTTCAAAATTGAGGAGTAACATTTGTGATTTTCAGATTTGTATTTTTATAATTGAAGTGTAAGTTAAGGAAGCGATTTGAATTTCAAAACACACGTTAAGTGATTGAGTAATTATGTGTTCATTTGAATTTGAAATAGCTCCTTACCATTTGTGGAATCTTGCAATTATTGAAGTCATTTTGAATTTGAAATTTGAGTTGCCTTTTGTTGTTGCAGTTACGGTTTGATACTTGTGTGGAAGTGGGGAAAGTGCACCGTGACTTGAAGAGGTGTGTGTGTGATGTTGTGTTTTTGTAAATTTAGTGAAGGGTGTGTGTATTTGGCGATGGTTGTTGTGTATGTTGTATAGATAATTGTTGTTGGTGGGGTGAATGGTGTGGAACCGTGAGTAAAAGGGGAGTTATGTGGCGGTGAGTTGTGCATTTGTGATTGTGTTTGAGTACTGCCTATTGTGAAATTAATTAGTGTGAAACTAAGGCAAGAAAAGGAAAGTTGAGTAGTAGAATTTGAATTCAAACAATTAATTAAAATGTGAAAGTAATTGAACCCATTACTTAAACACATGTGGTTGAATTTAATTCTTAACTACTTGAAAGTGATTGTGTACTTCATTTGTTACTTGGTTATGTACTTGAACCGTGGAAGTGTAAGGATATTATTATGTTGTTGGATTTAAACACAATCATGTCTATTGAAATGTTTCCTTCTACTAATGTATTGCGCTGGACATTGACTACTTTTACTACTAAGGATGATGAACAAAGGGAAAATTTGTTTCATACTTGATGGTGGTAGTTGTACAAATGTGGTAGCAACATCATTAGTATCAAAACTAAAACTTGCCCCTACTCCACATCCAAAGCCTTATACCTTACATTGGTTAAATGATTAAAGGAGTCCGTGTGACCCAAAGGGCTAGGGTACCTTTCAGTATAGGGATAAGTACTGTGATGAAATTGAATGTGATATTCTACCTATGTGTACATCCTATATATTACTTGGTGGGCCATGGTTGTATGATAGGATGGTATTACATGAAGGGTATAGAAATACTTATATGTTCCAACAGGATGGTAAAAGTATAGTATTGAACCCTATGTTGCCATCAAAGGTCCAGAAGATGTAAAGACGAATAAGATAACCATCACAGATTCTTGAGGATCATAGCCACATGATCAAATCTTCAGAGGTTCCTGAGATTTCTAGTTACACGAGCTAACCCATAGAGCACAAAATTTGTCAGACACAGATGTGCCAACCTTCAGAGGATCCTAATGGTCAGAGTCAAATGAGTAGACCACTAGGGGACCAAACTTTTCAGAGACATTTGTGTCCACCTTCAGAGGTTTCGAAAGGCCATGAGCAGTTGAGCCAACCATTAGAGGGCCATGAGGGTCAGTGACATATAAATGAGTTAGAAAAGGAGGAAACAATATTAGCGGAACGGGTTGAGACAAAGGAAACTTTAGTGGATAATGGGGCATTATTTGTGTTGCAGATGAGATGCATCTTAGAAATGGAGGAGAGAAAGCAATCACCCCTTGTGGAATTTTAGATATTGGGATTCTGCAGTGATACTTCTTCAGGTGGCTTGCTAGGAGAAAATAGATTCTCTATTGCATTTGGTCTGTTAGATTTGAGGACAAATCTTTTTGAGGCCTGAGGAGATGATAGGAATCAAAATCCGACAAGACCTATCATTAGGGCAAGAGCCAAAGGATTTCAAATCTTGGCGATAAGGGCCTATTTTGAGCAAATCGACCCCAGAATCATTTGTTCACTAACCTCTTTTCTATTACTCATGTATTGTATATTTCAATAGGCACACTTATCAAGCTTTATGAGGCGATGGACAAACTCACTAAGACTCAACTTGTGGGTTATTCATGGACCGACCTGAACCGGCGATGAGCTGGGCCAACGAATCCTATTGAAGAACTAACATGTTGAAGATTATTTTCACTTGTAATTTATTTATTTGAATCATTTATGTTGTAATTTTTAGGACACTTTTATTTGGTTATAATAGGTGCTTTTAGGACCGGCTACCCTAAAGTGGCATAGTTGTAATTGTGTAGACTTTTTAAACCTAAAGGGAGCAAGTATAAATACTTACTTAAGTATGGTTTAGGGGGAGCTTTTGAAATTTACAGCATATACACTTCACATGTGAGGGTTGGGGTTCATCCTAAATCCATTGGCTCTTATCAATTTCAATCCAAAATTGAAGTTGTAGCGAGTGGCATCAAAGAGAATTATGAGTAATATCAATTTCCTTTGTTATATTTTTCCTTTTCATCACTAGTGAGTCATACCTAGGGTTGATTAGGATTGTTTTTTATCTGAATTTGATTTCATTTGTAACCTCTTTATAATGATATAAGATTGATTGGTTTTAGCACTTATTATTACCATCAATTTTGCTTATATTGTGTGGCGTAGATTAGTCTTGATTGTGAGGAGGATCATGACTTTGTTTTTGTATGTTGACTATTTGGAAATCTCTTGGAATTTAAGTTGATTTAGTGATTGAATTGAGGATTATCAACTTTATGGTTTTATCTCCTTGAATTTTAGCATTCGGATCATCTTACCACATTTAGGGTTCACGTAATTTTTGTGCCCCTTTTGAACCGATTTTAAACTAGTCACTTGAGAGTTGTTAATTGGTTCAATTACATGTTCTTAAACTCCCTTTTAGGCACATCATCTTTTGGTATCAGAGCAATCACTTTTGGATACTTAAGGTTGATCACGTTCTAGTTGAATAATTGGTTACAAGTATTGAAGATTTGATGCCATTTGGAAGCTAGTTTGATTGACATTGTTTGATTGTCTTTTAAATTGGTTTTACATGTGCTTAAACTTGGTTTTTGAGCACATCAGAGAGGAAAATGGATCATGTGTTTGAATGCCATAACTACACTGAGGAGAAAAAGATAAAACTGGCTGTAGTAGAGTTTTCATATTACACTAGTGTATGGTGGGATCAGTTGGTGTGTAATAGATGCAAGTATGGAGAGCGACCTGTTAGCACTTGGGAGGAGATGAAAACTATTATGCAGAAGTGCTTCATTCCTAGTCACAACAGAGGGACTTACTTAGGAAAGTCTAGGGATTGACATAGGGAACCAAAAGTGTAGAAGATTATTATAAGGAGTTGGAGATAGCCTAGATCAGGGCTAAAGTTAAGGAGGATGATGAAGCTACTATGGCTAGATTCATCAGCGGGTTCAATAGGGAAATAGCTAATGTAGTAGATCTACACTATTATTTAGATATGGAAGAACTGCTACATAGAGCTATTAAAGTAGAGCGGCAATTAAAATATAGGAGTGAGTAGAAGATTGGTTTGACTTCCAAATCTCCATGGAAGTCTACTTGGAAGAGAAACTCCACCGATTCAAAGCCAAAGGATGACGTGAAGGCAATGAATCCGGTTACTACACCTAAGGGAAACACTGACACTAAAACCCCTTCTAAGACTAGAGATATCAAATGTTTTAGGTGTTAGGGATTTGGGCACATTGCATCCCAATGTCCAAATCAAAGAGCTATGATTATAAGTGATAGTGGGGATGTAGAAAGTGTGAGCTCTAAGGAGGAGGAGGAGTCACCGTTGTAGCAGTATGAGGACGTTGACTTGGAGGGATCCATGAGTGGCAAGTTGTATGTCATGAGGAGAGTACTTAGTGTGCAACCCCAAGAGGATGGCGAGGGGATCCAGCGTGAACATATTTTTCATACACGATGTGATGTGCCTAAACACACTTAAAAACACATTCAAAAGACTTAAGAAAAACTATCTCAAGTCAAGACAAAATCGGATCCACAAAGGGCACTTTTCAAATGAACCCTAATGATGAAATGATGAAATCCAAACATCCAATGATATAATTGGAATACCCCAATGAAAATGCCTTCTAACAACACTCTAATTTCATGTAATCCACACAAATAAAACCTCAATTTGACAAAGAAAAACCGTAAAAAAATAATCCCTTTTCAAATAGTGAAGAACACACTTCCAAAGGAAATTTTCAATGATGAACCGAATATAACTGATAAATACTTCAAATAAGTACAAGGATTCGTGAACAATAAGATGTATATCTAACTAAGAAATATCTCAATTCAACCCTAGATATGACACACTAGAGAAGAAAAGAAATCACAACAAAATGAAATTGATATAACTCACAATTTCAAGATGTTGCACTCGCCATAATTTCAACTCTTGGGATTGAAATTGATAAGAGTTTGGAACCAAAGTATGAACCCTAATTCTCACGTGAAAGGAGGTGTATAATCTACAAAAATGATAAGCTCCTCAAACCCTCTCTTAAGCAAGTATTTATACTTGCTACTCCTAGGGTTAAAAAGTGCTCAAAATTACAAGTTTGCCACTTTTAAAGTGGCTAACCCTAAATGAAAATTACCAAGAAATAAAAGTGTCCCAAAACCAAAATACAACCAAAATAGTTCATAAAAGAGTAAATATATAAAGAAATGGTCCTTCATGATGCCGGTCTTCAAGAAGCTTTTGAATCAGGTTCAGTTGACAACCCTGATTCACTTAGTAATAAGGGTGTTTTTGCATCCTGTAAAACTGACAAATGAACCTGCTGAAATGCATCAAAATTATAGTCCAAAGATGTAGAAAGTGAGTTAGACTTCTCAAGGTTAGGTTTCTCTAGCAAAACCCTCATAACTAGATTCTGGAGACCCTTAGCTCGGGCCATGGTGATAGGTCTTGGAAAAGTCTAATTCCTATCATCTCCTCGGGCTTCTGGAAGATTTGCCCTCAAATCTGATGGATCTTCGTGCAAGTCATCCACTAAATAAGGTGAAAGATCTAAAACATTAAAAGTGGCTAATACTCCATAATCTCCTGGCAACTCGATGCGATAAGCATTGTTGTTGTTGCGCTTTAAGACCCTGAATGGTCTGTCTGATCTAGGAGATAGCTTCTGTGACTTTTTGTGTGGAAACCTCTCCCTGCTAAGATTAATCCAGACTAAATCACCTGGATTATAGAGATGATTTTTCCTATGCCTGTTTCCCTGAATCCTCTGTTGTTCTTAGGTCTTCTAAAGGTGTTCAGTGGTCCGATCATGTATATGTTGAATCTGTTGTGCTCGGTCAACTCTACTAATACTTTCTTCCTTTATCGCTGGTCCAGCTATAAAATCCAATGGAATAGAAGGGTTATAGCCATAAACAACTTCAAAGGGAGACTTACTGGTTGAACTATGAGTAGACCTATTGTAAGCAAACTCAACAATAGGAGGACACAAGTCCCAATCAGTAAGGTTCTTGCCAACTGTTGCTCTGAGAAGATTCCCAAGCATGCGATTGACAACCTCTGTTTGTCCGTTAGTCTGGGGATGGCAAGAGGTACTGTACATCAGTTTAGTACCCAGTTTCCAAAAGAAACTAAGGAACTTAGTATCTCTGTTTGACACTATGCTGTGAGGAACTCCATGTAATTTGACAATTTCCTGCACAAAAAGGTTAGCAATAAAAAGAGCATCGTCTGTTTTGTGGCATGGTACAAAACGTGACATTTTGCTGAATCGATCAACAACCACCATAATAGAGTCTTTCCCTCTTTGTGTTCTGGGTAATCCCAACACAAAATCCATACTAATATCAGTCCAAGGTCTAGATGGTATAGGTAAAGGCATATATTCACCTTGCGCGCCTTTCTTCCCCTTGGCTCTCTTGCAAACACCACACCTTTCTAGTACCCTATGGACATCCCTTATCATGCCTTTCCAGTAGAAATTCTCCCTCAATATGGCTAAAGTTCTCTTCTCACCAAAATGCCCTGATAAACCTCCTGCATGTGCTTCCCTCACCAACAATTCCCTCACAGATCCAGATGGAATAAAAAGTTTTCCTAATTTATAAAGAAAGCCATCTATCACACAATAACCATCATACATCCCGCCTTCAAGACACCTCTCCATGACAATTTTGAATTCCTCATCACATACATATTGTTCCTTCAACAGTTCGAAACCCAGTAATTTTGACTGAAGAGAAGTGATTAGTACATACCGTCGTGATAAAGCATCAGCAACAATATTCTGATTGCCCTTTTTGTACTTAATCACATAAGCAAAACCCTCTAGAAATTCCACCTACTTAGCCTGGCGCTTAGACAAATTATGTTGACCCCTAAAATGTTTCAAAGATTCATGATCTGTATAAATAATAAACTCCTTTGGGAGGAGATAATGCTGCCACGTCATGAGAGCCCTAACTAAGGAATAAAATTCCTTATCATATATAGAATAGTTCAAAGTTGCTCCACTCAACTTTTCACTAAAATATGCTATAGGTTTCTTCTCCTGCATTAATACAGCACCAATTCCAATCCCTGAAGCATCACATTCCAATTCAAAATTTTTGTCAAAATCAAGTAAGATCAGTAATGGGGCACAAGTGAGTTTTTCTTTAATCTCTTCGAAACTCCTCTGGGCCTTTTCACTCCAGATGAAAGGAACACTCTTCTTAGTCAGTTCTGTGAGAGGGCTGACAATGCTACTGAAATTTTGGACAAAGTGTCTATAAAAAGATGCAAGCCCATGAAAACTTTTTACCTCAATAATTGAAGTGGGTGTTGGCTATTCCTTAACTGCCCTCACTTTCTCCTTATCCATCTTAACTCCTGCACCTGACACAACAAAACCGAAATATGTTACCTCAGTTTGACAAAAGGAACACTTCTGAAAATTCGCAAATAACTGTTGTGCCTTCAATACCGAGAATACTGCCTGAAGATGCTCCACATGTTGTTCTAGGTCTTTGCTGTAGATCAGAATATCATCAAAATAAACCACAACAAATTTTCCTAAAAGCTCCATACATGTTTCATCAATCTCATAAAAGTACTAGGAGCATTACTTAAACCAAAGGGCATAACCAACCATTTGTAAAGTCCATGACGTGTTTTAAAAGCGGTCTTCTATTCATCCCCTTCCCTCATCCGAATCTGGTAATATCTGCTTTTAAGATCAACTTTAGAGAAAATCTATGAACCATACAGCTCATCCAACATATCATCAAGTCTAGGAATAGGATACCTGTATTTAATGGTGATTTTGTTGATGGCTCTGCTATCAATGCACATTCTCCAAGTTCCATCCTTCTTGGGAACAAGAAGGGCAGGATTAGCGCATGGGCTGAGACTCTCTCCAAAAAACCCTCGTTCCACCAATTCATCTACCTGATGTTTCAATTCCTTAGCCTCCTTAGGATTCATGCGATATACGGGTCGGTTTGGTAACACTGAACCGGGCATAAGATCAATGGCATGCTCTATCCCTCTTAAGGGTGGTAATCTTGCTGGCAAATCATCAGGAAAAATGTCAGTATACTCATTTAATACCTGAGAAACTGCTGGAGGTAGAGGTTGTGATTCCTGTAGCCCTAAGACAAATCTCAACTGAAGCAAGTATGTTGGAGCCTCCTCTGTGATTAATCTCTCCATCTCACCCTATCCCATCAACAATACCTTTTTCCCCTTAGAAACGCTATTTTGAATCAAAACCTTCTTAGCCTCTAATGGTCGATTAATTTGTTGCTGGAAATTATGGACCTCTAAAGGTGGTATAGGATTCAGAATAATTCGCTTGCCCTCCTTTTAAAACATATATGTATTTTTGAAGCCATCATATAAGACACTCCTGTCATATAACCAAGGTCTACCAAGCAAAATATGAGATGCACACATGGGCAAGATATCACACTCAATTTCATCACAATACTTGTCCCCTATATTGAAGGGTACCCTAGCTCTTTGAGTAACATACAAACTCCCTTGATCGTTAAGCCAATGTAGTTTATAAGGTTTAGGATGTGGAATAGTTGAAAGCTTTAGCTTCGATACCAACGATGCAGCTACTACATTAGTACAACTACCACCATCTATTATTAGGACACACAAATTTCCTTGTATCCTACAAGAAGTGTGGAACAAATTTTCTGATGTGTCTAATTCCAAGCTTAAGCACAATCAAAGAATCAAGGAAAACTCCTCAATTCACAAGACACAAACTGGTTCACTTATGGGCAATTTCACGTGAACACCTTGTAGAATTTGATGGAAATGGTTGTTCAAATGATTCAATTGTAATCTCTAATGATAATATTAACCAAATAACCACAAGAGAAGATGAAGTTCACGTAAAATCAAATCAAAAGGAAGCAATAAGACAAGCACAAAACCGTGGTCTCAATATCCTTCCAATAATGCCAATTCACGCCAATCACTAAGAAGCATTCAATCTCAATGAACAATCAACCTTTTCAAGATGATTATCCACGAATTACAATCACTAATAAGTCCAAGAAAGATTCAAATCAACCCTAAATATGACTCACTAGAGAAGAAATGAACAACAACAAAGATGAATCGATATTACTCACGATTTCTCCTTGTTGCACTCGCCACAATTCCAACTTCTTGGGATTGAAATTGATAAGAGAATTTTGGAATTAGGAAACCCTAAGCCCTCTCACGAAATGTGAAGTGTTTGTTCTGCAAAATTAGCCTCCTCAAACCCTCTCTTAAGCAAGTATTTATACTTGCTTCTCCTAGGGTTAAAAAGTGCTCAAAATTACAAGTTTGCCACTTTTAAGGTGGCTAGCCCTAAATGAAAATTACAAGAAAATAAAAGTGTCCCAAAAACAAAATACAACCAAAATAGTTCAATAAACATTTACAAGATACAAAATAACATAAGTCTTCATGATCCAATGCCTCAGAATAGCGAACAATCGCAGCAAGTCTTTGATTGTTATCTTGAAAAATGTTCGGTGTCCAACTGAAGTTGTAGGACATTTTGGCATCCCATGGAGAATTATAATTGTACCTGTAAGATTATTCTCAAATTTAATTAGAAATAAAGACAAAAGGTAAAATATGAGAAATTTGGATAATCATCTAAATTGGGTTCTGAAGAGGTTGACATTGTCAGAAATTTTCCCATCATTTTCCCTTTGTTCTTCCTCCTTACTAGCAAGTGTACTTAATGAGTGTTGCAATACATTAGCATATTGAAGCATTTCACTAGACATTGTGGAATTCAACTCAATCAACACATGAACAATATTCCCCACTCCTTTTAAGATCACGGTGCAACAATTTTAATTTCCACAAGTTCACTCCACGGCAACACACAAGCAACAACAATAATTAAGATCTATCACTTCCACGGCAACAATAAGGTGAATATTGATTACAAGTAGTCTTCAACTTCCACGGCAAATAATGAAGACAAAAGATTAATAAGTAGCTTTCCCAAAATGAATTCCGAATCCCACTATAGGCAGCAACTTTTAATTTGAAATTCAAATAACTTCACTTATTGCAAGCCTTCCTCAATTGGTAACAATGAATTTAAATTCAAATAGCAATCATTAACTCCCACAACTTAATTGCATATGATTTGAATTCAAATAATTCCTTACTAATCAAACTTAATGTAATCTGCAAATTGTTCTCCACCAATTCAGAATTACACAATGGAATTTAAAGACAACAAACAACACAACTCCTCACGCCACAAGCTATTTCACGGCAAGAATTGGTAAGTTTTGCAAGTTCAAAAAATTGCTAAAGTAAACTTCACTTTGTACTTTTGCTCTTCCATGTAAATTATTGACCACAAAGTGATATAATAACCTTCCCAAAACAACTCCAACAATCAGCGAATCAAATCCCAATCCAAGGTAATTTCGCAATCTCAAACAACAACAACACAATTGCGGTTTTCACTTGATTAACCCTAATTGATGATCACTTCCACGAAATTGAATACAACTAATTCCCTTCTCTCAACAAGAGCTCTGATATCAAAAAGATGATGTGCCTAAACACACTTAAAAACACATCCAAAAGACATAAGAAAAACTATCTCAAGTCAAGACAAAATTGGATCCACAAAGGGCACTTTTCAAATGAACCCTAATGATGAAATGATGAAATCCAAACATCCAATGATATAATTAGAATACCACAATGAAAATGCCTTCTAAAAACACTCTAATTTCATGTAATCCACGCAAATAAAACCTCAATTTGACAAAGAAAAACCGTAACAAAATAATCCCTTTTCAAATAGTGAAGAACACACTTCCAATGGAAATCTTCAATGATGAATCAAATATAATTGATAAACACTTCAAATAAGTACAAGGATTCGTGAACAATAAGATGTATATCTGACCAAGAAATATCTCAATTCAACCCTAGATATGACACACTAGAGAAGAAAAGAAATCACAACAAAATGAAATTGATATATCTCACAATTCAAAATGTTGCACTCGCCACAATTTCAACTCTTGGGATTGAAATTGATAAGAGTTTGGAACCGAGGTATGAACCCTAATTCTCACGTGAGAGGAGGTGTATAATCTGCAAAAATGATAAGCTCCTCAAACCCTCTCTTAAGCAAGTATTTATACTTGCTACTCCTAGGGTTAAAAAGTGCTCAAAATTACAAGTTTGCTACTTTTAAGGTGGCTAACCCTAAATGAAAGTTACAAAGAAATAAAAGTGTCCCAAAACCAAAATATAACCAAAATAGTTCATAAAAGAGTAAATATATAAAGAAATGGTCCTTCATGATGCTAGTCTTCAAGAAGCTTTTGAATCAGGTTCAGTTGACAATCCTGATTCACTCAGTAATAAGGGTGTTTTTGCATCCTGTAAGACTGACAAATGAACCTGCTGAAATTCATCAAAATTATAGTGCAAAGATTTAGAAAGTGAGTTAGACTTCTCAAGGTTAGGTTTCTCTAGCAAAACCTTCATAACTAGATTCTGGAGACCCTTAGCTCGGGCCCTGGTGATAGGTCCTGGAAAAGTCTGATTCCTATCACGATGTCATGTGCAGGGTAGAGTTTGTAGCTTAATAATCGATAGTGGCAGCTGCACTAATGTTGCTAGCACCTTGCTAGTAGAAAAGATGCAGTTGAAAGTTGTGAAACATCTGAGACCATATCAATTACAGTGGTTGAATGAATGTGGGGAGGTTAAGGTGACCAAGCAGGTTCTTATAGCCTTTTCCATAGGGAGCTACAAAGATAAGGTTATGTGTGATGTCGTACCTATGCAGGCTAGCTACATACTACTAAGGTGACCCTAGCAATTCGATAGGAAGATTACATATTACGGGTATAAGAATCAGTATTCCTTTGTATTAAACAAAAGGAAAGTGGTTCTCATGCCATAGAAACCATGGGAAGCTAGTGAAGATCAGATGTGGATGGCAAAAGAATTCAGAGAGAAACACGAGAGTGTGCAAGAGAAGGATGAATAAAAGAAGAAGAGTGAGAAACAAACACTAGTGAGTTGTGAGGGAAGAGAGTCTGAAACACTGAGAGGAGAGAAAATTGTAAGAAAAAGTGAGTGTAAGAGTGCAATGTTGGCAAGGAAATAACTACTTGTACTTATGTACAAGGATGTTTATTTTACTTATACTGATACTAACCTTTTATTACCTAGTATGGTGTTTTCTTATAGCTTTGTAACAAGTACATATGGGATAGTCGTGGATGCAATGAAATTGGAGGTGATCCGGAAGTGGCCAAAGGGACGTGTCAGGACCGTGTTTCATCCAGGAGAAGGGATTTGGGTACATTTGAGAATAAAAAGATTTACAGAGCAGTGGAAGTCTAAATTGCATCCTAAGGGTGATGGACCTTTCCAAGTGGTGGAGCGCATAAATGACAACACCTACAAGATAAATTTGCTAAGCCACTATGGTAATGTAAGTGTTACCTTTAATGTTTCTGATCTTATTCCTTATGATGCAGGTGATTCGAGGATAAATCTTTTCGAGGAAGGAGGGAATGATGAGGATCAGCTAGCATAAAAAGGGAAGGAGCCAAAATCCCATGATCCATTACATGGTATTGGAGGCCTGATGACCCGAGCTAGAGCTAAGAGGATGAATGAAGCTCTACAAGGATTAGTCATGGACTTGCAAGCTAAGGAATCAAGCTACACTGAAAGAGAACCAACATTGGTTAACTTGATTCACGTGACCATGGAAGGATGTGATATTTAGAGACATTAGATATTTTTTTGAACCAACAAAGTTATAGACATATTCAATTTGTTTTGTTTTATTTGTTAGTTTATAACTTATGTTATTTAGTTGCCTACTTAGTTACATGTGGATAAGGATAAATTAGGCAACTTAGGGTTTTTCCATATTTTTATTGTATACTATATAAGCCTTGCTAAGGGAGGCTAGTCAAGACATCTTATGTTTGAGTGAATATATAATTTCGTGAATTACGAAATATCCCCTTTTTGGTTCTTTTGCAAAAGAACTCTTCCATACCGAATTGTTTGGAAAACCCTTTGATAACTTAGGTTTCAGTCAATAGGTGTGATTGGGGTCTAGTTACACAACACTTATTCAAGACGATCCTCGGGGTAATTGAATCTAATAGCGACATTAGGGTTCTACGTTTAACATACCTAGGGTTTCACGCATCATAAAGCTATCATCCCTTTCCTCCCAATAAGCATGATAATCTCCTCCCATTCTCCTGCCCTTATTTCCTCCTACTGCTCCTTCCCTACGTGCATCATTATGGGCTACCTGAGGTGGGGGTGCTTGTGGATTTGCCACTGGTGGTTGTGGCAATGTCATCTAATCAACCCGTATTGCTAGTGTAGCAACAATAGTAGTAAGATCCTGTAATTGTTCTTCTAAAGTTCTTCTTCCACCTACAGCATGACATCCCTGACCTCCTCTTACAACTTAACTATTAGCCTCATGACCATTTCCTCCATTCACACTATCATTCAACATAGTTGTTGAATTAAGCTTTGACAATTTTTTTTTTTTTTAATCTCACCATCTCACCTCCAAAACACCAATTTCTCTAACACTCAAACACACTCTCCATGTCCAACACACACTCATGGTACAACACACTCTCACGGCACAACACACACTCATGGTACAACACAAACTCATGGAACAACACACACTCACGACATAACACACACTTACAGTATAACACACCCACTCATAATACAACATACCCTCCACAGCACAAATTTTCCAAACTCAAGTCAATAGTGCATTCATAGCAATTTAATGCACAATTACACACTTATGGAATCAATTGTAATAATCCCTAACTCATCCACGATAACAACCCTAAAGAATCCTTTCTTCAACTTCAACTCGCAATGATTAAGAGAAACATGACACAATTCAAACAATATCTCAATTTCAATTCACACAACAATCAATTACTCAAGTGCATGGCATAAACTGATAGGAATCAAAATCCGACAAGACCTATCATTAGGGCAAGAACCAAAGGATTTTGAATCTTGGCGATGAGGGCCCATTTTGAGCAAATCGACCCTGGAATTATTCGTTTACTAACCTCTTTTATCTTATTCATGTATTATATATTCAAACAGGCACACTTATCAGGCTTTACAAGGCGATGGACAAACTCACTAAAACTCAGCTTGTGGGTTATCCATGGACCGACCTAAACCGGTGATGAGTTGGGCTAACGAATCCTATGGAAGAGCTAGCATCTTGAAGACCAATTTCTTTTATATATTTGTCATTTGCATGGACTATTTTATATTGTATTTTCTTTTGGGACACTTTCATTTTGATTGTAATTTTCATTTAGGACTGGCTACCCTAAAAGTGGCATAGTTGTAATTTTGTGCATTTTCTAACCCTAAAGGGAGCAAGTATAAATACTTGCTTAAAGTAGGGTTTGAAGAGGCCAATTTTTTTCAGATTTAAGATACACTTTGTGTGAGGATTAGGGTTCTCCTAATTGTCATTAGACTCTTATCAATTTCAATCCCAAGAGTTGAAATTGTGAGTAATATCAATTTCATTTTGTTGTGATTTCTTTTCTTCTTTAGTGTGTAATATCTAGGGGTGAATTGAGATAGTTTTTAGTTAGATTTGCTTCCTTATTTTTTGTGCTTAATTGAGATACTTTGCATTTGAATTCGGTTCATCCTTTATGTGGGCTTCTTGAACCGTGATTAGCACATGTGGAAAGGGGTTTTTAGAGTTGAAGATTTATTTTGAACTTGTGAATTCTTCACGTGGATTTAAATTTGATTAGTGTTATGTTAGAAGAAATTATCATTGTGGAATTATAATTGCATCATTGAGTATTTGGATCTCATTGCATCCTCACTAGGGTTCAAGCAATTTTACCCTTTTGAACCGATTATTGATTTGAGAGTTGAAGTGTTCCTTTGGTTCATTTGATTGTGCTTAGACCTTGGTTTTAGGCACATCATCTTTTGGTATCAGAGCTTATCATTCTTAGATATGCAATCTTCATACATGTTCATATTTGTGGATTTAGAATTATAAAGATTGACGGTTTATGCAATTTAGAGGACTAGTTTGATTTCATAGTGTAATTGGTCTTTCAATTGGGTTTTGTGTGCTTGGGCTTGGTTTTGAGCACATCATAAACCTTAAATCCCTAAATCAAATTCAAGATTCCCTGTGTGCAATTCCCTTCTCAACCATAGTTTTGATACCGAAAGATGATATGCCACTCCAATTGTAATCAACAAACACTAATCAAGAAATAATTAAAGAAAGTTCCCAAATTGGTACATATCACTCTTTCAACCATGAACCCTAATGTTTAAGAATAAAGAACAATTGAAATCTAAATTCTTACCAGATATGACATACTAGTAGAATCAGGAACAACTTATAATTGTTGATTCAACATACAATAATCCAAGCCTCACTTGCTACAACCCTAATTTAGAATTGATAAGAGTCTATTATGAAAGAGAGAAAAGTCTCCTTTTCACGTGCGAAAAAGCTGCAAAATGTTCCAAAAGTAAATGAAGACACAAAGTCGGCTCCTCTTGGTTCATTTCGGTTGATCATAGACTGTGACTCATCTCCAAACCAAGTGCTAGTGTGTTTGATTGTCTTCCTATAATACCGACAAGTGTACCTGATTAGATATAAAACAATCATATAAAGTAAATGAAGACACTATGTAAATGTCTTCCGGTTCCATTTGCTCAAAAAGGATTCTTAATGTTAAGTTCCGTAGTCCTTTGGCTCTTACTCTTGTTATGGGTCCTGTTGATGCATTGGTTTGATTCCCATCACATAACATAATCAATTGCCTAGATGCTTTAGCTAGAGTTAACTTTAGAGTACTTATTGTAGACAATATTGGATTTAAGCAAAGTGATAACATATAATATGATAAAATGAAAGCTTTCAAGGTAGCATTGACAAAATCTTCTCTCATATTGAAATCTTTATCTCAAAACTACTTAAGAGTACCTACAAACGCAATTCGTGATCACAGTTTCTATATTGAGAGAAGAGACCGGATGTCTTAGGTAATAAAGAAAAAGAAAATGTTTCTAAGTAGGATCCTTTTTTAACTTTAAAGCATGCCTTTACACTGAATGAATGGTTCCCTTCTAGAAATTTTCCATGAAGTAGCAAGCACCGAATGCTTGAGTCCTTAAAGTAAATATGTACATAAGGAGTCCATTGAGGACCAAGTTCTTAATCTAGTGCATGTGTTGTTCAGATCTTGGTAAACAAAGCAATAGCAAAAGATTTGCAATAAAATTGGTTAGCATACATCCAGCTTTTCTTGTTTTGGCACTTTATCAACTAGCGGCTACAAAAGAATTAGTGACATGGATGAGTAAAATTTGCATGCAGAAATTAGAATAAAAAAAGAAAAATATCGAATCTCTTAAGAGACATTTACATAAATTAAAAAGCACTTTCAAAATATTATCTATCATTATAGAGTTAGCATCTAAGCATAAATTCTTCCAACTTAACAAGTGCAAGTAAAATGCTAAAAGAAAAGAAAAATGACAACAAAGTCAATGGAATTTGAAAGCTGAACTAATTGACAATATAAAAGCTAGAGACATAAGGTTAAGATAATACTATTAAATTTCTAATTCATACCTTGATAGGAATAAAAATCCGACAAGACTTATCACTAGGGCAAGAACTAAAGGAATTCAAATCATGGCATTGAGGGCTCATTTTGAGCAAATCGACCCCGGAATTATTTATATATTAACCTCTTTTGTATTATTCTTGTATTGTGTTTTCCAACAGGCACACTTACCATATTTTATAGGGCAATGGGCAAACTCCCTCAGACTTAGCTTGTGGGTTATCCATGGACCGACTTGAATCGACGATGAGTTGGGCCGATGGATCCTATAGAAGACCGGCATCTTGAAGACCATTTCTTTTATATATTTCTTATTTTATGAACTATTTTGGTTGTATTTGGTTTTGGGAAACTTTTCTTTCCCTGTAATTTTCATTTAGGGCTAGCCACCTTAAAAGTGGCAAACTTGTAATTTTGACCACTTTTTAACCCTAGGAGTAGCAAGTATAAATACTTGCTTAAGAGAGGGTTTGAGGAGGCTAATTTTTACATATTTGAGAGGACATTTCACGTGTGAATTAAGGTTCTTTCCTTAATTCCAAACTCTTATCAATTTTAACCCAAGAATTGGAATTGTGGCGAGTGCAACGAAGGCGAATTGTGAGTCATATCAATTCGATTTTGTTGTATGTTCATTTCTTCTCTAGTGAGTCATATCTAGGGTAGATTTGAATCTTTCTTGGACTTATTGGTGATTGTAATTCATGGATAATCATCTTGTAAGGTTGATTGTTCATTGAGATTGAATTGCTCTTTAGTGCATTGGCATGAATTGGCATGGTTGGAAGGGTTTGAGTTCACGGTTTTTGAGCTTGTCTTTTTCATCCATTTCATCTGTAATTATCTTGTTCTTATTGTTGATTAGTGAAATTGACCATTAGTGGAAGTTAATTGAATCTTTTGAACCATTGGATTGCATCAAAGTTCCATTAAGGTTACGCAATTTCCTAGTCACTTGGACCGGTTTGTATAAGACTTAAGAATTATTTTTCTTGAGTCATTTGATTGTGCTTCAAAGTGGTTTTGAGCACATCAACTTTTTGGTATCAGAGCACATGTTGAGAGAAGGGATTGATTGTATTTGATTTCATGAAATTCATCTTCAATTAGGGTTGATCAATTGGAACCGCAAATTGTGTTGTTTTGTGGTTTTGAGCTTGCAAAATTACCTTGGTTTGAATTTTGATTTGCTGCTTGTTGGAGTTGGATTGGGAAGGTTGTTGTATCATCTTATGATTAATAATTTTCGTGGAAGGGTAGAAGCATAGAAGTGTTGTTTAATTCAACAACTTTTGAACTTGAAAACTCACCAATTCTTGCCGTGACTTGTTGTGGCGTGAAGGAGGATGTGTAGGTTGTTGTTATGACTTCCATTGTGTAATTCTGAATTGGAGAAGTGCAATTTACAAATTTGCATTGAGTTTTGATTAGTAAGGAATCTATTTGAATTCAAACACATTCCATTAAGTTGTAGGAGTTAATGAGTGCTATTTGAATTTGAATTCATTACTTACCAATTGAAGGAGGCTTGTAATTAGTGAAGTGGTTTGAATTTCAAATTGAAGTTGCTACCTATTTTGTTGTGAGTTGCGGTTAGAACTTGTGGGGAGTGAAGTATATTTTGTTATTATTGCCGTGGAAGTGGAGTATATTTGTTATTGTAGCTGTTTGTTATCATTGCCGTGGAAGTGGAGTGCAATTTGTTGTTGTTGTCGTGGGAGTTATTGGTGAAGTGAGTGCACCGTGATTGAGGTGTGTGTGGTGGTGTAAATTTGTGGAGTTGTGTGGAGTAAGGTGCTGCACATTAAGATAAAGTGTGAGTGTGAACCATGGCTAATTAAGGAAGTTAAGTAGTGAAGTTTGAAATTCAAATATAAGCATTTAAGTGTGAAAGTTATTGAGTATTGTTACTTAAACACTTGCTTAGTTGAATTCAATATCTTAACTACTTAGAAGTATTTATTTGTGCTTCACTTATTCTAATATACTTGAAGTGATAAGAAGTATTTGTTGCACCGTGGGTGTACAAGTGTGTGTGTTGTTATCTAAACTTGTTATTGTGACATGGTGAAGTGAAGGGAGTGTGCTACAAATTATTTGAGATTACATTTGTACTTCAGATAAATCGCATCCACAAACATGTCATATGATAGTGTGAATGGGGACATTGGCAATGAGGCCAATAGCCAAGTGGGTGGCAGACCAGGTCGTTGAAATACAAGTGGAAGAACTGTAAATGAGCAACTTCAGGACCTTACCACAATTGCTGCTACATTGGCAACAAGAATTGATAGGATGACATTACCACCACCACCTATGGTAAACCTTCAGGCACCACCTAGAGTGGAAGGAGATTATCATGCTCTTAGGGAAGGCAGAGATGATAATTTTGGGGTTAATCCATACCCGAATAGGGAATTTATACCACCTCGAGGGCCAGAGTGTGCGAAGCTACAGATGCCTTCATTTGATGGTAGGGGTTCCGCTGATGATTACCTAGACTGGGAAGACCAAGTTAAGGGTCTTTTCAAGTGTTATGAGATTGATGAAGACTCCAGGGTACGCCTTGCAGCAGTAGAGTTCACAGGGTATGCCGCTTTGTGGTGGAGAAATATGGTGATCAATAGGCAAAGGGATAGAGAGACCGAAATACACACTTGGAGAGACATGAAACGAGTTTTGAGGAATAGGTTTGTACCGAAACACTACAGGCATGAGTTATTTATGCATCTCCAGACACTAAGACAGGGGGGTAAAACAGTGGATGACTATGTATAAGAGTTTGAGACACTAGTGATCAGATGTGGATCAGTTGAACCTCCTGAACAAACCCTAGCACGTTTTGTATTTGGGTTGAAGTATGAGATAGCTTGTGTAGTTGAGCTTTAGAGATATAGTACACTTGATGAGGTTATACAGTTAGCCTTGAAAGTGGAAAGATAGAGAAAATCCTATTCATTCTAGGATACTAGGAGCAGACTACCAGGGAACTAAACTGTTCAGGGTCATTTATGTTCTCCTTTAGAGATACTAGTGGCTCACGAGCAGTTGAGTAAACCATTAGAGTATCTTGAGGAGCAGAGTCAGATGAGTCTATCATTAGAGGGCCAGAATGTACAGAGACAGTTGTGTTCACCTTCAAAGGTCTCAGAGGACAATGAGCAGTTGGGCCAACCATTAGAAGACCATGAGGATCGGCAACATATAGATGAGTTAGAAAAGGAGGAAACAATATCAGTGAAATGGGTTGAGATAGGGGACACTTCAGTAGATAATGGGTCATTATTTGTGTTGCAGAAGAGATACATCCTGGAAATGGAGGAGAGAAAACAATCACCACTTGTAGTATTTCAGATATTGGGATTCTGTAGAGATACTTCTTCAGATGGATTGCTAGGAGAAAACAAATTCTCCATTATATTTAATCTGCCAGATTTGAGGACAAATCTTTTTGAGGCCCGAGGAGATGATAGGAATAAAAATCTGACAAGACCTATCATTAGGGCAAGAACTAAAGGAATTCAAATCTTGGTATTGAGGGCCCATTTTGAGCAGATCGACCCTGGAATTATTTATATATTAACCTCTTTTCTATTATTCATGTATTGTTTTCCAACAGGCACACTTATCATATTTTATAGGGCAATGGACAAATTCCCTCAAACTCAGCTTGTGGGTTATCCATGGACCGACCTGAATCAGCGATGAGTTGGGCCAATGGATCCTATAGAAGACCGGCAACTTGAAGACCGTTTCTTTTATATATTTCTTCTTTTATGAACTATTTTGGTTGTATTTGGTTTTGGGACACTTTTATTTCCTTGTAATTTTCATTTAGGGCCAACCACCTTAAAAGTGGCAAACTTGTAATTTTGACCACTTTTTAACCCTAGGAGTATTTGAGGAGGCTAATTTTTACAGATTTGAGAGGACATTTCATGTGTGAATTAGGGTTCTTTCCTTAATTCCAAACTCTTATCAATTCTAACCCAAGAATTGGAATTGTGGCGAGTGCAACGAAGGCGAATTGTGAGTCATATCAATTCGATTTTGTTGTATGTTCATTTCTTCTCTAGTGAGTCATATTTAGGGTAGATTTAAATCTTTCTTTGACTTATTGGTGATTTTAATTCGTGGATAATCATCTTGTAAGGTTGATTGTTCATTGAGATTGAATTGCTCTTTAGTGCATTAGCATGAATTGGCATGGTTGGAAGGGTATGAGTTCACGGTTTTTGAGCTTGTCTTTTTCATCCAATTCATGTGTAATTATCTTGTTCTTATTGTTGATTAGTGAAATTGACCATTAGTGGAAGTTAATTGAATCTTTTGAACCATTGGATTGCATCAAAGTTCCATTAAGGTTACTCAATTTCCTAGTCACTTGGAATAGTTTGTATGAGACTTAAGAATTGTTTTTCTTGAGTCATTTGATTGTGCTTCAAATTGGTTTTGAGCACATCATACCTCATTACTAACACTAGCAAATGAACAATAATAAACCATTGTATCATCTAGATAGGGACTTACTTTTTTAAAGGTCCTCAATCTTCCAATCTTTGCCCATTAGAGCAACCGTCATGAAGAAATACTTCATAAGGTTCCTTAAAGATAGGATACTAAGCTACTAAGTAAGCTTTTAAACCTGCAAGTCAAAAATTCTACATAACTTGAATAAGTTCTTCAATCCAAAAGAAATTTAGCAATGCCAAACTAGAGTAAAAAAACTTGTAATTAAATGCTCTAACTTGTTGCTAGTTAGATATAATCACCAAAATAACTCTTAATCTTATTTAGTTTGAAGGTTGGGTGATTGTAATTATTTTGCTAGATATTTAAACAAGTATTCAAAACCCCCAAACCAATAATAGTTAGAAGGTAACTCAAAATGTTAAGTTAAAAGGGAGTTTTTGAAGTAAATTCAGAAAGTAACCTAGAAGGTTTAGACTAAACTCTTCAAATAACCCTTCTTCCCTTTTACCTAAAACCTTACTTAAAGAAAAGCCTTCAAAACCAAATAAGGAGTAATAAGGTGATGAAAATTCAACTTGAGGCAACAAATAAACTTTTAAGTTCAATTAGAGAAGAAATTTCAAAATTTTGGACAACTTTGTCATAAATGACTAAATATTTGATGTCATTAAAGAATGTCAAGATTTGGATTTAGACAATTATTTAGGAGTATTACAATGTTAATTAACTTAATGGGAGTTTAAGTTAGAGATTAGACAATTTGAAAATTCTAAATAGGTTAAATGGAGTGACACATGTCAACATAATGGAAAAAAGGTACTAAACCAAGTGGACCCCACAAATCAACCATGGGTTTAGTACATCCTTATTCTTTTTTAAAAGCCTACCACCAACTTCATCCCTTCTAAAACTCTTCCATTTGTCTTCTTCCTCTTGAAAAGTAAGAAAAACCCTAAACCCCTTAATTAAAAAACTAATTTTATATTAATTTAGATATTGATCTGGATATTTTATGAAGTTTAGCCTAGGTTTATCTTTAAGCTAAGGGTTCTAAGGAAGTGAGGAAGCTTGGATATGTTGCTTTTAGAAGGAGGGTAAGTAGTTTTTAAGATAAGTTAATCGTAATAT
This sequence comes from Laguncularia racemosa, assembly GCA_037954665.1. Lineage (NCBI taxonomy): Eukaryota > Viridiplantae > Streptophyta > Magnoliopsida > Myrtales > Combretaceae > Laguncularia > Laguncularia racemosa. Next base: position 271,398 of record JBBMOL010000181.1, on the reverse strand, counting down.
TCTAAATCTTGAGTTTATGCACTATTTAGTGATTTTAATCTTAGAGGCTCTTTGAAAGTTGAAGAAACACCTACTTTTAGACACCTATAGTAGGTGCCATTGCACAAGGAGGGAGAAGGTTAAAGCTCCACTTAAGGTAGGAACAAGAACTATGCTAAAATGGATGTTTTAGGATGTTTAGGAGTGATTGGTACATTCTTTCAATGCTTAACGAAATGTTGGAGATTGTTTAGCTAATGAACCATTTAATGTTGCCACCATTGATGCTTACATAGGTTAGATTTTGTTGTTTCCAAATGATGATTTGCTAATGAACATTGATTGATATGTTAGACAAAGGTTTGGTGGATCAAAAGTAAGTTTAGGGCTTGATTTTTGCATAACCCCTCTACCCCAACTATGTTGTCACCCCCTCCATGCATATTATATTTATTTTTGTTTAGAGTTGTGATTTGAAAATGTTAATGTATTTAAATGTTGATTTGTTAGTAATTTTAGATTAGGTAGTAATTTAGAAGATAAATGACTCATATGTGATGATAAGTATGGATTGATGCATGAAAGGTGGTTTGAGTAACTAATTGATGTAGGAATGTTCAATATCAAAAATTTCTAACGTGTTTCAATTTTTATTGGGATGTAATTGATGTTTAAATGAGCATTTCTTGTTCATTTAGAGCTTAGAGGATAATAATAATATTTTATAATGATTATGCTATGTTAAATGATAGGAATCAAAATCCGACAACACCTATCATTAAGGTAAGAACTAAAGGAATTCGAATTTTGCTGATAAGGGCCCATTTTGAGCAGATCGACCCCATAATTATTTATAAATTAACCACTTTTCTATTGTTCTTGTATTGTGTTTTCCAACAGGCACACTTATCATATTTTATAGGGCAATGGACAAACTCCCTCAAACTCAGCTTGTGGGTTATCTATGGACCGACTTGAACTGACGATGAGTTGGGCCGATGAATCCTATAGAAGACCGACATCTTGAAGACCAATTTCTTTTATATATTTTTCATTTGCATGGACTATTTATGTTGTAATCATTTTGGAACACTTTTATTTTGATTATAATTTTCATTTAGGACTAACCATCTTAAAAGTGGCAAACTTATAATTTTGACCATTTTCTAACCCTATGAGTAGCAAGTATAAATACTTGCTTAGAATAGGGTTTGAGGAGGCCATTTTTGCATATTATACACTAGCACTTCACATGTGGGAATTAGGGTTCATCCTAGTTCTAATCCTCTTATCAATTTCAACCCAAGAATTGGAATTGTGGTGAGTGCAACAAGGGGAAATTGTGAGTCATATCGATTTCTTTCTTTGTTGTTTTTCATTTCTTCTCTAGTGAGTCATATCTAGGGTGGATTTGAAGTTTCTTGGACATATTTGTGATTGTAATTCGGGAACAATTGTCTTTTTAAGATTGATTGTTCTTTTAGTACTTGAAATCAATATCCTTTTATTGTTGGCGTGCATTGGAATTAAAGGAAGAGTTAAAATCACGGTTTTGATCCTTCTATTTTGATTTGAATTCACGTGGATCTCAATTCATTTTGTTGTCATTTGGTGAAGATTACAAATAGGGATCGCAATTACATCATTTGATCTTCGGTTTCCATCCAAATTCCAAAGGGGTTTTACGTGATTTGTGAACCAATTGGACCGGTTTTGTGATTGATTTGTGAATTGTTTTCCTTGAGTCATTTGATTGTGCTTGAACTTGATTTTAAGCACAACATCTTTTGGTATCAGAGTACAAGTTAAGAGAAGGGATTAAGTGTTGGTTAATTTCGTGATTATCATCTTCAATGAGGGTTCTTCATATTTGAACCGAAATTGTGTGTTATAGTTTTGAGTTGCGAAAATCGTCTTGATTGGAATTATGATTTGCTGCTTGTTGGAGTTGGATTGGAGGGATTGTTGTAGCTTCTTGTGATTGATTATTTTCATGGAAGGGAAGGAGAATAGAAGTGTTGTTAATTCAACATTTTTTTTTGAACTTGAAAACTTGCCTATCCATGTCGTGACTAGCTTGTTGCATGAAGGAGCTTGTGAAGTTTGTTGTTGTAATTCCATTGTGCAAATTCTGAATTGGGGAAGTGTATTTTAAAGATTTGCATTGTGTTGAGTAGTAAGGAATCTATTTGAATTCAAACACATCCATTAAGTTGTGGGAGTTAATGAGTGTTATTTGAATTTGAAATTCATTTCTTACCAATTGAGGAAGGCTTGCAATTAGTGAAGAGGTTGAAATTCAAATTTGAATTGCTGCCTATTGTTAAGTTGCGGATTAAATTGTGGAAAGTGGAAGTATATCTTGTTATCCTTGCTGTGGAAGTGGAAGTATATCTTGTTATCCTTACTGTGGAGGAAGTATATTTGTTGTTGTTGCCATTTGTTATTATTGCCGTGGAAGTGGAGTGCAATTTTGTGTTGTTGCCGTGGGAGTTGATCCAATTTGTTGGCATGAAGATTGACCTATTCGAATTTTGTTGTGGAAGTATTATATTGTTGTTTAGTTGTTGTACACTTGGAGGCTTGAACACTCTTGGCTTCCTTTGATTATTGGCCGTGATTGTATAGTAAATTTTGAAGCAAACCTTGAAGGATTGAGAGTAGTGTTCAATTGGTGAAGTAGATTTGTATTGTGTACTTTTGTTTTCGGAAAAGTGGAGGAGTAATACTTGTATTTCCAGATTTGAATTCAGATTTGAAGTGTGAATTAAGAAGCCAATTTGAAATTTCAAAACACACATTAAAGTCATTGTTTAATTATGTGTCATTTGAATTTGAAATAGCTTCTTACCATTTATGGAATTGTGTACTTATTGAAATCCTTTTTGAATTTGAAAGTAGGTTGCCTTATCTTATGTAGAAGTTGTGGTTTTGGTTGTATGTTTGAATTTAGTGAAGAGTGGGTGCATTTGGTGTGGGCTTTGGTGTGTGTAGTATAGACTATTGTTGTTGGAGGCATGATTAGTGTGGAACCATGAGTAAAAGGGGAGAAGTGTGGTGGTAAAGTTGTATATTTTTGTATGTGTTGAGGTGTTGCCCATTGTGAAGTAATTGGTGTGAAACCAAAGCAAGGATAAGGAAAGTTAAGTAGTAGAATTTAAAATTCAAACAAGTCATTAACGTGTGAAAGTAATTGAACTAATTACTTAAACACTAGTACTTGAATTTAATTCTATTTACTTGAAAGTAGTTGTGTGTGTACTTCATTTATTTAACTTTACTTGAAGTACCAAGAATTATTTCATTGTGCTTCAATTATTTCACTTGACTTTACTTGAAGTAACAATAATGATGTGCCTAATCACTCTTAAAAGCGCATCCAAAAGACTTAAGAAAAGATATCTCAAGTCTAGGCAAAATCGGATCCAAAAATGGCACTTTTCAAATGAAACCTAATGATGAAATGATGAAATTCAAACAACTAATGATATAATCTGAATACCACAATGGAAATGGCTTCTAAAAACACTCTAATTTCATATAATCCACGCAAATAAAGCCTCAATTTGATAAAAGAAAACCGTAACAAAACAATCCCTTTTCCAATGGTGAAAATCACGTTAACAAGGAAATTCTTAAAGATGAATTGAATCAACTTGATAATTCCTTCAAATAATCACAAGAATTCGTGGATAACAACAAGTAAATCTGACCAAGAACTATCTCAATTCAACCCTAGATACAACACACTAGAGAAGAAAAGAAATCACAACAAAATGAAATTGATATAACTCACAATTTCAAGATGTTGCACTAGCCACAATTTCAAGTCTTGGAATTGAAATTGATAAGAGTTGGAACCAAGGTATGAACCCTAATTCACACGTGAAAAGAGGTGTATATTCTGAAAAAATGATCTCCCCTAAACCCTCTCTTAAGCAAGTATTTATACTTGCTACTGCTAGGGTTAAAAAAGTGCTCAAAATTACAAGTTTGCCACTTTTAAGGTGGCTAACCCTAAATGAAAGTTACATGGAAATAAAAGTGTCCCAAAACCAAAATACAACCAAAATAGTTCATAAAAGAATAAATATATAAAAGAAATGGTCTTCAAGATGCCGGTCTTCTATAGGATCCATCGGCCCAGCTCATCGTCGGTTCAGGTCGGTCCATGGATAACCCATAAGCTGAGTCTGAGGGAGTTTGTCCATTGCCCTATAGAATATGATAAGTGTGCCTGTTGGAATACACAATACAAAAATAATAGAAAAGAGGTTAATATATAAATAATTCCGGGGTTAATCTGCTCAAAATGGGCCCTCAACGCCAAGATTTGAAATCCTTCAGTTCTTGCCCTAATGATAGGTCTTGTCGGATTTTTATTCCTATCATTTCCTCGGGCCTCAAAAAGATTTGTCCTCAAATCTAGTAGATCAAATGCAGTAGAGACTTTGTTTCCTCCTAGCAAGTCACCTGAAGAAATATCTCTGTAGAATCCCAATATCTGAAATACTACAGGTGGTGATTGTCTTCTCTCCTCCATTTCCAGGATGTATCTCTTCTGTAACATAAATAATGACCCATTATCCACTAAAGTTACCCCTGTATCAACCTGTTCCACTGAAACTGTTTCCTCTTTTTCTAACTCATCTGTATGTTGCTGATCCTCATGGTCTTCTAATGGTTGGACCAACTGCTCATTACCCTCTAAAACCTCTGATGGTGAACATAACTGTCTCTAAACAGTTTGGCTCTCTAGTGGTCTGCTCGTCTAACTATGATCATCAAGATCCTCTGAAGGTTGGCACATCGGTGTCTGCATCTGCACAGTTTGGTCCTCTGATGGTTTGATCATGTAGCTATGATCCTCAAGATTCTGTGATGGTTGTTTTATCCGTTTTTGCATCTCCTGGACCTCTGATGGTGACATAGGGTTCAATGCTATACGTTTACTATCCTTTTTAAACATATAAGTATTTCTATACCCATCATGTAATACCATCCTGTCATACAACCATGGTCTACCAAGTAATATATGGGATGCACAAAGAGGAAGAATATCACATTCAAGCTCATCATAGTACTTGTCCCCTATACTTAAGGTACCCTAGCCCTTTGGGTTACATAGAGACCATCTTGATCATTCAACCAATGTAATGTATAGGGTTTAGGATGTGGGATAGTTTCAAGTTTCAACTTCGATACTAATGATGTAGCTACAACATTAGTATAACTACCGCCATCAATAATAACTGCGCACAAGTTTCCTTGTACCCTACAAGAAGTATGGAACAAGTTTTCTCTTTGTCCCTCATTAATGGTTTGAAAAGAAGTCATGTCCCGATGCAATATGTTAGCATAATGAAACATTTCACTAGACATGATTGTACTAAAATCCAACAATACAATAATTATCTTCACACTTCCAAGGTTCAAGTACACAACCAAACCACAAATAAAGTACACTCAACTACTTCTAAGTAGATAGAATTAAATTCAACAACAAGTGTTTAAGTAACTAGTTCAATTACTTTCACACATTTAATGAGTTGTTTGAATTTGAAATTCTATTACTCACTTTCCTTTTTCGCTAAAGTTTTACACCCACAACGAATCTTAATGTGCAGCACCTTTAATCCACATAAATCCACAAATTTACACCACCACACACACCTCAATCACGGTGCACTCACTTCACCAATAACTCCCACGGCAACAACAACAAATTGCACTCCACCTCCACGACAAAAATAAGAAATGGAAACAACAACAAATATACTCTAATTCCACGGCAATAATAACAAATATACTTCACTCCCCACAAGTTCCAACCGCAACTCACAACAAAATAGGTAGCAACTTCAATATGAAATTCAAACAAATTCACTTATTGCAAGCCTTCTTCAATTGGTAAGTATTGAATTCAAATTCAAATAACAATCATTAACTCCCACAACTTAATTGCATATGATTTGAATTCAAATAATTCCTTACTAACCAAACTTAATGTAATATGCAAATTTAACTTCACAAATTCAGAATTACACAATGGAATTCAAACAACAAACTTCACAACTCCACACGCCACATGCTACTCCACGGCAACAATTGGTAAGTTTCACAATTTCAAAACAATTTGCTAAAGTAACTTCACTTTGTACTTCTGCTCTTCCACGTGAATTAGTGTCCACAAAGTGATACAATAACCTTCCCAAATCAACTCCAACAATCAGCAAATCAAATCCCAATCCAAAACAATTTCGCAATTTCAAACTACAACAACAACAACTACACAATTGCGTTTTTTTCCACTTGATCAACCCTAATTGTTGATCACTTCCACGAAATTGAATACAACCAATTCCCTTCTCTCAACAAGAGCTTTGATACCAAAAAGATGATGTGCCTAATCACTCTTAAAAGCACATCCAAAAGACTTAAGAAAAGATATCTCAAGTCTAGGCAAAATCGGATCCAAAAATGGCACTTTTCAAATGAAACCTAATGATGAAATGATGAAATTCAAACAACTAATGATATAATCTGAATACCACAATGGAAATGGCTTCTAAAAACACTCTAATTTCATATAATCCACGCAAATGAAGCCTCAATTTGATAAAAGAAAACCGTAACAAAACAATCCCTTTTCCAATGGTGAAAATCACGTTAACAAGGAAATTCTTAAAGATGAATTGAATCAACTTGATAGTTCCTTCAAATAATCACAAGAATTCGTGGATAACAACAAGTAAATCTGACCAAGAACTATCTCAATTCAACCCTAGATACAACACACTAGAGAAGAAAAGAAATCACAACAAAATGAAATTGATATAACTCACAATTTCAAGATGTTGCACTCGCTACAATTTCAAGTCTTGGAATTGAAATTGATAAGAGTTGGAACCAAGGTATGAACCCTAATTCACACGTGAAAAGAGGTTTATATTCTGCAAAAATGATCTCCCCTAAACCCTCTCTTAAGCAAGTATTTATACTTGCTACTTCTAGGGTTAAAAAAGTGCTCAAAATTACTAGTTTGCCACTTTTAAGGTGGCTAACCCTAAATGAAAGTTACATGGAAATAAAAGTGTCCCAAAACCAAAATACAACCAAAATAGTTCATAAAAGAATAAATATATAAAATAAATGGTCTTCAAGATGCCGATCTTCTATAGGATCCATCGACCCAGCTCATCGCCGGTTCAGGTCGGTCCATGGATAACCCACAAGCTGAGTCTGAGGGAGTTTGTCTATTGCCCTATAGAATATGATAAGTGTGCCTATTGGAATACACAATACAACAATAATAGAAAAGAGGTTAATATATAAATAATTCTGGGGTTAATCTGCTCAAAATGGGCCATCAACGCCAAGATTTGAAATCCTTCAGTTCTTGCCCTAATGATAGGTCTTGTCGGATTTTTATTCCTATCAAATAAGCATTTCTTGTATTGGTTGATTGTGAGCACCGTGGGTGTGTAGGGGCGTGTAAGGGTGTGTTGTCGTGGTGTGGTGAAGTGTGTTGAGGTTGTTGAAATTAGTAAGCAAAAATGTCAAGTGAGTTGCATTTGTCTGCTAACATATTGCATCAGGACTTGACTTCCTTTCAAACCATTGATGAGGGACAAAGAGAAAACTTGTTCCATACTTTTTGTAGGGTACAAGGAAACTTGTGCGTAATTATTATTGATGATGGTAGTTGTACTAATGTTGTAACTGCATCATTAGTATCGAAGTTGAAACTTGAAACTATCCCACATCCCAAACCTTATACATTACATAGGTTAAATGATCAGGATAGTCTTTGTGTGACCTAAAGGGCTAGGGTACCCTTCAGTATAGGGGACAAGTACTATGATGAGCTTGAATGTGATATTCTTCCTATTTGTACATCCCATATATTACTTGTGATCATTGCCAATCGTAGTTTTAATAAATTGAATTCTTGTTCTTAATCCTACTACGAAGCAATAGGCAAGTGCACCTATCGTAGCGTAATATAGCGAGTAAGCACAAGGTCGTCCCTCAGAGATACACCAACTAGTAGTACTTACTCCATTCCTATTATCTACCCGCCGCTTAATAATGTTGGTTGAAACTTAATTACTCTAATCTTAAAACTAATAACGCACTAACAACAATGGTTCTGAAGATTTATCAATTAACAAAAGCAACCTAGATCTTATTATACTCCTTCTCTATCATGTTATTCATTAGATTTCTGAAGACTATCGTAATTGACTTATTATACTATCGAATTCTCTAGTCAAGTTAATTACTTTCTCAAGTATATTAACCTATCTAATCCTAGGTTTATCAAATAGGATCTCTCCTTAGTTAATAGCAACCTAGAATTGCATAAAGCACATGAATTCGCATCAAAATAATCGATGTAAATAGAAGACTCTTGTTTCCTATCTCTAGAAGAACAATCAAATCTCATTAATTGCATTAGATCTAATCATATAAGCAATTTCTCAATTAACTAATATGATATCATGCATAAATTCATATTCCGGATCTATGAATCTAAGAAACAATTGAAGAGCATGCAATTAATCATAAGAAAGTCAACAACTTCGCATTAATGACCAAATCTTCATCACATGACAGAGAAGTTTCAAATAAAATCTAGATCTAGGGTCTACTCCTCCATAAATTGAACAAAAGAAATGCAATTACTAGATGAATAGATAAAATTCATGGTCACAACCCTTAAAGATATAATCTTCTTCTTCGTGGGTCTTCAATCTCCCTTGGAATCAACAGAATCTTCTTTCCCTTGCTGTTATGAGAGTGAGAGAAAATAAAAAATTCGTAACCTCCGGTTCTAGGGCAAACTAACGGTCTATTTATACATGTACCCCGGTTGGATATATACACGAGTGGATACACAAGTATTGTATCTCGTTCGTGTATCTCATGCTTGCTTCCAAGTGTCCTTATGTGAATATACATGAGCAAGTACATGGGAGTGTACATTGGTTGTGTATTTGAAATGATAGGAATCAAAATCCGACAAGACTTATCATTAGGGCAATAAATAAAGGATTTCGAATCTTGGCGATAAGGACCCATTTTGAGCAAATCGACCCCGGAATTATTTATATACTAACCACTTTTATCTTATTCATGTATTTTATATTCCAACAGGAATACTTATCATGCTTTACAGGGCAATGGACAAACTCACTTAAACTCAGCTTGTGGGTTATCCATGGATCGACCTGAACCGGCGATGAGCTGGGCCAATGGATCCTATAGAAGACCGGCATCATGAAGAGCATTTATTTTATGTATTTTTCATTTTATGAACTATTTTAGTTGTATTTTGTTTTTGGGACACTTTTATTTCTTTGTAACTTTCATTTAGGGTTAGCTACCTTAAAAGTGGCAAACTTGTAATTTTGAGCACTTTTTAACCCTAGGAGTAGCAAGTATAAATACTTGCTTAAGAGAGGGTTTGAGAGGCTAATCATTTTGCAGAATATATACCTCTTTTCATGTGAGAATTAGGGTTCATAACTTGGTTCCAAACTCTTATCAATTTCAATCCCAAGAGTTGAAATTGTGGCAAGTGCAACATCTTGAAATTGTGAGTTATATCAATTTCATTTTGTTGTGATTTCTTTTCTTCTCTAGTGTGTTATATCAAGGGTTGAATTGAGATATTTCTTGGTCAGATATAGTTGTTGTTATTCACGAATTCTTGTGATTATTTGAAGGAATTATCAAATTGATCCAATTCATCTTTAAGGTCTTCCTTGAAAACATGATTTTCACCATTGGAAAGGATTCATATTTTACAGGTTTTTTTTCTTTATCAAATTGAGGCTTCATTTGTGTGGATTATATGAAATTTAAGTGTTGTTAGAAGGCATTTTCATTGAGATATTCTGATTATATCATTGGTTGTTTGAATTTCATCATTTCATCATTAGGGTTCATTTGAAAAGTGCCATTTTTTGATCCGATTTTGCCTTGACTTGAGATAGTTATTCTTAAGTCTTTTGGATGTGCTTTTAAGTGTGTTTAGGCACATCATCTTTTTGGTATCAGAGCTCTTGTTGAGAGAAGGGAATTGGTTGTATTCAATTTCGTGGAAGTGATCATCAATTAAGGTTGATCAAGTGAAAACCGTAATTGTGTTGTTGTTGTTGTTTGAAGATTGCGAAATTACCTTGGATTGGGATTAGATTTGCTAATTTTTGGAGTTGGTTTGGGAAGGTTATTATATCATTTTGTGGTCACTAATTCACGTGGAAGAGCAGAAGTACAAAGTGTTGTTTACTTTAGCAATTTTTGGAACTTGCAAAACTTACCAAAATCCTTGCTGTAAATAGCTTATGGCGTGAGGAGGTTGTGAAGTTTGTTGTTTGATTTCCATTGTGTAAATTCTGAATTGGTGGATTACAATTTGCAGATTACATTGGTTTTGATTAGTAAGGAATTATTTGAATTCAAACACATGCAATTAAGTTGTGGGAGTTAATGATTGCTATTTGAATTTGAATTCATTACTTACCAATTGAAGAAGGCTTGCAATAAGTGAATTTGTTTGAATTTCAAATTGAAGTTGCTGCCTATTTTGTTGTGCGTTGTGGTTAGAACTTGTGGGGAGTGAAGTATATTTGTTATTATTGCTGTGGAATTAGAGTATATTTGTTGTTGTTTCCATTTCTTATTTTTGTCGTGGAGGTGGAGTGCAATTTGTTGTTGTTGCCATGGAGTTATTGGTGGAGTGAGTGCACCGTGATTGAAGGTGTGTATGGTGGTGTAAATTTGTGGATTTATGTGGATTAAAGGTGCTGCACATCAAGATCAATTGTAGGTGTGAAACCATGGCAAGAAAGGAAAATTGAAGTAGTAGAATTTGAATTCAAAAAACAAACATTAAAGTGTGAAAGTAATTGAACTTATTACTTCAACACTTGTGAGTTGAATTTAATTTCTTAACCACTTAGAAGTATTTATTTGTGCTTCACTTATTCTAATATACTTGAAGTGATAAAAAGTATTTATTGCATTGGTGACTTGTTGCACTGTGGGTGTATAAGTGTGTGCGTTGTTATCCAAACTTGTTATTGTGACGTGGTGAAGTGAAGGGAGTGTGCTACAAATTATTTGAGATTACATTTGTACTTTAGATAAATCGCATCCACAAACATGTCATATGATAGTGTGAATGGGTACATTGGCAATGAGGCCAACAGCCAAGTGGGTAGCAGACCAAGTCGTCGAAATACAAATGGAAGAACTCTAGATGAGCAACTTCGGGACCTTTCCACACTTGTTGCTACATTAGCAACAAGGATTGATAGGATGACAATGCCACCACCACCTGTGGTAAACCTTATGGCACCACCTAGAGTAATGGGAGATTATCATGCTCTTAGGGAAGATAGAGATGATAATTTTGGGCTTAATCCATACCCGGACAGGGAATTTAGACCACCTCGAGGACCAGAGTGTGCGAAGCTACAGATGCCTTCATTTGATGTTAGGGGTTCCACAGATGATTACCTAGACTGGGAGGACCAAATTGTGCAGACGTAAGTATGCCAACCTTTAAAGGTTCTTGAGGGCTCTAGTGACACGAGCCAACCCTTAGAGCATAAAATTTATCAGACACCGATGTGCCAACCTTCAGAGGATCCTGATAATCATACTCAGACGAGCAGACCACCAGAGAGCCAGATTGTTCAAAGACAGTTATGTTCACCTTCAGAGGTTTTAGAGGGTAATGAGCAGTTGGGCCAACCATTAGAAGACCCTAAGGATCAGCATCATATAGATGAGTCAGAAAAAGAGGAAACAAACTCAATGGAATGGGTGGAGACAGGGGAGACATCAGTAGATAATGAGTCCATGTTTGTGTTGCAGATGAGATACATCCTAGAAATGGAGGAGAGAAAACAATCACCCACTATGGTATTCCAGATATTGGGATTCTGTAGAGATACTTCTTCAAATGGATTTCTTTTAGAAAATAGAGTCTCTACTGCATTCGATCTGCCAAATTTGAGGACAAATATTTTTGAGGCTCGAGGAGATGATAGGAATCAAAATCCGACAAGACTTATCATTAGGGCAATAACTAAAGGATTTCGAATCTTGGCGATAAGGACCCATTTTGAGCAAATCGACCCCGGAATTATTTATATACTAACCACTTTTATCTTATTCATGTATTTTATATTCCAACAGGAATACTTATCATGCTTTACAGGGCAATGGACAAACTCACTTAAACTCAGCTTGTGGGTTATCCATGGATCGACCTGAACCGGCGATGAGCTGGGCCAATGGATCCTATAGAAGACCGGCATCATGAAGAGCATTTCTTTTATGTATTTTTCATTTTATGAACTATTTTAGTTGTATTTTGTTTTTGGGACACTTTTATTTCTTTGTAACTTTCATTTAGGGTTAGCTACCTTAAAAGTGGCAAACTTGTAATTTTGAGCACTTTTTAACCCTAGGAGTAGCAAGTATAAATACTTGCTTAAGAGAGGGTTTGAGAGGCTAATCATTTTGCAGAATATATACCTCTTTTCATGTGAGAATTAGGGTTCATAACTTGGTTCCAAACTCTTATCAATTTCAATCCCAAGAGTTGAAATTGTGGCGAGTGCAACATCTTGAAATTGTAAGTTATATCAATTTCATTTTGTTGTGATTTCTTTTCTTCTCTAGTGTGTTATATCTAGGGTTGAATTGAGATATTTCTTGGTCAGATATACTTGTTGTTATTCACGAATTCTTGTGATTATTTGAAGGAATTATCAAATTGATCCAATTCATCTTTAAGGTCTTCCTTGAAAACGTGATTTTCACCATTGGAAAGGATTCATATTTTACAGGTTTTTTTTCTTTATCAAATTGAGGCTTCATTTGTGTGGATTATATGAAATTTGAGTGTTGTTAGAAGGCATTTTCATTGAGATATTCTGATTATATCATTGGTTGTTTGAATTTCATCATTTCATCATTAGGGTTCATTTGAAAAGTGCCATTTTTTGATCCGATTTTGCCTTGACTTGAGATAGTTATTCTTAAGTCTTTTGGATGTGCTTTTAAGTGTGTTTAGGCACATCATGAAACATCATCGAACAGAAGCAAAACTTAGATACACAAGCAAAGTACATGGGCGTGTACTTTGCTCATGTACTTTCTAGACATCCGCTTCAGTATACACAAGCAAAGTACATGGGCATGTATCTCACTTGTGTACTTTCCAGAATTCTTTCTCTTCATGTGTAATGTATCCAATTCCTTCCAAACTTGATCCGACTCTTCAAAACTCCTTCCCTTAGCTCCAAAATACTCTAGAAGATCCTGAAATTAACATTCATTCCATTAAGCATCCTTTTCTTCAACAAATCATCTAAAAATTCAACAATAAAGCACAATTTCTTTACTCTAGATAAGGGTATTTTGCAACTTATCAAACTTCCCCACACTTAAGTCTTTGCTTGTCCTCAAGCAAAATAAAACATTAATCAAACTTCTCATTAATTATGATTGTCGTTACCAAATAATACTACTCACACATTAACATTTATGAATTTTAATCTTTAAAGCTCAATGCAATCCCTCAATCTAATGAGTGTGCTTCTCACCTTGTCGTGAAAGTATTGTAACAAAGATACTTTAGTCAAATTTCTAGGATTAATCATAGTAGACCAATCTTTACCCTTGTCATTTAACAATGGCTTTCATGATCAAAATTAGACACAAGATCAATTAGAGCAAAAGGAAACGTGGTACATTTCAACCACCACTAAAGAGTCTATAATCTTCTCAATTATCTCTCTTAGTAAAGCAATCAATAATGAAAATACATTGCATCTATGTTTCCCCTAGATTCCTCCTCCTTTTTGGTTGATCTCTTCAAAGATTTTATTCTTTGTAATAGTTCACTGGTTTCATCCCTTTTTTTTTTTGTTTAGGATCTTGCAACCCATGTAACGAGTTTTCAGCCGATAATCCTAGGCTCGTCACCCAAGTTAACTAACGTTATCCCCTCAATTGAGGGCGTTCCTATGGGCTTAATTACTCGAGTTACAGGACCCTCTCAACTTTTTCCTTTATGGTATTTCATTTTATTACGGTAATTTCCTCGGTCAGCCGATCCCAGGCTAGACGACCTTAGGTGACCAGGTTTTAAAGGAACCCCATCAAACCTCTATTAACTTAACTTATTATTTTAACTAGTTAGTAGCGGAGTCAAACTTCGCTCTTCTGAGGGACCAAAGCCTGCCCATACTAACCAATCCTTTATTTTTCAAGTATAACATGCTTTCATTAAATTATTACTTTAAAGAGATCTTCTAAGAAGGATCACCAAGAGAATCATTTCATTTGCCCTTTCATGAAAGATTAAATGGCTCTCAAGATCTTTGAGTTTCACAGCGATTTTATCCCATAACTTTGACTAAGTATCAATGTTCCAAAGAAGATAAAGGTGACATGCACAACACTCTTTTAGAGGAATTCATTCACTAAATGCTAATATACTACGTGATTTGCAATCATGATTTCAAAATTCGATTATCAAGCAAAAAGAAAAAAAATAGGGGAAAATTTTGAATGTCTTATACAATTCAGCACAACCCTTATCAAATTTCTTTAGTATCCCCTTCCCCACACTTAGATTGAGACATTGTCCCCAATGTCTTTATCATTCAAGAATACAATGGTCTCAAAATAAGTTAGGGTCGTCAATTACACAAAGAAAATGATAGGACTTACATTGGGTTTCTGAAATAAGGAGGAAGATAGCGCAGTTGAGATACACAACCAAAGTACACGATTGTGTACCTGATTGTGTATCTACCCATCTCATACATGCACAAATTACCATAGGAACGCTCAAAATCAGGTCTTGTGGCTTTAGTATATTATCAATCTACCTTCCTGAAGGCAAAAAAAAATGTAACTATAACACACCCAAAGCATCCTTAAACGATAAAGTTCGAATCTTGATTCTAAGAAGCTAGGTGCGATAGTTTAGTGATCATAAAAAAGATGGCCTCATAACTTGGTTTCTAAGAAGAAGATTGGGAAAGAAACACAACAACATTGTTCCAAAAACCCACAAAATCAAAGTCCCAAATATTCATGTTAAAACCCTAACTGTCGATTCACTTGTTTGGCAGCCACTCATGACATCAATCAAACATGCATTCACGTGAGTTCAAAATGTCTACAGATCTATCAACAATCGACTTCCAAACTGTGAAATCACTCATCATACTATCATCATAGATGCAAGCATGTATGGTAGTCGTAAAAGAAAACCGAGCAACAATCATATTGCAATAAGTATTGAAGAAGAAGAAGAGAAAACTTACTTACCTTGAGTCCTTGAAATGGAAGAAATTTATGGTGTGGAAAGAACAACCACGGTATGGAGGAGTAGAGTGGGAGTGAGTGGGTCAAATACATGAATGGAGAATGGGTCGTGTAAATGGCAGAGTGAAGTGAGGAGTCCTTTTATAGTACGAGCAGAAAAATTAGATACACGACCAAGTACACGGTCATGTACTTTGGTCGTGTACTTTGGATTCCTTTCTGTGGGTTAGATGCACGACTAGGTACACAAGCGTGTACCTTGTTCGTGTATCATGGGAGAGCATTATGTGGGTTAGATACGTGACCAGGTACACGAGCGTGTACCTTGTTCGTGTATCATGGGAGAGCATTCTGTGAGTCAAATACACGACCAGGTACACGAGCGTGTATCTTGTTCGTGTATATAAAGGGGGTGTTTTGTGGGTTAGATACACGACCAGGTACATGAGCGTGTACCTTGTTCGTGTATCGAATTGTGCCTTCTGTGGGTTAGATACACGACCAGGTACACAAGCGTGTACCTTATTCGTGTATTTCTGATATGTACACAATGAGCATTTTTTTGAAGTGCACAGGAGGCCACACCATGACGTATTCCCCTTTTGTATTGCAAAGTCAATTTAGACACCCTCTGGCATGTATGAGAAACCGGATACACCACTAGTGTACCCGGTTGTGCAAATCAAAGTACATACCTATCATCACTTCATCTTGCACTCCCTTGAAAAGGTCTCCCATCTTGAATTTTCCCACACTTAGAGCTTAAAAGAAGCTCTATTCAGGTGACTTTCATAGAATCCAAACTTGGTTAGCCCCTCTATAGCTTGCTGTCCTGCAAAAGTTACTCCAAAACAATGGGTGATAATAAAGAAAGTAAAGAGTAAAGGAGAAAACTTACTTAAGCAACATGGGTTGCCTCCTAAGAAGCGCTGTTGTTTAACGTCGTTAGCTCGACGTAATGAACCGGTGGAGCTCAAATGGAGATGAGAATGAGGTTCAATTCCTCCTTTTCTTCCAAAACTGTTTTGTCCCCAAAGTAATGCTTAAGCCTTTGGCTATTCACCTTGAAAATGCCTTTCTTGGAGATTTTATAACCCAAAACAATACCTTCTTTTGCCATAAAATGACACTTCTCCAAATTTAGGACCAGGTTAGTATCTTCACAATGTTGCAACACTAACTCAAGATGGTGTAGACACTCATTAAAAGAATTCTCGAAAACAAAAAAATCATCCATGTATACTTCCATCTTGTCTCCTACCATACCCTCAAAAATAGCCATCATGCATCGCTGAAAGGTGGCTGGAGCGTTACATAATCCGAAAGGCATGCATCGATAAGTGGAGGTCCCAAAAGGCAATGTGAATGTCCTCTTTTCCTGGTCTTCGGGTACAATAGGAATCTGAAAATATCCTGACATCCCATCGAGGAAACAGTAATATGCATGACCAACTAACCTTTCAAGCATTTGGTCCACAAATGGAAGAGGAAAATGATCCTTTCGAGTTGCGTCATTTAGCTTGCGGTAATCTATACAAACTCTCCATCCAGTGACAGTTCTCATCGGGATGAGTTCATTTTTTTCATTCGGTACCACTGTCATACCGCCTTTCTTCGGAACTACTTGAATGGCGCTCACCCATGAGCTATCAGAAATCGGGTAGATCATTCCTACATCAAGCAATTTGATGACTTCCTTTTTTACAACATCTCTCATATTTGGATTAAGTCGGCGCTGCGGTTGTACCACTGGCTTGACATAATCTTCCATCAAAATTTTGTGTGTACAAAACGATGGGCTAATCCCCTTTATATCTGCAATTTTCCATGCAATTGCTTTCTTGTGTTGCCTCAGGACATGCAATAACCTTTCCTGCTGATCTCGATCCAGATTTGATGCAATTATGATTGGAAGTTTAGAATCTTCTTCCAAAAATGCATATTGAAGGTAGTCTAGCAGTGGTTTCAATTTTAGCTCAGGTGGTTCCTCAATTGAAGGTTTTGATCTCTGAATGGTGGATCTATTCATACCTTCAAAGCTTCTTTCTTCTCTCAACTCAGGATTATTATTAAGCTGATTGACAACTGCTCTAATCGCCATATTTTCAGGTTGCTCTTTCTCCCCATTCATCAAACACAATCCCAATTCATCACCAATCAATAGGTCTTGCAACGAATCCGAAACTGCAAAGTCAAGGTAGTCGATTGCATAGCATGTATCATCATGGTGCAGGCTTTGTTTAAGGACGTCGGGCATTTTCACTATTACCTCTTCATTTCCCACTCTCAACACTAACTTCCCATCCCCAACATCAATTATGGCTCCAGCAGTAGCCAGAAATGGCCTCCCCAATATAAGAGGGACCTCCACATCTGCTTCCATGTCAAGGATGACGAAATCCGCTGGGAAGATGAAGTCCTGCACCTTCACTAATACATCTTCAACTACTCCTTTTGGGAATTTGACTGATCGATCGGCTAATTGAAGACTCATTTTGGTCGGTTTCGGCTCTCCAATACCCAATTTCTGGAACATCTTGTATGGCATCAAATTAATGCTGGCTCCCAAATCAGCCAATGCCCGTTCTTCAGGTAAATTCCCTATCAGGCAAGGGATGGTAAAGCTCCCAGGATCTTTTAACTTCTTTGGGAGTTTGTTCTGAATTACCACAGAGCATTCTCCTCCTAAAGTTACAGTGGAGAACTCTTCAAGCTTCCTTTTGTTCGATAGCAACTCTTTCAAAAATTTTGCATATCATGGCATTTGTGATAATGCCTCAACCAGTGGAAGGTTGATATGCAATTGCTTGAATATCTCTAAAAATCTGCCACAGTGCTCATCTGTTCTGTCCTTCTTGAGTCGTGCTAGATAAGGAACATTGGGCTTGTATTCTGAGATTAATGGAGGTGATGATTTCTCTTTAGGTGATTTTTCTGAATGCTTTCCCCCTTCTTTGAGAACTACTTGTTCTTTTGCTGGTTCAGTCACCTAATTCTCTTCTTCTTGAACCTTTGGTTGTAGTTCCTTACCACTTCGTAATGTGACAGCTTTAACATGTTCTCTAGGGTTGGTTTCCGTGTTTCCCGGTAGTGAACCTTGAGATCTCTCTGACAGAAGCTTAGCTATTTGACCAACCTGGTTTTCAAGATTGTGTATTGATGCCTCATGATTCCTCAGAACCGAGTCATGATTTTTCAAAATCAAATCTAAGGACTTTTGTTTGTCTTCTGAATCCTTGATGAATTTTATGAGGAGATCTTCAAGTGGCGGTTTGGAACTCTGGACCATTGGCCTCTGATAACCTGGTGGAGGATTCAGATTGCCCTTCTGAATATTACTGTTGTTAGTCCAAGAAAAATTTGGGTGATTTCTCCATCCTGGGTTATAAGCATTGCTGTATGGATTGTTCTAGGGTCGAATTGGGTTTCCCAAATAATCCACTTGCTCTGTTTGCCCTTCCTCACCACCTGAGGTTTCCACAATAGCCAGTTGATGTTGTGAGACAACCAACCCGTCGATCTTTCTAGATAAAGCCTTAACTTTAGACATGATAGAAGTAGCCACATCCACTTCAAGAATGCCTGCCACCTTCTTTTCTCTGCCCCTACCATGTGACCATTCATAATTATTCGCGGCCATGTCTTAAAAAAGAGTCAAACTTTCTTCAGGAGTTTTATGGTTCAAGGTGCCACTAGTTGCGGCATCTACTATTTGTCTCATTTGATAGTTCAACCCATTATAAAATATCTGAACTTGAAGCCACTCTGGGATCCCATGGTGTGGGCATTTCTGCATTGAGTCCTTGAATCTCTCCCAGGTTTCATACAACGTCTCCATGTCATACTTATGATAAGATTGAATCTCAGCTCGAAGTTTAGCGGTCTTTGAAGGAGGTAAGAATTTGTCCATAAAGTTCTTAATCAGACCTTTCCATGTAGTAATGGAGTTCCTTGGTAAAGAATTCAGCCACTACTTAGCCTTGCCTTGCCTTTTAAAGAGAATGGGAAGAGCCTGAGGCAGATCGCATCATCACTAACTCCATTAAATTTGAAGGTATCACATATCTCTAGAAAGAGTTGGATATGCGCATTTGGATCTTCATCCTGTAAACCATCAAATTGAGTATATTGCTGCACCATCTGAATCACGGCAGGCTTAAGTTCAAAATTATTTGCCTCCACTCGAGGACGGACAATGCTAGAGCTAGCGCCTATCAAGTTTGGCCTGGCAAAATCAGAATTGGTTCTAAGTGGCTCATTAACTCGGCCATCTCTATTATCAACCAGTTGATGATTCGGGGGATCCACAACAACATTTCCTTGATTCAGCTCTTGAGCACGATTATTGACTTGATCAGCCATTTCTTCCTTCAGTGATTCTCCTTGAATACCAAATGATGTTGACTTAGTCGAGTGTTGCTTTTTCTGATAACGACGAATAATTTTCTCTGGCTCAGGATTAAAAACAGCAAGTTCCTTGGAGTGACTTTTGGTCATGCACTATAAACGTAATACAAATCAATTATGAGCTCCAAATTCTCAAGAAGAAAAGGGAAAAAAAGATAAGAAAGAAATAAATTAGTTAAATTAATAAGTAAAAAGTGTTTCTAATATTGGCGTATCCCCGGCAATGGCGCCAAAAACTTGATCGTTGCCATTCGTAGTTTTAATAAATTGAATTCTTGTTCTTAATCCAACTACGAAGCAATAGGCAAGTGCACCTATCGTAGCGTAATATAGCGAGTAAGCACAAGGTCGTCCCTCAGAGATACACCAACTACTAGTACTAACTCCATTCCTATTATCTAACCGCCGCTTAATAATGTTGGTTGAAACTTAATTACTCTAATCTTAAAACTAATAACTCACTAACAATAATGGTTTTGAAGATTTATCATTTAACAAAAGCAACCTAGATCTTATTTTACTCCTTCTCTATCATGTAATTCATTAGATTTATGAAGATTGTCGTAATTGACTTCTTATACTATTGAATTCTCTAGTCAAGTTAACTACTTTCTCAAGTATAATAACCTATCTAATCCTAGGTTTATTGATAGAGCCATTTTATACTCAATCTTTATAGTATAAATTGCGTTAAATTATTATTGATTTTATAGAATCATAAGGAAATGGTACTTAATTCCATTATGGTGATAAATTAAGTTAAATGGAGTCAAGGATGCTAATTCAAGTAAATTAGAGAAGTCATCTATAACTTGGATCAAGACAAGGAGTTACACCACCAGAGGAAAGCACATGAGCAAGTATTTATCCAGAAGGAGGCACGGTTTGACATCTGGCCATGTGGTAAACCGTGCTACACACTACAGGAGAAAGAGAGACACGGCTTAGGGCACGGTCGTGGTGGCAGCCGTGGTAGAAGCTAGGCGTGCCAAGGAGAAGAAATTGTGGAACTTTGATAGAGGATGGTACGGCCTAGGATCTAGCCATGGTGTAGACCGTGGTACACACTGGACAAGGATGAAGAGCTTGTAGATCATGCACAGAGGAAGGCACGGTTGAAAATCTAGCCGTGGATGGAGCCGTGGTACACACTGGACACGGAAGATGATACGTGAATTATGCACAGAGGAAGGCACGGCTTGACCCACGGCCATGTGGTAGGGCGTGCCAGGCAGACGAAGATTCACTTCTCGAAATCTACTTGGAAAAGGAAAGATATTTTCGTATCTTGCTAGCAAAAGATCACATGACATCCCTCTAACAATATAAATAGAACCAACCCTAGAGGGTGAGGGCAACTTTTTTAATCTTTAATCTGGAATCTTTGGATCTTAAAGAACCTTGGACCATATTGGAGGCAGAGCAGGCAACCAGGTTCATCATGTTTTTACCTTTTATTTTCGTTTTATTGATGAACATGTGTAGCTAAGCTACTTTTCTAGCCAAAGGGTCATAGATGTTTAATTCTCCACGAATTGTGAGGTCTAATTGACTTGTATTTAATCTATTCGTTGTTTTCGGATATTCATATATCTTCTGATCGTTTCGTCATTATTATCTTTGTTGATTGGTATGAATAGAGCTCTTCTACTCAATTAGCAAGTTAATATATTGTCAACTAGCATGTCAAATCCGTAATTGTTTGATTGTTCTAGTCTTAGTGACATAATAACATGTTTGGTTATAAAATAGATGATTGAATTCATGTTATGGAGGTGTGTGATCATGTTTAAATAGGTTATCTTATAATCTACGGGCATGAATTGGTGGTCCCTCTAGTTTTTAATGCTATTGATAGATTAAATCCTAAGCGCTTGTCTGGGGTTGTCTAATCGATAAGAGAAATAATCAAAGTGCTTCTCTTGGTTATCGAGGAAGTACGGAGAGATAGGTTGTTAGAGCTTGTTAATAACCATAACTAGTTTATCTAGGAATAAGAATAGAAAACATTTGCATCGATGATCAATTCCTTGAATTAAACTATCTTGATTCCTTTGGCTAGGCTTTTATCAATATTCAATTTTCTTATCTTGTTTTAACTTTATTTGATTCACAAACAAAACCCCCCCATTTTCCTTTTCCTTTTTATTCTCCATGAATAGAAATAAATTTAACCAATCTCTGTGGATTTGACCCTACTCACCACTATATGCAAATCATATAATTGTCTAGGAGTAGGTTTTATTTTTGTTGGATTCGACACCCATCAAATTTTGGCGCCGTTGCCGGGGATTGGTGTCAAATTTATTTCTATTCTTGTATGACTCGTTCTTCTCAGATAGGTGAACTAACTTATAATCCGGAGATTGAGAAGACTCTAAAGAGGCTGCGACAAGAAGATAGATCATCCACTAAACTGAACTTAGCATCAGATTTGTCTGACTCATCCTTTGATTGTGAAAAAGAAGACGATATGGCAAATACCGAGAGAACATTAAGGGAATTGGCTGCACCGGATGTGAATCAACAACCACTTTGTATTCACTACCCCGAACTAGCTGTTGAATTTGAGTTAAAATCTGGGTTGATACATCTGTTACCCACCTTTCATGGTCTTGAGAATGAAGATCCTCACAAGCATTTGAATGAGTTTCATATAGTGTGTTCTAGTATGAGGCCGCAAGGAATAACTGACGATCAAATCAAGCTACGTGCTTTTCCGTTTTCTTTAAGTACTAAAGCTAAAGATTGGTTGTTTTATTTGCCTCCAGGTTCTATAACCACTTGGACAGATATGGTCAGACTCTTCTTGGACAAATTCTTCCCCGCATCCAGAGCCGTTGGTATAAGAAGAGAAATTTGTGGTATAAAACAGAGGGACACCGAGACTCTTCATGAGTATTGGGAGAGGTTCAAGCAATTGTGTGCAAGCTGCCCACAACATGGAATATCTGAACAACTTCTCATCCAATACTTCTACGAAGGCCTACTTCCGATGGAAAGAAAGATGATGGATGCTGCAAGTGGAGGCGCCATAGTAAACAAAACCCCTGGTCAAGCTAGGGAATTGATCTCCATTATGGCTACCAATTCGCAACAATTTGGGTATAGGCATGATACGTCTTCAAGGAAGGTAAATGAGGTAAGTGTGTCTAACCTTGAACATCAAATTTCTAATCTAACCTCCCTTGTGCAGCAGCTAGCTCTTGGAAACACTCAGCAGGTGAAGGCTTGTGGAATTTGTGCTACTCCTAATCATCCTACCGACATGTGCCCCACATTACAAGATGACAACCATGAACACGCCAATGCTGTAGGAGGATTCCCAGGACAACCACAACGGAAGTATGACCCCTACTCGAATACTTACAATCCTGGATGGAGGGATCATCCTAACTTCCGATATGGCAATAACCCACAAAGTTTCCAACAATTCCAGCCTAAGCCATCACACCAAGCACCCCAAGCTCCTTCCACTTCAGGTATGTCTCTTGAGGACATTGTTAAATCACTTGCCGTTAATACAAAACAATTTCAGGAGGAAACAAAGCAAAGCATTCAAAACTTGGAGAATCAGGTAAGCCAACTTGCTTCTGCTGTGAACAGGTTAGAAACTCAAGGTAAGCTACCTTCTCAAACTATTACAAATCCAAAGCAAAGCGTTAATGCAATTACCTTGAGGAGTGGAACAGAATTGCAGGGATCGATTAAGAAAGGACAGTCATCTACTCATGGGGAAGAGACTAAGAAAGAAAATTCAACTCCGAACCAGCAAGACAACCGGATTAGCAAGTCTCTAGTTGAGCCATCGAAGGTCACATTGATACCACCTCCTTTCCCATCCAGATTGGCGAAATCCAAGAATGAAGCGGAAGAAAAAGAGATTCTGGAAACTTTTCGCAAAGTCGAGGTAAATATTCCTTTGCTTGATGCAATTAAGCAAATACCACACTATGCTAGATTTCTCAAAGACTTGTGCACTAACAAAAGGAAGTTGAAAGGCAATGAAAAGATTAGTGTGAGTGAAAATGTTTCAGCTATTATTCAGAAGAAGCTTCCCCCTAAATGCAAGGATCCAGGTATGTTTACTATTCCTTGCAAAATAGGTAATCTTGGAATCGCTAAAGCCATGTGTGATCTAAGAGCTTCTATCAATGTCATGCCTTTGTCTATTTATCAACGTTTAAATGTTGGTCCTTTGAAGGAAACAGGTGTTATTGGTCAACTTGCTGACAGGTCCAATGTTTATCCTGAGGGAGTTCTAGAGGATGTTTTAGTTCAAGGCAATGGGTTGGTTTTTCCTGCTGATTTTTATGTGCTTGACATGGACGATAGTGATTCTCATACTTCATCACTGATATTATTAGGGCGACCATTCCTTAAGACTTCTAAAACGAAAATCGATGTAAATGATGGCACCCTCACTATGGAATTTGATGGTGAAGTGATTAAATTTAACATTTATGATGCCATGAAACATCCTAGCGATATCTCTCCTGTTTTTATTGCGGATGTTATTAACTCATCACCACAGGCACCAAAGCTGGAATCAAAATCCTTATCCGAGCATCTAGCCAGGAACGTCTAGCCAAAGACGTTAAAGGAAGGCGCTTTATGGGAGGCAACCCATGTCAAAATTTTTTTTTTTCAATTTTTAGTTTTGTTTTAGTTTAGTTTTTCTTTGATTTTCGTGTAGTTTTGAACTCTTTGGATCAGCTGCAGCAAGGATACACATAATCAGATGACACTTTCCAAAGCGTAAGGGGAGAACTCCAATACCAGGGAAGTACCAGTATTTCCTTTCTCTTATCCTCTAATGTTCCTTGAGTTGTTAATTCCTCTTTCATTGTGCTGAATTTGGAACAGTGAGGACACTGTTCAAGCTAAGTGTGGGGGAGAGGATAATAAAATAGAGAGAATAGAGAACTAACTTATACTCTGAATGTTTGTCTTTAAGCAATTTTAAGCTAAAATTTTTCAAAATTATCATGACATTTGGAGATTGTACTAAATGTTGTAATAAGCATCTACAAAATGTGAAATTGACTTGTTCAAATGTTTTACTCACTCACTGCTGTGATTAGAATACATGGTTAAAATTAAGTAGTGAAATCTTTAAGAAACAAATTTACCTTGTATTTAGCTTTAGAATTGGAAGTCTAAGAGTAAGTCGAGTCCCTAAGTGAAAAATAAACAAGTTTACTTCTAGGTTATATTAGCTACTGTATACTCTTTGAAGTTGTTTGTAAAGCAATCATAACACTTAGTAAAAAAAAAAAAAAAAAGAATCAAGCATAGCCATTATTCCAATGATTCAACTAATTGAGTTAAGAGTATTCAAACTTGAATGTTAAAGTGAGGAAGAGTCCGTAGGGGTATCTCAAAACCCGATCACTTGAGTGATGAGCTCGGGATGTTGCCGACTCAATGAACTCACTATAACGATAAGGGCGAAAAAGGCAAAAGTTCATGAAAAGAAGCGGGCAAAAACCCGTCAAAATAGATGCTTGAATAAATCAAAAGAACATGAATGTAAACATTCATTGAATAAAACAAAGATGTATAAAAGGGAGAATATCTAGCAAAGAGCTTATACCATATGCTTTTACTTTATACTGCAAGGATTATATGCTTGATAATATCCAATGAAGTTTAATTGGGTGTTTTTCCCTAGTGGATTAAGTATTTACTTTTGGAATAAAAATTCTTTTGCTAAACATGAGGATTAAAGTTTGTTTTGTTTAGATTAGCTATTAAATTTTGCCCATGGTAATTTGATCACAGGAAACCAGTTTGGTTGAAGTAGTAGGCATTAAAACTACAAGTCATGAATTACAAATGAATAGATGCTTGGAATGATGAAAAGAAAGTTTGTATAATCTATGACGGATTTCTCAATTGATTTGATGCAATTGCTTGAGGACAAGCAAGAGTTTAAGTGTGGGGGAATTTGATAGAGCCATTTTATACTCAATCTTTATAGTATAAATTGCATTAAATTATTATTGATTTTATAGAAATCATAAGGAAATGGTACTTAATTCCATTATGGTGATAAATCAGGTTAAATGGAGTCAAGGATGCTAATTCAAGTAAATTAGAGAAGTCATCTACAACTTGGATCAAGACAAGGAGTTACACCACCGGAGGAAAGCACATGAGCAAGTATCTGTCTAGAAGGAGGCACGGTTTGACATCTGGCCATATGGTAAACCGTGCTACACACTACAGGAGAAAGAGAGAGACGGCTTAGGGAACGGCCGTGGTGGCAGCCGTGGAAGAAACCGTGCTTGGAGCCGTCGTGGAAGCTAGACGTGCCAAGGAGAAGAAATTGTGGAACTTTGACAGAGGATGGCACGGCCTAGGATCTAGCCGTGGTGTAGACCGTGGTACACACTGGACAAGGATGAAGAGCTTGTAGATCATGCACATAGGAAGGCACGGTTGAAAATCTAGCCGTGGATGGAGCCGTGGTACACACTGGACACGGAAGATGATACGTGAATTATGCACAGAGGAACGCACGGCTTGACCCACGGCCGTGTGGTAGGGCGTGCCAGGCAGACGAAGATTCACTTCTTGAAATCTACTTGGAAAAGGAAAGATATTTTCGTATCTTGCTAGCAAAAGATCACATGTCATCCCTCTAACAATATAAATAGAACCAACCCTAGAGGGTCAGGGCAACTTTTTTAATCTTCAATCTGGAATCTTTGGATCTTGAAGAACCTTGGACCATATTGGAGGCAGAGCAGGCAACCGGGTTCATCATGTTTTTACCTTTTATTTTCGTTTTATTGATGAACATGTGTAGCTAAGCTACTTTTCTAGCCAAAGGGTCATAGATGTTTAATTCTCCACGAATTGTGAGGTCTAATTGACTTGTATTTAATCTATTCGTTGTTTTCGGATATTCATATATCTTCTGATCGTTTTGTCATTATTATCTTTGTTGATTGGTATGAATAGAGCTCTTCTACTCAATTAGTAAGTTAATATATTGTCAACTAGCACGTCAAATCCGTAATTGTTTGATTGTTCTAGTCTCAGTGACACAATAACATGTTTGGTTATAAAATAGATGATCGAATTCATCTTATGGAGGTGTGTGATCATGTTTAAATAGGTTATCTTATAATCTACTGGCATGAATTGGTGGTCCCTCTAGTTTTTAATGCTATTGATAGATTAATCCTAAGCGCTTGTCTGGGGTTGTCTAATCGATAAGAGAAATAATCAAAGAGCTTCTCTTGGTTATCGAGGAAGTACGAAGAGATAGGTTGTTAGAGCTTGTTAATAACCATAACCAGTTTATCTAGGAATAAGAATAGAAAACATTTGCATCGATGATCAATTCCTTGAATTAAACTATCTTGATTCCTTTGGCTAGGCTTTTATCAATATTCAATTTTCTTATCTTGTTTTAACTTTATTTGATTCACAAACAAAAGCCCCCCATTTTCCTTTTCCTTTTTATTCTCCATGAATAGAAATAAATTTAACCAATCTCTGTGGATTTGACCCTACTCACCACTATATGCAAATCATATAATTGTCTAGGAGTAGGTTTTATTTTTGTTGGATTCGACACCCATCATTTATCAAATAGGATCTCTCCTTAGTTAATAGCAACCTAGAATTGCATAAAGCACATTAATTCGCATCAAAATAATCAATGTTAACAGAAGACTCTTGTTTCCTATCTCTAGAAGAACAATCAATTCTCATTAATTGCATTAGATCCAATCATATGAGCAATTTCTCAATTAACTAATATGATATCATGCATAAATTCATATTCTGGATCTATGAATCTAAGAAACAATGGAAGAGCATGCAATTAATCATAAGAAAGTCAACAACTTCGCATTAATGACCAAATCTTCATCACATGACAGAGAAGTTTTAAATAAAATCTAGATCTAGGGTCTACTCCTCCATAAATTGAACAAAAGAAATGCAATTACTAGAAGAATAGATAAAATTCATGGTCACAACCTTTAAAGATAGAATCTTCTTCTTCGTAGGTCTTCAATCTCCCTTGGAATCGACAGAATCTTCTTTCCCCTTGCTGTTATGAGAGTGAGAGAAAATAAAAAACTCGTAACCTCTGGTTCTAGGGCAAACTAACGGTCTATTTATACATGTACCCTGGTTGGATATATACACGAGCGGATACACAAGTAGTGTATCCCGTTCGTGTATCTCATGCTTGCTTCCAAGTGTCCTTATGTGAATATACACGAGCAAGTACATGGGAGTGTACATTGGTCGTGTATTTGAAACATCATCGAACAGAAGAAAAACTTAGATACACAAGCAAAGTACATAGGCGTGTACTTTGCTCGTGTACTTTCCAGACATCCGCTTCAGTATACACAAGCAAAGTACATGGGCATGTATCTCGATTATGTACTTTCCAGACTTCTTTCTCTTCACTTGTAATGTATCCAATTCCTTCCAAACTTGATCTGACTCTTCAAAACTCCTTCCCTTAGCTCCAAAATACTCTAGAAGATCCTGAA
This sequence comes from Laguncularia racemosa, assembly GCA_037954665.1. NCBI lineage: Eukaryota > Viridiplantae > Streptophyta > Magnoliopsida > Myrtales > Combretaceae > Laguncularia > Laguncularia racemosa. Next base: position 243,124 of record JBBMOL010000181.1, on the reverse strand, counting down.
ATTAACATTCATTCCATTAAGCATACTTTTCTTCAACAAATCATCTAAAAATTCAACAATAAAGCACAATTTCATTACTCTAGATAAGGGTATTTTACGACTTATCAACTTGGTAGACCATGGTTGTATGATAGGATGGTATTACATGATGGGTATAGAAATACTTATATGTTCAAAAAAGATGGTAAACGTATAGTATTGAACCTTATGTCGCCATCAGAGGTCTAGGAGATGCAAAGACAAATAAAACAACCATCACAGAATCTTGAGGATCATAGCCACATGATCAAACCTTCAGAGGACCAAACTGTGCAGAAGCAGATATGCCAACCTTCAAAGGTTCTTGAGGGCTCTAGTGACACGAGCCAACCCTTAGAGCATAAAATTTGTTAGACACCGATGTGCCAACCTTCAGAGGATATTGATGATCATAGTCAAACAAGCAGACCACCAGAGAGCCAAACTATTCAGAGACAGTTATGTTCACCTTCAGAGGTTTCAGAGAGTAATGAGCAGTTGGGCCAACCATTAGAAGACCATGAGGATCAGCAACATATAGATGAGTTAGAAAAGGAGGAAACGGTTTCAGTAGAACAGGTTGATACAGGGGCGACTTTATTGGATAATGGAGCATTATTTGTGTTGCAGATGAGATACATCCTCGAAATGGAGGAGAGAAAACAATCACCACTCGTGGTATTTCAGATTTTGGGATTCTTCAGTGGTATTTCTTCAGGTGGCTTGCTAGGAGGAAACAATGTCTTTACTGCGTTTGATCTACCAGATTTGAGGACAAATCTTTTTGAGGCCCGAGGAGATGATATGAATCAAAATCTGACAAGACCTATCATTAGGGCAAGAACTAAAGGAATTCAAATTTTGGTGATGAGGGCCCATTTTGAGTAGATCAACCCCGGAATTATTTATAAATTAACCTCTTTTCTATTATTCTTGTATTGTGTTTTCCAACAAGCACACTTATCATATTTTATAGGGCAATGGACAAACTCCCTCAAACTCAGCTTGTGGGTTATTCATGGACCGACCTGAACCAGCGATGAGTTGGGCCAATGAATCCCATAGAAGACCGGCATCTTGAAGACCAATTTCTTTTATATATTTTTCATTTGCATGGACTATTTATGTTGTAATCATTTTGGAACACTTTTATTTTGATTGTAATTTTCATTTAGGACTAACCACCTTAAAAGTGGCAAACTTGTAATTTTAACCATTTTTTAACCCTAGGAGTAGCAAGTATAAATACTTGCTTAGAATAGGGTTTGAGGAGGCCATTTTTACATATTATACACTAGCACTTCACGTGTGGGAATTAGGGTTCATCCTAGTTATAATCATCTTATATTTCAACCCAAGAATTGGAATTGTGGCGAGTGCAACAAGGGGAAATTGTGAGTCATATCAATTTCTTTCTTTGTTGTTTTTCATTTCTTATCTAGTGAGTCATATCTAGGGTGGATTTGAAGTTTCTTGGACATATTTGTGACTGTAATTTGTGAACAATTGTCTTTTTAATATTGATTGTTCTTTTAGTACTTGAAATCAATATCCTTTTATTGTTGGCGTGCATTGGAATTGAAGGAAGAGTTGAAATCACGGTTTTGATCCTTCTATTTTGATTTGAATTCACATGGATCTCAATTCATTTTGTTGTCATTTGGTGAAGATTACTGATAAGTATAAATTAACACTTGTATTTTAGATGAATTCTATTTGTTTGTGTAATAAGTTGATGTTATCTTGAAGAATTTTGATACTTAAAAGAGAAATATTTCAGTTTCAGGGATGAGGACCAATATTCTGAGAGGAGATATCGACTTGGATTGAAATCGGAGAAGAATACATGAAGAAAATAGCTTTTTAGAAGAAACAAGGGAAGTACACGGGCATGTATTTCCAGAGCACGACCGTGTGTTTGGCTTGAAAAACCAATAGTAGCTTACACGGTTTAAGTACACGGCCGTGTGTTATTAGCCGTGAGTTCTTTATTATTTCAGACACTATTGCAATGCACGGCCGTGTATAACCGTGGGTTGAGATTGTGTATATGGAAAAGTTTTGCCGTTTCAGGAGATTTTTCGGTTTCCATATATATATCTCTTCATTTTCCAAAAGGGGGGAGTTCAAAAGGGGAAGAAACCGAATAGGAAGAAAAAAAGAAAAGACACCTAAGGCAGATAGAAAAAAAAAGAGGAGAAAAGAAAGAAGAGGAGAAAACGGGGGGAAGCTTACCTAAGGAAAAAGTAACATCAATGGATTCATCCTTATCTTCTGAAGTGTTTATGCACACGAGTTCTTCATCTTCATTAAGTTGTATCTTGAAAATCATGAGTGGCTAGTTTATTTCATACCCGAACCTTTCGAATTCTAATTGTCATGTAATATGGGATTGATTGCATAGTTAATGAATAGTGGAATTCTATGAATTTATTCATGTTGTTCATGTAGTGTTGCTAATTTGATGTATGGCCAACATTGAGTTTGCATTGATTTCTTAGAAGTTGATTGGAAAATCTCTTGTTTGAATAGATCATGCATGAATAAAGGAATTTGTATGTAATTTAGGGATAGAGAACATAAATTTTCCGTATTCGATTGAATTAGATAATTCGACCTAATTGAGGGTTTAAGAATGTTAATGCAATTCTAATTGATTTTGATAAAAGAGGAATCTTTATCAATGCGATTAGGATTAGGAGCTAATGAATCTGGGAAGAACATTGGCTTAGTGTTAAATACTCCGCGGTTCAGAGTTAACCATTGTTCGTTATCTGATTTATAAAAAAGGGTAAAGTTACATGATAATTAGAGGAGTAGTAAGGGTAGGGTATGTTCTTAATTATCAGATTTAGTAATCAAGTTATTATGTTATTTTTAATTGCTATAGGTTTTGTTAAGTGTTTTTAATTTAAACTGAACCTCTCAAATTTGTGCAGTTAGATAGTCGATTTAGAGTTATTATTGGTACTTACTGATCCCTGAGGATACGATACTCGAACATAGTTCTATACTATTACAATTGATAGGTGCACTTGCTTATTTGATCGTAACAAAGAGTCATAGAAAGGGATTTTTTTTTAATTTGTGTGATTACGGTCATCAACAATTACAAATAGGGATCGCAATTACATCATTTGATCTTCGGTTTCCATCCAAATTCCAAAGGGGTTTCACGTGATTTGTGAACCAGTTGAACCAGTTTTGTGATTGATTTGTGAATTGTTTTCCTTGAGTCATTTGATTGTGCTTGAACTTGATTTTGAGTACATCATTAAAGTTGTACAAGTGTTGATTTGAGCACCTATTTGACAAACTAGATTAATTTGGATAAATTTCTAAAATTTTTAGCTTATTTACTTAATTTTAGTGTGTGATTATAAAGTTTGGTATGATTCTTAGAATGGTTTTGATATAATGCATTCATTTGGTCTAAAATGGAATGATCTTAAATTCAATCCATAACCAAACCATGTGATTTGAGAATTTTCCAAAAACATCTTTTAGGTTCATAATGTTCATCCTAAAAATTCCTTTTTGATTCAAAATCTTCAATCAAAATCACTTAAAAAGTTTCTTTCAGCCCAATTTTAACAAATGGAATTTCCATTTTTTTATAAGTGTTATAAAATATTTATTAATTTGTAACATTTACAATAGTTTTTAGTTTAATTTTCTTATATTATGGATAGATATTACACTTAATTGGTCTTTATTTTGATTTTAGAGCTTTAGAATGTAATTTTTTATGAAATGGAAGAAATAAGTGAAATGAGCAAAAATGTCAAAGTTATAAGATTTGAAAGCATAACATGGTTGTGTTTGAAGCCATGTTGATCAAAGTAAGAAAAGGGCTTGATGGAGTAACCATGCAGAGTTACATGACCAAGCACACACCTATGTCAGATGGCATGTTAAAGTAAAATTTCAAGACAAAGGGCACATGGGAATTATTATGATCATGCCATACTTATGCCAAGCAAAGATTGAACTTTCCAAATTTATTTTCTAGGCTCAATTTCACTTTCCTAAAGAGCTATTCACCCTGAAGGCTTAATTTCTTTTCATGAAAAGTTAAGTTACCTACTCCTGGAGAAGTCATTATGCCTATTGAAGTGATATTTCCTCACTATGAAGATTTTGGTTTTATTCTAAAAAGCTATAACTTTCTTATATGGGGAGCATTTGATGAATATAAAAGGAATACAAAATTCTAGCAGAGAGGGAAAGATAGAGTTTTTAAAAATAGTAATAGAATAGTGATAGATTTTACTATTGTTTCTATCTTACTGATGTTTTTCTTTATGCATTGTTTTATATTTTTGTTGTAATTTCAAAATGATGATAGCTTAATTTTTTTTTTGTACTCGATTATAATAAACTATAGAAAAAACATGTAATTTCTTTTATTTATTATTCAATGAAATTATTGTTATTTTTGTGATCTAATTATGTGTTCTTCATTTCTTTCAAATTAATATTACCGACGCATTAGTTTGTAGTTTGATTTCATTCATAGAGATCAAGAGATCCTATATTTGAATAGATATAGCATAATTAGAAAAAGTTACATTCAATCCTAAAGATAGGATAACGTGAATGTTCCAAATTAGGGTCAAACCTAATAGTGGAATTCATAGAGTAAAGGTAATGAGATTTTAAGGGTTTTAATAAGGAAAAGATTATGATTAATCAACCTAGATTTAAGAATTAGTTGACTCGAGAGAGATATTAGTTCAATGTAGGAAATCCAACTTTCTAAGAATATAATAGTGGAATTGAATAATAATTAGTTAATTACATTAGTAGTTTTAGGGGGATTCAATATCTGGGTATTGTTTTAATGATAGTTGTTTTCTTAAAATTTACTTGTTACTTACTTCATTTGATTTTTGCAATTAGATAATAGGAGAAAAGTTAATTACTAGTAATCATAGTCTCTATGAGATTGACACTCGATATTGTTATCCACTATACTATAGAATTGATAGGTGCACTTGCTTATAGGCTTAGGATAGTTGGATAGACCGATATTATGCTTTTGGCATCATTGCCACAAGTTAGGATATTAGGAACACTTATATCTTATTAATCTAATCACTATTTCTTTTATTGCTTATTTTATTAATTTTTATAGTTTTTTATTTTCTTCATTTGTCTATGCTAAGGGAATGTCGTGGAGCAAGTCAAAGTTATTAGGTTTTGGCTCAAGAATTTGACAATAATCAATCTATCAACATGGCTAATGAACAAGATGATAGAACAATGTTTAATTATGTAAGACCATCACTTACACGAGCTAATTTAAGTGTTATTAGGCCTAAAATTATAGCTGCAGTATCAAAAGACCTTTATTATTTATGCTTAATTGGAAAAATTTGTTAATTATTTCTTTTGAATTATTGAATAAAAGGATACTTGATTTATGAAAAATTATTTCAGGGTCTTAAAGAGCTCAATTGGAATATTTTATGATGATCAAAGGGAAATCAATGCAACTTAAATATGTTTGGAGCAATTTTGAAAAGGAATAAAATTTTCTTTTTCAATCGTTGCATTCAGTACGACCATACAGAATGGTAGGGCTAACCACAATAAGCATAAAAAGAAAAAGTAGTTAGACTTGGTTTTATTATTCAAACATTATAAATAGCATTATTATTTTATTATTAGGGTTATCAAGTAATTTTAGAGTGAGAATTCCAAACCTTAGGAGAGAAATTACATAAAACTTCAAGGGAGAGATTTCATGCACATCATTGAAGATCACCAGACATCAATTGCAAGGGTTTTGTCTCTATAACATGAATTCTTTTATCTTCTCTAGATATTTTGTGTTTACTGTAAACCCCATGGAGGAATAAATCTTTCATGCCTTGCACTTTGTAAAACCTTAACCTATGTGACTAGAATTGTTATTTGATTAATGAAAATTTCATGTTTTTGTATCTATTCATGTGATTTCATTGTCTTGTGGTTGATTAGTGCACGAATTAACTACATGTTTGATTCTTATTAGTTAGAAAGGGATTTCATCTAATAGGATAGATCTTCATGAGTAGAGGAATTGAGTATTTCACTTAGAGGTAGGGAAATTCCAATTTTCTACTCTAGAGAATTTAATTCTTGTAGTAAGGATCCTAAACTTCATGCAATTTTATGTGGTGTTAGAAAGGAAGAGGTCTCCACTATCTCATGTTGTAATATATTAATTTTTAACAATTATTTAATATATATTATAACATAAAACTAAGGTCACAATTTGGATTTCATAAAAACTTAAGGGTTAAAAAGGTCTTTTTACGGTCATAGTATAAATACTTTATGTTGACCTAGCTCCCCTTCTTTTTCACCCCTCATAGTAAAAACAGCAAATAAAAGGAAAAGCTCTCTCGAAACAAACCTAAGACGATTCAGAGGAAATTGTTGACATTCAGTCCAATCACACAAGGTAAGATTTTACTATGAAATGGTTAATGAGAATATCGAATTGAAGATTTTCTATATTTGCATTGCCTTATTCATCTCGAATTTGAATTTGAAGAACGAGACGAGACGAGCACCAAATCCATCGATTAAGGAGTAAATTCACCGAAACTTGGAAGTAAGTCATCTAACCTATGTTAATTAAGTAGAAAATTCATGTTTTAGGGATTAAATTAAGTCTAAGGATAAAGAGAAGCGGGTTTAGGAGAATTTGGAGTAAAGGAATTAAGGTTCGTGGAAATTGCTGAGAGATACACAGCCTCCCAACACGGTAATGTTTTGACTATGTTGAATACAAAACTTATATCAAGAGATATATGGCCGTATTCTAACCATGTTGAACCGAGAGATACACGGCCTCCTAACATAGTTGTATTCTAACAGTGTTGAAGCTAAAACTCACCAAAAGATATACTACCCTTAACATGATCATGTACTAGCTTGTGTTGAGCTACACAAGCTACGACATGGTCGTATTGAGTAAAACATAAGTTAGTTATATATCCATTTAACTTCTAATTAAGCTAATTTCTACGTGACCTAGATAGCTAGTAAGACCTTAGGAATTTTAAATGAATAAGATTAAGAAAATTAAGAATTGATATTGATATGAGATTAAGTATTAAGAAGAGCTTGTTGATGGTGTATAGATTTCCGTTTAGCTTAAGTCTAAGACCAAAAGTGCTTAAGGCTAGGATTCAAGGTATGTGTAACTTGTATGTTGACTTGTACTTGTTTAAGTTAGTGTATATATTGAATCTGATATAATTGGAAGAAATGGTTTAAGTGTTTAAGTTGTATGCTATATGTGCTTGGCTCAGCCTAAGGGCTTGTAGTGGTAGATCTCTAGAGGGCACCCTGATGATCTTTATGTGACATTATCCCTTGTGGAGTTGTGCTTGGAGATAATCTAGGTTGGATATTAGACTAAGTGTTTAAGTAAACATAGGTATGGGGCCCATAGTGGAAGTTCCTATCAATAAGATTAAGTGTACCATGGGTGTGGGGGCGTGTAGTGGCAGTTCCCATCACCAATACATGTTCTAATGTGTTGAGTGTGTTAAGGAGGTCATGAATACCGTATTGTAACTTGTGGACTTAAATTGTATCATTAAACGATGTCTGTGTTTAAGTACTGCATAATGTATGTGATGATTGTTCATGTTTGTTCATGCTTGTGTGCTTGTGTTATACGTACTAGGCATTAGCTTACTCTTTGGGGAATATTTTCTATAGATGCAGGTGTGGAGGGAGATAATAACCCAAAAGATAACTTGGGTTTAGGTAAACTACAGAGAGAAGAAGAAGATGATTTCCATTACTATTATGGTGATTAGAAATTGAGATAATTTTGTTAAATGAATACAATAGATATTATTATTCAGAGAATGTTAACTTAGAGTTTATAGACTTTCACTGCGTTAAATGTTGAATATGGATTTATGAAATTTGTCTTGAAGTTGTAGATGTATTGAATGTCTTTATATAGGAATTATAGGATAAAAGGGTATTAGAGTGATTCAAAGCCTTAGCATGCTCTTATGAGATAAGGACACGTGGCGAGCAGTAGCGCGGCTTGGGTTTGAGGTGTTACACATGTATGGTTAGGAATTAATTGACTCAAGGGAATAATTAATTTAATTAATGAGATCCTACTGTGCAAAAGAATGAATATGTCATTGATCAATCCACTAATATAAGAATTTTAAGGGTTAAGGTGGATTAAAGTGAGGGGCATGCTATTGATTGAATTCATCTTTTAAAACATATATGATTTTTCTTAGGGTTACTAAATTAGTTATTTAGAATTCAAATCATAAATATCACTCCAATATTTAGGCTAAATAGTAGAAAAACAGTAATATTAGTGCTTGTTTTCAAGATCCTTGTAGATAACACCCTAAAATCTATGTAATATTAGATAGGTACACTTACTTAACTCAGATCATAGATTTAATTGGATTTATAAATTTAGAATTTGATATGATTAGTGTGCATACATTAGCAGCAAACAATCTTGAAATTAAACTTAACATTATACAGATGGTCTAATAGTTTGTTCAATTTGATGGTTTGTAGGACGAAGATCCAAACACACATGTTCGAGTTTCGTGGAGATTTATGATACCTTGAAAATCAATGGGGTTATCGATGATGCCATCAAGTTAAGACTTTTTTCTTTTTTTTTCTCTTTAAAAAGTAGAGAAAAATAGTGTTTGAACTCTCTTCCTAAAGGTTCGATCACTACATGGGACCAGATGACAAAAAAAGTTTTAGCAAAATATTTTCCACTAGCCAAGATTACGAAATTATAAAATGAGATCTCCTCTTATGCTTAAATAGAGTCAAAGACACTATATGATACATAAGAGAGATATAAAGATCTACTGAGAAAATGTCTACATTATAGTTTTCCATTATGAATGCAAATCTAGACTTTCTATGGTGGGTTGAATCAGAACACCAAGTAGATGATAGAAGTAACAGCTAAAGGAATATTAAATAATAAAACACTCGATGAAGCCTAAGGCTTGATCGAAAACATGGCCATGAACAATTGTTAGTGGAATGTGATAGGAATCAAAATCCTACAGGACCTATCACTAGGGTAAGAGCTAAAGGGTTACAAAATTTGATGATGAGGGTCCTCTTTGAACAATCCGATTCCAAAAATAATTTTATAATAACTTTTTTTCTATTACTTATTTATTGTGCATTCCAACATGTATACTTATCGGTTTTTACAAGGTGATGGATAAACTCGCTAAAGCTCAGCTTGTGGGTTATTCATGGACCTACATAAACCAAAGAAGAACCGGTCTAACAAATTGTTCTATTGAAGTGAAGAACCGGCCACTAGAAGACCATTTGTATTTGTAATTGTTGCTTAAGAGAACCGGCCATTTTATTTTTTGCACTTGTAATTGTGATTTGGGAATCGGCCACTTAAGTGGCATCTTTGTAATTTTTGGTTTGTTTTTACCCTAATAGGAGCAAGTATAAATACTTTCTAACTAGGATTTTTAGGGAGATTTTTTTTATATTTTGAAAAATACAAACACTTTGTGCCGTGAGGGTGATCCTTTCAAATCAAAGATCTCTTATCAATTTCTTGTAAAATTCTAGGGAGAACTAATAAGAGGAGATTGTGAGTCATATCAATCTTGCTTTTGTTTATTAACAAATTGTGTTTAGTGAGTCATATCTAGGTACAATTTGTGGTTACTTGTTCATTCACTTGATTTAGGTTGTAATTTTCAGATTTGGTCTTTTCCATTTTGAAATTGCTTCTTAGTGCAATTGCGTGATTTTCCAATCACATACTTATTTGTTCATAGTTTTGTTTAGTATTTTGCTTAGTTGGAATCAAGTTCATCATGCCATTTTGGAGTACTAATTGTGTAATTAAATCATCAATTATATTGTGTGCTTGAATTTGGAATCAAGGCACATCAAAATGCTATAAGGGTAAGAAAAAATAGACTAGTAGGAGTATACAACGTGGATGTGGCTACTAAACTTGTAGCTTAAGTAGAAGTACTAAGCTAAAAGGTTGATGGAATAATAGTGCTCAATATCTAGGTTGATTAGATCCTTTAACTAATTTTAATGAACATGTTAATTTTGTAGAGAACCTAATAAGGCAATAGAGCAATCTCTATAGCAACACTTACAATCTGAGATGGCGTAATCACCCCAATTTTTTTTGGGAAATCAATAAGAGAATATTCCACCCAAACTCCAACATCTACCTCCACCACTTGAAAAGAAGCTAGATTTGGAAGAATTGTTAGCAAAGTTCATTAACACAATTGAAAAAAACTTTTAAGCTATAGAAGCATCAATAAGAATTCAAGAGGTTTCAATTCAAAATTTAGAGAATCAAATTGAGTAAATTGTAAAAATGGTTTTGGAAAGACCATAAGATACATTTCCTAATAACACTGAGATTAATTATAGAGAATAGGTCATGTTAATTACTTTAAGAAGTGGAAAAAAATTGCAATGAGGATGTTATGCAAGAAAGTGAAAAGCAAGATAAAGATACGAAGAAAACTCCAAAAGTGAAGGAATATATTCAAAAAATTCCTTACCCCATGAGTTTAACAAAAGAACACTTTGACAAGCAGTACGGTAAGTTTTTAAAAAATTTTAAACAACTTCACATTAATTTACCTTTTGTTGAGACCTTGTCACAAATGCTAAAGTATGCAAAATATTTAAAGGATTTACTTTTAAATAAAAAGAAATTTGAGGAGATCGCAATAGTCTCAATTATGAAGAATGCTTAGCAATCCTATAAAACAAGTTACTAAGAAAATTAAAAGATCCAAGAAGTTTTACTTTACCTTGTTTAATTGGTGATTTGCTAATTGAAAAAGTTTTGGCTAATTTAGGTGTTAGTATAAATTTAATGCCATATAAATTATTTAAAAGATTAAGACTAGGGGAAACTAAACCAACTTGAATGAGTTTGCAACTTGCTAATAGGCTTGTTAAATTTCCAAAAGGCATAATTGAAGATGTGTTAGAAAAGGTTTTCACTTTTATTGTTTTGGTTGATTTTGTAATTTTAGACATGGAAGAGGATATAGAAGTGCCACTAATCCTAGGTTGGCCATTTTTAGCTATAGTGAGAGTGATTGTTGACATAAGAGATGATAAATTAATTCTTAGAGCTGGTGGGGAAGAATTAGTTTTTAAAGTTCTTAATATAATGCGAAACTCCCCTGAGCATAATACTACCTATTATTTTCTTGATACAATTAACCTGTCTATTGCTAGTTGTGTGTAGGAACATATTCATGTAAACCCTATAGAGTTATGTGTTAGTCAAGATGAGAAAGATAGTTTGGGTTTAAACAAGTTGAATATGAGAAATCCAATTTTCAACCCTTCTGTGTAATGAGTGAAAAGGACTATGTTGAGCTAATGACATTGAACAAAAGTGTTTTTTAGGAGTCAACCTAAGCCTTATTTATTTTTATTTTTTTATTTAGTTTAGTTGTCATTTTAGTTTTTTTAGTTTTAGTTTATATCTAGTTATCTATGGTTTTATTCTCTTTTATTTTTTTATGCTTTTATTATTATTTTTTTCTCTTCTTGTTTTGTAAGGACTAGTATACTTATCAACTAGAAAATTGTGTTAAGACATAGTTGAACTAACTAAACCATGGAAGTATTAGTTTGCTTCATTTCCTTTCCCATGGGTGTTAATTTGTTTATTTTTATCTTTTGTGCTTATTTTGTACAGTGAGGACAATGTACAATTTTAAGTGTAGAGGAGAGGAATAACATAAAAAGCTTTAAGTCTTTACCAAGAATTACTATATGGTAATTTATTGCTTTTAGTAATATTAATTAAACAAATTGCATTCATAATTTAGTGGATTTTTGGGATTTTTTAAAAAACCTTACTATATTTTTATCTTTTTATTAGTGAATTTATAACACTTGATTCGAGTTAAATTGTGAAATCTATGTAGATCAAAATTACATGTTTGCGCTTAGAGTTTAGAAACTTTAGATTGGAATAATATTACTAATTAAGGATTGGGAATTCAAGTTTTTAAACTTATTTTGATATATATACTTTTTTTTAGAAGTTCTTATGAGTAGTATGATCTTGAATAATAGAATTAACAAAATTTGTCTTTTGGAAGTTTATCCTATTAATTAAAAGCTAGGAGATAAAATAAAATAAAATAAATAAAGTTTAGTAGTGAGCTTTGCTAACTCGAGCAATTAAGCTTGCAGGGTGGCTTTTGGGGGACAACAATTACTGACTTGAGTGATGAGCTTGGGATCATCAGCCTAAAGCTCACTACATGAGTCAAGAGAAAAGCCCAAGAAAATTGAACTAATTAAAAACGGAGTTAATGGAGGTTCAAAGAGGTATTTTAAAGCACTCTAGCCTAAGATCGTTTAGTTTGAGACTTATTAACCAATAAAATTACTCCATCTACTTGAAAAAAGAGAGAGAGAGAAGTAATAATTAGCTCTCAATTAATATAAAAATTAGGAAGGATTTTAGGGGATAGAAGGAGTAAGCTTTTGTTTAACGTTATGATATTTGGAGAAATGAAAAAGAGGAAGTATACATCTTAATTAAGTGGAAAAAATTTTGAAAACCTTTTTCATGATTGGAAAATATTTAATACAATTTTGGATTTATAATTTTCTTTTCTTTTTGTAAATGATATGATAAACTTTGATGTTACATCGATTAGCTTTTGAACTTTAGTATTTAGTTATTTTTAGTATATTGAATGTGATTGGGTAGAGAAAGTGTTGAGGGTAAATAACTTTTTTTGTGATGAATGCAATTTGTTTAAGTACAAATTTAGTGATTATTATCTAAGGTGATTAGCAAAGAAAAAATTTTCCTTCATCTTTAATGTTTATCTTTTCTTGACAAACAAACACTTAAGTGTGGAGGAATTTGATAAGTGTTATAAAATACTTATTGATTTGTATATTTACAATAGTCTTTGGTTTAATTTTCTTATATTTTGGATGGACATTACACTTAGTTTCTTTTTATTTCGATTTCAAAGCTTTGAAATTTAATTTTTGATGAGATGGAAGAAATACATGAAATATGGAACAAAGATATCGAAATTATAAGATTGAAAAGTATGACATAGAGCATAACATGATTGTATTTGAAGCCATGTTAAATAGAGCAAGAAAAGGTCATAATGGAGTAGTGGTGTAAGAAGCTGTGCAAAGTTACATAGCTAAGTATACGCCTGTGTCAAAGAGTGTGTTGAAGGCAAATTTTAGAAAATTTTCAATATAAAGGGTACATAGGAGTTAGCATGACCATGTAATACCTATGCCAAGTAGAGATTTAACTTTCCAAATTTATTTTCTAAGCTTAATTTCACTATCCTAAAGAGCTATTCATCTTGAAGACTTAATTTCCTTTCATGAGAAGCTAAGTTTTCTACTTCTTAGAGAAGCCATTACTGCATATTGAAGTGATATTTTCTCATCTATAAAGATTTCAATTTTACTCTAGGAAATTATAACTTTTCTAGACATGAAACATTTAATGAATATAAAAGGAATACAAAGTTTCAACAAAGTGGGAGAGATAGAGTTTTTAGAATTAGTAATAGAGTAGCGATAGATTTTATTGTTATTTCTATCCTATTAATGTTATTTTTTATGCACTATTTTTATATTTTTTGTTGCAATTTCAATATGATGATAGCTTAATTTTCTTTTGTACTACGATATAATGATGCGTAGAATGAATATGTAATTTTTTATTTATTATTCAATGAAATTATTATTCCTCATGTGATCTAATTATGTATTATTCATTGTTTTCAAATTAATATTGCTAATATATTAGTTTGAAGTCTGATTTCAATCATGGAGATCGAGAGATTCTATGTTCGAATAGATCTAGCATAACTAGAAGGAGTTGTCCACAATCCTAGAGATAGGATGATGTAAATCTTTGGATTAGGGTCAAACTTAATAGTAGAATTCATAGAGCAAAGGTAATGCTATTCTAAGGGGTTTAATTAGGAAGAGATTCTGATTAATCAACTTGGAATTAGAAATTAGTAGACTTGAGAGAGTTGCAAGCTCAATATGGGAATTTCTACGGTCCTAAAATACAATAATTGATGTTCCTCACAAATTGGACGGCAAACACATCAATCACAAAACATGAACAACCAACTCCCTCAACAAAAATGGTGTGTCAAATTACTTCAAAATGGAAGTCCAATTCACGACTTTAAACACTAAATGGAAGTAAGAACAAACAAGTGTATAAATGTCAATAGAACCACATGCAAATAAACTAGAATTCAATCTCAATTTAAAATGATCAAATATGAAAATATATAACCCTAATTTACGTGATAAGAACAAGTAGCCAACAAATTGTACCTAGATATTACTCACAAAACACAATTAGTAAAACAACAAGAGTTAGATCGATATGACTCACAATCCACTCTATTTGATTCTCGCCACAATTTCACAAAAAAATTGATAAGTGATCTATTGCAATTGAAGGAAACCCCTCACGGCAACAAGTGTATAATTATTTCAAAAATGTCAAAAAGCTCTTTAAAAACCCTAGTTAGTAAGTATTTATACTTGCTCCTATTAGGGTAAAAATACACCAAAAATTACAAAGATGCCACTTAAGTGACCGGTTCCTAAAAGCACAAATTACAAATATAACAAACAAGTGACCGATTTTGAATCAACAAATTACAAGTACAAATGATCTAGTGGGTAATTCTTCACTTTAATTGAACATATTGTAGACTGGTTCTTCCTTGACTTATGTAGGTCCATAAATAACCTACAAACAGAGCTTTAGCGAGTTTATCTACCATCCTATAAAAACCGACAAACATGCTTACTAGAATGCATAACAAATATGTAATAGAAAAGAAGTTACTAAACAAATATTTTTGGGGTCGGATTATTCAAAGAGGACCTTCATCGCCAAATTTTGTAACCCTTTAGCTCTTGTTCTGGTGATAGGTCCTATAGGATTTTGATTCCTATCATCTCCTCAGGCCTTAGGAAGATTTGTCCTTAAATTTGATAGGTCTTTATGAACATCATCGAGTAGATAGAGTGACAAGTTTGTAACATAAAATGCAGTAGAGACTCTATATCCTCCTAGCAAGTTATTTGTAAAAATATCACTATAGTCTCCCAATACTTGAGATACTACAGGGAGTAGTTGCTCTCGCCATTACATCTTTAGGATATATCTCATCTGCAATACATGTAAAGGTCTATCATCTGCTATGGCCTTCCCTAACTCAAATTGTCCCACCAATAATGTCTTCTTCTTCCCTGTTTCACTTATATGTTTCTGAACCTCTTGGTCCTCTGATGGTTTACTCATCTACCTCTAAACCTTTTAGACCTCTGATGGTTGACACATCTGCTTCTGAAATGCTTGGTCCTCTGAAGGTTGACTCATATGACTATGAACCTTTGGGACCTCTAATGGTTGACTTATCTGCTTATGAACCTCTTAGTTCTCTGAAAGTTGACTTATCTATCTTTGAACCTCTTAGACCTCTGATGGTGATAAAGGGTTCAATACTACATTTACCCTCTTGCCGGAACATATAAATATTTCTATAGCCATCATGTAAAACCCTCCTGTCATACAACCAAAGCCTACCAAGCAATATATGGGATCACACATAGGAATAATATCACGTTTAATTTCATCATGATATTTATCCCCTATATTGAAAGGTACCCTAGCTCTTTAGGTCACATAGAGACTCCCCTGCTCACTTAGCTAATGTAATTTGTAGGGTTTTGGATGCGGGGTAGTTACAAGTTTCAATTTCGATACTAATGAGGTAGCTATAACATTAGTACAACTACCACAATTAATAATAATAACACACAAATTACCTTGCACTCAACAAGAAGTGTGAAACAAGTTTTCTCTTTAGTTATCATCAAGGGTTGGAAAAGTAGTCAAGGCTCGACGTAGTACATTAGTAGACAAATACAAATCACCTAACATGGTTACTTACTAACTTCAACAAGCCAACAACACACTTCACCACACACACCACAGCAACACACACTAATACACCTACGATGCAACAAACAAGTAATGCAACACATACCCTCGATGGCTTCACACACACACTCCTACAATCACACTACATGCACTCTCCCACGGTTTACTTTACTTTATACCACAATACACACTTTCACACTTCAATTACGGTTACAACAAGTAGAAATAATAATAACACTTCTCCAATAGTAAGTTAATAATTCAACTAAGTAAAGTGTTCAAGCATCAATTCATAATAACTACCACACTTTAATGCTTGCTTTTTTAAATTCAAATTTTAACCACTATAACTCCCCTTTCAATCATGGCACATACACACACTTACACTCCATGTGTAGCACCCTTCTCCACAACACAAACAACACAACATGTTACAACACCCTTCACAACACAAACTCACTTCACCACACACACACACCTCAACCATAGTGCAAGCTTCAAACACAACCCACACTTACAGTTCACGGTGCAGCACTTCTACAATCGACAAAACACTCACTTCACAACATAATCATGGCACAACAATTCAAATGCTACTTCTTAATGAAGTCTCTCCACAAATGGTAAGAAGCAATTCAAAATTCAAATAGCATTCATTCAATACTACAGAATAACTTCTTCAAACTTAATGAATGTATTTGAATTCAATAATTTCCCTATTCTCCATGTAAGGAAAATCTGGAAATGCAATTTGACAATCCTCAATTCGAAACAACATTAAAAAATTCACTTCTCTTTTGTCACAAATAATGTATCTCCAATTCTGCAACAAACACAAGGAAATACACTTCTTACTTCCCCTTCTCCTCACGGCAAGATCAAGAACATAAGGCTTACTATAAGATCTGCACTTCCACTTCAACAATCAACAAATATAATGTAACAAAATCACAATTAAGTACTTCAATTACACTTCAACAATTTAGATCAAGAAGTAAAATTCACGAACCCTAAATTTCAATTGAAGTTCATGCAAACCCTACGCCATAAACTATGATCTGATACTAAAAATTATGATGTGCTTCACAAATTGGATGGCAAACACATCAATCAACTAGCATGAACAACCAACTCCAACAACAAATGATGTGTTCAAATTACTTCACAATTGAAGTCCAATTCACTAATTTGAACACTGAATTGATGTAAGGAACAAACAAGTGTATAAACTTCAATGGAACAATACGAAAATGAACTAGAATTCAATCCTAATTTGAAATGATCAAATCTGAAAATAAAGAACCCTATTTCACGTTATAAGAACAAGTAACCAACATATTGTAATTAGATATTACTTATTAAACACAATTTGTAAAAAATAACAAGAGTAAGATTGATATTACTCATAATCCACTCTAGTTGATTCTCGCCACAATTTCACTAAGAAATTGATAAGAGATCTATTGCAATGGAAGGACAACCCTTATAACAACAAGTGTTTGATTTTTCAAAATGTCAAAAGTTCTCTCAAAAACCTTATTTAGCAAGTATTTATACTTGCTCCAATTAGGGTAAAAATAACACAAAAATTATAAGGATGCCACTTAAGTGGCCGGTTCTAAAATCACAAAATACAAGTACAAAATAAAATGGTCGGTTCCCATAAGCAACAATTACAAATACAAATGGTCTTCAAGTGGCCGGTTCTTCACTTCAATTGAAGATATTGTTGGACCGATTCTTCTTTGGTTCATGTAGGTCTATGAATAACTTACAAATTGAGCTTTAGCGAGTTTATCTACCATCCTGTAAAAATTAACAAGTGTACCTGTTGGAATGCACAATAAATATGTAATAGAAAAGAAGTTACTAAACAAATGTTCTTTAGATAGGATTGTTCAAAGAGGACCCTCATCACCAAATTTTGTAACCCTTTGGTTCTTGCCCTAAGGTCCTATAGAATTTTGATTCCTATCAATAATGGAATTAAATAATAATTAGTTAATTACATTAGTAGTTTTATGGGGATTAATATTTAGGCATGTTTTTAATGATGGTTGTTTTCTTAAAATTTACTTGTTGCTTACTTCATTCATTTTTTTGCAATTAAATAGCAGAAGAAAAGGTAATTACTACTAATCATAGTTTCTATGGGATTGACACTTGATATTGTTATTCACTATACTATAGAATTGATAGATGAATTTGCCTATAGTATTCTTGATTGTCACATGGATGACCTAGGTTTGATCTCCAATAACAGTGTCAAAAACTTGATATCGGTTGATCTAACTATCCTAAACCAATAGGTAAGTGCACCTATTGATTCTATAATATAATGGATAACAATATCAAGTGTTAATCCTATAAAGAATATGATTACTAGTAATTACCATTTCTCCATTTATCTAAATGCAGAAATTGAATGAAGTAAGCAACAAGTAAATTTAAGAAAACAACTATCATTAAAAATGTATTTGGACATTGAATCCCTTTAGAACTACCAATTTAATTGGCTAATTATTTTTCAAATCCATTATCGTATTTTTGGATTGTAGAAATTTCTATATTGAACTAATAACTCTTTTGAGTTTACTAATTCCTAATTCTAGGTTGATTAATTAAAATCTCTTCTTAGTTAAAACCCCTAGAATCTCATGACTTTTACTCTATGAATTCCATTATTAGCTTTGACTATAATCTAGAAGATTTACATCGTCCTATCTCTTGATCCATCCATACATAGAATCTATCTCTATGAATGAAATTAGACTTCAAATTAATATACTAGCAATATTAATTTGAAAACAATGAAGAACACATAGTTAGATCACAATAATAATAATAATTTCATTGAATAATAAACTAGAAATTACATATTCATTCTATGGTTTATCATACTTGAGTACAAAAGAAAATTAAGCTAGCATCATATCAAAATTGTAACAAAAAATATAAAAATAATGCATAAAGAAGAACATTAATAAGATAGAAACAATAGTAAAATCTATCACTACTTTATAACCAATTCTAAAAACTCTATCTCTCCCTCTTTGTTGGAACTCTATACTCCTTTTATATCATCAAAGTATTTTATAACACTTATTAAATTCCCTCATATTTAACCCTTTGTTTGTCCTTAAGAAAAGATAAACATTAAAGAGTAAGGACAAATTTTCTTTACCAATTATCTTAGATAATAATCACTAAATTTATACTTAAACAAATTGCATTCATCAAAAAAATTATTTAGCTTCAATACTTTCTCTAGCCAATCACATTTTATGTATTGCAAACATTAAATACTAGAGTTCAAAAGCTAATCTATATAATATCAAAGTTTATCATGCCATTTAGATAAAAAATTATAAACCCAAAATTGTACTAAAAATTAACCAATCAAGAAACAAGTTTTCAAAATTTTATCCACTTAATTAAGATGTATATACCTTCTTTTTTCATTTCTCTGAATACTATGATGTTAAACAAAAGCTTACTCCATCTATCCCTTAAAAATCCTTCCTTATTTTTATGTTAACTAGGAGCTTATTATTTTTTATCATTAAATTCATTTCTAGAAACTAAAATCTAGAATTAAATCACATAGAACCCAAATTGTAGTTTAAGATTTGAATCAAAACTTGATGAAAGTTATATTTGATCTGATGGAGCTAGACCATATGTAGAATGGTATATGTGATGTAAATTTTCATTTTTCTTAAAATGGACATGGAAAATGGCACACTAAAATAGTAACTAAGATAATAAAATAAAATTTTATAAGAAAGGGCTAAAGCCAGTCTAACTCAAGTCGGCCTATCTAAATTTTGGCATAAGAACCAACTTAATGCCTTCCCCTTGGTTAGTTCATAAAGTTTCTCTCATAAAATGGTTAAATTAAATAATTTAATAAAATTGACTTGATTAATTCAATTTAGTCCAATTGGCCTAGTTTCCAAATTTGTTAGGCCTAGTTTCCAAATTTGTTAGGTACATAACTTAAATGGGCCTTGATAACATAAAACACAATTAATGGGCCTTACAAGTAATAAAGCCCAAAATTAACTAAAGACCTTAAATAGGCTTAATTAGGTGTAAGAAAATATTTGGACCTAAGAAATAACTACTAAAACTTATGGGGCCTAAAACAAGATAATTTAGGCAATATGGACCTTAATGAACTTAAGTTAAACATAATGGGCTCAAATGAGTTAAATGGACTTAGACTAAATGAACTATACTTAAAAAACTTAAATGAGCCTAAGTAAATAAACTAAGGTAATATGGACCCACTTCTATTAATTGATTTGATTAAGTGATTAAGTAGTTAATTAAGTAAAATTTCTTTAATTAATAAGGTTAATTAACTAATGTGCTTAAAATAATGATTAGATCAAATGATTCCAATTCCTAGACAACAATCAACGATAATCGAATCTAATAATCTAATTAATGAATGATAACAAAAAAGAACATAATAAAATCCCTAAAACCTTACCGGAAATGATGTACCAGCAAGAGAGTAGTCTTAGTGCAGATTTGTTGATATGACGCACAACAATCCAATACCGTCATTCGCCAATATCCCATGGATTGATAAGAGTAAAATGAAGATCAAACTTCATAGTGTTTTCTTAAATGTTTAAAAGTCCCAAAATTCTTACAAAACAACAAATATATAGTAAAGGGAAAACAAATGTGAAAAGTCACAAAAATTCGTCCGAATCACCTACACAAGTCGTTGGCCTAGATGGCTAGCTTAAGTTCCAAAGTTGTTAACCTTGAAGGCTGGCCTTAGAGGCTAAGCTATCGGCCACACTGCTAGCTTTGAATGGCCGGTTTAGGATACAAGCCGTCGGCTAGGCATCTACCTCCAGTTCTTGCAGTTTGATTCCACGTTGAACAACTTTGTAAGAACTGTGATTTGATTCCCATCATCTCCTCGGACCTATGAAAGATTTTTCCTCAAATCTAATGGTTCCTCTATTTTTGTTGCGCACTTTTGAGAATCCCTTGGACTAAAAATCTTAGTCTGTAAGTGTCTATTGTCCTGAAGTCATGGTTATCCTAAAGGTTTTTGAATTACTTGTATTTGATTTAATCTATTCAGGTCATCCCTCAGTCCCTTCCTCTTTACTATTAAGGACTTCTTGTTAGTGGTTTTATTGATTTTCTCTTAGGCTTCATACACCTCAATTGGTGACATTGAACTTAAAAAAACCCGTTTACCATCCTTCTGAAACATATAGATGTTTCTATACCCATCATGTAACACCCTCTTATCAGATAACCAAGGTTTACCCAGTAATATATGTGATGTGCACATAGGGAGAACATCGCAATCAATTACATCCTGGTACTTTTTCCTATGTTGATTGGAACGTTAACCTTCTAAGTGACATGCAAACTGTCTCGCTCACTCAACTAATGTAATTCATAGGGCTTAGGATGAGGTGTAGTGACTAGTTACAATCTATTTACTAAAACAGCAGCTATAATATTGGTGCAACTTCCACCATCAACAAGAAGAGTACAAAGATTACCTTGGACCCTACAGGGAATATGGAATAGGTTTTCCCTCTGCACATCCTCAATATCTGGAGATGTAGTCATTACCTTGCGCAGTACATTAATAGCCAGATATTGATCATTGCCTTTATCCTCATGCATCTCAGCATTTAGATTCTCATAGTATTCCTTAGCACTGCTGATAAATTTGTAGGCTCAAGTACGTCTTCCTTTTTACCCTCATTTTCCAGCTCCATAGCAGTCATCACCCTTTTGTTAGGACACTAAGCAACTATGTGTCCAAAGCCCATGCATTTAAAGCATTGGGTTTGATGAATCTTTCCACCAGATGACTCGACTACCATCTGCTTGTTCTCATACCCAACAACTATTTTTCCTTTCTTAGCAAATTCTTTCTCCCCTCTAACATCTAGCACAACTGCATTCTTCTCCACATTTCTATTATATATCCCTTTATTAGACTGTTTGCCCTCTATCCCAGATAATTTTGTAGAGGATCCATACCTATTACTCACTGCTCTAAAAGGGTTGGAACGCCTCTGCCTTTCCACTTTCAATGCTAACTAGATTACTTCATCAAGGGAGTCATATCGTTGCAACTCTACTATGTAGGAAATTTCATATTTTAGACCAGACATAAATTGTGCCATAGTCTATTTAGGAGGTTTGACTGCTCTACAGCGGATCATCGGTATCTCAAACTCCTGGACATACTCATCTACAATTTTGCCTCCCTGTCTCAATGTTTGTAGATGCATGAATAGCTCTTGCTTGTAATGTTTTAAAATAAACCTCTTCCTCAGAACTCTTTTCATTTCTTGCCAAGTATGAATCTCAGCATCACCATCTCTCCTCCTACTGGACATAAGGTTCTTCCACCATAAAGCGACATACCCTGTAAACTCGACTGCTGCAAGACGGACTCGAGTATAGTCATTAATTTCATAACATTCAAAGAACCCTTCCAGTAAATAAAGGCATTTGCAATTTTACATACTCTAGACCCCTAGGCAGTCCGATCTCATGGTTAGGATAATGTTCATCCCCAAAATTGTCATCCCTCTCCTCTCTATAAACATGATACTCCCTTCCAACCTGTCTGCCCCTGTTTCCTCCTACTACCCCTTCTCTACCTAAAGCATTAAGGGCTACCTTAAGTGAGGCTGCCTATGGATTTGCCACTAGTTGTTAGGGTAAGGTCATTTGATCAACCTGTGTTGCTAGATTAGCAACAATGGTAGGCAGGTCCTACAACTACTATTTTACTATTCTTCTTCCACTTATAACACAGCGACCCTATACTCCTCCTCCAACCTGGTTCTAGGCCTCATTTATGAGTCCTCCATTGACACTGTCATTCGACATACTCAATAGAATTGCCACTCAACACAAGAATTTCACAATCACACACTCCAACAATCCCCAATAAACACAATCCCAATTACCACCTTCGTTCAATCCTCAACTTAAACCCAGCATAATAATAATACAACAAGGATAATCAACAACAACAACAACCCTGATTCTATAATCAATCTCTGCCTAATCTCAATTTAGAGTCAAGCAACCCACAACAACAGAATCACAATCCACAACAATAACAATGAAGAACCCTAATTTTCAATTTATATGAATTCCATAAATAACCCGAATTGAATTACACAGTAACAACACAATTGATGAGATCTATAATGAGAGTTAAGCCGAAAGAAGGAATGTGGATCCTCTTGAAGTGTCACCTGGACCGATCACAAGAAATTGAGAGAAACGACTCAAGGAAGCACTTAACGGGTTGATAAATGATGTCCATGAAGTCGGAAAGGATTGGAGCAATCATGAAGTTGGAACGGATTAGAACAACAATGGGAAGACCCTTGCTCTTGTATAAGTCATACCGAATACGGGGTGAAGAGGGCGTGTATTTACAAGACACAACTGTGTAGGAATCTCAAAGTTACACAGAATCATACACGGTCATATGTACGGCCAAAGGCATGGCCGTGTATGGAGTCAAGAAAATCCACAGAAAGATACACGTATAGAAGTACACGGCCATGTATGTCTCCAACGCCGGCTTAAGGCCGCTGGCCTTCATTCCAACGCCGTCGGCCTTCATGTTCTGTTTTTGTTATTTTTTACGCAACTTATTGAAGTGATGTCGTTTTGGGCTTTATTGTTACGAATTGTAAACCCTAGTATAAAGCTCCTAGGGTTTAGAACATAACATACATCATACAACATTAAAAACACTTTGGAGAGACTCCTCTCTTGGTTCTTCAAGAACTAACTTAGAACTTATTGAATTTTATTTTCGTGGCGTTCATCCTGACTTATCAATCGGTCTTTTATCCCGATTGTGGCGTCTTCATATTATACCAAGGTTCTTGTCTCGATTATAGACAACGGGTCGCGGTTTCCACTTGAGGGTGTTTTTGCATCTTAGGTAACGAATTCCGAATGTATTGGTATTGGGTTTCGTCACACGTTGGCGTAGTTCGTATCAGTTAGGAATCCAATTAAACTGATCTCGCATCAGTTTGGTATCAGAGCTTAGGTTTGTCAAAACATCAGTTCGGTTTGAGGAAGGTAACATCAAAACCCTAACTCCAATCATTCATATCCATTGTTAGCATTCAATTTCATAGTATTAATTGTCTATTGATAGTATAGTATCTACTAGTCGATTGTTAAAAAAAAAAAAAAAGAATTACGACACAAAAAAAAAGAAAAGAGAAACGTGATCAAGAGCAAAAAAAAAAAAAAATCGGATAGAAAAAGAGGAAAATTTACGTACCCTAGAGTTGTTTTGGATTCTACGGAAGGGAATTAGTGTAGTTTGGGTTAGTTCCAAGAGAATTGAGAAGAAGAGTTGGCGAGTTGATATCATCGTTGTTTGTGAGAATACACGAGTGACTGTGTGATATCATCATTTGAGTGAAACACACAAGGGAGTGTATCGTGAGGTTTAATCATATATATATTTGTGTTAGTATTAATCTTTTCTGCAGGAACAATGTCGAGGCAACATTCTCCTGAAGGTGAGAGGGGAAGGTTTGATGCTAGGTTAGTAATTGAGGCGTTGAGGGGTGAGATGAAGAGGATGTTCCAGGAGGGAATGGAACAAATTCATGAGACAGTAGAGTAAAGACTAGAGCAATCCACAAACGTATTCCAAGGGCGTAAGAGGGAGAGTCATTCTAGAAGAGCACCGAGGGGTGGAGATGAAATGTTGGAAGATGAATTTGATGAGCCTTCTGTCGGGAGTTATAGAGGTTATAGTGGTCGGAATAGAGGAACTAAGGACTGGGAAGATAGAGGAGATAGGAATAGAGAGGATGATCAATTAAGTAGCATAAAGATGAAGATTCCTCCTTTCCAAGGGAAGAATGATCCCGAGGCGTATTTAGAGTGGGAGAAGAAGGTAGAGATGGTATTTGATTGTCATAACTATAGTGGGAGAAAGAAAGTGAAACTTGCTGCCATTGAATTTTCGGATTATGCCATAGTGTGGTGGGATCAACTAATGTTGAATCGAAGAAGGAATGGCGAACCACCTATTGAGTCGTGGGAAGAGATGAAAAGGGTGATGAAGAAGCGGTTTGTGCCTGCGTATTACTATCGTGAATTGCACAACAAGTTGCAAACTCTGAGGCAGGGAAGCCGAAGTGTGGATGAGTATTTTAAGGAGATGGAAGTTACTATGATCAGGGCGAATGTAGAGGAGGATAGAGAGGCTACCATGGCTAGGTTTCTTGCTGGGTTGAATAGAGAAATCCAAAATGTTGTGAAATTGCAGCATTATGTAGAATTGGAGGATATGGTTCACATGGCTATAAAGGTTGAGAACCAGCACAAGAGGAAAGGTAGTAGTAATGCACGGTTTCAACAGGGTAATGGTTCATCCACTTGGAAGACTAACCAATGGAAGAATGAAGAAAAGCCTTTACCCACCAAACCAAAAGGGGAGCTGAGGCAAGTGGGTTCTACTCCAGGTAATCAGGGTAACCCTGAATCTTCTACTTCTAGAAATCGTGACATTAGATGTTTTAAATGCCAAGGTAGAGGCCATATCACTAGTCAATGTCCAAATAGGTGTGTTATGATTTTGCGTGATGATGGAGAGTATGAGACTGAGGGGGATAGTGAAGAAGATGATATGCCTCCATTAGAGGATGCTAGTGAGGATGGGGAGCCTGCAATAGGGAGGTTAGTAGCAGTAGTGAAGCGAGCTTTGAATGTGTAGGTGAAGGAAGAAGTGGAGGTGCAAAGGGAGAATATATTTCATACTAGATGTTATCTAGGAGATCATATTTGCAGCTTGATCATTGATGGAGGAAGTTGCACCAATGTAGTGAGCAATTTTATTGTTGAGAGGTTGGGGCTCAAAACTGTGAGACACCCTAGTCCATATAAATTGCAGTGGTTGAATGATAGTGGTGAGACTAAGGTGAGTAAGCAAGCCTTGATTGGTTTTCGCATTGGTAGGTATGAGGATGAGGTGTTATGTGATGTAGTGCTAATGAAAGCATGTCATGTGTTGTTGGGGAGGCCATGGCAATTTGATAGGAAGGTTGTTCATGATGGCTTTTCTAACAAGTATACGCTTGTTCACCAAGGGAAAAGCTTTAATCTTAAACCGTTAACACCTAAACAAGTGTATGAGGATCAGTTGCAGCTACAACAGTCTTTTGCAAAACATAAGGTGAGTGAAAAGCAGAGGGAGAGTGAAAAGGAGAGGGTAGCCTTGCAAAAGGAGAGTTGTGTGGCAAGAGCGAGTGTAGTGAGGAGAGTGTTAGTGATGAAGCAACCTATGTTGTTGCTGGTTTTTAAAGAAACATGTTTGACTACTAACGAACTATCTAACTCTTTGCCTAGTGTGGTTGTGTCTCTTGTGTAGGACTTTAAAGATGTCTTCCCTGAGGAGATTCCAAAGGGATTACCACCTATTCGTGGTATTGAGCACCAGATTGACCTTGTACCCGGAGCATCGATTCCAAACAAGCCAGCTTATAGGAGCAATCCGGAGGAGACAAAGGAACTCTAAAGGCAGGTCGATGAATTAATGGAGAAGGGGTACGTGAGAGAAAGCATGAGTCCATGTGCAGTGCCTGTGATTTTAGTGCCTAAGAAGGATGGGTCATGGAGAATGTGTGTTGACTGTTGCGCCATCAACAACATCACGGTAAAGTATCGTCATCCCATGCCTCGCTTAGATGTCTTCTTAGATGGGTTATATGAGTCTAGTATCATTCCTCATGAGCCTTAGATAGACATTTCCATAGATTTTGTGTTATGATTACCAAGGTCTAGGCATGGTTGAGATTCTATTTTTGTGGTTGTGGATAGGATTCCTAAAATGGTTCATTTCATTCCTTGTCATAAAACTGATGATGCTATACACATTGTTGATATGTTCTTTAGAGAGGTAGTGCGTCCGCATGGTATACCTAGGAGCATTGTTAGTGATCGGGATGTAAAAATTTCGAGTCATTTTTGGAGAGTATTGTGGGAAAAGTTAGGAACTAAGTTATTGTTTTCTACTACTTGTCATCCACAGACTGATGGTCAAACTGAGGTAGTGAATCGAACTTTATCTACTTTGTTGAGGGCTGTAATTAAAAAGAATATTAAAAGTTGGGAGGATTGTTTGCCGCATGTTGAATTTGCCTATAACCGTACAGTGCATTCTGCTACTAAATTTACTCCTTTTGAAATTGTGTATGGTTTTAATCCACTGACTCCTTTGGATTTATCACCTTTGCCTATTTCTGAGTATGTTAATCTAGATGGCAAGAAGAAATCCGAATTTGTTAAACAGATCCATGAGAAGGCAAGGCTGAACATTGAGCGACGAACAGAGCAGTATGTGAAACAAGCCAACAAGGGCCGTCGACAAGCTGTTTTTGAACCTGGAGATTGGGTTTGTGTTCACATGCACAAAGAGCGGTTTCCCGTGCAGTGTCGATCTAAACTACTTCCTAGAGGCGATGGACCATTTCAAATTCTTGAGCGCATCAACGATAATGCATACAAGATAGATTTGCTTGGTGAGTATCAAGTATGTGCCACATTTAATGTTACTGATCTGAGTCATTTTGATGTAGGTGATGATTTGAGAAAAAATCCTTTTCAAGAGGAGGGGAATGATGAGATCTGTAATGAGAGTCAAGCCGGAAGAAGGAATGTAGATCCTCTTGAAGTGTCGCCTGGACCGATCACAAGAAATCGAGTGAAACGACTCAAGGAAGCACTTAACGGGTTGATAAAGGATGTCCATGAAGTCAAAAAGGATTGGAGCAATCATGAAGCTGGAACGGATTGGAACAACCATGGGAAAACCCTTGCTCTTGTACAAGTCATACCAGATACGGGGTGAAGAGGGCATGTATTTACAAGGCACGGCCGTATAGGAATCTCAAAGTTACACAGAATCATATACGGTCATATACATGGCCAAAGGCACGGCCGTGTATGGAGTCAAGAAAATCCACAGAAAGATACACGTCTAGAAGTACATGGCCGTGTATTGCTTCAACACCGGCTCAAGGCCGTCGGCCTTCATTCCAATGCCGTCGGCCTTTATGTCTACGCCGCCGGCCTTCATGTTCTGTTTTTGTTATTTTTTACGCAACTTATTGAAGTGATGTCGTTTTGGGCTTTATTGTTATGAATTGTAAACCCTGGTATAAAGCTCCTAGGGTTTAGAACATAACATACATCATTTAACATTAAAAACACTTTGGAGAGACTCCTCTCTTGGTTCTTCAAGAACTAACTTAGAACTTATCGGATTTTATTTCTGTGGCATTCAACCCGACTTATCAATCGATCTTTCATCCCGATTGTGGTGTCTTCATATTATACCAAGGTTCTTGTCTCGATTATAGACAAGGGGTCGCGGTTTCCACTTGAGGGTGTTTTTGCATCTTAGGTAACGAATTCCGAACGTATTGGTATTGGGTTTTGTCACACGTTGGCATGGTTCATATCAGTTAGGAATCCGATCAAACCGATCTCGCATCAACAATCCAATTTGATAGTCCACGTACAATCTCAATCAATAACAACTAACTTGTAACACAATTCTACAATATCAAAACCCTAATCTCTTAAAGGAATTCCAATAAACACAATTCCCTAATTTCAATCTGAGCTTTGATACCAAAAGATGAAGTACCTAAAATGATGATTAGATCAAATGATTCCAATTCCTAGGAAACAATCAACGATAATCGAATCTAACAATTCAATTAACGAATGATAACGAATAAGAACACAATAAAATCCATAAACCCTTACCAAATATGATGCACCGGTAAGAGAGTAATCCTAGTACAGATTTTTTGATATGACGCATAACAATCTAATATCATCACTTGTCACAATCCCACGGATTGATAAAAGCAAAATGAAGATTTGATGAGAGCCAAGCCGGAAGAAGAAATGTGGATCCTCTTGAAGTGCCGCCTGGACTGATAACAAGAAATCAAGCGAAACGATTCAAGGAAGCACTTAATGGGTTGATAAAGGTTGTCCATGAAGCCGAACAGGATTGGAGCAATCATGAAGTTGGAACGGATTGGAACAACCATGGAAAGACCCTTGCTTTTATACAAGTCACACCGGACACGGGTTGA
Source organism: Laguncularia racemosa (assembly GCA_037954665.1). NCBI lineage: Eukaryota > Viridiplantae > Streptophyta > Magnoliopsida > Myrtales > Combretaceae > Laguncularia > Laguncularia racemosa. Next base: position 213,919 of record JBBMOL010000181.1, on the reverse strand, counting down.
AGAGAGCGTGTATGTTCAAGGCACGGCCGTGTAGGAATTCCAAGATTACACAGAATCATACACGACTAGATACACAGCTAAAAGGCACGGCCGTGTATGGAGACAGGAAAATCCACAGAAAGATACACGACCAAAAGTACACGGTCGTATATCCCCTGCTGGCCAGCTTGTTCTGTTTTCGTGTTTTTACGCAACTTATCTAAGCTACGTCGTTTTTGACTTGTTTTTCACGAATTGTAACCCTAGTATAAAAGCTCCTAGGGTTTAGAACAACATAGAATATACATCTTTGAACATTAAACACTTTTGAGAGGCACCTCTCTTGGTTCTTCAAGAACTAAATCGAACTTATCGGATTAATTTCCATGGCGTTTATCCCGACTTATCAATCGGTCTTTCATCCCAATTGTGGCGTCTTCATTTTATACCAAGGTTCTTGTCTCGCTTATACACAATGGGTCGTGGTTTCCACTTTAGGTGTTTGGGCGTCTTAGGCAACGAATTTCCGAATGTATTGGTATTGGGTTTCGTCACGGGTTGGCATGGTTCATATCAAGATCAAACTTCAGAAAGTGTTTTCTCAAATGTTCAAAAGTCCTAAAATTCTTACAAAATAACAAATATATAGCAAAAGGAAAACAAATGTGAAAAGTCACAAAAATTCATCCGAATCACCTACATAAGTTGTTGGCTTTGGAATAAAGGCAGCCGGCCTTACATGGTAAGCCACTAGCCTAGATGGTTAGCTTAAGTTCCAAAGCCGTCGGCCTTGAATGGCCGGTCTAAGATAAAAGCCCCCGACCTTTATGGCCAGCCTAAGGGCATCCACCTCTGGTTCTTGCACTTTGATTCTCCCGTTGAATAACTTTTGTAAGAATCGTGATTTGATTCCCATCATTAACTTAATTAAGCTAAGTGGGTATAATGTGCCTAAAATAGGGGTTAAGCACATGTAATTGGAACAAATTATAAACCTCAATGGACTAGTCCAATCTTAGCTCAAAATTCCAAGAATTGCGTGAACCCTAATGTAGTAAAATGAAATCCGAATGCTATAACTTTCAAAGAAACAATCCACAATGATAAAATCCTCTAAACAACACTAAACACAATTGAATGCCACGTGAATTACACACAAGAACAGCAAGAACCAATCTGAGATCCACTTTCCCAACAAAGTTAATCCTTAGTTCAAAGGAAGTAAAATTGATGGTTAACAATAAAGGCTAAAACCAATCAATTATAACAGCATAAAAATGATTACAAATGTAATCTAATTTGACTAAGAGAACATCCAATTCAACCTTAGATACAACTCACTAGTGAATCAAAAGGAAATTGCAACAAGGGGAACTTGATACTACTCACAAATTCACCTTGAAGCCACTCGCCACAATCTCAAATTTAAGATTTGAAATTGATAAGAGCAATTGCGGAATTAGGAAACCCTAATCCTCAACACGTGAAGTGTTTATTCTATTTCTGAAAATTTTAGCCAAAAAGTCCCTCAAAACCCTACTTAAGCAAGTATTTATACTTGCTCCATTTAGGGTTAAAAAGTCCATAAAATTACAACTATGCCACTCTTAGGGTGGCCGGTCCTAAAACTCAATTATAACAAAAAAAAAAAAAAGTTTCCCAAAAGCTTACACATAAATAGTCCAAAGAAATAATTACAAATAAAAATAGTCTTCATCATGCTAGCTCTTCCATAGGATTCGTCGGCCTAACTCATCGCCGGTTTAGGTCGTTCTATGGATAACCTACAAGCTAAGTCTTAGTGAGTTTGTCCATCGCCTTGTAAAGCATGATAAGTGTACTTGTTGGAATATACAATACACGAATAAGAGAAAAGAGGTTAGACAAATAATTCCTAGGTCGATTTGCTCAAAATGGGCCCTCATTGCCAAGATTTGAAATCCTTTAGCTCTTGCCCTAATGATAGGTTTTGTCAGATTTTGATTCCTATCAAGGTGATATGCCGAATTCAAGAAGGAATCAAATAAACATGAAAGTTCTAGAAGACAATTGCAACAAACCCAAATTGAATGACCTAGACACCATGCAAAAATACCAATTCCCTTATTAGATATGACGCACTAGTAGAGAATCATCCAAGCTCGGTATTGTTGATATAACACACAATAATTCCAATGCCATAACTTGCTACAATCAAATGATTGATAAGAGTTATGAGAATGAGAGAAAGACTCCTTATGTATATTATGAAAGATGTCAATAAGCTGTCTTTTTGTTTCTATCAAAAGGGTATTTATAGTTGCCTTCTAAAAGATACAAATGTTGACTAAGAAAAAATAAAAGAAAATGCAAAGCAAAGCTACCGACTGAAGTGGATTATTGTCGGTTTAAAGGTGAGCCACCGGTTCAAGTGAGCTGCCTTCTATTTTGTTTACTTGGTTATCCCCCTGAAGCATTGATAAATGTACTTAATTGAATGTAAAACAATCATGTAAAAGAAATGAAGATACTATGTGTAGAACTCTTAATGTTAGATTCTGTAGTCCTTTGGTTCTAGCTCAAGTAAGCGATCCTGTAACTAGAATGATTTGATTCCCATCAGTGGGCCTAAATCCAAACTATTTAGACCCACTTTCCCATAGGGCTAAATACCTTAATCGTGCCTTAGTAAGACATATAGTTATAGACTTAGAAAATAATGTGAAACTTAAAACTAAAATAGGCTAGGGCCTAAAGGGCTTAAGCTTAGGTAATTAAGTAAAGCTTAATTGGACATTTGTATTAATAATTGGCAAATAGCATGAATAGGCTTAATTGATGAACCTTAAGTAATGAATGGGCCAAATGAAGCTAAAGGCTAATTAGGTCCTTTTATCTTTGTTGGGCCCATAAATAGTATTAGCCTTAAGCAAATAGTAGACTAAGCTTAAAAGTTGTAATAATGATTAATTATCTAAAAAAATCACTAACTTATAATTTCCACTTCTAATTGCATAAGTTCAAACAATCATGACCATTGAGAATCAACTATGGCTTTGGGATATCTTTAACCTTTCAAGTATGTAGTAATTGCGTTTTGTATGCTATGATATAAAACACTAAACTTGACTAATAATTAAACTTGATTAAGTAATTGCTTATTGTTTATACTTGGTCACTTAAGTTAGCAAATGATGCCCTTGGTTTAGAACTATGGCTACAATTATTATTTTAGTTAACTATGGAAGTTTAGGTGCTTAGGCCATTAAGAATGGCTTGGTTAGTAGGTAATAGGTGGAACTACGTCGAATAATGGGCATTGAAAGTGAAGAGAAGATATATCTAGAGTCGCTTAGGTTTTGTGGGACTTAGTGAGTGATACAATATAGTTAGACTGTAATAAGTGAGGATCACATAATGGTGATGAAATATAGATGACACTACTTTTTAGGTGTTGAGGTTCAATGTGGAGTCCTGCTACTCCCATCATCCCTTGATGACCACTATAGTGGTATTGGACCCTTAAGTTCTCTATTATGTTTTCGAAATCATGAATACTCTCATACTAATTGCTTAATTTATAAAATGTTATATGAATTAAATTGTTGTGTGTAGTATTAGATTAGGATTGTGTGACATATATATGTGTTTGTATTACTATGTATTAGGCCGCTATAACTCACTTTTTTCTTTTTAGGTGAGGATACCTACTTTGTGAACCCCCTTTACGACTCCATGGAATCAAAACTAGAGAAAAATGTATCATATAGACAATATAAAAGTTCATACAGTCTATCTAAGTCCACAGAGCCATAGGTGGTCCCTAAAACAAAGTTCATATATAATATGATAGATAGGTAATACTAAAGAAAAAGGTAGTGGTCCAATAATCCCTGTGATGTGCTCAAGGATCTAATTACAAGTACACAATTGCAATTGAAGAATCAATTAAACAAAAACCCACAATATGGTATGATTCCAAGTGCCTCAAATATGATGTGCTCTGATACTAAAAAGTATGATGTGCCTTTCTAGAATTGCAAACACATCCACAAATGGCGTGATCACTAAAATCCAATCAATAATGGTGTGATCAACAACACACTTATGATCCCTAATTCATGTGGATTCAAAGGCTTTGATGCTAAATTGAGATGAAGAACAATGCAATTGTATAAGTAGTAATGGATAACAATATAATTGAATTAAAATTCCACTCAAATCAAAGTGATTCAAATCTGAAATGGATGAACCCTAATTGTCGTGGAGAACATCAAAAAACCAAACAAATTGCACCTAGATATGACGTACTAAATACAATTTGAAACAACAAGTGAAAGATTGATGTTACTTACAATCTCCTCAAGTTAATCTCGCCACAATTTCACTTGTGAAATTGATAAGAGAATTTTGCAAGCAATGATGTGCCTAATTCCACTTGGAAGCACAATCAAAAGACTCAAGAAAACACAAACTCAAGTCAACAACAAACCGGTTCCAAAATTGCAAAAATAACATGAACCAAATGAAGATGCAATGAAATCCAAATACTCAATGTTGCATTTGGGATACCACAATAATAATCTCTTCTAACATCACACTAATCGCATATAATCTCACGTGAATAATCCACAAATTCAGAAGAAAACTTCAATTTTAAGAACTCCTTTCCACAAGTGATAATGACGTTTCAAGAGGTATTCTTCAAGGATGAATCGAATTCAAATGCGAAGGATCTTAATTAAACACAAGAATTCGAAAATAATAAGAATCAAATCTGTCTAAGAACTATCTCATTTCACCCTAGATATGACACACTAGAGAAGAAAAGAAATCACAACAAAATGAAATTGATATTACTCACAATTTCAAGGTGTTGCACTCGCCACAATTTCAACTCTTGGGATTGAAATTGATAAGAGTCTAATGACAATTAGGAACCCTAATTCTCACATGAAAGTGGTCTTTTGGGAAAACAAAACAAGAAAATAAAAAAGATTTAAAATTTTAAAAAATTTCCGGGGTCGATCTGCTAAAAATGGGCCTCATGCCAAAATTCAAATTTCCCTTTATTTTTTCCTAATGATGGTCTTGTGGGATTTTGATTCCTACATCTCCCGAACCTAAAAAGATTTTTCCTAAATCGGTAGATTAAATGCAGTGAACTTTTTTTCCTTTTAGCAAGCCATTGAAGAAATATCTCTGTGAACCCAATATCAAAAAATCGGTGGTGATTGTTTTCTCCTCCTTTCCCCCAGGTGATCTTTTTACAATCAAAAAATGCCCATTTCCATTGGGTACCCTTTTAACCCTTTTCATGATTTTGATCCCCTTTTTAAAATCTTATGCGTTGCCTGAGGGTTTTCTGGGGTTTGGGCCCCAAGCCTTCCCCCTTGGCCCTCAAAAGGGGAAACAAATGCTCTAACTTTTGGGCCCCTCAAGGATAGCTATCAAACTCAACCCAAAATTCCCCAATGGTGTACTAAACTGCTCTGAACTGAAAGGCTTTTTTTACTCTAATTTTTAAGCGATTTCGGTTTCTTTTTGATTTTAGAGAAATAAAAAGGAAAAGGTATTAATCTTTTTTTTTACTTTAGATGTTGGGGACTATGAGTTAAAGCTTAACAATTTTGGGAGAGATTGATAAAATTGAAGCATGAAAAGTTAAAGGATGGCAAGGAAAAAAAAAAAAGAAAAAGCTCCACCCTTTATGGCCGGCCCCCAAAAGGCCCCGGCCTTTAGGCCCGGCTTAAATAAAGGCTCCGGCCTTTGGGGGGGTTTTTTTTTAAATTGCATTTATCCCCTCCCTTGTTTTAATATAGGCCTAAGTTGATTTGGGGGAACTTTTTAAATTTTTTGTGTTTTAGAGTTTTTAACCTATTTTAAGGGGAATTGTGAAATAAAAATTTTGGAAAAAAACTTTGTGATCTTCAGGGAGATTATCATCCTTTGTAAAGGGTTTTGGGGGTTTTCCTTTCAATTAAGGTTTTTTTTATTGTTAATTTGGTGATTTTGAACTTTATTTTTTATATGCAATTCAAGTTTGATCCAAACCTTGAATTGATTTCTTTACCGAACTCCTTAATCATAAAATGTTTTTTTCTCCAAAAATTGCTAAGTTTTTCCTTGGGGGAAAATTGGTAAACCTAAAAAATTAAAAAGGGAAAAATTTTACCTTTTATATGTTAGGAATTTTTAGGATTTTCATGATTGCAATTCCTTATTTAAATTTTAAAATTTTGGTTTTTGTTAAAATTGTTAAAATCCTTTTATAGGGGGTTTGATTAGGATTTGTTGGGAATTTCTTTTAGATTGATTATCATAGGGGTTGCGTAATTGGTTTAATTAGAGTTTTGGGGGGGCAAGAAAAAGTTTCTTGTTAAAAAAACATAGGGTTGGGGTTAAATTTTTGGGGATTGTTGTTTTAACTCGGGGGGTGTTGAAATAATTTTGATTCCTTGGTTTAAATTTGGAGGGGGGAAAGGAAAAATTGATTTAAGGTTAACATCCTTAAAAAGGTTTTAAAAATCACTTAAAAACCTATAACCCCAGTTATATAAAGGAAAATTTTGATTAATGGTCGGGGTGAATTTAATTTCCCGCTTTAATTGATGATTCTTCAAAAAAATTTCCCCTTTTTTGCTTTAATTAAAATTTTTTTTGTTAGACATTTAAAAACCCCCTTTTTAATCCCCAGATTGTAAAAATTCCCTAGTTTATCCCTTATTGGGTTCCCGAAGGATCGACCCCTTCTTTTTACCCCTCATTACTTGATCGCCCGTGCATTCGCAATTTACCTCCCCTTTTTTTATAGTTCGAGCATTTCAAGTTTTTGGGGCCCTTTCCGGGGGAAATAATGGATATTTGATTTGTAATTTATTGGTAGTCAGGTGCATTTTTGTTTTTCTTGCTTTTGGCTCTTTAAGTGTTAAAGGCAAATAGGGGGGCTGACTCTTTTCCTTTTTATATTAAAATTGAGAAACCTTTCCCAGATTTAAGAGACAACAATATAGAGAAAAGTAAAAAAGATGGGAATGAGGATAAGCCGATTCGGGTGTTTTGGAGCCTTAGGATTTTCATTCTAGGGGTTCAGGAACCACCCCTTTTTTGACCCAAAAAAGTAAAAATTTTGAGCTTAAACCGGCACTCATTCAAATGTCAAACGGGCGTTTAGAGGGATTCAAAGAAGCCCCGAGTCATCTTGTAGGTTTCTTCAAAACACCCCACTGTCAAAGAAAGGGTCAAGATGATTCCTAAAACAAACTTTCCCTTTTTTATTTAGGGATAAAGGGAGTTGTTTTTATTCATTTCCCCAGGGATTGTCACTACCGGGAAACTTTCAATCAAGTTTTTAGGGATTTTCCCCCCAAAAGGACCCCCCAAATAAGAAGTGCATCCTAACTTTACAAATTTTTGTGAATCACTTTATAGGCATGGGGGAAAATTAAGGAGCAATAAAATGCCCACTCAGGTTTACCAAAATTCCCCATTGAGATCTTTTACTTGGTTGGATGAGACTTGAGGTCTTTGTAGATGCTGAGGGGGGGGCCTAATGGGAAAAAAATTTCTTGAGGCCGTGCTTGAAGAAGAGATGGGCCTCTAGTGCAAACCAATTTGGGAAATGAGGAAGTGGGACAAATGCTTCAGGAATGACAATGCAGATGGCTAATTGACTGTCAGATGTGCCCTCCCACTTTAATAAGTAACTCGTATTCAAATTTTTTAATGCAATCCATTTTAGTTGTGAAATTTCTTAGGACCTCACTCAGCAGTGAGTGCATGGCTGGAAAGTTGTTTTGTCCATCTAGGGAGAGAGGTAACTTTGTAGGAACCCCCAAGGGGCATCAAAGGGCCCTATTCGAATAATAAATCCTGGGGGGCAATCATCCAAAAATTTTCACGAAGGAATGAGAATCAAGCACTTAACCGCCCCCTTTGGGTTTCCTAAACAAGCCCCTTTCTCAGAATGCCTATTCCAACGAACCTAATAAGATGGGAAGAGTCATGAGGAGTACATGCAAAAGCGACCCCCTCCGCAAAACGACAACTTCTATCAGAAACTTGGAGGGAAGCTGGTAAATTGCACAGCAGCTAAGTATAGACCCTCAGGGCTTTGCCTAGCAAAACTAGGAAACACCCATCAGTCAAGCCATCATGCTAAGGAGGGGTAAGGAGGTGAAGAAAGCTGAAAGGCGGGAAAAAATTAAAGAAAAAGATCCGAGAAAGGTAATAGAAGGAGGAGGAACTCACATCCAGAGCACCATGTTGCACCCTTATGTTCCACCTTCCCTTTCCCGGGAAGACTCAAGCAGAGGGATTTTGGAAGCGAAATTTTGCCAGGTTTTTTGACATTTTTAAAAGGGCTTCAAATCAATATACCTCTCTTAGAGGCCTTGAAGCAAATTCCCTTTCCCTATCCAAATTCTGAAAGAGCTGCTCTCTAAAAAAGACCCATGGAGAGTGTTGAGAAAGTAAATGCTTCTTGGCGAGAGTTAGTATCTAGAGAAGAAATCTGCTCAGCTCCTAAAAGCTAAAGATAGGGAAGTTTCAATTCCCTTGCACCTTTGGGTAATTGATTTGAAATGTTTTGTTTGTTTTTGGGTTGAAAGTAAAATTTAATGCCACTTTCAGTTTTTGGAAGCTTGGAAAAGCCACAAAAGTGCAAGGGGGAACAATCATATGCAGCTAGTGAAAAGAGCTTAAGGTTTTAAAGGGGACATGGAGGATGTCTTAGTCAAGGTCGAAAAATTTCATTTTTCATGGACTTTGTATATGGATGGGGAAAGAAGTGGGACATTCCCTCATTTGGGTAACCTTCTTAGCCACAAGTAAAGCTCTAATTGATGTAGGAAAGGAAAGCACCCCCTTAGAGCACTAGAGACCAGGTAACATTTGATATGTATGACCCTTTGGTTTTTGTTAATGAGAAAGAAATTTTATGACAATCTGCTGAGGTGAAATTACTAACAATGATGTGGGGGAAGATGTAGGGCAAACCACTCTTGAAGCTGTCTTGAATAAATAGTGGTTGGGGGAATGAGGATGGCAAGAAAACAAAGGCTGTGAGCAAGTACCCAGCTAAAAATATTGTTGCTTTTGGAAGACAGACCACTATGAGAAGCCCCAATGCCGACACTAATCCCCTGCAGACCTTGAACCTAATGTTTTTCTAATCAATTGTTTGATTATGAGTTTTAAAATTCAAAATCCATGGCCTTACATTAATCTAGGCCTATAAAAGGGAAAATTGCAGCACAGATTAAAGGGCCCAGTTGGATGAACATAGGGAAATCCTGGGGGGTCAAGGCAGACACCCATAGTAAGTTTGTTGAATTCATACAAAACATTGGGGGAAGCTGAAAAGAAGGGCCCATACCATGGAAAGGGAAGCTTGAATCCAATCTGAAGAATGGTGTTAGAGTTTTTAAACTCCTTGATTTAAGCTAAAAATGACAAACCCTGATAGTCAGGCGATGATATAAAATGCGCTCATGGGGGGGCGCCCATATTTTTGTTTTCTTTTTTGTGTTTCGTTGGTTTTCTTTTAATTGTTTTAGGAAAATGCAAGGGGAGTGTTCAGAAGGGCCCCTCTCCTAAGTTCACTTTGATGGGATTTAAAAATTGGGTTCACATGTTATACCCGGGGAGTACCGGTTCCTTTTTTCTTTTTTCCTTCCCTTTTTTTTATTTGCATTGAGTGAGACAATGTGGCACTGTCTATTCTTAAATGTGGGAAGGAATGTAGGTATTAAAATTTAGATGGTATTTCCTGTTCTGGCTTTGAGATCATACTCTTCCATTATCTTGAATGTATTTGTCCCTGATTATTTTCAATTTTTAGGGCCCAAATTTTTTTTAAAAATTTTTATGGAAAAAAAAAACAAAGCCTTTTTCATTTGTTTTGATTATTAAAAATAATAAATCATTATTTTGCCTTTCTCACCCCCTGTTGTGATTCTTGTACTTATTTTAAAATTAAAAATAAAATCTTTAGAAAAACAAATTTACCATTTTTTTGCCTTAAATTTAATTTAAAGTTTATTGGTTCTTGTAAAGATAAAGGTTACTTCGGGTTCTTTTAGTGTAATTTTTGGAAAGTTTCTTTGAAAGCTTTTAACATCTAATGAAGAGGAAAGGAAAACTTCATTGTGACCTTATAAAAAATTTTTAAATTTGTATAGCATTTAAAAGAAAAAAAGTTGATTACCCAATGACTCAGGGAGGTTTTAAGAGTTCCCCAAAATTTAATCTAGGGGGGAGAGTTCGATGGGGCCCTTTAAACCTGGTCATTGGGGGATGAGCCCGGGAAACCAATCAGTGTCTCACTTGTAAGGGGGAGAAACAAAAGTTTTAATAAGAATTATTTTATAAAAAAAAAAAGAAAAAAAAAAAAAAAAAAAATAGATTTTAGTGAAATTTTTCAAAATTAAATTAAAAAAAAAAGGGAGAAAATCAAAGGAATTGAACCTATTTTTTTTTATGTTGACCGTTTAAAAAAAGTGTTGGGGAAAATCATAGCTTGCTAATTTATGAATTTAAAAGGGTGTTTTTTCTTTAGGGTAAATATTACTTTTTGGAAAAGATTTTTGGTTAAACTTGGAAAATTTTTTTTTCTAGATTAGTTGGGTTTAAATTTTTAGTATAGTATCTAAACAATATTCCCAGTTTGGTTTGGGGGGTGGGCTCAAAAAGAGTGAGTCGAATGAGTGAAGATGTTCAAATTTTAGATAAAAAAAAATTTTTTAATTTATAGGGATTTTTTTGGTTTATTTTGTTGAGGAAAAAAAAAAGTTTAAGTGTGGGGGTTGATAAAGATATTTTATCATAATTCATTAAGCGTTTGGAGTAATTATTTTTTTTGAGAAATCACAAGGAAATGGTATTAATCTGTTTTTTTTAAAATTTTCAGATTTGGAGGATTTTGAGTTCAAAGTTAATAATTTGGAGGTTTTCATCAATTGAAGCATAAAAAGATTAAGGATAAAAAAAAAAAAAAAGCAATGCTCCGGTTTTAGGCCGGTTCCATAAAAACCCGTGGCCTTTATGGGGCTTAAAAAAGGGCCGTGGCCCTTTAGGCCGGTTTTAAAAAGGTGGGCCTTGGGGGCCGGGTTTTTTTAAAATTGTTTTACGCCCCCCTTGAATTATAGGTCCTGGTCGATTTGGGAAATTTTTGTCAAATTTTAGTGTTCTTAGAGTTTTTTAACCTATTTTTAAGCGAAAAAATTTGGATAAAATCTTGGAGAAAATTTGTGATTTTCATGGAGATTTTCCTTTTGAAGGTTTTGTGGAGTTCCTTTTAATTAAGGTTTATTGTATTTTTTGAATTGGTGATTTCTGAACTTTTTTTTTATGAAAACAAGCTTTATCCAACCCTTGAATAGTTTTTTTTTCAGAATTCCTTAAACATAATCGTCTTTTTTCCTAAAATTTAAGTCTTTTCCTTGGGAAAGGGATAAAACCCCCAGAATGTTAAAAGGTAATTGTAGCCATTTTTATGATTAAAAATTTTTGGGTTTTTATGATTGAATTCCTTTGTTTAAATTTAATTGGTTTTGATTTAATTGTTGAAATCCTTTTTACGGGAGTTGTTGGGTTTTTTAGGAATTTTAATTGTTTTATCAATAGGGAGTTGAAATTTTAATTTTGGTTTTTTAATTGGTTTTGGGGCGCAATGCAATTTTTTGTTAATTAACAAAGGGATTAGGGTTAATTTTTAGGGCTTTTGTTATTTGAAATCGGGGGTGTATGAAAAAATTTTTGTTTCCTTTGGGTTAATTGGGCCCGGAACCGACAATTTTTTAAGGGGGAAACCCCTTAAAAAAGGGGTTTTAAACTCATTTAAAAATTTTAAAACCCCTATTGATTAACATGGTACGTTTGTTTAAAGGATCTAGGTAAATTTCTTTTTTTCCCGCGTTCATTTTGAAGATTTTTAAAAATTTTTGTTTGTTTTAAGTTAAATTTTAGCTTGGTTTAAAACCCCCTTTTTTTAATTCCCCTAAATTATAAAAATTTTGCCATGATTTGCTCTATTGGTCCTCGAGGGATCGCAATTTACTTTTCACCATTTTATTGTAGACCGTGCCTTGTGCAATTTGCTAATTTTTTATATGTTCTGGCATATCATAAAATCAAATGTCTCAAAGGAGAAGAATGACCTGAATTTTTTGGTTCCCGGTAGTCTTCCCCTAAAACCCGGGATGAAAAAGATTCCTTGTTTTCCATTTTTAAAGGTTAACTGTTTTGCCTCATAAGTGTACTATTCTCTGAAGCTCAACTACAAAGCTATCTCATACTTAAAACCAAAAGATAAAAACGTGCTAGGGTTTTTTCAGGGGGTTCAACTGATCCAAAATCTACACTATGGGCTTAAACTCTTGTAATAGTCATCCCCTGTTTTTCCCCCTTGCTCGTGTTTGGAGACGAAAAAATAACTCATTCCCATGTGTTTCGGTACAAACCCATTCCCCCAAAATCGTTTCATGTCTCTCCAAGTGTGTATTTCGGTCTCTCCATCCCTTTGCTTGTGATCACCATTTTTTCCACCACAAGCGGGTGCCATGAATTTACACTGCAAGACGTACCTGGAGTCATCACCAAACTATAAAACTTGAAAAGACCCTCAACTTGGGCTTCCAATCTAGGTAATCATCTGCGGAACCCACCTCAAATGAAGGCTCTGTAGCTTGCACACCTAGCCTGAGGGAGTCTAAATTTCCTATCCGGGGATGGTTAACCCCAAAATTTTCATCTCTTCTTTTTAAGGCATGATAATCTCCTTTTCTCTAGGTGTGCTTGAAGGTTTACCACAGGTGGTGGTGGTAATGCATCCTATCAATTCTTGTTGCCAAGTAGCAAAAAATTTTGGTAAAGGGCCTGAAATTGCTATCTAAGTTTTTTCCACTTGTCTTTCAACGACCGGTTTGCCACCTACTTGGCTATTAGCCTCATTGCCAATGTCCCCCTTCACATTTATCATATGACATGTTTGTGGTGCGATTTACTGAAGTACAAAGAATCTCAAATAATTTATAGCACACTCCCCCTTACTTCACCACTCACAATAACAATTTTGGGTAACAACACACACACTTGTACACCACGGGAAAAAAAATCCCAATGCAACAAATACTTCTTATCCTTCAAGTATCTTAAATAAGTAAAGCACAAATAAATACTTCTAAGATTAAGAATGAATTCAACTAAGCAAGTGTTTTAAATAAAAATACTCAATAACTTTACACTTAAAAGCTTATATTTTGAATTTCAAAATTCACTACTTTAACTTCCTTAATTAGCCACGGGTTACACTCACATTTATCTTATGTGCAGTGATAGAGCCATTTTAAATCAATCTTTATAGTATGAATTGTGTTATTTATTATAGATTTTATAGGAAATCAACGGAATCTGCTGTGGTGGAAACCTGGTGGAAGCTTGAGAAGCCGTGCCATATACAAATAAGGAGGAGAAATTGGGAACATCGACCAGAGGATGACACGGCTTGGGATCGGCCGTGGTACACACTAGACTGGATGAAAAATTTGGGGGAATTATACACGAGGAAGGCACGGTGACCCACACCTTTGTAGGGCGTGCCAGGGGACGTTATTTATTTCGAGTTTTACTTAAAAAAGGGAAAGATATTTTCGTATCTTGCAGCAAAAGATCCCCTGCCTTTTTAACAATAAAAATAGAACTAACCCTAGAGGGTTATGATCATCTTGGTCATTTTGGGAGACAAGAAGGAGGAGGGAGGCAGAGAAAAAATGGGAAAGAGGTTATCATGTTTTTCTTTTAAATTTTCGTTTTGATGATGAACAGGGTTAGCTAAGCAATTTTTAGAAAAAGGGGTCTAGAAGTTTTTTTTCCCATGAATTGTGAGATTAATTGTTTGTTTTTTAATCTATTTTTTGTTTTGAATATTCATTATTTCTGAACGTTTTGTCATTTTATCTTTTGATTGGTTTGAATTAAGCTCTTTACTCAATTAGCAAGTTAATATATTGTCAACTAGATCAAATCTGAATTGTTTGATATTTCTAGTCTCGGTGACACATAACATGTTTGTTTAAAAAATAGATGATCGAATTCATGTTATGGGATGTATGATCTTTTAAAAAAATAGGTTATCTTATAATCTACTGGCATGAATTGGTGGTCTCTTTAGTTTTTAATGTATTGATGATTAAAATCCAAGTGTTTGTTTTGGGGTTTTCTAATCGATAAGAGAAATAATCAAAGAGCTTGTTTTGATTATCGGGGAAAGTAAGGAGAGATGGGTTTGTTAGAGCTTGTTATCCCCATAAGAGTTTATCTAAAAATAAGAAAGAAAACAATTGCATTGATATCAATTCCTAAAATTTAAACTATTTTTTCATTTAGCTAGGCTTTTATAATATTCGATTTTTTATCTTGTTTCAAATTTTTTGATTCAAAAAAAACCCCCCATTTTTTTTTTCCTCTTTTTTCTTTTTGAATAGAAATAATTTAACCAACCCTATGGATTCGATCCTACTCCCACTATATGAAATCATATAATTGTCTGGAGTAGGTTTTTTTTTTTGTTGGATTCGACACCCCCAAATTTGGCGCCGCTGCCGGGGTTTGGGTCAAATTTATTTTTATTCTTGTATGACTCTCTTCCGATGGGGGAATCATTTTAATCCAGAGATCGAAAGACTCTTAAGAGGCTGCGAAAAAAGCTAGATCTCCCCGGGGGAAATTGGCATCGGATTTTTCTGATTCATCCATTGATTCTGAAAAAAAAAGATGAATGGCAAATCCCCAAAGAAAATTGCGAGAATTGGCTGCACAGGATTGAATCAACAATCATTTTATTTACACCCCAACTACTGTTTAATTCGAGTTAAATCTGGGTTGATGCATTGTACCCCCCTTTCATGGTCTTGAGAATGAAGATCCCCCCAAACATTTTAAAAAATTTTATATAGTGTTTTTTGATGGGCCGCAAGGAATAACCAACGATCAAATCAAGTTAGTTTTTCCATTTTCTTTAAGTACTAAAGCTAAAGATTTGGTTTTTTTATTTGCCTCAGGTTTTATAACCACTTGGACAGATATGGTGGGCTCTTCTTGGATAAATTTTTTTCCCCCGTCTAGAGCTCTGGATAAAAGAGAAAATTTTTGGGATCAAACAGAAGGGGCACCGGATCTTATGAGTATTGGGAGAGGGTTTAAGCAAATTTGTGCAAGTGTCCACAACAGGGATATCTAAACAACTTCTCATCCAATACTTCTATGAAGGCCTGCTTCAATGGAGAGGAAGATGTGGAGCGCAAGCGGGGGCGCCATAGTAAAAAAAACCCCAGCAGTAGGGAATTGATCTCCATTTTGGCTGCTAATTGCAAAATTTGGGTATAGGGATGTACATCTTCAAGGGAAAGGGAAATGAGGTAAGTTTTCTAACCTTTAAATCAAATTTTTAACCAACCTCCTTGTGAACAGATAGCCTTAGAAATACACAGCAGGGGAAGGCTTGTGGAAAATTTTGCTGCTCATAATCATCCTCCGACATGTGCCCCCCTTTGCAAAAATGACATAAATAAACACGCCAATGCTGTAGGGGTTCCTAAGACAGCCACAGAGGAAATATACCCCTACTCGAAAAATTAAAAACCTGGAGGAGGGATCTTTCCTAATTTTCCGGGTTTTTTGGCAATAACCCACAACATTTCCCAAAAATTTTCCACCCAAAAACCATAAAACCAAATATCCCAAGCCCCTTTCCACTTCAGGTATGTTTTTTGAGGAAATTGTTAAAGTCTTTTTGCTATTAATAAAAAACCCAAAATTTTAGGAGGAAAAAAAAGCAGAGCATTCAAAATTTGGGGAAAATTTTAGGTAAGAAAATTTTTGCTTTGCTGAAAACAGGTTAGAAACTCAAGGTAAGTTCCCTTTCCCTAAAATATACAAATCCGAAGCAAAGCGTTAATCCCCAATTACCTTGAAAGGGGAAAACGGGAATTATGGGATCAAATAAAAAAGGGAAACACCCATCAAATCTTGAGGAAGAGATAAGAAAAAAATTTTTCAATTTCCAAAACCAGCGGGGACAAAAAAATTTAGAGGGCCCTTTTAGTAAACCCAAATAAAAGGGTTTTATGTTACACCCCCCCCTTTTCCCCTTTCCCAAGATTAGCGAAACCCAAGCATGAAGGGAAAGAAAAAGAGATTCGGGAAAAATTTTTTCGAAAATTTGACGAAAAATTTTTCCTTTGCTTGATGCCTTAAGCAAATACCTCGCTATGCTAAATTTCTCAAAAAAAATTTTGCACAAACAAAAGGAAGTGAAAGGTAATAAAAAGATTAGTGTGAGTGGGGGAACGTTTCAATATTATTCAAAAAGAAGCTTCCTCCAAAATCCCAAGGTTTCCAAAAGGGAGTTTACTATTCCTTGCAAAATGGGTAATTTGGGAATCCTAAAGCCATGTGGGATCTGGAGCTTCGATCAATGTCTGCCTTTGTTTTTTTTTTAAATGTTTAAAATGTTGGTCCCTTTAAAAGGGGAAACAGGTGTTATTGTTCAACTTTTTTGACGGGCCCAAATGTTTACCCAAAGGGGGTTTTTTTAGAGGATGTTTTAGTTCAAGTTAAGGGGTTTGGGTTTTTCCCTGTAATTTTTATGTGTTTGGGCAGGGAAAGGGAAAAATGTTTCCCCAAAATTTATAAATGATATTATTGGGGGCCGACCTTTCCCTTAAGACACCCAAAAGACGAAAATTGATGTAAATGGGGTTTACCCTCACTAGGGAAATTTTGATGGGAAATGATTAAATTTAACATTTTGATGCCATGAAAAATCCTAGCAAAAATCTCCCCTGTTTTTGTTGCGAATGTTATTAAACCCACCCACCACAGGCACCAAAGCTAAAAATAAAAACCCCTTACTCGAACTTTCTACCCAGGAATGCCCCACCCAAAAGACGTTAAAAAAAGGGGCCCCTTCATGGGGGGCCCCAAACCCCTTGTAAAAAAAAAAAAAAAAAATTTTTTTGTTTTGTTTTGATTCTAGTGTTGTTTTGATTTTTTTCTTAAAGCTGCAGCAAGGATACTTATCATCAGATGACACTCTCTGTGCCTATGGGGGAATTCTAATTACTCTACCTTCATATTTTGGGGAAGTACTAGTTTTCCCTTTTTCTCTTATTCTCTAATGTTCCTTGTGTCGTTAATTCCTCTTTAATTGTGCTGAATTAGGAACAGTGAGGACACTGTTCAAGCTAAGTGTGGGGGAAAGAGGATAATAAAATAAGAGAAAAGAGAATTGACTCAATTTTGAATGTTTGCCCTTTAAAAAAAATTTTTAAAGCCAAATTTTTTTAAAATTTTATCATGAAATCTAGAGATTGTACTAAAAAGTTGTAATAAGCACTACAAAAAATTGTGAAAAATTTACTTGTTCAAAAAGCTTTACTCACCCACTATTATGATTAGAATACTTGGTTAAAATTAAGTAGTGAAATTTTTTTTAAGAAAAAAAAATTTTTCCTTTTATTTTTGCTTTAGAATTGGAAGTCTAAAAGTAAGTCGAAATCCCCCAAGTGAAAAATAAACAAGTTTTCTTCTTTGGTTATTTAGCTGTGTATACTCTTTGAAGTTTTGTTTAAAAAAAAATAAATAAATAAATTCAAGCATAGTCTTAC
Source organism: Laguncularia racemosa (assembly GCA_037954665.1). NCBI lineage: Eukaryota > Viridiplantae > Streptophyta > Magnoliopsida > Myrtales > Combretaceae > Laguncularia > Laguncularia racemosa. Next base: position 196,295 of record JBBMOL010000181.1, on the reverse strand, counting down.
TCCCAAAGATTTAAGTAATTGAGTTAAGAGTATTCAAACGTGAATGTTTAGAGTGGGGGGAAGAGTCCATAGGGGTATCTCAAAACCCGGGGCCTTGAGTGACGAGGGTCGAGATGTGCCGATCAATGAACTCACTATAACGATAAAAGGGCGAAAAAAGGGGAAAGTTCATAAAAAAAGCGGGCAAAAAACCCCTCCCAAAAAAAAAATGCTTGATTAAAAACAAAAAAAACATGAAAGTAAAAAAATTCTTGAATTAAAAAAAGACTTATAAAAAAAGGGAGAAAGTCTATGGGAAAAAATTGGGTTTCCCTATGCTTTTTTCTTTATGTTGAAAGGGAAAATTTTTTACTTGCTAATATCCCAAAGAAGTTTTAAATTGGGGGGTTTTTTTCCTTTTTTAGATTAAATATTTACTTTTGGAAAAAAAAATTCTTTTGCTAAACATGAGGATTTAAAATTTGTTTTGTTTAGATTAGCTATTAAATTTTGTCTTGGTTTAAATTTTATCACAGGAAACCGGTTTTGGGTTTAAGTAGTAGACATTAAAATTACAAGTCATGAATTTCAAATGAATAGATTTCTTGGGAAAGATGAAAAAAAAGTTCGTATAAACTATGATGGATTTCTCAATTGATTTTATTTAATTTCTTGAGGACAAGCAAGAGTTTAAGTTTTGGGGGAATTTGATAGAGCCATTTTATACTCAATCTTTATAGTATAAATTGTGTTAATTTATTATAGATTTTTTTAGAAACATAAGGAAATGGGACTTAAATTTTATTATGGTTTATAAATCAGGTTAAATGGAGTCAAGGGTGCTAATTCAAGTAAATTAGAGAAGTCATCTTAAAATTTGGGTCAAAGACAAAGGGTTTTCACCGCCGGGGGGGAAAATACAAAGGGCGTTTTAGTTGGTACACGGCCATGTATTGGTTTTGAAACAACAGGAAAATACACGGTTGAAATACACGGCGTGTATCTGTCTAGAAGGAGGGGCCCTTTTTAGGGTACGGGCCCTGGGTTTTAAACCCGGTACACACTGCATGAGAAGGAGAGAGGGGGCGGCCCTTTTGAAAAACGGCCGTAGTGGAAGCCGTGGGGGGGAAACCGGGAGTGGAAGCTTTTTATAAAAACCCTGCCATATAAATAAATAAGGAAAGGGGAAATTGTGGAAATTCGGGCCAGAGGATGACAGGGTTGGGATCTGGCCCTGGTTAAGAGTTGGGTAAAAACACTGGACAAGGATGGAGAATTGTGAATTTACCAGAAAAGGGAAAGGGACGGCTTGAAACCCCCGCCGTGTTGTGGGTGTGCCAGGCGGACGATTTTTTTGTTCCCCGAGAATTCTTGAAAAAAAAAAGATTTTTCGTATCTTGCTAGCAAAAGAAACACCTGCCAAATTCCTTTAACAATATAAATAGAACTTTAAAACCCCAGAGGTTATTTAAACATTTTTTGGATCATCTTGGAGACAAGAAGGGGAAGGGAGGGAGGCAGAGAAAAAAAACCGGGGAAAAAGGGCTTATCATGTTTTTTCTTTTAAAATTTTTGTTTTGTTTATGAAAATTGTGTAGCTAAGCAGATTTTCTAGCCAAAGGGTCATAGAAGTTTAATTCCCCATGAATTGTGAGATCTAATTGATTTTGTCTTTTATCTATTCTTTGTTTTTGGATATTCATATATCTTCTGAAACATTTTGTCATTATTTATCTTTGTTGATTGGTATGAATTAGAGCTCTTTTACTCAATTAGCAAGTTAATATATTGTCAACTAGCACATCAAATCCGTAATTGTTTGATATTTTCTAGTCTCGGTGACCAATAACATGTTTGATTATAAAATAGATGATCGAATTCATGTTATGGAGATTTTATGATTTGTTTAAATAGGTTATCTTATAATCTACTGGCAGGGAATTGGTGGTCTCTCTAGTTTTTAATGCTATTGATAGATTAAATCCAAAGAGCTTGTTTTAGGGTTGTCTAATCGATAAGAGAAATAATCAAAGAGCTTGTTTTGATTGTCGAGGAAGTAAGGAGAGATAGGTTGTTAGAGCTTGTTAAAAACCATAACCAGTTTATCTAGAAATAAGAATAGAAAACAATTGTATCGATGATCAATTCCTAGAATTAAACTATCTTGATTCCTTTGGCTAAGCTTTTATCAATATTCGATTTTATTATCTTGTTTCAACATTATTTTGATTCACAAACAAAACCCCCCATTTTTCTTTTCCTCTTTATTCTCTTTGAATAGAAATATATTTAACCAACCCCTATGGATTTGACCCTACCGCCACTATATGCAAATCATATAATTATCTAGGAGTGGGTTTTTTTATTTTTGTTGGATTCGACACCCATCAGTAGCACCTTACTCCCACAACTCCACAAATTTACACTACCACACACACCTCAATCACGGTGCACTCACTTCCCCAATAACTCCTACGGCAACAACAACAAATTGCACTTCACTTCTACGGCAATGATGACAAATGGCTACAACAGCAAATACACCCCACTTCCACGGCAATAATAACAAAATATACTTCACTTTCCACAAGTTCTAATTGCAATCACAACAAAATAAGCAGCAACACAAATTTGAAATTCAAACACTTCACTAAATTTCAAGCCTTCTTCAATTGGTAAGCAATGAATTCAAATTCAAATAGCACTCATTAACTCCACAACTTAATGGCATGTGTTTAAATTCAAATAATTCCTTATAATCAAACTCAATGCAAATCTGCAAATTGTACTCCTTAATTCACAATTACACAATGGAAGTCACAACAACAACTAACACATCCTCCTTCATGCTACAACAAGCTACGGCAAGGATTGGTAAGTTTTTTCAAGTTCCAAAAGTTATTGAATTAAACAACACTTCTTTGCTTCTGCCTTTCCACGAAAATTATTGATCATAAGATGATACAATAATTTCCAATCCAAAATCCAATAAACAGCAAATTAAATTCCAAGCCAAGGTAATTTCACAAACTCAAAACCACAACAACAACACAATTTGCGGTTTTCACTTGATCAACCTAATTGATAATTAATTCCATGAAATCAAATACAATTAATCCCTTCTCTCAACTTGTGCTCTGATACCAAAAAGATGATGTGCCTAATTCCACTTGGAAAACATAATCAAAAGACTCAAGGGAAAAAACAAACTCAATTCAACAACAAACCGGTTCCAAAAGGGCAAAAATAGCATGAACCAAATGAAGATGCAATGAAATCTAAATACTCAATGTTTTCATTTGGGATACACAATAATAATCTCTTTAACATCACACTAATCACATATAATCCCACGTGAATAATCCACAAATTCAGAAGAAAACTTTAATTCTAAGAACTCCTTTCCACAAGTGATAATGACGTTTCAAGAGGTATTCTTCAAGGATGAACCGAATTCAAATGCAAAGGATCTTAATTAAACACAAGGGAAATTTGAAAATAATAAGAATCAAATCTGTCCAAGAACTATCTCATTTCCCCCTAGATATGACACACTAGAGAAGAAAAGAAATCACAAAAAAATGAAATTGATACTATTCACAATTTCAAGGTATTGCACTTCCCCACAATTTCAACTCTTGGGATTAAAATTGATAAGGTCTAATGACAATTGGGAAACCCCTAATTCTCCGTGAATATGAACTCTAATTTCCGAAAAATATAGCCTCCTCAAACCCTCTCTTAAGCAAGTTTTTTATATTTGCTACTCCTGGGGTTTTAAAAAGTGGTCAAAATTACAAGTTTGCCATTTTTAAGGTGCTAGCCCTAAATGAAAATTCAAGGAAATAAAAGTGTCAAAAGCCCAAAAATTAAAACCAAAAATAGTTCATAAAAGAAGAAATATAAAAAAGAAATGGTCTTCAAGATGCCGGTTTTTCTATAGGATCCATCGGCCTAGCTCATCGCCAGTTCAAGTCAGTCCAGGGGAAAACCCACAAGCAAAGTCTAAGGGAGTTTGTCCATTGCCCGATAAAATATGATAAGTGTCCCTTTGTTGGAAAACACAAACAAGAATAATAGAAAAGGGGGAAATTTTATAAAAAATTTTCTAGGGTCGATCTGCGCAAAAGGGCCCCTCATCGCCAAAATTCGAATTCCTTTAGTTTTTGCCCTAATGATGGGGTCTTGTCAGATTTTGTTCCTATCAAGCAAGGATCCCCCTTACGAAAAAAAGTATGTAATTTCAAGTCCCCAAAAAAGCTCCCTAAAAAAAACATAACAAATTACAAATAAGCAGCTTAAGGGGCCCGGTTCTTAGAACAACAAATTACAAGTAAAAATGGTCTTCAAGTGGCCTTTCTTCCTTCAATTGAACATATTGTAGCCCGTTGGATGTAAGTTAAGAATGTCCCAAAATTTGATCCTTAGCGTATTTTATTTCCCAATATGGTAAAACCGATAAATATTTATTGGGGAATTAACAATAGTTATATTTTGAAAAAGTAGATACTGAATAAACCCCCCCCGGGGGGCTTTTAGGGGTGCCCCCACCCTAATTTTGTAACCCCTTTTGCTCGTGCTCTATGATTGGCCCTGTAGGAATTTATTCCTATCATCCCCTGGGGGCCTCGGGAAGATTTCCCCTCAAACTGATAGGTCTTCATAAAATATCATCCAGCAAATATGGTGACAGATCTGCCAGCATTAAAGTTAGTTGAAAAATGCCATACTCTCCGGGAAATTCTTTATGTATGCATTGTTGTTGATGGTCTAACAACTCTAAAAGGCCCATCTGCTCTAGGTAATAGTTTTTGACTTCTTTTGATAAACCTGTCTTTGCTGAGATTAAACCAAATGGGGTCACCTAGATTTTTAAATTTTTGGGTTTTTCCCTGTTCTTGTTTCCTTAAAGTTTCTACTACTCTTGTGTTTTTAAAAGGTTCAGCTATCTTCTGATGACGTTTCTGAATCCCTTGGGCTTGTCAACTCCATTTTAAGCTCTTTTTTTGTTGGCCCCCCCCCCGCCCCACTAAAATACCAAAGGGAAATTTGAAGGATTATTCCCTTTTCAGGATTTTAAAAGGGGGAGACTTACTGGTTGAACTATGAGTAGCCCTATTGTAAGTGAACTGGACAATAGGAAGAAAAAAGTCCTAATCAATAAGTTTTTTGCCAAATTTTCTCTTAGTAATTTGCCAAGGTACGATTAACAACTTCGGTTGGCCGTCAGTCTAGGATGACGGAGGAAATATACATAAGTTTACTCCCCGTCTTCTCCTTTGTGTCTTCCAGAAGAAGCAAAAAAACTTAGTGTCTCTTTTCGGGGCACTATATTGTGTGGAAAACCTTTTAATTTTTAAGAAACACATTAAAACTTTATTTTCTTTTGGACTTATAATTTAAATTTATTTTAATTTTAAAGAAAAAATAAAGAAATGATCTTAATGGGATTTATTGTGAAAATACAGGTTTTGAGGACCCAAAAATAAATTTTCAAGTTAATTTGGGGGAGTTTTTCACAAAATTTAAGAAGTGAGCGAAGGGGTTGCACGAGGCCGCCGCCCTTTGGGGCCCGGCCCAAAATTCAAGGCCGCCGGCCTTGAGCCGGCCTTTTTAAACCCGGGCCCCAAAAGAAGGGAAAAGCCCCCGGCCTTTAAACCGGCCTTGAGCCGGCCTTCTTTTTCTCCCCCGGGTATCCATTGCCCAAGGAAAACTCTCCAAAATTTATTCTTAATTTAAATTTTTGACTCAAATCCTCATAGATCCACCTCATCCCCCCCCTCTTTGGATCTATAAAATTTACCCCTTGTGTGAACCTTGGAAGATCCCTTTTTTTTTTGGAGAATCCCCCCTTTTTTTTGTTTAGAATTCTTTTTCTTCTTCTTTGTTCTAGCCCCATTAGAATTTCCTTAGGTACTTTGATTTTTCAAAGTTTAGTTTGAAGAAAGAATGTCATTTTTTTGAAATTTGCTTTCAATTGAAGAATTCAAGGGGTCATTTTGGAAGATTGAAGCTCTTTTAAGATTTTTAGCAATTGTTCCATTTACTTTATTTTCTTTTATGCCATTTTTTTAGTTTAATCTTGTTTTTTAAATTTTTGAATTCCTTGCTCTTTTTAAATTTTAAAATTTTTTTTATGCAATTCATACTATAAAGTTCTAAATCATTTCCCTTTTGGGAAATTGGATGAACCCTAGAATGTTAAAAGGATAATTGTAGCCATGTTATTTTGATTGGAATTATTAGGATTATTCATGATTGAAATTTCCCCTTTTATTTCAATTTAATTGGTCTTTCATTATAATTGTTTTGAAATCCTTTTGATACGGGGTTGATGAGGATTTGTTGGAATTCTTAATTAGTTTTAATTTTTTAATTTCGGGGTTGCGATAATTGGTTTAAATTTGAGTCTTGGAGGGCAAAAATTTCAATGTTTCTTTTTAAAAATTTAAACACTAAGGGTTAGGGTTAATTGGGTTTAGGGCATTAGTTGTTTTTTGCATCGGGAGGTGTTTGAACATAATTTTGATTCCTTGGTTAAATTTGGGGACGGGGAAAACCGACTAATTAAATTTTAAAGGGCAACTCCCTAAAAAGGATTTTCTAAACTCACTTGAATTTAAAATTTTAACCAAAATTTTTATATAACATAGTAGCAATTAATTAAAAAATCTAGGGGAAATTCTAATTTCCCCTTTTTCATAATTGATAGATTCTTCATAAAATTTTCCTTGTTGCTTTAATTAAAATTTTTAGATTAGACTTTTCAAACCCTTTTTTAATCCCTAATATTAAAGAATTGCCTAGACTATACTCTATTGGTTCCTCAGGGATCGACAACCTTACTTTTCACCACTTTATTATTATACGCCAGTGCACTTGCTCAATTTACGCTCCCATTTTTTTATACTTTCTGAGCGTATCAATTTTTGGCGCCGCCCCCCGGGGAATAATAAAATTTTAGATTTTGAATCTGTTTAATTTAGGCACAATTATTTTGTTTTTTAATTTTTTTTATCTTTGTGTTTTTTTTTTTCCCCTTTCTTTTTGGGGGGTTTTTTTATCGAAATAAAGTGTGAACTTCTCCAATTAATTTTGGGAAAGAACGCCCCTTTGGACAACTTAGAAGAGAGCAAGAAGAAAAAGAAGAGAACATCAGATGATAACAACAATCAGTTAGGGGGGTAAGCACTTCGAAAATCACGGTCCTTTTGTTTCGGTCCTGCAATTAGAAACCAAAAATTCAGGCAATTAATTTCGATTTAAAAACCCACCGTTAAATGGTTAAATCAAATCAATTTGGGGGTTTCCCAAAAGGACCCCTATACATTTCAGTATTTTTCAATATTTAATACTGAAAATGAATAATTACTGATGATTAATTAGGCTAAATTTTTTCCCATTTTCACTTAAAAAAACTGGGGCTTGGTACAATTCATTCCCAAGACTCTGTAACCACTTGGTAATCTTATCAAAATTTTTAAGGAGTTTTTTTCCACCCTAGAACTTATTAAAAAAATTGATCCAAATTCAGTAAGTTTAGGGGTAAATCACTTTATAACATGGGAAAAGAAAACAATTAAAATCCCCATATGGTTACCAATAATCTCCTTTTGGTATTCTATCTCATTTAGATACACTTAATCTCGGTAATGCTTTTGGTGGTGCATTAATGGTAAGCATATGATGGGGCTAGTGCTTTGATAATAAAAGGGGGCCTCTATGCAAAAAATTTGGCAACAAAAAAGGGGTAAGTCTAATGGCATCTGTCAATGATATGGACCCCTTTAACACTGATTTCTGCTTTACCGCCCAGGTAAGTAAACTTCCCTCTACCCCTTCTTTAAATTTTAATAAAATTTCTTTTTGTGGTTATGTCGGACCACACTCAATCTTGATGCCCATCGGAAACTTTTCCCCCTCATCCCAGGGAGGCAAGTAAATTTTGTCAACAATTCCAAAAAGGGGGTAATAAAAATTTATTCAAACACTACAACCCGGGGGTTAATCACCCCAAATTTTCAGGGAAAATTTTAAAAATTTTGTACTTAAACCTCCGGATTTCAAAAACAAGGTCCTAATCATAATCCCCCATCAAAAATACCTAATTAAACCTTTCTCAGCAAAGGGCAGTCTAAAAAGGGAAAATCATATAAGTATATGCAAAAACTGACACAATGTTCAAAATCAACAACCACCATTAAATCTTGAAAACACTTATCAAAATTTAACAGTTGGTAATGACCATCTGGTCTTTACCCAGAATTTTCTGACAAAATCCTAAGGGGGTTTAAAAGTATTATGTTAAAAGTGGGAAGGAATTGGTTATAAGAAACTTGAGGAAGAGGGTTTTAACCCCCGGAAAAAATAAAGAAACAAAAGGAAAGGGGTCAAAGAAAAAACACCCAAAAATGAAAAATTTGCCTCCTATTCCTTTCCCAGGAAAGGGTGAAGCAAAAACAATTGGCCAACAAAAAATTTTTTAAATCTTTTAAAAAAATTTCAAAATTAAAATTCCTTTGCGAACACTTAGCAGTTTTCCATTTAAAAGCTATTTATAAGGGTTTCCAAAAGAAAGGAAGATTTAAGGGGGAAAGAACCCGGGGATGCTTACAGGGGTTTTAATGATCTTACAGAAGATGTACCATTTGCCCAAAAAAAAAAGGACAGGGGATTTTTGTTCCTTGCACCCTAGGCAATTTTTTTTTTGAAAATTCTTATTGACCCGGTCAAATATAAATTTAAATGCCTCTATCTTTTTTTAGGAAATTGGGGCTTGGGGGTGAAAGGGGAAATTTTCCTTGCAAATTCTGATAGGAGCATCAAAAAAACCCAAGGGGTTTTGGGAAAACTGTGAAAGTAAAAATTCATCTTTTCCCGTTTATTTATGCAGTGGGGGGATAAAGAGGTCCAGACCTTGGGGGCCCTTCCTTGCAACAAAAAGCCTTAATTGATGGGGAACAAGGGGCTTTTTTAAAGGGGGGGATAAAAAGTCCGTTTTTGGTTGAGGAAAAGAAAATTTAGTAAAATTTTAATATTGTTTTTTGTTGGGCTTTTTGAGTTTGGAAAGAATGCAGGGGTTGGGAAGATGAGTCTTTTAATTTAATGTTTGATGGTAAGATGAACCCCAAAAAAAATGTTAACAATTTTATGAATTAAAGACTCGACACATGAAAGTGGGGCCCATGAAAAAACCGATGCCATCATTGACACAACCCCCGGTGCTTGCTTAAACCTTTTCCTGGTATTTAAAGTTTTTATTTTGGAAAAAAATACTTTGCAATTTATCTTTTCTTCTTCTTTGACATGATAAAACAACAATTTTTGGATGTTTTGGAAATGGGGAAGCATGGGGGGACCATTGCGGTTTAAAAGGGAATTCCCCCCCTTTAATGTGTACCTTTATTTTTTGAAGCTGAGTGTAAACCAATTAAAACCCCAAAAAGAAGATTAACCCAACTCTTAAAGGGAAATTGTAAAAAAGGAATGCTTAAATTGTTAGATGCAGGCTTTTTTTTCCAATTTCTGATAGAAAATGGGTTGCCCTGTCCAATTGTACCAAAAAAAGGTGGCAGACAGGGGTAAAGAATGTCCCCAATAAATTGATCCCAACCCTACTTGACGGGGTGGGGGTTTTGATAATTATAGAAAATTGAATAAGCCACCCTAAAAGACCATTTTCCCCTTCCCTTTCTTGATAGTGTTAGAAAAACTCGCAGGGAAAATTTTATTACTTTTTCCTTGAGGGTTTTTTGGGTTAATCAAATTCATAACGTCCGAGGATAGGAAAAAACCACATTTATTGCCCTATGGTATTTTTGCATTTGGGAAAAATGCCTTTGGTTTTTTGAATCACCTTATTTTTTAAAGGGTGTATGATTCTATATTTTTCTGACATTTGGGAAAATTTTTATTGAATATTTATGGATGACTTCTTTTTTTTTGGAGTCATTTAAATCTTTTTGGAAAAAATTTGGGCGTGTGCTTAAAATTTAAAAAAGGAAAACAACCCCTATTCAAAATTGGGGGAAAATGCCTTTTAGGGACAAAGGGGGAAATATGTTAGGTCACAAGGTGTCAAAAAAGGGGTTTTAATTTGACAAGGCAAAATTGGAATAATAGAAAGTTGCCACCACCCACTTCAAAAAAGGATCAGGAGCTTCTTGGGACATGCGGGCTTTTAAAATTTTTCGGGGGTTCTCTAAAACTCAGACCTCGTGTAATTTCTTGAAAAAGACTTATTTTTGTGTTTGTTTAAAAATTGTTTGCAGGCATTCAATTTTATTGAAGGAGAAGCTACTCTGCCCGGGATTTTTGCACCAAATTGGGAGATTCCTTTGAGATGATTGTGATGCTAGTGATATGCCTGGGGGCAGTACTGGGGCAAAAAAGGGGTAAGATCTTTCATGCTATATACTATCAAGTAAACCTTGAACGGGCCCCAAAACTATCCACAACAGAAAAAAAACTATTAGCAGTGATATTTGCATGTAAAAAGTTTAGGGCTTACTTGATAGGTTCTAAAGTAAAAAGTTTCACAATCATCTGTTTAATATTTATTTGCTAAAGTGAACTAAACCCAGGGGTTTAAATTGTTTGGGTTTTATTTGGGTAAAAAATTTACTTGAAATTAAGGTAAAAAGGGGAATAAAAAGTGGTTGCTGATCATTTTTCACGTTTGGAAAATGATTGTTTTTAAAACACCCCTCAATGAAAAATTCCCTGATGAGCATTTCATGCAATGACATCCCTGAATTACCTTGGTATGCCACATAGTTAATTACTTGGGTTTGAAAAACATACCATATGGTTTGCTTCCAAAAGAAAAAGAAATTTTTTCATGACGGAAAAATTTTTTTTGGGGTGACCCCTATTTGTTCAAATCCTTGCTGACCAAGTAATTAGACGATGTGTGCCAAATTTGAACAGCTTAGCATAATACAGCATGTCACTCCAAAAAAACGGGGGTCACTTTTGGGGGGAGAAAAACATAGCAAAAATTTTATCTTGCGGGGTTTTATTGGCCCATTTGTTTATGATTGAGGAACTTCATTATGACTTTGGGTCTGCCAAAGGGTGGCAATATTTTTGAAGACTGAATTTCCACAAAATAAAAACTTGAAAAAAACTTTTTCGTTTGGGGGAATACTTTATGGGTCCCTTTCCCCATCTTTTTAAAAAAAAATATATTTTTTTAGCTGTTATTTTGTTTCGAATTAGAGGCGTTTTCTACAAACTAATGAAGTAGGGGTTTCATTAAATTTTTTAAAAAGAAATATATTTTCGATTTTGGGGGGCCTAACTAAAAAGTGATGGGGGGGGCACATTTTTGTAACACAATTTTAGAAATTATTTTAAAATATGGGGTTTCCACAAAATTGCCACCCCTTTTCATCCACAAAAAAGTGGGAATTGAGGTATCCAAAAGGGGAAAATTTAAACGAACTTAGAGAAAAATGCAAAGCTCCCCAAAAGGGTTGGTCTTTAAAAATTGATGATGCATTTGGGGTTATAAAAAACTTTTTTAAAAAACCTATTGGGAATGCCCCCTCAAATTTTTATGGTAAATCTGTCCCCTACCCTAGCTTGAGCACAAGGCATCGGGCCCCATAAAATATCTTAACTTTGAGTTGCAAGCTGGGGTGAAAAGAGGTTGTCCAATGAAAAAAAAGGGAGTAAGAAACATATAAAAATGCAGAATTTAAAGGGAAAGCAAAGCGAGGGCAGATAAAAACACTTACAGGGGGAGTTCTTCCGGGGTAAAAGAGTTTTATTGTAAACTCTCTTTTAAGCTTTCCCCGGGTAATTAAATCACGATGGTCTGGCCATTTAAATTTGTTAATGTTTTTCCTTTGGGGTGGTTGATTGAAGGCAGAAACAACCGATTTTCAAAGTAAAGGGTTATTTTCTAAAAACATTTATAAAGGGGGAAATGTTGATAGAAACCCCACAACGGGTTTTGGGAATTCAAAATTAAGGGAAAAGCGGGCTGGGGACTATAAACTAAGCGCTTCATGGGGAAGCCCATGCTCAAAAAGTATATACACTATGTTTGTTTTTAAAAAAAAAAAAAAAAAAAAAAACTAATTAAGGTTGGATAAGAGCCGCCGGTCCCATCAAACACCCCCAAGGTGACAGACATTTTGGGAGGAATTTTCTTCTTGATGAACAATTTTACACAGGGAAGTACCAGTATTTCAATTTCTGCATTGACATTCGTTCCCTTAATTTTGTGATATATTAGGAACAATGAGGACATTGTCCAATTTAAATTGGGGAAGGGGATTATAAATGTAGAATTATAATTGATTGCACACATCATGAGCTTTAAAATCCCATCTTTATTTATTTTTCCTTAAGTGTTTTCCATCAATGGAAATCTTGAAATTGACTTAGATTGGTGCCCCACTCGCCAATGTTGTGATTAGTTTACATATTTTAAAAATTTTTAATAGTAAAATCTCTAAGGAATGGGTTTACCCTATGTTTAGCCTTTGAACTTGAGATTGAGTCCTTAAGTTGAAAAAAACAAGCAAGTTTACTTCAAGGAAAAATTGGTTGGGATAAAACTCTCTTGAAATTTCTTTTGAGAATACCTTAACACCTAGTGAAAGAGGTAAAGGAAATATTTTTACTTAGTGATCCCTTAAAAAAAAAAAGCCTTTACTCCAATAACTCAGGAAAAAGTTGAGTTAAGAGTATCCAATCTTAAATGTTAGTGTGAGGAAGAGTTCGTAGGGGGTCCCTTTAAACCTGGTCACTTAGGCGATGAGCCCGGGATGTGCCGACTCAATGAACTCAAAATAACGAGAAGGGGGGGAAAGGAAAAAATATTTAGTACCTTAATGCAAGTCAGGTTGACATGGGCGAGCTTTGGTCCCTCAAAGAGTGAAGTCTCACTCGCTGCCAATAAAGGGAAAAAAAAAAAAAAAAAAAAAAAAAAAAAGGGGGAGAAATTCTAGGAAAAAAATGGATACCATATGCTTTAAATCCTTGTTATCTTGTTAGAGAAGTAAAATTGAGGGAGTTTTGATACTTGCTAATAACCAATGAAGTTTAAATAAATGTTTTTCCCTTTATGGACTAAGTATTGTTTTCTATTGTTAAACACGGGGGATTAAAAATCTGTTGTATTTAGATTAACTGCTAAATTTCAACTAGATATACTGTTACAAATTTCATTTATTTTCAGAACAATGGGCCCAGAAGTTCAATGAGGGAAATTTCTCTTGTTTAAATCAATTTATTTTGTTGAGGACAAGCAAAAGTTCAAGTGTGGGGATGTTGATAAGATCACATTATACTTATATTTTCTTTTGGACTTTTATTAAATTTATTTTAATATTATAAGAAAATAAAAGAAATGATACTTAATGGTAATTTATTGTGAAAATACAGGTTTTGAGGACCCAAAAATAAATTACAAGTTAATTGGAGGAGTTTTTCACAAAATTTAAGAAGTGGGGCGAAGGATGCACTGAAGGCCGCCGTCCTTGGGCCGGCCTACATTCAAGGCCGCCGGCCTTGAGCCGGCCTTGACCGGGTTTTAAAAACCCGGGCCCCAAAAAGAAGAAAAGCCCCGGCCTTTAAACCGGCCTTTAGCCGGCCTTCATTACTCCCCGGATATCCATTGCAAGAATCTCTCCAAATTTATTCTTAATTAATTTGCTGACTCAAAACCCCCATCAGATCCACCTCATCCCCTCCTTTTGGATCTAAATAGACCCTTGTGTGAACTTGGAGCATCCCTTTTTGTTGGAGAATCCATCCTTTTTTTGTTTAGAATTCTTTTTCTTCTTCTTTGTTCTAGCCTCATTAGAATTTCCTTAGGTACTTTAGATTTTTCCAAAGTTTAGTTTGAAGAAAGAATGTCATTTTGTTGAAGTTTGCTTTCAATTGAAGAATTCAAGGATCATTTTGGGAAGATTGAAGCTCTTGAAGATTATAGCAATTGTTCCTTTACTTTATTTTCTTTTATTTCCATTTATTAGTTTAATCTTGTTGTTTAATTTTGAAATTTCCCTTGCATCTATTTATTTCAATTGTTTTTATGCAATTCAACTATTTAAAGTTCTAAATCATCCTTGTGGGAAATTGGATGAAAACCCTTAGAATGTTAAAAGGATAATTGTTTGCCATGTTATATGATTAGGAATTTTTTAGGATTATTCATGATTGCAATTCCTTGATTTCAATTATAATTGGGCTTTCATTATAATTGTTAGAAATCTTTTGATACGGGAGTTGATGAGGATTTGTTAGGAATTCTTAATTAGATTAATTGTCAATACGGGAGTTGCGATAATTGGTTTAATTAGAGTCTAGGAGGGCAAAATGCAATGTTTTTTGTTAATTAATCACTAAGGGATTAGGGTTAATTGATTTAGGGCATTAGTTGTTTGTAGCATCGGGAGGTGTATGAACATAATTTTGATTCCTTGGTTAATTGGAGACGCGGAAGCCGACTAATTAATTTAAGGTCAACATCCCTAAAAAGGATTTTCTAAACTCACTTGAATAAACTTATAACCACAAGTTGATATAACATAGTAGCAATTAGATTAACAAATCTAGGGTGAATTCTAATTTCCCTTTTCATAATTGATAGATTCTTCCTAAAATTTTCCTTGTTGCTTTAAGTTAAATTTTTAGATTAGACATTTCAAAACCCCTTTTTAATCACCCAGATATTGATAAGAATTGCCATGATCTAGTACTCTATTGGTTCCCGAGGGATCGACAACCTTACTTTTCACCACTTTATTACTTGATACGACCAGTGCACTTGCTGCAATTTACGCTCCCATTTTATATATACGTTCTGAGCGTATCATAATTTTACAATCTCCTGCACAAAAAGGTTAGCTATAAAAGTGCATCATTGTTTTGTGGTAAGGCACAAAAAGGGACATTTTGCTGAACCTAAAAACAACCACCATATAAATCCTTTTCTCTTTGAGTCGGGGTAACCCAAAACAAAACCCTGCAAATATCAGCCCCGGGTTTAGTGGGTATAGGCAAAGGCATATATTCAACCAAACCCTTTCTTTTCTTTTGCTTTTTGCAAACCCCAAACCCCTTTTCCAGCACCTTATGTGAGGGGAAATCTACCCTATGACTCGATAGTCGGGGAACCCCTGATTTGGATATGAAAAAATTTGCTGTATACTATCTTTATCTAATAAAGTTTAAATGGTAATTTAGCGGGTAAAATGATCATCTTCATGGATCCATATGACCTATAGTTTTTTAAAGGGAACATAAGGGACCACACCAAGGGCCCACTTGATCACAATTGACTTGACAAACCAGCTCTTTGAAGCCCTTTATTTTTGTACTTGAAATTTTATCTTTGAATCGGTTACTTTGTAATCATTTTAACTTTTATTTGGTTGTATTTGTTAATTTATGACCACACACTAGGGGCATGAGAATTTTTTTAACTTTTAAAAACCCAAATTTGGAGAAAGTTAAAACTTGAAAATTAAAAAAAGCCCTTTGCATCAAAAAAAATTTCCTTTCAATTTCATCAGAAATTGTGGCGAGATTGTTTGGGGGAATTGTGATAATATCAATCCTTTTTGTTATTTAAAAATTGTTTTTAGGGGACTATTAAAAAATTATTGGGTTATTTTACTTTCCCGTGAATTAGGGTTCATAATTTTCAATTTATTCAAGTAAATTTGAGGGGAATTTAATTCATCCATTTATTATCGATTGTTTGTTATCCCATTACTTGATCCTATCACATTTATATCATTTCCTTTTTGGATCTACATAATTTGGGGGTTTAAAAAATTTTGTTGTTATCATGCCATTCTAAATTGCTTCCATTGTTATTTAATGGTTTTTTACCCAAAAAAGCACTCAAAATTTTGGTATCAAGCTTGGGTTGTGAAAATTTTACAATTGAGTTTTTAGAATTTTGGGGTTCTTAACATTTTATGAAATTGTGTTTTGAAGATGAGTTGTTTAATTATTTGTTGAGGAGTTCAATTGCTGCTTTTGTTTTTAATGTGGGGCAAGTGGATTTGCTTTCATCTTTTTGTTCCGTTCTTTGAAAGGGAAAAAAAGAAAATTATTTCCCGTGTTTGTTTTAATTGGAAATATAATTTTTTGGGGGAAAAAGAAAATTGATCTTTATGTGATTTCAGAAAGAGTTTGTTGTTGTAAATTCCAGATTGAAATTTGTGGGGAAAAAAGAAATTTATTTAAATTCAAATACCCTTTTTTAAGTTTAAGGGAATTCATTGAGTTGCATTTAATAATTTATTTTTAATTTTTAAATTTTTCTTCCATTTATGGAGCAGGGTTCATTTTAGTGGGGAAATTTAATTTGAATTTGTTGCTACCTTTTGTGTGAGTGTTGGTTATCTAAAGGTTATTGTGATTTGACTTGTTAAGGAGTGTGCTGTAAGTTGTGGGACTGTCCCTTCAACAAATCACAAGCATGTTAAATGACTGAAAGGGGGGATTAAAATTTGATCCCAAAATACCCAGGTTGGGGAGGTTTGGGTCATCATCTACAGGTAGAAAAACCCTTGGAAGATCAACTTCGGGGACCTTACTACCTTTGGGTTCTACACTAAACAAATTATGGGATAAAATCCACAGTACCAAGGGTTAAACCCTTTAAAGCCCCCACTAAGAGTAGCCCCAAAAAACTTTCTAGAAAAAGGGAGTATAGGAGGGGGAAACTTAGGAAGAAAATAGGGGGAGATCATATCCCTATGGGGAAAAAAGGGATGAAAACCCTTGGGGTCAATCCTTACCCAAACGGGGTTTTAAAGCTATTTTGGGGGTTTAGGTATATGAAGTTGTAGATGCCTTCCTTTAATGGCGGGGGTTTTGGGGAATGTTTACTTGGACTGGGGGGTAAGGTTAAAGGGCCTTTTCCCCGAGTGCTAGAAATAGATGATAACCCCCAGTTTGACTTGTGTTGTTAAATTCATGGGGTATCCCGCTTTGGGGTGGAAAAATTTTGGTGATCAAGGGCGGGGGGAGGGAGAGGTTGAAATTCTTTACCTAGAAGACATGAAGGGGCCCTTGGGGAAGAGGTTCGCTCCTAACACTACGGGCAGGAACTGTTTATGCATTTTCAGATTTTGAGGCAAGGAGGAAAAATTTAAAAAATGATTATGTCCCGGAATTTAAACCCCCCCCTGATTTTTGATGGGGGTCAAGGGAAACCCTCAGAAAAACCCCTAGCATGCTTTGTTCTAGGCTGAAATATAGATCACGTATGTATTTTAGCTATAGAGTTTCAGTATACTTGATAAAGGCTATATGCTAACCTTGAAAAAAAAGGCAAGGCGATCTAATCCATTCAAGGTTACAATAGTGGGCCCAATTTTTATACCGGGCCCCATAGGACAAGGGTCATAAGGGGGACCAAAGGTAGTGGGTAAACCCAATTAACAGTGGACAAAGCTCCCCCCGAAACAGACGGGGAGAAAATGACTTTCTAAAAAGGGGAAAAGAGGTAATAGGAACTATTTAAGCAGACGTCCCAAAACAACCAGGGGGAAAATTTGGCCCAAAATTTAAATTTTTAAAAATCATGGGTTTTAGCATTTATTCACATGCCCCTAATAAAGTTTTCATACAATTATGGGGGGTTTATTTAGAAGGGGATGACGAGGAAAAGAACCTATTGAGCCTATAACCTATCTAGGGCATTGTGGGAATACTATGATATCAAATGCTAAGCCCTTTTTGGGGAAAGGGAAGGGGTGAGCAGTTTTTAAATAAATTAAATGTTTACACAGGTTTATGACTTTTTTCCCCCTAATTTGGGGACAAATAGGGGGAGAACATTTTCCACATTTCCCTTGCGGGATCAAAGGAAACCCTTTTGTGTATTGTTTATGGGAATCAGATCCTCCAAGACCTTTTCCCCGGGGCCCTGAAAAAAGGGGTTCCCCAAAAATCTAGCTTTGGGGGTTTTTGTTAGAAAAACCAAATTTCTTGAAAAAAACTAACTTACTTCTTATTCTTTCCCATTATAATTTTGGTGCATTTCACGGGTTTCACTTATCATTTCCTATAATACAAAAAACCTATACAAACAAACAAATTTTGGGTTTTCAACAAACCTAATTCAAAAAATTTCTTGAAGACTGGCATTATGAAGGGTCATTTCTTCCTTTTTTATTTCTCCATTTATGGACTTTTATATGTTCAATTTTTTTTTGGGACACTTTCATTTTAATTTTAATTTTCATTTAGGGCAGCCATCTTAAAATGGCAAAAAAGTAATTTTGAAACCCTTTTCTAACCCTAGGGTAAAAGTTTAATTGCTTAAAAAAAGGGAAAAGGGGATCAATTTTATGCTTGCCCCCAAAAACTCCAAAGTCCTCTACAAAGGGAAAAACACCAATTAAGATGGAACATGAAACTACCCAATCTTTGAGCTTTTGTGGAAAATTGGTTTTTTAAGAGCCAACACTTTCCCCTCCTATAAATTTCGGTAAAAATTTTTCCTCCCCCTCTTGTGTACAGTAGAACCTTCAGGAACTTGGCATATCTACATCCCAAAGACTTTTTTTAAAAGGTTTTTTTTAAAATTTAAAATTTTTTTTAAAACCCAAAACCAAAAACTTACCTAAGGCTCTTTGGGCTTGGGTCCTTTTTTTAGTCGGCCATATGGAATTGGAGGTTTTTTAAAAGTTGAAATATTATGCCTTGGTTTTTTTCCCCTCTACTGAGTTTCCCTTTTTCCCTTGGGCTTTCCCTTTTCCTTTTCCTCCTCCAAAAAGCATGTTTTCCCTTTTCACTACCCCCATCATGTGGTTCTTTTAACCCCCCTTTTTTTGTGCAACTACTTGGGGCCCCCAAAATTCAATTCAGTTTTTTTTCCGCTCCTTGCGTCACTTGCCTTTACCTGCTCCCTAATTAGGTTTAGTTATCCAAGCAAAGACCCTTGAGGTCTCTCTGAAGCATCTTAGCAATCTGACCCCCTGATTTTCCAAATTGTGTATAGAAACCTCATGATTTCTTTAAATACATATGTTTTTTTCTTTTCTAACGCTGCTTGAACCCCGAATGAAAATTAGCAATCATAAACCTCTAATTTGGGCTTTTTTTCTATAACAGGTGGGGGTGGGGGGTCTTTTGAATCCAGGGGTGGGGACATTACCCTGAGGCAATTTGGATTACTCTAAGAAAAAATTTTGGGGGGATTGCGCTAGCCTGGAAACATCTTGCTGTAGGGGTTGTTCTGGGGGCGTGTGGGGTTTCCAACATATCAACTTCTCATTGGGCCTTAATATGGGAAATTTGGGAGTTGAAACAACTGGGTGGGAAAAGAGATGGCTGAGACAAAAGCCACCTTTCGACCTTCATAGCAAGGGCGTCCACTTTTACAGCAATAGTGGTCATCATTCCAACCTCATAAACCCTACTACCCTTTGCTTTCAACCTGCCATTACTTCACTGATGCTGTTCTTGGCCTTACTTTCAACGAAGCTCTCGAGACTCTTCATGAGTCCCTTCACATTAAGTGGTAACACCAGCAGCGCATCGATGGTTTGTCAGCTCATAATCAACCATTGAAAAATTGAAAACTTTCAGACAGTTAGCAATTTGTGTGGTACACCCCTAACATTTCCTTGAACCTTAATCCAGCTTCAAGAAGTGGCTCGTTAACCAATTAAAAGAACGATTGATATCGCTCCTCAATTAGCAATCTTGGATGTGAAATACAAGTTAGAAAAACTCTACCAGTTAGTGCCCATGTAATAATGGATTCTTCTCGGTTTAGTGAACTTATCCACTGCCTTGCTTTCCCCTCAATAAGTGGAAACAATCGCAACTTCAATGCCTCTTCAGCACCCCGTTCTGGTTCACAATACGCAATGTCCAGAAACATTTGAATGTGACATGGGTCTACATTCATGAAGGCCGTCAAATTGACACTGTTATTATCAAATTCATTTATAAGGGCTTTTTAAACTTCGAAGTTATTAGCCTCTATTGCAAGTTCTTTCATACATAAACAGTGCTATCTAAAGTTGGCCTAGAATAATCAACCATAGTCCACTTGGTCTGCCATTGCTTCATCTGTTAACTCTACGGAGCCACATTGCTCTTCCTTACCAATTGAACTGTCTCCGGCACTTATTGATGATAACTCTCCCTCACTCCACTTGTTGCTCTTCAATGCTCCTTGTTTCCTTCTGAATTTCCGTCTATATCTGGGTCGAAATCTAAAGTTTTATGGTAACTCCTTGGTCATATACTAAAAAAGAACCCGAAATGATTATTACAAAAAAAAATGAAATGATATATAAATAGTAAAAGACTACATGGTAAATAATCAGCGTTGAGCTTTCTTAATAATCGCCGATCCCCGGCAACGACGCAAAAAACTTGGCGATATCGTAATCACACAAATATAAAAATCCCTTTCTATGACTCCACTATTACTACAAAATAGCCAAGTGCACCTATTGATTTAATAGTATATAGAACTATATCGTATCGAAACCTCAAGATTACAAGTACCAATAAAACTAAAAAAACCGCCTATCCAACCGCACAAATTTGAGAGGTTCATTTAAATTAAAAACACTTAACAAACTTTATAGCCAATTAAAAATAAAACAAAACTTGATTATTAAATCCGATAACTAAGAACAGACCCTACAGATTAGATATATTCATCTATAAATCATGGGCGTCAATGATGACCTTGTGTATCTTTTAATAATCAATAGGATTTGGTCTTAACAATCAATATATTCATTTCAGGGTATAATACCAAAGAAAGTTGAAAGATAACAAAAGAGACATGATTGAAGCTTAAAAATCAAGTTAAAGCTACTTATGGACAACAAAGGAAAGCCAACGCCCGTGCAAGAACCTGTGCAACAACCTGAGGATGAAAGTTGTCACTTGAAAGGAACCAACGGCTGTAAGGGTGTGCATTAAGCCATGGCAGATGCTGCGGAGAAGATGACAAAAGTCAAAACTTGCACGATTTTGTAATCTAACCCTGTTTTCTAGCCGTGCCACACACTGAATAAGAAGAGAATTGCGATTTAATCACTAGAGGAGACCACAGTTCGAAATCTGGCCATGTTGTAGCCTACAGGCTATGTTATTCACTTTTCAGATCCATTGAAAAGGAAAGAAACAATCTGTATCTTTCCAGCTGAAGATCCTCTGCATTTCCTTAAAAGTAATAAAAAGAACAACCTTAGAGTAGGAAGGGCATGCGCAACAAGGAAAACCCTAAAACCAAAATTAGAAAGTTTTCGGGAATTGAAGCCAAGATCTTTGTGTTTGGATTATTTATGGATTCAAGAATTTTCTCTTTTTGTCCTTTTTTATTAGATGCATGATACTAATGTTTATACCTGATCCCCCCCCTCGAGAAACCCCTAATTTCTTGTAACGGATTTGTTGATGTTTTCCAATAATTAATCCGATCTTTGAGTTTATTCAGTTGCAATCTGGTTTAGTCATCTTGACATGTGCGCAGTATTAGTACCCCCGAAAAAATTTTAAGAAAATCACTGTTATTAAGATTAGAATCGTTTAATATAGTAAGAGCTGGCATAATAAAAAGACCACTTGAAATCCTAGAGATAGTTATAAGGTTTATCTGTATTGAACGAGGTCATTGTTGTCTGTTCAATGAGAGTCCTAGATTTTATTGCAAGCTTAATTATCTAATTAAAGAGAGATCTTAATGACTTAATTAGGAATAGGGATTATTCATCTTGAGAAAACCTTAATCTAGTGTAAGAACTCTGTAGATCAGAGATTGTTTGTATTAATCATTGGAAAGTTTTGTTAATGAATAACAAGTTGCATAAATAGGGGTGATCTAGGGTGGGTATGTTTAGATAATTGAATTAACTAAAGGAGTAATTGCATATCTTTACTTTGATCATTTTAATCTTCCATTCAGATTTAACAGTAATTAGATAATTGAGATCATCAATAGTGAGAATTAAATATAGGATAATCGATAGTACAGTACTTATAAGTTCTTCATGGGATCGATACCTATACTCCAATGCTATAACTGCTAAAAGATAGTAAACTGCTTAGAACTGATCGTAACTAGTTTGATATAGATTAACCATATAGAATATCAATCGGCACCAAGTTTGGCCGCCGTTGTCGGGGACTTGTAATATTAGGAAACTTACGCCTACTATTAAAACTATAATTTTTTTTTTTTTATTATTTCTCTTTGTTTCATTGTGCTTCCATTCAATTTTGTAGGAACCTAAGTTCATCGTTTGTTTTTTGCAATTTAGGACAACTCTTCATCTAAGATTCTTGACCTTGATCCTGAGATTGACTGAACATTTTGAGGGCAATAAAGTGCTGCGGAGATAGTAGTGGAAATTAGAATGCGACAAACTTTGGAAATGAAGATAGCATCATCAGGCTGACAAGAACTTCTAATCACCCTGTACACAGAAGCTGAATTAATGTAGATGAATGAAGGACGATGGTTTTGAATAAGCTCGACCTACTCTAAGTAGCACAGTTTCGGTATTTTGTGCAACCACAATAGACTCCATCAACTTCGAAATCAAGGCCTCTAACAATGCACATGATTCACAATCAATGCCCAGTTTTGATGATATGTCTAACGAGGACCCTCATGCGCACAGTCAGATGTTCTTGGATATTTGCGCAACTGTCAAGCAAAACGGGTAATACAAAGCCTGAAATTGTGTACTTTTCCTTTCACTGCTCAGGGGAAAGCAAGGCAGTGTTTTAGTTACTAAACCGATTCCATAACCACTTGACCCAGATGGCGAGACTTTCTGACTATTATTTCCTACCACATCGAAAAAGCCAAGTTGAGAAATATATCACAAATCATTCACTACCAACGAACCACGAGCCCCTACATTGAAGCATGGATCAGATTCAAGGATCTCTTAGGTGTGTCCACATCACCAAATGCCTAACTGGCTGCAAGTTACTAACCTTCTATAATGGGCTTGAAAATGCACTCGACAGACAATTGATGCTGCAGTTAGTAACTCTCTAATGTGAAGAACGCCGAAGAGTCCCGTTGATTTTGTTTAGAAATGCAAAAATAATCCCCAATGAGCCATGGTAACAAAAGCACAGTCAGCGGGTATTTATGAGTCGATTATGACAGCAATTGCAGCAAAGGTGATGGCGCCGCTTCAAAATTAAAGGGATGGCTATATCTCAGACCATCCCAAACTGCTCAGACTGAACCTCATTCCAAAATGCGATACTAAAAGCCAGAGCGTGTTGAGTATGTGGGACTCCACAAGGCCACAGAAACAATCCCTATAGCAACACATAAAATCCAGGGGCGCCAATCATTTCCAATTTCCTCATGGAAGTAATTACAATTTCCAAGTAATCCACCTGCTCCAGATTCCAAAAACCAGCCTCCACCTCCTTTCCAAAAAAGAAATCTAGTCTTGAGGATTGATTGCGAAATCATTCAAGCGCTATAACAACGCCAGCATCCACAGAGGCACTCTAAGAAATCACAAAGCTCATCCACAACTTGGAAACCCCCAATGGCAAAAAACTCCAAAGCGCTTGCTGAGCTACCACAAGGTCTCTCCCTGGAAATAAGAGACCAACCCACGGAACACTGATGGTAATGATTCTAGAGTGAAAGGAATGAAATCAGAAAATGTGGTGAAACTCCTGTTTGTTTAGAAAGGAATGAGACTGTTGATATGGGCAGACCACTAATAGCAAAAAAGGCCAAATATAAAGGAAAGAACAAAAGACTGGAAGCTAAGAAGACTCCCCTCTCCAGCCCTATAAATCCCCATTGCCATAACCTCAAGGCTCTGAACGACAATGATCGGAACATTTTAGTAAGTTTCTGGATTGTTCAAACATTACACATCAACTTACCACTTGTGGAAGCCCTTTCTTTAGATTACCCAGGGTGCTCATGCTTGAAAGAATTTGTTTCTAATAAGAAGAAGATGTAAGAGATCATCCACTGCAACAATTGTGCGGCTGTTCTCAATTTACTGAACAACGTCAAAGAAATTGAAAGATCCAGGAGCTTCACATACCATGTTTCATTGTAATCTACTTGTATGAAAAAGCATAGCTAGATCTGGGGCTGTATCAATGATGCCATATTCACTTTTCAAAAGCTGGAATTAGGATTCAAAGCCCACACAATGAGTCTTCCAATTGGCAGACCGTATCAGTGAAAGTTTCCTATGGTTATTGAAATTATTAGTTGAAATGGAAACTTTTATCTTCCCGTTAGATTTTGGGATTCCTGGACATGGTGTTTACAACTGAAGTTCCTCTATCTTGACGTCCTTTTTAGCCACAGACAGCCCGAGCAATCATAGATGTGGCTGAGGCCAATTAGTGCTGCGATTGGCGAGAAGATTATTGATACAGATACCGCGCTGATGGAAGAAATCGTGAGTTCTGATATACCTGTTATCAATTGATTTAACTATACTGGTTGTGGAAGATATATAATGTAGATCCATTAATTGAGTTGTGAGATATGCGATATTTAAGAGACCAGAAGATTGTGCAATACAAGAATTTTGACATCATCTTGATGGCTAGAAAACTTGGTTAAAATCAGAAAGGGATAATTATGATGCAGAATTTACTAGATTGAAGCCCTCTAATGAAGATCCTCCAATTCTGGAACTAAGCAACCCCTACTATCTGGAGTATGCTTACTTTAGAGAATCGGACTCTCCGTTGCCGTCAACATTCAGCCGGGCTAACACATTGTCAAAGTAAAGCTCTTAAAGATCTTGAAGGAGCATAAGCGTGCTTAGCAATGGAAAATCTCGGATATCCAAGGGTTATCCTGCGGGGGGTCGCATCACAAAATCCGATGAAGACAATTTCAAACCATGGTGCAAGCTCAAAGACCCCTTAATTCCAAACATGAAAGAAGTCGTTAAAAAGAGTAATCTAATTGTTAACTTGACTAATTTCAATCCTATTTTTGATAGTTCATGGGTAAGCCCCGTCCAGGTGGTGCCAAGAAGGGGGAAAAACGGGTCCCAAATGGAAAATGACTCATACCATTGAGGACGGTGACGGGAAGCAAGTACATTGACAAACACAAATTAAATGAAGCTACCTAAGACCATTTTCCTTTGCCTTTTAGTCGATCAGATTTTAAACTTGACTACATAGTTCGTTTTCTTATGATGTCGATATTACCAAGCACTAAATTGCCCCTGAAGATCAAGAAAAACTACCTCACATGTCCCCAGGCACTTTGGCTTATAAGGAATGCCCTTTGGGCTATGTACTGCACCGCCACTTTCAGCGTTGCTGTTAGCAATGTTCGAAGATCCTTGAAAATAACATGAGGCATTCATGATACTTTTCCGTGTTTTGAGATTCATTGATTCTTGCCTGCAGAATTTGAAGTGCTCATAGTTATGAAGAACCAACTTAGTATTTGAATTGGGAGAAGTTCACTTCATTACTGAAGGTATTGTCTTGGGACATAAAATATCTCATCAAGATTACATAGATGACGCCAAAGTTGATACATGCCAAACTTCCCCCACCATCTCGTTAAAGCTATTGCGGAGTTTCTGGGACATCTAATTCATAAAGACGTTTCATCAAGATCGCCAAAATAGCGCTCTGTCCTCTCACCAGGTTGTTGAGAAGAACAAAGATAAATATTCCACCGATAACTATCCAAAAAAAACCTACGGGTCTCAAAAAAACCACTACTAAAGATTATTCCGCTTGAATATTTTAATGAACAAGACGATCAAAACCCCACCTCTCGGGGAATACTCCAATTGCAAAATTTTAAACCTTGGAATCAAACAAAAGGGGAGCAGAAAATCTTGCACAATCATCTATCGTTTGGGGAAACCCATGTAGTAGCACTAAAAAAGAAGATATAAACGAAGTTTCCTAGGAATTTGATTCCTCCAAAGTTACATTGGGGGTCCCTTTGGGTTTGCACTTCCCAAACTACTAGTGCTGGTTTTTCCCAAAAGACTTTCCCAAACAATAAAAAAAAGAATTTTTTTTACTGACCTAAAGTCTTACTATGGGAAAAACCCCTTCTTTTTTCGTATGTCAAACCAAATGATACATTGTCTCACAAAAGGGAAAGGGACAAGATTTTAACCATTGCCATATGAACCCATTGGGGATCCACGGTCAAACAAGGGCCCTAAATCTAGAAGCGTTTTAATTGGCCGTTTTTAAGGGAACCCCAAAATTTTTTTGTATCAATAATCATCCATAGAGACGTAAATTTTCAGGAAAATCCAAAACATATATCATGAAAGTTTTATATTGGGGTATGATTTTTGGGGCCCTTTTTTCCTTCTTAAACATATAATATTTGGTACAGGGCATTCTAATGGGAGAAGCAAACCCCTACCAACAAATCGCTATTTTCAAGTTCCCAAAACTCTTTTGCCATTTTAGGGTTTCCTCACATAATATATCAGGTACACATTTTTTTTCAACTCTCAGGTTTTAAAAAGTCTTAAAAAGAATGGGTACCATTTCCCATGTCCTAAACACACTAAAAACACATCCAAAAAAATTTTAAAATAACTACCAAGTCCCGGCAAAATCGTCCAAAAAAGCACCCTTTTCAAAAGAACCTTTAAAAAGGAAAATTCCAAAAAACCAAAGAAATAACAAATACTTTTGAAAATGCCTTTAAAAAACACTCTAATTTCATTAATCACACAAATGAACTCAATTTGACAAAAAAAAAACCTAACAAAACAATCCCTTTCCAAGGTAAAAACACTTATCAAGGGAAATCCTAAAATTGGATCAATTGAAATTCCTTCAAATAATCACAACAATTCGGGAATTAAAAACAAGGGTAACTGACCAAGAAAAAATCCATTCAAACCCCAGATAACACACAGAGAAGAAAAAATCACAACAAAATGAAATGAATAACTACAATTTCAAGATTTCAACCCCACAATTTCAACCTTGGGATTTAAATGATAAATTTTTAACCCAGGAAAAACCCCATTCTCCAAAGAAAGGAGTTTTAATCCAATAAGTTCCCCAAACCCTCTCAACAATTTTATACTTGCTACCCAGGGTTTTAAAAAGTGCCAAAATTACAATTCCACTTTTAAGGGGGAAAACCCCAAAATAAATTACACAAATAATGTCCCAAAAACCACAAAACAATAAAATATTCATAAAATTGAAAAATACATAAAAGAAATCTCTCCAGAGTTCTCTTCTAAGGAAACCCCCCACTCATTCCAATTCAATCATCCTGGATAACCACAACCCCTTTTTAAGTTGTTTCCCTTGCCTTAAACATGATAATATTCCCATTTAATATAAAACATAAAAAGATAAAGATTATATATAAAAACTCCCTCGGTTTTTTTTTTCTCAAAATGTCCCAAGCCAAGTTCAATCCTTTTGTTATTGCCCAATAATAATCTTTCAATTTTGTTCCTACATCCTCGGGGGCCCCCAAAAATTTGTCCCAAATCTCATATCGAATGCATAAAACTCTTTTTCTAAAAGCAATCCATCTGAAAAATACTCTACAAACCCCCATATCTAATACCATAGTAGTGATTGTTTTCTCCCTCATTCTAGGATGTAACTCAATCTGCAACACAAAACATGGCTCATTACTACTGAGTCTCCCGCTCAACCCATTCCATATTTTTTTCCCTTTTTCACTCTTTCAATAGTGATCCCAGGGTCTTCTAATGTTGCACAATTGCTCAATACCCCAAACCCTCTCAGGTAACATAATTTCTTTAACACCCTACTCCCCTGTTTTCTCTTTGACTAGATTATCAACCTTTCTAAGGGTTTGGCACTCGGTCTCCCAATTTTTTATCTCTAATTTGGCTCATGTCACAGAGCCCTAAAGAAACTTAATTTGAATACTTGTGTCGCACATTTGGGTCCTCCCATCTAGGTAATCTCTCTTAACCCCACCATCAAATAACATTGTAGCTTCGCACACCGGCCGCAGGGTCTAAATTTACCCTGTCCCAAATATTAACCCAAAATATCATCTCTATCTTCCCTAAACAGACAACTCCCTTTTTACTCTATTCAAAATTTTTACCACAGGTGGTCAATGCATCTTATCACCTTATGCAATTACAACAAGGAAATCCCAATTTGTTCATACTAGATTCTTCCATTATTTCGACAATTGGTCTTCTACCCACTTCTTTTGGCCCATTCCAATCCCATCACAAAACATATACATTTTTGTGGGCCGATTTATCTAATACAAATGAAAACTCAAAAATTTTACCACACCCCCCTTCCCCAAAACTCCAAACAATTTGTAACAACACACACTTGTACCCCGGTGAAACCAAGTCCCAACAATAAATATTCTTATCGCTTCAAGTATATAGACTAAGTGAAGCCAAAAAAATACTTCTAATATTTAGAAATTAAATCAACTCACAATGTTAAGTAAAAAGCAATTACTTCACACTTAATGTTTGTTTCTGAATTCCCAATTCTACTACTTCAATTTTCCTTTCTTGCCACGTTTAAACCCTACAATTGCTTGATGTGCACCCCTTTAATCCAATAAATCCCAAATTTACACCACCACACACCCCTTTCAATCACTGCACTCCACCACCCATTTACCCACGTAAACAACACAAAATTGCTTCCACCTTCCACGCAAAAATAAAAATGAAACACAACAAATATACTCTAATTCCAACAATATTTTAACAAATATACCCACCCCCACAAGTTCTAACCCAACTCACAACAAAAAAGCAAATAAATTTTAAAATTCAAACAAATTCCTATTAAAAACCTTCTTCAATTAATAATAATTCAAATCAAATAGCAACATTAACTCGCACAACTTAATTCATTTTTAATCAAATAATTCTTACAATCAAACCAATTTTAATCCAAAAATTTTAATCCCCCAATTCAAATTTTCACAATGGAAATCAAACAACTTTCATTTACACCTCCCACGCCACAAGCTTCACGGCAAGTTTTGGGAATTTGCAATTCCAAAATGCAAATAAACAACACTTATACTTTTCTCTTCCACATAATTAGGACCACAAAATATATAAAACCAACCAAACCAACTCCAACAATAGCAAATCAATCCCAACAAAAGGTAAATTTTGCAATTTCAAACAACAATAACAACACAATTTAAAGTTTTCACTTGATCCACCTTAATTGAATGACCTTCCACAAATTAATACAAAACCCAAATTCCCTTCTCTCACAAGAGCTCTGATACCAAAAAGATATGCCTAAACACACTTAAAACACATCCAAAGACTTAAGAATAACTTCTCAGTCAAAGCAAAATCAGATCCCGAAATGCATTTTCAAATAACCTTTATGATGAAAGGAATAAATTCAACAACCAATGAATAATCAGAATACTTCCATGAAATCCTCTAAAAACACTCTATTTTCATGTAATCCACCAAATAACCTCAATTTAAAGAAAAAACCTACAAAAACAATCCTTTTCAATGGTAAATCCGTTATCAAAAATCCTAAATGATTAGACAATATGATAAAATTCCCTTTAAATAATCACAACAATTCGTGAAAAACAACAAGGGGTATCTGACCAAGAAATATCTGTTCAACTCCAGTTGAAATTTTTTCCGGGGAAACTCAAA
This sequence comes from Laguncularia racemosa, assembly GCA_037954665.1. Lineage (NCBI taxonomy): Eukaryota > Viridiplantae > Streptophyta > Magnoliopsida > Myrtales > Combretaceae > Laguncularia > Laguncularia racemosa. The sequence goes on along the minus strand of JBBMOL010000181.1, from coordinate 166,680 downwards.
CAAAAGGTCAGGCCCTTTTTTTGGTGAAAACGTTTTCCCTTATGAAACGGTGGAGCAAAAACCCCCCCTAAAAAGGGTATTTTAAAGGGTAATGGACAAGACTTAAACATTCTTAGGAGACAAAACTTTGAAAAAGAGGGGAGCTACCCCCCCCCATCGAACCATAACTGATCCCCCTCTATTCTAGTCAAGCCAACGACCTTAAACAAAACGCTGCTGGGGCAACCCGCATCTATATTATTTTTCCTTTTACTATCACTAAATATATTTGTGTTTGGTTTTGCGGTGAGTTTTAACCAAAGAATGGGTGATACGACCCACGCCAACGTTACAAACCTAATACCAATACACTCGAATTGCTACCTAAGACCAAACTCGAGGGAAGCCGCGACCCGTTGCCTATAATGGGGCAAAAACCCTTTTGGTAAATTATGTAACCCAAATGGGGATGAAAGACCGTTTGATAATCAGATAAATCCCCCACAAAAAAAAATCCGATAATTCTAAAGTGTTCTTTAAAAAACCCAAAAGAGAGGAATTTCTCTCAAAAGTGTTTTCAAACTTGTATGTTCTATTGATCCTATTCTCAACCCTAGACATTTTATTAGGGTTACAACTCGTAATAATAAAGCCCAAAATGACAAACATCATTAATTGCAAAAAAATAACAAAACGGGGACTTAAAGGCCGGGGGCGTTGGAGCCGCGAAGCATGTACACGGCCGGCCTTTTTCTAGACGGTATGTTTCTGTAATATTTTGACACCATACACGGCGTGCCTTTTGAACCGTGTATAACCGTGTATGTTTCTATGGAACCTCCAGACTTACTAACGCCATGCCTTTAAAACACCCCCTTCAATTCTATTCTTATACTTGAAAGAGTAAGGGGGATTTTCATTTTTCCCCAAACCTTTCCGGCTTTAGGGGGCTCCAATCCTTTTCCCACTTCATGGACATTCTTTAAACAACCCCGTTTAAGGCTTCCTTGAATCGTTTCGCTCGAGTTCTTTGATCGGTCCAGGGGCACTTTAAAAAAGGATCCACATTCCATCTTTTTGGCTTTCCCCCCCATCAGGGTCTCATCATTCCCCCCCCCTTTGAAAAGGATTTGTCCTCAAAAACGTCGCCTACATCAAAAAGGGCTCAGATCATCATTAAACGAGCATTACTTGATACTCACCTGGGAAATCTATCTTGTAGCATTATCATTATGCACCAAGAATTTGAAATGGGCCATCACCTCTAGAAGTAATTTAAAATCGACCTACACAGGAAACCCGCTCTTTGCGCTTGTGAACCCAAACCCAGTCCTATTCAAAACAGCTTGTCGACGACCTTATTACCTTGTTTTACATACTCCGTTCTTTGCTCAAGTTTTTCACTTCTCATGTATCTTTTAACAAATTCCGCTTTCTTCTTGCCATCTCAGTTTGACCACACTTTTCCTCTAGAAATCAAAAACAGCAACAACATTCCCCTTTAACCTTCTGATGGATCACATAGGGGAAATGTTTCGATGAACTCCACCCAACGAGCATCCCTTTTGTTTAGCTTAGTTGTCCCTTCAAGTACTTTAAGGATTCATGTCATGGGACACAACTCTTTTGGGCCAAAGATAGTTTGCCAAGTTCCATGCCGAACCAGTGCAAAAACTCTTTGTTAAATAGGGTAGTTCAATTACCCCACTTACTTTCTCGCTAAAAACAATTGGGCTTTTCTCTTGCGTGAGCACGCTCAATACCCAAACTTAAGCTCACACTTAATTTCAAACTTTTTGGGAAATGGGAAAGCAAGTAATGGCCTTAGTCAGCTTATTTTTAAGCGTCTGAAAGGCCTTCTCTTATTCCTCCCCATTTAAAAACCCCAAAAGTTCTTCTTAAATTTTACCCCCAATAAGGGTGCTGCAATGGTGCTGAAATCCTTCACAAATCTCCTGTAAAAGCTTTCTATCTATGGAAAACTCCGCCATTACTTACATTAGTTTGGGCTAGGCCCTTCTTGGAAACGCACGAATCTTTTCTTCATCAACCTTTTTCCCTTAACTAACAAAAAAACCAAGAAACCAATTTTCTGTCAAAAATAACTTTTTGAGGTTAGCATAAATTGCTCCTTTCGAAGCACTTCCCCAAAACACCCTCAAGGAATAAGGTCTTCTAAACTCTTCTAAAATGAGGAATCATCAAAGTAAACAACCACAAATTTTCCCAAAAAAATCCTCAAAACATGGTTCATAAGTCTCATAAAAGTACTAGGGGCGTTAGTTAAACCGAAAGCATTACAACCACTCATACAAACCATATTTTGTCTTAAATCGTTTTCCATTCATTAAAATTCTTTCATCTAATTTGGGGATATCCCTTTTCAATCAATTTGGAAAAAGCCTAGACCCTGTAACTCATCTAACATGTCGATGGGGGCCCATAAAACACACATTCTCCATGCCCCATCCTTCTTAGGCACCAAAATCACGGGCACTACACATGGGCCATGTTTTTCTCTCACGTCCCCCTTTCTCCATTAATTCTTTGCCCTCCCTTTTGGGATTCCTTTGTCCCCCTCTAGATTGCTCCAAAGCAGTTTGTTGGAATAGGTTTCCGGGACAAATCAATCTGGTGCTCAATCCCACGAATGGTGGTAAACCCTTTAGAATTCCTCGGGGAAGCATCTTAAAAGTCCCACAATAGAACAACCACACTAGGCAAAGGTAAAACGGTTCGTTATATTTAAACAAGTTTCCTTAAAAACCCAGTAACAACATGGGTTCTTCATCACTAATGCCTCCTCAACACTCGCTCTTGCCACAAACTCCCCTTTTGCAAGGCTGCACTCCCCTTTTTCACTCACCACCAAAGTTGATTCCTTTCAATTTGGTTCTATGCTCTTTCCAGCCTTCCTCTCTTTTTCCTTTTATACGACTTTTTGTTCCTTTTCTTTCTCGCTATCTTTTCTCTCTCATCTCCCCTATTTTTCACTCACCTTATATTTTGAAAAACTGTTGTAGCTACAAATGACCTCTACCCCTTTTTAGGTTTTAAAAGGGTTTTTAAGATTAAAGCTTTTCCCATGGTAAACAATTTAAATTTTTGTTAAAAAAACCCCATCATGAAAAACCCTTCCTTCAAAAGCCTGCCCCCCCAAACAACACATGACACGCTGCATGGGCCTACATCGCATAACACCTACATCATCCCTCCATGCGAAAAGCAATAAAACTTGCGCTCACCTTATCCGCCAAAAAATTTAGCCCTAAAATTTATATGGATGGGGTGTTTAGTAGTCTTGAGCCTGCCTCTCACAATAAAATTACTTACCACATTAGTGAATTTCCCTCCATAAATGAAAAACTGCAAAAATGATCACCAGAAAACATCGTATAAAAGAATTCTTTTTTGCACCTCCTCTTCTTCCTTCACCTGCACTTAAAAGCCGCTTCACTACTGCCACTAACCCCCCTATTGTAGGCTCCTCGCACACTAGTGTCCTCTAATGGAGGCATATCATCCTCTTTACTTCCCCCTTAGTCTCATACTCACCCTAACGCAGAATCAAACAGCTTTTTTCGGGCATTGACTAAATATGGCCCTACCTTTGCATTTTTAAAAAATCTTGTCACGATTTTAGGGGGTAGAAGAACAGGTTTACCTTGGGACCAAAAGTAAACCCCTTGCCCTGCTTCCTTTTGGTTTGGGGGGTAAAGGGTTTTCTTTCCCTTTTTCCATTGGTTAGTCTTCCAGGGGGATGAACCCCACCCCCTTTTAAACCGCGCAGTACTATACCTTTCCTTTTGTTGGGTTTTCAACCTTTAACCTATAACCATATCTTCCAATTTTTACATAATGCGTATTCTAAATTTAAATTCCTCTATTCCTACCACTATAACCTCTAAAAACTCCCGACAAAGGTTCATTAAATTCATCATCAGACATTTCATCTCTCCCCCTTTGTACTCTCCTAAACAACCTCCCTCTTACCCCCTTGGGAAGATGTTTTTAGTTTTTTGCTTTATTTTTTTGCTCCCCCGTCTCATGAATTTGTTCCATCCCCTCCTGAAAAAACCTCTTCATCTCCCCCCTTTCAACGCCTAAATCACTAACCTATCACCCAAGCCTTCCCCCCCTCATTTTCAGGAGAAGTTCCCCTCAACATGTTCCTGCAAAAAAAGGGTTTTGGTACAAAAAACAAATATTATATCAAGCCTCACGATACACCCCCTTTGAACGGAACCACGCCAACCCGTGACGAAACCCAATACCAATACGTTGGGAAATTCATTCCTAAAGACGCCCAAACACCTAAAGTGGAAACCGCGCCCCCCGTTGTCTATAAGCAAAACAAGAACCTTGGTAAAAAAATTTAAACGCCACAATGGGGATAAAGACCGATTGATAATCGGGATAAAAACCCACGGAAAATTTAAACCCGATAATTCTTTTTATTTCTTGAAAACCAAAAGGGGTTGCCTCTAAAAAGTTTTTAAAAATTTCAAAAAGAAATTTTTCTTGTTGTTCAAAACCCTAGGACTTTTATACTGGGGGTTAAAATTTTTTGTGAAAAACAAGTCCAAAACGACGTAGTTTAAATAAGTTCGTAAAAACACGAAACGGGAAAAAGCGGGCCCGGCAGGGGATCAGGGCCCCCGTCCCCCTTTTTTCTGTACATCTTCGGGCAACATACAGGGCTGTTAAAAAAAACCTTATTTTGACCGTTATTTTCTGTGCACATTCCTCACATACCACCGTGTACTTCGGGCCCCGTGAAATCTTTTTGGGGATTTGCTTGTCTCCAATACGGCCGTGCCTTTTACCCCTTGTATCTAGCCGTGTATGTTTTTTGTGTAATTTTGGGAATTTCCTACAGGGCCGGCCGAAAGTACCACCCTCTTAAACCCCAATTCCATTAAAATTGTATAAAAGCAAGGTTTTCCCCATTTGTCCAATCCGTTCCAACTTTATGTTTGCCCCAACCCTTTTCCCCACTTCAGGATAACCTTTATAAACCCCCTTAAGTGTTTTCCTTTTAACGTTTCGTTTGGGTTTTTGTGAGGGGCCAGGGGGCACTTCAAGAGGATCCACATTTTCTTCCCTTGGGTCCATCATTCCCCTCCTCTTAAAAGGATTTGTCCTCAAATCATTCCTGCATCAAATGACTCAGATCATAACATAAAAGTGACACTTACTGGGAAACCCCACCTTAAAATTTTTTTGTGTCATTATCATTTATTTTCTCAAAACAACAGAAATGGGCCGTTTCCCCCAGGGGTTTAACTTGGATCTCCTCTTATTGGGAAAAATCTCCTTGTGAAAAGCCCCAAACCCCAAACTCCAGGCTGAAAAATCTTGGGTTCCGGGCCTTTTTCACCCTTAAAACGACCCAGCATTTTGTTTTACATTCCTAATCTTTTACCTGTGCATGTAGCTTTTTTTAAAGAAATTTGCCTTTGAATCCATCAAAACTCACGACTTTTTAAATGGCAATGGCAATAAAAAAAATAGGGAAACCAAAGGGGAAAACCAAAACACAAAACTCAAATGGTGAACAATGAAAAATTTAAATGCTATAGTAAACCCACAAAAGGTAGACAATCCCCTTTTAATCCTAATGTTCTTCTCTTGTTGCCCCTAACAATTGAATTAAAGTACTGTTAACCACATCAATTTGCCCATCAATTTGTGGGTGACAATAGTTGAAAACCCTCCTTTTGTTTTCCCCAAATTTTTCCCCCAAAAAACTCGCCAAAAATGACTAAAAAAAATTTTTCATCTCGATCAAATAACAATGCTTCTAGGTAACCATCAGACGCACTACCTTTTTAAAGAACAAATCAACAATGTGGGATACTCATAGTTTTATGACAAGGAATGAAATGAACCGTTTTTAAAAAACCTATCCACAACCCCCAAAATTAAATCTCGACCATTCCTACCCAGATAATCCTAACACAAAAACTATGGAATTTTTTTTCCATGGGTTACGAGGGAAAGACACATACTCATAAAAACCAAACTAAAATCATCTAAAAAAAATGGGGGGACATCTTTTAACCCCTAATTGTTGATGGCACATATCAACCCCACATTCCTATTCCCACCTTCTTAGGGACCCCAAAAACACAGGGACTCACATGGGCTCCCTGCTTTTCTCTCACCCTACCCCTTTTCCATTTTCACACCTGCCTTTGGAGTTCCTTTGCTCCTCTGGATTGCTCCATAAGCTGGTTTGTTTGGAATCGAGCTTTCCCGGGGATAAAAGGAAAAACCGGTTCCAATACCACAAATGGGGGTAATCCCTCTGCTTTTCACTCACCTTATGTTTTGCAAAAGACTGTTGTAGCTGCAACTGGTCCTCATACACTTGTTTGGGTGTTAACGGTTTAAGATTAAGCTTTTCCCTGGTAAACAAGCGTGTTATACTTGTTAAAAAACCATCATGAACAACCTTCCTATCAAATTGCCACGGCCTCCCCAACAACACATGACATGCTTGCATTGGCACTACACCACATAACACCTCATCCTCATACCTACCAATGCGGAAACCAATCAATGCTTCTTACTCACTTTAGTCTCTCCACTATCATTCAACCACTGCAATTTATATGGACATGGGTGTCTAACAGTTTTGAGCCCCAGCCTCTCAACAAATAAAATTACTCACTACATTGGTGCAACTCCCTCCATCAATGATCAAACTACAAATGTGATCTCTTAGATAACATCTAGTATGAAATATATCTCTTGTTGCACCTCCTCTTCTTCCTTCACCTGCACATTCAACGCTCGCTTCACTACATGCCACTAGCCTTCCCATTGCAGGCTCCTCATCATCACTAGCATCCTCTAATGGAGGCATATCATCTTCTTCACTATCCTCTCAGTCTCATACTCTCCATCATCACGCAAAATCATCACATGCCTATTTGGACATTGACTAGCAATATGGCCTCTACCTTGACATTTAAAACATCTAATGTCACGATTTCTAGAAGTAGAAGAATCAAGGTTACCTTGGTTACCAGGAGTAGAACCCGCTTGCCTCAGCTCCCCTTTTGGTTTGGTGGGTAAGGCTTTTCTTCTTTCTTCCATTGGTTGGTCTTCCAAGTGGATGAACCATTACCCTGTTGAAACCGTACATTACTACTACCTCTCCTCTTGGTGCTGGTTCTCAACCTTTATAGCCATGTGAACCATATCCTCCAATTCTACATAATGCTGCAATTCAACCACATTTGGATTTCTCTATTCAACCCCGCAAGAAACCTAGCCATTGTAGCCTCTCTATCTTCCTCTACATTCGCCCTAATCATAGTGACTTCCATCTCCTTGAAATACTCATCTACACTTCGGCTTCCCTACCTTAAAGTTTGCAACTTGTTGTGCAATTCACGATAGTAATACGCAGGCACAAACCGCTTTCTCATCACTCTTTCATCTCTTCCCAAGACTCAATAAGTGGCTCGCCACTCCTTCTCCTATTCAACATTAGTTGATCCCACCACACTATAGCATAATCCAAAAACTCAATGGTAGCAAGTTTTACTTTCTTTCCCCCCCACTATAGTTGTGAAAAAATCAAAAAACCATCTCCACCCTTTTTCTCCCCCCTCAAAAGTACGCCTCGGGTTTCATTTTTCCCCTTTGGGAAAAGGAAAAAATTTTATTTTTATGCTACTTAATTAAACATCCTCCCCTACCTTTATCTCCTCAATTTTTCCCCAATCCTAGTTCCTCATTCCGCCCAACTATAACCTCTAAAAACCCTCCCAACAAAGGGGGGGGCTCATAAAAATCATCATTCGACATTTAAATCCCCCACCCCCGGTACCCCTCCTAAAAATGCCCTTTTCCCTTTTAAACGCCCTTGGAATACTTTTGGTGGTTTGCGCAGTTTTTGCTCTAAAAACCTCATGAATTTTTTCCTTTCCCCCTCTTGGAACATCCTTTTTCATTTCTCCCCTCAACACCCAAAATTACAAACCTAGCATCAAAACCCTTCCCCCCCCCCTTCCCCTTTCAGGAAAAAGTTGTCACAATAGTCCCTACAAAAAAAAATTAGACAAACAAAAATTTAAAAATAAAAAAAATTAAAACCTCCGAAACACCCCTTTTAACGTTTTTTCGTTTCAAATGATGAAAATCAAAACAGTCACTTGTGTATTCTCACAAAAAAAGAGATATAAACCCTTTCGCCAACTTCCTTTTCTCAATTCTTTTGGGAACAAACCCCGGGAACTAAAAAAAATTTCCCTTCCGTAAAAATTCAAAACAACTCAAAGGGTTCGAAATTTTTTTTTCCCTTTCTTTTTTTTCTATCCAAATTTTTTTTTTTTTGTTTTATTTTTTGCTCTTGATCACGTTTTTTTTTTTCCCTTTTTTTTTTTTTTTTGCCCTTTGTTTTTTTACTCTTTTTTTTTTTTTTTTAACAATCGCCTAGTCGATATTACACTATCAAAAGACAATCAAAACTACAAAATTTTTGAATACGAAAATTGATATAAACTTGGATTTAAAGGGTTTTTGTTTATTTCCCCTTTTCCCAAAACCCCGAATTTTGTTTTTTTGACAAACCAAAGCTCTAATCCCAAAACTATAAAAACCCCACGCCAACCCGTGAAAAACCCAATACCAATACTTGGGAAAAAACCTTTTGTTTAAAGACGCCCAAACCCCCCTAAAGTGGAAACCGCAAACCCGTTTTTCCTATAACGAGACAAAACCCTTAGTAAAAAAATAAGATGCCAAAATCGGGTTGAAAGCCCGATTAAAAAAATTGGGGATAGCCCCAAAGGGGAAAAAAAATCCGAAAATTTTCAAAATTTAGTTCTTAAAGAACCAAGAGAGGTGCCTCTAAAAAAAGTTTTTAAATTTTTCAAAGAGAAAATTTTTCTTGTTTTTTCTAAACCCTGGGAGCTTTTAAAATTTAGGGTTAAATTCATGAAAAACAAGTCCAAAAACGGGGGTAGCTTAGATAAGTTACTAAAAACACGAAACGGGAAAAAAAAGCTGGCCCGGGCAGGGGATACAACGCCTTGTACTTTAGCCTAAAAACCTTTCTGTACATCTTCGGGGCAAAAACCACGGCCGTGTATTTGGGACCGTATACTTTTCTGTGCACTTCCGGAAACCCATAAAAACATCGTGTACTTCTAGTCGTGTTTTTTTTCCCGGGGTTTTTGCTTGTCTCCAACAGGGCCGTCCCTTTTTGGGCCGTGACTAGCCGTGAAAGATTTTTTAATGCAACCCGGGAAATTTCCAAAAGGGCCATGCCTTGAAAGTACACGCCCTTTTAAAACCCGTGTCCAGTGTGACTTGTATAAAACCCAAGAGCCTTCCCATGGTTTTTCCCAACCCCTTTCCAATTTTCATGTTTGCTCTAAACCTTTTTTCCGGGCTTCATGGGAACCTTTTATAAACCCCCTTTAATTTGTTTCCCTTTGAATCCCCCTTTGCTTGATTTTTTGGATGGGCCCAGGCGGCACTTCAAAAAGGATCCCATTTTTTCTTCCGGCTTGGCTCTCACCCATGGACCCTAAACACTCCCTTATGTTTTTTCCCCTCAAAGGATGATATCACACAGTCACCCCCGGTTGTATTCTCATAAGCAATAAATGATATCAACTAAAACCAAAATTCCTCTTCTCATTTTCTTTTAAAAACTAACCCAAACTAAAACCAAATTTCCTTCTGTAGAATTAAAAATAACTCTAGGGGCTAAAAAATTTTCCTATTTTTTTTTTTCCTTTTTTTTTTACCTTTTTTTGTTGCCTGATCACGTTTTTTTTTTTTTTTTTCATGTAACAAACGTAAATTTAAGGAATCACAAACACTTTTTCAAAAACCAAAACGATTTTTTTAAACAAACCTAGGCTCTATACCAAACTGATCAAACCCCATCCCCAACGCGTGACAAACCCCAATCCCAAAAAACTTGGGGAATTTTGTTTACCCAAGATGCCAAAAAAATCAAGGGGAAAACCGGGCCCCCCCACCGTTGCCAATAAAGGGGGCAAAAAACCTTTGGTTATTATTTTAGATGCCACAATGGGGATGAAAGACCGTTGGATTTTTTGGGGAAATGAAGGGCCACGGAAGAAACAAATTAAGTTCAAAGATTATTTTCTTTAAAAACCCAAGAGAGGAATTCCCCCTCAAAAGTGATTTCAAACTTGTTTTTTCCTTTTTGGGTACCTATTCTAAAACCCTAAAAAATTTATATTAGGGTTTACAACTTGTAAAAATAAAGCCCAAAAATGACATAAAAACAAAAAGTTGCGAAAAAAAAACAAAACCAGGATTTAAAAGGGGGCCGGGGGTTTTTGGGAAGGGAACCCGGGGGGGGGGCGTTGGAGCAAGCGTAGGGGCATAAAAACCGGCCGGGGGCCTTTCTAGACATGTATTTTTTCTGTAGATATTCTTGACACCATAAGGGGCCCCTTTCCTTTAAAAAACCCTTGTAAATGCCCCTTTTATGTTTCTGGGGAAACCCTTCCAGACTCACCCCCCCGGTCTTTGCCTTGTAAAGAAAACGCCCTCTTCAACCCTTATCCTTTATGACTTTTACAAAAGAAAAGGGCATTCTCATGGTTTTTTCCAATTTTTTTCCCGGTTTTTCCCAGGGACCCTTTAAAAACCCAAAAAGGGGTGTTTCCCTTTGAATCTTTTTCGCTGGTTTTTGTGATTTTTTCCCAGGGGCACTTAAAAGGGGAAATCCAAAATTTAAACTTCTGGGCTTGCCCCCTTTCATTGGCTCTCATAAATAAGAAAATGGTCTAACCAAAAACCTAAGGGGTGTGGGCATTTGTAAAAAGGTTAAAGGGGAAGGGCCCGGGGTTAAAAGGCCCAGGGCCAATTTTAAAGGGCCGTGCCACAAGGTAAGTTTTTTTTCACAATTTTTTTGTACGGGACAATCCCTAAACATGGTTTCGAACACGCCCTTTTTGGGGAAACCGGTCATAAACAAGCCCTTAGGGTTCCGTTTTTTCATCTATAAAAACCCTTTTTCCCCTAAAATTTTTTTTCCCCTCATTCACACATAAACCCCCTCTCAACTTTTCTTTTTTCTCCCCCTTTTGTTTTTTTCCACCCGGGTGAAGACATCCTCTTTTCATCTTAAAAAGATTTCTTGATTGTGTTTTTAATTCAAGATGCCTAGGACAAAAACATTTTGGTTTGGCGCAAAAATTTCCTCGGCCTCGTTCACTAGGGTTCACCAGACCCAAAAGACACTACCCTCCTAATTTAAAGGAAAGGGGGGGATAAAGGGCTAAGAATGACTGGGCAGAACGGAAGGTTTTTCCGCCAATGTGGTAATTGTTTGGGGGAATTTCTCGCTCGGTAGGGGGTTGGTGGAAAATTTGATAAATTTTTGAACAACCGCTTGGAAGCATTTTCTGAGCTTTTGAAGGGGGACTTTATTTTTGCTGACTATACTTTGTCGCCACTTTCAGCTTATTTCGGCCATCATCCCCAAAATTTTGATAATGGGGTTTCCTTCTACTGCCCAAGGGAGTTACCACCATTTTGAAATAAGGGGAATTTTTTCCAAGGGTGCCGGGGCATTTATGACATTGATTTTTTTCGACCCGATGATTCTCTTGCTTCCAAAATGTTTTTTCCCAAGGGGCTTATTACAGCATGGAGGTGGAACAGAAAGGGAAATGGCTGGTAGGGATCCACCCAAAAATCAAAGGGAAGCCTTTAGGGGAAACCTGCTGTGCATGTGCTTCTTACTTTTTAAGCCCTTTTAAACCCGCTAGTAGAGGTGATTCTAAAGGTGTTTTTGAATTTGCTTCGGGTTTTGGGGCACCAGCTGTGGGTATGACCCACGGGTTTACCCGGGGTTAAAAGTTAGATTGGCAGCTTTTGGGTGTTTGAAAAACAGTGCGATCTGGGGCATCCAAAGGGTTTTTGTCGCTCCTGGATTACTCGATTCGGGGAAGAACTATAGGGCCAACAGGGGTTTTCCAAGGGACATTGGGGGAAAGGGAAAGTCCCCTTCTCCCCAAAAGGGTGTTTTTGGCGGGGTGGGGGGTTTTTGCATACTGGATGCATCTAAGAACAAAAAAGAGCAAGAGATAGAACCCAGCATTTTTGAGGAAAAAAGGGAAAAGCTCAAGAGCAGGCCGAAACCAAACCCAAAGGAGCTAGAAATTTCGAAAAGGGGGAGATTGACTGGGGTTTTTGGAAAAAATTTAAAGAAAAACAAGCCAGGGGTTTAAAAGGGCGGGTAAAGGGGCCTAAAGAGTTTTTTGGGTTCACGGTGTTTATCACGTATTGGTGAAAAATTGGGGGGTTAATTTTCCCCCCATGTGGTGGCTCAAGTGATGGGGGATGTCATATCACAACTATTTTCCGGGTTGTTTTTTTGGAGGAGATCATCACTCGAGCGGTGCAAAAGATCCGGGTTTTCCCTTTTTGGAGAATCCTGGGTTTTGAAAGCTTTCATTGGCCGAAAATGAATTTCCACATTTTGCTCCCACGAAGCGAGCAATAAACGGGAACTGAGGAAATTTGGGATCTGATTCTTCCCCCGCCGATGGGGCCCCTTACCTTTGGGCCATCTATGATGACTTTATAGCTGATCTGGGCGTGTGGATAAAGGAATTTTGGCCCCCGGAGTTTAGCCGTTGTGCAGAACCCCTTTTTTATTTTTGTTTTTACATCCTAATTTGTTTGATTCTGGGGGGACGACCAACCACTAATTTTTGAAAAAAAAATTTGCTGATGTTTATTAGCTTTATTTTTAGTTAAATTAAATTAAATTTTCTTTTTTTTTGCTTTGTTTTTGTGAGATACGGGTTTTTTCCAAAGTACACCAACCCTTTAAACTTTTAAGCAGGGGTTCTAAAGACTTTACTTGTATGTCCCTGACTTCTATTAAAGATCCGAAATTTTAAAAGTTTAAAGGGGAAGTTTTCATTTTCCTTTTTCTTTCTTTTTCTTTTATTTTTTGCTTCCCTTTATGATTTTTCATGAGGAAAATTTGGGGACAATGTCTTTTAAATAAGTGGGGGGAAAGGGGTTTTTAAAAGGAAAAAACCCCGAAACTAGGATTTTAAGGGGTTTTTGGCCCAATCAAAAATTTTAAATTTTAAAATTTTTAAGGAAATTTTTCGAGATGATTTTTTGAAAATTTAAAGGGAAATTGCGGAGATTTGTTCAAAAACCCCCGTGGAAAAATTTAAAAAATTTTATTCTTTTATTTTGTTTTTAAAGGGGTTTACTTTGGCTAAAATTCCAAGATAAAACCCCAAGTGAAAATTTAACTTATTTTGTTTTTTAAAACCTTTACTTTGGGGAGATAGTTTGGGGTTAAGGTCACTATTGATTTTAGAATGTTTCTTCTTTTTACTCATAGGAGACTATGTAACTTGGGGGTGAAGGAGAAATGTTTACTTGTAACTTGGTTTTTCCCTTTTTTCAAAGAAGTTTCTAAAAAAAAAAAAAATTGGGGTTTTTATCACTTGTAAAATGTATAAGTGAAACCGCTAAAAGTATCAGGTCCCCAAATCAAGTAAAAAATAATATTAGAGTTTGCCCCCCCATCGGAGACTAAAAAAATTACCAAACCAAAAATAACTTTACTGATATTTAGGAAATTTCAAACAGGAAACTTTTTTTATATTAACTAAAGAAAAATTAAATCAAGTTCGGGCCAAAGGGGAATTTAAAAGGGTTTTCTTAAAAAATACTTCTAATTAAACATGGGAATTTAAAAATTTCACCCTAGCCCTTTCAAATAAAAACTCCCTCCGTTAATTTAATGAAATCAATTTATATTTTTTTTTTACGTGATTTTCAAAAATTTTAAACCTAAAATCAATTACCCATTTTCGTATCTCTAATTAACAAGGTTTCTAAAATACTCTCTTTTCATTTTTTCAAATGTTATGATCCCCTTTAAATCCCAAAATAAAATTTAAACCTTTAAATCTCTTAGTGAAAAATTAATTAGAACATTTTTTAAATTCTCCCTATGAACCCAAATTTAAAACCCAATTAACGCCGTTTTCCCCCGCATTACTCATTATTTAAATTTAAGAATTCCTAACAAATCCAACCCCAATTTCATTTTGTTTGGGATTTCTAACAATCTAATTTTAAATCAAAATTTAAAATTTGGAAATTAAAAGGAATTTCCAAAACCCTTTGAAAACTTCAAAATATATGTAAATCTCAAACCAAACTACACGGGAACCCTTTTTAAAGCAAATTTTAGGGTTTTCATCCACTATTTCCCACAAACGAAATTACCCAGCCAAACAATAATAAAAAACAAAAAATAAAATTTCCCAATGAAAAATTTTTAAAGAATCCATTAAAAAAACAAAAAACCAATTCACAAAAACCCAAAATATAAATTAATATAAAAAGTCCCCAAATTTAATTGCGGGCAAATCTGGAAAAAAGGGACCCAAAAAACAACTCTTCAAAAAGTTTTCGATTTTGATCTCCTTTGAGGAAGTTCAATTAAAATTTAAATCTTAAAACCCCCTGTAAAAAGCAAAAAATTTCTCAAAACAAATTTCCAAAAATTTTACCAAATTGTTCAAAGCCCCTTTTCCCCGGGCCCCTCCTTTTTTTTTTTTCTTTCCCCAAATTTTATGCTCGACAGAAAACGTAAAAAATTTTGCACAAAAAAATTAAAAAGTCGGCAGTCAACCACTTTAGGCACCGGTTCGTGTGTAATTTTGGTGGTTACAGCCCACCCAAAAAACCAGGGCCGTGGGATAAACTCCAAATTTCACCGGCATTTTTCTTTTCCCTTTCCCTTTTTTTAGGCATGGCCGGCCCTTTTAGGGGGTAAACAAACCAAAAATTTAAAGCACGGCCTTGGCGCCCCTTAAGCCTCTTCTTCCTTTGTTTTTTTTTTAATAATTGGGGGAAAAGGGAAAAAAACATTACAAAAGGCCCGGCCGGCCCCCCATCCCTTGCTTGGATTTTTTTCCCCATGTTTTGCATCAAAATTACACCCTTCAAGCCCAAATTAATCCCAAAGGATTTTAAACATAAATGAAATTTTAAATATCTTTTTTTTTGGAAAAATTTCTAATAATTGCCCAATAATTATAACCAACCCAAAAATTTTACCATGATAAAAATGGCCTTTATTCAACCCCCCCATATTTGAACTTCTGCTTGCCCCTCAAAAAATTAAAATATGAAAAAATGAGAAACAAAATTTTCTTTCCTCAAAATTGTTTTGAAAAAAATTGTGCCTACTACTCTAACTAAACGACAACATGTAAATGGAATATTTAGAAAAAATTTAGTAAAAATCTGGAAAGACTAACTTTTATTCCTAATGTTTAACCACCCCAATTTTATTTCAAAAAAATAAATTCTCATTTCCCAAAAAAGCAAAACCCACTCAATTTTTTCTTCAAAAGCCCAAATAGCAAGTATAAAATCCCCTTTTAAATTTCTTAACTGAATTTAAAAAAACACAAAAAATTTTAAAGCATATGGAACCCCTCTTTTTCCCCAATTTTTTCCCTTTTTATAAGTCTTATTTCATTTCTTTATTTTTTTTTTTTTTATTTGCTCAATTGACAGTGGAGTCCCGACTTCCCCTCTTCTGAGGGACTAAACCTAACCAAAAATTTAAATGTTTTTTTTAAATAAAAAAATTTTGCCTTTTCCCCCCCCCAAAAATTTTTGTGAGTTCCCTTGAGTCCACATTTCCCGGGGTCATCACCCAATTTACCAGGTTTTTAAAAGGGCCCCTTTCAAACTCTTCCCCACACCCAACATTTAAGTTTTGGAAAAGCTTAACCCCCACTTTACCTGAGTTATTTTAGTAAAAGGCCCTAAAAATTTATTTTATTTTTTATTTTTTTTAAGTTAGGACAATTTTATAAGGAATCACTAAGTTTTAAAATTTTTCCCCTACCATCCCTTTTTTTTTCGAGTTAAAATTTTTCTCAAAGCAAAATTCAAAAGAAAAAAAATTTCAAAGCTTAAAATTTTACTTAAAATTAAACATTTCTTTTTTTGCACTAAAGGACTCCGACCTACTTCCAAATTTTAAATTCAAGAGCAAAAAAAAAAGGTTTAAATTTTTTCCCTTTAAAAATTTCCCCTAAAAATTTGAACTAAGTAAACCAATTACAACAGCTAAAAGAGTAAGGGACCAAATCAAAAACAATTAGATAAAAGAAAAATTTTTACCAAAATTTCCAAATCAATTAAAACCCTTTTTCCCAAAAACAACATTTCAAGATAATGGTGAAGTTCCACAAAAATTAACATCAACAGACATCAAATTAAACATAAATTTAAAGGCCATTTTATTTCTCCCCCCCCACACTTAATTTTAGACAATTTTCCCTCATTTCCTTTTCCCAATTGCAAAAGAAAATTGATTAAACCATAAAATTTCTTTTTGGGGGAACAAAACTTCCCCTTTGATGAAAGTGTAGCAAAGCCCCCCGGAATATTTTATTTATGAAAATGCCATTGTTTTTTTCCCAAAAGAACGCAAAAATTTTTTCCCTTTTGTTCCTAAAGTTTTGAATAAAGAAACACAAAGAACAAAATAGAAAAAAGAATATTTTACGTCTAACATCACCTATAAATTTAAAAGGGAAATTTTTACAGTTTCCCAAAAGAAAATAAAATAAAAAGTAATCGACCCAAATTTTTTTTTTTTTTTGTTACACTCGCGTGGGCAAAGGGGCATAAACCCCCGGCCGTGGGTTTTTTCGCATAACCCTCGCCACGGTAAATTTTTTTTTTTTTTCACAAAATGGTTTTTTTTTTGGAAGGGGTGAGTTAAATCCGTAAATTTTTTACATTACCGTGGCACGGGCCCAATGACATGTGGTAGAATTTTGGGCCCCCAAAATAACTACTGGGGGCCCTAAACCTTTTCCCCCAAAAAACCTCAGCCAATTTTTTTTTTTTTGTAACGGGAAAAAAAAAACCTAGTGTATATACTTATTTAGCATTGGGGTACCTCCCCGAAACCCTTTTTTTATAGTCATCCAAACCTGACATCAGGGTTTTCTTACAAAAAGGGGTTTAAAAAAAACCTTTCCCCCAACACCTCGTTTTCAATTAAAATTCCAACTTCCTTCCTAAATGGTGGGCCCCTTTTTTCAGCTTTTCCCCCCAATGTTTTTTTAGGTTATATCAATAAACTTACCCCGTTGGGTGTCTGCCCTTGACCATCCCAAGATTTCCTTAAAGTTTTATCCCAAATGGCCTTGAAAATTTTCTGCTGGGGAAATTTTTCTTGTCCCTAAGCGCTGATTTAAAGGGGAGGCCAATGGATTTCCTAAATTCAGACCCATAATTAAAAAATTTATTAGAAAAACATGGTTTTAAGTGTCCCGCATGGGCCTTTTGTTTTCCGGGCAAATGGGGCCCTTTTCATAGTGGTCTGTCTTCTTAAAAACAAAACCCTTTTTTAATCCGGGTAAATTGCTCCCCAACCCCTTTGGGTTTTCCCTTTCTCATCCTCATCCCCCTAATCACTATCTCATTTAAGAAGCTTTAAGATGGTTTTTCCCTACATCTTTTCCCCTACATCAAGTTTGAAATTTTAACCCCCAGCAGTTATCGGAATACCCTTTCTTCTCATTTTAAAAAAAACACAAGAACATACATATCAAAAATTACCTGGCACTATTTCTTTTAAGGGTTACTTACCTTTCCTACATCAAAATTTGAGCTTGACCTGTAGCTAGGAATGGGCTAAAACCCAAAATTAAATGGAAAATTTTCCCCATCTTCTTCCCATCTAGTAGACAAAATCCCCTAAAATGAATTTTATCGACCCCTTACTAAGAAAATCCCCCACTGTACCCTTTTGGGAAAAACCTTTAAACTCTTAAACAGCTACTGAACAGTAAATTTGTCCCTCTTGCACTTTTTTTTTGGCTCTATTTCCCAGCTTCCCCAAAAAAAATGAAAGTGGAATTTAAAATTTAAACTTGCACCAGAATAATCAAAACAATTTTCCAAAAACAAATTATCAATGGTGGGAAGGGGGTACTAAAACTTCCCCGACTTTTAGCTTTCTAGGTAGAAAATAGATTTTTTCTCTATGACAGTTGAACTCTTGCCAAAAAGCATTAACCCTTTTTCAAAAACTCTCCATGGGTCCCTTTTTTTAAGAGCACTCTTTCAAAGAAATTTTGCATGGATGGAATTTTGCTTCAAAAGGGCCCCTAAAGAGTATATTTTATTTGGAAGGGCCCCTTTAAATATGTTTACAAAACCTGGGAAACCGGGGTTCCCCAAATCCCCCCTATTTGATCTTTTCCCGGGAAAGGGGGAGGGGGAAACAAAGGGCTGCAACCACTGGCGCTTTGAGTTTAAATTCCTTTCCCCCTTCTGCTTACCTTTCCTGGATATTTCTCCCTTTAATTTTTTTTAAAAACCCCCTTTCAGCTTTCTTCCTTCCTTACCACTCCTTTGCATGATTGGGATTGACTTTAAAGGTTTCTCCCTCGTTTTGCTAGGCAAAGATTTCCCGAGGGGCTAGTACTTTTTCTGCTTTTGCAATTTGCCGAGCCCGACCCTCCAAATTTTTTGATAGAAGCTTTTTGGTTTTTCAGGAGGGAGGGCTTTTTTTTTTGCATGAAACTCCCATGACTCTTTATTTTTAAATGGGTTGCTATTGAGAATTACATTCCCGAGCAAAAGGTTTTTTCTTTGGAAATTTTAGGGCCCGGGGTTTAAATGCTTGATTTCTCATTCCCCCATGAGAAGTTTGGATGATTTCGCCAGCCTTTGGGTTTTAAGGTTGGAAAAAAAGGGGCCCCTTTATTTGCCTTTTAAAATTGTTGGGATAAATTTTACTTTCTCTCTATTAATGATGCCGGGAAAATTTTTCCCTGGACATTCCAAAAAGGGGTGTGGTCCCGAACACAAGCCCCAACAGTAAGCAAGTTTTGCATTAAAATGATTGAGAAAAGAAAAATTTTGCCCACCTGAATAGTGAGAGCGCCAAAGAGCTTAAAAAGAACGAAAATTTACTAATTGATTTTACCTTGATTTCCTCTCTCATGTTTGCCAATTATGTCACCCGGGTGCCATTTTTTTTTCAAATTTAAAACACTTGGGTTTAGTGTAAGTTTTTCCCCCAAGCACCCCCCACTGCAGCATCCCCAATACCTCATAGTGTCAAACCCAAAATAAGAAAAAACCCAACAGGAGATTATCAGGTAAGCCATTGGGGTGGACACTTTTCCGAAAAAGGGTTTCCTTTTAAAACCAAATCGTTCCCATCCTCATATTTAAAGATTCACCACGAACTTGGAAAAGTTGGTGATATCTTTCTTAATTTGGATTTTGGTGGTGGGAAAAAAAACTTCTAAGAAACATTTTATTTTTGTTCACCCAAAGTGGAACAGAAAATTGAGGTAAAGGGAAAAAAACCAACTCTTCCTTATCCTTTTAATGAGAAAGGAAAAAAAGTTTTCATTTTTATGGCATCTCAAAACCCATTCATTTTTTTATTAAGTTAGAAATCTTAAGGGAAAAAAGCTAAAGGTGCTCCCTCAGGGGGTCTCATGTGATATTTCCCCCAAACCCGATTGGATTGCACCATCTTTTAATTCCGGCTTCAACTCCCAAAAATTTGGCCCCGAAAACTGGCCTTTTAATTGCTGGGCCCTTTAACCCGTTGGGACCCTTTTAAAAATTTTGCGGGAAAGGGCCCCCGTTTCATCCTGAATAGGAAATTGTTATTGTCCCCTACCAAAATTTCCTCTTGATTCTCTCCTCCTTCTATTCCTTTTTCTCAAACATGTATAGTACCTCTTCTTTGGGTCTAGGGGAGAAGTTTAAGACTCCTACTCCTTTTTCAAACCCACTTTTCCGCAGAAAAAATAGAAAAGTAAAGACACACAACAACAAAATAAAAAGCACCCTAAAAAACCCAAAAAAGCTATAAAGCTAATATCTTAAAGTCCCCGGGAAAGACGGGCCCAAAAACCCCATCACTTGTGAAATGAAAAAGTGAAACCCCCTGCAATTTACTAGGGCGCAATCAAGTAAAATAATTTAAAAGTATCATTTTCCCTTTGAGGACAAAAAGATTCCAAACCTATAATAACTTATCCGATATTTTGGTAAAATTTAAATAGGAAACTTTTTTTATATCCTAACAAAGAGAAAAAATCAAGTTCTATGCTAATTGGAATTTTAAGTTCTTAAAAAATAACTTCAAAATTTAAAAAGTGGGGGAAATTTTGAATTTCACCCCAAATCCCTGCTAAACAAACTACCGTTTAAATTATTGGGAAAACAACTTCTATGTGGTTTTTTCCCCTGATTTTTAAAATTTTAAACCCCAAAATCAAATTTAATTAGCCCCCTTTCGTATCTCTAATTAAAAAGAGGATTTTAATATACTCTCTACATTTTTTAAAAATATGATCGCCTATGCCCTAACAAAAATTATCCAAATCTCTTTGTGAATAATTAATTAGAACATAGCTTTAATCTCTCCCAGAACCCTAATTAAAAAACCCAAATTAAAAAACCCTTTCCCCCATTGACTCATTAGTCTAATTAAGAATTCCAACAAATCCAAACTCCCCTTTCATATTGAATTGGGTTTTAACCAAAAAAATCTTTTCACAAAAAAATTGAAATTATAGGAATTCAAAAACTTGAATACTCCACAAAATGTCAATCCCCATAACCAAACTACACTGATCATTTTAGCAAACAAGGGGTTCATCCACTATTCCCACAAACGAAAATTTGCCAGCCATACAATAAAATAAAAAACAAACAAAATTTTAATGAAAAATGTTAAAAAAATCCATTAAAGAATAAAAAAACCCAAATTTATAGAAATGCAAAAAAAGAAATTTGGATAAGGAAGCACCCAATATGCCAAATTTTAAAATAAGATCCCAAAAACAAATTTTTCAGAGATTTCTGACTTGATCCCCCATTGATGGGAAATTCAATTGAATCAATTTTTCAAATTTCCCCTTTTAAAAAGCTAAAATTTCTCAAAACAAAGTTTTAAAAAACAACCCAAAAAATTCAAAGTTTTCTCCGTTCCCCCCCTTTAAATGAAAAGGGAAATATTTTTAATTTACTTGGATTGCTTTGGGAATTTTAGAATTTGTATTTTGTATAAAACTAATGGTAAGATTGAGTAAAGTTTAACCCCATGATAGAGGTGTACCCATGAAATCGATGATGCTGAAATTTTCTCGATTGTTGGAATTATGAGAACTTGCCCTTTTGGGGTTTTTCTTTAATCAGTTTTTTTTTTTCTTGAGGAAAAAAAAAGTTTAAAGGGGGGGGGAAAATTTTTGATAAGAGTAAATTAATCCTTAAAAATTTCTGGGCGTTAATGATGAATTTGTGTAGTCTTTTGAATAAAATCAATATGGATTCGGTACTTAACAGAAAAATATATCAATTTCGGGGTTAATACCAAATAGAAGTAGAAAGATAACAAAAGGGCTGATTGAAGTTTAAAAAGATCAATTTTAAAGTACTTATGGACAACATAGGGAAAGCCACCCCCGTGTCATAAAACCGTGTACACACCTGAGGATGAAAGTTGCCCACTTGGAAAGGGAGACATGGTTCGAAATCTGGTCGTGTTGGTGGGCATGTCAGGCGTATGTTATTCACTTTTTCGAGATTCACTTGGAAAAGGAAAGATACATTCGTATCTTTCCAGTTGAAGATCCTCTGCCATTTCTTAAAAGTATAAATAGAACAACCCTAGAGGTAGGAAGGGGGAGACGGCACGAGAGAAACCCTAGAGATGAGAAATTAGAAGAGTTTTCGGAATTGAAGCCAAGATCTTTGTGTTTGGATTTATTCATGGATTCAATTATTTTCTCTTTTGTTCTTTTTATTAGATTCATGAGTAGCTAATTGTTTTATACCTAATCCCTCGAGAAACCCCTAATTTTCATGTAACGGATTTGTTGATGTTTCAATAATTAATCCTGATCTTTGAGTTTATTCATGTTGCAATCATGGTTTGTTCATCTTGATATGTGCGCAGTATTAGGATCGAATTAGATCTCTGTTATTAAGATTGAGAAATCGTTTAATAGAGTAGATCTGACATGAATAAAAAGACCACTTG
Organism: Laguncularia racemosa; assembly: GCA_037954665.1. NCBI lineage: Eukaryota > Viridiplantae > Streptophyta > Magnoliopsida > Myrtales > Combretaceae > Laguncularia > Laguncularia racemosa. The sequence continues at coordinate 144,605 of JBBMOL010000181.1, read as the reverse complement.
TAATCCTAAAGATAAGTTATAGGAGGTTTTCTGTATTGAATGAGGTCATTGTGGTCTGGTTCAATTGAGAGTCCTAGGATTTTATTGCAAGCTTAATTATGTTAATTAAAGAGAGATCTTAATTGACTTAATTAGGATTAGGGATTATTCATCTTGAGAAAGACCTTAATCTAGTGTAAGAAACTCCGCAAATCAGAGATGTTGTGTATTAATCATTGGAAAGTTTGTAATTGAATAAAAGTTGCATGAGAATTAGGAGTGGATCTTGGGTAAGGTATGTTTAGATAATTGAATTAACTAAAGGAGTATTTGAATATCTTTACTTTGATCATTTTATTCATTCCTTTCAGATTTAATCAGTAATTAGGATAATTGAGATCATCAATAGTGAGAAGTTAAACAGTAGGATAATCGTTAGTACTAGTACTTATAAGTCTTCGCGGGATCAATACCTGTACTCCAATGCTATACTGCTAATAGATAGGTATACTTGCCTAAGAACTGATCATACCTAGGATTGAGTATAGGATTTAACTTGTTAGAACGATCAGATCGTCCACCACCTACCCTTACTACTCCTCTAATTGTCATGTAACTTCACCCTTTTAATAAATTAGTTAACGAGCAATGTTTATCTCTAAACGTGGAGTATCTAACACTAAGCCAATGTTCTTCCCAGATTCATTAGCTCCTAACCCTAATCACTTTGACCAAGATCCCTCTTCTATCAAAAATCGATTAGAATTGCATTGACACTCTTAAAACCTCAATTAGATCGAATTATCTAATTTAATCTAATACGGAAATTCACGTTCTCTACCCCTAGTTTACATACAAATTCCTTTATTCATGCATGATCTATTCAAACAAGAGATTTTCCAATCAACTTCTAAGAAATCAATGCAAACTCAATGCTGGCCATACATCAAATTAGCAACACTACATGAACATCATAAAAAAATTCAGAAAATTCCACTATTCTTAACCTATCAATCAATCCCATATTACATGAAAAATTATTCGAAAATTTCCCGGGTATAAAATAAACTAGCCCCCCAATGTTTTTTCAAATACAACTCAATAAAGTTTGAAAACCCTGGGCATAAACACTTCACAAGATGGGGGTTTAAATCCGTTGATGTTGTTTTTCCCCCTTGGGAAAACTTCTCCCCCCGCTCCCCCCCTTTTCTTTTTTTCTCGTTTTTTTCTCAATTTTCCCCCAGATGTCCCCCTGTTTTTCCCTATTTTCCCCTCTTAAAAACTCCCTCCTTCTGGAAAACGAAGAGATATATATACAAAAACAAAAAAATTTTCCTGAAAGGGCCAAATTTTTTCCATATATACGTCTCAACCCACGGTTTAAATAAAACGGCCTTTTCCCTTGCAAATTTCCCTAAAAATAATAAAAAACCCCCGGGCTAAAAACAAAACACGGCCGTGTATTTAAAAAACCTTGAAAGCTTCTTTTTTGGGGTTTTTCCAAGCCAAACACACACCCGGTGTATTTAAAAACCGTGTAAGTTTCTTTTGGTTTTTTTTCAAGCAAAACAAAGGGTCGTGAAATTTAAAACCCCGTGTAATTTTTCCTTTTGGGTTTTTTTTTCAACCCCAAACCACGGCCGGGGCTCTAGAAATACACGCCCGGTATTTCCCCTTGGGTTTCTTCCAAAAAGCAAATTTTTCTTTCGTGTATTTTTCCTCCGATTTAACCAAATTTTGATATCTCCTCTCAAAATTTTGGTCCTAAACCTTGAAACTGGAATATTTCTTTTTTAAGTACAAAATTTTTTAAAGATAACATCAATTTATTACACAAACAAATAAAATTCTTTCAAAAATACAAGGGGTTAAATTTATACTTATAAAACCTCCCCCCATTTAAAAAGTTTGCTTGTCCCAGGAAAAAAACCAAAAAAAAAAAAAAAATAAAAAAAAAAAAACCAAAAAAAAACCAAAGGGACAAGATTTTCATTAACTCACAATCAAGAATTTTTTTTTGCATCTTTGATTCTCATATTTAAAACCCCCCCATAATTGCAACTCTACTCAACCCCACCTTTAATTTGTTTACAAGATACAAATCCCAAAAATTTCAAAAGGGCAAAATCCAAGTGACTTAAACTAGTACTCCATCATTTAAACACAAATTCCCAAAAGTGAAATCAACATAGACAGGGGCCAAAAGTGTAAAGTATATTTCCCTTTTAAAATTTTACTCCAAAATAAGCAATCCCAAGAGGATAAAGAAATGTTGAATCCATTTGTCTCCGGGTTTTTTCCCTTTGGGTCCTTTTAAAAAAAAAATTGGGAGTTTTTCCCTTTAAGTACTTCACTTATTTAATTTGGGACTCATGTAACGAATTTTCAATCGATAATCCGAGCTCATCATTTCAAGTTAACAATTTACCCCCCCAACGAAAAGAAGGCGCCCTGGGTTTTAACTTGTTCGAGTAAAAGCCCAACTATCTATTTTTTTAAATTTTTTCCAACTAAAAGGTTTTCCCCTTGGTCAGTAAGTCCCTGACCGGAAAACTTAGCTAAAAAGTTTTAAGATACTCCTTCGAACCCTACCATCTCAATTAATTAATTTCAATTAAAAGCTAAATTAATTCCCGGGTTTTTCCTCAGCCCTTTTCTCACAACCCTTTAGCGAGTTTTTCAGCCTTTTGATCCCGAGTTCATTCCCCAAATTTCAATAAATTTTAAATTCCCTCAAGAGGGCACCCCTCAACTTAATTACTCGAGTAAATGGGGCCCACTTCTGGATTTTTTTTTAAATTATTTTTAAATTTTAAAAAAGATAATTACCCCCAAAAGTTCTTAGTTCCAATAATTGCAAAAAGGGAAAATCCCCCAATTTACAAGAAACCCTATTTCCTTTACTCAGAATTCATAACTCACATTAATGGCAAAAAGAAAGAGCATACTAAACCTACTAGAATCTTAATTCCCCTTTTCAATTCCCCCAAATAACTGTTTAAAAACAACAAGTAATTCCCCTTCCCTTTTAAAGTTTTTCAACTTGAAATTCAAAGCAGAGTTTTTTATAAAACAAGATAAGAGAGTAAACTTTTTTGAAAAATTTCCTAAAAAAATTTTAAACCACAATAAGTAAATAGCAAAATCCCCCAGAAAATACCCTTGGGGGGGTTGTTTCATACAACTTAAGGGGGGAAAATTTATATTTTTTAAATTCATTAACATTTTATATTTCTGTTTCCCGTATCTTATTTCCTCCCCACATTTAAAGTTTTTAGACATTGTCCCCCAATGTCTACATTGAACACAAAAAAAGGGAAAAAATGGAAATAAAAGAGAAGGAGAAACAGATTTCCCCCCCTAGATGGGTTTTAAAAATTTCGCGCATTTGGCATCCACCTTGTAGAAAAACCCAAAAATCAATATCTTTCTTTGCGCACGGGGACCATTTTTTCCCTTAAAAAGAACCCCAAATATTTATTCCCCCCCCAATCTTGCCCATACCCAAAAGTTTTTGTAATCAAAATTAAACAGAATCCTGAAGGGAAAAACCCCCAAAGAAAAGAAAATAAATAAAATAAAAGCATAAAGAAAGAAAAAAAATAATAGAAACCCAACCCTTTTTTTTAATCCAAAGCCCTTGACAAAAAGAAAACAAAAAAACCTATAGAAGGATTAAAAAAAGGTTAACATCCAACAATCATTCTTAATTTTTTTAAACCTCATTGTCCAAGCCCTCCGATGACCGCCCTTTTCCCATGTCGAGAGGAAGAACCTAAACTTGATGTCATAGCCCCACTTCTTCATCGCTTCGAAAAAAATTCCCAAGATGTAAAGTCAAAATCCAATTTTCACCCAACTTATTTAAAAAAATTTTTTAAAAAATCTTTTCAATCTGCTTTTTTTTTTTTTAATTTTTGGGCTTTTTTGCTCCTTAAAAATCCTTGAATTGGGTTTTTTAATTTCCCCTTTTTATTTTTCGGGACTTAAATCTTCTTAAAGCCCCTTTCCCTTTTGGGGGGCAGCTCTTTCTTCTTCCCCCTTTCCCCCAAGGCCTCAGATTCTTTTAGGGCCCATACCTTTTCAATTTCCCCCATCCCCATCATCGAAGTTTTCCCTTTTTTTGGGTGTTGGGGTTTTATGACCCCCCCCCAATAAGGGGTGTACTGTAATCGAATAGCCCTTTCCCAAAATACAATTGCTGAGTTGGGCGTATAGGGAATAGCTCTTTTTTTTTAAAAATCCGGGTAATCTAGGCCCCCCACAAAGATTCCCCTATTCCCTGCTTCTACTTGTCGGAGTAAAAAAAAAGCAGCAAACACCGACTTTGGATGGGAGTCCCCTTTTTTCATACCCCAAATAGTGGAGCACATCCGGGCCTTGACCACCCCCTTCAAAATTTAAAAAACCCCTTAAGGGAACAAGAAAAGAGGGTTAATAAAAGCACCCAAAGGTTTAACCCGCCTAAAGGGGGAATTTTTGTAGAAGAAAAAGTGTGAGGGCCCGATCTCAATTGGGGCCAAAAAATCCCTTTTGCCCGAAACCTAGGGGGGAAAATCCCAATGGCAGTTACAAAAAGGGCGGAAAAGGGGAAAAAATGTAGATTCATAGATATCCAAGCTTCAATAAAATCCATCATTGAATATCTCCTGAAATTGACCCATCGCGGGGAAACTCAATTTAAATTAAACTATTTTAGCACTCAGGGGCCCCTTTGATGGTGAAGGTCGCAAAAAAGGGTAAAGTATCGGGTCCAAAAAAATTTTTTTTCCTCGATAGAAAACAATCTCACCCAAGCAGGGTCATGCAGAAGACCCTCAACCCATGAGAATCCAAAACCCACCCCATAAACACCCCAAATCAAAGCCACATTGGCCTAACGTTTTTTTGTGTTTCTTGGTTAGGGTTTAGATAAAGCCGATGCGGGGCCCCCTTATTTTTACGGGACAGCGGATCCCCCCCCCTCCCTACAATTTTTTGGCCTCTTTCCATCATGGGGGCCTCTTCTAAGCAACAATCTTTTTTCCGAGGCATCTTAATAAACCCAAACAGAATGGTGCAAAAATCACAAAGAAAAATTTTAGTGGGGTGAAGAGAGATGTTTAAGAACAAAAGGGAAATTTAAAAAAATATGAAGAGAGATAATGGATCCTGCTACTCAGGGCCAAATTTAAAACCCCCAACGGCCGTGGGGTTTTAAAAAAATTAAAAAGGGCCGCACACAGGCTACGTTACCCCGCCCGTCCCTTTAAAGCCGTGCTTCCCAACCCGTGTACCCCTGAAATTTTTTTTTAAACCTATACAAGTCACATACACGGGCTGAAAAACCCCATGAAAAAAAATTTCCAGTATACACGCCCAAAGGGTACAGCCCCGTGTTTTTAAACCGGTAACCTTCTATGCTTGAAATCGGCATTTAAAAATACCGGGGAAAATAAGAATATAGGGGCGGGGGTGTATCCCCGTTAAAGCACAATACTCACCCCTTTGATTTGTTCTACCCCTTTCCCAAAAATTGTTGAACATATTTCTAAAGTCATTTTCCCAAGACCCATAAAAATAATATCGCCCTGTCCAAGTCTTTAAACCCAAAAAAAAAATAGAATAGAATGGTTTTTATGAAAGAAAAATTTCCCCCTAAAAACTACAGGGGTTGCCTCCCTCAAGCCCCCTTTTGGGTTAAAAATTCCATTTGCTGGGAACGAAATGAGATTGCATCAAATTTAAATTTCACAAAGGTGGAGCTAAACCCCCCTTTTGGGGCCCCTCTTTTTTTCCCCGTAGCCCCCAAAATTTTGCTTCAACCATTCCCCATTTACTTTGAAGGTGTTCCACATCGGGTTTCCAATTCCACTGCTCCACGGGGAAAAGACTTTTTTTCACCTTAAACGGCCCCACCACTTTGATCTCAAACCCTTACCTAGGAAAAGCTTCACCGCGAATTGAAAAAAGAGAACATGATCTCCTTTTACGAAATTGTTTCGGGTGAAATCCGCATGTCATATACCTTTTTATCCTCTCTTTTTAAACTCACATGTTAAACATAAGCCATTTTCAAAGCCATTCATTTGAGTTTCATTCCGGAAAATTCCTCTTCTTACCCGGCGGGCCCCTAAAATTTCCCGTTAAAGTTTCACAAAGCCCAGAAAGCTCTAAAAAAACTAACTCCCCCGGCAAATGGGAAGCTTTCCCCAAAAAAATAGTCCCGGGAAAGGGGGGGTACCCCAAAAAGGGGTTTTTGAAAGCGTCCTATTGCCCAAAAACGCTCGTCCAATTTTTTTGACCAAAACCCTTCGATGATGCTCTAAATGTTTTTTCTAGAATCTTTTTAAAACTTTACGGGTTTTTAAAATTCTACCGACCACTGTTTTTTAGTAAAGGGGTTGCTAATCTATCGGGAACCCCTATCGTTTCAGCTCCTTTTCCCAAATTTCACACTACAAAAATTTGTTTTCCCCCATCACTAATTAAAACCTTGGTGTTCCAAACCCAGAGAAAAATTTTTTAAAAAAATTTTTTTCCCCTACTCTGGCATCATTGGTGGGCCCAAAATTGGGCTTCAAACCCCTTTAGACACATAATCCCACCGAACCCCAAAATTGGACTTAATTTTCCCCAAGGAATTGGGAAAGGTCCCCTTTAAATCAATCCCCCCTACTCCCCAACACCTCACACTCCAGGATGAAATTTTGGGGCAAACCCATCGCGCTTTTGACATTCCCTTTCCCAAATCCCCTTGGCACCTATCACATGTTTTTACAAAAATTGAAGGAATCCTTGAAAAGGTTTTGGGCCCAAAAGAATCCCGATTTCCCAAAACTTTATAGCCTGTTCGATTCAAAACTGTAGTGACCACCCCCATTGGTCCCCTGTGACATTTTCTCAGAATTTCTTGCCCTTTTTATTGTAGCCATCTCCTAATTACCTGATCAGCACACAAACAAACAAGAAGGGGTTTCCCCCCAGAAATAAATGCTTCAACTCAGGGAAAAAACCGCTTCCTTTTTCTGATAAGTTTTGTCACTCAGAGTGTTTTTGCAAACCCAAAGGGAATTTTTTCAAAAACAGGAAAACCCAAAGGCCCTTAAAAATTAATACTTAAACCCTTTTTAATTCTGATACAATCCTTCCTTGGAAAAGCATCATCAATTTTCTTCTTTCTTTCAATTCCTCTAAATATGGGTTTTTTCCAAGGGGAGAGATATCAGCTGCTAAGGTTTTTTTGCTCCCCTTTTTGTCCCTAAAAAACTCCAGTTGGAACTCTTGTAAAAAGCAAAATCCACCGAAAAGAGGCGCATTTCGCATCTGTCCCTTGGGGCAAAAGGTTTCCTGAAATGAATTGGGGCAGGGAAGCAAATTTCCGGACAAAATCAAAATGACCCAAACTTACAAACGCAAAAAACACAGCTAAAAATTCCTTCCGGTCGTGGTGTATTTTTCCCTGAGCAAACCCGTGAGGGGCTTACTACATAATAGAAACATTGGGAAATGCTTGTCCCTCCTTTGTCCAAAAACTGCTCCCATAACAAAAAATCCACTTGCGTCCACAAATTTAAATCGAAAGGGAAAACCCCAATCAGGACCCCCCCATGATAAAGGGCTTGGGTCAAAACCCTTTTCCTTTAAACAGTTGAACTCCCCCCAAAACATTCATTGGTAAAAAACATAGGGCACATCTTTCTTTTTAAAATCCCTGTCAAAAGGACGGGCTTTTAAGGGGAAAAACCTTTAAAGAACCCCCTGAAAATCCGGCATGCTCGAGAAAACCCGAAAGGCTCTTTTCCCAAAAGGGGGTGGAAGTTTTGCAATTGTGTCAAACCCTTTGGGTTTTCCACTTCCATACCTTTTTAAAAAAAATTTTTTTTGCCCCAGAAATATGCCCCCTTTACCTTGAAAAAAACATTTTTCCTAGTTTCCCAAAACAAGATTTCCTCCCCCCACATCGAATCAAAACCCCCTTCAAAATTTCTTTTGACAAGCATTAAAAGAATCACCAAAAATGGAGAAATCGCCCCTAAAGACCTCCATGATCCCTTTCCCCTAAATCCTCAACAAGGCCCCCCCTTTCCCAAAAAAAAAAAAAACCCCTTTTAAACTAGCCGGGCATTGCATAAACCGAAGGGCATGCGCCATAAGCGAAAGTTTCCCTATGGACATGGGGAAAATGGTTTTTTTCCTATCCCCGGAGCGATTGGGATTTGGAAAATATCCCGACATTCCATCCCAAAAAACCAAAAAATAAGATGTCCCTACCAATCGCCTAGCATCTTTCCACAAAAGGGGAGAGGGAAAATGATCCTTGCGAGTTGCAAACATTTACCTTTTTATAATCTAAGCCACTCCCCCCAACCAGTTTCCGTTCCCCCATAGGTTTAGTTCAATTTTTTTCATTGGGGAACACATCATTCCCCCTTTCTTTGGTTTCAACTTGCAAAAGGACGACCTAGGGGCGTCAGAAAAAGGGGTAAAAAACCCCAACCCCGCATCTAAAAAAAAATTAAACACCTCCTTCTTTATAAACCCCCTTTTTGTTGGGGGGGTTTAACCTTCTCTGAGGTTTTTACCACCGGTTCAAAAACATTTCCAAAAGATTTTTTTTGGGTTTCAAAATGAAGGGGGTAAACCTTGAATACCGATATTTTTTCCAAGCAAAGCCCCCGTTTTTTGCTCCCTCAAAAAACCCCCCAGTAAATCGTCCCTTTGCTCCCCCGCAAACAGCAGAAATGATGACGGGGAGGTTAGAGTTAGCTTTCCAAAAAACAACTCTAGGTACGCAGGAATTTTCTTCCCAAAACCCAATTCAGGGGTCTTCAACAATGGGTTTTTAAACCCCCCTTCTTATTAGGGGCCCAAATTTTTTTAAATCCTCTACAACAAAAACTGCTTCCTCACATTTCTTGCGCTGAGGGTTTTTAAAAGTTTGTATCTCCACATTCTTTACTTTAAATTCATCATCAAACACATTTAAAATGAATTCAAAGGAAACTCCACATAACAGTTCTTGCAACACACTTATTTTCGACCTGTCAATGCAATCAACACATAGCAAGTATCATCGGGGGTTTAAAAAAGATTGTTTTGGTGCTGCAGAATTTTCACCCCCAAATCATCGCTCCCACTCTCAAAACCAGCTTTTCCCCCACTACATCAAAACACAGCCCCTTGCAGTAGCCAGGAAAGGGCTTCCAAAAAACAGCGGGACCCTACAAACTGCATTCATATTTCCAAAATTACAAAATCAACAAGAAAAATGAAATTTTCTACCCTTTTCCAGGACATCCTCAATGATCCCCTAGGGAAAAAATTTACCCCGAGCCCATCCCCCCCCCCCAGCGTAACTCATCCTGGGGGGCTTCGGCCCCCCCCAAGTTTAAAATTTCTTTAAAAAAGGAATAGGGGAACAATTTATGCTTGCCCAAGGTCTACCAAAGCCCCTCTCCATAGGGATTCACCCAATTAAAACATGGAATAGTGAAATACCCAAAATCCTTGAGCTTTTGTGCAAAAGGGGGGGGGATAGCCGAACAATCCGCTCCTATAACTGCGGTAGAAATTTCTTCTAGTCGCCTCTTGTTTTAAAAATAGATCCTTTAAACTTTGGGATACTGGGCTCTATGAAAGAGCTTTTACAACGGGAAAGTTTTAAAATGGGGAATTACTTAAAAAAAATCCAAAACTTACCGAAGTGCTCCTTTTTTTCTTTATCCCTTTTTCCCTCGGGTTTGGAAAATGGAATTTTGAAAGGGTTGTATGGCTGGGAAATTTGATGCCTTGTTTTTTTCCCCTCCCCCCCGAGTCCCTTTTTCCTTTACTTTCCCCTTTTCCCTTTAAATCCTCCCCGTAAACATGTTCCCCTTTTCACCCCCCCAAACAGTGGTTCCTCAACCCCCTTTCTTTATGCAACTACTGGTTTCCCCAAGATGTCAATTGCATTCTTTTCCCCGCTCCTTAGGGTCATTGCCTTTAACCCCCCTCCCTAAAGGGTTAAGGGTTTAATTTTCCAGGCAAAGACCCTTGAGGTCTCTTTGAGACATCTTTTGCAATCTGACTCACCCATTTTTTTCCAAAATTTTGTATAGAAGCCTCATGATTTCTTGATAGATCTGTTGCTTGCTGACCGTGCTTTGAGACTTGAAAAAAACTTTTGCAATCATATCCCCTAGATTAAAACTTTTTTTTTGTAACAGGTGGTGGGGGAGGTCTTTGGGAAACCAGGTGCGGGGACAATTTTCCCCAGGCAATTGTAAGGGGTTTATCCAAGAAAAATTGGGTGATTGCGCCCCGGATTTTATGTTTTTTCTTAGGGGTTGTTCAAGGGGGTTTTGTGGGATTTTTCCCAAAATAGTCAAATTTCTCATTTTTCTCTTGGAACATGGAATTTTGGGAGGGTTTAATCGCTGGAGGGATTGGGATGGCTGAGACAAAAAAAACCCCTCCCCTTTGCCTTCATACAAAAGGGATCCACTTTTGCAGCAATTTGTGGGCCCTCATATTTAAACCCCATAAAAACCCCCGCTAACCCTTTTTTTCCCTTTAACCTGCCGTTACCCCCACGATGGTTTTTTCTTGGGCCCTATTTCAAATACTCCAGAGACTCTTCAGGAGCTTCACCTTAAGTGTACCACCACAAACGGCATCCCAATTAAATTTTGCGTCGGATAATTTGAGCCCATTGTTTAAAAAATTGAAAATTGCAGCCATTTAGGCATTTTTGGGGGTGTAGGCACCGCCTAAGTAAATTTTTTGAAACTTAATTTCCCCCCTTTTTGAAGGGGTTTTTATCCAATTGAAGAACATGTGATATCGTTCCTTAATTTGGCAAACTTGGATGGTTTAAAATAAAAAATCTAGAAAAGACTCTACCAGTTTGGGGCCCCGTAGTAATTTGATTCCCGGGTTTTGTGAACTTATCTACCCCTTCCTTGCTTTTTTCCCCTAAGGTGAAGGGAAACAACCGCAACTTCAACGCCTCCTAGTCCCCCCCGTTTTTTGTTTTTACAGTGGGGTAGATGTCCAGAAACATTTGAATGTGAGTAGGGATCTTTTATCGGTAAACCATCAAAAATTTAAAACTGTTTTTGTAAACAAATTTATTTAAGGCTTTAACTTGAAGTTAATTGCCTCTATTGGGGAAATCTTTTTCGAAAATGAACCCTTCTATCAAAGTTGGCCTGGAATAATCAACCTTTGTCCCTTGTTGGTCACCATTTTCTTTAATGTTAACCCCTACTGCAGTTCACAAAGGGTTTCTCTTCCCTTTGCAACGAACTTTCTCTTTTCACTTGATTTATAAAATTTTCCCTCACCCACTTGTTGCTCTTCATGCTCCTTTTGGTTTTTCCCTTTTAATGTCTAGTCTATTTTTTTGGGGCGAAATCAAGAAGTTTTTTAAAGATGAACTTTCCCTTTTCAATAATACAGAAAATTCACGTTCTCTACCCCTTTGTTTAAAATTACAAATTCCTTTTTTTCATGCATGTCTTTTTCAAACAAGAGTTTTTTTAAAATTCAACTTCTAAAAATCAATGCAAACTAAATGCTGGCGTACATCAACTTAGCAACACTAACATGAACTCATGAATAAATTCGGCAGAATTCACTATTCATTAACTATGCAATCAATCCCATATTACATGATAATTAGAATTCGTATGGTTCGGGTATGAAATAAACTAGCTGATACGCTCAGAACGTATATATAAATTGGGGAGCGTAAATTGCAGCAAGTGCACTGGTCGTATCAAGTAATAGAGTGGTGAAAAGTAAGGTTGTCGATCCCTCGAGGAACCAATAGAGTACTAGACCTATGGCAATTCTTATCAATATCTAGGTGATTAAAAAGGGGTTTTGAAATGTCTAAGCTAAAAATTTAACTTAAAGCAAACAAGGAGAATTTTATGAAGAATCTATCAATTATGAACGAGGGAAATTAGAATTCAACCTAGATTCATTAATCAAACTGCTACCATGTTATATCAACTAGTGGTTATAAGGTTATTCAAGTGAGTTTAGAAAATCCTTTTTAAGGATGTTAACCTTAAATCAATTAGTCGGTTTCCGGGTCTCCAATTAACCAAGGAATCAAAAATTATGTTCATAAACCTCCCGATACTATAAACAACTAATGCCCTAAATCATTAACCCTAATCCCTTAGTGATTAATTAACAAGAAACATTGCATTGCGCCCTCCATAAAACTCTATTAAACACAATTATCGCAACTCTCGTATTGATAATCAATCTAATTAAGAATTCCTAACAAATCCTAATCAACTCCCGTATCAAAAGGATTTCTAACAATTATAATCAAAGACCAATTATAATTGAAATCAAAGGAATTGCAATCATGAATAATCCTAATAATTCCTAATCATATAACACGGCTACAATTATCCTTTTAACATTCTAGGGTTTCATCCAATTTCCCATGGAAAAGATTTAGCAATTCATGGAGATAAAGACATGATTATGATTCAAGGAGATTCGTGCAAATGAAAATCATATTCAATTGTTGGATCAAATACTTGAATTGCATATAAGAAAATAAAGTTTAGAAATCACCAATTCAACAATACAAATAATACCTTAATTGCAAGGAACTCCACAAATCCTTCACAAAGGATGATAATCTCCACCAAGATCACAAAGTTTTCTCTAAGATTTGACCTCCACAATTCTCCCTTAAAACTAGGTTAAAACTACTCTAAGAACAAGAAAAATTGACAAAACTTCTTGTCTAAATCGACCTAAGACCTATATATATGCAAGGGGAGGCGAGAACATGCAATTAAAACAAGACCGGTCCAAGGCCGGCTCAAGGCCGGCCAAAGCCCGGTAGCCTTCTTTTAAGCCGGCCATAAAGGCCGGCGGCTTTGATTTCTCCTTTGCCATCCTCCAATTTTTTCATGCTTCAATTTGTATGCAATCTCTCCAAATTGATTAAGCTTTGAACTCAAAGTCGTCCAACATTTGAAATGTAAAAATAAACATGATTAAGTACCATTTCCTTGTGATTTCTCTAAAATCAATCATGAATACTTGCAAATTGCTTAATGAATTATGAGTAAAATATGCCTTTATCACTAGCCACTCATGATTTTCAAGATACAACTCAATAAAGATGAAGAACCTGTGTGCATAAACACTTCACAAGATAAGGACGAATTCGTTGATGTTGCTTTTCCCTTAGGAAAGCTTCTCCCCCGTCTCCTCCTCTTCTTTCTTTTCTCGTTTTTCTCTTCTCTACTTCAGGTGTCTCCTGCTTTTCCTATTCGGTTTCTTCCCTCTTCAACTCCCTCCTTCTAGAAAACAAAGAGATATATATACGGAAACCGAAAAATCTCCTGAAACAGCCAAACTTTTCCATATACACGGTCTCAACCCACGGTTATACATGGTCGTGCCTTGCAATAGTGTCTAAAATAATAAAGAACCCACGGCTAATAACACACGGCCGTGTACTTAAACAGTGTAAGCTTCTATTGGTTTTTTCAAGCCAAACACACGGCTGTATACTTAAACCGTGTAAGCTTCTGTTGGTTTTTTTTCAAGCCAAACACACGGCCGTTTGTACTTAAATCGTGTAAGCTTCTATTGGTTTTTTCAAGCCAAACACACAGCCGTGTACTTAAACCGTGTAAGCTTCTATTGGTTTTTTTTTCAAGCCAAACACACGGCTGTACTCTAGAAATACACGTCTGTGTACTTCCCTTGTTTCTTCCAAAAAGCTATTTTCTTCGTGTATTCTTCTCCGATTTCAATCCAAGTCGATATCTCCTCTCAGAATATTGGTCCTCATCCCTGAAACTGAAATATTTCTCTTTTAAGTGTCAAAATTCTTCAAGATAACATAAACTTATTACACAAACAAATAAAATTCATCTAAAATACAAGTGTTAATTTATACGTATCATTAAGATTGATTGTTCTTTTAGTACTTGAACTATATCTCAATTTAGTGTTGGCGTGAATTGGAATTGGAGGAAGAGTGGAAATCACGGTTTTGTTGCTTCCTTTTTGATATGATTTTCACATGGATCTCATTCCATTTGTTGTCACTTGGTGAAGATTACAAACAAGGATTGCAATTACATCATTTGATCTACATTTTCCATCAAAATTTCATAGGGGTTTCACGTAATTTGTGAACCCATTGGACCGGTTTTTGTGATTGATTGTGAATTGTTTTTCTTGAGTCATTTGAATGTGCTTGAAGTTGATTTTGAGCACATCATCTTTTGGTATCAGAGCACAAGTTGAGAGAAGGGATTAAGTGTTGGTTAATTTCATGATTATCATCTTCAATTAGGGTTCTTCATTTTTTAACCGAAATTGTGTGTAATGATTTTGAGTTGCGAAAATTGTCTTGATTGGAATTCTGATTTACTGCTTATTAAAGTTGGATTGGAGGGATTGTTGTAGCTTCTTGTGGTTGATCATTTTCGTGGAAGGGAAGGAGAGTAGAAGTGTTGTTAATTTAACGTTTTTTAAACTTGAAAACTTACCTATTCATGCCGTGATTAACTTGTTGCTTGAAGGAGCTTGTGGAGTTTGTTGTTGTAATTCCATTGTGCAAATTTGGAATTGGGAAAGTATTTTATAGATTTACATTATGTTGAATAGTAAGGAATCTATTTGAATTCAAACACATCAATTAAGTTGTGGGAGTTAATGAGTGTTATTTGAATTTGAAATCCATTTCTTACCAATTGAGGAAGGCTTGCAATTAGTGAAGAGGTTAAAATTCAAATTTGAGTTGCTGCCTATTTGTTAAGTTGTGGATTAAATTTGTGGAAAGTGGAGTATGTCTTGTTATCCTTGCCATGGAAGTGGAACTGTATTTGTTGTTGTTGCCATTTATTATTGTTGCCGTGGAAGTGGAGTGTAATATTTGTGTTGTTGCCGTGGGAGTTGCTTGTGAAGGAGTGACTTGTGGAACTTAGAAAAATTTGTTGCACCGTGATTTTGAAAGAAGTGGAAATATTGTTGTCGTGTGGATTAAATTTGAATTCAACAATGTCTAGTGAAATGCTTCAATATGCTAATGTATTGTGACAAACATTAAGTACATTTGCTAATAAGAAGGAAGAACAAAGGGAAAACTTGTTCCACACTTCTTGTAGGATACAAGGAAATTTGTGTGTCCTTATAATTGATAGCGGTAGTTGTACTAATGTAGTAGTTGCATCGTTGTTATCGAAGCTAAAGCTTTTAACTATTCCACATCCTAAACCGTATAAACCGCATTGGCTTAATGATCAAGGAAGTCTGTATGTTACCCAAAGAGCTAGGGTACCCTTCAGTATAAGGGGCAAGTATTGTGATGAAATTGAATGTGATATCTTGCCTATGTGTGCATCCCATATTTTGCATGGCAGACCTTGGTTATATGACAGGAGGGTCTTACATGATGGCTTTAGGAATACATATGTGTTCCAAAAGGAGGGCAAACGAGTTATTCTGAATCCTATGTCACCTTCAGAGGTCCAAAATGTCCAGCAACAGATTAATCGACCATCAGAGGTTAAAAAGGCTTTGATGCAATATGATGATTCTAAGGAAAAGAAGGTGTTATTGATGGGACAGGGTTAGATGGAGAGGTTAATCACAGAAGAGGCTCCAACATACTTGCTTCAGTTGAGATGTGTATTAGGGTTACGGGAACCACAATCTCTACCTCCAGCAGTTTCTCAAGTATTGAATGAGTATACTGACATTTTTCCTAATGATTTGCCAGCAGGATTACCACCTTTGAGAGGGATAGAGCATGCCATTGATCTTATACCCGGTTCAGTGTTACCAAACCGACCTGCATATCGCATGAATCCCGAGGAGGCTAAGGAATTGAAATGCCAGGTAGATAAATTGGTTGAACGGGGGTTTATTAGAGAGAGTCTCAGCCCATGCGCTGTTCTTGCCCTTCTTGTTCCCAAGAAGGCTGGAACTTGGAGAATGTGTATTGATAGTAGAGCCATCAATAAAATCACCATTAAATATAGGTATCCTATTCCTAGACTTGATGATATGTTGGATGAGCTGCATGGTTCATAGGTTTTCTCCAAAGTGGATCTTAAAAGCGGATATCACTAAATTCGGATGAGGGAAGGGGATGAATGGAAGACCGCTTTTAAAACACGTCATGGACTGTATGAATGGTTGGTTATGCCCTTTGGTTTGAGTAATGCTCCTAGTACTTTTATGAGATTGATGAACCATGTATTGAAAGAATTTCTAGGTAAATTTGTTGTTGTTTATTTTGATGATATTTTGATCTACAGTAAAGACCTAGAACAACATGTGGAGCATCTTCGAGCAGTATTTTCAGTATTGAGGACACAACAGCTTTTTGCAAATATTCAGAAGTGTTCCTTTTGCCAAACTGAGGTAACATTTTTGGGCTTTGTTGTGTCAGGTTCAGGTGTTAGGATAGATGAGGAGAAAGTGAGGGCAATCAAAGAATGGCCAACACCTACTTCAGTTACTGAGGTAAAACGTTTTCATAGGCTTGCATCCTTTTATAGACACTTTGTCCAAAATTTCAATAGTATTGTCAGTCCTCTCACAGAACTGACTAAGAAGAGTGTTCCTTTTATTTGGAGTGAAAAGGCCCAGAGGAGTTTTGAAGAGATAAAAGAAAAACTCACTTGTTCTCCATTACTGGTCTTACCTGATTTTGACAAAGTTTTTGAATTGGAATGTGATGCTTCTGGGATTGGAATTGGTGTTGTATTAATGCAGGAGAAGACACCTATAGCATATTTTAGTGAGAAGTTGAGTGGAGCAACTTTGAACTATTTAATATATGATAAGGAATTTTATTCCTTAGTAAGGGCTCTCATGACGTGGCAACATTATCTCCTCCCAAAAGAGTTTATTATTTATACCGATCATGAATCTTTGAAACATTTCAAGGGACAACATCATTTGTCCAAGCGCCAAGTTAAGTGGGTTGAATTTCTGGAGGGTTTTGCTTATGTGATAAAGTACAAAAAGGGAAATCAGAATATTGTTACTGATGCTTTATCACGACGGTATGTACTTATCACTTCTCTTTAGTCAAAATTGCTGGGTTTTGAGTTGTTGAAAGAATAATATGTATGTGATGAGGAATTCAAAACTGTCATGGAAAGGTTTCTTGGAGGCGGGATGTATGATGGATATTGTGTGATAGATGGTTTTCTGTATAAATCAGGAAAACTATGTATTCCATCTGGATCTGTGAGGGAATTATTGGTGAGGGAAGCACATGCAGGTGGTTTGTTAGGACATTTTGGTGAGAAGAGAACTTTAGCCATATTAAGGGAAAATTTCTATTGGAAAGGTATGATAAAGGATGTCCATAAGGTACTAGAAAGGTGTGGAGTTTGCAAGAGAGCCAAAGGGAGGAAAGGTGCATAGGGTGAATATATGCCTTTACCTATACCATATAAACCATAGACTGATATCAGTATGGATTTTGTGTTGGGATTACCTAAAACACAAAGGGGGAAAGACTCTATTATGGTGGTTGTTGATCGATTCAGCAAAATGTCACACTTTGTGCCATGTCTCAAAACAGATGATGCTCTTTTTATTGCTAACCTTTTTGTGCAAGAAATTGTCGAATTACATGGAGTTCCACATAGCATAGTGTCAAACAGAGATCCTAAGTTCCTTAGTTTCTTTTGGAAAACACTATGGAGAAGACTGGGTACTAAACTGATGTATAGTACCTCTTGCCATCCCCAGACAGATGGACAAACAGTGGTTGTCAACCGCACACTTGGGAATCTACTCAGAGCAACAGTTGGCAAGAATCTTACTGATTGGGACTTGTGTCTTCCTATTGTTGAGTTCGCTTACAATAGGTCTACTCATAGTTCAACCGGTAAGTCTCCCTTTGAAGTTGTTTATGGCTATAATCCTTCCATTCCATTGAATTTTATAGCTGGACCAGCGACAAAGGAAGAAAGTCTTAGTGGAGTTGACCAAGCCCGACAAATTCAGCACATCCATGATCGGACAACTGAACACCTTCAGAAGACCCAGGAACAGTAGAGGATCCAAGGAAACAGACACAAGAAAATTCATCTCTATAATCCAGGTGACTTAGTCTGGATTAATCTTAATAGGGACAGGTTTCCACATAAAAAGTCACAGAAGCTATCTCCTAGATCAGACGGACCATTCAGGGTCTTAAAGCGCATTAACGACAATGCCTATCGCATAGAGTTACCAAGAGAGTATGGAGTATCAGCAACTTTTAATGTCTCAGATCTCTCATCATACTTAGCAGATGACGTGCATGAAGACCCATCAGATTTGAGGGCAAATCTTCCAAAAGCCCAAGGAGATGATAGGAATCAGACTCCTCTAGGACCTATCACTAGGGCCCGAGCTAAGGGTCTCCATAATCTAGCTTTGAGGGTTTTGTTAAAGAAACCTAATCTTGAGAAAACTAACCTACTTCTTATATCTTTACATTATAATTTTGGTGCATTTCAGCAGGTTCACTTATTAGTCCTACAAGATGTAAAAACACCTATACTACTAAGCGAATTAGGGTTTTCAATGGAACCTAATTCAAAATTTTCTTGAAGACTGGCATTATGAAGGATCATTTCTTCTATATATTTCTCCTTTTATGGACTATTTATATGTTGTAATTTTTCTTTTGGGACACTTTCATTTCATTGTAATTTTCATTTAGGACTAGCCACCTTAAAAATGGCAAACTTGTAATTTTAACCATTTTCTAACCCTAGGAGTAGCAAGTATAAATACTTGCTTATAGTAGGGTTTGAGGAGGCCATTTTTGCAGATTAAACATAGCACTTCACGTGTGGGAATTAGGGTTCATCCTAGTTCAAAATCTCTTATCAATTTCAACCCAAGAATTGGAATTGTGGCGAGTGCGACAAGGGAAAATTTTGAGTCATATCGATTTCTTCTTTGTTGTTTTTCATTTCTTCTCTAGTGAGTCATATCTAGGGTGGATTTGAAGCTTTCTTGGACTTATTTGTGAGTGTAATTCATGAACAATTGTCTTGTTAAGATTGATTGTTCTTTTAGTACTTGAACTATATCTCAATTTAGTGTTGGCGTGAATTGGAATTGGAGGAAGAGTGGAAATCACGATTTTGTTGCTTCCTTTTTGATATGATTTTCACGTGGATCTCATTCCATTTGTTGTCACTTGGTGAAGATTACAAATAGGGATTGCAATTACATCATTTGATCTACATTTTCCATCAAAATTTCATAGGGGTTTCATGTGATTTGTGAACCCAGTGGACCGGTTTTTGTGATTGATTGTGAATTGTTTTTCTTGAGTTATTTGATTGTGCTTGAACTTGATTTTGAGCACATCAACTGATCATTGATAGTGGTAGTTACATTAATTCCATATCTGCTGCATTAGTAGATAAATTACAACTATCCACTAGTCCACATCTTAGTCCTTATAATTTACATTAGTTGGACAATCAGGATAGTATACATGTTACACAAAGGGTAAAGGTGCCAGCAAGTGTTGAAAAGAGATATCATGATGAGATCCTATGTGATATGATTCCTATGTGTACCTTTCATTTACTTTTGGGTAGACCCTGGATGTTTGATAGGAAGGTGTTACATGACGGATTCAGAAACACCTACATGTTTTGAAAGGGAGGATCTCGAATAATATTAACACCTATGTCTCCATCAGAGGTGCAGAATTTCCAAGAGTAGGTGAAGACTACTTCTATTTCTTCTAACAATCGGTCAAATAAGGTGATAAAGGCATCCGGGTTCAATCCAAGAAATGACCCTCTAGATTTGAGGACAAATCTTTTAGAGGCTTGATGGGAAAATTTATGGCACCGTCAACATTTTCAGAACTCGATTTGGATGATGATCCAAATCGCTCATATTTTTACTTTATGCCTTTTATTCTAATAAATATTTGAGAATGATCTTACAGGTACAATGATAATTCTCTATGGGATGCCAATATGTCCTACAATAGTTGATGGACACAGAACATATTTAGGATGACAATCAAAGACCCGCTGCGATTGTTTTCTATTCCGAGGCATTGGTTCATGAAGACTTATGTTATTTTGTACCTTGTAATTGTTTTATGAACTATTTTTGGTTGTATTTGGTTTTGGGACACTTTTATTTCCTTGTAATTTTCATTTAGGACTAGCCACCTTAAAAGTGGCAAACTTGTAATTTTGACTACTTTCTAACCCTATGAGTAACAAGTATAAATACTTGCTTAAGAGAGGGTTTGAGGAGGCCATTTTTTGTAGAATTGAGATACACTTTAAAGTGTGGAATTAGGGTTCATTCCTTAGTTCAAAACTCTTATCAATTTCAACCTAAGAATTGGAATTGTGGCGAGTGCGACGAAGGGGAACTGTGAGTCATATCGATTCCATCTTTGTTGTATGTTCATTTATTCTCTAGTGTGTAATATCTAGGGTAGATTTGAATATTCCTTGGACATATTTGTGGTTGTATTTCGTGGATAATCATCTTTTAAGATTGATTGTTCATTGAGATTGAATTGCTCTTTAGTGCATTGGCGTGATTGGCATGGTCGGAAGGGTTTGAGTTCATGGTTTTTGAGCTTGTCTTTTTCATCCATTTCACGTGTAATTATCTTGTTCTTATTGTTGATTAGTGAAATTGACTATTATTGGAAGTTAATTGAATCTTTTGAACCATTGGATTGCATCAAAGTTCCATTAGGTTACGCAATTTCCTAGTCACTTGGACTGGTTTTGTATGAGACTTGAGACTTCTTTTCTTGAGTCATTTGATTGTGCTTGGAAGTGGTTTTGAGCACATCATCTTTTGGTATCAGAGCACAAGTTGTGAGAAGGGATTAATTGTTGGTTGATTTCGTGATTATCATCTTCAACAAGGGTATTCCATTTGAACCGCAAATTGTGTTGTTGTGTGGCTTTTAGTTTGCGAAAATTACCTTGATTGGAATTTTAATTTGCTGTTTGTTGGAGTTGGATTTGGAAGGTTGTTGTATCTTCTTGTGATTAATAATTTTCGTGGAAGGGAAGAAGCATAGAAGTGTTGTTTAATTCAACAATTTTTGAACTTGAAAACTCACCAATTTCTTGCCGTGACTAGTTGTGGCGTGAGAGAGGTTGTAAAGCTTGTTATTGCAATTCCATTTTGCAAATTCTAAATTGGGGAAGTGTATTTTACAGATTTGCATTGAGTTGAATAGTAAGGAATCTATTTGAATTCAAACACATTCCATTAAGTTGTGGGAGTTAATGAGTGCTATTTGAATTTGAAGTTCATTACTTACCAATTGAGGAAGGCTTGCAATTAGTGAAGTGGTTTGAAATTCAAATTAGAGTTGCTGCTTATTGTGGATTTTCGGATTACATTTGTGGAAAGTGGCATATTTGTTTTTGTTGCCATCCTTGCCGTAGAAAGGGAAGTATATTAGTAGTGTTAATATCCTTGCCGTGGAAGTGGAAGTATACTTATTGTTTTTCATTTATTATTGTTGGCATGGGAGTGGAAGTATATTTGTTGTTGTTTCCATTTCCTATTATTGTCGTGGAAGTGGGGTGTAGTATTTGTGTTGTTGTCGTGGGAGTTGCTTATGAAGGAGTGACTTGTGGAAATTAAAAATTTGTTGCACCGTGTTATATTAACATGTTGTGGAGAAGAATACTACACATGAGTTGTAATAACATACTTGTGAAGTTAAGTGTGTTTGTTTGTTTTCTTTTTTTGTAGTTGCTATTGTGTGGTGTTAAGAGAAGTGTAGTTGTAGGGTGTGTGTCCTTGCTTCAAATTGTTTTTGAGGATCAATACATGAGGTCTACAACTATGTCGAATGACAGCGCGAATAGGGGAATTGGTGATGAAGCCAATATTCAGGTTGGTGGAGGTCAGGGTCGTAATGTGGCAGGCAGGAGAACTTTGGAAGAACAACTCTAGGATCTTACTACCGTAGTTGCTACACTGGCAACTAGAATTGACAGAATGACATTACCACAACCACCAGTGGTAAACCAGCCGACACCACCTTGAGTAGCTCCATAGAATCCTCATCGAGATAGAGTAATGGGATATGGGAATTTGAATAGAAGGATGGGTGAGGAGCATCTTCCATACAAGGAAGAAAGGGATGATAATTTTGGGGTAAACCCAAATCAGAATAGGGATTTCAGGCCACCTCGGGGCTTGGAATATGTGAAACTACAGATGCCATCTTATGATGGTAAGGGATCAGCTGATGAATATTTAGATTGGGAGGACAAGGTCAAAGGTCTCTTTGAATGTTATGAGATCAATGATAGTACCAGGGTCTGATTGGGTACTGTCGAGTTTGTAGGGTACGCTGCACTCTGGTGGAAGAATTTGATTATCAACAGACGTCGGGATGGAGAGGCTGAGGTTCAGACCTGGAGGGATATGAAAAGATTATTGAGGAAAAGGTTCATTCCTGAGCACTATAAATAGGAACTATTTATGCGACTGCAGACATTTAGGCAGGGAGGTAAAACAGTGGATGATTATGTGCAGGAGTTTGAGACCCTTATGATTAGGTGTGGGTCCATTGAGCCCCTAGAACAAACTGTAGCACGTTTTGTCTCAGGTCTAAAATATGAAATAGCGTGTGTTGTTGAATTGCAGCGCTATAGTACACTTGATGAGGCTATTTAGTTAGCCTTAAAAGTAGAGAGACAAAGGAGGTCCAACTTATTTAGGGCTCCGAGCAGTAGGCCTAGTACTATTACTAGACCCATATCAACTGACGGTCTATCAGGGGGAATAAAGGTGGTAGGTGAGGCAGTGAAGGCAGTGGACAAGACTACCCCAACTATTATGAGAGAAAATTTACCCACTGTGAAGGGTAAAGAGGTAATGGCTTCAGATGCGAGGCAGACTATTCCCGGATCTACTAGTGGGAAGGCACACCAGATAAAATGCTTTAAATGCATGGGATTTGGGCATATGGCAGCACAGTGTCCAAATAAGAGGGTGATTACTGTTATGGAAGACACTGGGGAGGATATTGAGGATGATCATGATCAGATTGAACCTACAGATCTACCAACAGCACTGTAGGAATATTATGATGATCAGACTGTAGATGCGCCTGAGAAGCATACAGGAGGAAAATATCTATCCCTTAATGTGTTACGCAGGGCTTTATCTATATCTCCTGATACTAGTGATATTCAGAGGGAGAACATATTTTACACCTCTTGCAGAATCAGAGGTTACCTTTGTGTACTCATCATCAATAGTGGTAGTTGCACGAATGTTATATCTGCTGCGCTGGTAGACAAATTACAACTGTCTACTATCCCACATCCTAATCCTTATCACTTGCATTGGCTGGATAATAGAGGTAGTATGCATGTTACCCTTAGGGCAAAGGTTCCTGTGAATGTCGGGCAGAATTATCATGATGAGATCCTGTGTGATGTAGTCCCTATGCATGCATTCCATTTACTATCGGGTCGGCCTTGGTTGTATGATCGACGGGTGTTACATGATGGGTTTGAAAATACTTACATGTTCAGCATGGGCGAGTCATACATAGTTCTATTGCCGATGACTCCATCTAAGGTCTAGGGGTTTCAGGAACATATCAAAAATCCATCCACTACCATTGATAGCCGGAAGAGCAGGACAACAGAGATATTAGGGTTCAGTTCCACAACTGATCCTCCAGATTTGAGGACAAATCTTTTAGAAGCCCGAGGAGATGATGGGAAAATTTCTGGCACCGTCGACATTTTCAGAACTCGATTTGGATGATGATCCAAATCGCTCATATTTTTACTTTATGCCTTTTATTCTAATAAATATCTGAGAATAATCTTACAGGTACAATGATAATTCTCCATGGGATGCCAATATGTCCTACAACAGTTGATGGGCACAAAACATATTCAGGATAACAATCAAAGACCCGCTGCGATTGTTTTCTATTCCGAGGCATTGGTTTATGAAGACTTATGTTATTTTGTACCTTGTAATTGTTTTATGAACTATTTTTGGTTGTATTTGGTTTTGGGACACTTTTATTTCCTTATAATTTTCATTTAGGACTAGCCACCTTAAAAGTGGCAAACTTGTAATTTTGACCACTTTCTAACCCTAGGAGTAGCAAGTATAAATACTTGCTTAAGAGTGGGTTTGAGGAGGCCATTTTTTGCAGAATTGAGATACACTTTCACGTGTGGAATTAGGGTTCATTCCTTATTTCAAAACTCTTATCAATTTTAACCTAAGAATTAGAATTGTGGCGAATGCGACGAAGGGGAATTGTGAGTCATATCAATTCCATCTTTGTTGTATGTTCATTTCTTCTCTAGTGAGTAATATCTAGGGTAGATTTGAATCTTTCTTGGACATATTTGTGGTTGTATTTCATGGATAATCATCTTTTAAGATTGATTGTTCATTGAGATTGAATTGCTCTTTAGTGCATTGGCGTGATTGGCATGGTTGGAAGGGTTTGAGTTCACGGTTTTTGAGCTTGTCTTTTTCATCCATTTCACATGTAATTATCTTGTTCTTATTGTTGATTAGTGAAATTGACTATTAGTGGAAGTTAATTGAATCTTTTGTACCATTGGATTGCATCAAAGTTCCATTAGGTTACGCAATTTCCTAATCACTTAGACCAGTTTTGTATGAGACTTGAGACTTGTTTTCTTAAGTCATTTAATTGTGCTTGGAAGTGGTTTTAAGCACATCAAGGCCCAAGGAGATGATAGGAATCTACCCTGTGATCCAGATAGTCAGGGAACCTGATTTGGATGATGATCCAAATCACTTGCATATATACATTTTCTTTATCTAATAAAGTTTGAATGGTAATTTAGCAAGTATAATGATTAGTCTTCACAAGATGCCACATGACCTACACTGTTGATCAAATTGGGAACATCATTAGACTCACATCTAATGGTCTGTTGTGATCACAATCGACTTGACGAACCGGCTCTTTGAAGACCATTATTTTTGTACTTATAATTTTATCTTTGAACCAATTACTTTGTAATCATTTTAAGACATTTTACTTGGTTGTATTTGTTGAATTTAGGACCGGTCACACTAGTGGCATAGACGTAATTTTTTTGACATTTTAGCCCTAATTGGAGCAAGTATACATGCTAAAGTAGGGTTTGTAGGAGCTTTTTGAACAATTAAGAAAATACACTTTTTTTTGCCATGAAGAAGAGTCTTTGGATCAAAAAAATTCTCTTATCAATTTCATCATTGAAATTGTGGCAAGATTAGCATAAGGAAATTATGAGTAATATCAATCCTTCTCTAGTTATTTCAAATTGTTTTTTAGTAAGCCATATCTAGATACAATTTGGTTGGTTACTTGTTGACTTTCACGTGAATTAGGGTTCACAATTTTCAGATTTGATTTAAGTCAATTTGAGTGGAATTTTAATTCATCCATATTGTTATCCATTACTTGTTATACTATTACATTGATCCATATCACAATTTAGTATCATTTCCATTTGGATCCACGTGAATTGGGGTTCAAATAAATTGCTATTGATCACACCATTCTGGAATTGCTTCCATTTGTTATTTGAATGTGCTTTAGCCAATTAAGCACATCACTATGAACATCCCTTATTCCCTTCCAATAAAAATTTTCTTTTAACATAGCTAGGGTTCTCTTCTCACCAAAATGACTAGATAATCCTCCTGCATTTGCTTCCCTCACCAACAATTCCCTTATAAACCCATAAGGTATACACAACTTTCTAGCTTTATACAAAAATCTACCAATCATGTAATACCCCTCAAATATCTTTTCCCCAAAACATTTCTCAATAATTGCTTTCAGATAATCATCATGCATATATTGTTCCTTTAGCAATTTAAAACTAAGCAGTTTCGATTGAAGAGAAGTGATAAGTATATACTTGCATGACAAAGTGTCAGCTACCATATTCTAGTTACCTTTCTTGTACTTAATCACATATGCAAAACTCTCCAGAAACTCCACCCATTTAGCTTGACGTTTTGACAAATTTTACTGAACCCTAAAATGTTTCGATGACTCATGATCTGTATAGATAATGAATTCTCTTGGAAGGAGATAATGCTACCATCTCATCAATGCCCTCACTAAGGAATAGAATTCCTTATCATATATCGAGTAGTTCAAAGTTACACCACTCAACTTTACACTAAAGTAGGCAATAGGCCTCTTATCCTACGTTAACACAACATCAATTCCTATCCTAAAAGCATTACACTCTAATTCAATAACTTTATCAAAATTAGTTAAAGTCAATACTAGAGCACTAGTAAGTTTTACCTTTACCTCCTCAAAACTCTTTTGGGCCTTCTCACCCCAAATGAATGGAACATTTTTCTTGGTCAGTTCAGTTAATGGACTGACAATGCTACTAAAGTTATGGATAAAGTGTCTATAGAATGAAGCTAGTCCATAGAAACTTCTTACCTCAGTGACTGATTTTGGTTTTGGCATTCTCTAATAGCCCTCACTTTCTCCTCATCAACCCTGACACCAGAACTATATACAATAAATCCCAAAAATGTTACCTCGGTTTGGTAGAAGGAACACTTCTAGAGATTTGCAAATAACTACTGTGCCCTTAAGATTGAAAATATTGCCTAAAGATGCTCCACATGATTTTCTAGGCTTTTGTTGTATATTAAAATATCATCAAAATAAATAACAACAAATTTACCTAGAAACTCTTTCATTACATGATTCATTAATCTCATAAATGTACTAAGAGCATTACTCAAACCAAACGACATAATCATCCATTCATATAGTCCATGTTGTGTGTTTAAAAGTGGTCTTCCACTTGTCTCCTTCTCTCATCCAAATTTGATGATATCCACTTTTAAGGTCCACCTTGGAGAACACTTGTGCACTATAAAGTCCATCTAACATATCATCAAGTCTAGGAATAGGATACTTGTATTTGATGGTAATTTTGTTGATGGCTCGGCTATTAATGCACATCCTTCAAGTACCATCCTTCTTAGGGACAAGAAGGGCTAGAACAGCACAAGGACCAAGACTCTCCCTGATGCTCATCCACTTGACGTTTTAATTCTTTAGCCTCTTTAGGATTCATGTGATATGCAGGTCGATTTGGCAAAATTGACCCAAGCAAGAAGTTGATGGCATGCTCTATACCTCTTAAAGGTGGTAAACCTTCTAACAAGTCGTAAGTAAAAGGTCATTATACTCATCCAATACCTAAGATACCATAGGGGATATGATGTGCCTAAAATCAAGATTAAGCACATGCAATTGGAGCAATTTATAAACCTCAAATGACTAGTCTAAATTCGGTTAAAAATTACTAGAAATTGCGTGATTCCTATTGGAGTACAAGTAGATCCGAATTCTATAACTTACAAATTAATAATCCACAATGATCAAATTCTTCAAAACAACACTAAACAAACTTGAATGCTACGTAAATTCAACAAAAACAACAAGAACCAATTTGAGATCCCCTTTCCTAACAAAGTGATCTACGGTTCAAATGAAGCAAAATTGATGGTTAAAACTAATGTCAAAACCGATCAATCTTAGAACATGATAAAATGATTACAATTGAAATCAAAATCTGCCCAAGAACAATCCTAATCAACCCTAGATATAACTCATTAGTGATAAAAAGGAAACACAACAAAAGGAATTGATATTACTCACAATTTCTCTTTGTTGTAACTCGCCATAATTTTAATTCTTGGTATTGAAATTGATAAGAGCAATTTGGATTTTAGGAAAACCCTAACCTCACATATGAAGTGTTTTCTATTTTTGAAAATTTTGGCTAACTCCCTCAAAACCCTACTTAAGCAAGTATTTGTACTTGCTTCTTTTAGGGTTAAAAAGTCCACAAAATTACAACTATACCACTTTTAAGGTAGCCGGCCCTAAAACTCAATTACAACCAAATAAAAAGTGTCCCAAAAGCTTACACATAAATAGTCCAAAGAAATTATTACAAATAAAAATAGTTTTCATCATGCTAGCTCTTCCATAGGATTCGTTGGCCTAGCTCATCGCCGATTTAGGTCGATCCATGGATAACCCATAAGCTAAGTCTTAGTGAGTTTATCCATCGCCCTATAAAGCATGATAAGTGTGCCTATTGGAATATACAATACATGAATAAGAGAAAAGAGGTTAGTAAACAAATAATTCCAAGGTTGATGTGCTCAAAATGGGCCCTCATCACTAAGATTTGAAATCCTTTGGCTCTTGCCCTAATGATAAATCTTGACAGATTTTGATTCCTATCAAGATAGATGTTGACTCCCCTCCATCTCTAAGGCATATCTCATCTGCAATAAGTATACTAAGCTCTCATTAGTTATGGCCTCCTCCAACTCACACTGTCCCATCAATAAGATCTTTTTCTTCCTAGATTTCTTGGCTTGTATAGGAATCGCTTTGACCTCTGATGATTTACTGATCTATCTCTGAACCTCTTAGACCTCTAATGGTGACATTGGGTTCAAGATAATATGTTTACCCTCTTTCTGGAATACATAGGTATTTCTAAAGCCATTATATAAAACCCTCCTGTCATACAACCAAAGCATGCCAAGCAATATATGGGATGCACACATAGGAAGAATGTCACATTCAATTTCATTGTGATATTTATCCCCTATACTAAAAGGTACCCTAGCCCTTTGGGTAACATGGAGACTCCCCTACTCAGCCAATGTAATTTATAGGGTTTTGGATGTGGGGTAGTTACAAGTTTTAATTTCGATACTAATGAGGTAACGATAACATTAGTACAACTACCATCATAAATAATAATAGCACATAAATTACCTTGTACACTACAAGAAGTGTGAAACAAGTTTTCTCTTTACTCATCATCAATGGTAAGAAATGAAGTCAAAGCTTGGCAGAGTACATTAGTAGATAAATATAAATCACCTCCCTCCTGTTTATTGGCCTCATTTACAAATCCCCCATTTTTAATAATGTTAGACATGGTTGTTGAATTGAGTTGTATAAAGACAATTCAAGGCATGTGTAATATATCTCACAATCACCCTTTCACACCAACAACAATAATCACTACTCTACATCCTCAATCACTTTAAGACACAAAAAATATACTCCACTTAAACTTCACACACCCACGGCACAAACTCACTCTACGGTACACACACACACACACACACACTCACAATGCAGCAACCTTCCCGCTACAAAACACACAATACACCACGTTGTAACCCTTCACTACATACACTCACTATGCTACACACGCACTCTTCACTCACAATGCAGCATACACACACTTCACCCTACTTCTAATCACGGCGACAACACCACAATTGTAACACTTAATGAAGCTTCTCTAGAAATGGTAAGAAGCAATTCAAAATATTCAAATTTCATTAAAATCAATAATATACAATAACTCTTCAACTTAATGATTGTTTTTGAATTCAAATAGTTTCCAAATCCTCCCCACAAGAAGAAAAAAATCTAGAAACATAAATTGCACTCCTTAATTCCAAAAAAAAAAAAAAACAAGAAAATACACTTCTCTTCTTCCACAAATAATGCACTTCCAATTCCGAAAACACATAAGAAAATGCACTTCCCTTCTTCCCCTTCTTCTCACGGCAAGATGAAGATCACAAGGATTAATTTTGAAAATTTTCCACTTCCACTTCCACTTCTGCAACAACAAGGTATATTACAATACAATTACAAGTAACTACAATTCCAATTAAGAAATGAAAATTCAAGAACCCTAATTTCCCAATTGTGATTCATGTAAATCTCCTTCTCCAAAACCTTTTGCTCTGATACCAAAAAGTATGAGGTGCTTAAGGGATCCAATTACAAGTACACAATTGCAATTGAAGAATCAATTAAACAAAAACTCATAATATGGCATGATTCCAAGTACCTCAAATATGATGTGCTCTGATACCAAAAAATATGATGTGCTTTACTAATTGAATTGCAAGCACATCCACAAATGACGTGGTCACTAAAATCCAATCAACAATGGTGTAATCAATAACACACCTATGATCCCTAATTCACGTAGATTCAAAGGCGTTGATGCTAAATTGAGATGAAGAACAATGCAATTGTATAAGTAGTAATGGATAACAATATAACTGAATTAGAATTCACTCAAATCAAAGTGATTCAAATCTGAAATGGATGAACCATAATTCTCGTGGAGAACAACAAGTAACCAAACAAATTGCACCTAGATATGACACACTAAATACAATTTGAAACAACAAGAGAAAGATCGATGTTACTCACAATCTCCTCAAGTTAATCTCGCCACAATTTCACTTCTGAAATTGATAAAAAAATTTGTAAGCAAGGATCCCCTCACGGCAAAAAGTGTGTAATTTCAAGTGTCAAAAAAAGCTCTCTCAAAGCCTTAGTTAGCAAGTATTTATACTTGCTCCAATTAAGATAAAAATAACACAATAAATTACAAATAAGCTACTTAAGTGGTCGGTTCTTAGAACAACAAATTATAAGTACAAATGGTCTTCAAGTAGTTAGTTCTTCATTTCAATTGAACGTATTGTGAATCGTTGGATGTGAGCCCAAGAATGTCCCACAATTTGATCCTTAGCGTATTTTATTTGCTATCCTATAAAACCGATAAATGTATGTGCTGAAATGCACAATAGTTATATAATGCAAAAGTAGATACTAAATCAACACCCTCAAGGTCTAATTGTTCATGGAGGACCCTCATCACTAGATTTTGTAATCTCTTGGCTCGTGCTCTGGTGATTGGTCCTGTAGGAATTTGATTCTTATCACCCTGTCTGCTGCATCACTTTTGTATGCCTTTGGACTTTATGATGAACTCTTTGTTTAGGGTTGGCCTTAACTATCAATCAATCAAATCAAACCAACCATCAAAGTTATTTATTTTTATTTTTGACAAAATTAACTGAATGATTTTAAAGTCCTAAAATTGGTTAAAAAACTCATATAATAATTAAGAGCCTTACTTATTCTATTTAAGTAAGTTACATGATGAGTTATCATCACTATAGAAGTTAAGGGCATGACAAGTATTGATAATAAAAACAGAAAATGCAAAAGTAATAAAAATGGAAAGCAAGCTTCTACATTTTACCTCCCCTTGCAGTTTAGTTATATTAAATCAACTATATTATTTTTCTTTGGTAGATTCTATTAAACTCAATAAAATTAAACATATCAAATATAGAAAGGGAATCCCAATTCAAAATACCTTAATGACAATTCATGAGCACAAGACAAAAGTAGATATAAATATAATCACCAATATCTTGTAGCAATCGAACAAGGTCCCCGAAATCTTAAAACAAAGATTGGGCTGTCCTTTAACATTTTAAACAAAATTTAGTCTTCATACTTTTCAACGCATCTAACTTTGGATCATTCCTTAATCTGTAATGATCCCAATAGTCTTACGAAATTATAAATCGCATAAGACAGCATCGAAGATACTCGTCGAGCAAACAGTCAAATTTACTTTAAACAAACTAACAACCTCATAACACAACCACAGATTACCACTACTTAAACCACCACCAACAATTTACCTTAACAAATAAAAAAGCGACTCCCTAAACCCCCCACTAAATACACCAATCATAACCTTCGTAACCCAAAAAACCTACCCTTTTGCGAAATCATCAACTTTTCATACAATTCATTAACGATGTCAACAAGAAGACTAAAAAATAAAGCATATCCATCGGCGACAGTAGCATGTAAGAGTAAGAGCTCATTATGGTTTTGGACAAATTAGTTCATGTTAAATGGGCAAGTGAAAAAAAAAAAGATAATAATAATAAGTCAAAACGATGGACGGCCCTTTTAAAACGTCCCCATATAAAATGTCTTCCAAACTTTCACTCCATAAATTCTCACCCCCTCTCTCTCACGATTTACTCCTCCCTCACTCTCTTCCCTCTCTCTCTCTCTCTCTCTTCTCTCTCTCTCTCCCAGTGTGTTAATCTCGTCCTCTCCAATTAATGGCATGATGAGCAAAATCTGAGCTTAACTGAGAGCAGCAAATCTTCCACAAACACACAACAATATCTGTTTTAAGGCCTGTGGGTTTTTCTTTCCCACAATGCCCCTCTGTTAAGCACTGCAGTAAAAGTACCAGTACCTATCCATTTCCCCAAACTTTGGCACGAGAAACAGTTTTTCTCTTCAAAGATGATCACAGGGGGTGACTTCTACACCGTTATGACCGCAGTGATTCCTCTCTACGTCGCCATGATTTTTAGCCTATGGTTCAGTCCGTTGGTGGAAAATCTTCTCTCCTGACCA
Organism: Laguncularia racemosa; assembly: GCA_037954665.1. Taxonomy (NCBI): domain Eukaryota; kingdom Viridiplantae; phylum Streptophyta; class Magnoliopsida; order Myrtales; family Combretaceae; genus Laguncularia; species Laguncularia racemosa. The sequence goes on along the minus strand of JBBMOL010000181.1, from coordinate 112,288 downwards.
GTGCTCCGGCAAAAACCGTTTTGTGGCTATTTTCGGGGTTTCCCACTCCTTTCTTTCCACTTCATTGCTGCAAATGACCCTTATAAATGAACTTCCATTTCATTGCGGCCGATACACTTCAAAAAGTATAATGCTTTTTGTTCTAGCCGTATGGGCTAACTTATCGAAAAATGGCAGCCTAGAGGGGGATGATCACAATTTTCCCTCTGTGCCCAACACTACCCAACACACTTGTTAGGGAATACCTCCTTGATAGCTATGTATGGAAACTCATGTTGATTCGGGGAGTCTATGGCCAAATAGTTTTTCACAGTGCATTATTTGGTACACTCTTCTTCCTTCCTCTTCGAATACCGCGGTGCCAAGATACTAATCTGGAACAGTTCCCCGAAACAGCAGCCTCCATAGTGTCCCTTCAAAGTTGAGTCCGACGTCATGTCTCTCGATGGTCGGGATTTCCTTGAGACCGATGCCGAACTCGGGGGCGACGGAAGCTCCATGTGACTGTCCAAAGTCCAACGCATCGAGGCGGTCTTTCGGCCCAGGCTCGTTCTCCCCGGACTTAACCCGAGGCCATCCAATCTGACGGGTGCCGAGATATACAGTTTGAGTTCATCCAGGAATCCTACTCCAAGGGGTTCGAATTTCAATAATTCGGACTTCTATTCAATGATGGGTGTTCAGGGATTCCCTTCTCGCCTAAATCAAATTTTGGGCCGGCCGATATGTATTCGGTTCAGTCATCTCGTGGACCGACTCCTCGGCCGTCGAATTTTGAGGAAATTGCACTACCGGTACTCAGAATATGCCGTCGCCGAGATTTGGCTTCTATCCTTCGCAGACGGTGCCGGCATCTTATCCTGCACCCAATCTGGAAATTGCAAACGGCGATCACCAGTAGAAGCAATAGTAAAAACACACAGCCGCAGCAGCAGCAGGTACAGCAATCGTCGCAACAGGTGCAGAGCAAAGACAACAACAGCAATCATGACACCAAGGAACTGCAACATGTTTGTTTGGAGTTCCAGTGCTTCTCCAGTGTCAGAAACAGGTGGGCTTCATGTTTTTGGTGGCACGATTTCGGTGCTTCCGAGCAGCAGCAATCTGGAACGGTCGGATGGTGCCAAGGAAATCAAGATGATAGTTGCGGATCACCCACCAAATACCGAAAACAAAGGTATGCATATTTATTTATTCGATTTGTATCGTGACTGGCAATTGCTTTTATAACCCGGTCCTAATTGCTCCGGGAAATTATTATTACTGATAAGGAGCTGTATACACATAGTTTATTTGATTTTTTGGACTTCTCTACCAACCTTTTATATTTCCTTCTGTTGATTTAGTGAAGGTGTTCTGGAAACGGGAAGGATTTGGTGGTGGCGACTTTAGCTTCGTGGGGAAAGGTGAAGTGGATAATGAGAAGGAAAGGGAGGGACCTGATGGACTCGCCAAGCTGGGGTCGAGCTCTACGGTAGAGCTACATTCAAAAGGAGGCAGAGCACCAGAGAGAGGTGGCGGAAAACAGTTGCCTCCGCAAGCGTCATGACACGTCTAATATTGATTTTGGTTTGGCGGAAGCTGATTCGAAACCCCAACACCTATTCCAGCCTCCTTGGTCTTACATGGTCCCCTCATCTCCTTCCGTGAGTATAGTTTTAATTACCTTTGGAGGGTGGGGGGGTAATTTGATATACGATTAGTTTTCATTAATTATAACACATTTTGTTGATTGATGCGGTACAAATGCAGATGGGATGTCCGAATGCCCAAAATAATATCGGAGTCGATTGCCATATTGTCAAATGCCGGGCTTGGAATGGCCATGTTTAGCTTAGGTAAGTAAATTTTAGAAGTTCTGAGTCGAGGAGGAAATACGTTTTGTTTTTACAAAGGAAGCAGTGTGGAACTTTGATTAATATCCGGTACACCACAATTAACAAAGGTAGTTAGTTGATGGATATGGAGGTATTGAATTTTCAGCCACACCATAACGACCAATATCATAGGGTTAACTACCTTACCTCATGCTCCGCTTCGCACGCCTTGGATTAGTATTATTAATTTGTGTCAATGACTTTTTGTCTCATAAGATGTGAGTATTCCTTCATAAACCGCCGTCCTCGATAACCACACGTCCGGCTGCGCCAGTTGATGATGCTTCGATTGACCTATAGTTTCATTTAATGTTTGATTAGTTTGTTTTTCTTTCCTCGATAGTTTTACATGTTGATGGTTGGGTTGTTATAGGTCTATTTATGGCTTTACAGCCAAAAAATAATAGCTTGTGGGAATTCAGTTTTTCTGCATATGCAATGGCCGTGAGGTTTCTCACTGGCCCAGCTGTCATGGCCGCTGCTTCCATTGTCGTAGGCTTGAGAGGTGTTTTACTTCGAATTGCCATTGTCCAGGTAAATTCAATTTTCATCATCAACTTAGGTTTAGTAAAACAATTATGAAGGTATGCTATATCAAGCTATTATTTTTTATGAGAGACTGAATTTTCACTTGTATAATAGGCTGCTCTACCGCAAGGAATTGTCCCATTTGGTGTTCGCCAAAGAGTACAACGTACATCCTACTATTCTCAGTACAGCGTAAGTTTTTCTTCTGGGTGATCGAAAAATTAAAAAAATAAGAAGAAGAAGAATTTAAAAATGACCTCGGGTCAATTCACTCGCCTACTCTCCTGAAATAAGTAGTTTTGGGGCTATTTAACGTAAAATCATAGCTACTAATTCCTCAATATTTTGGTTATGGTTGAATTTGCAGGTGATTTTTGGAATGTTGATAGCACTGCCAATTACTCTAGTCTATTACATCCTTCTTGGATTGTGATGATTCATCTTCTTTTTTGCCCGGGGAATTTCTTGCGGAGGATGAACATGGGTAATAGTGCACAATAATAATGCAAAATGTCGCATGAGATCCAACAAGTTTGGAGCTAAGATATTCTTACGTAGTGACGCCCTAATGACAGACTTCACAATCACTAAGAGGCCAAAGCTTTAATTTGTAAAGCGATTACAAAGGGCACAGATGGAATTTCAAAAGGATCGGTCAGCATGAAACTTGAAAAGAAGGCATATGAGAGGGATATGGCTAATCAATTAAAGAGAAAGATGAGATGTTTTTCCTTCTTGTGCTTTTCGGTTAATTTTTACTTTACTCCTTGTTAATCTTTAGTTGATCAGCTAGCCTTTTCCGTTTGTTTGTCCATAGATTCGATAATTATTTGTATTCTGGCGTCCTTTTGTTAGTTTGTAGTTTGTCGCATGAATATGTAATCATGATTAGAAAAGGTATTGATTTGGTTGGTCGTCATTCACCCCCTTTTTTTTTCCTTAATACAATGGACATGATGTCGGCTTCGTTTGAGACAAAGTTGCAATTGATATTATCTACTTTTGCCCCCCAAATTGAACGAAATAATTGGCGGAAGTGAAGGAAATAAAGATGCATTTTTGAGCTTTCAGATTAGATAACCAATACAAACACGTCTCGTCTCGTCTCATCTCTCTCTCCCTCCACTAAGTGGTCCTTCTCCTTTATGGGGGTCATTTGCATGAAGATGAACAACCAAAAAGCGATGCAAGGAAAAGGAAAAGCATTTGAAAGCTCAAGTCAAAAAGATGCCGGACTTTTCCTTTTTTTTTGCTGTTCTTTAAACTTTGAATGGAGACCCACAAGCCCACCCAATTGAAAGCAATCTTTATATTAATTATTGGATGTTGAGCTTTCTTCATGTACTTAAAATGAAGAAAGTAACTCCATCGGGCACTAATTATTGTTGGAAAAAATCACAATCATGGGCCGGATAATTCATGACCCTTCATCGCAAAGAGCATATTTGTTCACGTTTGAATATTGAAAACTTGAAAGGTTACAACTTAATTTATTTTGCATGATCTAAAATTATAGTGTTTTGTGAATTTATGATGAAAGAGCGTGATTTTATTAGTATAAGTTACTAATAGAAATTTTGAAAATAAATCTCAATACAAATTATAGCATAACTCTTTAAATTGTAATTTATATAAAATCATAATTTAATGAATTATATTATAATTTATATAAAAACTTATTTTGAAGTTTTATTTAGATAGCTTATTCAAATAATTTCTCCGAGAAAGAAGTATGAAGTATAAGCTCTTGTCTGAATGTATAATCGTGTAAGAATTCTGCTTAAAGCATAAAGTGAGTCTGGCATCAATTATTTTCATCTACATCCATTCACTATTCCAAGTATCTATCGTTTTGAACGAAGAAAATTGAAGTCTTAATCAGTTTGATTTTTTTTCTTTTTTCTTTTTATATCTCCAAATCAATTAGGTAATACAGTCTGTATCCTTTTGTTTTTCTGTTTTTTACTTTATTCCTGCTTTGACTTTCGTTATTTTGACGAAGTAGCCATTGTTTTCGAACGTTGCGCAGACGCAATTATTGAAATACCTGCTGTGATTTAGACACCACCAGGACTGTTTTTTCGCCTTCAAATACTCCTAATTCGGTGGTGACAAGATAAAGGATTTGCCTTCAAATAGTAATATTTAATCAGCCAGACAAATGACAATCTTAACGTTGAGATATGCCTTAGATATCCTAAGTTACCACCTAGAAGGCAAAATCTTGGAAACCTCTGAAAAATTCGAGACACTTTCCTATAAATCTCTCCTGTCTTTTCCTTTCTCTGATGACGTTGTGCCAAAAGCCAATACTGAATCTGCAAGGGTGTGATCACCCGAGTTCCCTTCTTCTTTTTTTTAACGGTCCGGTTTAACGGTTAACAAATTAAAATTGTAACATGCTTGAAGTTTCGAAAGAGGAGGCCACGGATTTTTTAGGCGTCTAATGACAATAACTTCCAACAATATCTTAATGGTGTTTAAGTGGTGTATCTGTTGGTGGTCGTAAGAGTGTTACGTGGTCGTGGAGTTAGTTCTAAAATCCGAATAAAATTAGGAATTTAATCACATACTGTTGTAATCTTCTGTAAGTGCACTAAAACCCATTTAAGTTAATATTATCATAATATGTTAATGATGACATGATGTTTATGTTAGAAAAAAAAAAAAGATCCAAACTTTTCCTCTTGCTTGTGCGAATTAACAATTAAAACAAACAACAATCAATAATAATTTTGCGGAAATAAAAACAATCAACACTAAGAATTTACGTGGAAAACCCCAATTTGGGGAAAAACTACGGGACCGCTACACACAAATTCTTCCACTATCAAAGTAATGGGTTACACACTTTTTCACTAGTCTCACTAGTGGATTATCCAATCTCACCACAAACCGGTGGATCAAATACAATGAATTTCCCTCTCTAGAACTCTCTTTAGGTTTAGGAATAACCTCTCTGTATTTTTCACTCTTGTGTTTTTCATCTTCCACACACAATACAAAGGAATACCACTATATATATATATAGTTCTACCTACCAAAAAATAGACAGCCGATTTAGGACTTACACCGGCACAAAGGCCGGCGGCCTAAGTTTCAAAGCCGGCAACCTTGAACTCCAACGCCGGTAGCCTTTAGCCAACGTTCAATGGAAAAACGACAACAACAACAATTTGTTGTTGAAGGCCGGTAACTTATATATTATAGGTCGGCGGCGGTCCAATCTAGGCCGGCAGCCTTGAGCCGGCCTAGGCCCAGTTTCGCTTGATTTCGATAATTTCCTTCAAGCTTAACAACCTTGCATCCAAGTATATCTCATATACTTAGGATACCCTTTGTATAGACTCATATGTGTTGGATCTATACCCCAACAAACTCCCCATCCAACTCATATGGGGGTTTCCATCACCCCTGCAATCTTCCTGCAGCAAACAATCTTCTCATTGGGTAGAGCCTTCGTCATCATATCTGACGCGTTGTCATTAGTGTGAATCTTCTCAAGCTTCAACTGTTTTGACTTTAGCACATCCTTGATCCAATGATACCTAACATCAATGTGTTTTGACCTGGAGTGGAACATCGGATTCTTACTGAGATGTATAGCGCTCTTACTATCACAGTACAGCTTCAACTTTTCCTGCTCTTAACCTAGCTCTTCTAAAAACTTTTTCATTCACAAGACTTCCTTGTAGGCTTCTGTTACAGCAATATACTCAGCTTCAGTAGTGGAAAGTGTAACACACTTCTATAACTTCGATTGCCAGGACATTGCTCCCCCTGCATAAGTAATCAGGTAACCTAAAGTGGATTTCCTAGAATCCAAATCACCAGCCATGTCAGCATCTGAAAACCCCTCTAGTGCAGATTTATAGTCATTGCCAAATTGTAAACATAACCTGGAAGTGCCCTTGAGATATCTAAGAATCCACTTAACTGCTGTCTAGTGCTCTTTGCTTGGATTTGAGAGATAGCGACTCACCACACCTACAGCATGAGTAATGTCAGGCCTGGTACACACCATGGCATACATAAGACTTCCCACTGCTAAAGCATATGGGACTTTCTTCATATGTTCCTTGTTTGCCTCACTCTTTGGACACTGAGCTGAACTCAATTTGAAGTGACCTGCAAGTGGAGAGCAGACAGCTTTTTCTTTGCTCATGCTAAATCTCTCTAACACCTTCTCAATATACCTCTCCTATGATAACCACAACTTCTAGCTCTTCCTATCTCTAATAATCCTCATACCCGGAATTTGCAAAAACTTGATCCATGCAAAAGGAGATATAAAATGAGCATGAATAAATACCGGCAAGTGTACCGGATCGGATCAAGTAATATAGTGAGAGAAGAGTGTCGAACCACGAAGATTGATTAAGTAATAAACCTATATCAATTTCTACTATTATTTAGGCAATGATATTTGATGAGAATTGAATGAATTATACTAAATGCTCAAAAAGAGAATTGTGTTTGAAAAATAATGAATTGATGATGGGAAATAGAATCCACCCTAATTCTACTAATCATATTGCATTCATGTTATAATAACTCATAGTTATATGGATTTTCACAAGAAATTAACAAAACCTTAATCCTTTATCAAGTTTTAAAGTAACATTACCCCAATTTAATTTAATAGCTCCCGCTAATTCAAATCAAATGAGGATTCTAATTCACAATCATAAATTTCCCAATTATATGATTGCCTAATATCTTTAAAATAATTTCTCCTAATCCCTTAGTGAAAAATTTAATAAAAATATTGCATGAAACACTTAGGTCAATTTCTAATAAAATTCAATAACATTGCTTCCGCATGAATTATTAAATCTTACTTAGGAATTCCTGATAAAACCTAAATTTCTCTTTCGAGTCATTTACATTTCTATGCATTGATTTCAATTACAAAATACAATTCATAGCAGGACTTCTTATATGAAAATTCCGCATATCCATATGTCCTATAACATGAATACAATGATCATTTTAGTTTGAATTATGGCTTCATCATGTTTCCCACAAGGATGATTTAGAACATTATAGTATGAATTGCATAAAAACAATTGAAATAAATAGGTGCAATGGAATTCATATTGAACAACAAGAATAAACTAATAAATGGCATAAAAGAAAATAAAGTAAATGAAACAATAGCTATAATCTTCAAGAACTTCAATCTTCCAAAATGATTCCTTGAATTCTTTAATTGAAAGAAAACTTCAGCAAAATAACTTTCTTTCTTCAAACTAAAATTTGGAATAACATGAAATGTAAAGGAATTAAAGAAAATATAAAATCCTAAAGTTCCTAAGGGAATTCTAATGATTTCAAAGAAAGACAAAGGATGCTAAACAAAGAATCAAAACAAAAGGATTCTAAAACAAAAGGGGATTCTAAAACAAAAGGGGATGCTTCCAAGGTTTACACAAGGGGCCTATTTATAGATCCAAAGAGGAGGAGGATAAGCTTGATCTGATGAGGAGTTGAGCCAGCAAATTAATTAAGATACGATTTTGGAGAGATTTTCGCAATGGATATTCGGGGAGTAATGAAGGCCGGCTCAAGGCCAGCGCAAAGCCGGCGGCCTTGAATGTAAGCCGGCTTTAAGGCCAGCGGCTTTAATGTTTTTTTGAGGCCGGTTTAATATAGGTCGGCTCAAGGCCGACTCAAGGCCGGCGGCCTTGAATGTAGGCCGACCTAAGGCCGGCGGCCTTCCGTGCAATCCTCCACTCGCTTCTTCAATTTTGTGAAAAAATCCTCCAATTAACTTGTAATTTACTTTTAGGTCCTCAAAACCTAAATTTTCACAATAAACACCATTAAATATCATTTCTTTATATTTTCTTTATAATATTGAAATAAATTTAATATAAGTCCAAAAGAAAATATAAGTATAATGTGATCTTATCAGCTAGCGGTTCCTAAGTCTTTCTGAAAGACTTACTCAATGCAATCTACAATTCTTTGATTTGTTTGGCATCCCTGCCAATAATCAGCATATCATCTACATAAAGTAGCAATATAATAAACTCACCACTGGTTAACTTCTTAATAAAGACACAATGGCCTGTAGCAGTCCTGATATAACCCTGATCAATCATGAAGAACTCAAACTTGCCTTGGAGCTTGTTTCAGTCTGTATAAACTTTTCTTCAATTTGCAAACAAGATTCTCCTTCCCCTTGATCTTGAACCCTTCAGGCTGCTCCATATAAATCTCTTCCTCCAGATCACCATGAAGGAATGCTGTCTTCACATCCATCTGATCAACCTCTAGATTCATTCTAGCAGCAATACTGAGCACAACCCTGATAGATGACATCTTCACCACTAGTGAGAAAATCTCTTCAAAACCGACCCCCTTCTTCTAACTAAACCCCTTCACAACCAGCCTTGCCTTGTACCTTGGCTGTGAGCTACTTTCATCAGTCTTCAATCCATACACCCATTTATTTCTTAGAGGTCTCTTGCCCTTAGGCAGTTCAACTAGCTCATAGGTCTTGTTCTCATGCAAGGATTTGATTTCCTCTTGCATGGCTTTCACCCATTCTTTCTTCTTGTCATGAGTCATTGCTTCCTCATAACACTCAGGTTTTCCCCCATCAGTAATCATCACATACTCATCTAGACTATACCTCACTGATGGTCTTCTATCTCTATAAGATCTCCTCACCTCAGCCTGCTGCTGTGGCTCTTGTAACTGATTACCTGTGTCCTCCACAGTTCTTCCATCAGTAAGATCAGATAAAGGTGCGGGATCTACATTTGTGGAAATCTGACCTAAGGATGCTGGCTTCTCAGTCTTTTTCATATTTTCAATTGTCTGGTCTTCTATGAAAACCACATCTTTGCTCCTGATAATCTTCTTATCAACAGGATCCCACAATCTGTACCCATACTCATCATGTGCATATCCAAGGAAAATACATTGCTTGGAGTTGGCATCAAGCTTTGCTCTCTCATCCTTTGGAATGTGCACAAAAGCCCTGCAACAAAAAACTCGTAAGTGATTATAAGAAATGTCTTTACTTGTCCAAACCTTCTTTGGGATATTACCATCCAGAGTATATGAGGGAGAAAGATTTATCAAATCAACAGCTGTTCTCATAGCTTCACCCCAAAATAACTTAGGGAACTTGGCTTGAGATAACATGCACTTCACTCTCTCAGTGATGGTGCGATTCATTCTTTCTGCAACACCATTCTGATGTGGTGTCTTTGGAACTGTCTTTTCCAGTTTTATCCCATGATCAACATAGTACTATTCAAACGGGCCTCTGTACTCCCCACCATTGTCAGCCCTGACACAAATCAACTTCCTGCTGGTCTCACGCTCTACTCTAGAGTGAAACTCTTTGAATACATTCAAAACCTGATCTTTGGACTTCAAAGCATATGTCCAAAGCTTCCTAAAGTGATCATCAAGAAATGTAACAAAATACATGGCCCCACCTATCGTCAAATCTTTCATATAGCACACATTTGTATGAACCAGATCTAATATATGAGCTTTTCTACTGGGTGTATTTCTCTGAAAACTAACTCTGTGTTGATTACCAGCAAAACAGTCAGTGCATGGTTTTAAAGAAGTACCTTTCAAATCTGGTAGAAGCTTCCTTTTCGTAAGCATCTAGAACCCCTTTTCACTCATGTGCCCAAGCCGTCTGTGCCACATCTCTACAGTAGCATCATCAATCAAGTTCAATTCCCCTTTACTTAGCTTTGCTGTCATTACGTAAAGTGTGTTATCCTTTATTCCTTTTGCTACAATCAGAGACCCTTTGGTGAGCTTCTAACTACCATCACCAAAGTAACTGTGAAAGCCTTCATCATCTAATTTTCTTGTTGAGATCAGGTTCAGGCGGATATCTGGTACATGTCTCACATCCTTGAGAACGAGTTTACAACCTGTATTAGTTTCCAAGATGATGCTCCCAATGCCTGTAATCCTTGAGGTTTCGTTATTTCCCATCCTAACATTGCCATAATCACCAGTAGTGTAGGATAAGAAAAACTCACCATGTGCTGTCACATGAAAGGAGGCACCAGAATCAACTACCCAGTCACTGTCATGACCTGCAAGACTAATACAACCCTCATCCCATGTAACCACTATCTCACCATTTGCTGCTACAGTGGTGTCTTCATCTAAATCATCACCCTTTCCTTGATTTTTCTTCCACAGTCTGCATTCCTTCTTGAAGTAGCCTGGCTTGTCATAATAGAAACATTGAATGTTCTTTCTGCCCCTTGACTTGGATCTCCCCTTTAACTTATCTGCTCTGTCAGATTTATCATTCTTTCCTCTGTTCTTGCTTCTACCCCTCCTATCAGACTTGTTTGTGATAAGTGCCCTAGAATCAAAACCAGTACCCAAATCTTTCCTTCTAGCCTCTTCATTGATTAAACTATCCTTAACCATAGACAACGTCAATGTTCCAACTGGAGCTAAATTACTAACAAATACTACAAGAGTTTCCCAACTCTCAAGTAATGAGCTCAACAATAGGAGTGCTTAGATCTCATCCTCAAGAACAAGCTTCATAGCAGTCAGTTGATTCACGAGTCCTTGAAAATCATTCAAATGCTCTGACATATTCGAGCCTTCTCTGTATTTCAAGTTAACTACCCTTCTTATCAAAGAAGTTTTATTCAAAGCAATTTGCCTCTCATACATCGACTCTAGTTTCTTCCATAGAACATCAGCCCTAGTCTCCTGAGTAACATGATGATACACACTCCGATCAACCCACCGTCTAATATACCCTACAGTTTTCCTATGTAGTATCAACCACTCTGCATCAGATTTATCCTGTGGCTTTGTAGCATTACCACCCAAAGGCAAATATAAATCTTTGCAGTATAACAGATCTTCCATCATCGACTTCCAGATAGAGTAATTAGACGAATTAAGTTTAATCATCGTACCTAAAGATTCAACCATGTCTGTGATTGAAAACATAAAACCTTAACTTCAATTTGTAGCGAAAACCCTAATTTTCTTTTTGAAAACTAGTGCTCTAATACCACTTGTTAGGAAAAAAAAAAAGATCCAAACTTTTCCTCTTGCCTATGCGATTAACAATTGAAACAAACAGCAATCAATAATAACTTATAGAAATAAAAACAGTCAACACCAATGATTTACGTGGAAAACCCCAATTTGGGGAAAAACCGCAGGACCGCCGCATACAAATTCTTCCACTATCAAAGTAATGGGTTAAACACTTTTTCACTAGTCTCACTAGTGGATTACTCAATCTCACAACAAACCGGTGGATCAAATACAATGGATTTCCCTCTCTAGAACTCTCTCTAAGTTTAGGAATAACCTCTCTGTGTTTCTCACTCTTGTGTTTTTCGTCTTCCACACACAACACAAAGGAATACCACTATATATATATATATAGTTCTACTTGCTAAAAAATAGACAGCCGACTTAGGACTTACGTCGGCATAAAGGCCGGCGGCCTAAGTTTCAAAGCCGGTGGCCTTGAACTCCAACGTCGGCAGCCTTTAGCTTTAATGGAAAAACAACAACAACAACAATTTGTTGTTGAAGGTCGTAGCTTATATATTATAGGCCGGCGACGGTCCAATCTAGGTCGGTGGCCTTAAGCGGGCCTAAGCCCAGTTTTTCTTGATTTCGACAATTTCCTTCAAGCTTAACAACCTTGCGTCCAAATATATCTCATATACTCAGGATACCCTTGGTATAGACCCATATGTGTTGGATCTATACCCCAATAGTTTATGATGCTATAACTTGGATCCTGTAGTGTGAGTTTGCTAAAACGTTGTTCCTTAAATAGATTTAAATAATAATAATAATTTTGACACCTCTGCCTTGCCTAAAATTTCAACAATGACATCTGAGCCTTTTTTTGATATAAGTGTTATTCAAGATATTTTATTGATGGTTTTTAGCCATTCTTACATCGTAGATATTTGACAATACATTTTGTTTAGTTGGGATATGTATGATGATGATCATAAACTTTCTCAATTGGATTAAATTGTGTTTTGTGATTTTGCGACATGAATATTTAAAATGAATTTATGGAATTTGCAGATTTAAAGTGGACATTGGTTTAGCACCTTAGTTAATGAATTAAATCTTGAAGATAAATCATGTGTGTGAAACAAGGAAGGCTTCTAATATGAAATCTTTGTTCCTAGCCTGGAATTGGATTAATTCTAATTAATAGTATCAGGCTCAAGCCTGAGTGTGTATGGTGTGTGCTCTTGTTGAGTTGTAGCCATCGGTGTGTAGGTGCTTGGTGGTGATATTGGTGTGGTCTTCGTTACTTTGTTAGCATGGAAGTGGTATATCTCTTGATGGCGTGAGACTGTTGGGTGGTGGAGTAGCTAGTTCTTCAATTCAAGTAAAAATATGCATTTGATCACATACCATTGTGATCTTGATAAGCACATCAAAATTCGTTTAGGTAAATATTATTATATTGTTCATATATGTTGATACTTTGATAATGATGATATGATGCTTATCATGTTATTACCTAGATTCGTTGAGTGGTTTTCAATAAAAATATAACAAGAAACTTATTTATTTATTTATTTATTTTAATTTCAAGTTTTTACCTTAACCAAAATCCCTAGAATGGTATTAGAGCCTCTTTCTCTCTCTCTCTCTTAATAATTGAAGTGTGATGTTTATGACATATTTTTGATGGTTCCTAACCATTTTTACATGTAAGATTTTTTATATGTGCATTTTATTAAGCTTGGGGATATGTTAATGATCATAAACTTTTTTAATTGGATTAAGTTATGGTCTTTCACAACATGAATTTTAAATTGAATTTGTAGAATTAATTGATTTAAAGTGGATGCTGAGAATGTTCATAATTAATAATATAAAATGTGTAGGTTCATTAGTAGCCATTGGTCGTAAAGGAATGGTGTTTGAAGGCCTATGAGAACTATAGTTTGCTCTCTTGCAAGTGCTTCAACCTAGGAGAAATCTCCTCAACAACATTTGGTATTGTCTTTGTGATCCTACAAAAGACTAAAAATTGTAAATGGCACCCAAATCAAAAAAACACCACCAATAAAGAGATTGTTGATGCATTAGTTGCAAATAAAAATGTCCAAGCCATGGTGTCACAAATCGAAAGCACTAACCAAATCGATGCATAACATTTCCTCGACATAGAAAATCTATGCAAAATAATGGCAACACGAAATGAGACCATCAAGAACAACAACACTAGGTTTTAAGGTCGAGTGGCAAAGCTTGAGTAGCTCAACTATCACGCCCTGCAAGGTATTCAGTTTGTGACAACCCGCCACGATTGCTTAGCCTCTACTATGTGATCATGAAGCATCTCAACCTGTTAAAAATATAATAACTAACTAATCGAATGCTTCTAGCATTCCTTCATATTTAAGAAAACTTGTTTTGTATTCATAGGATACATTATATATGTCTCAAAAGAGGACCTCATCAAGGTCCTATGCAAAATAAACTATAATCCCTTGGAACCGAATTAAATATTTACAAATCTCCAAGTCTCTAAGTCTATCAAGTAAATAAAATATTCTTACCATCTCTCTATCTTACCCCCGTTTTGATAGGAATCTTTCTGGCAACCTAGATGGATATGGAACTTGATTTGGATGATGATCTAAATCACTCATATTTACACTTGTTTTCCTTATCTAATAAATATTTGAATGATAATTTTACAGGTACAATGATATTTCTTCACGGGATGCCAAATGAATCTCATTGTTGATTAGTTGGGGACATCATCAGATTCTCACCCAATGGCCCGCTGTGATCAACATCGCCTCGATGCATTGGCTCTTTGAGGACTTTTATTATATTGTACTTGTAATTATTTTCTTTGGACTATTTATGTTGTAAGCTTTTAGGATACTTTTTCATTTATTGTAATTGTTGCTTTTAGGACTGGCTACCCTAAAGTGGCATAGTTGTAATTTTGTGGACATTTTAACCCTAAAGGAAGCAAGTATAAATACTTGCTTAAGTAGGGTTTTGGGGGAGCTTTTGAAATTGGCAACAAAACACCATTTTCGTGTAAGGGTTAGGGTTCATCCTAACTCCATTAGCTCTTATCAATTTCAATCTAAAAATCGGAATTGTGATGAGTTGCAACAAAGAGAATTGTGAGCAATATCAATTCCACTTTGTTGTGTTTTTCCTTTTCATCACTAGTGAGTCATATCTAGGGTTGATTAGGTTGGTTCTTGATCTGATTTTAGCATCACTTGTGATCTAAAATCCTTTCTTATATTGTTTTCTAATTGATTGGTTTTATCTATTGATATTGCCTTTCAATTTACTTCATATTGTTTGCGTAGAATTCCTTAGAGTTAAGGAGGATTTTTACGATTTATGTGTTAATATTTTGATTGGGATTTTATTAGAAATTGAGTTGAATTCATGATTCATTTGATCAATATCATCCTTGTGGTTTTTAATCAACATTGTTCTTATTAATCGGATCACCTTGGAAGTTTAGGGTTCCCGCTATTTTGCTCCAATTTGAACCGGTTTGATCTTGTCACTTAAGAGTTGTTTAATTGGTTCATTTGCATGTGCTTAAACCCCTTTTAGGCACATCATCTTTTAGTATCAAAGCTAAACATATTTGGTTCATTCAATCTTGATCACATTAGTGTTGTGGAATTAGTTTAATAGTAGAAGAAGTTCATGTGATTGGAAACTAGTTTGATTGATATTGTATGATTGTCTTTCAAATTGGTTTTGCATGTGCTTAAACTTGGTTTCAGGAACAACATCTTTTCGTATCAGAGCTTGTAGTTTAAGAGAAGGGATTTTGCAATTTGGAATTCAAAAATTAGGGGATTGTTGAGTAGCACATTGATCTGAATTTGTTGATGTGAAGCTTGATCTTTTTCAATTATGTTGTTGAATTGTTATCTTGTTGATTAGTGGTTGTACACTTGGAGACTTGAACACTCTTAGCTTCCTTTGATCTTTAGCCGTGAATGTGTAGTGTATTAGAAGTAGATTGTGAAGGAATAAAAGTGTTGATCAATTGGAGAAGTGTGATTTGTGTTATGTGTTTTCGGAAGTGAGGAGTAGCAAGTTGTAATTTTTAGATTTGAATTTTAGAATTGAAGTGTGAGTTAAGGAGGCAATTTGAATTTCAAAACACACATTAAGTGATTGATTAATTGTGTGTTCATTTGAATTTGAAATAGTTCCTTACCATTTATGGAATTTTGCAATTATTGAAGTCATTTTTAATTTGAAATTTGAGCTGCCTTTTGCTGTTGTAGTTGCGGTTTGATACTTGTGTGGAAGTGCAGAAAGTACACCATGACTTGAAGAGGTATGTGTGTGGTGTTTTTTTTTTTTTTTTTTAGTGAAGGGTGGTGTATTTGACATTGGTTGTTGTGTGTATTGTATAGATAATTGTTGTTGGTGGTGTGAATGGTGTGGAACCGTGAGCAAAAGGGGAGTTGTGTAGCGGTGAGTTATGCATTTATGATTGTGTTTGAGTGCTGCCCATTGTGAAATCAATTAGTGTGAAGCCATGATAAGAAAAGGAAAGTTGAGTAGTAGAACTTGAATTCAAATAAGTAATTAAAGTGAAAGTAATTGAACCCATTGTTTAAACACTTGTAGTTGAATTTAATTCTATCTACTTGAAAGTAGTTGTGTGTACTTCATTTATTTAACTTTACTTGAAGTACTAAGAATTATTTCCTTGTGCTTTAAAGTTCTTACAATGTGGGCTTATTACATTATTGTGGTTTTTAAAAGTGTAGGTTGGTATTGTTGAAAGAGTGTGCAGTAATTTATGGAATACTTCATCAAATCACAAACATGTCCAACGATAGTGTAAATAGAGAAATTGGCAATGAGGCTAATAGCCAGGTTGGTGGAGGTCAGGGTCATAACATTGCATGTAAGAGGACTTTGGAAGAACAACTCTAGGATCTTACTACCATTGTTGCTATTCTGGCAACTAGGATTGAGAGGTTGACATTACCACAACCACTAGTGGTAAACCCTTAGGCACCACCTCGAGTAGCTTTACAGAACCTCCAGAGAGAAGGAGTAGTGGGAGGAGGAAATTTGGGTAGAAGGATGGAGGGAGATCATCACCCCTACAGGGAAGAGAGGGATGACAACTTTGGGGCTAATCCTTATCCAAATAGGGATTTCAGGTCACCTAGGGGATTGGAATATGTGAAGCTGCAGATGCTTTCTTTTGATGGCAGGGGTTCAGCTGATGATTATCTAGACCGGAAGCATAAAGTTGAGGGTCTCTTTGAATGCTATGAGATCAATGATAATACCCGAGTCCAACTGGCTGCTGTTGAGTTCATAGGGTATGCTGCCTTATGGTGGAAAAATCTGATTATCAGCAAGCATAGAGATAGGGAGGCTGAGATACAGACATAGAGGGATATGAAGAGGGTTATGAGGAAAAGATTTATTCCTGAGAACTACATGTAGGAACTGTTCATGCGTCTTCGGACATTAAGGTAAGGAGGCAAGACAGTTGTTGATTATGTACAGGAGTTTGAAACCCGCATGATTAGATGTGGGTCAATTGAGTGATACAATTCCAAGAGCGAAAATACGAGTACCAAAAAAAAGAGGACATAGGCGTCGAGAGGACCCAAGGCGAAGTCCGGCCAACCTTAAGCCAGCCTTGAATAAAGGCCGGCCAAGTTCACTTCAAGGCCGCCAACCTTGGAGTTGGCTTAAATGAAGGCTGCCGGCTTTAGTGCCAGCCTAAGTGAAGGCCGCCGGCTTTTGGTGCTGGCTTAAGTGAAGGCCGCCGACTTTGAATGTTTTCGCACAAATTTTCTTAGATGATATAAATAAGCATCCTTAGGGTTTTTTGAGGGAGATTATCATTTTGTTTTGTAAAACAGAGACACTTGAGTGGTATGAGTCTTCTTTTGGAGATTTGAGAATATTGAGAATCGATTTTCACTATATTCGTATCGTTCTTATCAAATTCTTGGTTCCTATAGAATTTGTGGTGAGCATTGTTATTGAATTATCAGAATTCTTTAACCATAGTGATTGATTTATAGAATGTGGTCTCTATCATTCTATGATTTGATTGCGAAACAGTTTAATTTTATCAATCTTGGCATCTATAGATTGATAATTTTATCCATATCTTTGATTTTAATTTGTTAGTACCAAAATCCAGAAAAAAAACCTAGAAATTTATGTTATTTGATTTTTGTTGACTATTTGGTGTGTTTGAAGGAATTCGAATCCGTTTTCTAATCATTTGGTTTCAGAGCATACCGATTTCCACATCATTTGGTATTAGAGCGAAGGTTGGATTCGTAAGGATTCAGAGCGATCGGATCATGGGTTAAATCAGTAAGGCTATTGATTCTCAATTTAATTGTAGTTTTAATTCAATACTACTGTTGGTTGGGAAATTTGGAAATTTGTTTTGTGAATTGTATTGCTATGGATTGGTGATTGGGCTGTTGTTGAGAATTGGGGGTTTTGTGAATATTTTTGCTGAATTCAGTTGTTGGGTGTTGAAATTATTGTGAATTGGTGTTTGGGGCTGTTGTTGAGAATTTGGTTTTTGGTGAATTTCTATTTCTGATTATTGAAGGGTAGAGATGTCGTCGCATAGAAGTGTTCATAACAATAACAATAGGAATGATGCTGATAATGGGGTTGAGGTTGTGACTAGGGTTGAGTTCAATCAAATCTAAGAAAATCTTAAATTGATTATGGATAGATTGGAGGATAGGGATAGAAGAAGCCATAGTGGTGCAGGAAATAGGAGGAGACACTCTAGTAGTGAATCTGATGCTAGTAGTGGAAGGAATAGGAGAGGAAACAATGTTGATAAGCGTAAGGGGATTGAAAGCATCAAGTTGAAAATTCCACCTTTCACTAGTAGTAGTAAACCAGAGGAATTCCTAGACTGGGTGCCACAGGTTGAAAAGGTGTTTGACTGTTATGAGTGGGATGAGTGCATGAAGGTGAAAATGGCATCTCTAGCATTCTCTGAATATGCTAGTTTGTGGTGGGATAAATTACAAACTGAGAGACGTAGGGTTGATGAGGAGAAAGTGCGTTCATGGGCGTTGATGAAAAGGTTGATGAGACGCAGATTTATGCCAGACTACTATAAACAGGAGATGTTGATGGAGTTGCAATCCTTGAGACGGGGTAAGAAGAGCATAGAAGAGTATGTGAAGGAGTTTGAGACACTAGTGGAAATATGTGATATCAGGAAAACATCATATGAATCCATAGCTTGTTTCATCAATGGTTTGAAGATGGACATTGCCAGTGTAGTGGAACTCCAGCATTATCAGACTCTTGAGGATGTGATTAAATTAGCCAATCGGGTAGAGCGGCATCAGCGTAGGCGGGATCAGAAATCATATCAACACCATAAATCGGATGATGGCAAGAGGGAGAAGGAAAGGAAGGAAAAGGGAAAAGCAGTCGTTAATGAGGTTTGACCAAACACAACAAAAGAGGAGCAAAGATATCAAATGTTTTAAGTGTTTAGGACTTGGCCATATTGCTTCTCAATGTCCTAATAAAAGGGTTATGGTCATCAAGGGGGATAAAGTTGAGAGTGAGGAAGAAGAACAGAAGAGTACTGAGGTAGAAGAGGAAGATGAAGACATTATAGCGAGTCCAGTATAGGGAGATATGCTAATGGTTCAGCAGGATGAAACTGTTTCTAATCAGAGAGCTAATTTATTCCATATGTAGGGCATGGTGCAGGGAAAGACTTGTTTGATTGTGGTAGACACAGGCAGTTGCACTAATGTTGCTTTAGCAAACAGGGTTACTAAGTTGGGTTTGCAGGTGGAGCAGCATCCAAGACCTTATGCACTTCATTGGTTGAGTCCACAAGGAGCTGTTCATGTACACAAACAGGTTTGTGTTCCATTGCTTATTGGTGATTATACTAACGAAATTGTTTGTGATGTAGCTCCCATGGAAGCTACACATTTGATCCTTGGAAGACCATGGCAGTATGACCTCAGAGCCAAGTATGATGGATACACCAATGAGTATACCATTCAACAACAGGATAAGACATACAAGCTTCTTCCTATGAGTCCAACTAAAGTACAACACACAAGATTGATTTGTTTTAAGAAGCCCAAGGGAAAGAGGAGTCTGTTTATGTGGCCTAGTAGGATGGACGATACAGATTCGAGGTCGAATCATTTTCAACATGGAGGGAATGATACGATTGCAAGAGCGAAAATACGAGCACCAAAAAAGGAGGACATAGGTGTCAGGAGGACCTAAGGCGAAGTTCGGCTAGCCTTAAGCCGGCCTTGAATAAAGGCCGGCCGAGTTCACTTCAAGGCCGTTGGCCTTGGAGCCAGCTTAAATGAAGGCCACCGGCTTTAGTGCTGGCTTAAGTGAAGGCCGCTGGCTTTTGGTGCCGGCCTAAGTGAAGGCCGCCGGCTTTGAATGTTTTCGCACAAATTTTCTTAGATGATATAAATAGGTGTCCTTAGGGTTTTTCAAGGGAGATTATCATTTTGTTTTGTAAAACAGAGACACTTGAGTGGTGTGAGTCTTCTTTTGGAGATTTGAGAATATTGAGAATCGATTTTCACTATATTCGTATTGTTTTTATCAAATTCTTGGTTCCTATAGAATTTGTGGCGAACATCGTTATTAAATTCTTAGAATTCTTTAACCATAGTGATTGATTTATAGAATGTGGTCTCTATTGTTCTATGATTTGATTGCGAAACAGTTTAATTTTATCAATCTTGGCATCTATAGATTGATAATTTTATCTATATCTTTGATTTTAATTCGTTACTACCAAAATCCAGAAAAAAACCTAGAAATTTGTGTTATTTGATTGTTGTTGACGATTTGGTGTGTTTGAAGGAATTTGAATCCGTTTTCTAATCATTTGGTTTCAGAGCATACCGATTTTCCGCATCATTTGGTATCAGAGCATATCCGAATCCGCATCATTGAACCTCTAGAGTAAATCCTAGCACGCTTCGTCTCAGGGCTGAAATATGAGATAGCGTATGTTGTTGAGCTATAGAGGTATAGTACACTTGATGAAGCTATTCTGTTAGCCTTGAAAGTGGAGAGGCAGAGGCGATCTGATTTATTTAGGGTTCCAAATAGTAGGCCTAGTACTACTACTAGGCTCGTGGGAGTTGATGGTCGATCAGGAGGACTAAAGGTAGTAGGTGAGACAGCGAGGGCAGTGGACAGAGCTACCCCTAGCATAGATAGGAAGAACATAACCTCTAAGAAAGGTAAAGAGGTAATAGCACCAAACGTGAGGCAAACTGTTCCAGGATCTACTAGTGGGAAAGTACGCCAAATTAAATGCTTTAAATGCATGTGATTTGGGCATATGGCAACACACTGTCCTAATAAGAGGGTTATGACTGTTATGGAGGGTGCTGGAGAGGATGTTCAGGAAGAGAAGGAACATGCTGAGCCTACAAATCTGATTATAACACTACAGGAATACTATGATGATTAGACTGTAGAAACACATGAGGAGGGTATAGGTGAACAGTATTTACCCATTAATATGTTGCACAGGACTCTAACTTTATCTCTTGATGCTAGGGACAAATAGAGGGAGAACATATTCCACACTTTTTGCAGGATCAAAGGTAACATTTGTATACTCATCATAGATAGTGGTAGTTGCACAAATGTTATATCTGTTACACTAGTAGACAAATTACAATTATCTACTAGTCCACATCCTAACCTTTATAACATGCATTGGTTGGATAATTAGGGTAGTATGCATGTTACACTAATGGCAAAGGTGCTTATGAGTGTTGGGCAGAAATATCATGATGAGATCTTGTGTGATGTGATACCCAAGTGTGCATTCCACTTACTATTGGGTATGCCCTAGATGTTTGATTGAAAGGTATTGCATGATGGCTTTAGAAACACCTATATGTTTAGTATAGGAGGGTCTTGAATAGTATTGTTACCTATGTCTCCATCCAAGGTACACAAATTCCAAGAGCAAATCGGGACTATTTTAGTTTCATATAGTAATTGGGAAAACAAGCCAACAGGGATATCCGAGTTCAGTATAGAAAATGACCCTCTAGATTTGAGGGCAAATCTTCCAGAGGCCCGAGGAGATGATGGGAATCTTTCCGGCGACCTATATAGATATGGAACTTGATTTAGATGATGATCCAAATCACTCATATTTACACTTGTTTTCCTTATCTAATAAATATTTAAATGATAATCTTACAGGTACAATGATATTTTTTCACGGGATGCCAAATGAATCTCATTGTTGATCAGTTAAGGACATCATCAGATTCTCACCCAATGGCTCGCTGTGATCAACATCGCCTCGATGCCTTGGCTCTTTGAGGATTTTTATTTTTTTATACTTGTAATTGTTTTCTTTGGACTATTTATGTTGTAAGATTTTGGGACACTTTTTCATTGATTGTAATTGTTGCTTTTAGGACTGACTACCCTAAAGTGGCATAGTTGTAATTTTGTGGACATTTTAACCCTAAAGGAAGTATAAATACTTGCTTAAGTAGGGTTTTGGGGGAGCTTTTGAAATTGGTAGCAAAACACATTTTCGTGTGAGGGTTAGGGTTCATCCTAAATCCATTAGCTTTTATCAATTTCAATCCAAAAATTGGAATTGTAGCGAGTTGCAACAAAGAGAATTGTGAGTAATATCAATTCCCCTTTGTTGTGTTTTTCCTTTTCATCACTAGTGAGTCATATCTAAAGTTGATTAAGTTGGTTCTTGATCTGATTTTGGCATCACTTGTGATCCAAAATCTTTTCTTGTATTGTTTTCCAATTGATTGATTTTATCTATTGATATTGCCTTTCAATTTACTTCATATTGTTTGCGTAGAATTCCTTAGAGTTAAGGAGAATTTTTACGGTTTATGTGTTGATGTTTTGATTGAGATTTTATTGGAAATTGAGTTAAATTCATGACTTATTTGATCAATACCGTCCTTGTGGTTTTTAATCAACATTGTTCTTATTAATCAAATCACCTTGGAAATTTAGGGTTCATGCCATTTTGCTCCAATTTGAACTGGTTTAATCTTGTCACTTAAGAGTTGTTTAATTGGTTCATTTGCATGTGCTTAAACCCCCCTTTTAGGCACATCATCTTTTGGTATCAGAGCTAAACATATTTGGTTCATTCAATCTTGATCACGTTGGTATTGTGGAATTGGTTTAATAGTAGAAAAAGTTCACGTGATTGGAAGCTAGTTTGATTGATGTTGTATGATTGTCTTTCAAATTGGTTTTGCATGTGCTTAAACTTGGTTTTAGCAACAACACATTCCCAGAGTTTTGAGATGATTGTATATGCCCTCCTATGATGTCCTTTACGGAAGTTTATATAATTGTGTCCTATAAGGCAAAATCTATAGGAGGGTAAGCTAATAGCTTAGTGAGATGGGAGTGCAATATCTCAATACTGTTTATAAGTACAAACAATTTCAAACAAGTTTTCAAATCATATATTATGCATGGACAATCATACAAATGTAACATCATACACGGTCTTTCGATAACTAGCATGAAGTCTACAGTTTGTGCCCTCCTCGACCTTGGCGTAGGGATTTGGATCATACCATCAATGCCTGGGTCTCACACTTAATTAATTACTCTTATCCCTTTATTAGATATTGTTTCTTAATGTTAATGTTACATGCTCAAGTGTTACTCACACACCGAGAAATAAACACCCTCAATGATAGATTGGACTCGAAATTGTTAAAGTGTGATAATCCCCTAATCATTTAGTTAGCCCTTGGTAGAATAGTAATCCTCTGATTACTTTCGATGCACTCTGTAGCAGTGATGGTCTTTGATTATGTAATGCCTCATGTAATGCATGTTAAGTTTTATTTAAGTTGACATAATTAATTTAATATTTTGAAGTGATTACGTAAGAATCAAACACACACAGGATTCAATCACATCAAAGACAGATACAGAACATCATCATTCAATTTAAATAAAAAACAACAATTGCAATATCAAAAAAGATAATTCACTAGCATCAAATTTTATTCAAAGTCGTTTAATTGCCATATATCCCTCTTTCAGTTTAAGCCCATAGACTCACAAATATATATATACTAATACTTTTTTTGATAACTATTAGGTTATTTATTTATTTATTATTATTATTATTATTATTTTCTTTTCCCTTTCCCAACCGTAGGCAAGCGACATTTCTCCTTCTCTCGTTTTTTATTTATTTATATTATATATATAATTATATAATATATAATATATTCATCCTCATGGCATGCCTCTTCTCTACGTTGCAATTCTTCTCGTCAATTTTCCTTCTTCTCAGTCTTTTTTTTTTTAATATTATTAGCATATATACATATATATATATATATATATATATATATATATACATTTATATATGCAGAATGTAGCTGGACCCCTCGCCGAATTCTTTCTTGTTTCATACGCTATGCTGGCACGCAACTGCAGCCTTTCTTCCCTGCAGACACACGCACCAGCACACGCCCATGAATGTCCTTCCAAAGAGCACACAATACCTTTTGCACACACACATGCCATTCTTTCAATGATCATGCAACACGATCAGCACGTACACGCATGACCATGGACTATCTTCCAGCAAGCGAAACATACACACACACACACACATCCAAATTTACAGAACAAGCACCACATATATCATCTTAAAACAGAGCAACTGAAATCTCTATACATGAGCAGAACTCGACTACAATATTTTCATATGAGATTTACGATGATATATATATATATATATATATATATATATATAATAACACACCACACCACAAACAAACAGTATATCATAGAGTTCCTACTCACTTGGATCTCATTTTCAATTACTTATAGTAATCATTGGGTAAATTTGTGGGGAAATTTTCTTCTCCTAAAAACATGAGTAAAACACACTATTACATGCTATTTAAGACTAGAATCATTTTATCTAGTGTATTCTCAGCTATTTTAATTATTTTCTAAGCTAAATCCTATTTTTTATGCATATATTAAAATTATATTTAAAATTTGAAAATGAAACAAGTTCTGCGCAAAACTAGTTTAGTTTCATAGAGCACACCTTGAGGATCGCGTTGGTGGTCTCGGTTTGTGATTTAGAGGTCATACGTGGAAGTTATAAATTTTTTTCTTCGTGTTTTTCTTTTCTCTTTTTCCTTTCTTGTTTTCATCTCATCTTATCCTCTCCCACGCTTTTTCTTTTTTGTCTGTGCTTCTTTCTTTTTTTTTTTTTGGTGGAGGCTTTTGGAGTTTGCGGGGGTCAAGTATATATATATATATATATATGTGTGCCTTTTTTATTTTCTAGGTACATTTGTTGTGCGCGGTAATTCACGTGAACTTAGTAACATTAGTTTTTTATTACGGAATTGATAGGAATCAAAATTTTACAGGACTTATTACTAGGGCAAGAGCCAAAGAGTTACAAAATTTGGCGATAAGAGTCCTCTTTGAACAATCTTACCCAAAGAACATTTGTTTAGTAACTTCTTTTTTATTACATATTTGTTGTGTATTCCAGCAAGTACACTTGTCGGTTTTTACTAGACAGTAGATAAACTCACTAAAGCTCAGTTTGTGGGTTATTCATTGACCTACATGAACCAAAGAAGAATCTGTCCAACAATATGTTCGATTGAAGTGAAGAACCGGTCACTTGAAGACCATTTGTATTTGTAATTGTTGCTTATGGGAATCGGCCATTTTATTTTATACTTATAATTTGTGTTTTGGGAACCAACCACTTAAGTGGCATCTTTGTAATTTTTGGTGTGTTTTTACCATAATAGGAGCAAGTATAAATACTTGGTAACTAAGGATTTTAGGGAGCTTTTTGAAAATTTTGAGAAAAACATACACTTTGTGCCGTGGGGGTTCTTCCTTGCAACTAAAGATCTCTTATCAATTTCTTTGTGAAATTGTGGTGAGAGTCAACAAGAGTAGATTGTGAGTCATATCGATCTTACTTTCATTGTTTTACAAATTGTGTTTAGTGAGTAATATCTAGTTACAATTTGTGAATTACTTGTTCATTCACTTGAATTAGGGTTGTATATTTTCATATTTGATTATTTCAATTTGAAATTGAATCCTAGTTTAATTTCATGTTGTTCCATTGAAGATCACATACTTGTTTATTCTTACATTCATTTAGTGTTCAAACTCTTGAATTTGGATTCCAATTTGAAGTGATTTGACACGCCATTTTGATTGAGGGATTTGGTTGTTTACGTTAAGTAATTGATGTGTTTGTTATCCAATTAGCAAAGCACATCAAAAGTTTTATGATTAAGTTAATTAAATTATTTTGAGCATGATTATCTACTTTGGATTTTTATTTGACAATCTTAAGTCTATGATTTTAATTTATTTTATCGTTTATTTAATAATCTTCCATAGTTTGCTTTTCGCATGATTATTTCTTTGAATATAATCTTATGTGGGATATGTTTAAAGCTTTTAGTATACTCTTTTAACTATTTTGATGTTATATGTATTTAAATTTTTGCGGGTTTTACATTCTCTCCCCCTTTAAAAGTTTTGTCCTCAAAACTTTAAAACATACCTGGATCTCTGAATAGTTAGGGGTACTTCTCTTTCATCTCAACTTCCCTCTCCCAAGTAACTTCTCGTTTGAAGTGTCGATTTCATTATACCTAGACATATCTGATAGTCTTGTCGTGCAATTCTCAAGCTTGAGTGTCGAGAACTCAATTAGGATGTTCCCGATATGTTAGATTTGGTTAAATCGTCAAGATATCCATCTCAATTGCTCTGTTAGGATTTGAGATGTGCTTTTGGAGCAACGAAACATAGAAAACATTGTGGATTCTTGATAATTGAGGAAGTAGGGCTAGTCGGTAGGCCACTTCTCCAACCCTTTCTAGAATCTCGTATGGTCCAACATATCTAAGACTTGATTTTCCTTTAGTTTTAAATCTTCTTGTCCCTTCGATCGGTGTGACCTTTAGATAGACGTGTTCCCCTAGTAGAAACTCAATCTTATTTCTCTTCAAATTTGCCTAGCTCTTCTAGCTCTCTGGAGTTTCCTTCATTCTTTATCTAATGATGGCAACCTTATCTATTGTTTCTTGTAGCAAGTTTGGCCCAATTGTACTTCGTTTGATTCCATCCCAGTATAACGAAGATCTACACTTCCTTTTGTATAGGGCTTCATAAAGGGCTAACTTAATCGATGAGTGATAGCTGTTGTTGTAAATGAATTCGACCAATGGCAAGTGTTGATCCTAGCTAGCTTTGAAATCTAATGTGCAAACCCTTAGCATATCCTCCAATGTTTGGATAGTCTGTTCAGATTGCCCATCTATTTGGGGATGATATGTCATGCTAAATTGTAGCTTTGTTCCTAGAGCTTGTTGTAGACTTCTCTAGAATTTCAATACGAATCGTGGATCTTGATCATATATTATACTATGCGACACTCCATGGAGTCTTACAATTTCTTGGAGATAGATCCTAGCTAATTTATCCAAGGAGTAGGTCATAATGACAGGTAAGAAATGAGCGGATTTAGTCAAATGATCCACAATTACCTATATAGCTTTGTATTTAGCCCTTATCTTTGGTAAAGCTATAACAAAATCCATGGCAATCCATTCCCACTTCCATTTTAGAATCGGTAGTGGTTGTAGTAGTCCCCTAGGTTTTTTATGTTTAGCTTTAACTTGTTGTTAGAGAAAACATTGAGAGACAAATCGTGTTACATCTTTCTTTATGCCTTCCCACTAATAGCCCTTCTTGAGTTCTTGATGCATCTTTGTTCCCCTTGGGTGTATGGTGTATCTAGAATTGTGGGCTTCATCTAAAATATTGTTTCACAATTTTGTATCTTCAGGTATGCACCATTTACCTTGTAACTTTAAGACTCCATCTTGATTTACTTCAAAGTCAATATTAGCTCCTTGCTCTACTATGTTTCGAAGGTTTATTATCTTTGGATCATTAAGTTGCATCTCCTTTATTCTATCTAGGAGAGTAGACTGTACTTCCATATTTGCTAGCTGGGCTTCCTCTTTGTGCCATAGGAATTCGATCCTCAACTTCTCAAATTCCTATATCAACTATTGTTGTTCGATTAATAGCGCTACTGCCTGCCCATAAATCTTTTGACTCAAAGCATTAGCTATGGCATTGGCTTTCCTGGGATGACAGTTGATACTAAGATTATAGTCTTTGATGAGCTCGAGCCATCTTCTTTATTACATGTTGAGCTCTTTTTGTGTAAATAAATACTTTAAGCTTTTGTGATCTGTGTATATTTCACATTTTTACCCATATAGGTATTTTCTCCATATCTTTAGGGTAATCCCTCTCATGCGATGTCAACTGTCTTGAAGCGTAAGCCACGAATTTCTTATTTTGCATTAGAATACATCCCCATCCATTTTACGAGACATCACTATAAACACAAAAAGGTTCCTCTGAGTTTGATAGGGTCAAAATAGGAGTTGAGATCAATTGTTGCTTCAATTCCTAAAAACTTCTTTTACAATCATCATTCCACTTAAACTTTACGCCTTTTTAAGTCAATTTGGTTATCGGCTTCGATATTTAGGGAAAGTTCTTCATGAATCTTTTATAGTATCCAACTAACTCGAGAAAACTTCTCACTTCCGTAATCGTAGTGGGTTATTTCTTGTTGACTATGGCTTCTATCTTTGCTGGATCCACCATCATGCCTTCTCTTGATATAATATCTCCCATGAATGCCACTTGACTCGTTGAGAACTCGCACTTGGACAATTTTATATATAATCGATGTTCCTTAAGTAGTCCTAGGGTAATCCTTAAGTATTCTTCGTGCTCTAGTGGGGTCATGGAATAAATCAAGATGTCATTGATGAAAACCACAATGAATTTATCCAAGAACGGCTTGAAGATCCTGTTCATGAGGACCATTTCTCTCGAGGGTGATAGTCCTAGTAGTTCTTCGAGAAACACCTTAGGAAATTTATTGATAATCAGTATTTCCTCCAATCTCGGTGATTCTTTCTCTGTCTCTATTGCACTTACTAGACACATGCTCTAGTTTTGAAGGTATTCTCCTCTTCCTCACAATACGTTAGCGAATGTTTTTGGATTTTTCCTTGATTGCCCTTAATAGACTATAGTCCTCACTCCTAGCTTACAAAACTGCACTTCCTTATTCTTGTAATCTATGTTGGAAAAGTTCTTTAATAACTAATCTATTCCCAAAATCACTTTGTAGCCTCTCATGGATAAAATGATCAAATCCGCAAACATGTTTCTTCCTTGTATTTTGATTGGGCATCCTTTCACAATCTCTTTGGTGATAGCTTTTTCTCCTGTAAAAGTGCTAATATTTAAGATCTTTAGAGAAGGTTGAACTTTCAACTTCTGTTGTTGAGCTACAACTAAGCTTATAAAAAAATGTGTAGCTCCCGTGTTGAAGAGAAAAAAGGTCGATTGAGCAACGATTAAAAAAAATCTTATTAATTACGTAGTACTTGATTAATTTATAACTTTTACCTGCTTAGGTCTTTTAATAGTAAATCTCTTATACTTCTTAACTCTTCCAATTAATCTTCTTTTTAAGTTTCATATACAAAATATTACATATAGGCAAGTTGAATCTTGATGTACCTATTACGACATCTCTTTCCTTTGTATATTCTATAGCTATTAGATCAATATCCTGGTATTGTCTAGGCTCTTTGTTTGCCTATTCTCTTTCATTCGTGCCTTCTATAGCAAATACTCTAGCATTTATGGCCTGGGTGTTGGCTCCTTGCACTCCTAGCCCGACTAGTTGATTGGTTGGCCTTTCAATTATAGTTTAGGGTGCTATAACCTTCGCCTCAGGTCCTTGGTGTCTTTTAGGGTGGACATTAGTCATATGCCCTTATTATTCGCACATAAAACAGATTACAAAACTCTTCCGCAGATAGTCTAAGGCCTTATGATCATTTGACCTACAATGGAAACACTTCCCTTTCAAATATGGGTACTCTCTAAGGTAATGTCCTTTCCCACATTTCCAGCAAACTACTGTTATAGGCTTTGCTTAGGGAGAAATGACTAACGTTTATTACTTGGTGACCTAATATGATGTGCCTAAATCCACTTAGAAGCACAATTAAAAGACTTAAGAAAAAGCAATCTCAAGTCAACAACAAACCGGATCCACAAGGGGCAAAATTCACGTGAACCCTAGTAAGATGTAATGAATTCCAAATGCTCAAAGTTATAATTGTAATACCATAATGATAATCTCTTCTAATAACACCCTAATCACATATAATTCCACGAAAATAATAAAAAAATTCAAAAGAAAACCTCAATTCCAAGGACTCCTTTCCACTAGTGAAAATCACGTTTTCAAGGGAATTTTCAAGAATGATTCGAATTCAATTGCAAGGGACCTTAATCAAACACAAGAATTCGACAAAAATTAGAAGCAAATCTGTCCAAGAACTATCTCAATTCAACCCTAGATATGACACACTAGAGAAGAAAAGAATTCACAACAAGATGAAACTGATACTACTCACAATTTCAAGGTGTTGCACTCGCCACAATTTCAACTCTTGGGATTGAAATTGATAAGAGTCTAATGACAATTAGGAACCCTAATTCTCACGTGAATAAGAAGTGTATAATCTGCAAAATATGGCCTCCTCAAACCCCCTCTTAAGCAAGTATTTATACTTGCTACTCCTAAGGTTAAAAGTGCTCTAAATTACAAGTTTGCCACTTTTAAGGTGGCTAACCCTAAATGAAAGTTACAAAGAAATAAAAGTGTCCCAAACCCAAATACAACCAAAATAGTTCATAAAACAATTACAAGATACAAAATAACATAAGTCTTCATGATCCGATGCCTCGGAATAGAAAAACAATCGCAGCAGGTCTTTGATTGTCATCTTGAAAAATGTTTTGTGTCCAACGGGAGTTGTAGGACATATTGGCATCCCATGGAGAATTATATTTGTACCTGTAAGATTATTCTCAAATTTTATTAGAAATAAAGACATAAGGTAAAATATGAGCAATTTGGCTCATCATCCAAATTGGGTTCTGAAAAGGTTGACAG
This sequence comes from Laguncularia racemosa, assembly GCA_037954665.1. Classification (NCBI taxonomy): domain Eukaryota; kingdom Viridiplantae; phylum Streptophyta; class Magnoliopsida; order Myrtales; family Combretaceae; genus Laguncularia; species Laguncularia racemosa. Next base: position 81,733 of record JBBMOL010000181.1, on the reverse strand, counting down.
TGTCAGAAATTTTCCCATCATCGCCTCGGGCTTCTGAATGATTTGCCCTCAAATCTAGAGGATCAGTTGTGGAACTGAACCCTAGTATCTTTGTTGTCTTGCTCTTCCGGCTAACAATGGTAGTGGATGGATTCCTGATCTGTTTCTGAAATCCCTGGACCTCAGATGGAGTCATCGGTAATAGAACTATGTGTGACTCGCCCATGCTGAACATGTAGGTATTTTCAAACCCGTCATGTATCACCCATTGATAATATAACCAAGGCTGACTCAACAGTAAATGGAATGCATGCATAGGGACTATATCACAAAGGATCTCATCATGATAGTTCTGCCCGACACTCACAGGAACCTTTACCTTAAGGGTAACATGCACACTACCTTTATTATCTAGCCAATGCAAGTGATAAGGACTAGGATGTGGTATAGTAGACAGTTGTAATTTGTCTACCAGTGCAGCAGATATAACATTTGTGTAACTACCACTATCGATGATGAGTACACAAAGGTTACCTTTGATTCTACAAGAGGTATGAAATATGTTCTCCCTTTGAATATCACTAGTATCAGGGGATATAGATAAAACCCTGCGTAACACATTAAGGGGTAGATATTTCCCTCCCGTATGCTCCTCAGGCACGTTTGCATTCTGATCATCATAATATTCCTACAGTGCTGTTGGTAGATCTGTAGTTTCAATCCGATCATGATCATCCTTAGTATCCTCTCCAGTGTCTTCCATAACAGTCATCACCCTCTTATTTGGACACTGTGCAGCCATATGCCCAAATCCCATGCATTTAAAGCATTTTATCTGGCGTGCTTTCCCACTAGTAGATCCGGGAACAGTCTGCCTCTTTTCTGGGGCCATGACCTCTTTACCCTTCCTAGTGGGTAAATTTTCTCTTATAATGGTTGAGGTAGTAGTGTCCATTTCCTTTACTCCCTCACCTACTGCCTTTGTTCCCCCTGATCGACTATCGACTGATATAGGTCTATTAATAATACTGGGCCTATTGCTTAGAGCCCTAAAGAAGTTGGACCTCCTCTGTCTCTCTACTTTTAAGGCCAACTAAATAGCCTCATCAAGTGTAGTATAGCGCTGCAGTTCAACAATACACGCTATTTCATATTTTAGACCTGAGACAAATTGTGCTATAGTTTGTTCTAGAGGCTCAATAGACCCACACCTAATCATAAGGGTCTTAAATTCCTGCACATAATCGTCTACTATTTTGCCCCCTTGCCTCAATGTTTGCAGTCGCATAAACTGATGTGCTCAAATCCAAGATTAAGCACATATAAAAATCAATTTGAAAGACAATCCAACAATGTCAATCAAACTAGTCTCAATCACATGAACAATGCCGTCAATTTCCAATGAATTTAACCAATTCTTCAATTATGATGTGTTTGAATCTTAAATCCAAATATGATATAGCTCTGATACCAAAAAGATGATGTGCCTAATCACACTTTAAAGCACATTCAAAAGACTTAAGAAAAGATATCTCAAGTCTAGGCAAAATCGGATCCCAAAAATGGCACTTTTCTAGTGAACCCTAATGTTGAAATGATGAAATTCAACCTACTAATGATATAATCTGAATACCACAATGGAAATGGCTTCTAATAACACTTCTAATATCATATAATCCACGAAAATCAAGCCTCAATTTGACAAAGAAAACCGTGAAGGAAGATCCCTTTTCTAAATGGTGAAATTCACGCTAGCAAAGAAATCCTTAATGATGAATTGAATCAACTTGATAATTCTTTCAAATAATCAAATGAATTCGTGTACAATAAGATGTAAATCTGACCAAGAACTATCTCTAATCAACCCTAGATACAACACACTAGAGAGGAAAAGAAATCACAACAAGTAGGAATTGATATGACTCACAAATTCCAATTGTTGCACTCGCCACAATTTCAAGTCTTGGAATTGAAATTGATAAGAGTTGGAACCAAGGTATGAACCCTAATTCACACGTGAAAAGAGAGTGTATGTTCTGCAAAAATAAGCTCCCTAAACCCTCTCTTAAGCAAGTATTTATACTTGCTACTTCTAGGGTTAAAAAGTGCTCAAAATTACAAGTTTGCCACTTTTAAGGTGGCTAACCCTAAATGAAAGTTACATGGAAATAAAAGTGTCCCAAAACCAAAATACAACCAAAATAGTTCAATAAACATTTACAAGATACAAAATAACATAAATCTTCATGATCCAATGCCTCAGAATAGAGAACAATCGCAGCGGGCCTTTGATTGTTACCTAGAAAAATGTCTTGTGTCCAACTGAAGTTGTAGGACATTTTGGCATCCCATGGAGATATATAATTGTACCTGTAAGATTATTCTCAAAGTTTATTAGAAATAAAAACATAAGATAAAAGATGAGCAATTTGGTCAATCATCCAGATTGGGTTCAAAAAAGGTTGACAGTGCCAGAATTTTTCCCATCATCTCCTCGGGCTTCTGAAAGATTTGCCCTCAAATCTGGAGAATCAATTGTGGAATTGAACCCTAGGATCTCTGTTGTTCTGCTTCCCCGACTAACCATGGTAGTGGACGGCTGCCTGACCTCTTTCTGAAAACTCTCGACCTCAGATGGAGTCATTGGTAATAGGATTATGCGTGTCTCGCCCATGCTAAAGATGTAGGTATTTTTAAACCCATCATGTATCACCCGTCGATCATACAACCAGGGCCGACCCAACAGCAAATGGAATGCATGCATAGGAACTATATCACAAAGGATCTCATCATGATAATCCTGCCTGACACTCACTGGAACCTTTGCCCTAAGGGTAACATGCATACTACCTCTATTATCTAGCCAATGCAAATGATAAGGACTAGGATGAGGTATAGTAGACAGTTGAAATTTGTCTACTAGTGCAGCAGATATAACATTTGTGCAACTACCACTATCAATGATGAGTACACAAAGGTTACCTCTGATTCTGCAAGAGGTATGAAATATGTTCTCCCTCTGAATATCACTGACATCAGGAGATGTGGACAAAATCCTGCGTAATACATTGAGGGATAGATATTTTCCTCCAGTATGCTCCTCAGGTGCATTTGCATTCTGATCATCATAATATTCCTGCAATACTGTTGGTAGATCTGTAGGCTCAATCTGTTCATGTTCATCCTCAGTATCCTCTCCAATGTCTTCCATAATAGTCATCACCCTCTTATTTGGACACTGTGCAGCCATATGCCCAAATCCCATGCATTTAAAACATTTAATCTGGCGTGCTTTCCCACTAGTAGATCCGGGAACAGTCTGCCTCATTTCTGGTGCCATGACCTCTTTACCCTTCCCAGTGGGTAAGTTTTCCCTGATGATGGTTGGGGTAGTAGTGTCCACTGTCTTGACTCCCTCACCAACCGCCTTTGCTCCCCCTGATCGACTGTCGGCTGATATGGGTCTATTAGTAGTATTGGGCTTGCTGCTAGGAGCCCTAAAGAAGTTGGACCTCCTCTGTCTCTCTACTTTTAAGGCCAACTGAATAGCCTCATCAAGTGTGGTGTAGCGCTGTAGCTCAACAATACACGCTATCTCATATTTTAAACCTGAGACAAATCGTGCTATAGTTTGTTCCGGAGGCTCAACAGACCCACACCTAATCATAAGGGTCTCAAATTCCTGCACATAATCATCCACCGTTTTTCCCCCCTGCCTCAAAATTTGCAGTCGCATAAACAGCTCCTGTTTGTAGTGCTCAGGAATGAACCTCTTCCTTAACAACCTCTTCATATCCCTCCAGGTCTGAACCTCAGCCTCTCCATCCCGACGCCTATTGATGATTAGATTCTTCCACCAAAGTGCAGCATACCCTACAAATTCAACTGCAGCCAATCTGACCCTGGTATTGTCGTCAATCTCATAACATTCGAAAAGACCTTCGACCTTATCCTCCCAGTCCAGGTACTCATCTGCTGATCCCTTACCATCATAGGATGGCATCTGTAGTTTCACATATTCCAAACCCCGAGGTGGCCTGAAATCCCTATTCTGATTTAGGTTGACTCCAAAATTGTCATCTCTCTCTTCCACTACTCTGTTTCGATGAGGGTTTTGTAGAGCTACTCGAGGTGGTGCCGGTTGGTTTACCACTGGTGGTTGTGGTAAAGTCATCCTATCAACTCTAGTTGCTAGTGTAGCAACCATAGTAGTAAGCTCCTGAAGTTGTTCCTCCAGAGTTCTTCTGCCTGCTACATTACGTCCATGTCCTCCACCAACCTGGCTATTGGCTTCTTCACCCAATCCCCCATTCACACTATCATTAGACATATTTGTAGATCCTTGTATATTGTTTCTCAAAATGATATGATTCAAGGATATACACTTCCACTACAATACTTCCTTAAACTTCACACAATGGTAACTACAAAAGACAAACAACAAACCCACTTAATGTTACAATTTATAATTGCAACTCACGTGTAATACTCTCCTCCACAACAAGCCACAAGTACACGGCGCAGCAAAATTAATTTCCACAAGTTTACTCCACGGCAACACACAAGCAACAACTACAATTAATATGTAATACTTCCACGGCAACAACCAAGTGAACAATGAATACAAGTAATCTTCAACTCCCACGGCAAATAATGAAGACAAGAGATTAATAAGTAGCTTTCCAAAATGAATTCCGAATCCCACTATAGGCAGCAACTTACAATTTGAATTTCAAATAACTTCACTTATTGCAAGCCTTCCTCAATTGGTAACAATGAATTCAAATTCAAATAGCAATCACTAACTCCCACAACTTAATTGCATATGATTTGAATTCAAATAATTCCTTACTAACCACACTTAATGTAATCTGCAAATTTAACTTCACAAATTCAGAATTACACAAGGGAATTCAAATAACAATCTTCACAACTCCACACGCCACAAGCTATACGGCAACAATTGGTAAGTTTCACAATTCAAACAATTTGCTAAGGTAATTCCACTTTGTATTTCGGCTCTTCCACGTGAATTAGTATCCACAAAGTGATCTAATAACCTTCCCAAATCAACTCCAATAATCAGCAAATTAAATCCCAATCCAAAACAATTTCACAATCTCAAACTACAACAACAACAACAACTACACAATTGCGTTTTTTTTTTCCACTTGATCAACCCTAATTGTTGATCACTTCCACGAAATTAATACAACCAATTCCCTTCTCTCAACAAGAGCTCTGATACCAAAAAGATGATGTGCTCAAATCCAAGATTAAGCACATATAAAAATCAATTTGAAAGACAATCCAACAATGTCAATCAAACTAGTCTCAATCACATGAACAATGCCGTCAATTTCCAATGAATTTAACCAATTCTTCAATTATGATGTGTTTAAATCTTAAATCCAAATATGATATAGCTCTGATACCAAAAAGATGATGTGCCTAATCACACTTTAAAGCACATTCAAAAGACTTAAGAAAAGATATCTCAAGTCTAGGCAAAATCGGATCCAAAAAATGGCACTTTTCTAGTGAACCCTAATGTTGAAATGATGAAATTCAACCTACTAATGATATAATCTGAATACCACAATGGAAATGGCTTCTAATAACACTTCTAATATCATATAATCCATGAAAATCAAGCCTCAATTTGACAAAGAAAACCGTGAAGGAAGATCCCTTTTCTAAATGGTGAAATTCAACCTACTAATGATATAATCTGAATACCACAATGGAAATGGCTTCTAATAACACTTCTAATATCATATAATCCACGAAAATCAAGCCTCAATTTGACAAAGAAAACCGTGAAGGAAGATCCCTTTTCTAAATGGTGAAATTCACGCTAGCAAAGAAATCCTTAATGATGAATTGAATCAACTTGATAATTCTTTCAAATAATCAAATGAATTCGTGTACAATAAGATGTAAATCTGACCAAGAACTATCTCTAATCAACCCTAGATACAACACACTAGAGAGGAAAAGAAATCACAACAAGTAGGAATTGATATGACTCACAAATTCCAATTGTTGCACTCGCCACAATTTCAAGTCTTGGAATTGAAATTGATAAGAGTTGGAACCAAGGTATGAACCCTAATTCACACGTGAAAAGAGAGTGTATGTTCTGCAAAAATAAGCTCCCTAAACCCTCTCTTAAGCAAGTATTTATACTTGCTACTTCTAGGGTTAAAAAGTGCTCAAAATTACAAGTTTGCCACTTTTAAGGTAGCTAACCCTAAATGAAAGTTACATGGAAATAAAAGTGTCCCAAAACCAAAATACAACCAAAATAGTTCAATAAACATTTACAAGATACAAAATAACATAAATCTTCATGATCCAATGCCTCAGAATAGAGAACAATCGCAGCGGGCCTTTGATTGTTACCCAGAAAAATGTCTTGTGTCCAACTGAAGTTGTAGGACATTTTGGCATCCCATGGAGATATATAATTGTACCTGTAAGATTATTCTCAAAGTTTATTAGAAATAAAAACATAAGATAAAAGATGAGAAATTTGGTCAATCATCCAGATTGGGTTCTGAAAAGGTTGACAATGCCAGAATTTTTCCCATCATAAACAACTCCTATTTGTAGTGCTCAGGAATGAACCTTTTCCTTAACAATCTCTTCATGTCCCTCCAAGTCTGAACCTCAGCCTCTCCATCTCGACACCTGTTGGTAATCAGATTCTTCCACCAGAGTGCAGCATACCCTACAAATTTAACAGCAGCCAATCGGACCCTGGTACTGTCATCGATCTCATAACATTCGAAGAGACCTTCGACCTTGTCCTCCCAGTCTAAGTATTCATCTGCTGATCCCTTGCCATCATAGGATGGCATTTGTAGTTTCACATATTCTAAACCTCGAGGTGGCCTGAAATCCCTATTCTGATTTAGGTTTACCCCAAAATTGCCATCCCTTTCTTCCCTGTTTGGAAGATGCTCCTTACCCATCCTTCTATTTAAATTCCCATCTCCCATTACTCTGTTTCGATGAGGATTTTGCGGAGCTACTCGAGGTGGTGTCGGTTGGTTTACCACTGGTGGTTGTGGTAATGTCATTCTATCAACTCTAGTTGCCAGTGTAGTAATTATAGTAGTGAGATCTTGGAGTTGTTCTTCCAAAGTTCTCCTACCTGCCACATTACGACCCTGACCTCCACCAACTTGGCTATTGGCTTCTTCACCCATTCCCCTATTCACACTGTCATTTGACATAGTTGTAGACTCCCGTATGTTGATCCTCAAAACAATTTGATTCAAGGGTACACACTCCACTACTACACTTCCCTCAACTCCACACAATAGCAACTACAAAAGACAAACAAACAAACCCACTTAACATTACAATTATATTATTGCAACTCACGTATAATACTCTTCTCCACAACACGTCACAACAACACGGTGCAACAAATTTAATTTCCAAAAGTCACTCCACGACAACACACAAGTAACAACAACAATGATGATGAGTTAATTGCACGACAACAACAAGATGGATAATAATTACAAGTAGACTTCCACTTCCACGGCAAATAATGATAACATAGGACTAATATGTGACTTTCCACAAATGAATTCCGAATTCCACAATAGGCAGCAACTTTCAATTTGAAATTCAAACAACTTCACTTATTGCAAGCCTTCCTCAATTTGTAAATAATGAATTCAAATTCAAATAGCAATCACTCCCACAACTTAATTGCATACGTTTGAATTCAAATAATTCCTTACTAATCGAAACTTAATGAAATCTGAAAATTATACTCCACCAATTCAGAATTACACAATGGAAATCAAAACAACAAACTACACATCCTCCTCCACGCCACAACAAGCCACAGCAAGGATTTTGGTAAGTTTTGCAAGTTCCAAAAATTGTTGAATTAAACAACACTTTATACTTTTGCCCTTCCACGAAAATTAGTGATCACAAAATGATGCAACAACCTTCCCAAACCAACTCCAACAAATAGCAAAATAAACTCCAAGTCAAGGTAATTTCACAAGCTCAAAACCACAACAATCAACACAATTGTGGTTTTCACTAAATCAACTCTAATGGATGATTAACTCCACGAAATCAAATGAAACCAATTCCCTTCTCTCAACATATGCTCAGATACCAAAAAGATGATGTGCCTAAATCCACTTAGAAGCACAATTAAAATACTTAAGAAAAAGCAATCTCAAGTCAACAACAAACCGGATCCACAAGGGGCAAAATTCACATGAACCCTAGTAAGATGTAATGAATTCCAAATGCTCAAAGTTATAATTGTAATACCACAATGATAATCTCTTCTAATAACACCCTAATCACATATAATTCCACGAAAATAATCCAAAAATTCAAAAGAAAACCTCAATTCCAAGGACTCCTTTCCACTAGTGAAAATCACGTTTTCAAGGGAATTTTCAAGGATGATTCGAATTCAATTGTAAGGGTCCTTAATCAAACACAAGAATTCGACAAAAATTAGAAGCAAATCTGTCCAAGAACTATCTCAATTCAACCCTAGATATGACACACTAGAGAAGAAAAGAATTCACAACAAGATGAAATTGATACTACTCACAATTTCAAGGTGTTGCACTTGCCACAATTTCAACTCTTGGGATTGAAATTGATAAGATTCTAATGACAATTAGGAACCCTAATTCTCACCTGAAGAAGAAGTGTATAATCTTCAAAATATGGCCTTCTCAAACCCTCTCTTAAGCAAGTATTTATACTTGCTACTCCTACGGTTAAAAGTGCTCCAAATTACAAGTTTGCCACTTTTAAGGTAGCTAACCCTAAATGAAAGTTACAAAGAAATAAAAGTGTCCCAAACCCAAAATACAACCAAAATAGTTCATAAAAAAAATTACAAGATACAAAATAACATAAGTCTTCATGATCCAATGCCTCGGAATAGAAAAACAATCGCAGCGGGTCTTTGATTGTCATCCTAAAAAATGTTCTGTGTCCAACGGGAGTTGTAGGACATATTGGCATCCCATGGAGAATTATATTTGTACCTGTAAGATTATTCTCAAATTTTGTTAGAAATAAAGACATAAGGTAAAATATGAGCAATTTGGATCATCATCCAAATTGGGTTCTGAAAAGGTTGACAGTGTTAGAAATTTTCCCATCATAATATTCAACATAGGCCTTTTTCCCTTATCACTTGGAGTTAGCTAAAATAGTGGTCTCTTGGCTGGAATATGCATTGCGGCACTTGGTTGAACTTGAGCTCTCATTTCTTCTACCCTTAACTTTGTCTGTTCTAAAGCTCGAGCCTTGTTTACCACTTTTGAATATGTTTGCAACTCAAACTCCATAATTCGTTCTTGCATCTCTATATCCAATCTATTTATGAATAGTTGTTGCTTCAATGAATCTGAACCTTTGTAAATATTGGGAGTACATTGTAACAATCGATTGAATTCATTCTTATATTGATAAACCATTTTTGTATCTTTCTTTAGTTGGAACAGTTGTCCACTTAGCAGTGTCTTGACACTCTCTAGGAAGTACTCTTGGAAAAATTCCCCGCAGAATGTTTCCCATGAGATTAGTTGAGGTAAAGCCCTTTATTTAGCATCCCAATATATCTTAGCTCTCATTTTAACAAATATGATGCATATGCCACTTTCTAGTGGTCCTCCTCTTCATAGGTTGTGAATAACTTTTTTAATTGTGCCATCCACTCTTTAGCTTCCTTTGGTTTCCCATATGCCCCATCAAAGTACTTATTTGATCAGATGAAATATGGAAATATGGTCCTTTGAGTCTAACCAACTCTTCCCTAGTCATATCTTTGTTGACCTTCCATATAAGGTGCACAATTAATTGAAATTGGTGGAGGTGGTGGTGGCGCTTGTGGTTGTTAAGGAGCGATTGCAGGTGGCATTAGTTGTGGTTAAGGTAGCGGAGGAACCAATTGTGATGGGGGTTGATTCCCTAGCATTAAGTGTTGAATTAGCAATGCCTATTGTTAGGCCAATTGTTGAACTGTTGCTTCTAATCTCAACATACATTCCTCCCCACTTCCTTCTCCACCGGAAGGGGCTTGAATTGCACTTCTTCGTTTTGACCTAATCGCTCTACCTAGCATCCTAGGTTAGATCTTTAGATTTTCTTGTGACACTAGGGGCGAAGTTTCGTTTGCATCTTGATACCTAGTGGGTGTCATCATTTTTCATCCTCTACTGGTATTTCTACTGTAATTTATTAATGTAATATACAAAATATGTTAGGACATTTCTAATGATACATATATCAATAATGATACGGATATCAATAAAAGTTGTATAATATACCTATATGATTACATCAAAAGTTAAAAATACATGAAATCACAATATTTTATATATTCTTCTTCAAAATTTACATTTCTTGGGTTTCTAACTTATACATATGTCAACTTAAAGGGATATATATACTACATTACAAAATTTCCCCTCGAGTCTCACTAACATATAAGCATTACTATTCTTTATATACATTGCTTTTTCAAAATTGTTCTAACTCCATTCTTAGACTCCTAAGCGACGTCTTCTAATTCTTCACTTATGTCTTCGTTGCTTTCTCCTAATTCTTCTTCTTCTTCTTCTTCCTCTTTTTCCTCTTCTTCTTCTATTAGGGAGTTTGAGGCTATGCTTTTGTTTTCCGAAGCATCCTCCTCTAAATCAGAATTTTCTTCAGGAAGTGGATCCTCTTCCGGATCCTCCTTCCAATCTTCCCATAATTTTGTTTCTACTACGAACATGTCCCTTTGATCTATGATCTCAAACTCTCGGTGTTTAATGTAATCCATAGTATCCCAAGAGTCTTCTAAGTATAAAAACCCTGGGTTAACTCTTAGCTTCCAATCATAAATCTCTCTCTTATACATTTGTGAGTTTCTTCTAGACTAGACTGAAGGGATCAGGACTTCTAGGGGATACCCCATTCCTAGATCGAATCGAGCCACAAATAACATTTCAGGTAGCTCCTCCTCCATCCCTATCATTGTCACAAACCAAGCTTCTAAAGTAGGTATAGCAATACAACTACTATACATATCTCCAAGATCTTCACTTAGCTTATCTAGTTGGATCTGCCACTGCTTAGTCAATTCGATTCTCCAATCTTCTATTATTTCATCTACGGTCTTATAAATTGAGAAGTGCTCATATTGGAATTGTAGTGATTGCATTCTCAATCTATATCCTATTAGGTCATCCTCATTTCTCATGCAACAAGTATTCCATCTCTGATCCACGTGCTCGAGTATTTTCTGCATTTCATCAAATATGTAAATTTTTGTAAGTTTTAAGTTATTTATTTTCATTCCTAGGTTCTACCTACTCTCCTTAATAATGTAGGTTCTTCCTATCTATAGGGTTGCTAAGTCAATCTCTTAAGACATTAACTCTTAACCCAACTTATCCCTAATTTATATCTTACTTTAACTTAAACCTTTAGCTCTGATACAACAAAAAACTGTCACGCCTCGTAGGATACTCAATTCATGATATCTCGCCATGATTGCTCAGCCTTAACTACACAATCATGAAGCATCTCAAACCAATACAATTTAACTAGTTAAAAACATAATAATTAACTAATCGAATACCTTTGGCATTCCTTTATCTCAAATAAGACCTATTCCACATTCAATGGATACATTATGTATTTCTTAGAAGAGGACCACATTTGGGTCCCATGGAAAAAAAACTACGATCCCTCGAAATTAGATTAAATATTTACAAATCTCCAAGTCCTTGAGTTTAGCAAGTTAAATAAAATATTCTCACTATCTCTCCATTTTACCCTTGTTCCCAAAGTTTTGAGATGATTGTATGATATGCTTATCTCTATAAGATAATCAAGCAATTCCAATTCCGATGTGACAATCCACAATAATCAATTCAAAAAATCAAATAACGAACAATAACATAAAATAAACCCTAAACCTTTATCGGATATGATGCACTAGCAAGAGAGTAGTCTTAGTACGGATTAGTTGATATGACGCAGAACAATCCAATATCATCACTTGCCACAATCTAATGAATTGATAAGAGTATATGAAGAACAAACTTCACTATATAATTCTCAAATGTTCAAAAGTCCCCTAATTCTTACATTGCAAACCTATTTATAGGAAAAAGGAAAACAAAACTCAAAAAGCCACAAACTAAACTGGCTTAAGTACATAAGCTGTTAGCTTTGGCAAAGAAGGCCGCTGGCTTAGGGTGGGAAGGCCACTAGCCTTGGTGTTTTACGTCGCCAACCATGATGGCCGGCCTTGGAGGCAAAGCTGCTGCCCTTGGTGGCTAACTTATCTTCTATGTCATTGGCTTTGAGGCCGGTCCAAAGGGGTAAGCCATCGGCTTTTATGGCCGGCCTAAATGGGTTCTTCGCCGGTTCGTGTGATTTAAATCTTCCTTTAAATGACTTTATAAGTGGCATTATTTGATTCCTATAATCTCCTCGAACCTGTGGAAGATTTGCCCTCAAATTTGATGGTTCTTAGGTTTTAAATGAAATTGCCTGAAAGTCACCTGGATTGAAAACCTTGGTCTATCTATGTCTTGTATTGAAGTCGTGGCTACCTTGAAGACTTCTGAATTTTCTATGACTGTTCCACTATGTTTATTTTGTCTCCCAATTCCTTTTGCCTCACTAATAAAGACTTCCTTTTAGTGGCTTTATTGATCTACTCTTAGGCTTCGTGCACCTCAATTGGTGACATAAGACTCAAAACAACCCATTCACCATCCTTTTAAAACATATAGTTTTTTCTAAACCCATCATGCAGTATACTCTTGTCAAATAACTAAGGCCTACCCAGTAATATATGTGATGTGCACATAGGGAGAACATTGCAATCAACTTCATCTTGGTACTTTTTCCCTATGCTAATTGGAACCTTAGCCTTCTGAGTGACATGCAAACTGTTTCGTTCACTTAACTAGTGTAATTTATAGGGCCTATGCTGTTGACCATAATCACACAAATTTAAAAATCCCTTTTCTACGACTCTTTGTTACGATCAATAAGGCAAGTGCACCTATCATTGTAATAGTATAGAATTGTATTCGGGTATCGTTTCCTCAAGGATCAGCAAGTACCAATAATAACTCTAAACCGACTATCTAACTGCACAAATTCGAGAGATTCAGCTTAAATTAAAAACACTTAACAAAATCTAAAGCAATTAAAACTAACACGATAAATTAAAATCACTAAATTTAATACTTAAGAACATACCCTATCCTTACTACTCCTCTAATTATCATGTAACTTTACCCTTTTTATAAATCAATTAACAAACAGTGGTTATCTCTGAATCTCGGAGTATCTAACACTAAGCCAATATTCTTCCCAAATTCATTAGCTCCTAACCCTAATCGCATTGATAAAGATTCCTCTTTTATCAAAAATCGATTAGAATTGCATTAACACTCTTAAAACCTCAATTAGATCGAATTATCTAATTTAATATAACACGAAAAATTCATGTTCTCTATCCCTAGATTACATATGAATTCTTTTATTCATGTAAGATCTATTTAAACAAGAGATTTTCCAATCATCTTCTAAGAAATCAATGCAAATTCAATGTTGGCCATATATCAAATTAACAAAACACAACGAATAACATGAATAAACTCAAAGATTTCCACTATTCATTAACTATAAAATCAATCCAATGTTACATGACAATTAGAGTTCGTAAGGTTCGAGTATGAAATAAACTAGCCACTCATGGTTTTCAAGATACAACTCAATGAAAAAAATGAAAAAGAACCCCTGTGCATGAACCCTTCGAAAGATGAAGATGAATCCGTTAATGTTACTTTCCTCTCGAAATTCTTCCCAAGCGTTTTGTCTTCCTTCCTATTTTTTTCTATCTCTCTCTGGTGTCCCCTTCAGTCTCCCCCCTTTCCTCTAGAAAAATGAGAATATATATATACATGAAATCCAAAAAATCTCCTGAAACGGTCGACTTTTTCCAAGGACACGGTCTTGACACATGGCTTATACACGGCCGTGCCTTTGAATAGTGTTGGTGTTGACCGTAATCACACAAATTTAAAAATCCCTTTTCTATGACTCTCTGTTACGATCAAATAGGCAAGTGCACCTATCGATTGTAATAGTATAGAATTGTGTTCGGGTATCATATCCTCAAGGATCAACAAGCACCAATAATAACTCTAAACCGACTATCTAACCGCACAAATTCGAGAGATTTGGATTAAATTAAAAAAACTTAACAAAACCTATAGAATTTAAAAATAACACAATAACTTGATTACTAAATCCGATAATTAAGAACATACCCTGCCCTTACTACTCCTCTAATTGTCATGTAACTTCACCCTTTCAATAAATTAGTTAACGAGCAATGGTTATCTCTGAACTGCGGAATATCTAACACTAAGCCAATATTCTTTCCAGATTTATTAGCTCTTAACCATAATTGCATTAATAAAGATCCCTCTTTTATCAAAATAGATTAGAATTGCTTTAACACTCTTGAACCCTCCATCAGGTCGAATTATCTAATTTAACCTAATATGGAGAATTCATGTTCTCTATCCCTAGATTAAATACGAATTCCTTTATTCATGCATGATCTATTCAAACAAGAGATTTTCCTATCAACTTCTAAGAAATCAATGCAAACTCAATGCTGGCCATACATCAAATTAGCAATACTAAATGAACAACATGAATAAATTTAGAGAATTCCACTATTCATTAACTATGCAATCAATCCAATGTTTCATAACAATTAGGGTTCATAAGGTTCGAGTATAAGATAATTTAGCCACTCATGGTTTTCAAATTACAAATCAATGAAGATGAAAAACCCGTGTGCATAAACTCTTCAGAAGAGAAGGATGAATCCGTTGATGTTGCTTTTCCTTTTGGTAAGCTTTCCTCGTCTCTTCCTCTTCTTTCTTTTCTCGTTTTTTCTATCTACTTCAAGTGTCTCTTTGCCTTCTTCTCCTCTTTCTAGAAGAAAATGAGAATATATATAAGCACGGAAGCCCAAAAATCTCTTATAACGGATGACTTTTTCAAGCACACGGTCTCGATACACGGATTATACACAGCCATGCCTTTGAGTAGTGTCAGTAAAACCCATGCAAATAACACATGGTCGTGTACACAACCGTGTATGCTTCTACGGATGTTCCATACTCAACAGATGGCCGTGCCTTCAATCGTGTATTCAACCATGCATGCTTCTGTGGATGTTCCAAGCTCAACACACGGCCATGCCTTCAACCGTGTGTGCTTTTGTGGATGTGTTTCTTTGACACACGGCCGTGCTCTTCCCCTGTTCCTTCCAAAAAGCATTTTTCTTTGTGTTTTCTTATCCGATCTCAATCTAAGTTGATATCTTTTCTCAAAATAGTGGTTTTCAGTCTTGAAACTAAAAATAACATCAATTTATTATCAAAACTCTTCAAAATAACATCAATTTATTACATACACCACTAGAATTCATTAGAAATACAAGTGTTAATTTGTACTTATCAAACTCCCCCAAACTTAAGCGTTTGCTTGTCCTTAAATAGAATAAAGCCAAAGAAAAACCAAGGACAAGATTTTCATTAACTCAACAATCAAGAATTTCTTTTCGCATCATTGATTCTCATGATCTACCTGCAATCTCTACTCAATCCTACCATTAGTTGTTTACAAAATACAAATACCAGAATTCTCAAGACTAATCCAAGTGACTTTAACTAGTACTCTCATCATTTAAACATAAATTCCCAAAAGTGAAACCAAACAAAGATCAATACCAGTAAAGTAGAGTATACTTCCCTCTTAACCACTCCTATAAGTAATGCAATAAAGAGTAAAGGCACATTATATCTACTTATCACCTGAATTTCCCTTTTCTTTAATCCTTTTAAGCAAGATTGGGAGATTTTCCATTAAGTACCTTACTTAGTTAACCGACTCATGTAGCGAACTTTCAATCGATAATCCCGAGCTCATCACTCAAGTTTACAGACGTTATCCTCTTAGCGTAGAGGGCGTCCCTCAGATTTACTTGTTCTAGTCAAGTCAACTATCTATTTTCTTTAACCTGTCAACTGAAATGGTTACCTTGGTCAGTAAGTCCCAGACTAGATGATCTTAGGCTACTGGGTTTTAAGATAACCCTTCGAACCTCTACTATCTCAATTAATTAATTTCAATTATAGCTCAATTAAGTTCAGTTTTCTCGGACTTTTCTCACTACCCTTGTAGCGAGCTTTCAGCCATTGATCCCGAGTTCGTCACCCAAGTCAATAGATGTTATTCCCTCAAAAGGGCACCCCTCAGGCTTAATTACTCGAGTGTATGAGGCCCACTTCTGAACTTTTTCTTTTTTTTTAAGTTCTCATTTCTAATAATTGCGAAATGGGATCACTAAGCTACAAGTATCATCTACGCCTTTACTCAGAATTACAAAACTCACATTAATAGCAAAAGAAAAAGCATACTAAACTTACTAGTGAGCTTGATCCACTCTTAATTCTTATATAAATGCTTAAATAACAAGTAATTCTCTTCCCTTGGATTTCAACTCGTAATTCTAGCAAAGTAGTTATAAAAAAAGATAAAAGAGTAAAAATTTTCAAAATTCCCAAGACTTTTTATCTCAGTAAATCATATAACTAAATCTCAGCAATTCGTGATTATTAGTAATTCATTAAATAAATCTTAAGTGAGGAAACTTTTGAATTTTTTTTATTCATTAACACTTATATTTCATATAACTTCCTTTACTCAGATCCCTCCCCCATACTTAGTGTTAGACATTGTCCCCAATGTCTACATTGAACTACACAACAAGGAAGGAAAATGGGAATAAAGGTGAAAGAGAACTGGACTCCCTTAGATCAAAATCAGAATTGTGCTTCCATTTCCACTTTTCAGAAGTGAGTCAAATGATTAACATTCATGCGCACCGACCATGATTCCTTGAGAAGTACACCAAACATGTGAAACTAAAATCATGTACTCCACCAATCTAACAAAATCTCTACAATTAAAAACCAAAAACCAAAAGAAAAAGATAAAAGCATAAAGAAAGAACAATAAAAGCATATAGAAATATCATCCATCCCTATTTAAATACAAAGTTTTAGCAAAAACAAAATATAAATGAAATTCCACAAAAGGGTTTCGAATAGTTAAGTCCCAACAATTATCCTTCAATCCTTATCCCCATTGTCCGAGTCATCTTGATGTCCGCCTTTTTCCTGTCAAAGAGAAGAACTTGAGGCCCGTGTACGTGGATCGACCCGGACGTCCTCATCGTTAGAACAGTTGCAAGACGCGAAGTCTATCCCAAGCGTCTCACCCAGCTTGATAAAATCGTTCCGAAGGAACCGTTTTAACCTGTTCTGCTTCTTCATCATCTTCTGTTGCTCCTCCTGCAGAGATTGAACCTTAGTAGATAATTCCCGAAGAAGCTCAGTTGATGACCTCCTTGCTCTTGGTTCATGAGGCTCATCCTCTCGAATCTTAGCCTCCTCTTGCACCTCAGGAATAGGATCTCCTTCTAATTCAACTTCCTCATCCCGCTGTAGAACCCTATGCCCCCAACTGATAATAAGCCCATCCGTTAAGTGCACTGACTGTCCCACACAGTCACCGGGTTCCCGAACGGGAAATAACTCTAGGTTCCTCAAAATGCGCGTTATCCATGCTCCTATGAAGACACCTAGACTCCCAGCCTTAGATTGGCGGAGTATGCAAAATGCAGCAAATACCCCTACGTTTACCTTGGTGTGAGAATTCATGCTCCATAACTGAAACGCATCGCGGGCATTCACCACACCCCCAGAATCCGTGCGGCCTGTGGTGGAGCGAGCAAAAATGTAATGCAGTACTCAATAAGACAGCTGACTAAAGGAAGATCCCTTCATAGCAGAAGCATTATATGATAGTTTACCCAAACTGCTCCAATAATCGCTAGGTCGAAATCCTCGAGGAAATGACACAAAGAGTTGGCAGAATTCTTGGCTTTGGAGGAAAGGAGGATCATAAAGATCCATTGCCGCAATGAAGTCTGTCATAGAATATCGCCAATAATCTCCCATGGCCAAAAATTCTACCTCGTTGTCCAACCCTGTGCTAATGCCATCCCAGATAGTAAAAGTAGAGATAAAAGTGAGTGTGATCTCCTTATAAATCTTCTCAATAGCAAGAAGATTCCACTAGGCTTGATCTTGAAGAAGATTCTCACATGCACCCCTAATACCAAAACATTCTAATACTTCCCAATCAATCACGACGTTAGGTCGAATAATTTTCAAGTTTTTGAACTTGTCGTAGATGGGTTTGTGCTCTTGTCTCATCCTAACCGGATAACGAGATGCTCCCCTACTACTACTTGCTTCGTATGATCTTTTTCTCTTTTGTGCTACTGTCTTCGTGTGAGTCATTTGAACAAGAAAATAGAGAAAATGCTCATAACTTCCATTACAACTTATTACATGTATCGCACAATAAGTTGTAATAATGATGAGGAATGGCTATGCATGAGGGAATACGGACTAAAATCAGAGGAAGAAGAGCAAAAAGAATCCAATAATTAAACACACGCCCGTGTATTGTGACATGCACGGGCGTGTCTTTCACAAAAAGGCTTCCCTCCACCGTTCAAAACTACATACCTAAGGAAACGGCCGTGTAAAACCCATTTTTCACAAAATCATCGATAATAAGCTAATAACCACCCACCATGTAACCTAATAACAACCTAGGTTCCACAAAAAATTCACAAAATGAGAATACAAAACCTAGGTTTTAGGGTAAACATGGAAATTGCACAAAATACATCTTGAATCCTAGTATAAATAAATAAAAACATGAGAAAAGATCAATACTAGGAAAGAATCGACCGAAAGATGCAAAAGCCCCCTGAGAAAACTTGAATTACTCTCGAAATCATGCATAAAATGCTGTGTAATCCGAAAAACTTATACGAATGGAGGAAAAATTGCATATTAAAGAAGAATCGAGGGAGAAATATTACCTTTACCGCCTAAAATGGATTCTAGAAAGTATGAAATAGAGGATGGAGAAGGAGTGAATTGATATGGAGAGGATAGTTGAAAATGAAAATAAAAGAAAAAAAAATTGGAGGGTTTCGAAATAAAAGAACCGGCCATGCTAGAAAGGCATGGTCTGAAACACGGCTATATACATGGCCGTGTGTCTGTGTTTTTTAACTCAGATACACGGTTAACTACACGGGCGTGTGTGTGCCCATGTGGTTTCTCCCAAACACACACCCATGGTACACGGCCGTGTGTCATAGACGTGTATCATTCTATGGATTTATTTTTTTTTACACGGCCGTGTACACGGTCGTGTATTCCCATGAAACTTGAAAAATGTTCAACTTACCTCCTTTTTGCATGCCTTACTCTCCTTTCATGCATTAGATCCGCAAAAGACGGAATTTTCTGCCATGTTAATGCAAAAAATAATAGAGAATAATTGAATGGATTAAAGAAAGAAAAACTTTACCTAAAGAAATGCATGGGTTGCCTCCCATCAAGCGCTTTTGGTTAATGTCGTTTGCTCGACAGAATGAAATTGCACCTGATTAATTCACAAGAGGGTGGAGTCTAAACTCCTCTTGGTCCTCTTTTTCTCCTTGATTCCCAAAATATAGCTTCAATCATTGCCCATTTACCTTGAAGGTATGTCCACTTGGGTGTTCCAATTCCACTGCTCCATGAGGGGAGATTTTTATCACCTTAAACGGCTCGGACCACTTCGATCTCAACTTACTTGGGAAAAGCTTCAGTCGCGAATTGAATAAGAGAACATGATCTCCCTTACGGAATTGTTTCAGATGATGAATCCGCATGTCATGATATCTCTTCATCCTCTCCTTATAAACTCGCATGTTACATAAGCCATTGCACGCCATTCATCAAGTTCATTCAGTTGAAACTTTCTCTTCTTACCAGCGGCTTCTAAGTCCATGTTTAGAGTACGCAAAGACCAGAAAGCTCTATGTTCTAACTCCACTGGCAGATGGCAAGCTTTCCTAAACACTAGTTGGTATGGGGTGGTACCTAAAGGAGTTTTGAAGGCTATCCTATTGGCCCACAACGCATCGTCTAATTTTTCCGACCAATCTCTTCGGTGATGCTCCACTATCTTCTCTAGAATCCTTTTAAGCTTATGGTTAGAAACTTCTACTTGACCACTCATCTGTGGGTGATAGGGGGTTGCTAATCTATGGGTGACCCCATATTGCTTTAGCACCTTCTCCAATTGCACATTACAGAAATATGTTCCCCTGTCACTAATTAAAGCTCGTGGTGTTCCAAACTTAGAGAAAAGTTTCTTTAAGAACTTTACCACTACTCTAGCATCATTGGTGGGCAAAGATTAGGCCTCTACCCATTTAGACACATAATGGCATCATTGGTGGGCAAAGATTGGGCCTCTACCCATTTAGACACATAATCCACCACCACAAGCATATACTTATTCCTGAAAGAATTGGGGAAGGGTCCCATGAAATCAATCCCCCACATGTCAAAAACCTTACACTCCAATATGAAATTTTGGGGCATTTCATCACGTTTTGACATACTCCCCACTCGTTGGCATCTATCACAAGTCTTTAGAAAGTTGAAGGAATCCTTGAATATAGTTGGCTAATAAAATCCTGATTCCAAAATCTTGTAGGCTATCCAATTCACACTATAATGACCGCCAGTTGGCCCCGGTGTGACAGTGCTTTAAAATCTCCTGCCCTTCTTACTCGGATACACATCGTCTAATCACTTGATCTGCACAGACACAGAACAAGAATGGTTCCTCCCAATAATAGTGCTTTAACTCAGCAAAGAAATGCTTCTTTTGCTGAGAAGTTTTGTCAGTAGGGAGTACTTTACAGACAAGGTAATTTGCAAAATCAGCAAACCAAGGTTCTGAGGTGTTACTTACCTTGTTAATCTGATAGAGTCCTTCCTCTAGAAAAGTATCATCAATATCCTTTTCATTCAGCTTCTCCAATTTCGGGTTCTCCAATTGAGATAGATGATCAACAGCTAGGCTTTCAGCTCCCTTTTTGTCTCGAATCTCCAAATCGAATTCTTGTAGAAGCAAGATCCATCGAATGAGTTGCGGTTTCACATCTATATTGGATAATAAGTACCTGAGAGCTGAATGGTCAGTGTAAACAATTACCTTAGACAAAATTAAATAAGACCGAAACTTGTCAAAAGTAAAAATTACAGCAAGAAGTTCCTTTTCGGTCGTAGTGTAGTTCTCTTGGGCACCTGTGAGGGTCTTACTAGCATAGTAAATAGGCTGAAAATGCGTATCCCTCCTTTGTCCCAAAACCGCTCCAACAGCGAAATCACTTGCGTCACACATTAATTTGAAAGGAAGATCCCAATCAGGAGCCACCATGATAGGTGCTTGGGTTAACTTTTCCTTAAGCATATTAAACGCTTGAAGGCATTCACTAGTGAATTCATAAGGCATGTCCTTTTCTAATAGCCGTGTTAGAGGACGAGCTATTTTAGAGAAATCTTTAATGAATCTTCTATAGAAACTGGCATGCCAAGGGAAACTCCTAATGGCTCTAACAGAAGAAGGTGGTGGAAGTTTTGCAATTGTATCCACCTTTGCACTATCCACTTTGATTCCTCTATGAGAGATTTTATGCCTTAGAACAATGCCCTCCTTCACTATGAAGTGACATTTCTCCCAACTTAAAACTAGATTTGTCTCTTCACATCGAATCAAAACTTTTTCCAAGTTAATGAGACAATCATCAAAAGAATCACCAAATACGGAGAGATTGTCTATAAACGCCTCCATAATGTCTTCCACTAAGTCCTCAAAGATGGCTAGCATATACCGTTGGAAAGTCGCTGGTGCATTGCATAGCCCGAAAGGCATACGCCTGTACGCGAAAGTACCATAAGGACAAGTGAACGTGGTCTTTTCCTGATCCTTCGGAGCAATTGGAATTTGGAAATACCTTAACATTCCATCTAAAAAACAGTAATATAGATGTCCTGCCAACCTCTACAACATCTGGTCTAAAAAAGGAGAAGGAAATGATCCTTGCAAGTTGCTTCATTAAATCTTCTATAATCTATGCACACTCGCCATCCCATTACAGTTCTCATGGGTATGAGTTCGTTTCTTTCATTGGGTACCATAGTCATTCCTCCTTTTTTTGGTACCACTTATATAGGGCTGACCCAAAAACTGTTAGAGATAGGATATTGATCCACGCAAAAAGAGATATAAAATGAGCGTGAATAAATACCGGCAAGTGTACCGGATCGGATCAAGTAATATAGTGAGAGAAGAGTGTCGAACCACGAAGATTGATTAAGTAATAGACCTTTATCAATTTCTACTATTATTTAGGCAATGATGTTTGATGAGAATTGAATGAATTATGCTAAATGCTCAAAAAGAGGATTATGTTTAAAAAATGATAAATTGATGGTGGGAAATAGAATCCACCCTAATTCTACTAATCATATTGCCTTCATGTTATAATAACTCATAGCTATATGGATTTTCACAAGAAATTAACAAAACCTTAATCCTTTATCAAGTGTTAAAGTAATGTTACCTCAATTTAATTTAATAGCTCCCGCTCATTCAAATCAAATGAGGATTCTAATTCACAATCATAAATTTCACAATTATATGATTGCCTAATATCTTTAAAATAATTTCTCCTAATCCCTTAGTGAAAACTTTAATAAAAATATTGCATGAAACACTTAGGTCAATTTCTAATAAAATTCAATAACGCTGCTTCCAGATGAATTATTAAATCTTACTTAGGAATTCCTGATAAAACCTAAATTTCTCTTTCGAGTCATTTACATTTCTATGCATTGATTTCAATTACAAAATACAATTCATAGTAGGACTTCTTATATGAAAATTCCGCATATCTACATTTCCTATAACATGAATACAATGATCATTTTAGTTTGAATTATGGCTTCATCATGTTTCCCACAAGGATGATTTAGAACATTATAGTATGAATGTAAAAACAATTGAAATAAATAGATGTAATGGAATTCATATTGAACAACAAGAATAAACTAATAAATGGCATAAAAGAAAGTAAAGTAAATGAAACAATAGCTATAATCTTCAAGAACTTCAATCTTCCAAAATGATTCCTCGAATTCTTCAATTGAAAGCAAACTTCAGCAAAATAACTTTCTTTCTTCAAACTAAAAATTGGAATAACATGAAATGTAAAGGAATTAAAGAAAATATAAAATCCTAAAGTTTCTAAGGGAATTCTAATAATTTCAAAGAAGGACAAATGATGCTAAACAAAGAGTCAAAACAAAAGAATTCTAAAACAAAAGGGGATGCCTCCAAGGTTCACACAAGGGGCCTATTTATAGATCAAAAGAGGAGGGGGATAAGCTTGATCTGATGAGGAGTTGAGTCAGCAAATTAATTAAGATACAATTTTGGAGAGATTTTCGCAATGGATATCCGGGGAGTAATGAAGGCCGGCTCAAGGCCGGCCTAAGGCCGGCGACCTTTCGTGCAATCCTCCGCTCGCTTCTTCAATTTTGTAAAAAACTCCTCCAATTAACTTGTAATTTACTTTTGGGTCCTCAGAACCTGAATTTTCAGAATAAACACCATTAAATATCATTTCTTTATATTTTCTTATAATATTGAAATAAATTTAATATAAGTCCAAAAGAAAATATAAGTATAATGTGATCTTATCAACATCCCCACACTTGAACTTTTGCTTGTCCTCAAGCAAAATAATTGATTTAAACAAGAGAAATCCATCATTAAACTTCTGGTGCCCATTGTTCTGATCATACTGAAATTTGTAACTAGTATATCTAGTTGAAATTTAGTAGTTAATCTAAATACAACTGATTTTTAATCCCAGTGTTTAACAATAAAAAATAATACTTAGTCCCTAAGGAAAAACATTCATTTAAACTTCATTGGTTATTAGCAAGTATAATCTCCCTCAATTTTACTCCTCTAAACAAGATAACAAGAAGTGAAAGCATATGGTATCCATTTTTACCTAGAATTTCTCCCTTTTTTTTTTATTTGCCTTAATTGACAGCGGAGTGAGACTTCACTCTTCTGAGGGACCAAAGCTCGCCCATGTCAACCTGGCTTTCATTAAGGTACTAAATTTTTGCCTTTCCGCCCTTCTCGTTATTGTGAGTTCATTGAGTTGGCACATCCTAGGCTCATCGCCTAAGTGACCAGGTTTTAAGGGACCCCTACGAACTCTTCCTCACACTAACATTTAAGATTGGATACTCGTAACTCACTTTCCTGAGTGATTGGAGTAAAGGCTCCTTTTTTTTTTTTTTAAGGGATACTAAGTAAAATATTTCCTTTACCTCTTTCACTAGGTGTTAAGGTATTCTCAAAGAAATTTCAAGAGAGATTTATCCCAACCAATTTTTCCTTGAAGTAAACTTGCTTGTTTTTTTCAACTTAAGGACTCAATCTCAAGTTCAAAGGCTAAACATAGGGTAAACCCTGTTCTCTAGAGATTTTACTATTAAATTTTAACTATGTAAACTAGTCACAACAGTTGGTAAGTAGGGCACCAATCTAAGTCAATTTCAGGATTTCATTGATGATAAACACTTAAGGACATAAATAAAGCATGGGATTTGTAAGCTCATGATGTGTGCAATCATTATACTTCTACATTTATAATCCCTTCCCCATACTTAAATTGGACAATGTCCTCATTGTTCCTAATATAGCACAAAATTAAGGAAAAGGATATCAATGCAAAAATTGAAATACTGGTACTTCCCTAGTGTAAAATTGTTCATCAGGAAGAAAATTCCTCCCAAAATGTCTGTCATCCTTGGAGTGTCTTGAATGCATCGGCGGCTCTTATCCAGCCTTGAATTTTTTTTTTTTTGGAACGAAATTAAAACACTAGTGTATATACTTATTGAGCATGGGCTGCCTCCCATGAAGCGCTTAGTTTATAGTCGCTAGCCCGACTTTTCCAGTTCAAGTTCTCGAATCTTCTAAATCCACAATTGTGGCAGTTCTATCTACATGTTCCCCTTCATAGTAATGTTTGAGAAGATAACCGTTTACCTTGAAAGTATGGTTGTCTTCTGCCTTCAACTCAACTGCACCATAAGGAAACACATTAACAATTTCAAATGGTCCAGACCATCATGATTTCAACTTACCTGGGAATAGCTTCAATCGAGAGTTGTACAATAAGGCTCTTTGACCAGGCAAGAAGTCTCGCTGTAAGATGTTCTTATCATGCCATCGCTTTGCTCTCTCCTTGTAAATTCTCGCATTTTCATATGCTTCCTCTCTCATCTCGGCCATTTGATTCAATTGGAGCAACCTCTTTTCACTTGCAGCTTGCAACTCAAAGTTAAGGTATTTTATGGCCCAGTATGCCTTGTGCTCAAGCTTACGGGTAGGTGAAATGATTTACCATAAACAACCTTGTAGGGGGACATTCCAATAGGTGTTTTAAAAGCTGTTCTATAAGCCCACAATGCATCATCAAGTTTTAAAGACCAATCCTTTCGGGATGCATTGACAGTTTTCTCTAAGATTCGCTTAATTTCCCTATTGGATACCTCAACCTGTCCACACATTTGTGGATGATAAGGGGTGGCAATTTTGTGAGTAACTCCATATTTTAATAATAATTTCTCAAATTGCCTGTTACAAAAATGTGTTCCCCCATCACTTATTATAGCTCTAGGTACCCCAAATCTTGAAAATATATTCTTTTTCAAAAATTTAATGACAACCCTACTGTCATTAGTTTGTAGAGCAACTGCCTCTACCCATTTCGAAACATAATCAACAGCTAAAAGAATATATTTGTTTGAAAATGATGAGGGAAAAGGACCCATAAAGTCGATTCCCCAAACGTCAAAAAGTTCAATTACAAGTATATTATTTTGTGGTAATTCATGTCTTCTTGAAATATTGCCAGTCCTTTGGCATTGAGCACAAGTCATAATGAAGTTCCTGCAATCATGAAACAAACTGGGCCAATAAAATCCGCAAGATAAAATTTTTGCTGCCGTTTTTTCCATACCAAAGTGACCTCCTACCTCTCTAGAATGACAATGCTGTATAATGCTAAGCTGTTCACTTTCAGGTACGCATCGTCTAATTATTTGGTCAGCATAATTTTTAAAGAGATATGGTTCATCCCAAAAATAAAACTTCACATCATGTAAAAATTTCTTTTTCTGTTGGTAGGATAAACCATATGGAGTGATTTTGCTAACCAAATAATTAACGATATCAGCACACCAAGGTAATCCTTGAACTTCTACTACATGCAATTGTTCATCAGGGAACTTTTCATTAATAGGTGAATAATAAAAAAAATTAGATTCCAGACGAGATAAATGATCAGCCACCACATTTTCAATTCCCTTCTTATCTTTAATTTCCAGGTTAAATTCTTGCAGTAGTAGAATCCATCAAATTAACCTAGCTTTAGCATCAACTTTAGCAAATAAATACTTAAGGGCAGCATGGTTAGTATATACTATGATTTTAGAACCTATTAGGTAAGGCCAGAATTTATCGCATGCAAATATAACTGCTAAAAGTTCTTTTTCAGTTGTGGCATAATTCCTTTGGGCCTCATTTAAGGTTCTACTCGCATAGTATATTACATGAAATGACTTATCTTTTCTTTGCCCAAGTACCGCTCTAACAGCATAGTCGCTGGCATCGCACATCAACTCGAAGGGAAGCTCCCAATCAGGTGCAACAATCACTGGTGCAGTAGTGAGCTTCTCCTTCAATAGATTAAATGCCTGCAAACAATTATCATAAAAAACAAAGGCAGAATCTTTTTCTAGTAAATTACAAAGAGGTCTTGAGATTTTAGAGAAGTCCTTGATAAATCTCCTGTAGAAGCCATCATGTCCCAAGAAGCTTCTGATTCCTTTCACTGTAGTAGGTGGTGGTAGCTTCTCTATCACCTCTACTTTTGCCCTGTCAACCTCAATTCCCTGCTTAGATACTTTGTGCCCTAAGACTATTCCCTCTCTTACCATGAAATGGCATTTTTCCCAATTAAGAAGCAGATTAGTTTCCTTGCATCTCTTAAGCACACATCCTAAATTTGTTAGACATGTTTCGAATGACTTCCCAAAAACAGAAAAATCATCCATGAATATTTCAATGAAATTTTCTATCATGTCAGAAAATATGGACATCATGCATCTTTGAAATGTAGCGGGTGCATTATAAAGACCAAAGGGCATTCTCCTAAAAGCAAATGTGCCATAGGGACAAGTAAAGGTGGTTTTCTCCTGGTCCTCGGGTGCTATATGGATTTGATTGTAACCAGAATAACCATCTAAAAAGCAGTAATAATCATGCCCTACAAGTTTTTCTAACATCTGATCTATAAAAGGTAGGGGGAAATGATCTTTGCGGGTAGCATCATTCAGTTTTCTATATTCTATACAGACTTTCCAACCAGTTACAATGCGAGTGGGAATTAATTCATTAGCCTCATTTTGTACTACAGTCATACCACCTTTTTTTGGTACAACTTGGATAGGACTAACCCATTTACTATCAGAAATTGGAAAAATAATGCCTGCATCTAACAATTTAAGCACTTTTTTTTTACAACTTCCTTAAGAGTTGGGTTAAGTCTTCTTTGTGGTTGTACTATAGGTTTACACTCAGCTTCAAGAAATATCCTATGAGTACAAATTGAAGGGCTAATTCCCTTAATATCAGCAATGGTCCACCCGATAGCTTCCTTATGTTCTCTTAGAACATCCAAAAGTTGTTGGTCTTGATCACCTGTCAAAGAAGAAGAAATGATTATTGGCAAAGTATCATTTGTTCCAAGATAAGCATACTTTAAATGACCAGGCAAAGGTTTAAGTTCAAGCACCGGGGGTTGTGTCAATGACGGCATCGGTTTCTTCTCAGTGGTGCCCAGCTCCTCATAGTGTCGAGTCTTGAATTCATAAACTTGTTCAGTATGTTCTTCTCGGGGTTCATCCTCATCATCACTCCAATTATCTAAATCCCTAAGGACTGACTCCATCGTGTCCATACCTACATTCTCTTCCATGAACTCAAAGGAAAGCTCATCAACACTATCAATAATGTAACAGGATTTACAGTCATCAAATTTCTTTGTAGCCTCATACACATTAAACGTGACTTGTCCATCCATAACTCTCAAAGTAAGCTTACCTTGTTCCATATCAATCAATGCCTTACCTGTTGCCAGGAATGGTTTTCCTAAGATCATGGGTACCTCTCTATCTTCTTCCATTTCCAAGACTATAAAGTCAACTGGAAAGATGAATTTGTCCACTTTTACTAGGACATTCTCCACTATACCCTTTGGGTACTTGACACTTCTATCCGCAAGTTGTAAGATGACGTGCGTCTCCTTACATTCTCCAAGTCCTAGTTTTCTGAAAATGGACAGAGACATTAAATTTATACTTGCACCAGAGTCTATAAGTACTTTATCAAAATGAAAATTACCAATAGTGCAAGGAACAGTAAAACTTCCCTGATCTCTTTGTTTTCATGGCAAATTGGATAAATTCTTTTGTAAGATCATAGAACATTCCCCTGTAAGCATCACTGGTTCATTCCCTTCAATCTTCCTCTTCTTTGTGAGTAAATCCTTCATGAACCTAGCATATGATGGCATCTGCTGAAGTGCCTCTGCAAAAGGAATGTTAATTTACAATTTTTTAAAGACTTCTAAAAATTTAGCAAATTGTGAATCCAATTGCTGTTGCCTCAGCCTTCCTGGGAAAGGAATAGGAGGAACATATGCTTGCACTTTTGGTGAATTTTGCTTTGGTTCCTCTTCCTTTTGTTTCCCTTTATCTTTCTCTAGGTTAACCTCCTCTTCCTCAAGTTTCTTATCAACCAATTCCTTACCACTTCTTAGCATAATAGCATTTACACCCTTAGGATTCTACTCAGTATTACTAGGTAAAGACCCAGATGGTCTATTACTCAACTGTTGAGACATTTGACTAAGCTGATTTTCAAGATTCCTAATGGTGGCTTGTTGATTTTGCAACATTGTGTCAGTCTTCTGCATATAACTTATCATGAGTTCTTCCATTTTAGACTAACCTTGCTGAGAAGAGGTATTATGATTAGGATATTGTTGATGGGGAGTATTATGATTAGGACCTTGCTTTTGAAATCCAGGGGGTTTAAGTGCATTGTTATCATTTCTCCATGAGAATTTTGGATGATTATGCCACCCTGGATTGTAGGTGTTTGAATAAGGTCCTTGATTTCCTCTTTGGAAATTGTTGACAAAATTTACTTGCTTTCTATGGGATGAGGAGGAAAAGTTTCCAGAAGGGCACTCAAGAGTTGAGTGTGGTCCTGAGCATAACTCACAACAAGAAATTTGATTAACATTAAAAGATGGTGTAGAGGTGAGTTTACTTACTTGAGCGGTAAGAGCAGAAATCTGAGCTGTTAAGGTGTCCATGTCATTGACAGATGCTACTCTAGACTTACCTCTTTCATTTTGCCAATTATGTGCACTAGAGGCCATTTCATCTATCAAAGCACTAGCCTCTTCATATGTCTTACTCATTAGTGCACCACCAGAAGCAGCATCTACTAGAGATCTCAATGTATCATCTAAACTGAGATAGAATATCTCAATAAGGAGATTATCCGGTAATCCATGATGGGGGCATTTTCTAATTGCCTCCTTGAATCTTTCCCATGCTTCATACAATGATTCACCACTAAACTTAGTGAAGTTTGTGATGTCATTTCTTAACCTAGCAGTTCTAGCAGGTGGAAAAAATCTCCTTAAAAATTTAGATGACAGATCAACCCAAGTGGTTACAGAGTCTTGTGGCAATGAATTGTACCAAGCCCTAGCTTTTTCTCTAAGTGAAAATGGAAAAAGTTGTAGCCTAATTACATCATCAGATACATTATTCATTTTCACTGTATTACAATATTGAAGAAATACTGCAATATGCTCATCAGGACTCTCATTTGGATATCCTCCAAATTGATTTGATTGAACCATTTGAACGAGTGCTAGTTTTAATTCAAAATTGTTAGCCTGAATTGTTGGTCTTCTTATTGCAGGACCTGAAACAACAGGTATCGTGTATTCCCGAAGTGCTCTACCAACACCCTGAATCCGATTGTTGTTCTCATCTGCCATGTTCTCTTCTTCCTTTCTTCTCTGCTCTCTTCTAAGTTGTCGCAAGGTGCGTTCTATCTCAAGATTAATTGGTAGAAGTTCAGCACTTCTACTCTTGCGCATAAAAAGAACCTCAAAGAGAACAGGAAACGATCACACAATGAAAAAAAAATAAAATAAAATAACAAAATAATTGCGCCTAAATTAACAATAGAATCTGAAGATGGTATAATATTAATCAATCCCCGGCAACAACGCCAAAAACTTGATCTACGCAAAAAGAGATATAAAATGAGCGTGAATAAATACCGGCAAGTGTACCGGATCGGATCAAGTAATATAGTGAGAGAAGAGTGTCGAACCACGAAGATTGATTAAGTAATAGACCTTTATCAATTTCTACTATTATTTAGGCGATGATGTTTGATGAGAATTGAATGAATTATGCTAAATGCTCAAAAAGAGGATTATGTTTAAAAAATGATAAATTGATGGTGGGAAATAGAATCTACCCTAATTCTACTAATCATATTGCCTTCATGTTATAATAACTCATAGCTATATGGATTTTCACAAGAAATTAACAAAACCTTAATCCTTTATCAAGTGTTAAAGTAATGTTACCTCAATTTAATTTAATAGCTCCCGCTAATTCAAATCAAATGAGGATTCTAATTCATAATCATAAATTTCCCAATTATATGATTGCCTAATATCTTTAAAATAATTTCTCCTAATCCCTTAGTGAAAAATTTAATAAAAATATTGCATGAAACACTTAGGTCAATTTCTAATAAAATTCAATAACGCTGCTTCCAGATGAATTATTAAATCTTACTTAGGAATTCCTGATAAAACCTAAATTTCTCTTTCGAGTCATTTACATTTCTATGCATTGATTTCAATTACAAAATACAATTCATAGCAGGACTTCTTATATGAAAATTCCGCATATCTACATTTCCTATAACATGAATACAATGATAGTTTTAGTTTGAATTATGGCTTCATCATGTTTCCCACAAGGATGATTTAGAACATTATAGTATGAATGTAAAAACAATTGATATAAATAGATGTAATGGAATTCATATTGAACAACAAGAATAAACTAATAAATGGCATAAAAGAAAGTAAAGTAAATGAAACAATAGCTATAATCTTCAAGAACTTCAATCTTCCAAAATGATTCCTTGAATTCTTCAATTGAAAGCAAACTTCAGCAAAATAACTTTCTTTCTTCAAACTAAAAATTGGAATAACATGAAATGTAAAGGAATTAAAGAAAATATAAAATCCTAAAGTTTCTAAGGAAATTCTAATAATTTCAAAGAAAGACAAATGATGCTAAACAAAGAATCAAAACAAAAGAATTCTAAAACAAAAGGGGATGCTTCCAAGGTTCACACAAGGGGCCTATTTATAGATCCAAAGAGGAGGGGGATAAGCTTGATCTGATGAGGAGTTGAGTCAGCAAATTAATTAAGATACAATTTTGGAGAGATTTTCGCAATGGATATCCGGGGAGTAATGAAGGCCGGCTCAAGGCCGGTGGCCTTCCATGCAATCCTCTGCTCGCTTCTTCAATTTTGTAAAAAACTCCTCCAATTAACTTGTAATTTACTTTTGGGTCCTCAAAACCCGAATTTTCACAATAAACACCATTAAATATCATTTCTTTATATTTTCTTATAATATTGAAATAAATTTAATATAAGTCCAAAAGAAAATATAAGTATAATGTGATCTTATCAGATATATTAACCCTACATCCATGAATTTGATCACCTCTTTCTTCACAACCTCCCATATATTAGGGTTTAACCTCCTCTGTGGTTGCACCACTGGTTTGAAATCATCCTTAAGAAAAATCTTATGGGTGCAAAACGAAGGACTAATACCCCGAATATCAGAAATCTTCCAAGCGAGAGCACACTTGTGCTCCCTCAAGACCCCCAATAGGATATCCTTTTGTTCCCTTGTCAAACCAGCAGCAATAATGACAGGGATTTTAGAATTAGCCTCCAGATATTCTTGGAGTTGCTTCAACTCGAGTTCTGGGCGTTCCTCAACCGATGGTTTTAGCCTTCTTTCCTCACTAGATACTATCTTCTCAAACCCTCTTTTACACACTACCTCCTCACAAGCATTCAATTGAGCCATCACATTCTGAATATCAAAGTTCTCACACTCTTCTCCTCTAGTTGTTGTCAAACTAAATTCCAAAAGGTCACGGCATAACAATTCTTGTATAGAACTCATCACAGACATATCAACACAGTCAATAGCATAGCAAGAATCATCAGCACTTAAAGATTGTTTTAGAGCTGCTGGAATTGTCACAGTCAACTCATCTTCTCCCACTCTCAGAGCCAGTTTCCCATCAGTAACATCTATCATCGCTCGTGCAGTAGCAAGGAATGGTCGTCCCAAGATTAGGGGGACCTCTACATCTGCATCCATGTCCAAGATAACAAAGTCAACAGGAAAAATTAACTTTTCTACTTTACTAGGACGTCTTCTATAATTCCATTGGGAAATTTGACCGAGCGATCAGCCAGCTGCAAACTCATCCTTGTGGGCTTTGGCTCACCAAGTTTGAGCTTCCTAAACAATGAATATTGCATCAAGTTTATACTTACCCCAAATTCTGCCAAGGCTCTCTCCACAAGCAGTTCACCAATTAGGCATGGAATAGTAAAACTGCTTGGATCCTTGAGTTTCTTAAGCAACTTATTATGCAAAATAGCTAAACATTCTACTCCAATGACTGCAGTAGAAACCTCTTCCAGCCATTTCTTGTTTGACAGCAAATCCTTCAAGAACTTTGCGTACCTGGGCATCTGCGCAAGAGCTTCCACAAACGGTATATTAATATGCAATTGTTTAAACAGATCTAAAAACTTACCGAAGTGTTCTTGCTCTTTATCTTTTTTCAAGTGGCTCGGATATGGAATTAGAGGCTTGTAGGGCTGAACTGTTGATGTCTTGGCCTTTCCTAAATCTTCCTCTTTATCAAGCTCCTTTTCCTTACCCTGTCCTTATCTTGTCTAACCTTAACCTCTTGTTCTTGTACAACCCCTAGCACTCCAATGGTGTTAGAATGCAATTCCCTTCCACTCCTAAGGGTCACTGCCTTCACCTGCTCCCTTGGATTAGGTTCCATGTTCCTAGGTAAGGACCTTTGTGGTCTCTTTGATAACATTTTTGCAATCTGACCCACCTGGTTTTCCAGATTGTGAATGGAAGCCTCGTGATTTCTTAAAGCAGTATCTGTAGCTTGCTGGCGCTGCTCTGAGGTTTGAATGAACTTGGAAATCATATCCTCCAGATTGGACTTCTTTTCAATAAAAGGTGGTGGAAAAGGCCTTTGGAATCCAAGAGCAAGTGCATTACCCCGAGGAATTGGTGGATTACTCCATGAAAAATTAAGGTGATTGCGCCATCTTGGATTATATGTGTTGCTGTAAGGGTTGTTCCGAGATTGCATAGGATTGCTAACATAATCAACTTGCTCCATATAATCATGAGCCATTGATGCGGTTGATTGCTCAGTTGGAAAATATTGGGGTGACTCAGATATTGCCATCCCATCAACCTTTTTGGCTAGAGCATCAACCTTTGCTACAAGGGTGGTCATCATTTCAACTTCATAGATCCCTGCTGCTCTTTGCCTTGTCCTACCATTACTCCACTGATGGTTATTCTTTGCCATGTTTTCAAACAGCTGTAGAGACTCCTCAGGAGTCTTCACATTAATTGTACCACCAGCAGCAGCATCAATGGTTTGTCGCGTTGGATAATCAAGCCCGTTATAGAAGGTGGAGACTTGTAACTAATTGGGCATTTGATGATGTGGGCACCGCCTGAGCAATTCCTTAAACCTTAACCAAGATTCATGAAGGGGCTCATTATCCATCTGAGTAAATGATGTGATATCATTTCTCAGTTTGGCCATTTAGAAGGCGGGAAATAGTAGTCTAAGAATGTTTCCGCCAACTGGGCCCAAGTTGTGATGGAGTTCCGATCTAAGGAGTTGAACCACTACCTTGTTTTTCCCCTCAATGTGAAAGGAAAAAGACTCAACTTCAAAGCTTCATCTGTCACCCTGTTTTGTTTAACTATTTCACAGATGTCTAGAAACATCTGGATGTGAGCATGGGGGTCCTCATCAACTAAACCATCGAACTGGCATTGATTATGGATCATGTTCATTGTAGAGGCTTTGACTTCAAAATTGTTGGTGTTTATTGCAGGTCTAATTATACAAGATCCTGTGCTATCCAATGTAGGTCTGGCATAATCAACCATCGTTCGACATTGATCTACCATTTCTGCAACTGAATTCTCACCCTCACTAGAATGCAATTCCTCTTCACCTAATTGCTAATTTTCAAAAACTGGATTTCCCACAGCTCGTTCAAAGGCACTCCTCAACCTTCTTCTGGATGTCCGCTCAATCTCTAAATCAAAAGCAAAAAGTTTAGATGAAGAGCTCCTTGTCATAAACCACAAAGAAAATAAAGGGAAAATTAGTTACCTCCAAAAGAATGAATGAAACACAACAAATACTAAAGAATAAATGGTTAAAGTAGTCAGCGTTGAGCTTTCTTAATATCGCCAATCCTTGGCAACGGTGCCAAAAACTTGGTGTTAACCATAATCACACAAATTAGAAAATCCCTTTTCTATGACTCTTTGTTACAATCAAATAGGTAAGTGCACCTATCGATTGTAATAGTATAGAATTGTGTTCGGGTATCGTATCCTCAGGGATTAGCAAGCACCAATAATAACTCTAAACCGACTATCTAACCGCATAAATTCGAGAGATTCAGATTAAATTAAAAACACTTAACAAAACCTATAGCAATTAAAAATAACACAATAACTTGATTACTAAATCCGATAATTAAGAATATACCCTACCCTTACTACTCCTCTAATTGTCATGTAACTTCACCCTTTCAATAAATTAGTTAACAAGCAATGGTTATCCCTGAACCGCAGAGTATCTAACATTAAGCCAATATTCTTTCCAAATTTATTAGCTCCTAACCCTAACCACATTAATAAAGATCCCTCTTTTATCAAAATAGATTAGAATTGCATTAACACTCTTGAACCCTCCATCAGGTTGAATTATCTAATTTAACCTAATACGGAAAATTCATGTTCTCTATCCCTAGATTACATACGAATTCCTTTATTCATGCATGATCTATTCAAACAAGAGATTTTCCAATCAACTTCTAAGAAACCAATGCAAACTTAATGTTGGCCATACATCAAATTAGCAATACTAAATGAACAACATGAATAAATTCAGAGAATTCCACTATTCATTAACTATGCAATCAATCCATTGTTACATGATAATTAGGGTTCATAAGGTTCGGGTATGAGATAATTTAGCCACTCATGGTTTTCTAGTTACAAATCAATGAAGATGAAAAACCCATTGATAAGATCACATTATACTTATATTTTCTTTTGGACTTATATTAAATTTATTTCAATATTATAAAGAAAATATAAAGAAATGATATTTAATGGTGTTTATTGTGAAAATTCAGGTTTTGAGGACCCAAAAGTAAATTACAAGTTAATTGGAGGAGTTTTTCACAAAATTGAAGAAGCGAGCGGAGGATTGCACGGAAGGCCGCGGGCCTTAGGCCGGCTTACATTCAAGGCCGCCGGCCTTGATCCGGCCTATATTAAACTGGCCTAAAAAAAAAACATTAAAGCCGTTGGCCTTAAAGCAGGCCTACATTCAAGGCCGCCGGCCTTGAGCCGGCCTTTATTACTCCCCGGATATCCATTGCGAAAATCTCTCCAAAATCGTATCTTAATTAATTTGCTGACTCAACTCCTCATCAGATCAAGCTTATCCTCCTCCTCTTTGGATCTATAAATAGGCCCCTTGTATGAACCTTGGAGGCATCCCCTTTTTTTTTAGAATCCTTTTGTTTTGATTCTTTGTTTAGCATCCTTTGTCTTTCTTTGAAATCATTAGAATTCCCTTAGGAACTTTAGGATTTTATATTCTCTTTAATTCCTTTACATTTTATGTTATTCCAAATTTTAGTTTGAAGAAAGAAGGTTATTTTGCTGAAGTTTTCTTTCAATTGAAGAATTCGAGGAATCATTTTGGAAGATTGAAGTTCTTGAAGATTATAGCTATTGTTTCATTTACTTTATTTTCTTTTATGCCATTTATTAGTTTATTCTTGTTGTTCAATATGAATTCCATTACACCTATTTATTTCAATTGTTTTTATGCAATTCATACTATAATGTTCTAAATCATCCTTGTGGGAAACATGATGAAGCCATAATTCAAACTAAAATGATCATTGTATTCATGTTATAGGACATATAGATATGCAGAATTTTCATATAAGAAGTCCTGCTATGAATTATATTTTGTAATTGAAATCAATGCATAGAAATGTAAATGACTCGAAAGAGAAATTTAGGCTTTATCAGGAATTCCTAAGTAAGATTTAATAATTCATGTAGAAGCATCTGATGGGTGTCAAATCCAACAAAAATAAAACCTACTCCTAGACAATTATATGATTTGCATATAGTGGTGAGTAGGGTCGAATCCACAGAGATTGGTTAAACTTATTTCTATTCAAGGAGAATAAAAGGGAAAAGAAAAATGGGGGGGGGTTTGTTTGTGAATCAAAATGAAGTAAAACAAGGTAAGAAAATCGGATATTAATAAAAGCCTAGCCAAAGGAATCAAGATAGTTTAATTCTAGGAATTGATCATCGATGCAAATGTTTTCTATTCTTAGTTCTAGATAAACTGGTTATGGTTATTAACAAGCTCTAACAACCTATCTCTCCTTACTTCCTCGATAACCTCAGACAAGCGCTTTGAATTATTTCTCTTATTGATTAAACAACCCTAGACAAGCGCTTAAGATTTAATCTATCAATAGCATTAAGATCTAGAGAGACCACCAATTTATGCCAGTAGATTATAAGATAACCTATTTAAACATGATCACACACCTCCATAACATGAATTCGATCATCTCTTTTATAACCAAACATGTTATTGCGTCACTAAGACTAGAACAATCAAACAATTACGGATTTGACGTGCTAGTTGACAATATATTAACTTGCTAATTGAGTAGAAGAGCTCTATTCATACCAATCAACAAAGATAATAATGACAAAACGATTAGAAGATATTGTATACTCGAAAGCAAAGAATAGAATAAATACAAGTCAATTAGACCTCACAATTCGTGGAGAATTAAACATTTATGACCCTTTGGCTAGAAAAGTAGCTTAGCTACTCATGTTCATCAATAAAACGAAAAATAAAAATAAAAACATAACAAGCCTCTGTTTCCAGCTACCTGCTCTGCCTCCGCGTTTCCTTCTTGTCTCCAAGGTGATCCAAGATTCAATGATTCAAAAGTTCTCTTAACCCTGTAGGGTTGGTTCTATTTATATTGTTAGGGAGATGGCATGTGATCTTTTGCTAGCAAGATACGAAAATATCTTTCCTTTTCCAAGTAGATTTCGAGAAGTGAAGATTCGTCTACCTAGCACGCCCCAACACACGGCCGTGGGTCAAGCCGTGCCATCCTCTGTGCATATTCTTCAAGTCTTCATCCGCGCCCAGTGTGAACCACGGTTACACACACGGCCAGATTTCAAGTCGTGCCTTCATCTGTGCATAATCTTCAAGTCTTCATCCGTGTCCAGTGTGTACCACGGTTACACCCACGACTAGATTTCAAGTCGTGCCTTCATCTAGTTGATGTTCCACACTTTCTTCTCCTTGGCACGTCTAGCTTCCACCACGGCTCCAAGCACGGTTTCTCCCACGGCTTCCACCATGGCCATGCCTTAAGCCGTGTCTCTCTCTGTTCAAAGTCCTCATTTCCACCTTCTTGTCCAGTGTGTAGCACGGTTTGCGCCATGGCTGTTCCTCAAACCGTGCTTCCGATACACGACCGTGTACTTCAACCGTGTATCTTCCTATTGATTCAAAACCAAGTACACGGCCGTGTACTTCAATTACACGCCCATGTATTTCCCTCCGGCGGTGTAAATCCTTGTCTTTGAACCAAG
The DNA here is from genome assembly GCA_037954665.1 of Laguncularia racemosa. NCBI lineage: Eukaryota > Viridiplantae > Streptophyta > Magnoliopsida > Myrtales > Combretaceae > Laguncularia > Laguncularia racemosa. The sequence goes on along the minus strand of JBBMOL010000181.1, from coordinate 43,410 downwards.
TTGTAGATGACTTCTCTAATTTACTTGAATTGGCATCCTTGACTCCATTTAACCTGATTTATCACGAAGATAGAATTAAAGTACCATTTCCTTATGATTTTTATAAAATCAATAATAATTTAACACAATTTATACTATAAAGATTGAGTATAAAATGGCTCTATCAAATTCCCCCACACTTAAACTCTTGCTTGTCCTCAAGCAATTGCATCAAATCAATTGAGAAATCTGTCATAGATTATACGAACTTTCTTTTCATCATTCCAAGCATCTATTCATTTGTAATTCATGACTTGTAGTTTTAATGTCTACTACTTCAACCAAACTGGTTTCCTGTGATCAAATTACTATGGGCAAAATTTAATAGCTAATCTAAACAAAACAAACTTTAAGCCTCATGTTTAGTAAAAGAATTTTTATTCCAAAAGTAAATACTTAATCCACTAAGGAAAAACACCCAATTAAACTTCATTGGACATTAGCAAACATATAACCCTTGCAGTATAAAGTAAAAGCATATGGTATAAGCTCTTTGCTAGATATTCTTCCTTTTATACATCTTTGTTTTATTCAATGAATGTTTACATTCATGTTCTTTTGATCTATTCAAGCATCTATTTTGACGGGTTTTTGCCCGCTTCTTTTCATGAACTTTCGCCTTTTCTCCCTTATCGTTATAGTGAGTTTATTGAGTCGACACATCCCGAGCTCATCACTCAAGTGACCGGGTTTTGAGATACCCCTACGGACTCTTCCTCACTCTAACATTCAAGTTTGAATACTCTTAACTCAATTAGTTGAATCATTGGAGTAATGGCTATGCTTGATTCTTTTTTTTTTTTTAAGTGTTATGATTGCTTTACAAACAACTTCAAAGAGTATACAATAGCTAATATAACCTAGAAGTAAACTTGTTTATTTTTCACTTAGGGACTCGACTTACTCTTAGACTTCCAATTCTAAAGCTAAATACAAGGTAAATTTGTTTCTTAAAGATTTCACTACTTAATTTTAACCATGTATCCTAATCACAGCAGTGGGTGAGTAAAACATTTGAACAAGTCAATTTCACATTTTGTAGATGCTTATTACAACATTTAGTACAATCTCCAGATGTCATGATAATGTTGAAAAAATTTTAGCTTAAAATTGCTTAAGGACAAACATTCAAAGTATAAGTTAGTTCTCTATTCTCTATATTTTATTATCCTCTCCCCCACACTTAGCTTGAACAATGTCCTCACTGTTCCTAATTTAGCACAATTGAAAAGGAATTAACAACTCAAGGAGCATTAGAGAATAAGAGAAAGGAAATACTGGTACTTCCCTGGTATTGGAGTTCTCCCCTTAAGCTTCTGGAAAGTGTCATCTGATTATGTGTATCCTTGCTGCAGCTGATCCAAAGAGTTCAAAACTACACTAAAATCAAAACAAACTAAACTAAAATAAAACAAAACTAAAACAAACCAAAACTAATGTAAAACAAAACTTTTTTTTTTTTTTACATGGGTTGCCTCCCATGAAGCGCCTTTCTTTAACGTCTTTGGCTAGACGCTCCTGGCTAAATATTCGGATAAGGATTTTGATTCCAGCCTTGGTGCCTGTGGTGATGGGTTAATAACATCCGTAACAAAAACAGGAGAGATATCGTTAGGATGTTTCATGGCATCATAAATGTTAAATTTAATCACTTCACCATCAAATTCCATAGTGAGGGTGCCATCATTTACATCGATTTTCGTTTTAGAAGTCTTAAGGAATGGTCACCCTAATAATATTAGTGATGAAGTATGAGAATCACTATCGTCCATGTCAAGCACATAAAAATCAGCAAGAAAAACCAATCCATTGACTTGAACTAAAACATCCTCTAAAACTCCCTCAGGATAAACATTGGACCTATCAGCAAGTTGAACAATAATACCCATTTCTTTTAAAGGACCAACATTTAAATGTTGATAAACAGACAAAGGCATGACATTGATAGAAGCTCCTAGATCACACATGGCTTTAGCGATTCCAAGATTACCTATTTTGCAAGGAATGGTGAACATACCTGGATCCTTACATTTGGGAGGAAGCTTCTTCTGAATAATAGTTGAAACATTTTCACTCACACTAATCTTTTCATTACCTTTCAGCTTTCTTTTGTTAGTGCACAAGTCTTTGAGAAATCTAGCAAAGGGCAGTATTTGCTTAATTGCATCAAGCAAAGGAATATTTACCTCGACTTTGCGAAAAGTTTCCAGAATCTTTTTTTCTTCCGCTTCATTCTTGGATTTCGCTAATCTGGAAGGGAAAGGAGGTGGTATCAATGTGACCTTCGATGGCTCAACTAGAGACTTGCTAATCTGGTCGCCCTGCTGACTCGGAGTCGAAATCTCTTTCTTGGTCTCTTCCTCAAGATTAGACGGATGTCCTTTCTTATTTGATCCCTGCAATTCTGTTCCACTTCTCAAGGTAATTACATTAACGCTTTGCTTCGGGTTTGTAATAGTTTGAGAAGGTAACTTACCTTGAGTTTCTAACCTGTTTACAACTGAAGCAAGTTGGCTTACCTGATTCTCCAAGTTTTGAATGCTTTGCTTTGTTTCCTCCTGAAATTGTTTGGTATTCACAGCTAGAGACTTAACAATATCCTCAAGGGGCATACCTGAAGTGGAAGGAGCTTGGGGTACGTGGTGTGATGGCTTAGGCTGGAATTGTTGGACATGTTGAGGGTTATTGCCATATCGGAAGTTAGGATGATCCCTCCATCCAGGATTGTAAGTATTCGAGTAGGGGTCATACTTCCTTTGTGGCTGTCCTGGGAATCCTCCTACAGCATTGGCGTGTTCATGATTGTCATCTTGCAATGTGGGGCACATGTCGGTCGGATGATTAGGAGTAGCGCAAATTCCACAAGCCTTCACCTGCTGTGTTTTTCCAAGAGCTAGCTGCTGCACAAGGGAGGTAAGATTAGAAATTTGATGTTCAAGGTTAGACACATTTACCTCATTTACCTTCCTTGAAGACGTATCATGCCTATACCCAAATTGTTGCGAATTGGCAGCCATAATGGAGATCAATTCCCTAGCTTGACCAGGGGTTTTGTTTACTATGGCGCCTCCACTTGCAGCATCCATCATCTTTCTTTCCATCGAAAGTAGGCCCTCATAGAAGTATTGGATAAGGAGTTGTTCAGATATCCCATGTTGTGGGCAGCTTGCACACAATTGCTTGAACCTCTCCCAATACTCATGAAGAGTCTCGGTGTCCCTTTGTTTTATACCACAAATTTCTCTTCTTATACCAGCGGCTCTGGATGTGGGGAAGAATTTGTCCAAGAAGAGTCTCACCATATCAGTCCATGTGGTTATAGAACCTAGAGGCAAATAAAACAACCAATCTTTAGCTTTAATACTTAAAGAAAATGGAAAAGCGCGTAGCTTGATTTGATCGTCGGTTATTCCTTGCGGCCTTATACTAGAACACACTATATGGAACTCTTTCAAATGCTTGTGAGGATCTTCATTCTCAAGACCATGAAATGTAGGTAGCAGATGTATCAACCCAGATTTCAATTCGAATTCCACAGCTAGTTCGGGATAGTGAATACAAAGTGGTTGTTGATTCACATCCGGTGTAGCCAACTCCCTTAAGGTTCTCTCGAGATTTGCCATGTCGTCCTCTTCTTCAGAATCAAGGGATGAATCAAACAAGTTCGATACTAAGTTCGGTCCGAGGGATGATCTAGCTTCTTGTCGTAGCCTCTTTAGAGTCTTCTCAATCTTCGGATTATAAGTTAGTTTACCTGTCTGAGAAGAACGAGTCATACAAGAATAGAAATAAATTTGACACCAATCCTCGACAACGGCGCCAAAATTTGATGGGTGTCGAATCCAACAAAAATAAAACCTACCCTTAGACAATTATATGATTTGCATATAGTGGTGAGTAGGGTCGAATCCACAGAGATTGGTTAAACTTATTTCTATTCAAGGAGAATAAAAGGGAAAAGAAAAATGGGGGGGGGGTTTGTTTGTGAATCAAAATGAAGTAAAACAAGGTAAGAAAATCGGATATTAATAAAAGCCTAGCCAAAGGAATCAAGATAGTTCAATTCTAGGAATTGATCATCGATGCAAATGTTTTCTATTCTTAGTTCTAGATAAACTGGTTATGGTTATTAACAAGCTCTAACAACCTATCTCTCCTTACTTCCTCGATAACCTCAGACAAGCGCTTTGAATTATTTCTCTTATTGATTAAACAACCCTAGACAAGCGCTTAGGATTTAATCTATCAATAGCATTAAGATCTAGAGAGACCACCAATTCATGCCAGTAGATTATAAGATAACCTATTTAAACATGATCACACACCTCCATAACATGAATTCGATCATCTCTTTTATAACCAAACATGTTATTGCGTCACTAAGACTAGAACAATCAAACAATTACGGATTTGACGTGCTAGTTGACAATATATTAACTTGCTAATTGAGTAGAAGAGCTCTATTCATACCAATCAACAAAGATAATAATGACAAAACGATCAGAAGATATATGAATACCCGAAAGCAAAGAATAGAATAAATACAAGTTAATTAGACCTCACAATTCGTGGAGAATTAAACATCTATGACCCTTTGGCTAGAAAAGTAGCTTAGCTACTCATGTTCATCAATAAAACGAAAAATAAAAATAAAAACATAACAAGCCTCTGTTTCCGGCTGCCTGCTCTGCCTCCGCGTTTCCTTCTTGTCTCCAAGGTGATCCAAGATTCAAAGATTCAAAAGTTCTCTTAACCCTCTAGGGTTGGTTCTATTTATATTGTTAGGGAGATGGCATGTGATCTTTTGCTAGCAAGATACGAAAATATCTTTCCTTTTCCAAGTAGATTTCGAGAAGTGAAGATTCGTCTGCCTGGCACGCCCCAACACACGGCCGTGGGTCAAGCCGTGCCATCCTCTGTGCATATTCTTCAAGTCTTCATCCGCGCCCAGTGTGAACCACGGTTACACACACGGCCAGATTTCAAGCCGTGCCTTCATCTGTGCATAATCTTCAAGTCTTCATCCGTGTCCAGTGTGTACCACGGTTACACCTACGGCTAGATTTCAAGCCGTGCCTTCATCTGGTTGATGTTCCACACTTTCTTCTCCTTGGCACGTCTAACTTCCGCCACGGCTCCAAGCACGGTTTCTCCCACGGCTTCCACCACGGCCATGCCCTAAGCCGTGTCTCTCTCTGTTCAAAGTCCTCATTTCCGCCTTCTTGTCCAGTGTGTAGCACGGTTTGCGCCATGGCCGTTCCTCAAACCATGCTTCCGATACACGACCGTGTACTTTAACCGTGTATCTTCCTATTGATTCAAAACCAAGTACACGGCCGTGTACTTCAATTACACGCCCATGTACTTCCCTCCGGCGGTGTAAATCCTTGTCTTTGAACCAAGTTGTAGATGACTTCTCTAATTTACTTGAATTGGCATCCTTGACTCCATTTAACCTGATTTATCACGATGATAGAATTAAAGTACCATTTCCTTATGATTTCTATAAAATCAATAATAATTTAACACAATTTATACTATAAAGATTGAGTATAAAATGGCTCTATCAGCATCGTTATTGAATCTTATTAGAAATTGACCTAAGTGTTTCATGCAATATTTTTATTAAATTTTTCACTAAGGGATTAGGAGAAATTATTTTAAAGATATTAGGCAATCATATAATTGGGAAATTTATGATTGTGAATTAGAATCCTCGTTTGATTTTAATTAGCGGGAGCTATTAAATTAAATTAGGGTAACATTACTTTAAAACTTGATAAAGGATTAAGGTTTTGTTAATTTCTTGTGAAAATCCATATAGCTATGAGTTATTATAACATGAAGGCAATATGATTAGTAAAATTAGGCTGGATTCTATTTCCCACCGTCAATTTATCATTTTTCAAACATAATCCTCTTTTTGAGCATTTAGCATAATTCATTCAATTCTCATCAAACATCATTGCCTAAATAATAGTAGAAATTGATAAAGGTCTATTACTTAATCAATCTTCGTGGTTCGACACTCTTCTCTCACTATATTACTTGATCCGATCCAGTACACTTGCCGGTATTTATTCACGCTCATTTTATATCTCTTTTTGCGTGGATCACCCGTGTGCATAAACTCTTCAGAAGAGAAGGATGAATCCGTTGATGTTGCTTTTCCTTTTGGTAAGCTTTCCCCATCTCTTCCTCTTCTTTCTTTTCTCATTCTTTCTATCTGCTTCAGGTGTCTCTCTGCCTTCCTCTCCTCTTTCTGGAAGAAAATGAGAATATATATAAGCATGGAAGCCCAAAAATCTCCTATAACGGCTAACTTTTTCAAGGACACGGTCTAGACACACAGCTTATACACGGTTGGCCTTTGAGTAGTGTCAATAAAACCCAAGCAAATAACACACGGTCGTGTCTCGGACCATGTATGCTTCTGTGGATGTTCCATGCTCAACATACGGCCGTGCCTTCAACCGTGTATTCAACCGTGTATGCTTCTATGGATGTTCCAAGCTCAACACACGGTTGTGCCTTTAACCGTGTACTCAACCGTGTGTGCTTTTGTGGACGTGTTTCCTTGACACACGGTCGTGCTTTTCCCCCGTTCCTTCCAAAAATCATTTTTCTTCGTGTTTTCTTATCTGATCTCAATCTAAGTTGATATCTTCTCTCAAAATAGTGGTTTTCAGTCCTCAAACTGAAAATAACATCAATTTATTACATACACCACTAGAATTCATAAGAAATTCAAGTGTTAATTTGTACTTATCAAGTGTCAGTAAAACCCATGCAAATAACACACGGCCGTGTCTTAAATCGTGTACTCAACCGTGTGTGCTTCTATGGATTTTCCAAGCTCAACACACGGCCGTGCCTTCAACCGTGCCTTCAACCGTGTGTTCAACCGTGTGTGCTTCTGTGGATGTGTTTCCTTGACACACGGCCGTGCTCTTCCCCTATTCCTTCCAAAAAGCATTTTTCTTCGTGTTTTCTTATCCGATCTCAATCCAAGTTGATATCTTCTCTCAAAATAGTGGTCCTCAGTCCTGAAACTGAAATATTTTTTTCTTTTAAGTATCAAAACTCTTCAAAATAACATCAATTTATTACATATACCACTAGAATTCATAAAAAATACAAGTGTTAATTTGTACTCATCAAACTCCCCTACACTTAAGCGTTTGCTTGTCCTCAAGCAGAATAAAGCCAAAGATAAACCAAAGACAAGATTTTCATTAACTCAATAATCAAGAACTTCTTTTCGCATCATTGATTCTCATGATCTCCTCCATACTATGCAATCTCTACTCAATCCTACCATTAGTTGTTTACAAAATACAAATACTAGAATTCTCAAGACTAATCCAAGGGACTTAAACTAGTACTCTCATCATTTAAACATAAATTCCCAAAAGTGAAACCGAACAAAGATCAATACCAGTAAAGTAGAGTATACTTCCCTCTTAGCCACTCCTATAAGTAATGCAATAAAGAGTAAAGGCACATTGTATCTACTTATCTCCTGGATTTCTCTTTTCTTTAATCCTTTTAAACAAGATTGGGAGATTTTCCATTAAGTACTTTACTTAGTTAACCGACTCATGTAGCGAACTTTTAATTGATAATCCCTAGCTCATCACTCAAGTTAACAGACGTTATCCCCTCAGTGTAGAGGGCGTCCCTCGGATTTACTTGTTCGAGTCAAGTCTACCATCTCAATTAAATTAATTTTCCATTAATTTCCAATTTAGCTTAATTAAGTTCAGTTTTCTTTGACAATTCTCACGACCTTTGTAGCGAGCTTTCAGTCATTGATCCCGAGTTTGTCACCCAAGTCAATAGATGTTTTTCCCTCAATAGGGCACCCTTCAAGCTTAGTTACCTGAGTCTATGAGGCCAACTTTTGAACTTTTTTTTTTTTTCAAATTCATTACTCCCAAAGTTCTTAGTTCCAGTAATTGTGAAAAGGGATCACCAAGCTACAAGTATCATCTACTCCATTACTCAGAATTACAAAACTCACATTAATAGTAAAAGAAAAAGCATACTAAACTTACTAGTGACCTTAATCCACTCCCAATTCTTGAAATAAATGCTTAAATAACAAGTAATTCTCTTCCCTTGGATTTCAACTTGTAATTCTAGCAAAATATTTATAAAACAAGATAAGAGAGTAAAAATTTTCAAAATTCCCAAGACTTTTCATCTCAGTAAATCATATAACTAAATCTTAGCAATTCTTGATTATTAGTAATTCATTAAATACACCTTAAGTGAGGAAACTTTTGAATTTTGATTCGTTAGCACTTATATTTCATATAACTTCCTTTACTCAGATCCCTCCCCCACACTTAGAGTTAGACATTGTCCCCAATGTCTACATTGAACTACACAACATGGAAGGAAAATGGAAATAAAGGTGAAAGAGAACAGGACTCCCCTAGATCAAAATTAGAGTTGCGCTTCTAGCATCCACTTTTTAGAAGCGACTCAAATCATTAAAATTCATGTGCATCGACCATGATTCCTTGAAAAGTACACCAAACATTTAGCATCCCTAACCTTCTCATGAAACTAAAGTCATGTACTCTACCAATCTAACAAAATCTCTAAAATGAAAAACTAAAAACCAAAAGAAAAAGATAAATGCATAAAGAAAGAACAATAAAAGCATCCGAAAATATCATCCGTCCCTATTTAAATACAAAGTTTTGGCAGAAACAAAATATAAATGAAATCCCACAGAGGGGATTTAAATAGCTAAGCCCCAACAATTATTCTTCAATCTTCATCCCCCTTGTCCGAATCATCTTGATGTCCGCTTTCTTCCTATCGAAGAGAAGAACATAGGACTCGTGTATGTGGATCGACTCGGACGTCCTCATCGCTAGAACAGCTACAAGATGCGAAGTCTATCCTAAGCGTCTCACCCAGCTTAGTAAAATAGTTCCGAAGGAACCGTTTTAACCTGTTCTGCTTCTTCATCATCCTCTGTTGCTCCTCCCGCATGGACTAAACCTTAGTAGATAATTCTCGAAGAAGCTCAGCTGATTACCTCCTTGCTCTTGGTTCCTATGGTTCATCCTCTTGAATCTCAGCCTCCTCTTGCCCCCCAGGAATAGGATCTCCTTCTAATTCAGCAAATTCATCCCCAGCTTCCTCCAGTTGTGGAACCCTATGCCCCCAGCTGATAATAGTCCCATTCGTTAAGCGCAGTGACTGTCCCACATAGTCATCGGGTTCCCGAACGGGAAATAACTCTAAGTTCCTCAAAATGCACGTTATCCATGCTCCTGTGAAGACACCTAAACTCCCAGCCTCAGATTGGCGGAGTATGCAAAATGCAGCGAATACCCCTACATTCCCCTTGGTGTGAGAATCCATGCTCCATAACTGAAAGACATTGCGGGCGTTCACCACACCCCCAGAATTCGTGCGACTCGTAGTGGAGCGAGCAAAAATGTAGTGCAGTACCCAGCAAGACAATCGACTAAAGGAAGATCCCTTCTTAGCAGAAGTGTTATATGTTAGTTTACCCAATCTGCCCCAATAATCGCTGGGTCGAAATCCTCGAGGAAATGAAGCAGGGAGTTAGTGGAATTCTTGGCTCTGGAGGAAAGGAGGATCATAAAGATCCATTTCCGCAATGAAGTCCGTCATGGAATATCGCTAATAATCTCCCATGACAAAAAATTCTACCTCGTTGTCCAACCCTATGCTAATGCCATCCTGGATAGTAAAAGTAGAGATAAAAGTGAGTGTGATCTCCTTATAAATCTTCTCCTCAATGGCAAAAAGATTCTGCCAAGCTTGATCTTGAAGAAGCTCCTCACATGCATCCCTAATACCAAAACGTTCTAACACTTCCTAATCAATCATGACGTTGGGTCGAATAATTTTTAAGTTTTTGAACTCGTCGTAGATGGGTTTGTGCTCTTGTCTTATGCCAATTAGATAACGAGATGCTCCCCTACTACTACTTGCTTCGTCTGATCTTTTTCTCTTTTGTGCTAATGTCTTCTTGCGAGTCATCTGAACAAGAAAATAAAGAAAATTCTCATAACTTCCACCAAATAACTTAATACATCTAAAAAAAAAATATGAATCATCACACAATAAGTTGTAATAATGATGAGGAATGGCCATGCATGAGGGAATACAGACTAAAATCAGAGGATGAAGAGCAAAAAGAATCTAAGAATTAAACACACGCCTGTGTATTGTGACATGCATGGGCGTGTCTTTCGCAGAAACGCTTCCCTCCACCGTTCAAAACTACACACCCAAGGAAACGACCGTGTAAAACCCATTTTGCACAAAATCATTGATAATAAGCTAATAACTACCCACCATGTAACCTAATAACAACCTAAGTTCCACAAAAATTCGCAAAACAAGAATACAAAACCTAGGTTTTAAGGTAAACATGGAAATTGTGCAAAAATACGTCTTGAATCCTAGTATAAATAAGTAAAAACATAAGAAAAGATCAATACTAGGAAAGAATCAACTGAAAGATGCAAAAGCCCCTTGAGAAAACTCGAATTACCTTCGAAATCATGCATGAAGTGCTATGTAATCCGAAAAACTTAAATGAATGGAGCAAAAATTGCATATTGAAGAAGAATCGAGGGAGAAATCTTACCTTTACTGCCTGAAATGGATCCTAGAATGTATGAAACAGATGATGGAGAAGGAGTGAATTGATATGGAAAGGATAGTTGAAAATGAAAATAAAAATCGGAGGGTTTCGAAATAAAAGAACCGATCGTGCTAGAAAGACATGGTTTGACACACGGCCATATACACGGCCGTGTGTTAGTGTTTTTTTTTTTTAAACTCAAATACACGGTCAACTACACGGGCACACGCCCATGGTACACGGCCGTGTGTCATGGGCGTGTATTATTCTATGGATTTTTTTCTCCATACACGACTGTGTATTCCCATGAAACTTGCAAAATGTTCAACTTACCTCCTTTTTGCAAGCTTCACTCTCCCTACATACATTAGATCCGCAAAAGATGGAATTTCCTACTAAGTTAATGCCAAAAATAATAGAGAGTAATTGAATGGAGTAAAGAAAGAAAAACTTACCTAAAGAAATGCATGGGTTGGCTCCCATCAAGCGCTTTTGGTTAACGTAGTTTGCTCGACGAACTGAGATTACATCTGATCAATTCACAAGAGGGTGGAGTTTAAACTCCTCTTGGCCCTCTTTTTCCCTTTGAGTCTCAAAGTACAACTTCAATCGTTGCCCATTTACCTTGAAGGTATGATACGAACCACGCCCACGTGTGACGAAACCCAATACCAATACGTTCGGAATTTGCAACCCAAGATGCAAAAACAAACGAGTGGACCGCGACCCATTACCTATAAGTGAGGCAAGAACCTTGGTATATTCTGTAGACGCCACAATCGGGATGAACGCCACGGAAGAAATCCGATAAGTTCAAGAGAAGTTCCTTAGAGAACCAAGAGAGGAATTTTCTCAAAATGTGTTATTCAACCTTGTATGTGTGTTTTATGTTCTGTTCTCAACCCTAGAAGCTTATATTAGGGTTTACAACTCGTAATAATAAAAGCCCAAAATGACATAACATCATAAAGTCGCGGAAAAATAACAAACAGGGAATGAAAGCCGGCGTCACAGTAGCCGGTGTAGGATGTACGATGGGTAGAATGGCCGGCGGTGTAGTAAGCCGATGTAGTTCTTCTGTCATGCGCGAATGGCAACGCCGGGTCAAGGCTGGCAGTGCTCAGGCCAGCGTTGTCAAGGCTGGCAGCTTTAACCTCCTATGCTTTGATCTCCTTGAATGACTTGTACAAGTGCAAGTGCATTCTCCTGGTTGCTCCAATCCTTTCCAGCTTCGTGGACATCCTTTATTAACCCGTTAAGTGCTTCCTTGAATCGTTTCGCTCAAGTTCTTGTGATCGGTCCAGGTGGCACTTCAAGAGGATCCACATTCCATCTTCTGGCTTGGCTCCCATCATGGCTCTCATCATTCCCCTCCTCTTGAAAAGGATTTGTCCTCAAATCGTCGCCTACATCAAAAGGACTCAGATCAGTAACATTAAAAGTAGCACTTACTTGATACTCACCTGGTAAATCTATCTTGTATACATTATCATTGATGCGTTTAAGAATTTGAAATGGTCCATCGCCTCTAGAAAGTAATTTAGATCGATGCTGCTCAGGAAACCGCTCTTTGTGCATGTGAACCCAAACCCAGTTTCCAGGTTCAAAAACAGCTTGTCGACGACCCTTGTTAGCTTGTTTCACATACTGCTCTGTTCTTCGCTCAATGTTTAATCTTGCCTTCTCATGGATCTGTTTAACAAATTCTGCTTTCTTCTTACCATCTAGATTAACATACTCAGAAATAGGCAGAGGTGATAAATCCAAAGGAGTTAGTGGATTAAAACCATACACAATTTCAAAAGGAGTAAACTTAGTAGCAGAATGCATTGTGCGATTATAGGCAAATTCAACATGCGGCAAAAAGTCCTCCCAACTTTTAATGTTCTTCTTAATGACTGCCCTTAACAAAGTAGATAAAGTTCGATTTACTACCTCAGTTTGACCATCCGTCTGTGGATGACAAGTAGTAGAAAACAATAGCTTAGTTCCTAACTTAGCCCATAGGGTCTTCTAGAAGTAGCTCAAGAACTTAGCATCTCTATCCGATACGATTATTCTAGGCATACCATGCAATCTCACAACTTCCTTAAAGAACAAATTAGCAATATTGCAAGCATCATCTGTTTTGTGACAAGGAATGAAATGTGCCATCTTAGAAAATCTATCCACGACTACAAAAATAGAGTCTCGACCATGCTTAGACCTGGGTAATCCTAACACAAAATCCTTGGAAATATCTACCCAAGGCTCATGAGGAATGGGAAGTGGGGTATAAAGCCCATGAGGTTGGACTCTAGATTTTGCTTACTTACAAGTGACACATCGCTCACAAATCCTCTCAACATCTCGTTTCATGTGAGGTCAATAGAAGTGTTCCTGCAATACCCCTAAGATTTTAGCTACTCCAAAATGTCCCATTAAACCTCCCCCATGAGACTCCCTCACTAATAATTCTCTTAAAGAATAATTTAGAATGCAAAGTTTATTCTCCCTAAACAAGAATCCTTCATTCTTATAAAATTTACCATGACCACTCTTCTCACAATGCACATACTCTTCACAAAAATCTCGATCAGCAGCATACAATTCCTTAATTTGCTCAAAACCAAGCTGATGGGAAAAATTCTGGCACTGTCAACCTTTTCAGAACCCAATCTGGATGATTGACCAAATTGCTCATCTTTTATCTTATGTTTTTATTTCTAATAAACTTTGAGAATAATCTTACAGGTACAATTATATATCTCCATGGGATGCCAAAATGTCCTACAACTTCAGTTGGACACAAGACATTTTTCTGGGTAACAATCAAAGGCCCGCTGCGATTGTTCTCTATTCTGAGGCATTGGATCATGAAGATTTATGTTATTTTGTATCTTGTAAATGTTTATTGAACTATTTTGGTTGTATTTTGGTTTTGGGACACTTTTATTTCCATGTAACTTTCATTTAGGGTTAGCCACCTTAAAAGTGGCAAACTTGTAATTTTGAGCACTTTTTAACCCTAGAAGTAGCAAGTATAAATACTTGCTTAAGAGAGGGTTTAGGGAGCTTATTTTTGGCAGAACATACACTCTCTTTTCACGTGTGAATTAGGGTTCATACCTTGGTTCCAACTCTTATCAATTTCAATTCCAAGACTTGAGATTGTGGCGAGTGCAACAATTGGAATTTGTGAGTCATATCAATTCCTACTTGTTGTGATTTCTTTTCTTCTCTAGTGTGTTGTATCTAGGGTTGATTAGAGATAGTTATTGGTCAGATTTACATCTTATTGTACACGAATTCATTTGATTATTTGAAAGAATTATCAAGTTGATTCAATTCATCATTAAGGATTTCTTTGCTAGTGTGAATTTCACCATTTGAAAAAAGGGATCTTCCTTCACGGTTTTCTTTGTCAAATTGAGGCTTGATTTTCGTGGATTATATGATATTAGAAGTGTTATTAGAAGCCATTTCCATTGTGGTATTCAGATTATATCATTAGTAGGTTGAATTTCATCATTTCAACACTAGGGTTCACTAGAAAAGTGTCATTTCTTGGATCCGATTTTGCCTAGACTTGAGATATCTTTTCTTAAGTCTTTTGAATGTGCTTTAAAGTGTGATTAGGCACATCATCTTTTTGGTATCAGAGCTCTTGTTGAGAGAAGGGAATTGGTTGTATTAATTTCGTGGAAGTGATCAACAATTAGGGTTGATCAAGTGGAAAAAAAAAAACGCAATTGTGTAGTTGTTGTTGTTGTTGTAGTTTGAGATTGTGAAATTGTTTTGGATTGGGATTTAATTTGCTGATTATTGGAGTTGATTTGGGAAGGTTATTAGATCACTTTGTGGATACTAATTCACGTGGAAGAGCCGAAATACAAAGTGGAATTACCTTAGCAAATTGTTTGAATTGTGAAACTTACCAATTGTTGCCGTATAGCTTGTGGCGTGTGGAGTTGTGAAGATTGTTATTTGAATTCCCTTGTGTAATTCTGAATTTATGAAGTTAAATTTGCAGATTACATTAAGTGTGGTTAGTAAGGAATTATTTGAATTCAAATCATATGCAATTAAGTTGTGGGAGTTAATGATTGCTATTTGAATTTGAATTCATTGTTACCAATTGAGGAAGGCTTGCAATAAGTGAAGTTATTTGAAATTCAAATTGTAAGTTGCTGCCTATAGTGGGATTCAGAATTCATTTTGGAAAGCTACTTATTAATCTCTTGTCTTCATTATTTGCCGTGGGAGTTGAAGATTACTTGTATTCATTGTTCACTTGGTTGTTGCCATGGAAGTATTACATATTAATTGTAGTTGTTGCTAGTGTGTTGCCGTGGAGTAAACTTGTGGAAATTAATTTTGCTGCACCGTGTACTTGTGGCTTGTTGTGGAGGAGAGTATTACATGTGAGTTGCAATTATAAATTGTAACATTAAGTGGGTTTGTTGTTTGTCTTTTGTAGTTACCATTGTGTGAAGTTTAAGGAAGTATTGTAGTGGAAGTGTATATCCTTGAATCATATCATTTTGAGAAACAATATACAAGGATCTACAAATATGTCTAATGATAGTGTGAATGGGGGATTGGGTGAAGAAGACAATAGCCAGGTTGGTGGAGGACATGGACGTAATGTAGCAGGCAGAAGAACTCTGGAGGAACAACTTCAGGAGCTTACTACTATGGTTGCTACACTAGTAACTAGAGTTGATAGGATGACTTTACCACAACCACCAGTGGTAAACCAACCGGCACCACCTCGAGTAGCTCCACAAAACCCTCATCGAAACAGAGTAGTGGAAGAGAGAGATGACAATTTTGGAGTCAACCTAAATCAGAATAGGGATTTTAGGCCACCTCGGGGTTTGGAATATGTGAAACTACAGATGCCATCCTATGATGGTAAGGGATCAGCAGATGAGTACCTGGACTGGGAGGATAAGGTCGAAGGTCTTTTCGAATGTTATGAGATTGACGACAATATCAGGGTCAGATTGGCTGCAGTTGAATTTGTAGGGTATGCTGCACTTTGGTGGAAGAATCTGATCATCAATAGGCGTCGGGATGGAGAGGCTGAGGTTCAGACCTGGAGGGATATGAAGAGGTTGTTAAGGAAGAGGTTCATTCCTGAGCACTACAAACAGAAGCTGTTTATGCGACTGCAAATTTTGAGGCAGGGGGGAAAAACGGTGGATGATTATGTGCAGGAATTTGAGACCCTTATGATTAGGTGTGGGTCTGTTGAGCCTCCGGAACAAACTATAGCACGATTTTTCTCAGGTTTAAAATATGAGATAGCGTGTATTGTTGAGCTACAGCGCTACACCACACTTGATGAGGCTATTCAGTTGGCCTTAAAAGTAGAGAGACAGAGGAGGTCCAACTTCTTTAGGGCTCCTAGCAGCAGGCCCAATACTACTAATAGACCCATACCAGCCGACAGTCGATCAGGGGGAGCAAAGGCGGTTGGTGAGGGAGTCAAGACAGTGGACACTACTACCCTAACCATCATCAGGGAAAACTTACCCACTGGGAAGGGTAAAGAGGTCATGGCACCAGAAACGAGGCAGACTGTTCCCGGATCTACTAGTGGGAAAGCACGCTAGATTAAATGTTTTAAATGCATGGGATTTGAGCATATGGCTGCACAGTATCCAAATAAGAGGGTGATGACTATTATGGAAGACATTGGAGAGGATACTGAGGATGACCATGAACAGATTGAGCCTACAGATCTACCAATAGTATTGCAGGAATATTATGATGATCAGAATGCAAATGCACCTGAGGAGCATACTGGAGGAAAATATCTATCCCTCAATGTATTACGCAGGATTTTGTCCACATCTCCTGATGTCAGTGATATTCAGAGGGAGAACATATTTCATACCTCTTGCAGAATCAGAGGTAACCTTTGTGTACTCATCATTGATAGTGGTAGTTGCACAAATGTTATATCTGCTGCACTAGTAGACAAATTTCAACTGTCTACTATACCTCATCCTAGTCCTTATCATTTGCATTGGCTGGATAATAGAGGTAGTATGCATGTTACCCTTAGGGAAAAGGTTCCAGTGAGTGTCGGGCAGGATTATCATGATGAGATCCTTTGTGATATAGTTCCTATGCATGCATTCCATTTGCTGTTGGGTCGGCCCTGGTTGTATGATCGACGGGTGATACATGATGGGTTTAAAAATACCTACATGTTTAGCATGGGCGAGACACGCATAATCCTATTACCAATGACTCCATCTGAGGTCGAGAGTTTTCAGAAAGAGGTCAGGCAGCCGTCCACTACCATGGTTAGTCGGGGAAGCAGAACAACAGAGATCCTAGGGTTCAATTCCACAATTGATCCTCTAGATTTGAGGGCAAATCTTTCAGAAGCCCGAGGAGATGATGGGAAAAATTCTGGCACTGTCAACCTTTTCAGAACCCAATCTGGATGATTGACCAAATTGCTCATCTTTTATCTTATGTTTTTATTTCTAATAAACTTTGAGAATAATCTTACAGGTACAATTATATATCTCCATGGGATGCCAAAATGTCCTACAACTTCAGTTGGACACAAGACATTTTTCTGGGTAACAATCAAAGGCCCGCTGCGATTGTTCTCTATTCTGAGGCATTGGATCATGAAGATTTATGTTATTTTGTATCTTGTAAATGTTTATTGAACTATTTTGGTTGTATTTTGGTTTTGGGACACTTTTATTTCCATGTAACTTTCATTTAGGGTTAGCTACCTTAAAAGTGGTAAACTTGTAATTTTGAGCACTTTTTAACCCTAGAAGTAGCAAGTATAAATACTTGCTTAAGAGAGGGTTTAGGGAGCTTATTTTTGGCAGAACATACACTCTCTTTTCACGTGTGAATTAGGGTTCATACCTTGGTTCCAACTCTTATCAATTTCAATTCCAAGACTTGAGATTGTGGCGAGTGCAACAATTGGAATTTGTGAGTCATATCAATTCATACTTGTTGTGATTTCTTTTCTTCTCTAGTGTGTTGTATCTAGGGTTGATTAGAGATAGTTCTTGGTCAGATTTACATCTTATTGTACACGAATTCATTTGATTATTTGAAAGAATTATCAAGTTGATTCAATTCATCATTAAGGATTTCTTTGCTAGTGTGAATTTCACCATTTGAAAAAAGGGATCTTCCTTCACGGTTTTCTTTGTCAAATTGAGGCTTGCTTTTCGTGGATTATATGATATTAGAAGTGTTATTAGAAGCCATTTCCATTGTGGTATTCAGATTATATCATTAGTAGGTTGAATTTCATCATTTCAACACTAGGGTTCACTAGAAAAGTGCCATTTCTTGGATCCGATTTTGCCTAGACTTGAGATATCTTTTCTTAAGTCTTTTGAATGTGCTTTAAAGTGTGATTAGGCACATCACAAGCAGTCTACAACTAAGAGTAGAGATAAGAGCATACCTTCTAGAAAGTGCATCAGCAACAACATTCTCTTTACCTTGCTTGTAGTGAATGACATAGGGAAATGTTTCGATGAACTCCACCCAACGAGCATGCCTTTTGATAGGAATAAAAATCCAACAAGACCTATCATTAGGGCAAGAACTGAAGGATTTCAAATCTTGGCGTTGAGGGCCCATTTTGAGTAGATTGACCCCGGAATTATTTATATATTAACCTCTTTTCTATTATTGTTGTATTGTGTATTCCAACAGGCACACTTATCATATTCTATAGGGCAATGGACAAACTCCCTCAGACTCAGCTTATGGGTTATCCATGGACCGACCAGAATCGGCGATGAGCTGGGCCGATGGATCCTATAGAAGACTGGCATCTTGAAGACCATTTCTTTTATATATTTATTCTTTTATGAACTATTTTGGTTGTATTTTGGTTTTGGGACACTTTTATTTCCATGTAATTTTCATTTAGGGCTAGCCACCTTAAAAGTGGCAAACTTGTAATTTTGAACAATTTTTAACCCTAGAAGTAGCAAGTATAAATACTTGCTTAAGAGAGGGTTTAGGAAGGATTATTTTACAGAAAAAACACTTCACATTTCGTGAGAGGGCTTAGGGTTTTCCTAATTCCAAATTCTCTTATCAATTTCAATTCCAAGACTTGAAATTGTGGCGAGTGCAACATCTTGAAATTGTGAGTTATATCAATTTCATTTTGTTGTGATTTCTTTTCTTCTCTAGTGTGTTGTATCTAGGGTTGATTTGAGATAGTTCTTGGTCAGATTTACATCTTATTGTACACGAATTCTTGTGTTTAATTGAAGTACTTATCATTTGATTTGGGATCATCATTGAAAGTTACACTTGAAAACGTGATTTTCACCATTGGGAAAGGAATCTTACTTTATGGTTTTCTTTGTCAAATTGAGGCTTAATTTGAGTGGATTATATGACATTAGAGTGTTATTAGAAGGCATTTTCTTTGGGGTATTCTGATTATATTATTAGTTGATTGAATTTCATCATTTCAACATTAGGGTTCATTTGAAAAGTGCCATTTTTGATCCGATTTTGCCTTGACTTGAGATAGTTTTTCTTAAGTCCTTTGGATGTGCTTTTAAGTGTGTTTAGGCACATCATCTTTTTGGTATCAGAGCTATCTGATTTGGATACTTAAGATTTATCACATCCTCATTGGAAGAATTGGTTATAAACATTGAGAATTGACACCATTGTTCATGTGATTGAGACTAGTTTGATTGACATTGTTTCTTTGTCTTTCAAATTGGTTTTTATATGTGCTTAATCTTGGATTTGAGCACATCATCTTTTTGGTATCAGAGCACATGTTGAGAGAAGGGAATTGGTTGTATTTGATTTCGTGGAAGTGATCATCAATTAGGGTTCATCAAGTGAAAACTGTAAATTTTGTTGTTGTTGTTGTGGTTTTGAGATTGCGAAATTACATTGGCTTGGAATTTAATTTGCTGATTGTTGGAGTTGGATTGGGAAGGTTGTTGTATCATCTTGTGATTAATAATTTTCGTGGAAGGAAGGAAGAATAGAAGTGTTGTTAATTCAATAATTGTTTGAGCTTGAAAAAATTACCTTGTTCTTGCCGTGACTAGTTGTGGTGTGAGAGAGATTGTGAAGTTTGTTGTTGTGATTTCCATTGTGTAATTCTGAATTGGAGAAGTCAAATTTCCAGATTTGAGGTATGAGTTAAGGAAGCAATTTGAATTTCAAAACACACATTAAGTCATTGTTTAATTATGTGTTCATTTGAATTTGAAAGTGGCTCCTTACCATTTGTGGAATATTGCAATTAATGATCTCATTTTGAATTTGAACTTAAGCTGCCTTTTGTTGTGAGTTACGGTTTGAAACTTGTATAGAAGTGAAGAAATACAAGTGTGGAAGAGTGTGTATGTGTGTGCTGCAACGTGTATAAAAGGTATATGTGTGTGGAGTTGTGTTTTTGTAAAATTAGTGAAGGGTATGTATGTGTGGCGTTATGTGTGTATGTTAATTGAAGGTGTTGTAACGTGGTGAATTATGTTGTGGTGAAGTGAGTGCAACGTGATTAAGTGTGTGTGGTGGTGTAAATTTGTGGAGTTTTGTGTAGTGCAAGGTGCTGCACATTAAGTCTCATTGTGGGTGTAAAGCTTTAGCAAGAAAAAGGAAAGTGAGTAATAGAATTTGAAATTCAAACAACTCATTAAATGTGTGAAAGTAATTGAACTAGTTACTTAAACACTTGTTGTTGAATTTAATTCTATCTACTTGAAAGTAGTTAAGTGTACTTCATTTGTGGTTTGGTTGTGTACTTGAACCTTGGAAGTGTGAAGATAATTATTGTATTGTTGGATTTTAGTACAATCATGTCTAGTGAAATGTTTCATTATGCTAACATATTGCATCGGGACATGACTTCTTTTCAAACCATTGATGAGGGACAAAGAGAAAACTTGTTCCATACTTCTTGTAGGGTACAAGGAAACTTGTGTGCAATTATTATTGATGGCGGTAGTTGTACTAATGTTGTAGCTACATCATTAGTATCGAAGTTGAAACTTGAAACTATCCCACATCCTAAACCCTATACATTACATTGGTTGAATGATCAAGATGGTCTTTGTGTGACCCAAAGGGCTAGGGTACCCTTCAGTATAGGGGACAAGTATTATGATGAGCTTGAATGTGATATTCTTCCTCTTTATGCATCCCATATATTACTTGGTAGACCATGGTTGTATGACGGGATGGTATTACATGATGGGTATAGAAATACTTATATGTTTAAAAAGGATAGTAAACGTATAGTATTGAACCCTATGTCACCATCAGAGGTCCAGGAGATGCAAAAACAGATAAAACAACCATCACAAAATCTTGAGGATCATAGCCACATGATCAAACCATTAGAGGACCAAACTGTGCAGATGCCGACACCGATGTGCCAACCTTCAGAGGATCCTGATGATCATAGTCAGACGAGCAGACCACCAGAGAGCCAAACTGTTCAGAGACAGTTATGTTCACCATCAGAGGTTTTAGAGGGTAATGAACAGTTGGTCCAACCATTAGAAGACCATGAGGATCAGCAACATACAGATGAGTTAGAAAAAGAGGAAACAGTTTCAGTGGAACAGGTTGGTATAGGGGTAACTTTAGTGGATAATTGGTCATTATTTGTGTTGCAGAAGAGATACATCCTGGAAATGGAAGAGAGAAGACAATCACCACCTGTAGTATTTCAGATATTGGGATTCTGCAGAGATATTTATTCAGGTGACTTACTAGGAGGAAACAAAGTTTCTACTGCATTTGATCTACTAGATTTGAGGACAAATCTTTTTGAGGCCCGAGGAAATGATAGGAATAAAAATCCAACAAGACCTATCATTAGGGCAAGAATTGAAGGATTTCAAATCTTGGCGTTGAGGGCCCATTTTGAGCAGATTGACCCCGGAATTATTTATATATTAACCTCTTTTCTATTATTGTTGTATTGTGTATTCCATCAGGCACACTTATCATATTTTATAGGGCAATGGACAAACTCCCTCAGACTCAGCTTATGGGTTATCCATGGACCGACCTGAACCGGCGATGAGCTGGGCCGATGGATCCTATAGAAGACCGGCATCTTGAAGACCATTTCTTTTATATCTTTATTCTTTTATTAACTATTTTGGTTGTATTTTGGTTTTGGGACACTTTTATTTCCATGTAATTTTCATTTAGGGCTAGCCACCTTAAAAGTGGCAAACTTGTAATTTTGAACACTTTTTAACCCTAGAAGTAGCAAGTATAAATACTTGCTTAAGAGAGGGTTTAGGAAGGATTATTTTACAGAAAAAAACACTTCACATTTCGTGAGAGGGCTTAGGGTTTCCTAATTCCAAATTCTCTTATCAATTTCAATTCCAAGACTTGAAATTGTGGCGAGTGCAACATCTTGAAATTGTGAGTTATATCAATTTCATTTTGTTGTGATTTCTTTTCTTCTCTAGTGTGTTGTATCTAGGGTTGATTTGAGATAGTTCTTGGTCAGATTTACATCTTATTGTACACGAATTCTTGTGTTTAATTGAAGTACTTATCATT
Organism: Laguncularia racemosa; assembly: GCA_037954665.1. Lineage (NCBI taxonomy): Eukaryota > Viridiplantae > Streptophyta > Magnoliopsida > Myrtales > Combretaceae > Laguncularia > Laguncularia racemosa. The sequence goes on along the minus strand of JBBMOL010000181.1, from coordinate 21,173 downwards.
TGATTTGGGATCATCATTGAAAGTTACACTTGAAAACGTGATTTTCACCATTGGGAAAGGAATCTTACTTTATGGTTTTCTTTGTCAAATTGAGGCTTAATTTGAGTGGATTATATGACATTAGAGTGTTATTAGAAGGCATTTTCTTTGGGGTATTCTGATTATATTATTAGTTGATTGAATTTCATCATTTCAACATTAGGGTTCATTTGAAAAGTGCCATTTTTGATCCGATTTTGCCTTGACTTGAGATAGTTTTTCTTAAGTCCTTTGGATGTGCTTTTAAGTGTGTTTAGGCACATCATCTTTTTGGTATCAGAGCTATCTGATTTGGATACTTAAGATTTATCACATCCTCATTGGAAGAATTGGTTATAAACATTGAGAATTGACACCATTGTTCATGTGATTGAGACTAGTTTGATTGACATTGTTTCTTTGTCTTTCAAATTGGTTTTTATATGTGCTTAATCTTGGATTTGAGCGCATCACTTTTGTTTAGCTTATGTTGTCCCTTCAAGTACTTCAAGGATTCATGATCAATGTGGATCACAAACTCTTTTGGCCAAAGATAATGTTGCCAAGTCTCTAGCACTCGAACCAATGCATATAACTCCTTGTCATAAGTAGGGTAGTTCAAGGTTGCCCCACTTAGCTTCTCGCTAAAGAATGCAATTGGTCTTCTCTCCTGCATAAGCACTGCTCCAATACCTATTCCTGAAGCATCACACTCAATTTCAAAAGTTTTAAAGAAATTAGGTAAAGTAAGTAATGGCGCTTGAGTCAGCTTATTTTTAAGCATCTGAAAGGCCTTCTCTCGTTGCTCTCCCCATCTGAACCCCACGTTCTACTTGATTACCTCATTAAGTGGTGCTGCAATGGTGCTGAAATCCTTCACAAACCTCCTATAAAAGCTCGCCAGTCCATGGAAACTCCGCACATTACTTACATTAGTTGGACTAGGCCATTCCTCGATCACACAAATCTTTTCTTCATCAACCTGTATTCCCTGTGCACTAATGTTGATGATCGTAATCAAACAAATTTAAAAATCCCTTTTTCTATGACTCTTTATTACGATCAAATAGGTAAGTGCACCTATCGATTGTAATAGTATAGAATTTTGTTCGGGTATCGTATCTTCAGGGATCAGCAAGTACCAATAATAACTCTAAACCGACTATCTAACCGCACAAATTCTAGAGGTTCAGATTAAATTAAGAACACTTAAGAAAACCTATAGCAATTAAAAATAACACAATAACTTTATTACTAAATTCGATAACTAAGATCATACCCTACCCTTACTACTCCTCTAATTGTCATGTAACTTCACCCTTTCAATAAATTAGTTAACGAGCAATAGTTATCTCTAAACCGCGGAGTATCTAACACTAAGCTAATGTTTTTCCCAGATTCATTAGCTCCTAACCCTAATCGCTTTGATAAAGATTCCTCTTCTATAAAAAATCGATTAGAATTGCATTAAGACTCTTGAACCCACAATTAGATCAAATTATCTAAATTAATCTAATACGGAAAATTCATGTTCTCTATCCCTAGATTACATACGAATTCCTTTATTCATGCATGATCTATTCAAACAAGAGATTTTCCAATCAACTTCTAAGAAATCAATGCAAACTCAATGCTGGCCATACATCAAATTAGCAACACTACATGAACGACATGAATAAATTCAGAGAATTCCACCATTCATTAACTATGCAATCAATCCCATATTGCATGACAATTAGAATTCGTAAGGTTCGGGTATGAAATAATTAGTCACTAATGATTTTCAAGATACAACTCAATGAAACAGAATTAAAAAGAAAGAGAGAACCCCTGTACATGAGCGCTCCGGTGTCGTCTTCTTCTTTTTCATCCCTTCAGCCTCTCTTTTGCGTCCCTTCGGCCTCTCGGCCTCCTCAGCCTCTCGACCTCCTCAGCCTCTTCTTTAGAACACTCCTTTTCGTACACCCCCTCTTTTCTTGAAAAATGAGAGTATATATATGCATGAAACCCTAAAATCTTCTGAAACGGCCGACACTTTTTATATACACGGTCTCAGCCCATGGTTATACACGGCCGTGTACTTAAACCGTGTAACCTTCTGTTAGTTTTTTTTAAGCCAGACACACGGCCGTGCTCTGGCAATACACGCCCGTGTACTTCCCCTATTTCTTCTAAAAAGCAATTCTCTTTGTGTATTCTTCTCCGATTTCAATCCAAGTTGATATCTCTTCTCAAAATAGTGGTCCTCATCCCTGGAACTGAAAATATTTCTGTTTTAAGTATCAAAATTCTTCAAGATAATATCAAATTATTACACAAACAATTAGAATTCATCTAAAATACAAGTGTTAATTTATACTTATCAACTAACAATAAAACCAAGAAACATAAGTTTGTTTGTGCAAAAAGTGCACTTTTTGAGGTTAGCATATAATTGCTCCTTTCGAAGCACTTCCAAAACATTCCTCAAGTGAGATATATGGTCTTCTAAAATCTTGCTGTAAATGAGGATATCATCAAAATAGACAACCACAAATTTGCCAATAAAAGTCCTCAAAACATGGTTCATAAGTCTCATAAAAGTACTAGGTGCATTAGTTAAACCGAAAGGCATTACTAACCACTCATATAATCCATATTTTGTTTTAAATGCAGTTTTCCATTCATCACCTTCTTTCATTCTAATTTGGTGATATCCGCTTTTCAAGTCAATTTTGGAAAAAACACTAGACCCATGTAACTCATCTAACATGTCATTTAAGTGAGGAATGGGATGATGATACTTTACCGTGATGTTGTTGATGGCACGGCAATCAACACACATTCTCCATGACCCATCTTTCTTAGGCACCAAAATCACAAGCACTGCACATGGGCTCATGCTTTCTCTCACGTACCGCTTCTCCATTAATTCATTGACCTGCCTTTAGAGTTCCTTTGTCTCCTCTGGATTGCTCCTATAAGTTGGTTTGTTTGGAATAGATGCTCCGGGTACAAGGTCGATTTGGTGCTCAATACCACGAATAGGTGGTAAACCCTTTGGAATCTCCTTAAGGAAGATGATAGGAATAAAAATCTGATAAGACCTATCATTAGGGAAAGAACTAAAGGAATTCGAATTTTGGCGATGAGGGCCCATTTTGAGTAGATCGACCCTGGAATTATTTATATATTAACCTCTTTTCTATTATTCTTGTATTGTGTTTTCCAACAGGCACACTTATCATATTCTATAAGGCAATGGGCAAACTCCCTCAAACTCAGCTTGTGGGTTATCCATGGACCAACCTGAACCGGTGATGAGTTGGGCCGATGGATCCTATAGAAGACCGGCATCTTGAAGACCATTTCTTTTATATACTTCTTCTTTTGCGAACTATTTTGATTGTATTTTGGTTTTGGGACACTTTTATTTCTTTGTAACTTGCATTTAGGGTTAGCCACCTTAAAAGTGGCAAACTTGTAATTTTGAGCACTTTTTAACCTTAGAAGTAGCAAGTATAAATACTTACTTAAGAGAGGATTTGAGGGCTAATCATTTTGCAGATTATACACTTCCTTTCACGTGAGAATTAGGGTTCATACCTTGGTTCCAAACTCTTATCAATTTCAATCCCAAGAGTTGAAATTGTGGCGAGTGAAACAAGGAGAAATCTTGAGTAATATCGGTTCCTTATTGTTGTTTTCCATTTCATCACTAGTGCGTCATATCTAGGTTGATTTGGATGTTCTTGGACTTGTTTTAATTTGCAATTCGTGATCAATAGCTTGTTATAGGATTGATTGTGTTGATATATGATATCATTCTCTTCATTGTGATGTGAATTGGATAGTTGAAGGAAGGGATTGGAATTTGCGGTTTGACCCATTTGTTTTCTTGATTTGATTCACGTGGCTTTCAATTATAATTGTTATTATTTGATGAAGATTACTTGTTTGGATTGATAATAGCAATTGGAGCTCTTTGGATTCCATTCCATTGCCTTAGGATTTCCGCATTTACATAGTCAAGTGAACCGGTTTTTGTGTGTGTGAATTGAGGAGTTTTCCTTGATTCTTTTGATTGTGCTTAAGCTTAGAATTAGGCACATCATCTTTTTGGTATCAGAGCTCTTGTTGAGAGAAGGGAATTGGTTGTATTTGATTTCGTGGAAGTGATTGATGGGTGTCGAATCCAACAAAAATAAAACCTACTCCTAGACAATTATATGATTTGCATATAGTGGTGAGTAGGGTCGAATCCACAGGGATTGGTTAAAGATATTTCTATTCAAAGGGCATAAAGATGAAAAGAAAACGAGGGGGGGTTTTGTATATGAATCAAAATAAAGTTGAAGCAAGATAATAGAATCGTATATTGATAAAAGCCTAGCCAAAGGAATCAAGATAGTTTAATTCAAGGAATTGATCATCGATGCAAATGTTTTCTATTCTTATTCCTAGATAAACTGGTTATGGTTATTAACAAGCTCTAACAACCTATCTCTCCGTACTTCCTCGATAACCAAGAGAAGCTCTTTGATTATTTCTCTTATCGATTAGACAACCCCAGACAAGCGCTTAGGATTTAATCTACCAATAGCATTAAAAACTAGAGAGACCACCAATTCATGCCAGTAGATTATAAGATAACCTATTTAAACATGATCATTCACCTCTATAATATGAATTCGATCATCTATTTTATAACCAAACATGTTATTGTGTCACTGAGACTAGAACAATCAAACAATTACGGATTTGATGTGCTAGTTGACAATATATTAACTTGCTAATCGAGTAGAAAAGCTCTATTCATACCAATCAATAAAGATAATAATGAAAAAACGATCAGAAGATATATGAATATCCGAAAACAACGAATAGATTAAATACAAGTCAATTAGACCTCACAATTCGTGGAGAATTAAACATCTGATAGAGCCATTTTATACTCAATCTTTATAGTATAAATTGCGTTAAATTATTATTGATTTTATAGAAATCATAAGGAAATGGTACTTAATTCTATTATGGTGATAAATCAGGTTAAATGGAGTCAAGGATGCTAATTCAAGTAAATTAGAGAAGTCATCTACAACTTGGTTCAAAGACAAGGATTTACACCGCCGGAGGAAGTACATGGGCGTGTAATTGAAGTACACGGCCGTGTACTTGGTTTTGAATCAACAAGATACACGGTTGAAGTACATGGCCGTGTATCGGAAGCACGGTTTGAGTCACGGCCATGGCGCAAACCGTGTTACACACTGGACAAGAAGGCGAAAATGAGGACTTTCAACAGAGAGAGACAAGGCTTCAGGCACGGCCGTGGTGGAAGCCGTGGGAGAAACCGTGCTTGAAGCCGTGGTGGAAGCTAGACGTGCCAAGGAGAAGACTTGTTGATCATGCACAAAGGAAGGCACGGTTGGAAATCTAGCCATGGGTGGAGCCGTGGTACACACTGGACACGAAAGATGATACATGAAATATGCACAGAGGATGGCACGGCTTGACCTACGGCCGTGTGTTAGGGCGTGCCAGGCGGACGAACATTTACTTCTCGAAATCTACTTAGAAAAGGAAAGATATTTTCGTATCTTGCTAGCAAAAGATCACATGCCATCTCCCTAACAATATAAATAGAACCAACCCTAGAGGGTTATGACAACTTTTAATCTTTGAATCTGGAATCACTTTGGAGACAAGAAGGAAAGGAAGAGGCAGAGCAGGCAGCCGGAAACAGAGGCTTGTTATGTTTTTATTTTTATTTTTCGTTTTATTGATGAACATGAGTAGCTAAGCTACTTTTCTAACTAAAGGGTCATAGATGTTTAATTCTCCACGAATTGTGAGGTCTAATTGACTTGTATTTATTCTATTCTTTGCTTTCGGGTATTCATATATCTTCTGATCGTTTTGTCATTATTATCTTTGTTGATTGGTATGAATAGAGCTCTTCTACTCAATTAGCAAGTTAATATATTGTCAACTGGCACGTCAAATCCGTAATTGTTTGATTGTTCTAGTCTTAGTGACGCAATAACATGTTTGGTTATAAAAGAGATGATCGAATTCATGTTATGGAGGTGTGTGATCATGTTTAAATAGGTTATCTTATAATCTACTGGCATGAATTGGTGGTCTCTCTAGATTTTAATGCTATTGGTAGATTAAATCCTAAGCGCTTGTCTAGGATTGTCTAATCGATAAGAGAAATAATCAAAGAGCTTCTCTTGGTTATCGAGGAAGTACGGAGAGATAGGTTGTTAGAGCTTGTTAATAACCATAACTAGTTTATCTAGGAATAAGAAAAGAGAACATTTGCATCGATGATCAATTCCTTCAATTAAACTATCTTGATTCCTTTGGCTAGGCTTTTATCAATATTCAATTTTCTTATCTTGTTTTAACTTTATTCGATTCACAAACCAAACCCCCCATTTTCCTTTTCCTTTTTATTCTCCTTGGATAGAAATAAATTTAACCAATCTCTGTGGATTCGACCCTACTCACCACTATATGCAAATCATATAATTGTCTAAGAGTAGGTTTTATTTTTGTTGGATTCGACACCCATCAACATCTATGACCCTTTGGTTAGAAAAGTAGCTTAGCTACTCATGTTCATCAAGAAAACGAAAATAAAAAGTAGAAACAGGATGAACCCGATTGCCTGCTCTGCCTCCAAGATGGTCCAAGGTTCTTCAAGATCCAAAGATTCCAGATTAAAGATTAAAAGTTGCCCTCACCCTCTAGGGTAAGTTCTATTTATATTGTTAGAGGGATGGCATGTGATCTTTTGCTAGCAAGATACGAAAATATCTTTCCTTTTCCAAGTAGATTTCGAGAAGTGAATCTTCGTCTGCCTGGCACGCCCTAGCACACGGCCGTGGGTCAAGCCGTACCTTTCTCTATGCATAATTCACGTATCATCTTCCGTGTCCAGTGTGTACCACGGCTCCACCCACGGCTAGATTTTCGACCGTGCCTTCCTCTGTGCATGATCTACAAGTCTTCATCCCTATCCAGTGTGTACCACGGTCTACACCACGGCTAGATCCTAGGCCGTGCCATCCTCTATCAAAGTTCCACAATTTCTTCTCCTTGGCACGTCTAGCTTCCACCACGGCTCCAAGCACGGTTTCTCCCACGGCTGCCACCACGGCCGTGCCCTAAGCCGTGTCTCTCTCTGTTGAAAGTCCACATTTCCGCCTTCTTGTCCAGTGTGTAACACGGTTTGCACCATGGCCATGCCTCAAACTATGCTTCCCCCTAGGCAGATACACGGTCGTGTACTTCAACCGTGTATCTTCTTGTTGATTCAAAACCAAGTACACGGCCATGTACTTCAATTACACGCCCATGTACTTCCCTCCGACGATGTAAATCCTTGTCTTTGAACCAAGTTGTAGATGACTTCTCCAATTTACTGGAATTAGCACCCTTGACTCCATTTAACCTGATTTATCACCATAATAGAATTAAGTACTATCTCCTTATGATTTCTATAAAATCAATAATGAATTAGAACAATTTATACTATAAAGATTAAGTATAAAATGGCTCTATCAAATTCCCCCACACTTAAACTCTTGCTTGTCCTCAAGCAATTGAATCAAATCAATCGAGAAATCTGTCATAGATTATACAAACTTTCTTTTCATCATTCCAAGCATCTATTCATTTATAATTCATGACTTGTAATTTTAATGTCTACTACTTCAACCAAACTGGTTTCCTATGATCAAATTACCATAGACAAAATTTAATAGCTAATCTAAACAAAACAAACTTTAATCCTCATGTTTAGCAAAAGAATTTTTATTCCAAAAGTAAATACTTAATCCACTAAGGAAAAACACCCAATTAAACTTCATTAGATATTTTCAAGCATATAATCCTTGCAGTATAAAGTAAAAGCATATGGTATAAGCTCTTTGCTATATATTCTCCCTTTTATACATCTTGTTTTATTCAATGAATGTTTACATTCATGTTCTTTTGATTTGTTCAAGCATCTATTTTGACGGGTTTTTGCCCGCTTCTTTTCATGAACTTTTGCCTTTTTCACCCTTATCGTTATAGTGAGTTCATTAAGTCGGCACATCCCGAGCTCGTCACTCAAGTGACTAGGTTTTGAGATACCCCTACGGACTCTTCCACACTCTAACATTCAAGTTTGAATACTCTTAACTCAATTAGTTGAATCATTGGAGTAATGGCTATGCTTGATTCTTTTTTTTTTTTTTCACTAAGTGTTATGATTGCTTTACAAACAACTTCAAAGAGTATACAGTAGCTAATATAACCTAGAAGTATACTTGTTTATTTTTCACTTAGGGACTCGACTCACTCTTAGACTTCCAATTCTAAAGCTAAATACAAGGTAAATTTGTTTCTTAAAGATTTCACTACTTAATTTTAACCATGTATTCTAATCACAGCAGTGGGTGAGTAAAACATTTGAACAAGTCAATTTCACATTTTGTAGATGCTTATTACAACATTTAGTACAATCTCCAGACGTCATGATAATTTTGAAAAAGTTTAGCTTAAAATTGCTTAAGGATAAACATTCAGAGTATAAGTTAGTTCTCTATTCTGTATATTTTATTATCCTCTCCCCCACACTTAGCTTGAACAGTGTCCTCACTATTCTAAATTCAGCATAATGAAAGAGGAATTAACAACTCAAGGAACATTAGAGGATAAGAGAAAGGAAATACTAGTACTTCCCTGGTATTGGAGTTCTCCCCTTAAGCTCTGGAAAGTGTCATCTGATTATGTGTATCCTTGCTGCAGCTGATCTAAAGAGTTCAAAACTACACGAAAATCAAAATAAAACTAAACTAAAACAAAACTAAAAATTGAAAATTTATTTATTTTTTTGACATGGGTTGCCTCCCATGAAACGCCTTTCTTTAACGTCTTTGGTTAGACGTTCCTGTAATCAATCACAATACTTGGGGTGAGTTAAACTGGTTTCTTCAATATTACATACTTGAAATCCTTCATAGAAAAGTTTCAAGCGATGACCATTGACTTTAAAGGTCTTACCAGTTTCAAGGCTGGAGATCTCAACTGCACCATGTGAAAATATGTCAGTGATAACAAAAGGACCAATCCACCGTGATTTTAGTTTGCTAGGAAACAACTTCAATCGAGAATGGTAAAGTAATACTTTTTGACTTACAGAAAAATTCTTTCGGGAAATCATTTGATCATGAAAATCTTTTGTTTTTTCCTTGTAGATTTTAGTACTCTCGTACGCTTCTCTTCGAATTTCTTCGAGTTCTTGTAGTTGAAGTTTTCTGTGTTCACCCGCCTCATCCATTTGCATGTTACATTGTTTTACAGCCCAATACGCCCTATGTTCCAACTCCACAAGGAGATGACATGGTTTGCCAAATATTAAATGGTAAGGAGACATACCTATAGGGGTCTTGTAAGCTATCCGGTAGGCCCATAATGCATCCTCAAATCTTGTGCTCCAATCCTTCCTGCTTAGATTGACGGTTTTTTCCAGAATAGACTTGATTTCTCGATTTGAGAATTCTGCCAATCCATTGGTTTGGGGGTGGTATGCGGTGGAAGTGCGATGAGTGACCTTGTATTTTTTTAGTAGAGTTTCCACTATTCTATTACAAAAGTGTGTGCCACGATCACTGATAAGAGCCTTTGGTGTCCCGAACCTAGCAAAAATATGAGATTTAACAAAATCCACAACAACTTTAGCATCATTAGTTCGGGTTGCTTTAGCTTCCACCCATTTTGAAACATAATCCACAGCAAGAAGGATGTAAACATTACTGAAAGAAGGAGGAAAAGGACCCATAAAGTCAATACCCCATATATCAAATATTTCGCAAGCAAGAATAGGGGTAAGTGGCATTTGGTCTCTACGTCCTAAGTTGCCAATCTTTTGACATTGCTCACAAGCCTTACAAAACATAAAAGAGTCACGAAACAATGTAGGCCAAAACAAACCACATCCTAATACCTTTTGAGCTGTCCTCTTAGGGCCAAAATGTCCACCACATGCATATGAGTGACAAAATTGCAAGACAAAAGGAATATCGTCTTGAGAAATACACCGTCTAATGATTTGATCAGCACAATGTTTCCACAAATATGGATCATCCCATACATCATACTTAGTATCACTTTTAATTTTATCTTTTTGAGCCCTAGACAAATCACTTGGTAATGTCTTAGTAACCAAATAATTGACAATATCAGCATACCACGGAATTGTCTTTTGAATAGAAAAGAGATACTCATATGGAAAATCATCTTGTATTTGTGTGGACCCTTCACTGATAGGAATTCTACTGAGGTGGTCGGCAACTAAGTTTTCCGAGCCTTTCCTATCACGTATCTCCAGATCAAACTCTTGTAATAAGAGTATCCATCGAATAAGTCTTGGTTTCGCCTCCTTCTTCGCGAGCAGGTATTTGAGAGCTGCATGATCAGAGTAAACAATTACCTTAGTACCAAGTAAATATGATCTGAATTTTTCTAATGCAAAAACAACAGCTAAGAGTTCTTTTTCTGTTGTGGAATAGTTGCATTGAGCATTATCCAATGTTCTGGAAGCATAATAAATGACATGATAAGCTCTCCCCACTCTTTGGCCAAGAACTGCTCCAACTGCATAATTGCTCGCATCACACATGATTTCAAAGGGAAGGGTCCAGTCGGGTGGTCGAATGATTGGAGCAGAAGTTAACTTATCCCTCAATGTGTCAAAAGCGTTCTTGCAGGCCTCACCGAACTCAAATGTCACTTCTTTTTGTAGCAATCGACATAGGGGTTGAGTAATCTTGGAGAAATCCTTGATGAAGCGTCGATAGAATCCTGCACTCCCAAGAAAAGACCGAATTTCCCATACACTCACAGGGTAAGGTAAAGATTTAATCAATTCTACCTTAGCTTTATTGACTTCAAGCCCCTTAGAAGATACAATATGGCCTAGAATGAGACTCTGTTCAACCATAAAGTGACATTTTTCATAATTCAACACTAAATTCTTATCTATACATCTTTGAAGCACTTTTGTAAGGTTAGTCAAACATTAATCAAAAGAATTACCATAGACGGTGAAGTCATCCATGAAAACCTCTATAATATTCTCCACATAATCTGAAAATATACTAACCATACATCTTTGGAATGTGGCTGGAGCATTGCAAAGCCCAAAAGGCATCCTTCGATATGCAAAAGTACGAAATGGACAAGTAAAAGTAGTCTTCTCTTGATCTTCCGATGCCATTGGAATTTGATGAAAACCTGAATAACCATTAAGACAACAATAGTGAGAATGGCCAGCCAAACGTTCAAGCATCTGACCAAGAAAAGGAAGAGGGAAGTGGTCCTTCCGAGTTGACACATTTAACTTCCTGTAATCAACACAAACCCTCCATCCATTCTGAACCCGAGTAGGAATTAACTCACCATCAGAGTTTTCAATCACAGTTAAGCCTATTTTCTTTGGAACAACTTGGATTGGACTTACCCACTTGCTGTCGGAAATTGGACAGATCATACCTGCATCAAGAAGTTTCAAGATCTCTTTCTTAACTACTTCCATCATAGGTGGATTCAAACGACGCTGAACTTCCCATGAAGGTTTGCAATTATCTTCCATCAAAATCTTGTGCATGCAGGTGGAGGGGCTTAGTCCATTGATATCAGCTATGGACCATCCAATGGCTTCTTTGTACTCTCTCAACACCCGAATCAACTTTTCTTCTTCTAAAGTACTTAGCTTGTTGGAGACTATCACAGCAAGAGTCCCTTTTCTCCTAAGAAAATATACTTTAGATGTTCGGGTAGGGGTTTTAATTCTAGCTTTGGTGCCTGCCCAATGGAAGGAAGAAGTTTTGTGTTAGAAGGGGGTAAATGAATGTAGGACACATCATACCTGATAGGTTTTAATGATTCCAACTCCCAAATCTTGTCCTGCAAATCAGAGGATATTACAAGCTTCTCCTTAAGAGTTTTCAATGCATGAATAGTAAGACTTCTATTAAGTACAACTTTCAACTCATCGTCGTCTATCAAATCAAATGTAGCTTGTGTTAATGGGTCAATAACATCCACAACAAAAACAGGAGAGATATGATGGGTGTCGAATCCAACAAAAATAAAACCTACTCCTAGACAATTATATGATTTGCATATAGTGGTGAGTAGGGTCGAATCCACAGGGATTGGTAAAGATATTTCTATTCAAAGAGAATAATAAGAAAAAGGAAAATGGGGGGATTTTGTTTGTGAATCAAATAAAGTAAAACAAGGTAAGAAAATCAGATATTGGTAAAAGCCTAGCCAAAGGAATCAAGATGGTTTAATTCTAGGAATTGATCATCGATGCAAATGTTCTCTATTCTTGTTCTAGATAAATTGGTTATGGTTATTAACAAGCTCTAACAACCTATCTCTCCTTACTTCCTCGATAACCTCAGACAAGCGCTTTGAATTATTTCTCTTATTGATTAAACAACCCTTAGACAAGCGCTTAGGATTTAATCTATCAATAGCATTAAGATCTAGAGAGACCACCAATTCATGCCAGTAGATTATAAGATAACCTATTTACACATGATCACACACCTCCATAACATGAATTCGATCATCTCTTTTATAACCAAACATGTTATTGTGTCACTAAGACTAGAACAATCAAACAATTACGGATTTGACGTGCTAGTTGACAATATATTAACTTGCTAATTGAGTAGAAGAGCTCTATTCATACCAATCAACAAAGATAATATTGACAAAACGATCAGAAGATATACGAATACCCGAAAGCAAAGAATAGAATAAATACAAGTCAATTAAACCTCACAATTCGTGGAGAATTAAACATCTATGACCCTTTGGCTAGAAAAGTAGCTTAGCTACACATGTTCATCAATAAAACGAAAATAAAAAGTAAAAACATAATGAACCCAGTTGCTTGCTCTGCCTCCAAGATGATCCAAGGTTCTTCAAGATCCAAAGATTCAAAAGTTGTCCTAACCCTCTAGGGTTGGCTCTATTTATACTATTAGATGGATAGCATGTGATCTTTTGCTAGCAAGATACGAAAATATCTTTCCTTTTTCAAGTAGATTTCGAGAAGTGAAGATACGTCTGCCTGGCACGCCCCACCACACGGCCGTGGGTTAAGCCGTGCCATCCTCTGTGCATATTCTTCAAGTCTTCAACCGCGCCCAATGTGAACCACGGTTACACACACGGCAAGATTTCAAGCCGTGCCTTCGTCTGTGCATAATCTTCAAGTCTTCATCCGTGTCCAGTGTGTAGCACGGTTACACCCACGGCTAGATTTCAAGCCGTGTCTTCATCTGGTTGATGTTCCACACTTTCTTCTCCTTGGCACATCTATCTTCCACCACGGCTTCAAGCACGGTTTATCCCACGTGTTCCACCACGGCCGTGCCTTAAGCCGTGTCTCTCTTTGTTCAAAAACCTCATTTTCGCCTTCTTGTCCAGTGTGTAACACGGTTTGAACCTTGGCCGTGCCTCAAACCGTGCTTCCTCCGGTGGTGTAATTTCTTGTCTTGATCCAAGTTGTAGATGACTTCTCTAAAATACTTGAATTAGCATCCTTGACTCCATTTAACCTGATTTATCACGATGATAGAATTAAAGTACCATTTCCTTATGATTTCTATAAAATCAATAATAATTTAACACAATTTATACTATAAAGATTGAGTATAAAATGGCTCTATCAAATTCCCCCACACTTAAACTCTTGCTTGTCCTCAAGCAATTGCATCAAATCAATTGAGAAATCTATCATAAATTATACAAGCTTTCTTTTCATCATTCCAAGCATCTATTCATTTGTAATTCATGACTTGTAATTTAATGTCTACTACTTCAACCCAATTGGTTTCCTGTGATCAAATTACTTTGGACAAAATTCAATAGCTAATCTAAACGAAACAAACTTTAATCCTCATGTTTAGCAAAAGAATTTTTATTCCAAAAGTAAATACTTAATCCACTAAGGAAAAACACCCAATTAAACTTCATTGGACATTAGCAAACATATAATCCTTGCAACATAAAGTAAAACCATATAGTATAAGCTCTTTGCTAGATATTTTCCCTTTTATACATCTTTGTTTTATTCAATGAATGTTTACATTCATGTTCTTTTGATTTATTCAAGCATCTGTTTTGACGAGTTTTTGCCCGCTTCTTTTCATGAACTTTCGCCTTTTTCGCCCTTATCGTTATAGTGAGTTCATTGAGTCGGCAACCTCCCGAGCTCATCACTCAAGTGACCGGGTTTTAAGATACCCCTACGGACTCTTCCTCACTCTAACATTCAAGTTTGAATACTCTTAACTCAATTAGTTGAATCATTGGAGTAATGGCTATGCTTGATTCTTTTTTTTTTTTCACTAAGTGTTATGATTGCTTTACAAACAACTTCAAAGAGTATACAGTAGCTAATATAACCTAGAAGTAAACTTGTTTATTTTTCACTTAAGGACTCGACTTACTCTTAGACTTCCAATCCTAAAGCTAAATACAAGGTAAATTTGTTTCTTAAAGATTTCACTACTTAATTTTAACCATGTATTCTAATCACAGCAGTGGGTGAGTAAAACATTTGAACAAGTCAATTTCACATTTTGTAGATGCTTATTACAACATTTAGTACAATCTCTAGATTTCATGATAATTTTGAAAAAAATTGGCTTAAAATTACTTAAGGACAAACATTCAGAGTATAAGTTAGTTCTCTATTCTCTATATTTTATTATCCTCTCCCCTACACTTAGCTTGAACAGTGTCCTCACTGTTCCTAATTCAGCACAATTGAAGAGGAATTAACAACACAAAGGACATTAGAGAATAAGAGAGAGGAAATATTGGTACTTCCCTGGTATTGGAGTGCTCCCTTTAAGCTCTGGAAAGTGTCATCTAATGATATGTATCCTTGCTGCAGCCGATCCAAAGAGTTTAAAACTACACTAAAATCAAAACAAACTAAACTAAAACAAAACAAAACTAAAACAAACCAAAACTAATGCAGAACAAAACTTTTTTTTTTTTTTTTTACATGGGTTGCCTCCCATGAAGCGCCTTTCTTTAATGTCTTTGGCTAGACGTTCCTGGCTAAATATTCGGATAAGGATTTAGATTCCAGCCTTGGTGCCTGAGGTGATGGGTTAATAATATCCGCAACAAAAACAGGAGATGGGTTAATAACATCCGCAACAAAAACAGGGGAGATATCGTTAGGGTGTTTCATGGCATCATAAATATGAAATTTAATCACTTCACCATCAAACTCCATAGTGAGGGTGCCATCATTTACATCGATTTTCGTTTTAGAAGTCTTAAGGAATGGTCGCCCTAATAATATCAGTGATGAAGTATGAGAATCACTATCGTCCATGTCAAGCACATAAAAATCAGCAGGAAAAACTAACCCATTGACTTGAACTAAAACATCCTCTAGAACTCCCTCAGGATAAACATTGGACCTATCAGCAAGTTGAACAATAATACCCGTTTCCTTTAAAGGACCAACATTTAAACGTTGATAAACAGACAAAGGCATGACATTGATAGAAGCTCCTAGATCACACATGGCTTTAGCGATTCCAAGACTACCTATTTTGCAAGGAATGGCGAACATACCTGGGTCCTTACATTTAGGAGGAAGCTTCTTCTGAATAATAGCTGAAACATTTTCACTCACACTAATCTTTTCATTGCCTTTCAGCTTCCTTTTGTTAGTGCACAAGTCCTTGAGGAATCTAGCATAGTGAGGTATTTGCTTAATTGCATCAAGTAAAGGAATATTTACCTCGACTTTACGAAACGTTTCCAGAATCTCTTTTTCTTCCGCTTCCTTCTTGGATTTCGCTAATCTGGATGGGAAAGGAGGTGGTATCAATGTGACCTTCGATGGCTCATCTAGAGACTCGCTAATCTGGTCGCCCTGCTGGCTCGGAGTCGAAGTCTCTTTCTTGGTCTCTTCCTCAAGGTTAGACAGATTTCCTTTCTTATTTGATCCTTGCAATTCTGTTCCACTTCTCAAGGAAATTGCATTAACGCTTTGCATCGGGTTTGTAATAGTTTGAGAAGGTAACTTACCTTGAGTTTCTAACCTATTGATAGCTAAAGCAAGTTGGCTTACCTGATGCTCCAAGTTTTGAATGCTTTGCTTTGTTTCCTCCTGAAATTGTTTGGTATTCACAGCTAGAGACTTAACAATATCCTCAAGGGGCATACCTGAAGTGGAAGGAGCTTGGGGTACGTGGTGTGATGGCTTTGGCTGGAATTGTTGGACATGTTGAGGGTTATTGTCATATCGGAAGTTAGGATGATCCCTCCATCCGAGATTGTAAGTGTTTGAATAGGGATCATATTTCCTTTGTGGCTGTCCTGGGAATCCGCCTACAGCATTGGCGTGTTCATGGTTGTCATCTTGCAATGTGGGACACATGTCGATCGGATGACTAGGAGCAGCACAAATTCCACAAGCTTTCACCTGTTGGGTATTTCCAAGAGCTAGATGCTGCACAAGGGAGTTAAGATTAGAAATTTGATGTTCAAGGTTAGACACATTTACCTCATTTACCTTCCTTGAAGATGCATCATGCCTATACCCAAATTGTTGCGAATTGGCAGCCATAATGGAGATCAATTCCCTAGCTTGACCAGGGGTTTTGTTTACTATGGCACCTCTACTTGCAGCATCCATCATCTTTCTTTCCATCGGAAGTAGGCCTTCGTAGAGATATTGGATGAGGAGTTGTTCGGATATCCTATGTTGTGGGCAGCTTGCACACAGTTGCTTGAACCTTTCCCAATACTCATGAAGAGTCTCGGTGTCCCTTTGTTTTATACCACAAATTTCTCTTCTTATACCAGCGGCTCTGGATGCGGGGAAGAATTTGTCCAAGAAGAGCCTTACCATATCTGTCCAAGTGGTGATAGAACCTGGAGGCAAATAAAACAACCAATCTTTAGCTTTAGTACTTAAAGAAAATGGAAAAGCACGAAGCTTGATTTGATCGTCAGTTATTCCTTGCGGCCTCATACTAGAACACACTATATCGAACTCTTTCAAATGCTTATGAGGATCTTCATTCTCAAGACCATGAAATGTAGGTAGCAGATGTATCAACCCAGATTTCAATTCGAATTCCACGGCTAGTTCGGGGTAGTGAATACAAAGTGGTTGTTGATTCACATCCGGTGCAACCAACTCCCTTAAGGTTCTCTCCAGATTTGCCATATCGTCCACTTTTTCAGAATCAAGGGATGAATCAGACAAGTCCGATACTAAGTTCGGTCCGGGGATGACCTAGCTTCTCGTCGCAGCCTCTTTAGAGTCTTCTTAATCTCCGGATTATAAGTTAGTTCACCTGTCTGAGAAGAACGAGTCATACAAGAATAGAAATAAATTTGACACCAATCCCCGGCAACGGCGCTAAAAGTTGATGGGTGTCGAATCCAACAAAAACAAAACCTACTCCTAGACAATTATATGATTTGCATATAGTGGTGAGTAGGGTCGAATCCACAGGGATTGGTAAAGATATTTCTATTCAAAGAGAACAATAAGAAAAAGGAAAATGGGGGGATTTTGTTTGTGAATCAAATAAAGTAAAACAAGGTAAGAAAATTAGATATTGGTAAAAGCCTAGCCAAAGGAATCAAGATGGTTTCATTCTAGGAATTGATCATCGATGCAAATGTTCTCTATTCTTGTTCTAGATAAATTGGTTATGGTTATTAACAAGCTCTAACAACCTATCTCTCCTTACTTCCTCTATAACCTCAGACAAGCGCTTTGAATTATTTCTCTTATTGATTAAACAACCCTTAGACAAGCGCTTAGGATTTAATCTATCAATAGCATTAAGATCTAGAGAGACCACCAATTCATGCCAGTAGATTATAAGATAACCTATTTAAACATGATCACACACCTCCATAACATGAATTCGATCATCTCTTTTATAACCAAACATGTTATTGTGTCACTAAGACTAGAACAATCAAACAATCACGGATTTGACGTGCTAGTTGACAATATATTAACTTGCTAATTGAGTAGAAGAGCTCTATTCATACCAATCAACAAAGATAATAATGACAAAATGATCAGAAGATATATGAATACCCGAAAGCAAAGAATAGAATAAATACAAGTCAATTAGACCTCACAATTCGTGGAGAATTAAACATCTATGACCCTTTGGCTAGAAAAGTAGCTTAGCTACACATGTTCATCAATAAAACGAAAATAAAAAGTAAAAACATAATGAACCCGGTTGCTTACTCTGCCTCCAAGATGATCCAAGGTTCTTCAAGATCCAAAGATTCAAAAGTTGTCCTAACCCTCTAGGGTTGGCTCTATTTATACTATTAGATGGATAGCATGTGATCTTTTGCTAGCAAGATACGAAAATATCTTTCC
The DNA here is from genome assembly GCA_037954665.1 of Laguncularia racemosa. Lineage (NCBI taxonomy): Eukaryota > Viridiplantae > Streptophyta > Magnoliopsida > Myrtales > Combretaceae > Laguncularia > Laguncularia racemosa. The sequence goes on along the minus strand of JBBMOL010000181.1, from coordinate 2,704 downwards.
TTTTTCAAGTAGATTTCGAGAAGTGAAGATACGTCTGCCTGGCACGCCCCACCACACGGCCGTGGGTTAAGCCGTGCCATCCTCTGTGCATATTCTTCAAGTCTTCAACCGCGCCCAGTGTGAACCACGGTTACACACACGGCAAGATTTCAAGCCGTGCCTTCGTCTGTGCATAATCTTCAAGTCTTCATCCGTGTCCAGTGTGTAGCACGGTTACACCCACGGCTAGATTTCAAGCCGTGTCTTCATCTGGTTGATGTTCCACACTTTCTCATCCTTGGCACATCTATCTTCCACCACGGCTTCAAGCACGGTTTATCCCACGGGTTCCACCACGGCCGTGCCTTAAGCCGTGTCTCTCTTTGTTCAAAAACCTCATTTTCGCCTTCTTATCCAGTGTGTAACACGGTTTGAACCTTGGCCGTGCCTCAAACCGTGCTTCCTCCGGTGGTGTAATTTCTTGTCTTGATCCAAGTTGTAGATGACTTCTCTAAAATACTTGAATTAGCATCCTTGACTCCATTTAACCTGATTTATCACGATGATAGAATTAAAGTACCATTTCCTTATGATTTCTATAAAATCAATAATAATTTAACACAATTTATACTATAAAGATTGAGTATAAAATGGCTCTATCAAATTCCCCCACACTTAAACTCTTGCTTGTCCTCAAGCAATTGCATCAAATCAATTGAGAAATCTATCATAAATTATACAAGCTTTCTTTTCATCATTCCAAGCATCTATTCATTTGTAATTCATGACTTGTAATTTAATGTCTACTACTTCAACCCAATTGGTTTCCTGTGATCAAATTACTTTGGACAAAATTCAATAGCTAATCTAAACAAAACAAACTTTAATCCTCATGTTTAGCAAAAGAATTTTTATTCCAAAAGTAAATACTTAATCCATTAAGGAAAAACACCCAATTAAACTTCATTGGACATTAGCAAACATATAATCCTTGCAACATAAAGTAAAAGCATATAGTATAAGCTCTTTGCTAGATATTCTCCCTTTTATACATCTTTTATACACCCAATTAATGTATCTCTCTATTCAACCCAACAAGAAACCTAGCCTTGGTAGCCTCTCTATCCTCCTCTACATTAGCCCTAATCATAGTAACCTCCATCTCCTTGAAATACTCATCCACACTTCGGCTTCCCTACTTAAAAGTTTGCAATTTGTTGTGCAATTCATGATAGTAATACGCAGGCACAAACCGCTTCTTCATCACCCTTTTCATCTCTTCCCAAGACTTAATAGGTGGTTTTCCATTCCTTCTTCGATTCAACATCAGTTGATCCCACCACACTATGGCATAATCTGAAAACTTAATGGCAGCAAGCTTCACTTTCTTTCTCCCACTATATTGTGACAATCAAACACCATCTCTACCTTCTTCTCCCACTCTAAGTACGCCTCGGGATCATTCTTCCCTTGGAAAGGAGGAATCTTCATCTTTATACTACTCAATTGATTATCCTCTCTATTCCTATCTCCTCTATCTTCCCAATCCCTAGTTCCTCTATTCCTACCACCATAACCTCTATAACTCCCGACAAAAGGTTCATCAAATTCATCATCAAACATTTCATCTCCACCCCTTTGTACTCTCTTAGAACAACTCTCTCTCTTACGCCCTTGGAAGACGTTTTTAGATTGCTTTAGTTTTTGCTCCACCGTCCCATGAATTTGTTCCATGCCCTCTTGAAACATCCTCTTCATCTCACTCCTCAACGCCTCAATCACTAACCTAGCATCAAACCTTCCCCTCTCACCTTTAGGAGAATGTTGCCTCGACATAGTTCCTGCAGTAAAATGTTAGTACTAACACAAATATATATGATTAAGCCTCACGATTCACTCCCTTACGTGTTTCACTCAAAGAATGATATCCTACAATCACTCGTGTATTCTCACAAGCAATGATGATATCAACTCACCAATTCCTCTTCTCAATTCTCTTGGAACTAACCTAAACTACACCAATCCCTTCCGTAGAATTCAACACAACTCTAGGGGCTCGAAATTTTCCTCTTTTTCTTTCCTTTTTGTTGCCTTTGCTTTGTTCTTGTTCACGTTTGTTTTTCTTTTGTCGTGATTTTCTTTTTTCTTTTTTTGTTTGTAACAAAATTAATAGGATGCACTACACTCTCTAGAAAACAATTAACACTATGAACTTGAGTACGAATCTATGACAACACGAAACTTGATATGAACAATTGATATGAACGATTGGAGTTAGGGTTTTGATGTTACCTTCCTCAAACAGAACTAATGTTTAACAAACCTAGGCTCTGATACCAAACTGATACGAACCACGCCCACGTGTGACGAAACCCAATACCAATACATTCGGAATTTGCAACCTAAGATGCCAAAAACAAACGAGTGGAACCGCGACCTATTGCCTATAAGTGAGGCAAGAACCTTGGTATATTCTGTAGACGCCACAATCGGGATGAAAGACCGATTCATAAGTCAGGATGAACGCTATGGAAGAAATCCGATAAGTTCAAGAGAAGTTCTTTAGAGAACCAAGAGAGGAATTCTCTCAAAATGTGTTATTCAACCTTGTATGTGTGTTCTATGTTCTGTTCTCAACCCTAGAAGCTTATATTAGGGTTTACAACTCATAATAATAAAAGCCTAAAATGACATAACATCATAAAGTCGCGGAAAAAAACAAACA